>FR989900.1:0-2500000 GCA_905404115.1 Pheosia gnoma
AAATTGGACGACGAACACGACTTCAACGACACGAGTGCTTGTTTTATTTCCCCAGTACCTGCAGGCAGTTTTCAACTTCACAAACTTTAGATTCAGATACAGCGAAATTATCTAGGTCGTTAATTAAATTATTAATCATATCAGAGTAATCTGAATACAAAAAAAAACAAGTAAAAAAAAAAAAAAAAAAAAAAAAAAAAAAAAAAAAAAAAAAAAATAAATAAAATCTACTATAAATAAAATTAAATGAAAGGTCAGATATACCTCAATAAACGGCGCTCTTAGGCGCCTCCATAGTCAACAGAATTTATATACCTCCTTTCGGCCATAGTTTTCGCCGCACATTCAGTCGCACCTGTTTTATGATTGCTTGGCTTATTGAAGTGCAGGCATGAAGCGCATTTTGGTTCCTCTGCTTTCTTTGTGCATTCCTTTATTGAGTGACCTTGGTCGCCACAGTGGCCGCAGGTGTATGTTGTCTCCCGACATGATTTGGCGGCATGACCATATTGCTGGCACTTGTAGCATCTTGTGACCAAAGTAAAGTCCCTCACGGGACAAGATGACCAATTTACAAATACCCTGTCTCTAGTTGTCAGGGCTTTGCGTATGTCTGCAGATACTTCAATCACATAATTACAGGTCTCAGCGTCTTTCTTGCCTGACTTATGGCTCAATTTGATGTCGGCTAAAAACGACTCGAGGTTGGACTTCTGAAATTTGTCGGCTAGGTTTTGGTGGTACAAACAGGTAAAAACTTCAGTTTCTTGCATCGATGAGGGCACTCCGATGATCACTACTCTAGGCTTCCGTTTATAAGGCTCGTCGATCTTAAGGCCTGAGTTCTTTAGCTGCGCCGATTGTTTCAGCTTTTCAATGTCGTCCTTCGTCTCTGTGCTTATAATGACGCCACCGTTCCTCGTCTTGCGCAAGCCTCTCACGTGGAGCTTCATTTGTTCAGGGCAAATAATCTTTTGTACTAAGGATTTTGTCTCCTCGCTTGACTTCAATTTGTCATTAGGATAAATGGCCACTGAACTGAGGTTTGTCGGCTGAATGAAATTGTTTGCGCCTTTTTTCACCATGTCAGCAAAGGAAGATACCGCGGCAGGTTTTGCTGCTTCTTCGAAACATATCTTTAGGTCGTTTAGCCGCTGGGACAAATTTAGCTGGTCCTCGTGACGCTGAATGGAGTTTTGGGCTCGGACAGTTTTTAGTTTCAGGGACTGGTACTGCACTGCCATCTGGGAAGTGCCGTGACCCACTTTTCGGCACAACGCATTCAGGCGGCATTTTTGGTCTGAGTTTAATTTGCTCTCTGCTGCAATTGTACATACCTCATTGAGGCATTGCTCAATGGTGGTCATCCAGTTCTGGATTTCTGGGGTTGCAATGATGTCCGAGGCAAGGTCTTCTTGCGGGCGTGAAGGGGTCGGAGGCGGGCTGCGAGCGGTCCTGGTGCTCCGGTTGAATGGACTGTTGTCCATTGTGTTTAAGTTCCTCGTTATTCGATAAACACTTTCATAACTTCACTATGTCTTTTATTTCTTATGTACCTACCTACCGAGTGACACAGTTTACGTTACTACCGTTTATTGGTAGAACGAGGTCAAGTGAATCACTGCTTATATGATTATTTTAAAATAATTATATTATACACGTCTGTTCAAAACAAATGATCAATCATCAATCCAATTATATATTGAACTACTTTTGATGAAAAAAGGTCCCGCAAAATCAGTACCGACTCCCTCAAAAGCGCGATTACACCGAACACGATCAGGAGGAAGATCTGCCATAAATGGCTGTTGGGAGCGAGGTTTAATTTTGAAACATTGAACACATTTGAATGTTACATTCCGAGTCAACTTACGCATAGACAATATCCAGTAATTACGAGATAAAATAGCGGATAGAGCATTAGCTCCGACGTGACAATACATCTTATGATAATGTTCAGCTAAAAGTTTTGAGAAGTTATCCTTTCCAGGAAGTAAAATAGGATGCCGAGCCGAATATGGTAAATCCGAATGCCGAATACGTATCACGTATCAAACCGTCGCTATCCAAGAAAAGATTAAGTTTTCGTGCCGAATCACGAATAGGCTTTCCCGAATTTAAAGCCGAAATATAATCACTAAAATGTACGTTCTGTACAGACCGAGCCAAATACATCAACGCCGTGCGACGTTCCGAAACCGAAATATTTGAACCGAAAAACCGAGAATTTGAAGCCGAAATATCCTTACCATACCGACATTTACGCCGACAATTATTTATAAACCGTAAAACAAAACCTATTACATTAATAAGAGTTTCTAACGAACTGTACCGACTACCGACCGACAAGACTCAAAATATCATCCGAAATCGAAACTGAAGTATTCGTTATATACTTAGTTCGTAAACCAGGTAACTCATCTGGTATCTCAGGATGGTCCTCAGGCCATAATTCCCTCGAGTGACACAACCATTCAGGTGTTGCACTATTGAGTGTACCAGGTACATGTCTCCACCGAATTGGTAAATTTATATTATTTATCTGAGATACTCTATTACCTTGAAAAACTTCTAATTTATGGGGCGGCGTTTTTAACCAAGCTAACACAATAGTACTATCACACCAACCGACAACTTCTGATAACTCGACCGAAAGTTCACAGAAAGCTGAATAAACATGTTGCAGTAAGGTCACCAACAAAAGAGCACCACTAAGTTCCAATTGGGGAATAGTCATTTTAGTTTTTAAAGGGGCAACACGAGATTTTGCCATTATTAGACGAACCGAAGCTTCGCCGTAAATATTTTCCGTTCGCAAATACACAGCTACTGCATAACCAGAAGAAGAACCATCGCAAAAACCATGAAGTGCAAATAAAACATCGCTACTCGATTTCAAACACCGAGGGATAGAAATTTTCTGTATATGGGGTAAGTCCGTAACAAAATCTTTCCATTTGGTCACAAGATCATCAGGGGCAGGTGTATCCCAGTTTACACTTTTAGCTCCGTCACTCAATAACTCCTGTAATAATAGTTTAGCACGAAATACTATAGGGCATATCCAACCTAGAGGGTCAAAGAGTTTCGCTAACGAAGAAAGTATACTACGCCGAGTAACTGTTGCTGTTTCCGAAGGTAAGTTCCGAATTCTATAAGTAAAGCTGTCCGATGAAGGATGCCACTGAATACCTAATACCTTGACAAAACCAAAGCTATCATCATCTTCAAAGATACGTGGAGCCTCACAATAATCTTCAGGAATATCATTAAGAAGTTCTGGTTGGTTGGTAGACCATTTACGCAACTCATAGCCAGCCGACTTCATGAGTTCTATGAGCTCGTCCCGGATTTTTCGAGCTTCCGAAATCGTATCTGCCCCGCCATTTAAATCGTCAACATACGAGTTATTTATCAGTAGCTGAGCCGCCCTGGGAAACCGTTCCCGTTCATCTGCAGCCAACTGCTGCAAACAGCGAATCGCTATAAAAGGACTAGATTTCAATCCGTAAGTATTAGTCATTAACTCATAAACTTTTAAAGGTTCCGAGGGATTCTCACGCCACAAAACAAGTTGATACCTACGATCATCCGGATGTATCCAGGTCATCCTAAACATCATCCTAACATCCGTCGTAAATACAAACAGAGGTACCCGAAAATTCAAAATGATTTTAGTGATATCATTTTGTAACTTTTCTCCCGAATATAAACAATCATTAAGACTAATACCCGATGAAGTTTTACTGCTGCCATTAAACACAACCCGAATTTTCTCTGTATCACCCGATGATTTGAATACACCATGATGTGGCAAGAAATAATGTTCCAGTCCAGAATTGACATCGAACTCCGAAAGTTGCATGTGACCGAGATCTATATAGTCCTTAATAAATTCAAGATACTTCGCCTTAAATTTAGGCTGAGATTTCATTCTCCGTTCCAGAGATAAAAATTGCCGAACCGCAGTAGCCTGTGAGTTACCTAACTCCTCATGGTCAGGTATTAACGGTAACCGGACCATACACTTACTGTCCGAACAACGTTGTACCGAATTAACAAACATTTGTTCACACTGAACATCAACAGGATTTTTAATTTTAAGGGTTGGTGGTTCTTCCGATTTCCAAAAACGCTCAACCGCTTCTATAAGAGACACACCCGAAAAGTATTCCGAATTCCGAGGTGAAATATTACCATTAAGTGGTACCGATAATGGTCCGAAAATAGCAAGATCAAAAATAGTGTCCATGGCGTAAGGTCCACCTGGCCGTATGGTCACCTTATTTCCTTCAATTATTTTTTTTCGAGAACATCGCAACCGAATAATATCAACCCGAGATGAATACCCAAGATCACTATCCGACAAATACAAATTATCCGAAAAACCGATACGCGACGCAACATACGTAGTTGGAGTCTTCAATACAACCGCATTAACCGATAACAAAATATGATTATTCCGATCCGAAGTAAAATTTAACCGAACAATATAATTACTATTTTCCGATTGTGTCCCGCCGACACCCGATAATAGAGTAATAAAATAATGTTTCCTTAAACCAAGCAAATTAACTAAATCACTCCGAACTATAGATATTTGAGAACCGAAATCAAATAACGCTCTAACCTTAAAAATACAACCATTTACCGATAAAACATTAACAATTACCGTGGGCAAAATAACATTATTATTTAACTTCGGAGGTCCGTGGGACTCCGAACTTAATTGCTATTGTGACTGAAGACAAGAATTGGGCGCTCCCGTATCACAATCGTTCCTATCTAACGCCGACCGAGATCGAAAACCAACCGAATCGTTGACCAAGTCGCGATCATAACAGCGACGGTCCGGTCGTCCTGAGCGTAGGTACCGCCCGGCTCAAATGAAACCGAATGAACCGTACGTTCGTTAAAGTTGCATCCCTTTTGTCCGATATTTGGCTGTATCGAATCTTGCCTATTTGTATTATTCTGAGAAGTCTGACCATTATTAGAATTAAACTGCATATTTATTGTGCATATTAAAGTATGATGACCAACATTACCGCACCGCTCACAGGGAATGTACCTATTACATTGAGAAGCCGAATGCTTATAAAAACATTTGAAACATAAACCATTATTACGTATCCACATCTTACGATCATTAGGAGAACAGTTTTTAAACTTAAAACAATTATCAATTTTGTGGCCTGACACCGAACAATACGCGCACCCGTCAGTAGCGTATTTACTATCATTGAGCGGAACATTCACTGAGTGAGCGAACCGTTTACCTCCGTCGACCGAGTCATTTCTCCGAGCCGCGTTATCTACCGATCGCCGTGTATTATTATTATCCGGATATGAATTTAGACGAGTAAGTTCCGAGGTATTTGCCGTATCAACCATGCTACATTCATCATGCAAAAATGAAATTAATTCGTCAAACTTAGGAAGATCGCATTTTACACCGTGACTTTGTTCAAACCGAGTTTTGGTTTCGATGGGTAATTTAGTGAGCGTGATATGAAGAAGAATAAAACTCCAGTCGTCTACCGGCAAACCCAAACCTTTTAATGCCCGTGTACATTCGAGCAAGGGATTTAATATTAACGAACGCAGCATAGTAATATTAATAATGTAATATTTTTAAGCACCTTAATATTTAAAATACGCGCAATATATGTATCCGCCAATAAACGTTTATTATCAAAACGAGCTTTCAATAGATCTAAGCCAATATCTAATGAGTGATCAGTCATGGGCAGATGTTGAATGATTGAACGTGCTTCCTTGTGAACGTGCGTAAATAAATAATGAAACTTTTCTGTATTAGTTATGTCCGTCCTGGACAATACAAGTGAATCAAACAAATTGATAAAACCACACCAACTAAATAAATTACCATCAAATGTTGGTAGATTTATCTGAGGTAACCGAGCCATCGGCTTATGAATTCCGTCTTTACCTCCCGAGTCCGAACCTGTACCTGCGTTATCACTACGGTACTCCATAGATTTCGCTACCAAAGTGTCATACTGCAATGTTGCAGTTGAATATCGTGTGTCAAAGTGAGTTATCATTTTATCATCGGTGGTTGCCTCTAATAAATGTTCATAGACCGACGTAAGATTTTCAAAATGTGATTCAAGCTTACGCAACCTTGCTGATAAGACACATGAATTATACTCCGAGGATTCTATAAAATCTACTGACCGTTCAAACCAATCACATTCTATTTTGAACTTAATTTCCAAAGACTTCGTCATTTTGAAAACGTATGTAGGCAGGTACCTACCTACGTGGCTATATAAATGTATCGAAATAAAATTATACGTAAGACCTACCGAACCGACAAATAAAGTTTTTAACCGAATATAACCAACAAAAAAAAAAAAAAAAAAAAAAAAAAAAAAAAAAAAAAAAAAAAAATAACCGATTTATATATTATATTTACTACCGAATATGACCTATCAATACCGAAATTATTTTATTCACCGCAGAAAACCGACGCCATATTTATTCAACCATCCGGCTCGAAGGACCAGGCTTATGTTCCGAAATATTGCTTCGATAAGTATGTTACTGTAACCATCCTAGGGCCAGTAGGCTGAACCCATATTGAACACACACTGTCGACCCGATACCAGATTTAAATCCACCTACCTTGTCAACGGCGGCGGCGGCGGCGGCTCCGTAGATCAACAGCGTCTGCGAGTTGGTAGGTAAACCAAATATCACCGCACAAGTTCGTAATGAAGTTCTCAGTTAATTGAAAGTTCACCACCTTAAGTAAACACCATCACAATGTCTGTTACACATATAATAGTTAATATCAATTCCAAAGAAAAATCTTGGCCTCCATGCACCGACCGACCGAACCGAGGAAGACGGCGAAAAGCGGTGATTGGCTCTCGTGCGCAGAGCACAAAAAAACATGGCGGCATCAGTGACACTCTCGGAGGCGAATCACGGTCGCTGCATTGCCAACCGAGACGTGGCGCGGCAAATTTAAATTGGTGGCGGGGAAACAGTGTGCCTGTACAAGTATATTGTAATTTGTACAGCTGTATGTTCAATACAACAATTTTATTAATGAGAACAGAAAATAAAAAGATGATTGAAATATACATTTATTTATAGGGATTTTTGTTGTATAGCCGTGCTTAAAGTCTAGCCTGGATCCAGGAAGTGAAGGAGGTGACTCTGGCGAAGCCAGCGGGTAGCCCCACCTGGCAGCCGCTCGGGGAGCCGAACGAGACAATACCGATCTGTGGACACAAGCAATATTAGTATCATCTGCAGGTGGTTAGAAGGTAGCACAGATTAACTGATAGTCCGTAGTGATTCCTCCGCATTAATAAAGTCAAGAAAAAACGTGCGTTCAGAGTAACATTTTGTTACACTTGGATTTAGCGCAGGATTCCTGTTGCATATAAATTAACTTGTGGATTTTAAAGTAATGAATCGGGAGTTCATTCTAAGAAATAATCACCAGGACGCGCTGTCCACCGCTGGTGATCGAGAGGGGACCTCCAGAGTCGCCGCCGCAGGTGCTGACACCGCCGGCGCCGCTGGTGCACAGGGTGGATGCGATGACATTCCAAGGACCGTACGTCAACTGGCACACGGCGTTGGTGATGACCTGGAGCCACACGTGGTGCTTGGCCTGGTTGTTGGAGATGCCAACATCTACGAGTACACACTGCGTATTATCATTTAAGTCTATATTGTTGTATATGGAAATGTTAAGTGGACTACTTATCAGTCCGAAAGATTTATACACGGGTCATTAGATCAGATGTTCAGTGGTCATCATTTTATGATTTCATTGTCAAATATTTCTCGTATTAAGCGATACTCACTGTCACCGTTCCTGCCGTACCCAGCGGCGTGCGCCCAGGTGCCGGCGAAGTTGTTGTTCAGGTGCGCAGTGGGCAGGGCGATGTTCTAGATAGTGTCTGGAAGAAACAACAAGCGCTGATGTTAGCTACGTCTCACTAACCAAAGGATAAATATTTGAGAACATTCTGGCCCTTGCACGTACGAATCTGCACTTCAAGAATATCGACCTCCGGTTTCGGGGGGGAGTACTGTAGCGACCTCTTCAACCTTCTCATAAGATGGCGATGATGGCAGCCAGCCCCGCCAGGCATACTACCCGCTTGGCTGGAACTTCTTCCATTTTCCGCTAAAAACCAAATGGCACTTACTGGTGTAGGCGACCCAGTTGAAGGTGATGAGGGCGACGTCGTTGCTCAGGGTGTTAGTGTTGTAGTTCGCGTGCATGGCGACTTGGTTGGTGTTGACGCGCACACCGCCGGAGAACAGAAAGGCGGAGCCGAACACCATCGTGAACTGGCTTGCCTGGAGTGGCGGGGACCACCAGCAGTGGGCGGCGGTGACGGCGCGCGTGTTGGTCAGCATGGAGGAGCCGCACACGGAGGTGGCGCCCGTCGTGAGCGTGATCACTAGCCCGGCCTGTGACATACAACCATGTTACATATACATACGAGCATTATAGCTAAAATTATAATATCGACGATCGATTAATTAAGTGTTCGAGCAAAACGGACGCTGACGATTTATATACATAGGTAGGTGTGTCGTAGACTAACCAGGAAGGGATGCGCACCGGCTGCTGCGGTGGACCCTCCGACGATCCTGGACCCATCGAAGGCGACGGCCTGCTCCAGCTGCTTGATGCGCGCCGCCTCCGGGATGCCCACCTCGCCGTGGTAGTTGAGCTGGATGGGCTCCTCGGCGAGCGCCAGCGCGGACAGCGCGATCAGCAACAGAGCTTGTTTCATTGTCGAGGGATAGGTGATGCTTATTATCACACCACTTACATGCAGCCTTTTATAGTAACACATCATGGTGCAAATCCGGCCATAATCTTATCACGATGGATTAAAAATATAAATCATTGATAGAATTAAATATTCAAACTTCATAACTGTGCAGTCATTTTTTTGGGTTTTAGACGGCCCGCTGTTAAAATCTTGAAGATAGTGGTGGGAGCGGGGAAGTATTTCGAGCTAAAGCGTGCTACTCATCTATGCAGGGGGTAAGTGGCTTCTCAACGAAAACATATAGGTACCATGGATTCAGCTCAATATTCTGAACCCCCAAAGTTGAAATTCTCCGTCGAGCTTTTCATGAATTTTTAGATTTACGTTTTTTAAATGGATTTTAGCATGAAATCATAATAGAAGTTTATCTCAATGTGATTATAAATAAAAAAAACATAATTACTATTTTAGACCTAAAACTGCAATGTAAATTAAAACTCGCTACGCCTGAGCGCGCTCGTCACTCGACGCTCGGGTATCGCGCGGAGCGCTGTGTTGTGATCGCGTTGTTTACGATACATTGCGCGCTAAAAAATGACAACATTTGTAACCCATGATTTTCGATATAAGTGATATCTATAATTTTACTAAGGCCATTAAGTGTAACCTTTACCCAAAGTTTTTGTTATCACGGCCCTTACACACCCTGTATAAATATTTATCAAATTATTGTTACATACCCTTGAATGCTCATTTTAAAACTTCAATTAAAATAAGTTTTCATATAAAATAAGGTTTCATTAGGTATTTATTAGGAAAATCATGCAAATAACAAAAACCTGTATGCTAACCCTCAAATGTATTTTTTTGTTTTTAACTTTGTGCGGTGAATTACCAGCGCCACTACTGCCATGCCCAAGACCATTCTATATTCTGCATCACTCTCATGCTCATAGTATCCGACAAATGGCTGTGTGACTGACGGACAGATGCCAGCGTGATCTTCTAATTTTATTTTGTTTAGAGGTACATATGAACTTAGAGAACCTTGAAGGGTAATAATAAAAATGATTTATCTCAAGAACGAGATCCTACCTATATCGTTCATTAATATCGGTGGTTGCCCCAAATGGTACTAATCACTTTATTATTCACGCTGAAAACAAGCCTTCAATGAAATTTTCATTGTTCAGTAGCTGGACTCTAAGTATGCAGAATCAACTCGTGATTGAATGGCAATGGAATCGCAATTTCTACTCATAAGTTTGTCGTATTCTACCTACTCTTACGTTTCTTACATTATTATAATTGAGAATAGTTATAATTTATTTGCCATTGTCATCTGATTATGACTCAATTGTAGTATGTAATCAGTTTTCATCACTTTCTGAAAATGTCGGTTTTTCGACACAAGGTGATGCAGAGACCAAAGTCACACAGTAGATTTGTCGTAGCTTCCCATGTAAGCAAACCAAACCATTTAAAGACATTTTATGCTGCAACCCGGTGGGTAAGGCTCATTGAAAATAACTTACTCAGTTTATCTTCCATCTTCATAATCAGCTAGAGTTCAACTACCTATCCAGTTACACTTCAGATGAAGAGAATACTCGGCCCCGCCTGTGCGTGTCTACCGACGTATATTATCATTGAAAGCGGAGTATGACTGGTGTGTTGCTATACTCGTATCGCTAGTGGTAGTATAGTAAGTACGTACCTATACTAGTATCACAGTTTTGCAATCCATAGAAACTGTGGTAGAATCTATAGCAGGTACGAACCGGTCGTATCGATCAACTGTACGTCAAGTGTGAGATTATTCCTAAGTAAGTCGTATACTTTATAGTCTACCGTATTTAGACATTTTTTATGAAGAATTGGAAGTTTTCAGTACAGTCCGCTAGAGGCGCTGTTCAATTCTCCATACTAAATGTCCAAATACGGTAGACTATAAACTATACAGTTAGCTTACGAATAATCTCGCACTTGTCGTACTGATAACAGCATTGTCGACAAATGGTGCTAATTATGGAGATAATTGTGGGTTGATGATGATAACTAACGTTGGAAACATTAAGAATTAAGATAAAGATCGCGTGGAAGTAGTGGGGCGTGCCGAGTGGCATGTAGAAGAGAGGGGGGGGGGGGGGGGGGGGGCACCAAATTGGCCCTATCTTGCTGCTTTGCGTCCGTTTAAAATGTTATGTTTATAGCATATAACACCTAAAACTATTCTTGAAACAGAACAAGTAAACCTACCGGTAACTACCTCGCGTTATTGGTATAAGTGTGCGTGCAGGCACTCGCCGTGGGATTCGTCTGCCGGCACTTCATAGAAGGTAGGTAGGACGTGGTACCTACTCATTATGCGTAGGTAAATAACTAAATCGGTAATAATGTTAATGTTGACATCTTCTGTTGACCGTTCACGCAAATATTTTTAATGAAAGGTCAAACACTGTAAACCATCTACATATTATAATTAAATATGACATATTAAGGCTTATATTAGTGCCGAGCATGATTATTATTTTACTTTACCTAATAAGCCGATACACCATCAATTAGTGGGACAGGTCCACAACGGCTTTAAAATTATTAGTTTCAGGCATTCTGTAAAAAACTATACATTTTCAAGTGTCCTGCGATGATAGCAGACGTATATTTATTTAATCTTATCAGCTTGAATTAATCACTCACTAATGTAAGTATTAATAATTAATAACATTGCTTCGGAAATGTAATCCTGCTATCTTGGGTATTCCCAATCTATCATCATCACGCCGCTTATCTCTCTCAACTAATCCGACTAGATCCGAAGTATTCTGATTCAAGGCGAACTTGGCGTCCGAAGTTTGATACGAGCCGGAAAATGATTTTGAGGCAGGACTGCAGCATGCTGAGGGAGTAGAGCACTCCGCGGTACAGCAGCTGCTCCGCGGAGTGGCACTGCACTACCACCAGGCTAGCACAGGATTAGGATTTGGCAAGCATATTTATTTCGTCGTAGCCGGTTGGTTAATTGCGGAGAACTTAGAGATGCGACGCAACAGCCCGCGCCTGTGCGACTAACCCATGCTTTGGTTAAATATTTAGATATGAGGTTTCAATTTGCTTATATCGAGCCGGCACTACCTACATAGGTATCTACAATGAGAAACGAAGCAGCATTCATTCTAACATCTATGTTAATAATTCGTTTCGACTTAATACGTTTCAAACTACGAATAAATATAGCAGAGCTCGTTGGTTCCAAAACGGTTATCGTAGATGTGGGGAAAAAGACTGCCCGACTGAAATGGGATTGGACGGAGCACGTTTGTCGGATGGGTTCGGGGAGATGGGCAAAGATCGCAACGCAATAGTTGATGAGTATGATCGTAGCCGCGGCAGGGCACGTTGTCAACAGTACATGCCGCATGCATGCATGTTTGGGGTCGAGTCACCTTCGTCCGTAGGAGAATTAAATACCCTCGAGATACCCTACACGTGACCCTGGGTGGTGCCAACTAGGTGACAACTCTACTGGTGGTAGGCTTCGGCCGTGGTTAGTCACCACCCACTGAACAAAGCCATGTCGCCAAGCGGCCTAGCCGTGTTCCGGCATGATGTTCGGTGTTGCCATTCATGGATGGCGGGTCAGATCAGTTGCGCTGCATGTGCCTAGTGAATGTAGCGTCTCGATCTACTGCCGCCTTCCTACCTAGGCAAGTATGCTCCATCGTAGATCTCATCGTCACTTACCATCAGGTGAGATCGAGATCAAATACTTGCCTATAATGTAATAAAAAAAAAAAAAAAAAAAACCCATCATTGCGAAAAAAAATACAGAGACCCCCCAATTTTTTTAATGTAACATACACTTCTAAATATATTCAAACGGTCACCCGGATCATAATAACGAATCGATTGACACCTCGTTCATCAAAATTGGGTAAGTAGTTTAGCCACATAGACAAATACAATGATATATTATACATTTATAATAAAAATGTTACTGTCTGTACGTGGAAGCTTTATGAGAAAATCTATTATTGAGAGCTTTATCAACGCAATAGAAACCAAAACAATGATTGTTAGAATTGTTGTCTGTTTATCTGTACGTTTGTGCAAGCTAATCTCAGAAACAGCTTCGCCGATTTGGGTGCGGTTTTCACTAATGTATTTTGATAAGCTTCATTTAAAAATTTTCGTTTGTTTTATTTCAATCAGTTCATAATATAAAAAAAAATAATTAAAGTCCCGGACGAAGTCGCGGGCCACAGCTAATACATAGACTGCTAAAATCATAATCCTTCCTTTTGGATTTGCCGTAGTCGGATAATAAAAGAGTAGGTAAAAAAATATATTCATTTTAAGATATAGGTATTATAAGTAATTAAAAAATAATTTAACGCATCTTTATCTATGAAAATTAGAAGGCGTTACGCGAACACTTCTATCACATATTTGAGTCCGGAGCCTCTCTCGCTCTTCAGCTTGACCTCGACGAAGCCGAAGCCGAGGCCGCCGCGCGTGATGGACGCCTCCGCCTTGCCGCTCTCCAAATCCTTGATAGCTACGCCTTTTATCTTCTGGTCCCCGGCGGGGTACTCGAAGTACACCTCATTTTCCCGCTTGATCAGTGGAATGGCGGTGGACTCCACTGCCTTATCGAACACCTTCCTCACTCCGTTGTGGTCGTACGTCTGTCCCACGAACACACTGTCCCCGATAACCAGGGCTACGACACCACTCAATACAAGGAGTATTTTGATTACTTGGATCATATTGTATGCAAGTTATCGTGGCCACGGCGCAATATGGACTGAGGAAGAGTGCGAGTGCGAACGAGAGGTCAGTGTGTAAACAGAAGGTCAGATGTCTTTGGCATTACGACTCGGCGGCGGCGGCGGCATAAAGATGAGTTTACATGGAATTAGAGTTGATTTTCCTTAAAAAAATGGCCTCGTGATGTTACACGGAATTCAAGTCCTACCTATCGTTATAAATTGTCTGTGTTTATTTGTAAAGAAGGATTGTCATATTTTGTTTTATTTATGTTCATATATGTCATTGTTTTCATAATCGTGCAAGAGTGTAGGATTTTTGAATCAAATGATAAAACATGATTTTTCTAGTTCATCTTAGAAATACGGTTAAACTTGTCCATAAAGTCGAGGATACTTTACTGACAATTAAGGAGGCAGACAGTACTCGTAACGTAAACGTTAAGCGGAAATACTAACTGACATTATAATTTGCATCAATCACATTTAACGCGTAGAATGTCGGGCTAAGCCTTTATGTGACCAAGATTAATTAAACTACTTTTCAGATATCACTGTATAGGTACTTACTTAGACTTGGGTCAAATGGGTGATAGATAAGCAAAGTACTATATGTTATTTATAAATAACAACAGCAAAAGTAGATCAGCCATAAAAATAATGTGAGTATTGATTTATATACTTACAAAATGATTTAGAAAGGGTAGACGAAGGTTTGAACCTTCTTCAGCGCATTAGTGATCATTATCTGCTGTAAGAAATTCATTTGCCGATCTTACAAAATTAATATTATCCTTAATAAAATGACAAATGTGTTTTTGTAAAGTTTTTTTTTAAAATTGACGTATCCAAATTCTTGTCATAATGATAACAAATGCGCTTAAGAAGAGCAGATTCAACGCTTAGTTTACCCTTTCTGAATCACCCTTTTATAAATCAAAGTATATTCGTTATGATATACTAGATTCTGTCTACCTACTTGTGTACTGTCCAATCAGAAATCGATCTTATACTCGTATGTATTCATTTCATCATTTAATACAATGATGCAAAATAAACTATAAGCAGCATTAAGTAGGTAATAATAATTATAAAGATAAAACAACATCCAGCAACACACTCGTATTATTTAAAACTCATAATTAAACCGTCACAGCATAACAGTCAAGAGTCATTATCAATCAATAAAACTATCATTACATTATCGTCATTACAAAAGTAAGTAACCACTATACTACGCAAAAATTTCAATCAGGTACTTAAACCCGGATCCCCTCTCGCTCTTGAGCTTGATATCGACGAAGCTGAAGCCCAGCCCTCCCCTGGTGATGGAGGGCTCCGCCAGCCCACCGTCCAGGTCTTTGATCGCAATGCCTTTGATCTTAACTTCCCCGGAGGGTGACTCGAACTTGAGATACTTCTCGCGCTTCAACAGCGGAAACGAACTGGCATCGATGGCAGTGTCGTAAACTTTACTGATGCCATTCTGCTGGTACACTTGTCCGACGAACACGCTCTTGCAGCTCACGGCGGCGACGAGAGCACCGAGCAGCAGGATCTTGTACATGGCGAGGGACGTGTGTCGCGGGCGGCGCGGGGCCACGGAGTGAAGCGGCTGTTGACGGTGCCAAGGGTCAAATTTCTGTTAGCCGATGTGATAATTATAAGTAGCTAGTTTACATGCTATGATGCTTATTTTTTGAATTATTGTGTGTAAAGGATAAAAAAAAATAGATAAAAACCTAGTGATTTCACTATGGCAAGCAAAATGGGTAACAAAAGTCAAATGTAGGTAATTACTACTTATAAAAAATATATTAAAATGGTCTATCTTATAAATTGTCTTTCGCAATTGTTAAGGTAAGCTTGTTATTTCTAAATATAACTAAAGCACGTATAAGTGCATATTTATTATTTACCTTTTTCAATTACATATTATAATATTGAGTTTTAAACACGTCGTGTTGTGTAAAAAAGACAAGCCTTTCGTGCCGGATATTCTCCCTTGAGGTCGCGTTCCGATCCGGTAGTACAGTTTGATGAAGAACGCAACGTCGTTTGTACCATATGAATGTCAGTTGTTGGACACTTTTGATTTTTTATCTATTATTCGCGAATACAATGTTGAGCCAATTAAATTTCGTTTTATTTATTTTTCCCAAACTACCAAGTACCTAAAGATATGTATGATCCACGCCTTAGAGTTAAGAAAAAAAAAGGTTAAATGACAAATTGTGCTAGGCCTAGGAGTTTTACGAAATAATAGTTTGACTTTGACTGTGACTTTGTTCTCGGTCTGAACCATGTCTTTAAGAAATATGAGAAATATTGTTTACAAATATTCCTGTCGCCATGTAACCCCTCCCTAAAATTGTTTTATGCAAACGTAGACAATGAAGTTGAGGTCATATCGCGCTGGACTCCGAGCAGATATAGTGTGACAGCATTTCAATATAAACCTTACTGCCCGACAATAAGAGGTTCACTTTGGGAAATCCCAAAAGGTTAATAAAATAGTGTTAAATAAAATAGGGTGTAATGTCTAATAATGCGATGTATTTTTTTTGTAAATGTTGTCTTTATAATACCTGGCCCAGGCCCCAGGCCCTGTTTTCCACCTTATATAATATGGTAGCGGTATCATCTATACATATAAATAAAATTGGAGTGTCTGTTTGTAATATTAAAATAACCGCTTCTTACTAAGTGCATTTGGATGTATACACGTTACCTATACCGAAACAACATTTTTTACAATTTTTGTCTGTCTGTCTGTCTGTCCGTCTGTCTGTCTGTCTGTCTGTCTGTCTGTCTGTCTGTCTGTCTGTCTGTCTGTCTGTCTGTCTGTCTGTCCGTCTGTCTGTCTGTCTGTCTGTCTGTTTGTTCCGGCTAATCTCTGAAATGGCTGGACCGATTTTGACGGGACTTTCACTGGCAGATAGCTGATGTAACAAGGAGTAACTTAGGCTACTTTTATTTTAGAAAAAAAAATAGGATCTCACGAAAAAAAATTAAAACCAATGTTGCAGCGCAGCGCCTGATTAAGTTTGATAGCAACCTGCAATGCGTCCCGCGGGCTCAGAATGGGCGAGCAGGCTGTTGTCAACGGTTGTTTTTGTTAAATACCACGCGGACGAAGTCGCGGGCAACAGCTAGTTAATAATAAAACATAGAGAGGACTAACAGTCGTTTATTTCTGCAATATTATGGGTGGTAGTTGAGTGGAGCGTGTCCCGGCCCGGCGGCGCCCGCGCACCTGCCCCGGGCGGGCCGGGGGGGACGGCGGCTGCTCCTCACGTGCTGGCTGAGCACCCTTCCGTCGGGTCGCAGAGCGCGACTTGCGACACCTCCTTCCTGAAATTCCATGATTGTGGATACTATGATATTATAGTGCGAGGAGCCCGAGGCACAATAAGCGAAGCCCAATAATTTGTCCTGATAGGTTAGATGTCAGTGGATAATATTATGTTAGAACCGCAACATAACAATACTCGTATTATTGATGACTAAATAGCTTCAAATACGTAATGTTATTAGGAGTCGCGGGCGCGGGCGTGGCTGGCGCGCGCTCCGCTTTGAGTGTATGTGTATAAACAAGTGACGCGGGCGTCTGTGGTTCAAACACTGCCTACCGGGTCTCCCTTTCTTCCTTGACGATCTTCTTCTCACACCTAAAAATATAAGACACAACTTAAGTATAGCAATTAGGCACCTAGATATAGTGAAACGGAGATGTCAATACCGTGTGAGTCGTGACTCAAATGGCGTTAAGCTCCCTCTCTACGTCCAAGACTGATTAAACGGATCAGTTTTGTAGTTGCTTAGATATGCTTATGTTTCTCGTAGGCGAAACAAAACAATGAAAATTATACTAACAGGGTGTTTTTATCGTCCCAATAGGAGGCTTGCCTGATGTAACCTTGTCCGCTAGCCGAGCGCCATCTGTAAAGCACACATAAGTATGTTATTTGACAGTAAATTAACAAAATATTGTAGAAATTAATCGTCAAGCCAAAATGAAATAATTTGAACGCTAGCTTGAATATTTACTTGTAACTGAATATGTAGTCGACGGAATTATTGCAGTGGTAGTTGTTAGTGGCGATGCCGTTGTCTCTGACACTAGAGATGACATCACTGGTGCCATTGAGTCCATTATTAAATCAGACGTCACGGAAGCTACTGTTGTTTCGAACTGTAGAGTTGACGTCGATTCCGCTATTGTATCCGGAATTAGCGTTGTGTCTGACACTAGTAGTAGTGATTCTGACTCCGGAGTAGTCGCTGCCATTGACGTTGTTCTTGAAATTCGTGTCATGTCTGACATAGTATCTGACATTGATATTATATCGGGCACAGTTTTTGTCATTGGAATTAGGGTTGTGTCGGGCGTGTGTAAAGCCTCCGGCTCAAAAGCTGTGTTTGACATTATTATCATATTCGTTGTAACTAACGTTACTGGAACTGTTATTGACTCAGATTCTTGTGTCGTATATTCTGACATAGCTATGTTTTCTGTGTCTGGTGTTGTAACTAGCTCTAGGTGTCTGTCTAATACACGTGTCGTATCTAGGTATGGCACTGATGTCGACTCTTGCATTAGATATGTCTTTGGCGCTAGTTTTGTGTAATTCTCTGACGATATCTGTGGTACCTGCGTTGTGTCTGACACTGGTACCATCTGTGCCCGTTCTTGTGTTTTTTCTGATACTGGTGTCATGTCAATTTCCGGTACAGGTGTTGTGCCTGATTCTAGTGAATTCTCGACCCAAGGCGACGTTTCCAGTTGTAGCGTAGTGTCTGATACCGGTGTCGTGTCACTCACTGTATATGAGTCTAGTACAGGCGTTATGTCCGTCACTAGTGGCGTCCTTGCTTCTGTTGATATAACTAGTTCAACCATGCCGTTTGAAACTGGTGTAGTGTGACTCTCTAAACTCGTCTCTGATTGTGTATCTAGTACTTGAGTCGAGTCTAGTACTGATACTACAGATTTGTTAAGCTTCCATTCCGATATGATCGGATCGAATCCTGTAGATGCTAACTTCAATGGAACATTTGGATTTGATTTAACCAGCACTGACTTCGTGTCTTTTTGACCTATCATGTCTATTTCTGATGAAGTCAGTAGTAATGGTGTCGTATCTGATACTGATATTGGCTCCGTCTGTGGTGACGTTGATAGCAATGTTGTAATTGCAGCTCCGGGTTTCTCATTTAAAAATGGTTGGGTTTCCACAGATTTATGTAGTCTCCATTCTGGAAAAAGTGGTATACTCACTAACAATGGTGACATCTCAAGAGGCCGTAAGTTTGGTGTCGTAATAGACTTAGATGTCACTGGCGGTGAAATTAAAACTGGTAGAGCGACATTTGTAAAAACATGAGCCAGTTCTGGTTCTGCTGCAGTTGTCGTTTCAAACTCCAGTGATGTCACTGGCTTTGGGGTTGTACCTGATTCCAGTAGCGGGCATGCTTCTGTTGATTTAGCTAACTTTGTGTCTGACACTAGCTTCGTGCATGGCTTTGGCGATGTTACTGAAACTGGCGATGTGCTTTCCACTAGTGTCGAGTATGATTCTGAACCCAGCATTGTGTCTGACATTGTAATTGAGTCTCGCACAGATACGGGTACTGCTTTTGTGTCAGCCTCAAGCAAATTTGTCGATACGTTCGTTGTTTCTGACACAGGGGTTGCATTTGCCTCTATTGGTGCTACTGTGGATAGTTTATTTTCCGATAGCAACCTTGACGCTGATATTTTGTTATAGTCTGATCCTGGACTTATAGCTGGATTGATTTTTGTCGCTGTCACTGGGGTTTTGTTCACTATTAGTGGCGTATCCAGCTCTGTGGATGCTGTGGACGCCAATAGTATGTCTGAGACTTGGTTCACGTCTGATACTGGTGATACCACAGAATCTGGTGGTAATTCTGACATAACAGTCGTTTCTGGAGGTGGTGTTACTATATATTTATGTAGTCTCCAGGCCGGAAAGACTGGAATACTCTTTATTAATGGTGACATCACAGGTGGACGTTGTTTGGGTATGGGAACTGAACTTATTGTCATTGGCACTGGTGTTTTGTCTGACACTAGTGATGCTCCTGTCCCAGTTGATGTCGTTACCATTGTGTCTGGAATTGGATCTAGTGTAGTTAATTCCGCTGATTCCGTAATTATGTCGGGCCCTGTTTCCGAATCTATCTCAGCATTATTTTCTGATACGGGCGTTGTGTCCGATATTAACGTCGTATCTGACTCTGTGGACGTCACTGAGGCTAGAGTTGTTACTGATACTGGTTTCGAGCTAGCTTCAAATTCATTCAGAGATTCTGCCAAGGTGTTTGATAATGGTGTCATGACTGGATCAGGTGTCATCACTGTTACAGACGTTCTGTCTGTTGTTGTTATTGGCATTAATGGTTTCATATCTGGCTCTGGAAATGTGATTGGAACAGGTGTTGAATCTACCATTGAAGACGTCGGCGTCCATGCGGGAAACAGTGGAAGACTTGTTATCGATAGTGATTTCACCGGCGTATTTGTTTTTAGTGCTGCGGACACTGGCGTTGTATCTAACAATGGTGGAAGGATTGTTGCTGAGGGCTGCGTTGAGTCTGACGTTGTTGACGTGGCCAGTTCTTGTAATGGGCCTGAAACTTGCATTGTGTCTGATAATGATATCACCTCTGGCTCTATCAATGTCACTGGTGCAGGAGTTGTATCCGATTGATATGTTATATCTCGTTCTGGTAATGTCGCTGACACTGGCGTCGTGTTATGATGTGGAGAAGCTACAAATTTATGTAGTCTGAAATCTGGGAAAAGTGGAAGATTCGCTATGGTTTGTGATTTTACCTCCCGATGTGGTTTTGATGTCATATTATAAATTATGGAAGTAATAGTCGATGATGAAGTTACTTGCGACACTAGTGGAAAAGAATGTGTATTAATTGGCTTCTTTCTCATTTTATTTGAAGATAAATACAGCTTTTCCTTTAAACTCGATGTGGGTCTAACTTTTTTAGGCTCAACAACAAATGATGATGATCTCACAAATGGTAGTGGCGTTATAAAAGGCTCTTGTATCTCCATAAAAGTAGGAGTAGTTTCGGGAGCCTCAGTAATTGTTTCAGATAATGTCTCAATTATTATCGAAGGTATAACTGGTTGATGAAGTATAGTATTTGCCTTCAGTGGTATATTTTCAAGTGTAGATGGTGCTTGGGTAGGTTCAATAACAGTCGCTGATCCTGCTGCTGGTAACGGTATTGCGATTGGTTCGTTAAGTGCAATTTCCTGTATCAGTGCAGGTTCTGGTAACGGTGGATGCTTTTCTTCGTCAGTGGACGTCGTGTAAGGAGTCTGAACTGCAATCACTGCAGAGTTTAATTGATGTAAATCATAGTTTTCAGATTTATCAATCCAATCTGGAAGACCGGTTACAGTTTCAGATGACCTGATTGCGTTTTGAAGATCATCATGCGAAGGATTATGTACTGAAGGATTTGTAACCGGCTGGTTTTGATAATTGTTTGGAACGCGAGTGGTTGAAAAATAACTCAGTGGAAGAGTGGCGGGAAGCTTTGGTTGCTTATACAACTTATCATCTTCAGACTGGGTTTGATGATGCAAATCCTCCGCCACGAGCGGAAGCAACTCCACTAGCTTCGGGATGGAAAATTTAAAATCCACCAAGTCTGAGCTTTTGGCACTTTTTACAGCGATGGGCCGATCCAGCGGCACTTTAATTTTGCGGCCGCCCAGTTTAAACTCTGAAAGTTTAGAATACAGTTTCTGAGGAACTAATTGCGACAAATAAACTCACACATTTGAAATAGATAAAAGCCTTACCAATATTTTCGAGCGCAGCGCATACATGTACCTGGAATCACATAAACACAAATGGAAATGCTTAATTATTACAACCAAATAATTATGATCCAGGTACGATTGATTTGAAACGTTGAATAACCATTGTGATTACACCTATCTCGCCACTTTCACTCATAAACTATTAATTATTATATAATGTTCACTGCGTAATATTACGCTGAGTACCGAAGCAATAGAAAAACTTTGAATTCGAGATGACATCATAAAGTAATTATTTATTAGGTAATTTAAAAAAGGCTGATAGAAATGTTTCCAAGTTTGATAAGTGTAGCTGCGCGAGAGTCGCGCGATCAACTGACCAGAACCAGGAAGACAGCCGTCAGTAGCCCCCTCATGTTGAACTTCCACTCGGACCCGCACAACCTTCGTGCGACGATAATCACGGAATTCTTCACGCACACAAGTTATGATCATATTACCTCCTTAATGGTGACACGTTTTGTTAATTCAGGTGCTCTTAAATAAACTAACATAAATTGGTGTTAATAACTATAATTATTTATTGCCTCACAAAGAAATAATGTTTACTCATGTTTGTAGGTATCGACTTATGGATTTGTATAAACACAGCACAGTTTCAGATACGGAATGTTAACGACATTAATTTTAGTTTCAGTTCGAGCATCACGTATGTCTTTTTTCCTACAAGGGGCTGGTTCTTATCATAACAAAAAGGTAATTATACAAGTTATTTAGACTGACCAGTTAATAAAATTTCAAACCATCGTCGGGTTAATCAAAGTACCTAAGTTAATCAAAGGAAATGAAAATCTAATCAAATGATGTATAGTTTATTATTACCGAACTCAATTATGCTACCTTTGGTATGTCAACTTTTTCTAAAAGGCGCACAATGAATTGTGTAGCTAGTCGCACAGCTTTTAAACTGTGGTACACGTGTCCGTGTCGGCAACGCCACAGTTGCCTGGTCGTCATGTATAAAGACCCGTGTTAGAATGGTTATAAAAATGGCTGCATGTTCCGAGTACGTACGTGACCCGCGTTTATTGACACCGATTACGGCTGCGACCCCTGAAAATGTTAATCTTTCTAGCACCTATACAACCAAATTGTATAGAAGATGTCACCGCAGGAGCCATCGCCGCAATAAATAGGGACTTTGTGTCACAGTTAAACACTTACACAATCACAAAGAGAAACGAGTAAATGAATACCTATGACGTTTCATTGAAACAATGTAACACTAACTCAAATGTGAAACGACACAAATTTAATCAATACTTAGTATTATTGCGCAGACGCATAAGGTCACTCAGTAGAATTTTAACAGTCTGAATTGTTTTGTTGTTTCCATTGAGAAAGTTAATCTCAACGGTGGGTAGATCTGTGAGGCTGGCACCGTGCGCAGTGTTAGGGTCTGCTCCCACTGCACCACGCCGGCTTGCGCCCAATGAAGTCGCACGTACTGTAAAACGTTTACGAATGATTTTAAAGCAGCTATGTATGTTCAAAAAAGGTGTCAATTTCGGAAAAAAGATCTACTGATGAGGCAGGAAACAAATGTAAAATCGATTAAGACTCGTATCGTGTCAGACTTACCTGGCCGCGATGTGTATCTGAACAGGATATCCGAGAACTCGCGCGCAATAATGTCGATCATGCTCTTATTGCCATACCACACGTCCATGGCGCTGTTCGCGACCCACTTGGTGGGCCGGTAGTCCCTCCTCGGCTTCACAACGTTCTCCCTTAGCTGGGGCCTGTACGAGTCGCCCTCCAGCACCATCACCAGGAGACACGTTGCTAACCGATACTTCAAAAATAACATATTCGTAGGAACTACTGCAGTAGCGAATCTGTCTGGCTGAAGTCTGAATAAAGTGGTCAGTTGAGTGCATTGTTCTAGCTAATGTGTTGACGGAAACAGGGAAGTAGGCATGATAATGTTGAATCAACAATTTGGTTCGTTCCTTTCAATTAGTAAGTAGTTGTATTAACAGTGTTAGTAGGATATGGATGAGAGGTTGCTGCTACTACGGTTTAATTTTTGATTTATTATACCTATCTAGTTTCAGATCAATAAAATATAATAAGTACTGGCCACTTTTATTAATACTTAAATTGACAAGATAAAATATTTAAATAGTTGTACAGGACGAACCGCAACACCGAAAGTAGATTTCATGGAGCATGCTACATCGAAATTGATAGGTACTTATTATTTTTGCAGATCACCATTTTTTGTTTTCTCAGCTGCTTTGAAGGACTTGCGGACGTATCATGTCTCTGTAAAGAATTTAAAATAAATCGGTAGGCCTTCTTGTCGTACCCTAACACGTGTTTGATTGTGTCTGAAACGACCAGCGCTCCACAATACTTATATGAATTTACACAACAATTGCATCTTCTATATTTGATTTCATCTTACATATTTGATAATTTCACAATGTGCCTGTAATTGCGTCCACCGCTCAATGCGCATCAAAAAGCAGCTGCATTTATTGCGTCAAAAAAATAAAATTCCTTACGTTTTTTATTCTTTATATCGACGATCTTATCGATGGCTCTGGAGCCGACGTCCCACAGCTCCCTCGCGATAAGGCTCATGATGGTTCTGTTAGAGTACATGAAGTCCATCGCCTTCCCCACCAGCACGTCCGAGGTGCTGAACTCCTCCGTCTCTACCTTCTTGAACTGCTTCCTCAGGTCCGCCAGAGTCTTGTACGAGCTAGTTATATTGTAGTTTAAAATTATGATACAAATTATGGCTAAATACAGAGCAAGTCGTAGCAGCATGGTGGAGGCGTGGCTGCGAGTGCGATGGGCTTGAGGAGCTGATTGTTGATGGATCTTTTCTTGGTATTACGGTGTTGACTACGTTGAGTCATAAACAATGTCGAACCTCCAAGGTACACAATGAGTACGTAAGTCAGCTGCCATTACATGTGATAACTTATGACCGATTTTTTTGTGCTAAATCGTAACGCATTTAAGCAAATTTTATTCAGTAGGTATCCGAAAATCAATCAATTGCAAATTGCTATGTCACTCACATAGCAACGAGCATCTACGATAGGTTTAAAGTGCGGTGCTGCCACAGATCACGAGAGATATGCCGTGCGGTTCAAAATGTATGGGAACTCGCTGTCTCCGTTTTGTTCCCCACCACTCGCCACAAAACACATGCAATTACATAAAACCAACCAATACGAAGTCTCACACACGCACGCGTGCCAATAATTCGGTGCGTGCTGCGTCGTCGCCGCATACAGCGGCCGTACCACGCGACGCACCAGTTTATTCAAAGTATCGTTAGCGATCTATCCATTGCCTCGTACATTCACTCAGTAGCGAACATAGGTGGTACTTAAAGAGCCATGTATTTTGTACAAAAATAAAAAAGTCGTTGTGCTACATGAAAACTAAAATAACATAATAAAGGCATTAAATATTTTTTGATTTGTTGTTTTTAATGATTTTAAAGACGAATAAATAAAATACTTAATACTGGCTGGTGAAATGAGATTCCATCTTTCGCGTAGTTCACTTTGCTGCTAGTATTTTTGCACACAATCGCGGAATAACACGGCATTTAAAAAAAAAGTTAGAGCTCCGATACCGACGTGCAGTTGCAGTCGACTGACGGCGAAAACTCTATGTTAGCCTAATTTTGGCTAAAGGTGAGCGCAAGCCCACCGCTTTCATAACATATATCCTCTAATATATCTGTGGGTGCTGCACTTACTATGAGAAGTATGACTCCGTCTGCGTCAGAAGCAAGTTAGCCCATTTACTTACGTCATACATAATATAATAATATAAAAGCTCGTGTAGCGGAAATTAAAGAATGCAACAGATTTCCCATATCGAATTATACGCGTTGATTGTGTTGCAAAGCCATTCAATACTCGTGCACGTGGTCAACACGTACACTAGATTGTGATATAATATTATAGACCACGGAGCAGTTACAGTGAGAGAATGGCATTCTGGCATGTAAGTATCTAAGAACTTTATCAACCATCAAATTAATACACAAAAATCTACGACATCCTCTTACAGTGAATAGCCGTGAAGTTGCCCATTCTTCTCCATAGGAACTTCATTGCCTCAGATAAATAAGATTACAATATTTTATTGAGTCATAAGTAGGTCCTACTTTACATGCATAAAAAATATTTTGTTTCGGTTTATAATTACGCCTACGGAGAAACAATAAAAATATCTTCCATTACGAATAAGATGTGAATACAAACACGGACTAGGATGTAAAGATTTGTTTGAATATTTTACAATGGAGTGAGTAAATACTGCCATTTCTCATAATATTTCTTCATAACTATTGTACACACCAGTGCTCAGATACAGGGATCGGGATACATACAGAATAGTAGGTAAGTACCTACAGTGATTAAATAAAACAGCAGCCTTACTTACTCCCTCTGTCTAATATCTCGTCCATTATATTAAAATGCTAACATTAATTATGCGCCTTAACTAACACTAACAAAATATATTATGATAAGCTAACTATTTAAATATGTGTAGGCGCAGCTGCAACTACATAAAATATTGCATATTTATTTATAATTTGATACTTACTATAGTATATAGTAAGTAGTATACGTACGTACTGTACGTACTATAGTATTAGTTCAAACAATTCTCATAACAACTAAAGTTTGGTTAATATTCAGCACAACGACCAAATAGTCGGCCAAATACTGAACGTATAGATCGATGCCGAGTTTGACGAATAACTGAATATTCGGCGAATCCCTGATATTAATGTAAGGATCAATTTCCGATGTATGTGCAGCATTGGAAGCCGGCGCTCGCCGACTACCAACTACTTTCACATCTGCAAGTATTTCCCACCCGTAACACAGCGGCCCGACCGACGCGACGCGGGCAGGCGCAGGTTGCGGATTCGGGACTTGGAGCCGTGCCCGAAGTATCCTAAAGTTAGCCGTGTGCACGAACCGAAATCTGTGTGGTACTTTGGGCACGCGCGACTTGGTGGGTCGGATCGAAAGCTGCCAAATACTTTCAAGTATTTCAAAACCTGGTTTGCTACCCTGGCATTTTTAAGCTGTGGTATTGAATTCTGCGAGCATATCGCAGCCCTAGCCAAAACTCTTTAAAAGTTTCAAATATCAGGCCGAAAGAACTTACAACTTGAAAATGATTGAGCGGTGTTCAAGGTAGAGTGTATGTATGGTGTGCAACTGCGCGGTCGCCCCGCGCGTGATCCCGCCAGATATTCAATAAACCGATAGGCTGGTGCCCTATCGGAATGCTCGGCGTGGCGTGTTCCGGCCGGTCGCCGGAAGTCCCGCACACACCTCGCTTCCGGGACGTCACGCATCGAGCACGGCACAGGGGGAACCTGATGCGTGCTTAGTCAACAGCTTGAGAGTTTTATGAGTAAAATGCTCGAGACTAACTAGTGGATAGCACTCTTACTGTCCCTTGTCCTGTTTAGGGTAGGTACAGCTGTAGTTTTGTTCTTATTTTATTATAAATCATAGTATTTGTTTACATCGGGATATAACATAAGGCGAGCACGCAAACTCTCGTATACTCGGCATTACATGCGACGCCAGCCCCTGGGAACTAGTGATTGCGTTATGGCCGGCTGCGCCGGGTACAGGGAGAACTATGCTTACACGCATATCAATAAGTGCACATGCCGCGTTATATCTAGCGGAAAATAACAGGATAACAACTAGGCTACTGTATGTATGTATGTCTAAGTCAAGAGCTAACTCGTACTTTTATATAAGCTTCATCTAGACGCTAAGAGTCCTATGCTGATAGCGCAGCTGACATCTCATATTATATGCGCAAGTTATCTGTGGTTCACACTCTGCATCTAGCTGTATGCACTTCTATCTACGAATATCTACACATGTACACCAGTATTAGAAAACTGCAACTTGGCTGTGTATAGTACAATGAAGATATTAAATACATATATGGAATCTACAGGTGATTAACGAAGGGTATACTAAACCTTGATCCTGCCATTCTTTAGCGCAGCTACATATACAATCATTAGCCATGCGCACTGTCGATTTAAAAAAAGTATATTGTTCCTGAAAAAATGACAATTTTGATTTTATGTGATAAATGTTTTTTTTTAAATGATCGAAATTCTGACTTCACATGCCTTGATTAAAAACGCGCTAAAGAAGCGCAGGTTTAAGGATGAGTAGGTATATACTTTCTGAATAATTCTGTATATAGAACAACGATTGATCGATTGTCTCCATAATAACCATGACAATAGAACAGGGGGGTTTAATTCATATTGATGGGGGTCACTTGTTGCGCCGCGCGGCAGTGTCACTCGCACGTACTTTTGATTGGATCAAATCGGCCTCAAGTAAGTGATGGTTTGATTGTGATTAAGTACTCGTACATGTCACATAATAGTCCTCGGTCCCGGTCAGTTCTCAAACACTAATCATACAAATGTGTTGTTATCGCGACGAGCCTTTGGCGGGTGTTTATAGTTTTCTGAAACACGACTAATAATAATATGAAGTAGACCTATACTTACCTAGTTCTTCGATTGTGAATTTTCCGTTGCGTTATTATAATTAATTTACAATGTAGATATATGTCGCAACGTTTCCTTGAACAATTAACAGAAATTTATGAGAACTATTGGATTGACCGCACTATGCAACCAATCTTAGATAAAATCGCTGATTACAAAACACCTATTGTAGACACTTTGTAATTAGGATAAAGTTGCAAGCTCCCTGCAAGTTAAAGTCGGAGACGCTTTTGGATCGGACTTACATTATTTGAAACTTTTGAAATAACCTTCAAAGCATCACCAACAGGCTTGTAATCCCGGAAAGGGTAGGCAGAGGTGCACTGCAGAGCACCCGCATTTCGCCGATGGTATCAATCCATAACATTTAAGGACTGCATGTACCTACCTATGTAATTACTTCTGAATATAGCCAAATGGCATCCAAGGCACACGGTATCATTACGCTAACAATCGGATGCAGTACTCGCATACTAAGTACCTCAGCAATGTAATGTCGGTGGTTGGTAATGAGTCACTCGACGCCCGGAAGGAGAGCCTCACACAGAACCTAAGCTTGTTGGTACACAGTAATAAATCTGTTCTTATTAATTATGTCACGATTCCCCTCCTTCATAGGACCATACGAGTACCATATACCATCAGTCGATAAATGGACTACTAGTGAGTTCTATTGGTACCTGAGCGACTTCAAGACATCTTAATGTTATCTACTACAGCGGCGTGAAAAGCTTACCAGCCTATTACTTCTACATGTACATAGTCTTCGCAATAAAACCTAAAATGTTTCTTGTCGGTATCGCACCGTATGTAAGTATTAGAATAAATTATCCAATAAGTACACAATAGCGAGTGTTTCCGATGTGCTCCGGTAGCTACCGGACGCCAGTTGGCTTCGGTGGTTAGTCCCCGGCCCGGGTTCGAACCCCACACACGTTAAATTGCCGCCAGTCTGAGCGACGAGTCGCGCTATACACTCGAAATTGTGAAGTTGGAAATGTTTATAATGAAACTGCTCAGTTAGTGTGCACTACTAAGAACAGATAAGTTTTGTGGTTGGATTATATACAGTGATTGGACAAACTGAAGAATTGCGCCAAGGATGTGGTGGCTCCTGAAAATATCAATCGTTTTACAATGTAAGTGTAATATTTCTTGTGTATTTACATTGCTAGATTGGAACTGGCGCGCCACTTGCTGGGATTTCGGGATCTTTTTCGAGGTAATTTACCTACTTACATAAAATCTGCAAAACAGTATTTCGGTCGTATTGTTTGCGATTGTCGTACTGATTGGGTTGCAATAGCTGAAATATCCTTCCTTCTTTCTTTTTAGAAATTTCCATATAGGTAGGTAGTAAAAGGGTAGAAAGTACTCGTATATTTAGTTACAGGTATATTGTATTTTTCGTTCTAAAGGGAAGTATAATTAAGCCGACAAGTTGTGCTCTAAGTCATTGAGGAGCTCTGTCTCCTGCAATGTTTATTGTCATGGACCACCTCCGCCGAAGCCACTACTCTGAATCAAGTTCATAAAATTAAAGATGTGCAATTACAATAAGATCCGCTCCAAATGATATTTCACGTTCATTGTCTATTATTCGTTCTACTTCTTTGTTTTTTAAGCCGGAGTAGATACTCTAAATTACTGTGCGTTACGGCCAGTGTTGCCAACCCCAAGAAACTAAAAAACAGCAGCTCACCATTAAAAAAACAGGAGAAAACAGTAGGTAAAGTAAAAAAGGGCAGATTTCATAATTTCCTGGTATAATTAAAACAATCACCTACTTTTATTAGTTACCAGGACTCACATACATTGTTATATTATAATATTGATCACAACAAATTAAAACAAAACAAAATCAAAGTAAAATTATTGTCCACTTTCATCCTCTATTGCCTCATCTACAGTATTTTCAGACTCATTTTCCTTATTAAAATCATACATATTTTTGTTAAATTTCTTCAATTGCCTTTCTGTGGCTTAAAATGAGTAGCACTAGGTTATTTCGGATTTAGTGTGCAATAAGTCGATATTCTGTTGCATAATTTAGTTTTCATATTATTTATAGCTGAAAATAATCTTTCCACGGTGGCGCTGCGCTGCTATGTGGTAGCCACAAAAGTTTCTTCACCAATTTACACAATGTGGGAAATCCCTTGAATCTCGACAAGAGTAGATACTGTCGTCTAGTGTCATTACGTTTTATTACATAGTGGTTATCAAAAAATATTTTCATAGTGTAGGTATAATATAACGCTAATTGAAAAACAGTAAAAAATAGGAATGAAACAGAAAACAGGGGAATAAATGTGAAAACAGCAAATCTACTGTTAAAACAGTAGGGTTGGTAACACTGGTTACGGCATTGACTTCGATACGACGAATTAATTCTTATGGATATGAAACAATACATAATGAAAATCTGGCAAAAGGTTGAGATAAGGGATAGGAATTAGAAACTGATTTATTTAAGGAAATTAGGTCAGTGTGATAATGATGATCTCCCTTAAGAAGTCGGATTTCTTTGAAACCTTGAAGAGTATTAAACAATACGTTAAAGCCAGCGTCAAGGAGAAATATCTAATTTGAAAACATTGCCTAAGTAACTGAAATAACATTAGAAAAAAATATTTAAGTTGCATGCCCTCGTAGTCGCGTGCGAAGTCAGCACTTCAACTCCTCAGTGGGGTCTCGCTCCAGTGCGCGCGCCGCGCGGTACTGCACGCCGCGTGCGCCCGCGCCAGTCGGACTTAACAGCCGGCGCTAATTGATGCGCTGCTTCATTTGCACCGGGTGGCGCGAACTAGCGTCATAACCAATCCGGCTGAACAGCTACAGAAGCAGCCACCCTGATCATTTTGAAATCCCAGCAATATTCAGTATTGAATATGAAACTTGTGCTCAAATCAAAAATAACCGGTTATTGGCTTGGAGACTAAGAGCTGGTCATACGCTCACCTGATAGCTATGCGAAAAACAACTTTCAGTACACCAGCAAGTCGTAAAATCACACTCATACACCAAAACTCTTAGGAAAACCTATCACAAAGTGGCAAGTTTAAATTCTTCATGCTCCCTTGCAAAATAATATTGTAGACAACAGCTATTGTTAGTAGGTAGTCGACTGTATACGATATAGAACGCAAACCGTACGTGGGCATAAGAGCGGGGTTCCTGCGTTTTTTAATTATCGAAGCACCTCGTCCTTAAGGCGAATCATCGGACCGTGAACACATGTTGGTCGCGTGCCACACACCTTCAGTTTTTATGCACCATCCAGAAAAAATACTTGACCAGAGATAGAGGGGTCACGCCTTCATTATAAGCAGCAAGATGTGAGTTTAAGCAGAACAATTAGGTATATGTTAACTCTATGGTTTTAAGATACCTAAATCTTGAACAAAAGTAGATATTATTTACGTAACCATCGGTTTATTTACATAGAATACTGCGTTCTACATAACTTTCCTTGATTTGTTCTTGTTCTACCTGTGGTTTTGGGTTCGTTTTGAACAATATACATATTTATATCTCAACGCTGCATAGTTTATCTGTGTAATGCTGTTATCTACGATTAACGTAACCTACGGCTTAACGTAGAACTCTGCACAGTATTTTGTTACATAAAAGTCATAAAAAAGTGTGCCAATACCGCTGCATCCCATATCGTCTTGTGTGCACGCAGTCCCCGGGAAGCGGCCTTAATACGGTTTCAGCCGCGAACCGCCGGAACCATGTGGTGCTCTCGATTGAACAACCCGTTTCCTTAACATTTCTTAAATTAAGAGCATAGTAGGTAGTTTCTGAATAGCTGTGTCCCTAGCATGCATCTTTTATACATTACAAAATTAGTTTATTATAGTTATGAATCATTCAGCACTAGCATTTCAAAGGGATGGTTGCCCTAATACCTAACCTGTCGTCAGCACCGCAAACAATCCCGTAGCTATCTTCCCGCGGATGATCCTGATGCCAGGGTAACGCTGACGAAAGTGATGTTTTTGGCAAATAGAGAGCACGAATTGGCACGTTTTTATTATGAGGAAGTTACCACTTTCTTGGATAGTATTATTTATTTAGGTACCTAACTGTAGTTATCGTGACTTTCAACGTAAAACTTTCGACGTGCTTCGCAGTCCTGAACTAAATAATACGACTGTCGCTCCTCGCCATCAACAGAGTGCGCACGCGCACGTGCCACTCGTCCGTCACACACGATGATTCCGATATCAACGTCTCCGAGCTCGCTGTCTCGCTCACTCGCGGACACAAGGAGACTGGTTTTTATATGTATATCCTTCTTCTACCTGCGACATGTGAATTAATTCGACCTACGTGCCCGGAAGGAAGCGATGCATAAATAATTAGGTGATTAATTTGAAACCTATTGTTTTCTTGCGAGGCCATAAATTGTGGCTTATTCTATAAAAGTTTAAATTGCGTTTGTTACATCTGAACCACAGATATATTAGAGGAGATATTTTATGAAAGCGGTGGGCTTGCGCTCACCTTTAGCGAAAATTACGCTAACATAGAGTTTTCGCCGTCAGTCGACTGCAACTGCACGTCGGTATCAGAGCTCTAACTTTTTTTAAAATGCCGTGTTATTCCGTGGTTGTGTGCTAAAATACTAGCAGCAAAGTGAACTACGCGAAAGATGGAATCTCATTTCACCAGCCAGTATTAAGTATTTTATTTATTCGTCTTTAAAATCATTAAAAACAACAAATCAAAAAATATTTAATGCCTTTATTATGTTATTTTAGTTTTCATGTAGCACAACGACTTTTTTATTTTTGTACAAAATACATGGCTCTTTAAGTACCACCTATGTTCGCTACTGAGTGAATGTACGAGGCAATGGATAGATCGTCTAACGATACTTTGAATAAACTGGTGCGTCGCGTGGTACGGCCGCTGCATGCGGCGACGACGCAGCACGCACCGAATTATTGGCACGCGTGTGTGGGTGAGACTTCGTATTGGTTGGTTTTATGTAATTGCATGTGTTTTGTGGCGAGTGGTGGGGACAAAACGGAGACAGCGAGTTCCCATACATTTTGAACCGCACGGCATATCTCTCGTGATCTGTGATCTGAACCGTACCTTCAGCCTGCTGCTGGTCAGCTTGCAGATTTCTTAACAAGCCTACGAATGACCTTGGAAATAGTTGCCCATACAGTATCTGCTCTAACTATTTCAAGCGGCAACAAAGACTAGCGTCACGCTATAACACCGTTCTAGTTAGAATGTATGTCCGCGTCTGCTGAAGTTTAGCAAACAATGCATGGTAGTAACTAGCAAGCTGGGAATCTTGGTATGGTATCGCACGGCCGTTGCTCCCGCGCACCGCTCGGCTGCGCACAACCCCCCCCCCCCCCGCCCCTCCTTGCGTCATGCTCCACGCATGCTTGTGGAGCAGCAACTACTAACAATATCCATGCCCAAGATATGAGGCTTACGTTTTGCGCATAATAAATGAATAAGTATGGAGTTCTTATGAATGAGTCATTAAAAGATGCTGCCAACACAACATTACACTCATTAAAATTGTACTTTTCACTTATGCCTAACATTAAACGCTTACTTTACCCCAACGTTCATTTTCCTCGTTGTGAAAATATAAACAATGATTCGGTCTGTCCGTCTTCCACGACGTTCATCAACGTCACGGCCCGCGAGTCGGATGATAGCCGCTCTCGAGCTCTGTGTGCGAGGGATCCCCTTTCTGTAGTTTGCACAACAAGGGAGGTCGAACATTATTGTAGGTACAGAAGAAATAGCATGTTTATACCTCCTGTATAGGTATTATAATTATATGTTTCTATGATCCTCCAAATTAAAATTGGTATCATAATTAAAGAACATGTAGGTTCTTCTAAAGTGTTGTCATGAGGTAACTATATCCTCTAAGGCGTTTCCCCGTCCTTCCAGGTGTCCATTCAGTGCGCATCGTCAACATGCGCGTCCCCGAGGTGCTGCTGTACGGGTCGCGCGACGCGGTGACGCTGGACTGCGACTACGTCACCAGCAACGTCACGGGGCTGGTGGTGAAGTGGTTCCACGGGGACAGGACGCAGCTCGTCTACCAGTGGATACCGCCGCACAAGCCGCAAGCACTCGGAATACTCAGGGATAAGGTGATTTGAGCATACTCTATAATCTTAAAAGGTCGCTTAGAAATGTTCATTTGTACACATAAAATATCCGCTGTTATATCCCCGAATAGGGGCACACCCTAAAACGAACTGAGAACCACCTCCATGTTGAGGAATGCAAGATTAATAAATATCTAAGGTATTCTAATCTTTACATCACAATCTTATTGCAGCTATTCTCCAAGTGAAGAATAGCTGAAGCTTATACTTACTTACTTACTACCCAGTGGAAGTAACGAAGCTCTATAGTAAGCCAGTGGAGAGAGGTTCATGGTGATAGTAATACCGAATGCGTGATGATAACCCAACTGCTTTGAGTAATTTGTCTGAGCACAATTTTACCAAAATTAAAGTGATTAAATGATGGATGCCTAGCAGTGATAGGCAAAGTGTTTGAGATAGGGGACATGGTTGAGTACGGCATCTGTTCCAGGTGGACCTGTCGTACCGCGCGTCGCACAACCCGTACACGCAGCACCGAGCGGTGCGCGTGGTGGCGCCCGCGCCCGAGCTCACCGGCAACTACACCTGTGTGGTGTCCACCTTCCTCGCCGAGGACGAGAGGACCAGGCCCATGACCATATTTGGTAAGTACCAGGTACCTGCAGCTCTGTGTTGTCAAGAGTAAACCAATAATGATCCCGAAGTGCGCACTCGCTGTCTGTAAACGAGCAATACCGCTCAGTATCCCAGGAGTCAAGATACATAACCAATAGGAATACTATACTGCGTTCAATGGAGTCACGAAAACTGAACGCTGGAGTGAGAATGGGTTATTAGACTAAAAAAGCAAATTGTGGGTCCCTGAAAATGCCAAAGGCTGTAGGCACAAGAGAAGTGAACGATGAGGAGACATGCCTTTACCTTGCAATATAGGACATAATGAGACTCATAATACTGTTGTATATCCAATAAAATCATTATGCTTGCGATCAGATGACTTACCTAGTATTGCATTATCTTTCAGTGCCAGAGACAAAGTTCGACATGATCCAAGACCGACTGGACAGTGAATACTTGAACATTATTTGCTCCGTGGAAGGCGTCTTCCCGAGGCCTGACCTCGTCATATTAGCCGGTAACAGGTTAGACTTATTAATTACCTTTTGAGGTTATTTTGCTCATGACTTAATAAGTAGATGATTGAATGCGTCAACATAGCAGCACAATAGTGATATTTCTAAAAAAGTATTTCGAATAACAAGACTCTGATATACTACGGCCCCGGTTCCTTTCCCCCATATTATATTTTGTCAGTTGCTAACGCAGCTACATGAACATACTATTTTGAAATCGGCTCCTTGGTATTCGATGTTTATTCTGGAAACAATTTATTCAGACCGCTAGCCGCTAAATCTTCAATAAAGCTGATCGACGGTCGGTACACGGCACTGACCAGCTCCGTGGTGCGGGTGGCCGCGCTGCCGCCCACCGCGGAGATCCTGTGCGACCTGCAGGTGCCGCTCGCCAACTACTACAGCAAGAAGAGGGACATATTCTATAGGAGTAAGCATCACATCCTTTTACGTTTGCTCGTTTGCCTTTCATCTCTGTATCGAGGATATGATATATAAACAATATCCTCTGTTCCACAGATCCGCCTGTGATGCCATCAGAGGCACCAAATTCGCAGACAGCTCCAGATTCGGGTATGTTTAAGATTCTATCATATATTATTTTTAAGACCTTATTTTATCATAAAAAAATCACGTGATATCTACGTGATTGTAGTTGCTTATAGATTACACTGAAAGAGATAGTTCTTAGACGGAAGGTTTTTCATGGTTAAATATATGCCGAAGTATATGTTTTAGAAAATCGTATGCCGATGATTTACTTAGACACTAATGAATTCGAAGAATGTATAGATCCTATATTTAAGTGGCGTTCTTACTTTAATGATTCGGCGTCTATCACCATCGTGATACATTGTCATAAAGTGCGTGATGTCGTTGGTTCCAGGCCACTACTCCGCCCCGAGCGCGGGGCTGCTCCTCGCGTCCATAGCACTCACTCATCTACGGCTACATATTACGTGATACAGTTAATATAACAAATATTGTTAGGATATAAGTCAACGAAATATTATAATAATTACGTATTGATATTTTCTCGTAATTCAAATATTGATTAAGTACGCCCCAGCGCAAAACTAAAGAACACTTGAACAAATATATTTTTATACGTTTTTAATTTTATTTAGTGTTAAGGTAGCTCTGTTATGATATAATAATGTGCATAATAAATACACCTATTGTTATTGTCTAGTCGTGATGTAAAATAAAAAAATACATGGATGTTGTTTTTTCTTGCAAAGAAAGTGGTTAACGATATATTAAAACAGCTTGCTAATAAAATAACTGCTTCCACTTCTTCATGATAATGTGGCCTCTCCTTCCTCTCGTCCGCCGCTAATTACTGATACAGTGATAATGATTCTCGCTATAGAGAGCCAAGTGTTACACATGGGCATTGTTTAATTTACGTACCTATATCGACAGGTATTGGTATCATGAAAAACAACCCTTTGTGTGGAGCATTGTATGTGAATTTATTATCTCTAATATATAATGAGACATTCCTTTACTATTACTTGAATAGTTTACTCAGATGCGTTACAGCTCGATGAGTAAATATTATTGAAAGTAATACGTCCTGGCGCATCGCCCTTTGCCGTAAATCACGACCAGTATATAAGGCGACACCAGTGGTGTCGGGCACGGACTTGCTTGTCTACCCAAACATAATGCGGCCAATCTGGGTGAGTAAATTTTCAGTACATATGTAATTACTATAATTGTTATTCATATTGTGTCCGTTTTGGTGGCTTAATTAATTATTTTGGCAAACAATGCGCTCTAAATGTTTCCCACGTTGTATGTACGAGTATATAAGCTACCACGCAACCTTCGTGTATTCCGCTTGCCTATACAGAAGCTAATCAAATTATTTCAGTAACTTATTCATTTCGTGCGGTTGACTTAGCCGATGTAGGGCTCATTTCAATTAAGAGTTAAAGGTAGTAAGATTACAAAGCGCCGCGCCGGCGCGACGCGCTAGCTGCGTGCAAGATGCCACTCATTCAATAAAAACAATATTCTAGATCCTCGGTATCGTATTATTCGCCGCTGCGGCATGTGAAGCGCGCCCCGACTGCTACGAGGAGCCGGCACCGGTGAGCGAACCAGTGAGCGAACCGGAGCCAGAACCGGTACCGACGGATTGCTACAACGATGGCGCATCGGGGACTGCGACGGCGGGCGCGGTCGGTACAATTGCTGTGGTCGCGACGACCGCGGTGACGGCGGGCGGCCAGGCGGCGGCCAGCGGCGCGGCCGCGGCGAGCGGCACCGGGTCGGCGGCGGGCGTAGCGGCCGCCGCCGCGGGCGAGGGTGGCGCGGCCGGCATCAGCGCGGGGGCGGCCGGCGGCGACGCGGCGGCGGCTGGAGCCGGTGCGGCGGCGGGCGGCGGCCTGGCCAGCGCCACCGGCGCGGCCACGGGCTACGGACTGAACACCGTGGCGGGCATCAGCACGGCGGCGTCTGGAGGCCGCGGCGGCTCGCTAGCTAATACTAATGTGATAACGCAGCCCGGCTCGACGTCCGCTAACGGCATAGCAACCACTGGCTGCTAAGTATCAAGGCTTGATCATGTATAAAATATATATATATATATACTAGCTGTTGCCCGCGACTTCTTCCGCGTGGTATTTAACAAAGACAACCGTTGACAACAGCCTGCTCGCCAATTCTGAGCCCGCGGGACGCATTGCAGGTTATTGCTATCAAACTTAATCAGGCGCTGCGCTGCAACATTGGTTTTAATTTTTTTCGTGAGATCCTATTTTTTTTTTAAATAAAAGTAGCCTAAGTTACTCCTTGTTACATCAGCTATCTGCCAGTGAAAGTCCCGTCAAAATCGGTCCGGCCATTTCAGAGATTAGCCGGAACAAACAGACAGACAGACAGACGGACAGACAGACAGACAAAAATTGTAAAAAATGTGGTTTCGGTATAGGTAACGTGTATACATCCAAATGCAATTAGTAAAAAGCTGTTATTTTAATATTACAAACAGACACTCCAATTTTATTTATATGTATAGATGTATAGATAATTTATACCTGAAATTTTAATAGGACAAAATGTCACACCAAGTACAACAATTGTAGGCAAAGTATTTCTCTTCATCAAACCCAAGAAAAGTAAATAAAATAGTAGGTAAATACATGCCGATTAGGAAGGAGGAGACAGGTTTCTTGCGCTCGGAAATTGCACCGTAAAACTGGGCTGCGCAGCGCACCTGCTACCTACTCGGTCTCATTAGACTGGCTCCATCGAAACGACGACGCAGCACAACATATTGTCTTGCTAGTTGTCATGCTATTTCGTTAACACTGCCATTGTATCGTTGAGTGTGTGCAGACAAATGTGCGTCGGCGGCGACATCAAAGTCGGCGCGTGAGTACTAGAATCACATATCTACGTAATGGTCAATGTAGGTAATAATGTAATAAAATATTAACGCTATATGTATTTTTTAAATCCTTTATTATTAACAATAAGTAATTCGTATTACCTCTCGGAACATGATTGAAGTGCATGAACTTGGTATGGGTTGAGTTTATCATTTAATAAATAATTTGAAATAGTAATGATGATTGATAAGTGCTGGGGCAGCGGAACCAATGAATGATTAAAACCATAGACATCTAAAAGTATTGTCTTGAAATCATGTGCTTATATTTAAGAATGGTGCCTCTGTTACTAGGCTACATCGCACAGGATGTCAGTAGCGTCGGCGTCGTAAAGGAAACTGATCCAAGGATTCAGTTTATCATCTGAACCCCCATTATTGGAATTTTCCGTCGATCTTTTCATGTATATACGCATTTGTTTTTTCAGTATTTTCATATTGATTTTAGCATGAAATCATAATATAAGTGGATTTCAACGAGACTTCAAATAAAAATAATAAAACTACTAATGTAGAGCTAAAACCCGACACGCGCCGCTCGAGCTCGCACGAGTCGGGATCGCGCGGAGACTTGTGCTTTACGATACATTGCGCGCTCAAAAATTACAACATTTATAACCCATGACTTTCGGCATATATGATTTCGATCATTTTATTAGGTTTTTTTTTAAGTATATTGAGTGCTAGCTTTGTTGATTGACTAAACACTGACCGACACAAGCCTAACATGAAATCTTCAGTAACCCATCCTAGAACACCTTATTATTTTAATAATGGCACTGAAACAGTTAACACGATAACGTTCATGTAGATTCTAATCACGAACGTGCGAGCTACTCGCACACTATATAGGTAAGCGTTTACCCTCATGTCAAGTCGCTGGTTTCAATCGTGAGATGGTTTGAACAAAGTTAGTGAAGATGGTGATATCTTAAATATCGAACCTAACTAAAGTGTACAGAGTGTAGCTGCTTATGTGTGCCTGTAGTATATGCCTTGTGGGATGGGCTCGTGCAGCTCCGGCTCAGGCTTCGGCTTCGGCGTATACGGGTTCTTGCTCGGGTCAGCATTCAACCTGGAAAAATTAACAATGATTGTCTCTCACTAAACACACTGCGGCCCCACTGTCGACCCACAAAATCAAATAAAATATTAATTCACGCAGGCCGAACATAGAATTTATAAATAAAGCTTTATCTATCTATACTAATCTATACTAATATTATAAATGTGAAAGTTTGGATGGATGGATGGATGGATAGATGGATGGATGGATGGATGTTTGTTACTCTTTCACGCCCGAACGGCTGAACGGATCTGGATGAAATTTGGCACAGAGATAGATTATAGTCTGGAATAGCACATAGGCTACTTTTTATCCCGGTAAAATGTATGGTTCCCGTGGGATAGATGTTTTAATTTTTCATACTTTTTATCGCGGGTAACACCGCCGGGCGCAGCTAGTAAATAAATAAAGCTTATAGCTCTATGTGGCCGAGCGAGCACACCGGTGAATAGGCAGAATCTACGACCGTTACGGAACGTTGATAAGCAGAATAAATAGAAAACTATGGCTTGAAAAGCGAAACGACACGAGGACAGGAGTCGAGGAGCAGCAGCAGCCATCACTCTACTCAGACATATAATTACGAGGGATCAACATTATTGATTTCATCTATCTCTATCTTTATTCATAAAATAGAATGAGATAATTGATAATGATAGTTTATAACAGTCTGACCATTAATACCAGCTAATACCAATTAGAAGGCCAAATACCTATGACCAGTTAAGATATTAAACTTTTTCTCCTTCGATTAGACGATTAGAGAGGGTGTAATGGAGCAAAGAGGGAATTGAGCGATGGAATCTTTTGTCATGATCGTCTTCAAGATAGGTATATAAGTTCTTCACCTAATGCACCCAGTTTAAGCACATTATAAGTACTTAGATCCCGTAAGTAATTCTCGGAACTCACTGGTACAGCTCGATGGCTTTAGAGCAGTCGACGTTGTACCACCAGTCGCAGGCGAAGTTGGCTTGGTCGAAGAGCGTGCCGTTGGTGCACAGGAACGAGGCGCCCTGGTGGCCCTCGCGCCCGTCGTGGCACACGTGGTATGCCTGAGGAAAATGCGAACTGTTGCAGGAACCATATTGGCATACGAGAGTACGGTAAAAAATCGACAAATCTACTATCAGATGTGGCATTTATACAGAACTGACGTCCGGATCTGGTATATTTTACAGTATAAGCGCATGTATCACATGTTGCTACTTTGTTTAACTATATACTTTTATCGAATGACTTGGTATAATAGGCGGGTTTTCTCCGTGTTGATTGTGTGGTTGTTAGGTACCTGGCAGCCAGTCTCAACATTGGCGTACATGCCGGGGCGCACGGGAACGTGGTCGCAGGAGAAGTGCGTGTCGGGCACGCTGTGGTAGATCGGGTAGTCGACGCCGGGCGCGCCGGGCACGTTGCGCAGGTCCTGCGGCTTCTCGTGCTCGCGCAGCGGCTTGCGCACCACCGCCTGCTCGTACTGCACCTCGTAGGGATCGTATTGCTGGAACAAATGCCAAACTAGTCAATCATATTCAACAAGAGAATCTAAGTAATCTAGATAAAGTCCGCATGATGTTATCCCCCTATACGTAGTTTAGAAAGGGGCATTGTAAAGACAGATATGGCATAACCCACTGGGTATCTAAAACCGAATGAAAGCATTTAGTGGACTAAAACTATCATTGAAACGTTAAATGAACATATTATAGGTGAGCTCGTGTCTCATACCAAACAAAATCAGGCTCAAAGATTGACCCTTAATGTAATTAAATTAAGGAGTGGTCCTCAGCGTCCGGCCTTGACATGGATCTAGTTTTTTCGCTCGCACGCAACGGAGGACAGTCACTCGCTGCTCCACGCGAGTTTCTTACATAAGCTCGTTGATAAAGCTACACGAAATGACTCAACGAGCGCGTTTGGGGCGTGTAATTGGCAAATAAATGGTCAATGTACTGGATAAAATTTGGTTTACTTTCCTCTCTACTCAAAAAAAAGTAAGTAGTCTGAGATGCCCCTGATGCTTGTCTAAATGAGACAGACATAGAAGTTACCGGGCCGAGTTGTGCGTCATACCATCAGAATACGTAATACCTACCTATATTTTTGACACGATAATACAATTTAATACCTACTCCAACTTTCTAATGTTACGGCATAAGATTACATTAATTGGTTTATTATTCTTATGGTTATGGCACGTAAATTATTATTTTACTTGCCAAGTAAAACTTTATCTGCTAAAGATGAACTTACGTAATAAAAGAACTAAAACATTTTTAATGTTTACAGCAACTTGAGATCCACGCGGATCTACTCTATTATTGAGATCCACGCGGATCTACTCTATTATTGAGATCCACGCGGATCTACTCTATTATTGAGATCCACGCGGATCTACTCTATTATTGAGATCCACGCGGATCTACTCTATTATTGAGATCCACGCGGATCTACTCTATTATTGAGATCCACGCGGATCTACTCTATTATTGTTACACTATAAAGGCAATTTAGGAGCCAAACGAGCTCGCTTTGGGAAATAAGGTAAAGACAAAAAAATTAGAGCTTTAACTATATTAGAGTTGAATCCGGATTACAATTATCGTAGATTTGAACAACCGATCGCAAACCGATGTTGTAGCACTAACAAACACATCTAGAAGTCTTATTATCCGATCACATACAATTTGAGAAGTACCCAGTTTTTGTATATTAATTTAGAATTTCAGTTTAGATAAATAATTTCTCTAATGTGTATATGTTAATACAACAGAGAGGGAGAGGTGCGCAGGCGCACGCTTGTCACGGCCGCCCGGGGCGGCGCGCGCGCAACGTTGCGCAGTAGCGCCGTGAGTGCAACGCTCTAGCACTCGAAATATCTATAGCAGCTCTTTTACCCTAGTAAAAGGGTCTTCACTTCCCAAATCTAGAGAAATTTCCATTCTCGCTCTCCGCGCATAACGTATCGCTGGCGCGCAATGACAATACACCATCGCGCCTACATTCCCGTAAGGAGTACGCCCTATGTATTCTTGAAAGAAAATTTTACGATAAAAGGTCCAAGCGCTGTAGGTATCGACAATCCGTGAGAAAATTAAATTATTATTTTTAAAGCAATAAGTAGTTTTTGGCTTTCCCAAGGGAACCCTCCCATTCATCGGGAAAAAAAAATTACAAGATGTCGATCTCTACCGTCCTGCCAAGTTTAGATAAATATAATTTACCCAGTGGATTTGAAAACACCGTATTTTTGCTATCCTACATATTGAACCCGTTTGTAATCTATCACCATGTGAAGTTTCATCAAAATCCATCAAACAGTTTTCGCGAGACGCGTGAACTGCCGGACAGAAAATCAATCTCCTCACTATAAGGATACACCCGTGTTCACTCATATCCCTGATTAGGTAATAGTTTTTAGGATGTGGGCGTGAAAAGGGATTTAATAATTATAGTTTATAAACACTTACATGTAAATAAGCGGCGTCTGCCACGAGCGCGCACAGCAGGGCCCCCGTCAGCGCCCTCAGGACAGCCTTGCCCATCTCGCCGCACATGTTGTCTGTATCTGTCTGCACCGGGGAGGCTGGGAACGCGCAGCACCGCTGGTGACGGTGGCAGTTGGTCGGAGCTACTGAGGCCGCGGCCGCGCCGGCCCGCAGGTCACCTCCCCGACGCCGGCGCCGGCGCACCGGTGGGAGGCTAGGAGTTGTTGAAATCACCTGCTAACACTGGACTAAGCCTCTCACATTTCTTAACACAGCTCTAAATAATCGCAATACTGTAGTGTCGAATTTGTTCCTATCGATTATAAATATAGGTGTACTACATAGTTAAACACCTAATCACAAAGGCATGGTTTGGGCAACATTCGGGCTTAGCTTTTACAAATAATTTTCACGTCACGTCAAATAAGATGACCAAAAATGGCAGCTGCGCGCATGCCTCTCAAATATAATTTGTCGATGCTTTGTCGATGACGTTATAATTAGATAAATTAGGAGTTTCTGCTTCACGGCAGAACAACCAAAGGACATTTAGTGGGTCGCTACATCGGTCAAGCCCTGTAGAACTGTTCCAAGAGTGGAATAGATTGCTGGCCGAGTGTTATACCCCAAGTGGGAGTGATATACCTAGTTATTGCGTGAGCTTGCGCAACGCGGCGCGGTGCGGGCCGGCTTTCAATTTGTAGCCGATAGGCGAAATAGCCTCACCGCTGCGCTGGACACGCCAGTACAGTATACACGATCCTCGTTGTAGGAACTATCAGCTGACTGGCTACATTTCAACACAGTTAGCGACATGAATAATGCCGAATTCATTTAACAACACTTGCTGTAATCATATATAGAAATTCATTGCAACATAAGTACCTTTATAACTGCCTGCCATTCAATAGGGAATGCTACGAATTATCGGGGGCTCTACCTTATAACAATACGACAACGAACATAAATATTTGGATTTAAATAAATTGGGATAATGAATACTAACACTAAATTTCATACATGACAGTCAAATTTTCACTTGGCAGACGGATAACATCAATCAATTAAATGTAAGACAATTACACAACAATTAACAGTCATACACCGCGCTCTATGTGTCGGCACGAAGCGATATAGCAATTAGTGGATGCTTTGATAATCTATAAATAGCTACCTATATAATCAGAATGTATTGTACTACTACTGTATTCCCCGAAGGGGTGTGCACAATGCGCCTATGGTATTTGGGCCCAGTAATTATAATAGGAGTGAACCTATTGACATTATTCTGGGCACCCATCTTCCTCTCACTGCGAATGGGATTTGGGCAATAGTCCACCACACTTGCCCAGTACAGTTTGACGAACTTCGTACAGCTCGACACACGAGTGCTGGTTCCCACAGACACGGGCAAAACATAATGGTAGGTGTCAGCGGTCTCTCAAGTGTGTTGCGGGAGGTAGTGGAAATTAATTTTATCGATTATTTGGCGGGCATTAAGTGATACTTATATTCGATCGCAACGGGCACTTGGTGTTCAAGCAACATTTTCAGTGCGTGCGGGTTGTCGACCGGGGCGCGTGGCCGTGCGCGAGGTTTCACCGGACGAGTCTTCCTGCAATTACTAATGTTACATGCTTCCCCTATGACGTCAATGTTCATATTGCACAACATTTCGGTAAGCGACTACCTACTCGAGTACGGCCAACCGACAACTTACTTTAGCATTTCATTAATGCCTAAAGCGGGAAGTAAAAATATTATTTCTCTATAATTACTATTAGGACATTCTATTTAGACACCTATATGATGATAATTTTTAGAATTTTTACTGGTGGTAGGCTTCGGCCGTGGCTAGTCACCACCCACTGAACAAAGCCATGTCGCCAAGCGGCCTAGCCGTGTTCCGGCATGATGTTCGGTGTTGCCATTCATGGATGGCGGGTCAGATCAGTTGCGCTGCATGTGCCTAGTGAATGTAGCGTCTCTTATCTACTGCCGCCTTCCTACCTAGGCAAGTATGCTCCATCGTAGATCTCATCGTCATTTACCATCAGGTGAGATCGAGATCAAATACTTGCCTATAATGTAATAAAAAAAAAAAAAAAAAATGTAATTGAAACTATGATACTATCTATCTAGATCACAGATAGATCTGCAAGTATAGGCACATGCCCTCTGAAAACTCTATCCATGCCCCCATTTGTTGCATACTAATATTGCAACAATAATTATTATCTACACGACAGTCGCCATGGTGATCCACTTCCCTGCGTACCTGTGTATTTAGAATTTCCCAATTAATGTCCTATAACAAGTCGGCCCAGCGGCGAGCGGGTGGGTATTAGCTGCTGCTTGCGCAAGCGCAGCCTGCGCGCAGACCTTCGATAACGTGTTCCTTAACTAGTACAAACAGAATAACTACCGAATAAAAGATCAGATAGAGATAAAATATTTGTTTCAGTTTAGGTCGATGAACAACAAAACGATAGACTTGGGACGGCTGATTACAGTAGACCGACTTCCGAAAATTCTAATATGAAATAGGTACCTACATAATTGATGTAATGTTGCACAGCTATAAGACGGTAAAGAGTTGGTAATCGGTTCTAGCAACGAACATAATCCATCAGCTCTCTGTTTATTTATTAATATTCATATTGTTACGATGCGTATAAAAGAGGTATCGATAACTCGAGAAATAGTCATCGAAGCTTCTAGAAACAAAAACGCATTGTTGGGTCCAAGGTCCCCTATCGATCTGTGAAGAAAGATCTAGAATCGTCAACAATGTTGCAACCGGCTTCCGGAATATACCTCATATTATTTTTATTAAAATTATTATTAGTAAACAAAAGGCGAGGACAATGCAATTCCTGGAACTGGGAGTTCTCGGAATAATACCGATATCACGAATGCAGCTACGTACACTAGAACATTCTAGCCCCTCCTTATTACCGTGCAAATAAGGTTCATTTTCCTTATGGAACATTTCTGTTTTGTGGGATTTTATCGACACCTTTCTGGAAAGATCCACCCTCGCTATTTTCGGATTATAAATAGTGTGCAGGACCAGCGACGAGACAGTTTCTTTTCGAAAGCGATAGTGAACACATCTCTCGGAAGCGATCTAAGAAGACTATACCGGCGACTCTAGCCAATACTGTGGACTACTGTGATTCAAGTGATTTGGTGTATTGTTGTTTGAGTGTTAACTAGTTAGTGTACTGGTGTGTACTTTCTTGCCTTGTGTGTGGAGAAGCGATTAAAGTAATTTTCACGTAATCGGCATTTAAATACCCCGCACGTAACAATTGGTGTCAGAAGTGGGATGCCGTTACTACCACGTGAAGACGAAGGACGTACCCCACGAACCAGACGGCAAGTGGAAATGGATGCTGCACGTCAACGTAGCCGTGAAGAGGAAGAGCTGCGGGCTGGTGTTCAGATTCCAGCTGAAACTGTGGCAGCACCAGGGGTTAGCTCACCGGACATGAACATGTCAGCACTACTGGCCTCTATGCAGGAAATGATGAGGGCCAACCAAGAAGCCAATCGGCAGGAGCTCCAGTTGATGCAGGCCAATCAAGAGGCCAATCAGAAAATGCTCCAAGATAACCAAGAGGCTACACGGCGGGAGATAAAGAATGTTATACAGGCCAATCAGAAAATGCTCCAGGATAACCAGGAAGCTGTTATGGGAAAAATCGACGCTGGCATCACTGTTCTTGGGGAAAAAGTAAAAGTTCTCGAGAACCAGTTGCAAGTAGTTTCCCTTAAAAATGAGACCCTCGAAGATCGCTTGCAAATACTAAATAAGGAGGTTATACTGAATAAAGACTCCATAGAAGACCGCTTTCAAGCCCTTAATAAGGAGATGATAAAACTGAAAACAAATGGATCTATTGCAGTGCCTTCACCATCATCTGCAAAACTTGACCTACCACGCTTCGATGGGACTTCATCGTGGTCAGCGTTCAAGTACCAGTTCGAGGTACTTGCAAGAGGTAATGGCTGGAGCAACGAGCAATCTTTTATGGCTCTCACGCTTGCTCTACGCGGGGATGCTTTAACAATTCTCGAAAATCTGCCGCCTGAAAGAAGGACCCTGGAGACACTAATGGAAGCGTTAGACACGCGCTACAGTGACAAACACCTGGAACATGTCTACCGAGTGCAACTCCGTGAGCGATCACAGAAGGCTGGTGAAAGCCTCCAGCAGTGGGCCCAGGAAATTGAAAGGCTGGTTCGTCGGGCTTACTCATCGGCACCAGAAGTCATCGAAGTGAACCTGCTACAGGCGTTTGTCGATGGCATAAGAAACTCAGAGGTTCGAGGGGCTGTGAAATTGGGACATCACCAGTCCTTGAAGAACGCACTTGCTCATGCTCTTGAGGTGGAAGCTGTGCATCAAGACACGAGGCTGCATAAAGTTAGAGCGATGATATCAGAAGAGAAAAAATCTCGGTTTGTCCCCACGTGCTATGAGTGTGGAGAAAAAGGGCATATTCGGCTCGAATGCCCTAAGAAAAGGAGAAGGGTCAAGGACTCCGCGACCCAGGATGATCAAGACATTCAGTTAAACTAAAGGTCGCCAGGGCCGCGGGGCGGGCGCTGGCTGGTCAACATAAAGCCCCTACAGTAACCATAACTCAAGTTTTTAATGGGAATAGTCTGATCCTCGAGGGCACCATTGATAATAAATCTTGTAGTTTAACAGTGGACACCGGTGCATCGCGTACCATTGTGAGACCAGAGCTACTAAGACGCACCATAATGTGGAATAGACGGTCTCCAAAATGTCATCTTCAGACAGCCACCGGCCAGCCAGTTTCCGTCCTCGGCGAAACAGACGTAAAGTTTAGAATTGGTGACCGAGTATATATCCAGGCAGTGCTGATTGCTAATATTACCGACGATTGTATTTTGGGACTGGATTTCTTGAAGAATCAGCAGTGTGTTTTGGATGTTGCTAAAGGAGTGTTAAGGTTTCCTGACCAAGAAGTTTGTCTGCAAGGTTCACGCCCGTGCAATATTTATTGCCTCAAGGACACTACACTGGCGCCGAGATCAGAAAACTTGGTGATAGTAAAATTTCCTCGTAATAGTAAACAAGGAAGATGCCTCATTGTTGAAGACACTGGAAATTATGCACATTTAATTACAGCAAGGACTTTACTAATGTCGAACGGAATTGCTAAGGTGAGAATCCTTAACCTTGGTAATGAAGAAGTTCACCTGAAGAAGAATAGTGTGGTTGGAAGATGTGAGGAAGTACAGTACCTGAGACAATTGAATAGGGATACAGTTAAACAGAATGGTACCCACATGAAGGAGGATCACATCCAGCAACTACTAGAATCTTCTAAGGAGAATTTATCGGCAACAGAACTGCAGCAAGCCAAAGAGCTCTTGCTGAAATTCAGCGACATCTTTGCCACTGGAAATGACTGTGGAAGGACGGGGCTCGTAAAACATCGGATTGACACAGGCGACGCCAGGCCTATAAAACAAAGGCCACGACGCATACCATGGGCAAGAGAAAAAGAGGTGACAGATATGATTAAGGATATGGCTGATAACAGAATAATTGAACCTTCTACGAGTCCATGGTCATCACCCGTGGTGCTGGTGAAGAAGAAGGATGGCAGTACAAGGTTCTGTGTGGATTACCGGATGTTGAATAACGTCACGAAGAAAGACAGCTATCCCTTACCTCGGATCGACGACACACTGGACATGCTCAGTGGTATGAAATGGTTCTCAACTATCGACTTAAAAAGTGGCTATTGGCAGGTAGAATTAAGCCCAGAAGACAAAGAGAAGACAGCCTTCAGCACTGGAATCGGAAACGGATTGTGGCAGTTTAATGTTATGCCTTTTGGGTTATGTAATGCTCCAGCCACATTTGAGCGCCTTATGGAAAGAGTGATGGTGGGTTTACTCGGAGACGTATGCCTGGTCTACCTTGATGACGTAATCGTTATGGGTCGTAGCTTCAAGGAGAACCTGAAGAATCTAGAACGAGTGTTCACCCGGATCCGTGAGGCTAATCTAAAACTTAGTCCAAAGAAGTGTGCTTTATTTAAAAAGGAAGTCAGTTACCTTGGACACGTCATCTCTACGGAAGGAGTCCAAACCGACTCTGAGAAGATTAAAGCTGTCCAAGAATGGCCTGTCCCCAGAAATAAAACAGAAGTGCGCGCCTTTCTGGGATTATGCGCATATTACAGACGATTCATTAAAAGCTTCTCGGACATTGCAAAACCGTTGCATCGGCTTACAGAAGAAAAACGCGATTTTGTTTGGGACCTGACTTGTGAGGAAGCCTATAGTGAGCTCAAGCAACGGTTATGTGAAGCCCCTATTTTGGGTTACCCAAATAGAGAAGGAAGATTCATCGTGGATACAGACGCTAGTAACACAGGAATAGGTGGTGTTTTATCTCAGATACAGGGAGATCGTCAAGTTGTAATAGCATATTTCAGTAAGTCACTTTCCAAACTAGAAAGAAATTATTGTGTTACTCGCCGTGAACTACTTGCTGTGGTGAAGACCCTACAACATTTTCAGAAATATCTTATAGGAAGGGAGTTTACTATAAGAACAGATCATGCTGCTTTAAAATGGTTATTACAATTCAAGAACCCAGAAGGTCAAGTAGCTAGATGGCTCGAGCAACTACAGGAATTTCACTTCGTAATAGAACACCGAAGTGGAAAAGGACATAGCAACGCTGATGCTTTATCACGAAGACCATGTGCCGAAGACTGCAAGCACTGCCAGAGGAATGAAGTACGAGAAGAGGTCAAAGTCATCAGGACACACGGACTTGATGACGAATGGACTGGAACTAACATGAAAAAGGCCCAAGAAGAAGACGATGACCTTCGACTTATATTGGACTGGAAACGACTTGGGAATAAACCCCAATGGAGTGATGTGTCTGCTCATAGTTCGACCACCAAAAGCTATTGGGCTCAGTGGGACAGCTTGACTCTGGAAGACGGTGTACTATGTAGAAAATGGGAATCCAACGATGGAAAAGAAGTAACCATGCAAGTCGTAGTACCTCGGAGTAAGGTGGCCCCTCTTTTACGGCACATTCACGATGGTATTTCAGGTGGACATCTTGGAGTCAAGAAGACCTTAGTTAAGGTGCGACAACGGTTCTACTGGGTCCGTTGTCGGGAAGATGTCGAGGATTGGTGCCGTAAGTGTACTGCTTGTGCTTCAGTGAAAGGCCCGCAGACAAGAAGCAAGGGAAAATTAAAGACGTACAATGTTGGAGCGCCATGGGAGCGCATCGCCATTGATGTTGCTGGACCTTTTCCTATGACAGATGATGGGAACAAATACATCATAGTAGTGCAAGATTACTTCACTAAGTGGCCCGAAGTCTTTGCGACACCTAATCAAGAAGCTATAACTGTGGCGAAGAAACTGGTCCAGGAAGTGGTCTGTCGATATGGCGTACCCATGGAGCTTCACTCAGACCAAGGGCGGAATTTTGAGTCTGCCTTATTTCAGGAAATGTGCAAACTGCTGGGAATCAATAAGACCCGTACGACTCCAGCGCATCCGCAGTCAGACGGAATGGTCGAGAGGTTCAACCAGACCTTAGAGAACTACTTGGCTAAAGTCGTGGACGATCATCAGAGAGATTGGGACCAATACATTCCGCTGTTTCTGATGTCCTATCGATCTGCGGTGCATGATAGTACGGGACATACTCCGGCCAAGGTAAATTTCGGTCGAGAAATAAGGCTCCCAGTCGATGCGATAACAGGCACGCCACCCGATAGTCCTAAGCCTGTTACAGACTATGTGAGTGAACTTCAAAACCAGCTGGATGAAGTACACAGAAGAGTACGGGAGAATAATCTTAAGACTAGTACAAGGATGAAGACTCGGTACGATCGGAATTCGAACACCAACGGGTTTGAGGAAGGAACACTAGTGTGGCTTCATAATCCGCTTCGCAAAAAGGGAAAGTCTCCGAAACTTCAAGCTCGCTGGGAAGGACCGTACACCGTCATTACAATGATCAATGATGTTACCTTCCGCATCAAGAAGGGACTTAGAGGAAAACCAAAGGTAGTCCATGTGGACCGGTTAGCGCGATATCATGGCTCGAATAATGCTCGGGACGAGCATGACTAAGAGGGGGGTAATGTTACGATGCGTATAAAAGAGGTATCGATAACTCGAGAAATAGTCATCGAAGCTTCTAGAAACAAAAACGCATTGTTGGGTCCAAGGTCCCCTATCGATCTGTGAAGAAAGATCTAGAATCGTCAACAATGTTGCAACCGGCTTCCGGAATATACCTCATATTATTTTTATTAAAATTATTATTAGTAAACAAAAGGCGAGGACAATGCAATTCCTGGAACTGGGAGTTCTCGGAATAATACCGATATCACGAATGCAGCTACGTACACTAGAACATTCTAGCCCCTCCTTATTACCGTGCAAATAAGGTTCATTTTCCTTATGGAACATTTCTGTTTTGTGGGATTTTATCGACACCTTTCTGGAAAGATCCACTCTCGCTATTTTCGGATTATAAATAGTGTGCAGGACCAGCGACGAGACAGTTTCTTTTCGAAAGCGATAGTGAACACATCTCTCGGAAGCGATCTAAGAAGACTATACCGGCGACTCTAGCGAATACTGTGGACTACTGTGATTCAAGTGATTTGGTGTATTGTTGTTTGAGTGTTAACTAGTTAGTGTACTGGTGTGTACTTTCTTGCCTTGTGTGTGGAGAAGCGATTAAAGTAATTTTCACGTAATCGGCATTTAAATACCCCGCACGTAACAATATAATGCAACGGTTTCAGTTCACTTTCAATGATTTATAAATCGCTTCCTGATTGTGATTGAATGAACATGAACCATGAATAGACGGGATAGGCACTAACAACTGAATTAATCTATGAGCAGTACATGTTATTTTTCATCCATTGATATTATTAATAGCTAGTTACTAGTAGTACTGCTATTACTACTATATACTGCTAGTAAGTTACTAGCCCCACGGCACAGGAGATCTTATTGTGGGGACTAGGGAGCCTACTTGTACGCACACCAAGGCCGTAGCCAAGAATTCACTTCAGTGGGGTGGGAGGGGGATGGGGTTTACCTCCGGACTAGAGTACCGAGTATATGTATGAATGGGTGGGTTCTCTAACGCATTTCGGGGGAAGGGGTTTAACAACTTGGAATCTTTTATAATATTACTCAAACAAAAGTACTCTGTGCATGTAGTATTTGATTTGAAAGGTTACATAAAAACCATGTCTTACATCTAAATAGACCTTAAATACGAGTTTTAGTTAGAGTATACGGCTTGAAACGTTGGTTCTGACGAAACCTATGTTGAACAGGTTGTTATACATTCCCCGGAACAACACTAGATATGTGAGCAAGTACTAAACTTGTAAAAAAGTAAATTGAACCTCGCCTTAGGCTTCGTGTGGTGGCTGGTGGTACATACCTACTCACGCGAGAACAATCAAAATACCTTTATCAGCACATACAACACCCCTCGACTCAGAAGCCAGGAGTCACAAATTGTATGGTTGCGGCAATGGTGTGAAATGCCACGTTTGGCAACACGAGGCGCACGCGCAACCGCAAACATGGCAATTAAATATGGCATCAATTGACACTGTAACACAATGACTTTTACAATCAAAGGGAAGGGAGTCTTTATATAATCACTATAACCAGTATTTAGGGTTCGTCAGCGTAAGTGCGAATTCCAAAAAAAAACATATATACTAAACCCGTACACAAATTACTGTAAAAAATGCCGACCACAAAATGTTTAGGTGCAACTCAGACGTCAGCCTGAGGGTGCACATTAAACGCGCCTTTGGCAACAGTAGTTACAGAAATACAAAGCGTTTGAAACCTTATCACTTACACCATAAAGTAGAAGTTGGAAAGTTATGAGTGATGTCAGTAATCCCAGCTAATAATCAGTCCCAGTTGCGTTTACTTGAAACTAAGTTACCTTTACCTAGATGCAGTTAATTTTGCAGTGTTGTTTCTCAGCTAAGTTAATATTTACTTACATTAGTAAGTTATCCATTATTTATCTTTCCACAGAGATTTTATATGTAATGCAAGTTTAACGCGATAATAGAATTTGACGTTTTTGATGAAGGTATGTTACGCATACATATAACATACCTTCATCAGTAATAACACAAAATGATAAGTTTAAATAGTATTTATTGAATTAAATGCATTTGGATTATTTAAGTTAATATAATACAAGTATCAATCTATACATACACCTCTCATACCTAAATAAAAAGCCCCTGAGCACCGCCGCCACCGCCGCCACCGCCGCCACCGCGGCCCCGGCGGCGGCGGCGGCGGCGTGTGCCCACAGAGCATTATGTACAGCCTCCATAACATTGCCCCCTGAACTGTCTGGTCACTCTTGACAGAATTTCAATTGTTTTATCAACAATAAAAGCAGCATGACAGTTGGCCCAAATTTACAAGAGACATGCAGAAACGAATATTACCATAAACTCCTTCCAATCTATATTTTGATAACTAGTTAATAATATTATGCTCTTCCTTTACTTTAGAATTATTCCAAAAATACCCATCGTCGGTATGTAATATGTCCACTTTGGGGACAAAACTACAAGTACGTGCACGCGGAACGAGAACGAGACGAACGAGTTTTACAAGCATCAATGAATACCGATCGCATGTTCAAACCGTTTCATCCATTTCGTAGAAGCGCCCTTAGCGGAAAAATGCTGCTTTACTAGTAAATGTATGGAAGGTTAGCGATCGATATTTGAATAGGTTTAAAACTCATACAAAGGCTCTGGTAAATCGTATTAGACTCCGAGACACAGATTTCGAGTGCAAGGACTAGCGCGGCATATCTCTAATATAAAAATAAAGCTAGGTCACATCGAATGATTTAATAATATCTATTCTATAGCTAATGTAGATGACAGAAGTTATTCACAGAAAATGTACGACTCGTGGTCGAATACTGCAACAGGTACATAGGTGCGGGGTGCGGTTCAAAGTAACACTAAAGTCCAGACTGCCATCATCTAACCCTCATGTCAGCCCATGGGTGAAGAGGAATAGACGTATACGACGTGGCTCATGGATATTATATTATACTCTACATATAAGAGGGATTTACACTGCTATATTTTATAGGTAAGTACAGAAATTAAACAGCTATAGTCACGGTAACTGTGCGAGCGAGAGTATGCAAGATGTTTGTTTACGACGAAGTAAGAAAATGTACATAAAAAATATTTTTACTGGAGTCGTGTATGTAACTTTTGTCATCCAAAATTTCGGCATTCACTTATCAATATATGCACTGGGTATGCGTTTGTTTGTCTCTGCATTATGCATCTCTGTTATGATTAGTTCACAATATTAATGTTGTTCTGTGTTAATAATAAATGTGCCATATTTGAAATTATACAATATAAGTATCATGAAGTGCTAAATGTTAATTCATAAAATAGAACTATACTTCGAGTAAAACTTCCGACAGCGATCAGTCACCGAAAAATGCTTCATCGTTGATACGAGTATTGTACGCCTTTCATTGACATACAATTTTGGATTATTTCGTTTATATTTGGCTGTCAGTATTTGCTTTAGTTTATAAACGTGCCATGTGTCTGAAGTGACTACTCGGTGGATAGATTGTAGTCGAACGCCTGCGGTATTACTGTTACACAATGAACGGGAAGGCCGCTTTATCCGCTACATGCTTTTCTACTTTTATAAATCGGATGCAGTCTTCACAAACGTCTTTATTGAGTTAACCACAATATATAATAATTGTAGTATCTGTACGACTAATAGATGATATTAATTTGGTGTGAGTAAAAGTGCTAGAATGTAAAGTAAAAAATAAATTCTTTATAGTGTAACCTTAATAGTGTAAAATATTTTAACTGGTACAACACTAGGTTATATAGATGACATTTCCAAAGAAATAGAACAAATTATTACAAAATTTTAAATAGCGCCACATACTGAGTGCGCGGAGAAACGCTACAAAGTTGCCTTCTTAAAAAATATTAACTTCATGTACGCATTTTTTTATCCAGCTACGTGATCGGTATGATCTACTCGTTCAACCCTTACAATGTTTTACTCTATTTATGTTACACCTTATATATGACAATGTAACGTGCCTTATTGTTATAAGCGATGAGATAGTAATCTAGATATGTTTGCGTTGATAACAACATTAAGTATATTAGTTTTGTTACATTATCAATAGGTATATCATAATATATCACTAGTCACGGAAGCAACACGAGTCGCGAAGTGAATCACGCGCCAGTGACAGTAAACAGGTAATCGATATATGTACTATAAATAGAAGTTAGATAAAAAAATATTTTATACTTGATAGCATTATAGGATAGGACTGAAATGAGTATGACATTCATCCCAAAAAAAGTGTTTATCAGCTTTTTTCCGACATTCGTCCACATCTCACACAGCGACATCTAGTGTCCCAAACTGTGTGCGAGCTTCAAACATTTAGTTTGGCAACCATCGGTCCTCTCCCCATTCGTCCACGGTATAAGATACAGATTATTCAAGTAGGTAACTAACAGTAAAATGAGTAAAAAATTAAGAAACATGGACGTCCACATCAATGGAAGTATCGTTATTGATAATTATGCCAATTCTGTTGTCCACAATGAACTACACTTGAAGCGACAAAAATATATTTGTCTTGCTCATATATTAAAAACATAGGAATGCATGTAGTCTGGTCTAGTTCAGTTTGTGAAACAACAGTATTAGCACCAATGCCGTTATAATTTAAAACTAGTCTTAAGAGTTATGGTCGGTAACGCCCACTCGAAACGATAATTTATCGTTCATTTGTTCGTCAGTATTTCAAAATTATATAAATAAGTCAACAAACTTAAATATATCTTAGTAGCGGGCGCTACGTCAGGGCGCATGCGTGTGCGCCGTTATTCGATATGCATCACGAACAGACTACAGAACGAATATTATTAATTGCAAGTTTATCCATAAACCTTCCACTTCTTCATATTTAAATGACTGATAATCGATATTGACGCAGAGCTATTGCGGTCAGCGCTCAGAGACACAACTGGTTGGGCTAAAGGGCATGACCACTTGTCAACATTGTTCATGCTTTTGAACGACTGTCAAATACGTACAAAAATATGAAATCCATATTGTTCGCAGCTCTGCACCGCACGCCCGCATTTATAATTACCGAAATACACGTTTGGAAAGTGTTCGCTTAAATGCAGGCGAATAACAGGATAGAGAACTAAAACAAACTTGGTCTCATTCATTCTTATCATTCCCTCTTCCAAACGAAATTCCGTGTAACCACTACTAAGCGTGTTCAACTTACATGGAGGTTTCCCCACCAATAAATGATCCATACAATTAAAATACATTACTAAAAATAATTATTGTGAAACATAATGAATAGTTATCAAGATTCGGTTAGTCTAACAAACCATATCGAAACTGTCGGTTAATAGGCGGTGTATCTTGCTTGCAGCTCTCCAGAAAATACATTTTGGTGGTACAGAGCTGATGAGCTACATGATTGGCTTAAGAATACCTACTATATTAAAATTGAATATCGATAAAGCACATTCCACACCGGGCGGCGCGCGCGCACTGCGCGCCTACACCTACACGTTACCTTCAAGCTCGAGGCGCTTCAGACCCTCGCAACAATTACCATCTTTCAAAACTATAACTTAGTTTCCTACATGCTATCCATTAATTTCTAAATTAAAATATAATTTGTGACTCGTTTCACTTTATCTTAAGCGCCCACAAAGCTTTACTGCATTCATGATTTTTTTTTGTTCGCGAACCCGGGTTCATTCCGGGATTATTTGTTTGTGAAACCTAGCTGTAGCTTGAAGATAACTAGACACAACGCTCACGGTTACATATCTAAATAATATACTTATTAAATATTTTTTTGTTCGTTACCCATTCAAACATTATTATGACATAATTATCATTTTGAACAAAAACACAATTGAAACTACCCCGCGCACTTTATTAGAATAAATAATGATGGCCGGCCATTTCTCTATTCAGATTATATTACAAATACAAATATAACAAACAATTGATATCTACAATAAACCAATCAAGTTTGTGTAACTAAGAGACTTGGACGTACTCACAGGTACAACGGTATTCGGCGAAATGACACCGGGTCCGCAACCAACGACATTTCAAATGTTAAAACGCTTGTCACAGTCTAATATCACATTGAGTATTTAAAAATAATGATAAGGAGGATAAGGGGGATAAATAATAATGATAATAAAAACTTATTGTTAATTATGTATGGAGCCGCGGCGCCGCGGTGCCGCCTCCCGCCATCGCGGGCGACTCAGCGCTGCTCATAGCGGCAGCAGCGCCGCGGCGAGCGGTTATAAATATACACTGTGTAATGTAGCCCGAGAGTGCTGTGTCGACTCAAGCGATCGCGGGATGCTTGATCCGAAATTAATTTAGTTCATCAAAGCAAATATTTGAACTCCACAAGCGACAAGCGTGCACATTCTAATTCATCGTCAGCGAGCAGATATACTCGCACACGATTAACAAACTCAAATCCAAATCAAACATATCAGTCAACGACAAACATGCACAACATAAAAGAAAATAAAAACATGTCGAAGCAAAATAATTATCAATAAAATCATTGGAAACTGGGAAACATTTGTACTATAATAAATTAAGTTCATTCGAACACAATCACACTAGAGTAAAGGATGTTAAAGATGAAGATTATGATGAGATATGGGGTTATGTGACGTAGTCTCTTAGTATAGTGGAATCGTGAAGTTCAAGTAATGGAGCAGTCAATTCGCACAACACTAGTGACGCGGCGCGGCTCCCACCGCCGCGCTCGCCGGACCACCCCGGGCCGAGTGTGCAACCTAATACATGCCCTGTCGTGCACGTCCGTAAATACGAAACGGCAACACGCGACCTTCCTTTTCTCTGACCGACCGACCCGACGTCTGAGCCACAGGGAATATGCGTCGTTGTAAGTACTAGCAGTGAAACAATTTTTGTAATAAAACTAGGAATGACATATCTATAGACGTTTAAAGTTTCTGGTCAGAAAAAAAAAACTAACCGCAAATTTCTTTGAATAAATATTTCGAAAATTCCTCCACATTATGTTTTAAAAGTATAAGTACTAATGAATTAAATAAAATATATGCATATTCCCTATCATCATCACATCATCACGACACAACAGGTCGCAACGGCGGCATCGCGCGACGCCCGATGCGAGGCGGGCGAGGCGAGGCGAGGCGAGGCGAGGCGAGGCGAGGGGATGCGAGGCGAGGCGAGGCCAGACCAGGCGAGGCGAGGCCTCTACACGAAGTCCCCGTCACTAGCGTGCGGCCGCACTCATACGTACTGGTGGTCTGCCCGCGGCAGCATGGGCTCGGTGTCGCCCTCCACCTGCCGAACAAATAAACACATTTATAGCCGTACCCAGACCAGCCGCACAGCCTCGCGAGCCTGACAAGCGAGCGCCTGTTTGAACCCTTGTTCAAACAGACGCTCGGCTACACAGGCTATTAAATCCCCCACATTCCGACGGAATTCAATCCCAGTGCAATGCTAGGGTGTTGTCATTATATCCGACACACTCCCCCTCAATGTGAGGGGGATTCGGGTGTCCCCCAGGCCGACTCAGTGCTGGTTGACGAATTTGATTGCCTTCGATGCCCTTCAGCGCAGCAAATGATATATCATTATTGGAATGTAGCATAACCTGCGCATTCCTACGCGCTTTAGTTTTTTATTGGATATCCTGTGGAACTCCCCCTTGTGACGGTATCTTATTATATATAGCTATGGCTCTGCCAAATTTCAGTTTATATTTGTTATCCTCGGGAAACCATCCATATTTCAGGATAAGTAGCACCTTATATTTTGACTCTGTTCATAAGCCGCAGCCACATCTATCATCGTGCCAAGTCTAATGAAAATTCGTCGTTCGACATGCAAAAAAATCCATAATTCGTAGATTTTCTTTTGTAATCTCTAATAGGTTCTTTTCTTTTGAAAGTGTGCAAATGTGCGCTGGGTACCGCGGCGTCGTGGTCCCCGGCGGCGCGCCAGTCGCGGCGGCGCGGCTGCAGCAGGCCGCCGAGCCCGCACTGGAAGAAGTCGGCGCAGTTGTTGAGCGGGCCGCGCGAGAAGGGCGAGCGGCCGCCGCGCGCCGCGAAGTGCCGGTAGCGGCCGCGGTTCAGCTGCTCGTTGGTCGTCATGCCCAGGCACACCACCTGCGCCCGCCACACCACACTCAGCCAGCGCATACTTCGTATCACATATGTCATTTAAACCATCAGCCAAAAGACACCCCCTCATGGACATAGGCCACCCCTAAGACTTCTATCACTTCCTGGGACGCGTGTGATATCATGGGTCCACCTTGTGGGAGGCCGTCCTACACTACACGTCTTCCAGCTCGTAATCGCGATTCTAGAACCCATCTACCCCAAGTGTAATCATCGGTGCTTCGAGCTATGTGCCCCACCCACTGCCGCTTCAACTTTGAGCTAAGTCAGTTACTCTAGGTTATCCACGGATCTCCTCATTATATCCGTAGCCCAAATCCCGAGCATAGCTCGCTAGCATAAGGTGTTGCGCGTTGAACGCACTATTAAATTAATTATTACATCATTTTCTCGCGAGACTTGAACTGTCGAAAGCACAAAAAAAAATGGGAAGTAATTTTTTTCTAACACTACTTTTTCTGTGTCACGCTCGGTTTAGATAGTTAAAGTAATGGTGCTTAGAGCCCGGGCACCCTCACCAGGTAGAGCTGGCAGCAGGTGAGTACGGACACCCAGAACAGGTGGAAGGCGGCGTTCAGCATCACCCAGGCGAGCCACGCGTTGCACTGCGCCCACTGCCACGCCACGTCCGCCCCCGACCCCGCCCCCGCCCCCACCCCGCCGCACTCCGCCAGGAAGTACTGCGTCCCGCCCCACAGCATCCACGCACACATCATCAGCAGGCTCACCAGGAACCCGATGAAGTACTGGTGGTTCTTGGCGCCTGTCACCAAACAAAATACATAGATAGAGATCCAACGAAAACTGGCTCAGCAGAATACAATGGCGCGTATTGCATTATCTTATATCTATGACATAGATTTAGGATCCTAATATGATGCTATGAACAAAAATATATGAACCTATCAGAAACATGATCATGGATAGCGTCAGGTGTCAAAATTATTAGTATGACATAAATAACTGGTACGACAATTTACCCTAATGCAACCTTCCCACTGCACAAGACTCATGTTCACATGTGCGTTTTTTAAATTCTATTCACCACCGACAGTAGCCCCCGACATTCGTCGCACTGACGACCTTGAGACTTGTGAGAGCGCTGTCATGCCATTGCAAATAATTCAACGTTTCTACAAATTTGGGGCCAAGCATAAGTACTACCGATTCGGTTCAAAATAATAGGATTATGGCTCGAGGAGCCACAATTCACAATCCCATTTTGTATCTGAGCAGGTAATAGTATGTGGTGTGGTGTACCGATGCAGTTGCCGACCCAGGGGCAGTGGTGGTCGAAGCGCGCGACGCAGCGGTTGCACACGGAGCAGTGCTTGGAGCGCAGCGGCCGCCGCACCAGGCACGCCGAGCAGAAGCGCGCCGGCTCGAACCCGCCGCGCGCCGCCTCCGACAGCTCGATGATCGTCTGCCGGCGCCGGCACGCAGCGTTCACTGCCGGCCCCGGACCGGCCCGCGCCGGCCCGCGCCGGCCCGGGGCCGCGGTACGACCACATTCAGGCCCACAGCGCAAAGGTGGTGGGCCCTATTGGATCTTAGCAAAGGTATATCGATCTCAACTCTGAAAGTGAACTTTAATACGCTCCCAGGATGTAATTTTGTCTCCTAAGATGTTATGCTCGGTTGGTTGATCGAGACGATGACCTGATGACGATGGTGAACTTTGTGACACCACAAAGTTAACAAGGGCAATAGGCGTATTTTGCTGTCGCTTGAAATTTGACAAGACGCTGGCGATAGCGTATCACTATATAATAATAGAAGGGTCGCGCGACTGACCCGGAACTTGTCCTGGCGCGAGGCGGTGATGACGCCGGGGTCGCTGCGCCAGGCGCGCAGGAAGCTGGCCCACAGCGCGCCCGAGCACGCGCAGAACAGCAGCGACGCGCCCGCGCCCACCGCCGGCAGCACGAACACCGCCCAAGTGATGTAGAACCACACCTGCGCACGACCACACTACAGTGCAACGCGCCGCGCTCACCACACACCACGACACCCGACGTGGAGGTCAATTCGATATTAATCTTCCTGCACCGAGGTGCTTCTTTTACTAGTATAGAGACAGGTGAAAATTGCACCAGGCGCATTCCGTCTGGATGTCGTAAATGGTGACTAAAGGTATGAAAGCCATTGCACCATCTTATCACAAAGCTGTTTCAAATCTGTTCTCCCATCTGTAAATCTGCGTATATTACACGTACAGACAATAGCCTATAGCTGCAGTATAATGGTGGTGTGCAAACTATTTTTTACCTGCGCTTCTGCTCCCAAAGATTAACTCCCAATGGTCATAGCATAACAATAATGCTTCGTACTGCAAAGTCCTCAACTTAATTTAAACACATTGTATCTGTGAATGGTGTAATCTGCTAGGTAGCAATTGCAATAAATGTGAGATTGTCATAATGTTATTCCTCTACCCACTTAATCCACATCATTTAATAATAAAGTAGAAAGGTACCCCACGCGATATTTATATTACTACACTACAAAATATATTGTATGTCATAGCTCAGGACGAACCTTAGTGGCGAGGTAAACACTGAGCGGAAATATGTTCTTAAGGTCCTCGTCAAAGAGCAAGTTGCTGACGAAGTGCAGCAGCGCGTAGAAGCCCACCAGGATGAAACCTTTCACCAGGTACAGCAGGTCCGCCTCCAGCACCAAACCCGTGACGTAGAACGCCAGGAACGGCATCACCACCACGCACCACCATCGGAATTTCTGGAGAACATTCATTCAACTTAATCACCAATATAACTGAGGGACATAGAGTTCCTATCGCCACAATATCGTGGGTTAAATTTTGTAAGCACTAACTTAGTTGGAGGGACTTACAGGACTGAAAAAGATAAATAAGTTGATATTTTGAAGCTAGACTTGAAACTAGCAGTAGCTGGCTTTATCAGCAACAATCAGTGCAAATCTCAACAATAACTTGAATAAATGTTATAATTTTGAAACAAATAGGTGCTTGCTTTACCGGAAACATAGGATAGGTGTATACATAGCAGAGGATCCATTTTTTATCCCTAGGAGTGGGAGGGTACCCCCAATAAGTAAAAAAAAAATCAAATCCACGGGAACAAAGTCAGGGACAGTACTAGTAAGTTTAATCAACAAATGCATAAAATGGAGGTGTCAATGGATTATCGCATTTTCACTGTTGGGCAGTTGGTCTGACTGAGCACAAGATGTTTTATTAGTAATTTGTTGACAGTATAGTTATTAGTGTCATGATCTATTTTCTAACTCACCTTGTCATAAGTTAACCTCCTGAGCCAGTTCCGTTTGTTAGTGATCAGGGAGTGCTCTTTAATTTTGTCGGACACCTTAGAGCCAATCCACAGGGAGTCAGCACTGGTTTGCAGCATCGCCAGGGGTGTGACCCCTCGTAAGTTGGGCACATCCAGGTTGGCATCACCCTGGGTAGCAAACATATATTTTACTATAGGGGATTCCAAGTGGTTTTGATCATAATATTTTTTGTGTTGTTTAACATTGTACTTAACTATAAAATAAATTGTGAATGTTAATCAAGTATTTAACATGTAGGGTAGTGTTGTAAATTATTTATGAAAGGCCATAGCTGTTGTTGCTAGTTCATAGATTTATATTCACAGCACATAAAGGTCAGTGGAAGGACTTTCTCTGTTATAATTGCTGTGGACTCTGAATACTAAGGCACAAAGTAAAGGAGGAGCCAGTCAGTGACCCACTGACATGGATTTTGATAAGATTAAGCTAGATCTTAAAACATATGATGTTAAACTATAGTACACATATATTCTATTAATTAATACCCTATTTGAATATTTAAATTCTTCTTTCAGTGATGAATGGCTAGTTATTTTACTTTGGATGTCACAGTACAGATAGAAGTATCTACTAGCATGCATTTTTCACTTTATGTTGACACTTTCAATCAATACATATTAATATACTAACTTCCTGCATTGTGTTTTAGCACATAGATACAAATATCCTGGACAGACTTTAAACTATCATCATCTACTGTGAGTGTGACAGGAATATGCATTTGCTCTTTTAACAAGCGATGAGTCTTCCATGTAGTACACCACAACAGACGTAAGAAATAAGTAGATGGAAAAATTAAGACTTGCAATTTGAATAACTCACATAAAGTATGAGTGTTGATATGGCTGTTGTATTTCTGGCAAGTATAGCCCAGTGCAGGGCTGTGTTGCCGTGTGAGTGGTCTGCAGGCTGCGTGGACGCACCCAGTGTGAGCAACAGCCGCGTGGGATCTACGGCGGGTACTTTCCAGCATGACCACATAAGCGGCGTCATGCCGGCCGCGTCCGCCCCGTCCGCCGGCACGCCGCGCGCCACCAGGTAGGCCACCACCGCCGTGTGCCCGAACTGTGCCGCCAGGTGAAGGCAAGCGCAGCCCTCCGCATCCCGCAGCGTCGCATCTGCGCCATCCCGCACAAGCAGCACCGTCGCCTCGAGGTGCCCCTGACGCGTCGCCCAGTGCAGCGGCGTCGAGTGCAGCTCCCCTCCGATAGCGTCAACCTTCGCGCCTTTCGCCAGAAGATACTGGATGATCTCCCGGCGATTGTTGATTGCCGCCCAGTGGAGGAGCGTAACCGTCTCGTGGTCCGGCTGATTCACGTCCCAGCCCGCCTCGACCAGCTCCTTGACGCGAGCGAACGCCCCGTACTGCGTCGCTTTAACGATGTCGAAGCCGCTGTAGTCGCGTTCGAGAGGCGCCGGTGGAGGCTCGCGCGGCGGCGGCCCGTCGCCGTCGGGCTGCGACTTGCCGCATTGCCCGGTCGCGGCGGCGCCGCAAGTGCTATCGTACATGCTCTTAGGACCGCCCCGACATAAAATACATTATCGACGTGTGACTGAATTGTCCTTAGGTATTTTATCGGATCACTTGAGCACTTCACTAGACAGTACCTACCTATTCGTAAGCGTCGAATTTCATTAATATCGGATAGAAATCATTCATTGAATCAGGATACTAACAAACGTAGTTTTATATATTATTATTTTACCTGATTGATTAAATGTCAGTCTGTCGTCAACACAGAACAAAATTTAGTCGTCAACCAAGTCGGGAAGATCAAGCTTGGTTCGATGGGAAACTACGATAAGCCATCTGTCATATCGTAATGTCAGTAGCAGTCTGGCTGTCAAAAGTTTTTTTTCTTTATTTGCTCCTTCGAGCAGGCTAAAGCCATTATGACCATACCGCCTCGTCTTACATTGATTTCATGAATGTAATAATATAACAATTAATTTCATTCGCGTAAGCTGTCAAAAGAGAACTAGTAATGCTTCTTTTTAATTTTAGTTTACAGACCTGGGTGCCTAGCCCTTTGGAGCCTTTTTTTTGCTCATGACCAGTATTGCCAGACATGGGATAACTATCCCAGACTTATTTTAATTTTAATTTTGAGTGTCATGCGATCTTCCGTTATTTAAATAAGCATTCGACCAAAAAAACATATCTTATCTCATTCTAAGCCTATTTATGAAAATCTTATTCTGGGTCGTTAGTGGAAGTCTGCGCAAACTATATATATTTTCCTCCATGCTCTTTTCCAGTGTGTTGCATCGTATTGGAGATGAGGCTGACAAGGATGTGAAATAACCTGGTATCCGCGTACAACCGTAAATGGATGCGGTGGACTAAGAGCACAGATCAAAAAGATGATACTGACAAAGATTCTCAGTCTGTACGTCATGTGCGAGATTGTTCGTAAGCTAACCGTATACTTTATAATACAAAATGTTTAAATACGGTAGACTATAAAGTATACGGTTAGCTTACGAATACACTTACGTGCTGAGACCAAAACTCAACGTAAAAGCGAAGGCCCTACACCTACCGCACTTTTCTACCGCATAATGTTGCTAGCTCGAAAAGGGTTTACCACCTACAGGGATATCTGGGTATGGTCTCAGAGAGGATGGAGAAGGGAAAAGAGGATGCAGGACAATACTTAAAACATGCACCTAGTGTTATTTTAAAATAACTTATTCTTTTATTTCAGGAATTTAGCCTTTATAGCCTTCCGATGAACCTCTTTACATATTTTACACTTATTGTTGCACCTTATAAAGAGTGTAAGTGGTTACGTAACGAAAACTCGTACCATGGATTTAACACATGATTGTTGACGAGAGATGAAAATTTCCGTCTGTAAATGATTTATATAATTTTATTATAAGCATTAAGTGTAGCCTTTACCCAAAGTTTTCGTTACCATGTCCCTTACATCCTGTAAAAGTTGTAACAACAACAGTGTAATGTATTTTACATGACTATCGGTAGGGTATTAGAGTAACATTCCCGAAAAAGATAGTCAAACTATTTGAAATTTTAAAAATAACTTTTGAATACGTTAAAATAAGTAAACTGAAATGTAAACGCGAGACTAACACGTGGAAAGTTATCGTATCTTGTTAGCCCAACAGCATTTTTACACGTAGAAACGATGCCACAGAATAATATATTATGAGTTGAACTACGTACGAAGGCCATAGTGATTAGTTGCTTAAACATGACACCTCACTTTACGTTCTTTACTTAAACACTTTACTTTACTTTATGTTCTAGTTTTAAGAAATTGTAATTATATACCTATTGACATTTTAATTGTACGTTAAATAGTGTACCGAGCTCCAAGATACAGACTTTGTCTAGTTTGGAGCTCACCAATACTTTGTTCTTGTTAATGTTAATTGAAATAAACTATTCTTATTCACAATTTTAGAGTATTGGTTGATTGATACATTTTTATGCACGTTTTCGGTTTTTGGATCTGGCTGGATATTCTCAGGGAACTCTACGCACGAAGAGCTTGTGTTTAAAACCATGTATAAGATCAATGTATAATTTTTAAAACAAACTGAATACTTAACTAAGTAACAGAATTATTATGTGTAGATTATGCAAAACTGCTGAACCTACGTACTACTCATACGATAGAAGAGGATAAAAATAAAAATAACTATCGTAAAGCTTTCAATTTATTAGTTAAACAAATATCACTTTTATTTACAACCAAAGCGATCACAAATTATAAGTAGAGACCGATCGTAATCACCTAAAACTACTTAACAGATCGAAATATTTACAATAGAATTAACAATTCATCGTGTCGCCGGCGGACGAAGCCCCGGCGCGAGCGCGGGCTGGGGCGGGCGCGGGGCGTGGGGCGGCTAGCGTGGGGCGGCTAGCGCGGGGCGGGGGCGGGCGGCGGGCGCGCGCCCGGCTCGGTAAGTACGGGCGGCGGGTCGGCGCGCGCGCCGCGTCACGCGGTCGCCAGCGGCTGCGTCACCACCGGCGAGCGGCGCGGCGACGCGTCGTCGCCGCCCGCCTCGCCGCCCGCCACCCCGCCCGCCGCCTCCGTCAGCCGGAGAGCCACCTCCAGGTCGCGCAGCACCTGCCGACACACAACTACGACTTAGAATACTGTATTACGATTAGACTGCCTTTAAGGCCTCATGTGGCGAAGGACCAGGCATTCGGTAGCGATATCGTATGTATAGTAGAAGATCGAGTACCTCTGTCTCCTTGTGATCGAGCAAGGAGAAGCGGCGGTCGAGCGCGGTGAGGTGCGCGAAGGTGAGGTGCAGGTGCGCGTGCAGGCGCAGCAGCGCCAGCTGGCGGAAGTGCGCCGCGTACATGTGCGCCACCACGTGGAACAGCAGCCGCACCACGCGCCGCACCATGCCCTCGAACTGCGCCGGGAACTCGTTCGCTGGAAACAACACCCACACGATTTAACTATATACTTGCATAAATTCAAAATCAAGTGTTCGTGGGAAACATTTATTTCTTTTATTCCCGCACTAGACGAGCAATGGTGGACTATAGCCTGAATCCACTGCGTATTGGTGTGGGTACAATAGCAATAGCCCCCCCAAATTACATTGGGAGTTAGGACCAGAGAATCGGCGAGATGTGGGTGCACTGCAGTTTTTCATCACCTACCCCTCAAGCAGTAGCGTGCCCGGGGGTCCAATATAGGGCAAGCCCATGTAACGGTGCCACTTTCCAGGTAAACTGGATGACGCTTCTAAATTTTAAAGTAATAATTCACCAAAGAGAATCGAACGTGGGTAATTAAAACCAATGTTGAAGCGCTGCGCCTGATTAAGTTTTAATAGCAACAACCTGCAATGCGTCCTGTGGGCTCAGAACGCGCGAGCAGGCTGTTGCCAACGGTTGTGTCTTTGTTAAATACCACGCGGACGAAGTCGCGGGTAACAGCTAGTTTATATCTAAAAATATCAGTGCAAATACCTTACATTTGCACTGCGTAATTAAAGAAAAAAAAGAATTTAATGAACATTTTTAATTCAAGAAATATCTATGCTTTCATTTTCTCAAGCGGCCACACTGTCTGCTATGGGCAATGCGAATTTAATTTCACATTGGCCACACCAAACTCGTATGTCACCTGTAAAAACGTAAACAAAGAATAAAAGAGGTTAAATTGCATATTTTCATTAGTTACGGTTAATGAAAAAGGTTTGTAGCGAGCCTCTTGGCCCTGCACGCTTACACCCACAAATAAAGAGAAATACACAAATCAGGCATAGGTTTTGGCGAAGAAATTAACAGTTTTTTATGAGCAAAGTTTAAAGATCTTACCTTTCTTTCACCAATCAAACCTTGAAAACATTTTAAATCCTCACAAGGGACAACTACCTCTATTGTTCTATATCCACCAAAAACAATTATTTACTCATTTTGAATTAGAATCACTTTGAAATGAAATTATGAAAACGTACGCTCCCTCAAACAATCGAAACAATAATAGATGTGAAGTTAGTTACGCACACACACGCGCAGTGACTCGCGCAGGGAGCGGTATATCGCGGTACGTCACGTGATGCAAGCTGGCTTTTTGACTGGGAAGAAATCGCATCGAAAACGCACACAGATATATGACACACACACAACAATTTGTATAGATGTGCATAGGGTTACTAATGGGCTAGAGAGAGAAGTTAGAAGAAGAATCTTTTCGTTCGAAAGCCGTATTGAAAGCCAGCGAGTGCAAGTGGGATAACAATGTAGTGCGCGCCTCGCTCGATGCATTGCAAGGTTAACGCGTTGTTGCTACTTGATATTTATGTACTGCAATAAAAGCGCGAAATTTGAAATGTTCGATGCGTTTTGAAAATATATGTTTTTGTTTGAGTTAAGGCAAGGCAAGGCGATATGTAAGCCGGGCTTATATACATGTATGGACGTACCGCTACCGCCCTCAAGATATGCAATCGTGTTTTCTAATTCCACCTCATGTTCCAAGCGGTCATTCCTCAATCTAGTGAGTCCTCCTCCATAGTGGGAACCAACAAAATAAAACTATAACACACTCACCATATTTAGTGGGGAATATGGTCTCATCATTGACCGTCTTCTGTGTGAAGGTCATGACGTAGTCAACGTACTGGGGCGCGGCGACGCGGGACTTCTTGCCGCGCTCGTCGTACCACGCGTACGTGCGGCCGCCGGGGCCCGTCATGTCGGGGCACGTGGCCGCCGCGCAGAACTCGGACACCGTGCCGTACAGCAGGTTCACGTGGTCGAATAGCGCCAGCGCTGCGGATGCAACCATTGCACACGTGACTGACACCGGCAAACACTTTATACAATGCGAGGAAATAAGTAAATTAGCAAAACGGCTATTTCATGGTAATAGATAATTTGTGCGTACGAAACTGTATTCTATTCAAATTTGGAGATTGTGTGCTTAAGAAAGGTTTATCTAAAGACGTTTAATGACAAACAACAATGGAAGAAGTAACCGAAGAGAAATCGTGCCTCATTTGTCACGATCTAGTCGAAAGGTCAGATTTCGCATAGAATCGAGCTTTGAGCGGATACGAAAATGTAGCACAACACAATTGCGCTACGAAAACGTAATTGTAACTAATTAGTAACAAAAGATAAAGCTTCTGCTGTGAGGTCTTGAGGTCGTGAGGTCTGTCTGTCTTGCAAGAGATATTTTGGATAATAATGGAACAATTTACGGTGATATGAGTGGAAATCGGCTCCTAACTTTGCCTTTTCCATAAACATTTGTACCTTTTATCTCATTGTCGCAAAATCATCCATCATGGCAAGAAATGTCAAGCTTCCTAGTGTATTATTTGCATGAGGTCAGCATATATTATCTAGGTTGTTATCTTCAGACCAAGCATCTAATCTAGTGCGGTTATGAATTTAGGACGCGATTTAGTAGAGCGTGACTCTTGGCGAATGGTTGCTACGTTGGCCTGTTGCACAGCCCAAGCGGTACTTCAATACACGAGTGTATTGCTGTAATCTACAGTAAAGGTGTATCTCCAAGCAGTTGTACTACAGAATAAGTAAAATCACGGACAGTAACCAGATATAAAACAACATAACTATTTATTATTGGTGTCAATAATTTTATAGGTATAACAATTACACAACGACAACCTGAAAATTATGAAATTTATGAAATCGAAAGTTTGTGCGATCCACATGCTGGCGATTATGCGGTAATGTGAAATGAAGATATCGACCTGACCCCGAGTCAGGTGTCAGTCGGTGGTGAGTAAAAAAGGCCAAGTTAAACCGGTCCCAGGCGGGCGCGGGCTGCGCGCCACGACACCGAATCCGCATTAATATCATCGTCGAATTTCTAATACATACTGCTAAACTTTTGAGCTCAATCTAAGTTAACACAGACAATTATTTTTGGGAAATTGTTTATATTTTTTACACATTACTTTCACATTCAGGTAGAATTGCCACTAAAAGTGTTGCTCGTCGGTAATAGTTCTAACTACAGTCTAGTTAGTATACCAACCTTCAAACGTCCTCAGATTAAAGGAAATATGAATTTAAATCATCTTAGAGCATCAATGCTCGAAGTTAATATTGTATCTTTTGCTTTATCAGATGACTAAGTGAATACTGTCGCTTTCACTGCGAAGGTTTCTATTAATAATTATACTAACGTGATGGGAGTACAGGTATGACTATCAAACGGTACATACGGGGCTATGAAGTACTTAAACTACCTACTAAAACCCAACGTAAATGTGGAGATGATCAATTTGATGGGCTAGCTAAACAAATGCAAGATAACAGCTTCTTCAAAAATTTGTATCAGTGTTCTGCCCTATGTATAGTATTTATTTTGTTTGTATTATTTATTTCGTTACGATGTATGAAATGTTAGATGTAAACTTGGATATTAAATAGGTAGCAACGATTGATTGGACGTATATTCACAAACATGATTACAAAATTTTTATAGTGTGTTGTGAACCGTAGGCGGGTGTCTAGATCGCTAATGCGTCATATGTATAATCGGCACAACAACCATTAAGTTCAACAGTTAATTGTCTTAAAAGAAAAATAAACTTATTTCCGTATATTTTTACGATAATATTAACAAATTATATTTTTATTAGTGGGCAGATCCATACTTTTGGCCATATTCTATCTACTACCCTTTTAATTTTATTTTTGGGTCATTTGGGTGGAAGTTTTGTGATTTTTCCAGATACGTTCCGGATAAACATAGCTAAACAGCTGAGATAATGAGAAGAGTTGAGAATACTAACTGTGTGATGCGAGCCACTCGTTATAGTCGAGGCCGTCGGGCAGGTCGACGAGCTGGCGCATGTCGAGCTCGGGCAGCTTGCGCTCGAGCAGCGCCTCCTGTAGGTACAGCTTGGGATCTCCGGCCGGCTCGCCCTCGCGCTCCTTGCGACGCGCCTTCCTGGAATACCACAATGGACATTGTTAATAAATGGGTATATATATGGCAGCCGAATTTTATAATCTGCTCTTTAGATATAACCTCTTTGGAGTGTTTGATCTTTAATGCTTAGGTTATTATTGGGAATACGGTTTCAATCTAGTAATATAACTATGCCTAAACCAATTTAGTGAAATGTCTCGGTTGACGAAGCCCCGCTTGGGCTCCTATTTCAGGATTTAACGTCACTAGGAATCTAACACGAACCAAAGTAGACAAGTCCAGGTGCCCGGAATATTCGAGCACGCTTCGCTCACTCACGCTTGCCTTGGAGCAGTCCGAACCCATGAGTAATTGGTAAGCTGTATTACAATTCGTCTGAACGTTATAACGTCTGAACGTTTTAATCAATTCACACTGGTATTAAAAAACATTTTGCAGAAGTGCTTTGTTTTGTTGTAAATGGACGAAAAGGACAAAACCACATGTAGATGGAACATATTTGTCTAACGCATCAAGATCAAAATAATATTTTTTGTGTCGCAGGCATTGTTCTTTGGGAGAGCGTTGATGAAACACAAAACATGTTCTGGGACGAATCGTCAAAGCGTATAACAGTATCATATGATTGTCAACGACACAAAAGTCGCGGTCGACTAAGGGCCAGTGCCTTTGTCGGACGATAGCATCGCGAATCTAGTGAATACGATTCATCGAATACGGGCTTCAATAAACATTTTTATTGCAGCTCTTCAGCAAGATTTAACGATAGAGGGAACGGCTTCTTTGAACGTTTGCAAAGGTATAACAAATAGGTATTAGGGCAAAGTGAACGGCTAGCGGCGTGAAGCAAGCGAGGTCACCGCGGCGGCGGCGCCGGCGCAGTGGAGGCCCGCGCCAGGCCAGCGCCCGCGCCCGCGCCCGCGCTGGGTGCGACCGTGCTCATGGCCACTCGTTTATTATGTACGTACCTGCATTGTTTACACTACTGAACGTGTAACGTATGGTTCCTTAACAACGAAGCCTCCGCTACCAAAAGCATTTTTGCGAACCTACCTTGGTGTTGACACTAATGATAGTAAATATGATAGAATTGTGTGGGAGGTGATGTTACAAATATAGTACTAATATTATGTGTCATACACATTTTAACCTAAAAAATATTAAATGTTGATATGGGTTATAATATAGGCTATATCACCTTAGGCTTCAGTAGTTTTCCCGTGGTGCGCTAACGGACAGACAGATAATCCTAAAATAGCGGAAACAGCTTCGGAATCGAAATAATATCTGCTAAGATTTTTTCCAAAAATAATGTAATATACATACGGACACGACCAAGTTACAGATTATAATATATTGTGTAAATTTTGCTAACACTTTTTTTGTAAATAAACTTATACATAGAGTTAAGAACTGTGCTCTGCTCCTACCGGCGCGGCCCTCGCACCATGTAGTCGTCGTGATAACGCGATAATGTCGTTTTCGTTTTTATCACGAGTTAAGAACGGATATCATCTTGGTGATAAACCTATCGAATTTATGGATTAACCATCGCTGACACAGATATCGCGGTATAATCCAAGACAGGTATTAAAACCGCTCAGTAATGGGTATATGGATATAGGTCAATGGGAATATATATATATATTTGCCGCCCCATGCATTCTGATACACAATCTTTCAACTTTTCGGCTATCCCGGGGTAAATAAAAGAAATCCTAGATGTTGAGCTTGTTATTAAGCCATTACCAAAGGCTATCACGCCGTGGCAAGTTTCATCTACAACTTGGCAAAAATGCTTACGCGCGAAATTTGTTTAAATGGACACGCGAAACCGCGAGTAACTGTGACTTGCGTGTAATGTCGGGAGGGGCCGTTATCTTAAGAGCGATTTATAACCTTGATACAAGTATTTTATAGAAACAACTTTTCCTAAAGAAACAATGGCGAAGTGTAACTGTCACACAAAATCAACAGAATATTATCATATAATACCTACTACTTACATAGTAGTAGGTAGGTAAGTACTTAATTTTGAATAAATAAATCTACTAGTTTACCAGCAAGATCCTTACGCGTAGCAGCATGTTATATTTAAGTATATCAATTACTTTAGTGCATAATGAATGGACTTTTAAAAGCAAGTTTTCCTGCTTCATTCGATACTTAGGACAGTATAAAAGTACTTACAATTGTTTACTTCAGGTCAAGGTCAAACATTATTTCATAAACAATAAATAAATCAGTGACGAAAGTATGCATCGATTAAGATGCACTGGCCGGTTCTGACTTGTCATAAATACAAGGGTACTAACTTCCCCAGGATGGTATCGACGAACACGGAGAGCCACAGCATGAGAACCTCCAGGCAACTGTCCATTACGTCACACGGCACAAGATATCACACTCGCGTATTTTTCAAGTCTTTCGAAGCTTGTACAAGAGACAGGAGGTTAGCAACCTCTCAGGAAACACTATGGAACGACATGCGCTTAGAAGGAAAGCGACAGGTTCAATGCCGGGGCCCGCAGTACCTTCTGCACGCCCGGCGCTGTCCATCGCTCGTGACCGCAATCCCTAATAGGTGCCAATGATGATTCGTATGCGTTTCACGTGAAATGATTCATTATAAAACCATTAACGTTATGCGAAAGTGGTAAACCAGGGTGACTAAACGATTGTTCCAGACGGTTTATCCCTACACACGACACAATACACAATCAATCAAGGACCCATTATTAATAGATTCATAGTAATTTAGGTTCACGAGACGGCATAATACAATTATTTGGGACGTTCACATTCCGGTGCACGGGCCTGGAGCACGCAGCGGCTCCGCGGCTCCACGGCGCGCCGCCAACGCGATGCTCACCTGAATGGTACCGCCGAGTACAAATACGACGGCAGCGAAAACAGAACCCCGAGAACTACTGCGTGGCACATCACGACGACGACTGGGCGCTAATCGTCAGAATGCGGCGCGCCCGCGCTATCCGCAACCCGCGCCGCCTTCGCCGTCGCCCGCGCACTCTACTACGAGAGAGACAGTGCACCAAGTGTCTCTTTCACGCACAAACAAACAACTATTCGCCCACATGAATCCTAGCAAATCTTGAAGAAACCAAAGGAATCAGATAATAAGGATACATAAATAATAAAAAACTAAGAACGACACAAGCCGTTCGCAAGAGTTTGGCATAAGATAATAGTTTTACATATTATAATTATACTTGATCTGAGAAATTGCGGAACTGAATCTATATTGTAGAGTCATTATTGTGTAAACTACCAGCTGATAAGCTCAATGTCGAACGTAAGCAAGCTGCAAGATGAGGAAATGGAAAACATCAACACTGCAACATGCGAATTGACACACATGCAAGGAGAGACGACCCAGTGAGTGTCGCGCGGCGAGGAGCGTTCCCCCGAGCGACGCGCCGCGAGCTCTCTGCCGGTGCTCTTTGGGCGCAGTGCCAGCGATTAGTGATCCTCACCATGACGCACGGCATACACATTTTAAATGTGGAAAATTCCGAATGTATAATGTTGTGTTGTGTATATGACTTGCTCTTCTAATTTTTGTTAACCAAAATATCAACATGAGCACTCATTTGGTCCGAATAAAATACGGGGCGAGCCTATTGTCAATACCACTATACCGCATGCACTCGCCGCCGGAAAAGGCATGGCATATGATGAAACTACGAAAATTAAGGTTTTGACTAGCATCATAACTTATTGGATAGGTATACTCAATGCAACACAACAAGGCGAATGAGCAGTGCACAAGCATAGAAGGAACAAAATCTCGCAGGCCAAATATGGCAATGCCACCTTGTCCGATCATTTAGTTTATCTTATTTACGGAGGTTATCATCATAAATGTCAATTTGTATGACTCACTCGATCCGCGAATGAAACGAAACATTTATTGCCTGCGCCGGACACTAACAAAGCCATTTTAACTATATACAACACGTTGGATGGCCGATGATGCACAAAATCAAAATACAAAACCAATAAGCACACACGCTATCCCTACAAACCGGCATAAACTAGAACTTGTTGTAACTTTGCGTTCAACTCGTGATACAGCTTTTCAGAGAATCTATTTCTATTCCACTTTTCAGATTAATAGATGACTATTTTTTTTTATTTTATCTTGCCCAAATTGTTTGGCTACAGCTAAGTACCAAAATGAGAGCTACGCTGCCTACGAGAAATTAAGGATTTTACGCTCGCCAAGTTTCGCTTAAATGTGTGGCTGCGATAGCGTTGCCATCAATTTTGTGCCATAAATTGATATCATTCTTTCGTGCCGTAACTTAAAAAAATCTCGATATCATTTCAGTTTTTTTTTAAACGTTCATGAAGTTTGGCGGCTTACAAGTTCATCGCTATACTTTCTGTAGATCCTGGTGTTGACGACACTATTATGGGATATATTGCCGAGATCATCATCAATATCACCTTCACCACCGTATAGAAACATCTCAGTAATATATCTACAACATATGTGGCCAGATGCGAAGCGACCAAGCTCCCCATATAAATTGATGGCGCATGGCAGTCAATTTACTGATTGTCTCCGCGACTTTGATTTTCTGCTTTTTTTTCAACTCAACATATCACAGGAAATTGCTAGCGTAGGTCGGTAGGTAGGTACATCATTGTAATTGTGAGGTTTAGCGGAAGCACTGATAGTAAAGTATGTAGCATGCGCGGCGTACGCACGCGCCGCCGCTGTGCGCACGGCGGCGGCGGCGGAGGGCGGCGCGCTTTCCACACGGAACTGGTGTTAGTACCTCGATTTAGACTAGCCAGCAGCACCCGCTGTGTCGCGAACATTGATGTCTATTAGGAAAGATGTAGATAAGTTTCTGGCGCTCGGAAATGGCACAATACTGGCCTACCCAGCGCACCTGCTACTCAGTCTAATTAGTACAGCTACATCACGAAACGCCACAGTGCAAAATGTATCCGTGTGACTTTTACTCTTGCTAGTTCTCATGCAGTGTATGCAACCAAAGTTAGTTATATTACGTACTGTGTACGTCACAAAAAAATCTTAAGTTTGCTTTGAGTCCTATTACAGTTCCGTAAACACCTCCATGTCGATGTTGTAACGCCATTAAATGTCTATTTTAGCTATTCTTTGCAAGGTCAATGGTGTGTTTAATTTATGTTCACTCATATACTACTATAATAACAAGATGGTCAACATTACCATAATCCAATAATTTCAGAATTTAAGACTGTATGTAGAATACTGTAACATAATCATAATTATTAAAATCACCACCTTCAAGAAAAAAATATAATAATAATACACCATCTCGCCTGTCATCCCCCAAGGGGTAGGCAGAGGTGCCCGCAATGTACCTACATTTCACCGATGGTATCCTCAATATGAGGAGCATCGTGTCTCCCGTTTAACTCATAGAAATAACTTAAAATGGAAAGTCTCATCTTCGCCACCAATTTCTATGTAACAAATGAGATTTCCTTTAAATTAGTATTATAATAAGAATGTTTACAATCAACAGACGGCCCTGTGTTGCAGTTGTTTAGTAGTATAGAAGCTGGTGGATCCAAGGTGACAAAGACAAATGACTTATGCAAAACGATCGGCGCGATTTGTAATAATTTTATCGAACAACCTTGGCTCCTTTTACATTTTCAATAATGGATTATAAAAAGTACAGATCTAATCAAGTGCGAGACTTCCTGCTTGATTTCATAACAATGACACAGCGAGCTCCTTCTCTTTGAATTTTCTTATCAGTTTTTTATTTACATTATCTCCTATACCTAATATCAAAATTTGCCTCCTAATTTTCTATGTATGGGACTTAATACCATCAGTAAATGAAATAATGGGTATATGAAATACACATGTAATTAACCTTGTAGTGGTAGTATAATAAGTAGATTTAACTGTAAGTGTTAACAATATTTTTAAAACGAGGTTACTATATTTCCTTGACCCGCGCCCCGCACACAGCACGTCGCTTAAAGAAATGGGTCGTAAGCACATAACTGCGCAGCACCGCGCCCGCGCCGCCAACACGCACAGGTGTAGGCGGCTGCGAGCACGAGCCGGGGCCGCGAGCGCCGAGCTCGGCCTCGCCCCGCACTGCCTGATATGACAAAAATCAGACCTCCCCGTTTTATGTTTCCATCAACCATATTTTAGCAACATAGCATTGAGTTAAGAGTTAAGAGCTGAGTGAACATGGGGGAAAATAGTAACAACGCTCGATAATTTTGAATCAGTGTTTCTACCTTGGTACTAAAGACACTGAACTCATCGAAACTTATAAGCAAATGGAACTTCAGCCATTGACCAGCTTACGAAAGGGCTGAGCATTAGTGGCCCTGTAATGAGACTCCCGGGCTGAAATCGGGAGTCAATAATAAGTAATAATAAATATTAGCCCTTTTAATATAGTGTATTAGCTCTGTTGGCCACGATGCAGGTCAAAGTACCCTCCCTGGGCAAGTGCGAGATTGCGGACTTCAGACGACAGAACTGATTTGATTCTAATTAAAGATGCAGGTTTTACTGTGATGTTTTCCTTTAACATTAAGCAAGTACTCCTCATGGTTGAAATAACACCTAAGAGTTGAGCGCACCGGAGTTTAAAGTTGAACCTTCGTGTGACCCTTGTTTCCCGGGTGAGCATTCGACTAACTTGGTTTTCACGGCAGAAAGTTAGTTAAATTGCATGAAAGTTAATTACCAAAATGCTTAATAGCTCGATTTTTCTGCCAACCAGATAAGATAAGGGTTCCGGGCTTCGGGTAATGAGAAACTATTAACTAATTAAGAGATAACAAGCTGATAATGTTATCAGTTGATCGATTGATATAACTAAATCACCACCTGTTTGCTAATGATATAAGAATATAATTTACTAATGTCGGATATATTGATTCCTCTGTCCGTCTGTCAGAGGTTTATAGCTTCTGAACGGCATGAGGTGGACTTCATACAATAATATATAATAACTTCAATGCTTGTTTCATAATTGAAATTATTGATTAAACAACATTGCTTGACAGAATGTTCTCTGCAATATAATAAGAAGTCACGGAGGAGCAGGACTCGAGAAGTTAATCCTCAACCGCAGTTGTCACACTCGATCGTGTCATGGTTGTACGCAACATCCGTATGGCTACCAGATGGCGATTGCACGGTAGGTATCAGGAAAACCTGATCGGAGTGACGCAATCTCGTGTACACACATATACATTACCCACTAACTACTAATATTTAAAGTGTTAACTCATTTAACACAAACGCTATTAATAACGGTGACGTATTGCGTATATTAATCTAAAGACTAAATTGACACGTGCAAACTTGCTTAAAGGCTCAAATTTTGAATAAAATATTAAATAAGTAACTACATATTTTGGCAAAATAAAGGTAACCATCGCAACTTTTTAAATATTTAAACATATATTTTCAATGAAAAGTAGGTAAAAAATACTTTTTTATCGGTATCGTTGACCAGTTTCTTCCAGTTCCATGTACTCTTTTATCTGCTTTCTTGTCTGTATCTGATTAAAATAGATTCACTTCATACCCTATTATAATTACTATCTCAAAATAGACTATTAGCTTCAAGAGCCTCTGCCTGCTGGACTCAATTTGGCTTCATCTGGATATAGCCAAAGAGAATGAGAGTTAAGTTATTGCTTTTGATGGGGATATGATTGCGTGCACCGCGGCGCATGCAGCAGCGCGTGCGCAGCGCGGTGGCACTTACACAACGCGACCCGCCCTGACCCACTTCCCCGGACTCGTTAGCATCGGCAACGCGTGTTGCGAGCGGACCTAACGTGCTAGTCCCTACGCCTGCCAAACAAATGACTCGCAAGCAATGGAAAGATAATGACATCGTAATTACGATGCCATTGCCATTCGATTATGAGACGATTGTGTTAGCACTCACTATACTATTATGTTAAGCTCATAATACACATGCATTATTAGTACAAAAGCAAACCAGTTGATTCCTTAAACATGCGTGCGTCTCAGAACAAACGCACCGCAATACAATGCGGGAAAACCGTGTCTCCTTGCGGCTGGGTTGGATATTTTCAGTTAACAGCACGACCGCTACTTTTCACTGACGTGTATTTCGGGCGTTGCTTCAATTATCATATTTTCTGTTTGCGAATCCAACCATCGTCGATGAATGAAGTTTTGAATAAAATCCGCAGAATGGACAGGTAACCGTGGCCAATATTTTTCTTTTCGTTCATTTATGATATAAGTAATATGCCGAAACCGTGGGCATTATGTTACCGTTCCCCAAAGTTATACTGAGACTATTTAGACAAGCAGGTAGGTCCATAATTAAATAAGAATATGCCAATACTTTTAGAATGTGTTAGTCAAACCTGATAATGTAACTTATATTGTATTAATTAAAATGCCGATGTGCCGCTACTTGGAATGTTTCCAAGTAACACAAGATATCTTTAAATTCGAAGCAATAAATTACCAAAGAAATTCGTGTCGCTTCACTCAAAATAGAAACATGCAGGCCCATTGTTTTAAAATCCACTGACCTAATTCCCAATATTAAACACGTTATTTTGGAACTTAAAGTTAACCATTGTAATACATATTATACCGAAGTTGTAGAGTGGAACATGCACGAGTGTTGGGTCGCGCGCAGCTCCCGACTTCAGTTCCGACATACTTGAAACATACCTGTTTGTTTTATTATATTTGGATGACGTCAATTGGCGATTCTAAATAACGCATGCACTTCACATACTTCACAACTATTCTTTTGAGAACCGAGCATGAAAGCTAATTTTCAACGTTTCGTATGTTGTAGAAAAATTTGGCTGTGTAGCTGATCAATGTACCGACCGACCTATATTCTCGCTCGTCTCCAGTGGCGAAATAAACATTTTTATTTCGCCACTGGAATGAAGTTTGAACGAGCCGCCACCAGAGTAAGTTTGATACGATGGGGTAGACCATGCACCGCACTTGGCTAATCCAAATCTCTTCAAAAAAAGAATGGTTCTGGATGAGTATTGATGGGAGAACACCGACTTGTAGCTAAAAATACTAGTTTATGTTTCTAGTCCGAATAGCTAATTTCGAAATAACCTTCACTCGAGATGGAAGACGTACGTGAAATAGCACACTGATAAGTTCGCTCGCGTGCTCGGTGCAGCAATAAAAGCGATCGGCGCTGCGCAGGCGCACGTTACGTAAAAGGGTCAATTGGGATCGGTGAGTGTAGCAATCATTATAATTCAAATAATGCAAATTAACGTATTCAAATATAATACGTGTGTGTGTGTTATCCACGCTTATCTTAGTCGGTTTGTTGTTGATGGTGTGGTCTGCTTGCGTGGTACTAAACCTATATGCCGATTATACGGGTTATTTGTTGGTACCTACTTGTTGTTTCTAATGGCTATATAATCAGATCACGGTCAGATAGTCCTGCCCTCGCCGCGGTCCGGAGTGCTAGTAGCGAGGTGTCGCTAGATTCTCCGCACTGCACTGACATTGCGCAGCCTCAACGGTTTCGTTCGCCCGCTGAGTGTTGGCACGCTGAGGGGATACTAATTAATTAGCTGCGGTTTAATATGTATACCGTCTCATTAGAATCCGGCGTTGTCAACCCAATCACGTCGCAGCCACCACGCATGACCGGTCGATGACCCATCCACTGGCGCTACTCTGTCTATGGAAGATTAAGTGCGTAGGTGCGTAATGACAATAGGTATACCCAACATTAGTTCATATTAAGCGGACGGTGCTAAAGCCTCACGAACGGTACAACATGGCACCGAACCTATTGGCCCGACATACAGTTGTATTAGGATCCTCCAAATTGGCCTTACAGATGGATGGATGGCCACTCATAGATGCCATAAAAGTTATGTAAAATGCGACCGTGAGCTATGTTTATACAATAATAGCTTGCTTTAGCAAAGCAGCGTACAGAGGCAAAACTTAGTCAACATGTTGCAAATAGCCATATGAAGGTAGCATAGACAGTATTGATGCAATTTATGTTGAAAACTCAGTGAAATAATTGGTGTGAGAAGCGTTGCCCAATACGCGCATACATGAGCCGCGCACGGGCAGCGCGCCGCGCGCGGCCGCGGCGGGACCGGACCCACTCCGCGCAATCCATATCAGTGTGAAGCGTGTGAACCTGCCACCCGATAGTGAACCGCGAACTATTCCGTTGCTCTACATATTTTAGTACGTCCTGAACATTGTAGGTCGTACTCGTATGCTTCACAAAATTATGTTTAAAGGCAACCAACAAAATGTTAATTGTGCAATCTACATGTTTTACTAATTTGTTTTTTTAAAGTATCATAAGTTATCGCTGTCTATTTGTAAAGACACACACGTGGTTTGCATAGATATCCGTTAGTTACCAGGTATTTAGACCGCTATCTAGCATGTTTAAGTGATTTAATGGCCCCAGTTCCATTTATAGTATTGCTAGGATGTGTTGAGTAAAACAACGGCCGATCACCGCCTAATTAATGAAATTGGACCGCAATACTACTTAGCGATTATTTGTCGTGACTTACGAAATGGCGGCTCTTGGGACCCAAGCCATGGAGGCATGGCGGTGTGGTTGACGAGGAATTCTGACGACAACTTACCTGTAAATACGATAAAAAGCTGTTGAGTCATCGACGTGTGATTAATAGGCAATCATTTAAATATATTTATTAAATTTTACAAAATAGCACGGTAAATTAAATACCGTCCATAAAGTCATAATATATTAATAAGATACTAGCCCGAATTTAGCATAAACAAATTCAATAAGTATTTAGTTTTATTTTTGGATAAAACCCCAGACGAAAAACCTATCAGTTTTGATTAATTACATCTCAAGGACCTACATCCTATAAACCTAATAAACATTTGGAGAATTAACTTATTGCAGCCTTGAACACGCAACCTTGACCGTATATTCGCACTTACTAAATCCCAAGGAACAAAAATATTGATGTATATTCGAAAGTATAGATGTTAATTAATAATACATGATGAGTTTATCGATCTCTACTAGGTCGTCGTTGAATTAAAAGCGATTTATACAATAACAAAAGCGTTCGGAGTACTTTTGCCATGGATCTCTCGTGTGGAGGCCATCGGGCGGGGCGCACGCGTCGCTGTACCACACACACATCAACCCAAAACTCTACTGGTGGATTTAGTTTTGTCGCGGTATGTGGACACGTCACGACAGTGCGGCACTAAGCTAGAAGTAATCCGTCGTCATATCGGTTTGTCTAGAATGCCTATTATTTTAATGTTTAAATTTTATGTGAGATGATTGATGATAACCCTATAGAAGGTAGGTCACATCGCGCGATCCGGAGCGAAGGTCTCGGCTATCACGCGATTCATTGCGTCACCAAATGCGCATAATAATTGGATTTCCACTATCGTCTCACAAGTGTAGTAACGAGCGATCATTGGATAAGCACGATAAGCTTCCTGAATAACTAAATACCGTACTATATTATGACAATAGCGTAGTTGAGTAACACTCGCCATATATTATAACTGCATAGAATTGCTCCATAACCGAGAACTAGTACAAATACTTGCATAGTGCCTTGCCTTCATTGGTTCGTAATGACTCTACTTTTTAACCGACTTCAAAAAAAAGGAGGAGGTTCTCAATTCGGTTGTATTTTTTTTTTTTTTTTTTTATGTTTGTTACCTCATATCTCCGTCATTTATGAACCGATTTGGAAAATTATTTTTTTATATGAAAGGATATGTTTACAGATTGGTCCCATTTTTTTCAAAAAAATGTTCTGATCATGGGATCCATGAGGAATTGAGAGGACTCCTCAAATTTTATAGGCATACCGATAGCAATTTTGGTATTTTCACCAAGAAGTCAAGCATTTGCATTCAGAAAGTATCATTTGCTGAAGTGGAAGTGATGAAGAAGGCCACAAATGGCCAGCGGAACTTGTCAGTGTTACGTATTTCACGGGTTGCGCCAAGATAATCTCGATTATTGGTATACCTATTATCCAGTAAAAAGATTGATATACAAATCTTTTTAGTGACAAAGAATAGTAAATATATCCACTAAAAAGTTTAAAATAAAAAACTTTTTAACAAAATAAAAACCGTCTTCAAAAAACTAAAAAGCAAAAAATAATCTAATCTTGAAATCTACCTTGTCTAACCACATCAAATATTTAACTAATCTGAAGTCGGTGCCAAATAAACAACCGACGAAGAATAACAAAAGTATACTCAGTAACGAGATGCGCGGACCAATTTGTAGGTATAGTCTTTGGCGCAGACCGGCAATACTCGACTCAGTTGTTAGTTTGGCACCGACTTCAGATTAGTTAAATATTTGATGTGGTTAGACAAGGTAGATTTCAAGATTAGATTATTTTTTGCTTTTTAGTTTTTTGAAGACGGTTTTTATTTTGTTAAAAAGTTTTTTATTATTGTAATAACCTACCTTGCTAAAAGAGGCAATAGAAAACTCTATTCCGGCGCAATTTATGTTCCATCTCCTTGAAACGGCTGCGGATTTTAAGACAGACTATTACGCAATTCCCGGTGTCCTGATGGGAATTACAGCTTTCAAAATATTTTTCATTTGAAATGTTAAACAACTGTCGAGACTTAAGCCAGAATGCTATTCATAGCCCTATAATTGTCATAACATAATTCCAAAAAAAGACTTATAAGACTTTAACGGCCTTAAAATATTAAAGTAAGACGCAAATTGGCAAAAACACAACTGTCTCGCAGTGCCAAAGAGTACAAAAAACGATACGTTTTCTTACGAAGCTCGACTGGGGCAATATACTTTTAAAGTGTTTTTCTCGTCACAACCCACAACACGTTTCAAGGTACTAAGATCAGCGCGATGATTATGTTCACACATTATAGCTGAGCAAGGAGAACGGGCAGTATCGCTGACCACGTTTTTGTGACCATAACAAAGCGGGCATTTGGCCAGCGCGTCGCTTCGCGGAATTGATATCAGTCGTGCGCACTGTGCGCGGTTCAATGGCTGTCACGTCCGCGACCTGACAGCAGCCAGTTTGTTGCACATCTATACATACATATAATGCAAATGTAACTGATCGCTGTCGGTACATGGAAGATATAAGATGATATATATATGATGGAAGATATAAGATAAAAACTATTATTGAGGCTCTACAATATCAATAGAACTCAGAGCAATGATTGTTGGAAAATTTGTCTGAGATTAGCGCGTACAAATGCACAGATATATGCGTTTGTGCGCGGTAATCTCAGAAACGGCTTAATCGATTTGAGTGCAGTTTCATTAATGTATTGTGATTAGCTTCACTTAAAATTAAGTGTTTTATTTCAATCAATTCTTGATAAAAAATAAATATTAATTTAAATACGCCGACGAAGTCGCGGGCAACAGTTAGTATACAATATGTAAATGCATATATACTGATATAACTGTGGGTTTATTGACTTCATTGCCGGAGTTGTAATCGAGCAAATAGACGGAAGCAGGTGCCTGGAGGGAATGGAGATATTTACGAAGTCTAATTGAATCAATTCACAAGAATTAGTAACCGCCGTCTTGAGAATCTGGTAAGGGAAAACAGAACTTGGGAAAGTTATGGACGATATGGTGAGTTGCGAAGATACCTCAAAATCTTCCAGATTCGGAGACTGTAGGTATCGATTAATCACTTCTTAATGTTGCTACGATACATCAACTATTGTTACGATACATCAGCTATTGTTACGATACATCAGCTATTGTTACGATACATCAGCTATTGTTACGATACATCAGCTATTGTTACGATACATCAGCTATTGCCGAGCGACCATGCTTCTATCTAGTACTACTGCTACTAGCTAAATTCTTTCTATAACTGCGACAAGCTCGCATCAGCGGATATGCGTGAGGTATTGAGGATCGTGCCTGCCGCCACCTGTTTTAACCAGTTGTAATATCGTTTTTGACGACCAGAACCTCAAGCACAATCCTTTTTATTACGTATCGGGTCGGTAACGTAACGTCTTCCACCCCTCTCGTACCACAGATTACATTAGAAGTTCCTGCTTACCCTACTGATTAGCTCAGTTGGTAGTGATCCTGCATTCTTCGCTGAGGGTACCGCGTTCGAATCCTGGTAGGGAACAAACTTTGTGTGATGAGCACGAATGTTTGTAATTGATTCATGGATGTTTAATGTCTATATAAGTATTATATAGGTACTGGTTTTGCCCCCAGTCCTTTGTACGGTATTATTATACAAGCGTTGCTTAGTGTGGGACCATATTATATTATAAATATGGTCCTACATTGCGCGCCCTAGTTTTAAAAGATACTGCTCACGTGTCTGTTGAAGCCAACCATGTAAGTGATATGTAACCAAATATGTACAACGACAGCACCTACCTACTAATGGCCGCACAAACTTCGCACCGCTTTCTAGCTTTGCGAGCTATTGTGGTGTGTGGTCGCGTCGCACTCAATGGTCGCCGCCACTCGCTGCGTGCGTTGCAAATAGTGTGAGCAGGTCGTAATGCCACACGACAACGATCCCGCGCACTGGACCCGCACTCCATCCAATCGTGTTGCGTATCAGAGGTCAGCAAAAAGTGAATTTTGAGCTCGATGTGAACAATAATGGAGAATTTTATAGACAGGGATCAGCGATACTAGAGTATGATATAGATAATTATATTTTCTTTAAAATAACATGGATTTACGCAATGAAGAAAATACAAGTGTCCAACAACGTGTAGCAGGTAAAGGTTAAGTTTATAGAATAAAACAAGGCAATCTGTGTAAACAGTTTTGCAATAGCTTGTAGATCTTACAATGGTGGCTGGTTACCGACGACGCTCGCGCTACTGAGGCTCGGCTGACCTTCAACGCGGATATTCTCATGCACACAAAGAGCCTTTGAATTTTAACTAACAGAAAGAACAAGCTGTGTTATTGTTGGGCAAACGATAGTACATCAAAACACTCAAGGACACCTTTCGCTATGTGGTGCGATGCGGATGCAGTAAAGGAGACTACTGCAGGCATAGGATACCATGGCCCATCAAATAGGATCTGAATGTTTGCTGGGATGGGCTCTCACCGCTAGCTCACGGTTATGGTGAATACTGGATGTGTGAAATCTGACGACCAACTTTTACTCATGGCCCCGGCCGCGTAACCAAATTGGAACTGAGGATGACATTTTGAACGCACGTTTTCGTGTGGGATATTATAAAGTGGTATTATGCATGCCAATAGCCAGTATTTGCGTACAGTTTGCGATACATATCCTGATTCGGTAACAATATTCCCCTTCGCGTAATTTCTAAACTGGTAGAATAGAAACCTACTAAGTACTACCTTTAAATACGTCTAGTTTTTCTGTACTATCACCATCACACATAGTGGTTGGATGTTTTAAATAAAAATAAGTATTTGGTATAACCTGTTGTTGAAACATTTTCGAGTTATTAAGGCAAATGGTCGGCGGCAGCTGCGCGTCAAGCAAGATAGATGACTATGAAAACCTACTCCACTACTGGTGACCAAATCGCACTCGGCCTGTTTATATTTGATAATAATATGCTCGCGTACGTGGTGGCCGCGTCATGTTGTCAATGACCTGCCTGCTGTACACATGCACAGGATCGTTACTTACCGTTGTTATTGTGGTTGCTCCAACGTACTTTCACTTCTTGGTGCCCTCCTATCGGCGCCAGTACTCCACCCCTCTCCTCATCGTACCGCTGCCCCCCCCCCCCCCCGGGCCACCGTCTCTTTGCCGCAGTCACGAATAACGTTTTACGTATACTCGAACTTCGCTGTGGCGTTTTCTGTCTGATAGCAGTAACCTTAGCGGAACTCGAGTAGGTACAATGTTATATTAATGTCGTAACGTTCTAGCTAGCATATTGGCACAGATTTTCACCATTTTAGATTAGTTTGGTTGCAGATTCAAAACATGATAATATCCACATGGTTAAGCATGTTTTAAGAATTTACACAAGAGGACAATCGATTGTATTTATCTATTGTTACCTACCGTGGCAAAAAAAAATACAACTCGGGTTTTTGCGCTTGAGTAGGCGTGGAAATGTACCTGCAAAATATTACGTGTAGCGTTGACGTTGCTCAAACAATACTATTATCATGTGTCCGGTAAGTGTTGGTAAATCGAGGCCAGTTTATAACAATTACTCGGGCGCTAAGTGGGTCCCGCCGCCGCAGTGCTCGGCGCGATGGAACATTTCTGCGCGGGGCTGTGCCGCCGTGGGCCAAGGTTGCTACTCGTCGAATAAACAACGCCCAGCAGGGGAGAGGACCCGAAGAGGTAATTAGTGATAGAGCACTTCTTTGGGAATGGCCATCCGGCCTACGGCCGATGTCTGTCACCAATGAAATTAGTCGTTGGTTCACACAACAACCGATATCTGGAAATATCACGTTACATGCCTTTATCAATCCGTTTCCAGAAGGAAAGCTATCTATCCATGTTTGTATTATAGAACTAGCTGCAGTCAAGGTCTGTACATTAAGTGACATGACATTGATAGTCGTTGTCATTATGCTCCGTATGCAATGCTTCATAAATGATTTAGTTTTATCCATTTTTACGTTTAAAAATGTTGCAAACATGTCTGTTCAGCGCCTTAACAAGTAATTAGCGTACCGTGGTCCGTGACATCCGGCAGATATTGCGACATTGCCATTGGCTAATCATGTTAACAGTGAGTTTTGCACCTCATATTCTGCAATACCATCCATCAGTACAGGTAGCAGTAGGTGGTACTTATATCATGTGACCAAATTAGTAATTAAGGTCAATGAACAAATTCTCACCAATGTGTCTGGCGAATATCACCACGAGTCAAATATTGAATGGTCCGTGTGAACAGGGCGCACCTGGTGGCCCCGTAGAGTGCGACCTTCGCAACAACTGTCGGCACGGAGACTGCGGAACGTGATAACGCTTCTATTTCACATTTCGCACGCTTAATAATAGACTGACCGATTTGGGTTTAAGCCCAAAGTGAGATAAGCACACAGATAGATTTATTCCAACGCTATCTATCTACCAATCTCAGAATTTTTACGATATCTTATTCCTATACTGAGTAACGAATATGTTGTCTTTTTTACTTATACAAATTTTGACAAAACTTTTAACATGAAAGTGACATCTATACTAATATTATAAATGTGAAAGTTTGGATGGATGGATGGATGGATGTTTGTTACTCTTTCACGCCCGAACGGCTGAACGGATCTGGATGAAATTTGGCACAGAGATAGATTATAGTCTGGAATAGCACATATGCTACTTTTTATCCCGGTAAAATGTATGGTTCCCGTGGGATAGATGTTTTAATTTTTCATACTTTTTATCGCGGGTAACACCGCCGGGCGCAGCTAGTAAATCATAATGCGTCTGAGATTGCGACAGTCAACTCGCGGTGCTTTTATATTATAGTGACCCATTCATGTTTCTGAACTTAAAAAACTTACAACATAAAAATAATATGTTATTATTTTATCAAGTATAGACTTATAACATAAAAGAGAAAGGGTTTTAGTGAAATGTTTAATAAAATACAGACATATAACAAAAAGTGTCATCTCTAGTACAGCAATATATCATTGATTTTATTAATAAACAGACGTATCTCAGGGACAACATTTTAAAAGCTATAAATAATAATAAAATTTCTTCAAAATTACATTTTAGTATCAATAATTACTTAATCAAGTATTCTTACAATACATCATTTATTATTATTACGCTATTTTCATTGAGATATAAGTAATAATGTCAGACAAGTTGTAAATGACAAAACGTTTTTGCGATTTCTCAACAAACAGCTTTTTTGAGTTAGGTCAGTCTATTAGTAAGCGTGCGATTTATTACAAAAACTGAGGTAAAACTACTAGGCCCGAATACGTCGACGAGGCACATCAAAGTAACCAGAAAATAACTGAAGGCAAAGCAGAGCCACATGCATGCCATGGAGATATTAATGGTTGCATGACGCCGTGCGTAGTTGCGGTAACTGCGAGTCCATCGTATAGTAGGTACATTAACTTACCTACTCGCCTCGTTCGCAGCTCGCGTGGGACCACCGACACCCGAGCCGCTGCTAGTCTTTCTTACACGGCACATAATGGACAAGAGTATTGTTAGAGCAGACTGAGCCATTACTAGGCACTTACTTAATTACATTATTTTGAATGTTGTCTACAAAATGAACGGATAGAATGATGAGAAAATGTGCGAGTAATCGGAGCGTGTCGGACCGGCGCGGCGCGTTATGACTGCAGCGGAGGGTTACCCGCAACTTTCGTACCGAACCTGGCGCACCTTTTTAATCATTACGCCTGGACGGTTGCTCGCCAGCGACCAACTTAGTCTCATGGCGACTAAAGTTTGGGCAACATTCCGGAGACAAATAGAGCGACTCAAGCGAAGTCGAAATCAAGTCTATCATGTACGTTTGTAAATGTAATATAGACGACAAAGATGTCTACCTTAATTAATATTGAGTATTGGCGGCATCGTGCTAAATATAATTTTGTCAAGACTAGTTTTTCTTCATATATGAGAAGTAACGAACCAGATGTATATGAAACTGTCGTCATAGTAAGTAAAAGAAAATACAAAATAGCTAAAACCAAGAGCCAGTGAGCGCACACCTAAATTTTACGCAGACCATCAAGGTAACTTTATAGAAGAGTATTCAAGTAATGTCAGGCGGACCAAATGTTGTTAGAATCGGATTAGGTAAATTCGTTATGGCGCAAATGCATTCGGCTGTGTGTGTGTGTGTGTGTATCGGGGATTGGTGGAGATTGGCAGCGGTTCCATGAGCAACACGCCACAGATTTAATGGCTTGCGGATCGCGGCACACCGTCAAGGTTATCCTTTGGCAATAGCTGGTTTTCGGCGGATTATTCGTGGTTTATTTAGATTCTGCTACATAATATGAGAATCCCTTATTGACGATTATGTAATTCCAGTGCTCGAGAGCACTGAAATTACTGGAACTAACAAAAACTGCAATCATAGTGTTATCGGGCACATCCTCTTGAATAAATTTTGCTTATATATTATAATATCAATGTATTTAATGCTTTTCCTGCAACAATGTGATATTTTTTTGAACAGACAGGAAAGGCAGTCCATGCATATTAATTGAATTAGTTATTTCGCATCGAAGACCCAGAATGCATTTTTATTTCAAAATAGCAAAATATAAGATAATAGTTTAACAAGTACAGTAGCATACAAAAAGGGATCAAAAGATCGATGCGTCGACGTCGATGGCCTAAACCCCATGCTAGATAATATATATATAATATAATACGTGTTAGAAAAATTAGGCAAAAACCTTAATACTTCCAACAAATTTCAAATTCATCACTAACTAATGTATAAGATAAATGCAATATTGTGACAGATATAATAAAAATAAATAAGATAGTTGCATTTTTGAAATCTTTAATTTTCTATCTTATCAATTAACTCTAGTTACTGCCATAATTATAGACAGGTAATGAACATTATTTAAAATGGTGCAACAGGTTCTACTTTGATTCTGATCCAACTATTACGGACGCGAGGTACTTAAATACTATTAAAAAAATAAATGGAATTATATAAATGACACACGAGTTGTCCGCGTCAGAAGCTCGGAGATTAAGTAAAGAACCAGTGAAGAAATATGCAGTATGTAGAGCGAAAACAATCGCAGACTGGTGTATTATTACATAACCATATTAATTATATATTATATAAGATACCAATTTCCATTTAACTTTTCTACAATAAAATGTAACCATCCTAGACTTTGGTCTCAAGACGTACCAAGGGAAATTGCTGTAATCAGTTACTTATACCAAACGTAAAATAAATAAGCTTAGCGACACACATTATAATAATCCACATGTTATTGTTAGTATCCAATATCAATCACAAATTATCCTGTTCATTAAGGTTGTTTGGCTGTGTACGTTAATTTGTTAGAATTTAGAAAGGGTGAGATCGATCTAGTGCGACATAATCCGGGACGTCTTAAGCCTTGTCTTAATATGTCACTGAAGACGGCGTGCTAGCCCTGCTAGAGATGACAACAAGGAAGTAGCTAAGTGTACAATCAAATTGTAAAACAAAATAATTGCGCTTATAAATCTAACCTGTATTAACTATGTATGTATAAACGTTGGCAGGCGAGCGAGTGGTCATCAGGTATGCGCTCTCGCTTGTGATGCGCATGCGCAACTGTTCCAGCCGCTTGCACCACTAACTCTTAGCATATCACGATTAAACTAAGCGCCACTGCAGTTCTAACAAATTGCAATTCTACACTAAGAAGCATGATTTACTTAAAATAGTAAGCTTGAATCTCTCGAGGGCAAATATAAATCGTATCTATACGTGGTTTCAGACTTCTTCCTATTGACTCAGTCAGAGTTCTAACAGATAGCGGCTGGATGGACGAAGCCATAGGAAACTGATGTCTCACAAACTGACCAGACTCAATTGTGAGAAGAAACAACATATCAATCTGTCCGCCTCCGATACCGGGCTAAGCAAAACACACACAGATGCAATTGACATAATAAACAATTCTACCTTACTACGGCAAGCAAGGGAAGGTAATTTACACTACGAAAAATCTTGAAAAGGTAGTCTGGCACGGTGGATGGAGGCCCACGACATCGGCAGAGGGGCTTGCGATGTGATGCGCGGGCGCATATCGGGGACGCGGCCGAGCCACGCCACGCAGCGGCCGACAGGCGTTCCGTTACAACTGTACAAGCGCCGCCGCCGCACTCTGTCGAGTCATCTCCGCGCCAAATGCATTTCTCTAACCAGCAAAGTAGCACTGTGTAGTTTGTTCACTAATTGTGATCTTGTATATCTTTTATGCTGCACATTAAGCGACTAATGTTTAAAAATACGCTGATTCTAGACAGTTCAAGGGGCCTATGGGAATGAATAATAACAACATACCAATGTTTGACATGACGTTTGCATATCTTTAATTATAAAACAGAATAATTGTATTTGTTCTCGTCTGAAAGCGCCTGCCCGCCTTGCCGTTATTCGATTTCAATATTAGCACGATACTATTTTCATCCGAGTAGAACACACACTTCTATGTTCCTATGTAGCACAGAAAAGAGACAATAGTACTAAGTTCGATTTTCCGACCATTGTTTCTATGGGTGCCCGCCGACCCTTGGCAGGTACAAGCGGTTCTTATTTTGGGACCGACCATTCAAGTGGTGTGTTCGTCTGGCGAAATATTTATTTCTAGCCGTAGCAGAACTTTCCTCGCTCATGCGCATTCACAATTTTTAAAATTGTGTTTTGATTAGCGAACATTATGAGAGCATTGTTTAATGTTCGGATGCTGAAATAATGTGATGTTTGTTTTTATTATTTCATAATCGGTTTCGCAACTTAAAAATACAGGAATGAGCTGACTGAATCAACAAGTGCCTCACTGTATTAAAACTCTTCAAAGTGTCGAAAACATTGAGAAATGGAATGGCAAAACAATGTTTAGTTGTTCTGTTAGACGTTTGCTACTAAACGAAGCGTCACGAATGATTTACACTTGGCTGAGAAACAAAGCAGTAGGAGGCGACTAGCCTTGGCTGGACTGCTGCAGATTGACTCCGATACCATAACAAACATCCAGGCATTGATAAATAAGACGTACTTAAGATAGAATAAGGCTACTTTTGTGGCTGCAGGAATCGCCATGGCGCGGGATGAGCCGCGGGCAAAAGCAGGTTGTGAATAAAAGATATCAACGCTATAAAAATATTAGGAACCTAAAACTACATCATGGCAGTACCGTGCAACTGCTTCCGACAATAAATATTAGGTTCACTTACTTACATATAGCTCACAGCAACTTCTAAGCACATAAGAATCTGGTCTTTGCAAAGATTAAGCGCGAGCACAACGTCGAGTAAGCGGAGCGCGGTTCTACCGCGACCGGCCGATACTGAACGGTCCATGACCAGCGATTAATTGCCACAGACATTACCCAAGGTGAGCCTTTAATTAGTATAGTAATGAGTTCCTCACAGTCCGACGCGTACTGTTTCCCTGAGTTAAACTATTGTTTGGATAATGGAAAGCGATACAAATAGCAATCCTTCACTTCGTCATGAGTCATGATTGCATGTCGCAGGCCGAAAAGATTGGTAAACAACTCGGTAAATAAAATAGTAATAAAATTAAGCGTGTTTTACAATCCTAAAGGCTTGAGTCAGTCAAGTATTCAATGATGTTGCTCTGACACATCTTAATTTCTATGGGTTAGGGCACAATGGTTATAGGTTAGGGCACCCAATCTCAGTGCCAGCAAGTTACTCATAAACTGGGGTTATTGTTCGCAGTGCAGTGTTCTACCGTGCGCTAAATAATGTTGCATTAAGTGGTACATGGTGTGAGTGGCATGTCGCGGGCACGCCGACCGCGACGGCGACGTGGCGGTAGGTGGTGCAAGTCGCGAATCGTGGTTCGCGAGCGATCGATACTGGCCTCGATACTGCCGCATAACGACCGGCTCGCATGGACCCGCGATCCGATCCGACGGTGCCCTACTTACGGCACCATTACAATATTTCAATCGACGGATGTCTTCGGCATTTTATAATTAATTATACGATAGAATAAATCATGTACAGTTAAGCGTTACTCAAGAGGGCCCAATCACATTGGAAATGGGTCTTAAATACAGTCTCAACCCCATTCTGCCTTCTTTGTTCTGATAAGTTTCGTCAGTCATCGTCATCTTAAGAGCCTGGAGAACACTCAAGTGGGCAATGATGAGCGATGAATTCAATGAGAATAAGCCGGAGACCGAAATTATTTTACAAAAAGTGTTTAAATTGACTAGTCCTGTTAAGTGATTGCTTTTGGCGACCACGCCGAGACCTGTCCTGACGTCACGCAGCAACAGCCAGGATGTTTTGTGGTATGAACAACATTATCATCTTATATGAGTGCCGCTGCCGCACAATTTTGTCACTCTTCAAAGAGAACAGAGAGCAGCAGTATCCTTTAAAACAGCTCCTGCCTTGGGATCTCCTCCTTCCAGGACATTAACATACTCAAATACCATATTGATCAATCCATCAATTGATCAATACCATAATGATAAGATTTTGTATTTAATAGATAATTACTCAATAATATTTCTAGACGTATATAACCTTATCTTTGGCGAAGAACTGGTGACGACTTAAAACAAGTGTAACATATTTAGGGAACACCAGCTGTGTCTAACATCATGCCCCATGAAATCCGATTATTCCATCACGTTTAGTACTTTGATTACTCTATCGGAGTTTATGAAAACACTATTGTTTAATAGATATACACTTTTTATTTCTAAGCGTCTATTTATCTGTCAGCCAGGGTATTGAAGCTTGGTCAGTAAACAATAAAAGCTCTCTCAAGAATGCAATAATAATGTATGTCGCCACGGGAGGCGGCCGCTTGGCGCCCGCGACCACATCCCCATCGTCATTCTACAGCAACGTTACGTCACACCCATGAGATTCCTATGCAATTAAACAGATTTCAAACTATAATTATATATTGGTGGGGGTATTACATTACTATAATTATGTATATCTAATAATTGAATATCACCACTTTAACCACTCAAGGATATTAAAACTATTTTTTTTTTTTATTTTTTTTTTTTATTGGAGTACTTCTAAATCCATCGGCAAAAGGCCGATGCCCTTGGTATTACACAGTATATAACAGTTCACAAAAACATTATATAACTTAAACGCGGAAAATCTTATAACTAAATAGAACAGATGAAAATAGGGTTACAATCACATAAGTTTACATTTAAGATAAGTGTAGAAGGAAGAGTAAAAACAAAGAATTTTAATTTTATGTATTATCTCCAAAGCGCGCAATGTTTTACTGTGTCTTGCGTTGGACATTTGTAGTTGCTGAAGGCTTTTTTGTTATTGTCCATCGCGTATATATTACTTATAAATTTAGTTTTATTGTATATTGTAAAGTGTATATGTATCCTAAGTGTATAAATCTATTCTAATTGTGTATAATTTATCCTATTAGTGTATAATTTTATTCTATGTTTTATTCTAATTGTATAATTATTTCATTATTTATTTATTTTTGTATAATTTGTGTGTATTTTATTTCTAAATCACATTACAATTGACTAGGTTTATCTTTTTTACAATTTTGGTGACACACAGTATTCTAAATCTAGCTTATTTGTTCCTCGCCGCGGCGACCTCAGCAGCCTTGCTCGCGAATGCCAAGAATGGTGTTCTGGTGGCCTGATTCTCCATGATGGTTGGGAGTACGGACAGGCTTAATTTGGTTTGGATCTGTATTTCCAGATCCATCCTGTCCCGGCCAAATCTTGGGCATTCGAAGAGCAGGTGCCAAACTGTTTCGTCGCATAGTGGATCACAGGCGCATGAGGGACTGTCTTTGATGTGGAAGCGGTGGAGGATTAAAACTATTATTCTACAATCATATAGCTAGTTTATTTTCCTGTTAGGTAAGCTACCATTCGAATATTTTGTTAGGTTTTATGGTAGGTAGGTATAATGGGTTTTGATACGCGTGGTGGTGGGCGAGTTGAATGATTCATTCCATTATTTACGTGTCGGGATATTTCCATCGTATGTTTTTGTATGGGCAGATGTGGCATAAGTATTATAAACTTTCATTTTACGTCGTCGTCAATCAATGCACATAAAATAGGTAGGTATGTAGGTACGTGCTTAATGATCAGCATGACTAACTCTAGAGAGATAACGCCTAACTCGGGCACCCATTGGCTACTACACCGAGAAGCAATGTTTTTAGCATAAAATATTATAGTTTGTAATGTTCCCCTTTACTGACAGCCTCGTTTGTATTATAAAAACTTTCGAGGATCAGGAAAAGAGAGCTTTCTCTGGTTAGTGTATTTATATAGTAACAAAACAAATTCGATGAAGTGTGATGTTGTAATGACCGCTAACTTTTATGTAGCGAAATATAACGGTTAGAATCGCTTGGAAGTGTCAGAATGGCAAAACGTATCAATTCAATTCCCAGTAATAAACGTAAAAAATATGATTATGTCAGATTCTCTGTGATTTTACTGCAGTCAAATTTAACAGTGGATGGAACACTTCACCCTATGGTTTATCAAGGTATTGGTTCCTTAGGGTATTAAAACTAACTGTACTCATGTTAGTAAGTAGGTACATGAAGTGATCTTTGATTCGGCGACTTCTCTTCAGTTGGCGTTTTATATTTACAAACATGAAAATCGTGACGTATTTCTTAAAACTAACACGTTAGGCTTAACTAAAACAGACACGACCAGGGTCAGCATCGTGACATTACGCTCGATTGAATTGCAAATAGCTATATTGAGGAAATATCAAACTTTTGCGTAGCATGTTTTGTTCCAGTGCAGGGGTGTACCTAGGAAACACAGGAATAGTTGCGAAGAAATCACTCGTAAACTTACGCAACAAGCCCTCCAAGGAAGGCAACGGGTCCACCGCCGATGAGCCTGATCTTGCGGTGGCACGAGTCGAAGAGCGAAAGCCTCGCGTGAGGTGGCGGCGGCAGGCCCACCATGCCGCCCGTGGCTGCGGATCGCAGCATCGCGTCACATGCCCGGCCTCCGGTCGGGCGCACGAGAGCTAGCTAACCACGAGCCGGTTCAAACACAAACACTAGCCTGGCGCGAGTGCGCGACAAACAACAGCTGAGAGCGTTTGCGCTCCGAGCATCTCAACACGTGTAGCTCGGCTCGCCGCCTGCGCGGGACTATGCCCTCCACAACCGCCGCGCGTCTCTCGCACCCCGCCTCCCTATGGTACCCCACTATCCGTCTGACGTGACTTTGAAAGAGCGTCTTATCGATTATTTTTCTTTTTACTTTAAAACAACAATTTCTTTATAGGATATAAAGAACATAATCTGGGACCTATGCAAATTCACCAAGCTTTCATATTTACCTTAATAATAAGATGTGGTGTAACATACGTTAGGGAATAGCTTATCTAAAGATTGACGATCAAACCAACTAACAAAATCTCACACACATACAAAACCTTTGCCCTACAAATGTATAAAAGGTACCTACTCAATTTATTGATACGATTAAATTAATCCCAGCCTTAAATTCGCAGTCTACTAAATTAAGAAGGGTTTAAAGAGATAAACATAAGATAATAATTATCGTGAGTAAGAGAAAGGACCAAAAATAACATCACTTCCTAACAAGGACGCTGAAGGCGATATATTTTTGTGGGCCGCGATCAGCTGACTGGCAAAGGAAGCACCGCGAAAGGGGAGTGGATAGGGGACGGTGACGTCATGTCACCATTCACGCACACACTTGTCTTGCAGTGTGCGTGCCAAATAATATCAATGAAACGCACTGCTCGGTAACCATTAACCGGTCCCGAGCCAGATTACAGAAGGTGAGCACGGATACGCGTGTATTATTGATAATCATCTTAATATAATGAAATCAGAACAAAGATTTTTAACAGAGTCAAGGTCAAAACACACATTGAATAATCCAGTAGAATCATCATGAGACCTGGAACTTGTGACCGTTATCGCTTTAGTTCTTATCTCAGACTAAAAGGGTTAAAAGCACTCTTTTTTTTGGTTTTAGAGTACCCAGCATTTTACTTGGAACTTTAGTGGGTAGAATATTGTTCCATAATGGAATATATCAATTCACCTTCATAGTTGAGAAGCCAAGAGGAGAGATAAGATTAAAATGAGGAATCAATGTGAGCTGCGGGGAGCTGAAGCGTGACACTCATGGGCCGCTAGGTAGAGTGATTCCGGTTTAATACACCAACCAGTCAGAACGGTACCGTACAGATTCCGCTTGAGGCAATATCAATGTTTATCACACTGTGCAGTGCAGACCTCATTCATATTGTAAACAAACCACCTTTTTTATTCATTACACCAATTAATTGGTAAGTAATATTTGATGAATGATTTGCAATTGGATTAATTACTAGAACATCCATCCTTCTTAGATAACGTTCAAACTGTTAAATGCAATGTGAGATGGAATGATAGTATTAGTAATTTATCTGACTTAGTTACAGTTGGCGTGTTCAATTGTTCGAAACGCTCGCGCTGCCTGCCTGCTGCCTACAATTTCTAGCAAAAACCAGCTCGTGCAGAGTCGTACATCCATAGTTCGTGAAAGTGTAACAGCAACAATGAGACGGATGTGTTGTCCTGCTCGTGTCACAGTCTACCGCTACCTGCTACCACTGGCGCGGCACGGGGCGGGCAGCGGCGCGTAGTTGCAAGCACTTTTGCACGAAGTGCTATCGGCCCTGGGGCACTTAAAATTCGACCCGCTCCTTCCAATCCATCGATTCTTGGAAGGCAATTCAATGCAACGGTAGGGTCTATTTTTTTACTGTTGCAATTGTTAATTTAACTACCGATCAATAGAAAATGTTCGAGCACTGAAAATCAATGAATGAAGTCAACTGTCAGAATTAATATTCAAAATTCGTTTGTGTCCGTCTATGATCACGGCGACAATGGTCAATCCGCCAACAGTATTTACTTTCACAAAACAATCAACGAATAATTTGTGATTGTGCTCGTAACAAGGTTGCGCCGCACAGGCAGGTTCGTTAGTGTAAATTACACAGTCACTTGTGTAAATATGGGCTTCTATTTTACATGGAAAATTTTGAAGTGCATTTTAGTTGACCAATGTCAAAGTCCTAATGCGGTGGGTAATGCAAACCTGAGATAGGCAAGGTGTCGTTCCAAAACGAGGTCGTCCACCATCATTTAGTTATCCGGAGCGTGGCCTAATTTTAGGCTAACAAGAACCGCAATTCTCGCGACACATTCTACTCTTTTAGACCCTGCTCTAAAGGTCAGTTTGGATAGATTTATTGATAGTAAATTACACGCATTTCTAAATCTAATTTAAACGCGGATTCAAAGTGTTGTCACAGTTTTATGAATCGGGGACATGGATAATAATAAAGAGCCCAATGTCTGAGTGTGTGTTTGCAGTGTTTGCTTCTTTATGGACGTTCGCTGCGTGTTTTGATAGCCCATCCGAGACATGTGCGCACAATAACGAAAGTCGGCTCTATGTCAGGTTAGCCAAGGGAAAACGTATGGACAACATCTTTACGAAGCAGGCATTCAGAATGCATAAGTAGCTTTTGCTGCTGTGCTATACACCTTATAATTTATACTCGTAGTTATAGTAAATATAAGGTTCTTTTTTATAATCCTTTATTCAAATACTATACGATTTCTTTCCGAGTTTATGATAAAGAGTCGATATGACAAAGGAGTGTATTTTTTTTTCACAGGTATACATGTAGTAGCGTCTGTATCTTTAAACGCTATTTCTTTTTCCAACCTTCAAGCAAGGTGTATGGAAAATTAAAGTCATAGCGTAGGTGGCATAACAGTTGTGTAGGCGGGCGGACAGCGCAAGCTAGGCCGCGGTGCGACGCGCCCTTGGCATTTGCGCCGACCAGACCAAGCACAGCGGCGCACAGATTAGATTCGATTACATCACTTGTGTCTCCATAACAATATGTGTTTACTGGCTAACTTTGTTTTCTAACGTAAGTAAGGCCGTAAGTGCGATCACTAAGCTGAACTGCTAAATTCGAATCGACTTGGATGCACTCAACCCCTGAAGCTACATACCTAAACCTGTTTACTATAATTCTTACAGTTTCCCACCCACAGATGCTTCCATTCTTGAGTGTAGTTTCTTTTAGGCTGCACTAAAGGACTTCTTGAAAATTTAAATGCAGCGCAAACCAGTACCTGCTTGGAATCTTTCTAGAATACTCGTATCACAAGCTCAAAGACATATGTGCCATCATCAACTAATAATTATATCTCAGGAATTTGTTTTAGCAATTCCGTTCCATGTTTTATTACAGTATTCAGCAATAAATGTTCGAAACTCATAAAACATCGACAAACGAGTCCTTGCGTCCGAATACAAATGCTTATCTGTAATGAAGGCGACCGGCGTCGGCGTGGAAGGACTCACCAGAGGCAGTCCAGCATGATAGAGACATGCACGTGGCGCCCGTGGGGCAGCACTCACCTGCAACAAACCATAGCAGAGTCATCAACCGAACAACACTTCAACAAAATACATCAGAAGCGCGAGCCTACAATCATACACCACTCAATCGCCAAAATAAAGGCATTAATTTAATTCAAGCTTTACATTATAGTACTTAAGAACTTTAAAATGTTACTAAACGATTTCAAATGATTGTGCATGTCTATCACATATTTATTTTACAGAACCGGGTCTTGTCGTGATTACCAGTCTGCATGTCTAAAGTAAAGAGCTGCTCTATTTGCAAATTAATAAAACAAATTTGTAATGCAACATATAAAATGCCTGTCTCAGACCAGTACCGACCGCGCGCCTGTTTAAACCTAAAAATATCTGTCAAGTGCGGCCAACGCTTATCATATGGTAGCCTTACTCGTCTCAGGTCGGTCACTTACCTGGAACACTACATGCAAATCCAATATTAATTCCTATATACTTTTAAGTGCGTATTCGCCTGGACTTGATAATTTATGAATGTTAATCAATCACCAGCTAGAGATGACATTGACAGCTGCTGCAGTTGGTCCAGTAAACCTCTAAGCAACTAGTGCCAGTGTTACTGAGTGAATACTACGTATGCGAAGCACGAACACTACGGATACAGGTGTTACAAGATTTGAACGATAAACCGGGAAACATAATGGAGCGGAACTCTCCACGGCAGTACTCCTAAATGCTTCCGCCGCGCCGATCAACGGTTGATAGAGAAAAATCAATAGAATCCATTATGTCAATATTCAACAGGAAATAATGTCAGTCCCTCCAGTTAGTTTTAAATAAAAATAGGAAAAACCGAGGTGTGGAAAAAATACATAAAGATTGGTTTTACTCCCTAGAACTTCTATGTAAGGAACAATTTATCTTTATCAACGCTGCCTTGAAAACTGAGTGCACGGAATTTCTTAAATGTTACTGTAAATGATGGGCTTACTATAGGTCTTACTGTAAAACAGTGGATCGGAACAGTGATCGTTGTATCCACCAAAAAAGCAACACCTACATTGCTCCCAATTACTCGTAAACTCGTAAAATCATTACACTATAGACGTGAGCAGACTCCTAGCACAAGCTTTGTCTTAGTTGGAGAAGCCAGCGAGACTACTAGTAATGTGTTTATCGTAGATACAAGTAATCTTACACAAAAGTATTAAATTAGCTTAGTGGTTTTTAGGAGTTTGTGCATGCCTTAACCTGTAGCAAATTTTGTGTTAAGAAAACGCCAGAGACAAGTTGCTATGTAACATTTACCAGGAAACGATACACGGATATGACGATAAACGCGTCAGGACTGGTATTTGCGACATAGCACTAATGGACTAATTATCGTGTACTACATAAGCACCACTAACAAGTGACGCTGGCGTAAGCAAACAAATTATATCTACACTAAAGCAACGTAATTAAGTTAATGGGTTCGTAATAAAGAAACAATTAGGTTGTTTCACGTTGTTATCTGAGAACAATGACTAAAAACTTCACCTTGAAGGCGTCAAAAGAAGAATCTACCTGTAGGCACCTGACCATACGATGTAATTTCCTGTACGGTGGAAAACACCGTAAAGTAAATTATATGTATCACTGTGTAAACATATTAGATATGACGAAGAAATCTGAAAGAATTCGTTATTATAACATTTGTAGCTAATAAAAAAAATATGAAAGACGGCTACACTTTTGACGCCCTCACAGCATTCTAGCTCAATTGGAGCGTTAAAGGAATATTGACGTGTCTGCGACTTTGTAACACATAATTTTAGTGCAACAGGTATAGCCGTGAGTTCTGGCAGTTGCCAACAGAAATATTTTGGTCAACACGGCACGAAAGAGGTGATGACACAATACTGTGGTAGTTATGCGACACGGATGAAGACACCATTGTCTCGAGATTGTGAACAACGTGGAAGTAACGGTTCGGCTATGGGCCAGCGGCTACCAGGCTCACGAGTGGAGCTATGTAGTTCAGTCACCAGCGTCGGTACAAATTATTATACAGTGTATTTTTTAACTGGGACAGTACGGGGAAATCCGAATCCAGAGAACATACAGAGAATCTGTCTTAAGACCCTTTAGGTCGTCGTAATTATTTGTAAAAACAATTTTTTGGTCAAGCGTATCATAACGTAACGTAATTTGAACTTTTCTTAAGTTTACTTTATGTCATTACTTCCCAGAACTTGTTCGTTTAGCGACATTATCGGACGGTGCTAGCATGCAGTATGTTCCTTTTTTCAGAATCAATGTGTTAAAATCACGGCTAGGTAATTTAGTATTTTTTTAAATGTAATGATGCAGTTTTAGTTTCCATCAAAATCGGCCTCTATAGACTTCATTAAGTATTTTTAGCTATTCCCTTTAGTTTCGGATTTGGCCACGCGCACTTAAAAATATATGTACACCTGTATCTAATCCCCTACTATCTAATTAATGGTAATCCCTGCAACATGCCAGGATACTTTACTCTATATTTTTTTAATTTCAAATTTCAAATAGGAACAGAATCTTTCATTACAAAGGTTTTTATTCATTCAGACCAAGCCATATGATAACCATAACAGTACCCGATGATAAAATAGCCGCTGCAGCGGAAACAAGCCGCCCTCTCCAGCCCGCCTCTCGGCTGGCAGGCTACGGGTCAAGGTCTGCGCCGTGTATATTTGGGGAGAGGTCACTGTAAAGCGTGTAGTCCCCACTCCTCAGTGTGGCATAACAATGTTTATAACACGATATGGCTGTTTTAGGGCACAGTTAAGGTTTGCTCTCATTTTTGCAACTCAAGTAGACATATGTTAAATAACCAAAGAGCGCTATTAGTCAACAAGAATGCAAAATATTTAATTATCTCATAATTGAATGTCCGGTAGCTTGACTGCCCGATTTGAGTAGTATAGGCAATTTATTTTGGGATTTTTGAAATCAAGCGTTTATGTCAAGATGCCCCCGACTTTGGCGGTTCTTAAAGATGATATCGAAAAGTTGGTGAAACAATCTTTAGAAGTATTTAGAAAAGTTGTGAAAAATGCTCTAAAGCGAATACAAATGTGCCTTTATTGTGGCGCCGGCCACTTGACAAATAGTATTTTCTCGACTTAACTAGAAAAAAAATCAAAGTCCCATTAAACATCATCCACAAACGGAACGATGTTTTTTATTGACAAAGACAGTCAGCCTTAGAAAATCAGGAAACATAGATGCGCCACTTTATATTTCCTAAAAATGTGGTGCGTTTAATCATGTATAACTTAGTTTTCATAATTTACAACAATTTGTGTACAAATGTGAAGTGTTTATGCACTAAATAAGATTATTATATAAATTTAAATTAGACCAAAATGCCTTGCCTTGTTTAAAATATTATGTGGAACTTAATATATATTGTTCCAACTGAAGATAGTTTAAGTAATGGTTATTCCACCTGTCAAGTGGATGTCGGAGTAATAATTATAATCGACGTCTTCGGAAAATTCGTGTCTAACATTATTCCAATCAAAAAGCGATAAATAATATACATAATAAACTATCGTAATTGCTTGCTTGTGTAAGCAATCAGTTTGAGACCAAGGCAGCGATTATTGAAATCCATCAATTGCAAACAATTTGAGCGAAAGTTGTTTTACGTAAATAATGATTACTGGAAAAATATTACAATAAAAAAGAATTTGTGAATTCTGACTGCCGTGTTACCTAAGTGTGATTGTGATTTTATCGCTGTCAAATTGGCAATGATTGCTTTCTGTTTTCAGACGTATACGAATTCGTGTTGTCTACAGCGACACAAGCGTAGTAGCTATAATAACCTTAATGCTTTAAAGCTCAACGTTGAAGCGATTGGTACGGTGTCTGTCGATAACATGATTGCCAACGAGCATTCCCTTCCATCAATATTGCATGTTTTATATTTTAGACTCTAACCATAAACGGGAGTTTACGTGGACGGAAACGCTTAATTATTTAAGTGGTCGATTGGGCAAACAAAATAATCGTACGTCGAATAGTGACCCAATGATAGGAGATTGGAAACACCTTCCTAAAAAAATTCAGATGCTATAAGTATCGTTGACCATCAATTTCAAGGTTTATGCCTGTGAGCCTGCGCGGGTTAAAAATGTAAATTTTATGATTGCTACGATAGTATGCAAATTTGTTGCGTCGGCTTTATTACAAAGAGTAACCATAAAACTGACGTGCATCGCATGGGACTGCTGCATCGTTCGCTACCGGTCACCATGAAATCACGGCGCGCGCAACAACGATATAACTATTTGCGCGGGTGTCGTCATCGTGGTATATTGCCACGTCGCCGTCAGTCAGGACCTTCGGCGCACATTTGCACTAATCGGCGAATAGATCTGATGCACAATATTATAAAGGAATTGTGATTAAATTGTGTTTGTGAGGGGAAGTTCAAAAAAATACATTATTTTATATTGATGACTTAATAACATTTCATATTCCAGCCATCCCTTTAAGGGGGAAGCTCAGGGTCAGGGCGCGAAATTCAAAATTTCAATGGTTTTTATTTTTTTACGAAAAATTTGGACATCTTTACGATGTAATTTAGTGTTTTGTGATATTAGCATTCTGCATTGGATGTCTCGATGTATTAAGTTTGCTTAAAAAAATACCTAAAGCGATACAACACCATAAAGTTAGTAACTAAATTACATCGTAAAGATGTCCAAATTTTTCGTAAAAAAATAAAAAACCATTGACATTTTGAATTTCGCGCCCTGACCCTGAGCTTCCACCTTAACACTAATTAGAAAATAATTACTTGTTTATGTTACCGGCTATAACATTGTAGTTGTTTGAAAATTGAAGATGCGGCAGGGATTCGGTACCTGTATCACAAATATGAACCGTTAAAATTTAAAAAAAAACATGCTTCTACACTATTCAACTTTAATGTCTGGTAAACATAGATTATAAGGTAATTACCACACGCTTGATTACCAAAATGAAATAAAAGCAAGTTAAAAAACACCATTGCCGTAATTTGGTGGCCACTTTTGGGCATCGGAATCGTCTGGCATTTTAGTTTTTACATAGAAATGTATGTTACTTTAACTACTAAATGAGTATAAAATGAAGCTTTTTATAAGCATATTCTTTTTTTTTTTTTTTATAATAACAAAAGTTTGGGGTTCAGTGACGCAACCACCAAAGCCCTGCCAAATTTTAAAATTTGCTAAATAACTGTTAGTAAACTGTAAGTCTATTAATCTCGAATTTACCTAATTATGTAAAGATGAACGCTGATGGACGATAAACGATGTTGAGGTGACTTTTAAATTACAAAATATCAAGCTGCCAGTCAAGTAGGTATGTTTTGCAACAGCGAAGGTCATGATGTCGAAGCAACCACGACCTCCACAACACCGTGATGTCATTTACAATTATTTTACGAAAAATGATAATTCGAGATCTTTTACAAAAGGATCTAATACTATAATCAGCTCAACTCCTCGAACTTAGGAGTTAGAGGATCGATCATACACTAACTTTAAATTGTGAAATAATATATAGTGGGTTCCAAGATTTATATGAATGTACCAAACTTTCGCGTCTTAGTTTTAATAGTCTTTACTGAAATAAAAACACGAGTAAGTATTCCAATTGAATAAAAAAAAAATCCCGGCAAACGATAAGCTCTGACCCGCCGCCCTATTAGCTAAGAATTAGCGATAGCAGAAAATCGCGCGGTGATGGCTCCATCGACGCGCGATGAATCGCTTCGTGTCAAAAAAATCGTATTACGTATGAGATCGCTTCCTTATGGCTCACCGATGGCTCCATGCACTTTTCGCGGCGACAATAGCGCCAAAAACGATTAAGTAGCGATAACAGGAGCTAACTTAATGTCAAACAGAACATCTGTTAGACATCAAATAGTCGTATGCAAATAGAAAAACACACCGAAATCTTACAATATTACCGTGTCGTCTGTTTTGTGATAGTTTCAAGAAGCCGACCTACGATTCTGTCGGGTTCAGTGTTGTATTTGGATCCCAGCAGTCATAAATTGTTTATAAATACAAAGGAATAAGGTTAGGTTAGAATGTGATCAAATCAGTGAATTATTTCTATGAAGACAAATAGTGCTTCGTACGACCAACTGGAACATCTCTTGGTGGCCATTAATTGGCTTGCAAAGCATCCCGCTTTAGCCAAAGGCGGCGTGATGATGTGATGGAACTCACGTGAAAGCAGACCAGCAGGCTGCTAGATAGGGAACCTTAGTTAGTTTATCCGTGTATGTGTATTATTAAAGATATTTAACAAGTAATTTGCTTTTATTATCTTACGGTATATCTCCTATTTCCATAGTAGTTTCACAATGTTTGAAATAAATTAATGAGATAGGTACATAATTATAATCGCGCCAAGACCATTGATGGTCTACCTACAGAACAAATTCGATGGTTGCGCAGACTGACCTAGTTCTATCAGTTTTTCTGTATTGCAGGACAAAAAGACAACAGTTTCATAAACACTTACTTTAGATTCTTTTCTTTTCATATTTTTTTAATGTATAGATATCCCAGTACAGTAAGTAAACTTTTGATAACTACTTGAAACACTAAAATACATTTGAGTAAAGGATATGAATATGGATATGGATATGAATAATAGAATATTGTAACATGGGGATTTTTAAAAGACAACAAATGCAAGCACAGTAGGTATAATTTATACATAAGTCAGAAAGACAAGGTATACCCTTGTCTTGATATAAATATAATTATAAATGAAATCATTCAAAAGAATACACATAAACCTACCTTCTTATAGTATTACATATCATTACGCCTGTATACGTTTCAAGATGGTTTTAATTTGGTCGCACACAATATAAACAAACCGTATGTTAAGCTTATAAATATACGAAATGAATTGTTTTATGGAAAAAAATAATTAACGTTTCAAATAGTTAGTAAGCGAATAGAGCGATAGGTAAGCCATCGATCAACATCACCTAAAAGGTGATCGCAATTTTGACAGCTCTAACTGCTCTTCCATGGCTATCGCTTTGCTATTAAAATCATACGTGATACGAAATATTTAGATGACAATACTGAAAAATGCACATTCTAGTTCATCGATTGTTCCAAAGAGGCAGCACTGTCATCTTTCTGCTATGGCTTGGCTATCGCTGATACGTAATACGAATAAGCCATTCTAAAGCGAATATGGCAAAATTTTCGCCATCGCTAACCTTCTGCAAGATACGTAATCGGACCGCCGGTTCCATAGCGTGGTAATTTGAGATATAGAGTAACATTTATCTGGTTACTTAGATGTATGTTAACATACCTATATATGTTTACTTACATAAAGGTGGTGGGTGCATAGGATAAAGTTATCAGATATCGTTGTTATGGAAAAACCAAGAATAGTTAAGAAAATAATCAGTAACTTCATAGTGATGAAAGATGAAATGAAGGAACTGGTATCGTTATTATAAGTCAAATAAAACCGAAACTGACCGATCACGATCAAGTAGTAATAATACGTGCTTAATCAGAGAGATGGATAAGTATGTTCGTGATGATTGCGAACGAAAATATAGCTACTTGTAGCAGGGAGGTGTGGCAAGCTGCCGGTTTTTAGAATACTGAGACTACTTCCTTACTTTACTGTACCGTTTCGGTAACGTGACATCTTTCATCTCTCTCACACCTCAGATTTCATAAATAAGTATGACAGTACAGCATGGTTTCTCGATGACGTTACGATTACATTCGAAGTTCCTGCGATTTTTTTTACTTGTCATGTTTTCGAACTAGGAGCGCCCCTACAGACTCCAATTATCTGTTCGTCGGACTTTCCATTAATCTCGTTGAATAGGTATTTCAATATCGTTATGATGGTTTTTAGTTTATCATAGTTAGATGCCATTGGCGGATTTAAACCCTATGAAGGAACCTTTTTGTCAGTTGCATGCCCCTTTTACTCCTAAACCACTATTGAAGTTCTAGAATACTAACCAATTAATACCAAACTACAACGAAAATTACTCATACTCGTACCAGGCTAATATAATAAGGAATGGAAGTGAACCGAACAACAGAACAGTCGCTTGAATCAAATGCTAATTGCTGTATTACTAAGTTAAAAAGCAGAGACTTGTCGCCAACCAGTTTACCGATTAGTGTGAAGCCTGAACCGAGAAACTACGGTTTTTGAGGTCACTTACGTACAGTGGTGAGCGAGCGAGCATGCGACTCACCTGGAAAACAAATTAAGTAGCATTAATTACAATTTTCTTAACAAAAACACTATGATGCAAAATTAAATGATTATCATTATAAGCACTATGTTGACGCCATATCAAAACAAATATACGAAAACACTACTCTTTATTACTTTTACTATTAGGACACACACCGTTCTACGTAAAGGAACACATGCGATATCACGACCATACATTAACATTTGATAACTGTGACCATACAATTATAAAACTACAGGTAAAGGTTTATCACACTGCAAACATCCACAGGTCTTAACAGTACAGCTTGTTTATATTTAGTTCCGGAACGAAACAAACATGAACATATTAGTCTTCAGCTGTAGGCAGATATCAAAACGTATCCGTTGAAACGTGTCACTTCGTAGGTCAAGTCAAGTAATCCGGTGATTTACGTAACGACGTGTGTAGTGCAGTTTTATCAAAATGTGTTATTAATTGACAGTAGCGTAGCGATGGAGTTAGTTGTTTGATAGTTGGTGCGCCTAGGTACCAAATACAACAATGTATTGTGCGTATGCGCAGCCAGCAAGTGGGCCACGGACACGGCACGGACGCTCCGCACAACTGGCGCTTGCTCTTGCACATGACCGTTTGACGCTAGTGGATGGATAGTGCTTGTGCTTTACTAACATTGTAATATTTACGATCTCATACAAGCTGTTCCTTGGGAAACTTCTTATTGTCTTGGAGTGCAAATACAGGTGCCGGTAAATACTGTTCAGGTCCTCTTTAACTCAAATGGTCATAATGTTCTGTTCTGATATATTTTATTCATCCAAGTGTGCATGTGCAATAAATTTGGCAAATGTTTTAACCCAACGCTAGACGGATTGCATCTCGTTGCGAATTATTATATATTTTATATTATTTATGTACTTACTATTTTAAGTTTACAGTCAAGACGCATAACAAGACTATTTCAAATAATGTTGTTATAATCTCGAGCACATCTTGTATTTTCTTAGACATACGCCAACATAACAATGCCATTTTAATGATTAGAGTATCTCCAAGATAGGAAGCCGAGCAGTGTCAACAGCGGCGTTTGCACATACTTATCTACACGTAGCTAGTCACAGGAGATAATAACCGGTAGGTACAGTGATTGCTCAATGTTGGTTTTTCCAACTGAGAAACCCGAACAAGTGATTGTTGCTAGGTTACCGAGCGTATTTAAAGAATTATTTTAACTTCCTCCATCTACCTACGGGCAATTATACTTATTGTGGGCAGTGTTTAGTTTTTTTTTCCATCGAGGTAGTTATAGAAATCCTATGTAGGTATCACGGTATTGATATTCTTATTTCTTGACACACCCGGAATCCATTTTAAAAAGCAATGTCGCTTTTCCGCAATAATAATTGGTCGGTTTGTCCCTGTCGATGTTATTAATATTTTAAACATTTTCCTAAAACAACGGAACAGGAGAATATTGTAGCGCTAGCGACATGCCTAATATGCAGAAACGTGCCAACCCACTATGAAAACCATTGTGGGTTGGAACGTTTGTGCACAACTACGCCAATTGTGCTAGGGTAAAATAAAATATTAATTGATAGAATAAATTATTAATTATAACATAATAGTTGTACCTACAATAATGTTAAATAGCTTTAGCTAGCTTGAACCAGATACGACCTGAATGATTAGCTGAAAACAAGCTAGCGCTGCATTAGACGCTGCCCAGCGGATATCACAATAACAAAGAGATCACACACAGGATTTACTATGATTATGACAGGTTAACACAATGAGCCATTTGGCAAGTCTGGAGGAACTGACGTGGACGGGGTTGTTTCTATGACAAGTTAACACAATGAGCCATTTGGCAAGTCTGGAGGAACTGACGTGGACGGGGTTGTTTCTATGACAAGTTAACACAATGAGCCATTTGGCAAGTCTGGAGGAACTGACGTGGACGGGGTTGTTTCTATGACAAGTTAACACAATGAGCCATTTGGCAAGTCTGGAGGAACTGACGTGGACGGGGTTGTTTCTATGACAAGTTAACACAATGAGCCATTTGGCAAGTCTGGAGGAACTGACGTGGACGGGGTTGTTTCTATGACAAGTTAACACAATGAGCCATTTGGCAAGTCTGGAGGAACTGACGTGGACGGGGTTGTTTCTATGACAAGTTAACACAATGAGCCATTTGGCAAGTCTGGAGGAACTGACGTGGACGGGGTTTTTTCTATGACAAGTTAACACAATGAGCCATTTGGCAAGTCTGGAGGAACTGACGTGGACGGGGTTGTTTCTATGACAGGTTAACACAATGAGCCATTTGGCAAGTCTGGAGGAACTGACGTGGACGGGGTTGTTTCTATGACAGGTTAACACAATGAGCCATTTGGCAAGTCTGGAGGAACTGACGTGGACGGGGTTGTTTCTATGACAGGTTAACACAATGAGCCATTTGGCAAGTCTGGAGGAACTGACGTGGACGGGGTTGTTTCTATGGCTTGTCCAGCGTTGCGCTGGCCGGCGCGCGGCGCATCGCGGCTGCGGAGCGCGCAAGTGGTACAATTAGCGACGCGGCGGAGTCAAGTGGAGCCAATCAGTGCACACTGGTTCACGCCTCACATCCAATCTGGCGTTTTGTCGTCCAATACTATCAGCATCACTGTGCTTAGTAACTTCAGTTTATAATATATCTATGCAGTTACCCTCAACTACGTCATACGCCAAAATTAATACTAGATTTGGACTGGAACTCATACCTATTGTTATTACCGGCTTGTCATAATTCTTCCATGAGAACCCCGAGCAGCATATGCTCGACTATTGCATATTATGTTGGCTGTGCGCTAAGCCCAGTTATCGGTAGCTCGTAAACCCAACACACAGTTTATCGGTATCATGTGTGATTCACGACGCTAAAATCAATAAAATGTTTGTGCGGGAAAACTTGCATCACATTTTTGTACGCTGTGTAATGTTGGGTGAATTCGTACGAAATGAAACATAACCTCAAGTCCTTATAGTCTCCATATCTATAAAATATAAATGTTTCTGCACGCGCTATTGTGGAAGAATTTTAACCAATTGCTCTACAAATATGTTTTTCCTTGATCACCGACGACTTATCGGGCCGATGATAAAAACTCGCTAGTTAAAACATAACTCGCCCAGAACTGTGCTTCGCTAATACCAGAGTTACGAGAGGAGAGGTCCTACTAATTTAAACGCCGAGTTGAATCTTAATTCTTCATAATACTGTAGCGACCACTTCAACCGCGCCACAAGCTACACAGATGGCGCTGCAGACGCATTCAGAACAATTGACAATTCTTAATACAATCCTGAAACGCGCTATGTGAGTTTTCGGAGCACGTAACATATATACACGATCCCGACAGTAACCGTCGGGGCATAGTGGCCGCCCTGCCAGGGATACCACCCGCCTGGCTGGAAGATCTTCCCTTTTCCGCTAAAATACAATTCCCCGCTGTCACTAAAGCGATTGACTGACCATCAAAAGTAGTATTGCAACCATTAATAAGTGTTTAAATACATGCATAAGTGTTGCCTACATAGGCATTAGGTGACTCTACATCAAACGCTGACAATCATATCTTTGAAAATGCTTCAATTGTTTGTTTGAGTTTCAAACAATTTTACCTACATGTAAGAAGCACATTGTTTCAGTTCTGCACGTGTTGTTCGACGTCTCTCAGTTCCCCAGTCCAGTAATCTACAGTAAGCATACGTGACTGCGGCACACTTCTTATTAGTCATTTACCCTTGGACAAATTTAGCTTCAACGATAGCTACCTAGATAGATTTATTTTATAGATGGAAAAATACGTAATTGGTACTAATGGAAAACTTGTATGCGTAGGAGCGGTACCTTGGTGTGCGCAACAATAAGATCTTGTTGCCCGAAAATCCTTTATAATCATCTTTGCGGATTATAGACTATGCTCTGGAGGTTCTTACGAACATGTAGCTCAAGTAGGTGCAAGGCAGGATAGCCTTCTGTGGCCTGAACACAATCTTAACGTAGCGTAAGCGTGCTCCGTCCCACTCGTACCACAGATTTAATAAATAGGAATAATAATGACATCATGCTTTTTCGACGACGGCGATACGATTACGTTAGGAGTTTGCGTTCAGGGCGCTGTACTCATTCTTCGCTTGTTAATTATGCTTGCCATTCTTCTTATAATGCAGCTCGCAGATCATGACATGAGGCGGCATACTTTGTCAAAGCGGCAACTTCCGCAAGTATATCTTTAATGAGTTCATTAATCATAGTGATCGTATGCGGCCGGCCACCTCACCGGGCCGCGGTGCGCTGCGCAGAGCCCGGCTCGCGGCGCACATGACGTCACACAGGTGTAGTGATAGCAGGCGATAGCGCGATAAGCGGCGCGCATCGGGCGGTCGGGCGCTTGTACAGACGGCGCAAGTAGGGCGGTGTAATCGCCGCGATCTGCGTCAACACGCGGAAATAACAAATGCTACCAACCGGTACAATTTAGTCACTCGTTGATTAACTTTCATAAGAAATATGACCGCTCCGCGCCACTGATTTACCCGTACATACATGTTGTATTTGTAGTCGCCTCGAATATCTATTCGTATGCGGTAGGTATTATATGCACGAAATAATAATTCGCATCGACTCATTTTGTCTGACCTTCGGAGTGTAAAACAAGAGGACCGAGCTACGAGATAGATCGATACAAAATGAGCACGACATAACATATGTGTGGAAAGCGTATAGGGTGCAGGACAGACCTGCAGAAACAGGAGACTGTGTCGTCAATGTCGAGCGGCAGGGCGGGCGCGGGGCTGGCGGAGGGCGAGGGCGGCACGCTGCGGTACTTGACGTGCAGCACGCGGCGGGCGGCGCGCGCGCCGCTCCTGCGCAGGATGCCCACCGGCCAGCGGCGCCCGGAGCTCTCCTCCGGGCCGTCCCCATCGCCGCCGCCGGCTTCGCTCATCCTGCGCACCCACGCTTTTACCACCATGCACGACACTGCACTGCACTCGGTCACCAACAACACCAGGAATGTGTGCGAGATGCGGACTCCGCAGGTACGTGTCGATATCGCGGGGCGAGGGCGCGAGATGGTGATGTCGCTAAAAAACGGCGCTCACGTTTGCGCGCCGTGGGCGACTGACGGCAGCGCGGCGGCAGCGGCGCGAGGGCCGCGAGGACGCGCCGGCGGCGGCGCCGCGCCGTGCGCGCGGTGACATCACGCGTTATCAACACACCTGAGCGAGCGAGCGAGCGCGCCGCGCCGGGCCGGCGACGGCGACGCCGCCGCAACCGGACACCCGGCGACGCGCAACAATGATGTTTACTTTGCGCAATAGGAGGCATTGTGCGCGATATGTTTGAAACCGTGTGGGAAATGTAAACTGATCTCTGAAGAAACAAAATACAATAGGTAGTCATTGTATTTTTAAATGGTGTAGTACCCACCGAACCGTTTACTAAGAACAAAACCAAGATGTAAGTGGTTTTGTAACTATGTTTACGTACCTAGGCATAGATGTATTATAGTGAAATTATGATTATAGGGATAATTTGACGTCACACATACACTAGGAATGCACACAGATGCAACGATACCAGCATTCGTACCTATGTATGTGTACATTATTATGACTCGACTCCAACCGGCAGGGAAATAAGCTTTCGGATTCCAATCCATTGAATTAAAAGTATCAATTAATCACTTTCTCGCGTTAAACATTCATGGGCAACCAGTATATCCATTCATCCTTGACCTAGAAACACAGTTGTTTCTATTCGATCACAAAACTTGGAACTTGGACCAACAAATGGATATTCATTGATTTCAGACAAAGATAATTTCTCCAAACGCATCCACGCCATGTCTCATGTCTCTCTCATCAATGTGCATACATAGACCTCCTTGGCTCTGCGGGGAAGCTCGTCTTCTTCTTACATCTTGTGGGGACTATTAAGAATGGCTGTATTGCATAGAATAAAGTGATGATGATGACTTACTTAGAGCTTTGAAAAATCATGAAGTCTAAAACTGCACGTAACGAATGTTGTGTTGCGCGATATTATTTCGCTCAATAAATTAATGTTTCCTTGGATCAAGCCGAGAGCCGAGACGCGCTCACAAGGAGTAGGTCACATGCATTTACTCGATGTGATGGCGGCGACGCCGCGGGCGGAGCCACGATATTGGATGATAACATCACGTCACGCTTTCACATACTTCCGAACCATTGGTGTAGTGGCGACCTCTGTAACTCTCTACAAGAAACATATTCACTACACCGAGTACACGAGGACACAAACACAACGCTCTTTGTACCACTTGGTACAAAACCAAAGTTTACCAGCTTCTAGCATAAATACAACACTCGGGCACGGTGCCCGGAGGCCCCGCAAGCCTTCACGCCTGCCTAGCTGGAAGAACTTCTCATTGCCAATGTATTAAGTCTTTGTTAGATATGTTTCATTTATATATAGAACTAGTGGTTGCTTAGATACAGATTTCTTTTAGAAATGACCGATATTCTTAATAAGTAAAAAATACGCTACCTTTACCCGCATAAAGCATAACCCACACCTCAGGTTTTAATAAAACCTATTGTGGGTTTATAGCTTATAGTTAACCGTCCTGGGTAAACATGTCTTAGACTCTAAGACACGTTTCCAGGTCGGTAAGAAGAAACTCTAAGACTTAGGAGTATTTAAGGTGGATGCTGTCATCTCCGGCCCCTACCAAAAAGACGGCATTCCGTTCAATTTCTGTCAATGATAGCGTTTTGGTGCTGCTTAGGCATAATGTTCTTTTTTAAAAAGCACGGTTAGTTATAATAATTGGAACATTGCTCTGCACGGCTGTCCGCCAGTTGTCTATTGAACAAGTGCAAGTGCGTAGATCGCCTTATCTCTTACGAAATTGCTACTTTCCAAGCATCAGTTGGTTAGCAATAGTTTGAGTATTATAGTACTTAAGTCTTGTTCTTTGGATGACTTGATACCGATTTATGGTAATTAATTTTACACATTTTTTTTCATATTTGAGGAAATCTGGTAAAACAGGGGTGCCGCATTGAGGAAAAACGGTAGTATAGAGTACGTCAAGCCGGCATGACTTTAAAATATAAGTGATTTGGGTTATATAGCTGATTAATAATAAAATAAATAAATAAATAAATAAATATCGCCATACGAACACACCAACTATACGGTCCCACTATAAGCTTAACGCTTGTGTTATGTACGTCAAGCTAATCAAAACTTCTGCACCTAATAGGTGTCAACCTTATTTAACATTACCTTTTCTTAATGATAGATGTAGTATTTGTCCAGCTAGGGCTGTGATTAATTCATGTAAAGTTTCGAGATTGTGTCCACCCTGACAACTTCAAAGGGTGCGCAATGTTGTAAATACTGCGATTGGGGGCGGGTTTTTTGAGTTACCCTAACGATGCTGGCATTCTTATTACACGAAGCTTCACCTTCTATTTTCCTCAATGGTAGGAGATTTCAAGGGAAAAGAGGTACTTACTGACTCGGGGTAGTAGCAGCACTCCAGGATATCACCGCACCACACTTTCCTAGCCGGGGATGACTCTAAAGGGAGATTTTTGGGGGCGGATACACACACAAACATAAATAAATACGAGGGAATGGAGAGGGCTCAAAAATACGTATAAATAGATAGCAGGGGTTGCGAAATCTAACGTAAATTCAATAATTATTTACACGAACGAAAAAGCGTGTGGGTCGCGCGCGGGAATCGGATTTGTTCTCTTTTCAAAAAAGTAGTTCAGTGTTGTCGCTGACGAGAAATTGTAAGGAGTACAAAAAAGGTTGCAACAAAAAAGAAACAATTAACGAAATTGTATTTTACCAGTACTAATACGAAACATACCCCCGCCCCTGAAACCACCGTGATCAGCAGAAACACAAAAAATAGGAGAGGATGGGAATAGGAGCGGAAATAAACTAAAACTAATACGCGAAAACGAGTGAAAACAATGAGATTAGTCCTCTACATAAGGTAAAGGAGCTAGTTTAACTACTGGTCGTTTATAGACCCCGTTAGCTGTACGCACCTCTACCACGCGAACTATACCGTCGGGACCGGGAGTGGCCGACACGACGCGACCTTTGGGCCAGTAGAGCGGGGCTGAGTCCTCCTCCTTGAGCAACACGAGAGAACCTACTTCTACGTTTTTCGTGGGCAGATGCCATTTAGCGCGAGTTTGAAGCGTATGTAAATATTCACGATGCCAACGGCGCCAAAACGTTTGATGGATGGCTTGGATTAAGTTCCATCGTTTGAGCGATGACATGTGTACATCACCAAGGGCGGGCTCGGGAAGAGAAGTCAAAGGCTCCATAGTGAGGAAGTGTGCGGGAGTAAGCGCAGTAAAATCGTTCGGGTTTGAACTGAGAGGGTGCAGCGGTCGCGAGTTGAGACACGCCTCGACACGAGTGAGAACAGTATAAAATTCTTCGAATGTTAACAAATGGGATCCTATAATGCGATACAGATGAGTTTTCACTTGCTTCACTAGATTTTCCCACAATCCGCCAAAATGGCTGGCGAATGGAGGATTGAAATGAAATTGAATGTTTTGTGTTACACAAAAATCATTCGTAGCGCAATCATGCGCGTGCGATTTCACAATACGACGAAGTTCGTTGTTACAACCGATAAAGTTTCTACCTTGGTCACAGAAAATATCTGAGCACCTACCGCGTCGCGAAATAAAACGCTGTAGGGCAGCTATAAACGCGGCCGTTGTCATCTCACTAACGAGCTCGAGATGACATGCTTTTGTGCTCATGCACACGAACGCCGCTATGTAGCATTTGATTGCGGGCGCTTTGCGTAGACGTGACGATTTAACTAAGAATGGACCACAATAGTCCACACCTGTCTTCGCGAAAGGCTTAACTTGTTGTATACGTGGGGCCGGTAACTCCCCCATGACTGGCTGCATGAGCCTAGGTTGAAGTCTATAACAATCGGCACAACGAAAGCTGACGGTACGGACGACACGTCGAGCGGATAAAATCCAATAATATTTTTGGATAGTCGCAAGTAATGCGTTGGAACCGGGATGTCCAAAAGTAACTTGATAATCACGAACGATAAGCAAAGTAAGTGGAGCATTAGCGGGCAAAATAATCGGATGTTTATTTTCATAAACCAATTCGGACGATTGTAGGCGTCCACCAACACGAATTATACCTTCATCGTCTAGGTACGGAGACAATTTGCGAAGTGAGTTTGAGGGCAACTCATTCTTTTTTATTAAAGAAATATCTTTAGCGAAATATCGAGCTTGCGTTTCTTTAATACACGACTTGAGAACGTTATTCAATTCACGAGTTGTGAATGAAGTTTTACACAGAGTGCGAAGCGATGGGTAAGCGAAACGAAAAACATATACAAGTACACGCAACATTTTTTTGAGTTGAGAAAACTTCGAAATTAAATCTAAAATAATATTCGGAGGGGGATCCTGTACGAGTAATACTGGATTACATTTCTGGTCCTTTAAGGTGGACACGTCAGCGGGTTGCGACGGCCACTGATCATCAGGAACATGTAGGAAGCGTGGTCCTTGCCACCAAAGCGAATGCGAAAGTAGATCGGCGGGAGCGAGACACATGTAGCCGTTCACGTTCACGATATAAGGGATCGTGATTAAACTTACGTTCGAGGGATTCGAAACGTTTAAGTGCGACTGCGCGGGAATCGCCTAAGTCGGGTGGGAATTCCTTAAAAGGAAGAGAGACGACATATCGAACATGTTCGTCGCGGGAAACTGTCTCAGAAAACATTTTTTCGCATATTTTATCGTCAGCGCTAAGAACTTCGCGGGATGGAGGCTCTTCGCAAGACCAACAATTTTGTACGATATTGTCGAGACTTGTATTAATATTAGCATGGAATGAGTAACAGTCACGCCGAGCGAGGTTACTCACACAGACCGAGCGCCTGCGGTGCACGAAAGTGTGACCCATGAGTGACCAACCGAAAATGGTTTCGAGAGCGACGGGTGTGCCGGGAGGTCCGATTATTAGGCCACCGAGAATAATGTCACGATAGACATCGGCACCTAACAAAATGGAAACGGGAGACGGGATACCAAACGAGGGATCAGCGAGCGTGAGTTTGCCCACGTGAGGCCATAACGAAATTGGGAGAGGTTCGGCGGGAATGTTGCCTGTGATATTTGGAATACATTGAGCTTGCATCCGTAATCTGTGTGTACCTGAGTACGAGGATACATCGAGATCGACGACACCGCCTTCGAGTTGAAGCGCGACACCGGAGATACCGTGTACTGTAGTACTTAATTTACGCCTGGGTAAATTTAAAGTTTTCGCTAAATCTATTGTTATGAAGCTATACTGACTGCCCGTGTCAATTAACGCTCGAGCATCGTGTAACTGACCACGAGAGTCGCGAACTTTCAATAAAACTGTCGACAATAAGATTTGTGAATCGATATTCGGTAGCGAAGTAGCATAACAGCTGATCTGCGTAGCTGCGGAACCATACGTGGCGTTCGAGGAGGTGCTATCAGCATTCGAACCGTCACTCATCGGCGCGGGAGGCGACGGAGACGTGTCCTGGGGTGCTGTACTACTAGCGGGAGAACGATCAAAATGTAACATCGAATGATGTTTTGTAGAAGAACAAGTTTTACAAGAGAAAGTCGATTTACAGTCTCTCAAATAGTGATCTGTAGCTAAACAATTAATGCAACATTTTAATTCTTTCACCGTATGCAATCTTTCATTCGGCGTTAATTTATAAAACTTCGGACATTTAGATAAAACGTGGGTTGCTTTACATAAAACACAAGGGCGCGCGGAGTTGGTAACAGACAAAGTTACTTGTTGCCGGGGTTTGGCGTGCAACGGAGAGCGCTTAGCTACCGTGTGAGCGAGAGGTCTCACTGATAGCTGGGAGTTCGAGTGAGATGGCGCGGGTGCAACGGTACTTGGAGCGGCGGCCTGGAGCGCATTGCAACGTTTGCGTAGAAACGTTATCAGTTCATCGAACGTAGGGATTTGATTATCATTGTTTAGTTCAAATTGCCGACGGGATTCGGAATCCAATTTATCCAAAACAATGTTAAGCAATAAAAATGACCACTCATCTGTAGGGAAATCCAATGCGTTTAGCGCATTGATATTATCAACAATAGTGTCTAGGAACGTGATAAGGGAATTCAACGAAGTATTATTGACGGAAGCGTTAGCTATGTGCCTATAGTGCATAGTAGCTATGTGTCTTTTATTATCGAAGCGTTCTTCAAGTAATTTCCAAGCGACGAGGAAATTAGCCGAAGATAGGGGCAAGTGTTGAATAACTTTCGCTGCTTCACCGCTCAGAGAAGAGCGTAAAAAATGCAAGCGTTGGACATCACTCAAATTATCATTATTTATAACAAGAGATGAAAATAATTCTAAGAATCCTGTCTGTGTGACGTCATCGCCTGAGAAAGTAGGCAGGGAAATACGAGGAAGTTTCAAACCATCATCAAAACTATTATCTTTCTTAGGTTTAGCCGAGGAGGAGGGCTGAGCACCGTGTTTTTGTTTTAAATTATAGAAATTATTTTCGTATCTTTTAAATAATGTACACAAATCTTTTTCGGAGATGGGCAGTGTAACACCGGTCGCGGGCTGTGCGACTTGCGTTAAGATATCATAATATAATGACTCGACTTCATTATATCTATCTAATTCACATTGAATACGAAATAGATCGGATGGTAGAGGATTTGTAATTTCGTTTAAACTAACGAGAGAATTACATAAATTACAAAATTTAAATTTCGAACGTAATAATTCGTCCGCCATTGTTTTCGCTTGTGACCGCGTAGTCGTCATAAGTTTACGATAGAATTTGAATTTCGAATTTTATATAAAAATTAAATTAAATACAAATTACATTTACATAAATCGGGTTTTATGCAAATATTACGGGAAAACAATACGAGGATGATGCAATAGGGTACAAATTTAAACAAACATTTTTTTTCTCAACATGTGGGTATGTTGGAGGGAAAACAAAATGCGTTTCTGCCGAACGAAATTAACGAAAATAGAAGGATTTTTTAATGAAATAAGAATGATCCTGGGACGAAGGACCATGTAAAGTTTCGAGATTGTGTCCACCCTGACAACTTCAAAGGGTGCGCAATGTTGTAAATACTGCGATTGGGGGCGGGTTTTTTGAGTTACCCTAACGATGCTGGCATTCTTATTACACGAAGCTTCACCTTCTATTTTCCTCAATGGTAGGAGATTTCAAGGGAAAAGAGGTACTTACTGACTCGGGGTAGTAGCAGCACTCCAGGATATCACCGCACCACACTTTCCTAGCCGGGGATGACTCTAAAGGGAGATTTTTGGGGGCGGATACACACACAAACATAAATAAATACGAGGGAATGGAGAGGGCTCAAAAATACGTATAAATAGATAGCAGGGGTTGCGAAATCTAACGTAAATTCAATAATTATTTACACGAACGAAAAAGCGTGTGGGTCGCGCGCGGGAATCGGATTTGTTCTCTTTTCAAAAAAGTAGTTCAGTGTTGTCGCTGACGAGAAATTGTAAGGAGTACAAAAAAGGTTGCAACAAAAAAGAAACAATTAACGAAATTGTATTTTACCAGTACTAATACGAAACCATGATTATAGGGATAATTTGACGTCACACATACACTAGGAATGCACACAGATGCAACGATACCAGCATTCGTACCTATGTATGTGTACATTATTATGACTCGACTCCAACCGGCAGGGAAATAAGCTTTCGGATTCCAATCCATTGAATTAAAAGTATCAATTAATCACTTTCTCGCGTTAAACATTCATGGGCAACCAGTATATCCATTCATCCTTGACCTAGAAACACAGTTGTTTCTATTCGATCACAAAACTTGGAACTTGGACCAACAAATGGATATTCATTGTGTAAAGTTTCGAGATTGTGTCCACCCTGACAACTTCAAAGGGTGCGCAATGTTGTAAATACTGCGATTGGGGGCGGGTTTTTTGAGTTACCCTAACGATGCTGGCATTCTTATTACACGAAGCTTCACCTTCTATTTTCCTCAATGGTAGGAGATTTCAAGGGAAAAGAGGTACTTACTGACTCGGGGTAGTAGCAGCACTCCAGGATATCACCGCACCACACTTTCCTAGCCGGGGATGACTCTAAAGGGAGATTTTTGGGGGCGGATACACACACAAACATAAATAAATACGAGGGAATGGAGAGGGCTCAAAAATACGTATAAATAGATAGCAGGGGTTGCGAAATCTAACGTAAATTCAATAATTATTTACACGAACGAAAAAGCGTGTGGGTCGCGCGCGGGAATCGGATTTGTTCTCCTTTCAAAAAAGTAGTTCAGTGTTGTCGCTGACGAGAAATTGTAAGGAGTACAAAAAAGGTTGCAACAAAAAAGAAACAATTAACGAAATTGTATTTTACCAGTACTAATACGAAACATACCCCCGCCCCTGAAACCACCGTGATCAGCAGAAACACAAAAAATAGGAGAGGATGGGAATAGGAGCGGAAATAAACTAAAACTAATACGCGAAAACGAGTGAAAACAATGAGATTAGTCCTCTACATAAGGTAAAGGAGCTAGTTTAACTACTGGTCGTTTATAGACCCCGTTAGCTGTACGCACCTCTACCACGCGAACTATACCGTCGGGACCGGGAGTGGCCGACACGACGCGACCTTTGGGCCAGTAGAGCGGGGCTGAGTCCTCCTCCTTGAGCAACACGAGAGAACCTACTTCTACGTTTTTCGTGGGCAGATGCCATTTAGCGCGAGTTTGAAGCGTATGTAAATATTCACGATGCCAACGGCGCCAAAATGTTTGATGGATGGCTTGGATTAAGTTCCATCGTTTGAGCGATGACATGTGTACATCACCAAGGGCGGGCTCGGGAAGAGAAGTCAAAGGCTCCATAGTGAGGAAGTGTGCGGGAGTAAGCGCAGTAAAATCGTTCGGGTTTGAACTGAGAGGGTGCAGCGGTCGCGAGTTGAGACACGCCTCGACACGAGTAAGAACAGTATAAAATTCTTCGAATGTTAACAAATGGGATCCTATAATGCGATACAGATGAGTTTTCACTTGCTTCACTAGATTTTCCCACAATCCGCCAAAATGGCTGGCGAATGGAGGATTGAAATGAAATTGAATGTTTTGTGTTACACAAAAATCATTCGTAGCGCAATCATGCGCGTGCGATTTCACAATACGACGAAGTTCGTTGTTACAACCGATAAAGTTTCTACCTTGGTCACAGAAAATATCTGAGCACCTACCGCGTCGCGAAATAAAACGCTGTAGGGCAGCTATAAACGCGGCCGTTGTCATCTCACTAACGAGCTCGAGATGACATGCTTTTGTGCTCATGCACACGAACGCTGCTATGTAGCATTTGATTGCAGGTGCTTTGCGTAGACGTGACGATTTAATTAAGAATGGACCACAATAATCCACACCTGTCTTCGCGAAAGGCTTAACTTGTTGTATACGTGGGACCGGTAACTCCCCCATGACTGGCTGCATGAGCCGAGGTCGGAGTCTATAACAATCGGCACAACGAAAGCTGACGGTACGGACGACACGTCGAGCGGATAAAATCCAATAATATTTTTGGATAGTCGCAAGTAATGCGTTGGAACCGGGATGTCCAAAAGTAACGTGATAATCACGAACGATAAGCAAAGTAAGTGGAGCATTAGCGGGCAAAATAATCGGATGTTTATTTTCATAAACCAAATCGGACGATTGTAGGCGTCCACCTACACGAATTATACCTTCAGCGTCTAGGTACGGAGACAATTTGCGAAGTGAGTTTGAGGGCAACTCATTATTTTTTATTAAAGAAATATCTTTAGCGAAATATCGAGCTTGCGTTTCTTTAATACACGACTTGAGAACGTTATTCAATTCACGAGTTGTGAATGAAGTTTTACACAGAGTGCGAAGCGACGGATAAGTGAAACGAAAAACATATGCAAGTACACGCAACATTTTTTTAAGTTGAGAAAACTTCGAAATTAAACCTAAAATAATATTCGGAGGGGGATCCTGTACGAGTAATACTGGATTACATTTCTGGTCATTGACGGTGGACAAGTCGGCGGGTTGCGACGGCCACTGATCATCAGGAACGTGTAGGAAGCTTGGTCCTTGCCACCAAAGCGAATGCGAAAGTAGATCGGCGGGAGCGAGACCGCGACTAGCGAGATCGGCCGGGTTATCCTGAGAGCGGACGTGGAACCAGCGATCAGGGCTTGTATTTTCTTGAATACAACTAACACGATTGGAAACGAATACCTTCCAGCTACTGGATGTCGACTTTATCCAGTGCAGCGCGATCTGGGAGTCAGACCAGCATGAATACGAATGTATCGTAATTTTTGTCGAAAAAAGATTTTTGACGTGAGCAATTAATTCCGCAAGTAAAACCGCGGCACTAAGTTCGAGTCGAGGGAGGGTAACAGTTTTGAGAGGAGCGACACGTGACTTAGCACAAATTAAATAAACTGTTATAGAAGTAGAACTCACAACACGAAAATATATAACAGCGCCATATCCGACTTGAGATGCGTCCGAAAAACCGTGAATTTCGATATACGAAGCGCTACTATTGTTTATAAAACGGGGAATCGAAACTTGATCTAGCAAGTGTAAGTTTTTCTTAATTGCGAGCCAATCGGATAACAAATCTTCTGGGATCGGATCGTCCCATCCTATTTTTCGAGTCCACATGTTTTGAATAATTAACTTCGCGGCGAATACTACGGGAGTTAGAAAACCTAAGGGGTCGAAGACACGAGCTAAGTCGGAGAGAATACCGCGTTTAGTAGGAACGAGTTCAGTATTTTTTATTTTGTACGAAAATGAATCTTTACGAGGACACCATTGCAAACCTAATACTTTTAAAAATGAAGTATTATCGGGAGAAAACGTCTCGTCAAGGCTTAACTTGTGGTCAGTGGGAATACCGTCCAAACACTCGGGCCGATTGCTACACCATTTGCGCAGCGTGAAGCCGCCTGCCGCAAGCAGAGTGTTAAGTTCGGTCACGAGCGCGCGAGCCGAGTCTACGTCGCGGGCACCGCAAGTGACGTCATCGACGAACGTAGTTTCGAGTAGCGCACGGGAGGCGTTACTATAGCGATCCGAATAGGTGTGAGCTAATTCATTGAGCGTACGAATAGCGAGATACGGGGAGCTAGTGAGACCGAATGTCACAGTAGTTAAAATATAGTCACGAATGGGCTCGTTGGTATTAAACCGAAACAATATTTTTTGATAAACTTGGTGTTCGGGTTTCAAGTTAATATTTAAAAACATTTGTTTAATATCAGCGACTAGGGCTACCTCATTCAAACGATAAAGAGATAAAACATCGAATATTTCTTTGTGTAGTTTTGGACCTGAAAACAGGGTGTCATTTAATGACCTACCGTTACTACTGCGACAAGACGCGTCGAAAACGACTCGGAGACGAGTTGTACTACTACTCTCTCTTATCACGGCGTGATGTGGCAGGTAGTAACCCTGAGTTGAGTTCTCGGGTGCGGGATACATGTAGCCGTTCTGGAGATAGTCCGACATAAATGTATTGTATGCTTCACGATATAAGGGATCGTGTTTAAACTTACGTTCGAGGGATTCGAAACGTTTAAGTGCGACTGCGCGGGAATCGCCTAAGTCGGGTGGGAATTCCTTAAAAGGAAGAGAGACGACATATCGACCATGTTCGTCGCGGGAAACTGTCTCAGAAAACATTTTTTCGCATATTTTATCATCAGCGCTAAGAACTTCGCGGGATGGAGGCTCTTCGCAAGACCAAAAAAATTGTACGATATTGTCGAGACTTGTATCAATATTGGCATGGAATGAGTAACAGTCACGGCGAGCGAGGTTACTCACACAGACCGAGCGCCTGTGGTGCACGAAAGTGTGACCCATGAGTGACCAACCGAAAATGGTTTCGAGAGCGACGGGTGTGCCGGGAGGTCCGATTATTAGGCCACCGAGAATAATGTCACGATAGACATCGGCACCTAACAACATGGAAACGGGAGACGGGATACCAAACGTGGGATCAGCGAGCGTGAGTTTGCCCACGTGAGGCCATAACGAAATTGGGAGAGGTTCGGCGGGAATGTTGCCTGTGATATTTGGAATACATTGAGCTTGCATCCGTAATCTGTGTGTACCTGAGTACGAGGATACATCGAGATCGACGACACCGCCTTCGAGTTGAAGCGCGACACCGGAGATACCGTGTACTGTAGTACTTAATTTACGCCTGGGTAAATTTAAAGTTTTCGCTAAATCGATTGTTATGAAGCTATACTGACTGCCCGTGTCAATTAACGCTCGAGCGTCGTGTAACTGACCACGAGAGTCGCGAACTTTCAATAAAACTGTCGACAATAGGATTTGTGAATCGATATTCGGGAGCGAAGTAGCATAACAGCTGATCTGCGTAGCTGCGGAACCATACGTGGCGTTCGAGGAGGTGCTATCAGCATTCGAACCGTCACTCATCGGCGCGGGAGGCGACGGAGACGTGTCCTGGGGTGCTGTACTACTAGCGGGAGAACGATCAAAATGTAACATCGAATGATGTTTTGTAGAAGAACAAGTTTTACAAGAGAAAGTCGATTTACAGTCTCTCAAATAGTGATCTGTAGCTAAACAATTAATACAACATTTTAATTCTTTAACCGTATGCAATCTTTCATTCGGTGTTAATTTATAAAATTTCGGACATTTAGACAAAACGTGGGTTGCTTTACATAAAACACAAGGGCGCGCGGAGTTGGTAACAGACAAAGTTACTTGTTGCCGGGGTTTGGCGTGCAACGGAGAGCGCTTAGCTACCGTGTGAGCGAGAGGTCTCACTGATAGCTGGGAGTTCGAGTGAGATGGCGCGAGTGCAACGGTACTTGGAGCGGCGGCCTGGAGCGCATTGCAACGTTTGCGTAGAAACGTTATCAGTTCATCGAACGTAGGGATTTGATTATCATTATTTAGTTCAAATTGCCGACGGGATTCGGAATCCAATTTATCTAAAACAATGTTAAGCAATAAAAATGACCACTCATCTGTAGGGAAATCTAATGCGTTTAGCGCGTTTATATTATCCACAATAGTGTCCAGGAACGTGATAAGGGAATTCAACGAAGTATTATTGACGGAAGCGTTAGCTATGTGCCTATAGTGCATAGTAGCTATGTGTCTTTTATTATCGAAGCGTTCTTCGAGTAATTTCCAAGCGACGGGGAAATTAGCCGAAGATAGGGGCAAGTGTTGAATAACTTTCGCTGCTTCTCCGCTCAGAGAAGAGCGTAAAAAATGCAAGCGTTGGACATCACTCAAATTATCATTATTTATTACAAGAGATGAAAATAATTCTAAGAATCCTGTCCACTGTGTGACGTCATCGCCTGAGAAAGTAGGCAGGGAAATACGAGGAAGTTTCAAACCATCATCAAAACTATTATCTTTCTTAGGTTTAGCCGAGGAGGAGGGCTGAGCACCGTGTTTTTGTTTTAAATTATAGAAATTATTTTCGTATCTTTTAAATAATGTACACAAATCATTTTCGGAGATGGGCAGTGTAACACCGGTCGCGGGCTGTGCGACTTGCGTTAAGATATCATAATATAATGACTCGACTTCATTATATCTATCTAATTCACATTGAATACGAAATAGATCGGATGGTAGAGGATTTGTAATTTCAATTAAATTATCGAGAGAATTACATAAATTACAAAATTTAAATTTCGAACGTAATAATTCGTCCGCCATTGTTTTCGCTTGTGACCGCGTAGTCGTCATAAGTTTACGATAGAATTTGAATTTAGAATTTTATATAAAAATTAAATTTAATACAAATTACATTTACATAAATCGGGTTTTATGCAAATATTACGGGAAAACAATACGAGGATGATGCAATAGGGTACAAATTTAAACAAACATTTTTTTTTCTCAACATGTGGGTATGTTGCGAGGGAAAACAAAATGCGTTTCTGCCGAACGAAATTGACGAAAATAGAAGGATTTTAAGATGAAATAAGAATGATCCTGGGACGAAGGACCATGTAAAGTTTCGAGATTGTGTCCACCCTGACAACTTCAAAGGGTGCGCAATGTTGTAAATACTGCGATTGGGGGCGGGTTTTTTGAGTTACCCTAACGATGCTGGCATTCTTATTACACGAAGCTTCACCTTCTATTTTCCTCAATGGTAGGAGATTTCAAGGGAAAAGAGGTACTTACTGACTCGGGGTAGTAGCAGCACTCCAGGATATCACCGCACCACACTTTCCTAGCCGGGGATGACTCTAAAGGGAGATTTTTGGGGGCGGATACACACACAAACATAAATAAATACGAGGGAATGGAGAGGGCTCAAAAATACGTATAAATAGATAGCAGGGGTTGCGAAATCTAACGTAAATTCAATAATTATTTACACGAACGAAAAAGCGTGTGGGTCGCGCGCGGGAATCGGATTTGTTCTCCTTTCAAAAAAGTAGTTCAGTGTTGTCGCTGACGAGAAATTGTAAGGAGTACAAAAAAGGTTGCAACAAAAAAGAAACAATTAACGAAATTGTATTTTACCAGTACTAATACGAAACACATTGATTTCAGACAAAGATAATTTCTCCAAACGCATCCACGCCATGTCTCATGTCTCTCTCATCAATGTGCATACATAGACCTCCTTGGCTCTGCGGGGAAGCTCGTCTTCTTCTTACATCTTGTGGGGACTATTAAGAATGGCTGTATTGCATAGAATAAAGTGATGATGATGACTTACTTAGAGCTTTGAAAAATCATGAAGTCTAAAACTGCACGTAACGAATGTTGTGTTGCGCGATATTATTTCGCTCAATAAATTAATGTTTCCTTGGATCAAGCCGAGAGCCGAGACGCGCTCACAAGGAGTAGGTCACATGCATTTACTCGATGTGATGGCGGCGACGCCGCGGGCGGAGCCACGATATTGGATGATAACATCACGTCACGCTTTCACATACTTCCGAACCATTGGTGTAGTGGCGACCTCTGTAACTCTCTACAAGAAACATATTCACTACACCGAGTACACGAGGACACAAACACAACGCTCTTTGTACCACTTGGTACAAAACCAAAGTTTACCAGCTTCTAGCATAAATACAACACTCGGGCACGGTGCCCGGAGGCCCCGCAAGCCTTCACGCCTGCCTAGCTGGAAGAACTTCTCATTGCCAATGTATTAAGTCTTTGTTAGATATGTTTCATTTATATATAGAACTAGTGGTTGCTTAGATACAGATTTCTTTTAGAAATGACCGATATTCTTAATAAGTAAAAAATACGCTACCTTTACCCGCATAAAGCATAACCCACACCTCAGGTTTTAATAAAACCTATTGTGGGTTTATAGCTTATAGTTAACCGTCCTGGGTAAACATGTCTTAGACTCTAAGACACGTTTCCAGGTCGGTAAGAAGAAACTCTAAGACTTAGGAGTATTTAAGGTGGATGCTGTCATCTCCGGCCCCTACCAAAAAGACGGCATTCCGTTCAATTTCTGTCAATGATAGCGTTTTGGTGCTGCTTAGGCATAATGTTCTTTTTTAAAAAGCACGGTTAGTTATAATAATTGGAACATTGCTCTGCACGGCTGTCCGCCAGTTGTCTATTGAACAAGTGCAAGTGCGTAGATCGCCTTATCTCTTACGAAATTGCTACTTTCCAAGCATCAGTTGGTTAGCAATAGTTTGAGTATTATAGTACTTAAGTCTTGTTCTTTGGATGACTTGATACCGATTTATGGTAATTAATTTTACACATTTTTTTTCATATTTGAGGAAATCTGGTAAAACAGGGGTGCCGCATTGAGGAAAAACGGTAGTATAGAGTACGTCAAGCCGGCATGACTTTAAAATATAAGTGATTTGGGTTATATAGCTGATTAATAATAAAATAAATAAATAAATAAATAAATATCGCCATACGAACACACCAACTATACGGTCCCACTATAAGCTTAACGCTTGTGTTATGGGTACCGTACAATGGACTGAGGGCATACTCAGTATTTAAAACCAAAGTGGGTGAAAAGATGATCTGAAGGTAATCTGTACACAAAAGTTTCTAATATTTTACATTAAAAAATCTGTATTGCGCTTAGTTTGCCAATTCATAGGTAGGCGAAGTAAAAACGTACACCACTCATGTGCCTGTGTTTATAGGAGCAATGTCAAAACCAGCATAAAAATATCGCAGTAGCTCTGCTTACACGCGGAGGTTGGTATTAGCCAATTCTTTTTGGTACAGGAAAACGCGTATACTTAATACCTTCCCTATTATAGAAAGCTTTGTACTTTATTTCAGGTACTACTAGCGCCATCTATTTTATTTAAGTGCAAACGAGAACTCAATTGACCAAATTGACCATTTTATATTTTACTTTTATTGACCATCATAAGATGGGAAAAGGAACTTATAGGAACCTAAGTGAAGACTTTTAGCAGTAAATTACCTTTCTGTTAAGATGTGCTTATACTTGACAAATTTTACTTTTTCATAATTTATTTATTTACCTATCAGCAATATTAAAGTTATATTAGGTAGGTACTATAACATGAAAAAATAATATTATGGTACAATGATAAACCATAATACTAATTTGAGTAGTTAGGTATCTATATTAAAAAAAGTATAACTACACAGGTTGTTGTTCAAGTTCAGAGTAGTGGATATACAATGATACATATTATAAATTTTGTGACAGAATCAGAAACATATAAGAAGATAATTGAATACATGAAATCCCCTATTGTGGTTATAGTAACCCATTTCCATCAAATACACAATCTTGCTGATACCAGCTAACTGCTAAACAAACGGGTGTGACAGATGGACATAGTTGCACCGTAAGGGTTCTGATTTTTACCATTTTGGTACAAAACCCTACAAAAAGAAAATCAAATCAAATCGAGTCAGTTTTATACCACGGACGAACACAGGTTACTTACTAGTCTCTCTTACTGACATGCTATTAGTGGTTCTTAAGTAACAAGATATGGTAATCAAACTTAACAATAATAACGAAAACAACAGTTTTACACTACACTTTACAATTAAAAGGTTTGATGATGCTAATGAATGAGTCACTAGTAAGTAAGTAATGAGTAAGTAACTTGGTATTTAAAATTCCTATAAGCCTCCCTTTAGACAACAAGGCAATCTCTTTATCTAAGGATAATGCTTCATAGTGTATGACCAGTTGGTGGTACTTTGCACTGACTTAATTACCTGCTTGTTTACAACTTTGGCTAACCCAAATGTGTATTTTGGTCCTTCATTAAAGGAAAACATAGTGCAAGGATCGTGCGATGGGCGAGCAGCCCTTTCTGCGTCGAGCCGTTCCATTTGAACAATGGCTTGCGGACACTCACCCCATGAACCAGTCGACGGTGTCGCGCAGGTACTCCGGGAGTCGCTCCAGCTTGCCTGATTTCCTCCGATTCGTGTCCACACAAAAAATAACACCACTTCCAATCAATTGTTTTTAATGTCCGCGACTCACTCGTACGGAATCAGTCTCATCGCACTCCTGGAAGATAACCTGAACAGCGGATAACGGTACTCGTTGAGCGAGTCAAAAAATCTGATGTGAAGTAGAGCGTGTCGTCGTCACAAAACCCTATCATTAAAAAAATTCATTACTACAGCAGTGGAGCGAGCAGCTGAGCTATATTCGCCATGTTGCGCAACTAGAAATATTTATTTATAGACGAAATCATAGAATGCTTTACTTTTGCTGTGTAGACGCATGAAATAATAAAACACAGCTATATAGGTTTGTCAAATAATATTTTACAACAATTTTATGACAACGAATCAACGAACAACAAACAGAAACAATCCATTTTCACTATTTCCTACCTTTTACCTTACCTATAAATATTTTATTGTATGGGCAACACCAAATCTGACTGACTGAACGTTTTGGGACTTTTTTGGCGCGAATTCGAAAGTAAACTTGTTAATTTTATTCTATTTTCTGAAAAAAAATGTGTTTCTTTGATTAAAATAATGTATAAAATTTGTGGGATAAAACGTTGCGTGTCCGTGAAAGTCATAAACGTGCAGTGAAGGAAATTAAAATAAAATAATAGAACATCTTTCTTTTTTTAAAATGGCCTCAACGAACGGTAGGTATTTTGCCAATGTCATGTATTCATAGTAATATTTAATATAATCAGAATCAGAATATGTTTTATTCATGTAAACCAGGGATTCCCAAACTATTTTGGGCAAGATACCTCTTTTCCAAAATGAACTGATACCTCAGAACCCCATAGACAAATTACTTTAAAAATCATATCTCTAGGTTTTTTTCCTATTGATACATAATAATTTCATCTTGTACGAAGTGGTGCACGCTTATCGACTAGTGGATTTTTTTTAAAGTACAACAATGATACTTCCCACTAAAATATTAGTTATCCTTATAACAAGTTGGTACGTACACGTAACACAACTTGAAAGTTTCAAATAAAAACTTATGTTCATTAATAGGGGTCGATTTTTAGTCTCTCGTCAACCCCAAAATCAGTTTTCGTTTATGTCGACCCCTGGGAAATCCATTTTAGGCATTCCTGATGTAAACCATTAGGTAAAGTAATTATGAATCGTCAAAATTGTTACAAAATACTAAGCTACAACTTTAGGTACCACCCGATCGGAATGCCGTATCTAAGGAGAAGAACGGGAAAGAAACTCTATAATTGCTCTTTTTTTTAATATATTTTACATTTTTTTCACCACAAGGAATTTTTTTTTCGACTGTGAACTCCTGACGTACTCTATTTCGTATTTCGCGCATCTCACTGGTAAAAGTCTCCAATCTATACCGCGTCTATTCTATATACCTAAAACGTAAGATTATTTAATCTGTGGATATACCGTGTATTCGCCTCACTTGACATTGGCAGAATTGTCCAAAAGGACAGAGCCACAAAAAAAAAAGAATAACTTTGGTTGGTTATAGGTTAGATTTGAAAGTATTGAGATTGGGTTGGAACTTGCAAGTCTTTAGGATAATCTTCTAGCACAATCTTTAGCCATCATGTTCCGCCTACCATTCGGAGAAAGGGTTGACCCTTTGGAAGAAAAGCGACAGGCACGTGAAAACACCATCAACAGTGTGATCACGTTTTGTGTACTTTGTGCTGCTATTAAGATTGGTAAGAAGTATTCAAATTAAACTATTAGCATAGTTAGATTGACTTGTTGGCTGTGTTCAGCACACATCACCATTATCGATGCACCGCAACTTAGTTCACATATTAAACCATATGAGTGTCTGTCTCAATCTCAACACACAACATTTATAAATACCCATCTTTAAGTGTAGATAAAACTTGAGCGTAGATTTATCAGAATCTCTTCAGGCTTCTGACTGCTTGTAATGACTACGAAAGATGTTAGAATGACAACTATATGTTCCAGCATGTGCCCTCTGAATGATATCATATGCATACAAGAGATCTATGCCACTGCCTGTATTCTCATATTTGTTTATGTTTTAAAAATGTTATTTTTTTATAGCAATAGACATTAATCAATATGGATGTTATTTTTTCAGCTCCACTCCTACTGGAACAGGGTGGCTTCTAATCATCTTGTCATGTGTAGTGCAAGTGTCTCCTGCAAATGTGCACTTATTATTACTTTGTAATGAGTGGAATGAAAGTGGTGTTAATTAACTAGTAAACCTTAATAATTTGAGTTTAAACTGTCTTTTTTTCCTATTCTCTTTAAAACGATGACAAAGTTAATTGATCACATTTTTGGTAATAAGTTGTACCGATTCAACACCCAGTGTAACAGGTAAAAAACTATTGTAAATGTTTTTATTTCACTCCAATTATCATACAAATAAGAGAAAAGAATGAACTATTTTTGGCGTAAGTGTAATGGTATTTTTCGCATGTGAAATGCTTGAGTAAGCCTGTTCTTTCAACCTTTTTCGTCATAGTTCAGCAGCATATTTTCGTAACTTTCAATTATTGAAATGATCAATAATTATTTGGATTTCAAGTATAGCCAAACATTCTTGTGCAGTGACTTAATGAAAGGAAATCAAACCACACTGCTGAAGTTACATATTCCTTTACTAATAGGTAATCTTCGCCGCAACGATTGGCTTCACATCGAGGTGCATTTACCATCTAGCTAGACAAACGTGTATGTGCCTGAATTTCCGGAATAATTAGTTGTTTACACTATCTATCCGAATAAAACATGGTGTTGTTTTTGTAATAAATTACACTGAAGTTTATTTCTCATTCTGAATACATATTGACCAATGTTACTTATTTAATGTTGCATTTGCATCATTTCACAACTTTATTACAACTCACTCAACATACATTTTCTTACGCCCGAGGGAACAGTGCTTTTCTTTTTGTTTTCCATTATCTAATTACAAAATTCTAAAATTTGATAATACAATGTAATTTAAGCATTCTTACAGTTATAATTAAGTCCATTTAGTTTAGCATTGAAAATAAACGATCATGATATTATTAATAATAAAAATTGATTTAAGTTTCTCCATACATATTTATATATTTTTACAATTTCAACTAAAACACGCTCACTGCGGGGAGGGGGCAGATCGGGGTGCAGCCATACGTCCAACCGAACACTATACATTGTATACATTTGTAAAAAGTATCAAAATCGAGTAAAAGGCTACAAAACAATATCTCGAGATACTAATATTCGTTTACGTAGTAACCTAAAAATCGTTCTATTCAACACTGGAGTCGCCGGGCGCGGCGGCGCGTCTAGCGTTAAAGGGTAACAAACGTAGGTATTTTAACTATTTGGCTTAATTATATTTATATAAATGAGATGAGCGCGAAATAAAAGCGACGCGGGGCGGGCGGCGGTCGGGGGCGGCTGCCGGCTAGTCCTCGGCCTCCTCGTCCTCCGACTCCTGCTGCTGCAGCCACGTCAGCCACGTGTTGACCTGCGCACATGACAACACCGATGAGCACCGCACATGACACACGCTACCCACACGCCCCTACCTGCACTGCACGTGCTGCGGAGGTACCTGGAAGAGCGCCTCCCCCTTGCCGGGGTAGGCGTCGGTGACGTCCTCCCGCCAGCGCAGGAACGCGTCCTCCTCGCACACCTCCAGGTTGTACAGGTACATGAACCAGCGGAGGAGCATGCCTGCGCAGAGTGACAAATTTGTTTACTAAAATAAATCGCTCTGAAACCTTTTAAAACTGACCAAAGGAAACGATCATCACGCCTGTATTCACTAAATGGGTGCACTGATTCAATTACCGAGTCCCAATGTAACAGGGGGCGGGCCTTTTACTAGAATGCTGGGTACATTCATTTTCAATACGATGGGGATTCGAGTCATTGCCCACAAAGTTGACCCAGTGTGGGTTGGTGAGCTTCACATTGTATTTGAAAGGAAAAACTTATCCTGACGCTGCCGTTAAAGTAATTATGGCGTGAAATATTGTCCAGATATAATTTCACCAAGGGGATAGTATTAATTACATTGAACACACAATCTAATACACAACAAGATCTCAAAGTTGTAAACGAATGGGCGCGGTACCTTTCGGGTATCTGTGATGGTGCGCGTGCACTTGCACCGCGTACACGGCGGCGAGCTGCAGCTCGTGCTGGCCCTCCAGCAGCGCGGTCAGCAGCGGCGCGTAGCCCTCCACCAGCGCCTTCTCGCGCTCCAGCGTGGCCTTGTCCGCCGCCGCCGCCGCCGCCGCCGAGCCCGCCGCCGCCGTCACGTGCTCGGCCACCAGCGCCACCAGCGTGGACACGAAGGCGCCGTTCTGGCGCACGGTCGGCTCCACGTTGGCCTTGATCCAGCGGTAGAGCGCGTGCGGCGCGGGCTCGGCGGCCAGCTGGCGCGCCAGCTGCGCCTGCACGCGCAGCTGCGGCACCAGCGCCGCCAGCCCGCGCGCCTCCAGCGCCTCTAGCGCCGCGCCGGGCGCGCCGCCGCCGCCGTCGCCGCCGTCGCCCGCCTCGCTGTCCGCCACCAGCGCGCACACGTTGATCTTGCTCTCGTCCACGAGGCGCTGCAGGCGCTCCAGGCCCACGAGCGCGCTGAGCTCCTGCAGCAGGTCGAGCGGCAGCGCGCGGTGCGGCGGCGCGTCGCAGGCGGCCGCCACGTCGGCCAGCGCCGCCAGCTTCTGGTCCACGGCGTGCGCCAGCAGGCGCGCCAGGCGCGGGTGCGGGTGCGCTGCGTGCAGCAGCGCGCGCAGCGGCTCGGCGGGCGGGCCGCGGCGCAGCGCGCGCGCCACGCGCACGGCGGCGCGCAGCGCGCACGCGTCGCCGCGCGCCGCGCTCAGCGCGTGCTCCAGCGCCGCCGACACGCAGCGCCGCAGCACCTGACGCGGGCAGTGCACATAACATGTCGCTCGAACATATCATTCTACATGTGGCGTTCTCGGCGGTTGGACTCCCAGCAGTACCTTGTCGGGCGGCTGCAGGTCGCGCAGGCGGCGCAGCGCCAGCGCGGCGGGCGCGCTCTCGTCCAGCTCGAGCGCGTCCACGTCGTCCAGCTCGGCCGCCGCGTCCACCGCCTCCACGGCCAGCCGACACGCCTCCTCCTTGTTGGGTCCCTGGACGATTCGCGATCCGAGTTACTTTATACGACGATCATCGGCGACCCGTGGAGACGTACGAGAATATCCCAATTTTTTTTTTATATTACCATGTTGTAGAGCCATAGTAAATGGACGAATACATTTTATCAATTCGGAGTCTAAGGTATCATTCAATAACAGCGCGAGCGTCTAAAATTGAATACATCGACTAATAATAGACTAAGACTACTACACTAGTGCTACCATCAAATAGCTCACTTTATCTTTCTTGGGCTTGTCCTTCTTGTCTGCGGCCGGCTTGATGGTGATGGCGGGCTCTTTCATCAGCGGCGGCGTGCTCGCGAACGTCGGCGTTAATACGTCTGAGGAAAAACCGATACACATACATTACGTATGTATGAAGGAATGGCAATAAACGGGAGTGTGCACAATTCGTGGCTTAAACGCTGAACTCACTCTGCTGCACGGGCGCGAGGGGCAGCTGCGGCTGCGGCTTGGACAGCTTGTTGGCGGTGAACATGAGCGAGTTGGCCGCCGGCCGCATCTGCACGTCCTGCAGCGCGCCCGACGTGTACACGCGCGCCTTGCTCGCGCGCGACGAGTCCTGTCGCGTGGAGAAGAGCATGTCAATAAGCGCACGTGTCACCGAATCGGTGGAGCTCGAAGGTGGGGCAATGTGGAGAAGCGTACCTTGGAGCCGGCGCCCTGGTTGTTGGCCGCCGAGTGCTTGGCGTAGTGCATGTTGTTGGACTGGCGCGGGTAGTAGCCGGGCGCGGAGCGCTGGCGGTACCCGTCGCGCGGCGTGAAGCCGTTGCCGAAGAGCTTGTCGGGCGGCGGCACGAGCGCGGCGGCCGGCTGCAGGCTGAGGCCGGCCAGCACGTCGTCCAGCGGGCGCGAGCGCAGCCCGCCGCGGAACAGCGAGTCGCGGTCGCGCTCGCGCTCGCGGTCGCGCTCGCGCTCGCGCCGCGGCGGCGACGAGTCGGCGCGCAGCTGGTGGATGGGCACGGGCCCCTCGGCCGACACGGCGGCGCGCGGCAGCCAGCCGCCGCGCCGCAGCTCGCCCACGTCGCGCAGCATGAAGCGGATGCGCGGCGCCAGCTCGCGCGACGTGGACAGCGTGTCGATGCGCGCGAAGTACTGGTCCATGAGGCGGCGGCCGCGCTCCGAGTCCAGCACGCGCCCGCACGTGCGCACCAACTGCGCCAGGCACTCCAGGTCCTCGTGGTGCTCGGCGGCCGCGCGCCGCGCGAGCAGGTTCTGGATGCAGCGGTGCAGGATCGACTCCGCCAGGATCTCCAGCTTGCCCAGCTCGCCGATGAACTTGATGTTGCCCAGCATCTTGCACTTGGCGAGATGCCGCTTCTCCTCCTCATCGGGCAATAGCGCCTTGTCCTCGAAGGCGGCGAACGCCTGAACCGAAAGATACGTGTCGCTCTAATGACGCTCGGGTTGCGAATATGAGCGCGAAATGAAATCGCAATAGTGAATCCGCTCCGGGAAATATAGATTTAGAGTACATACCTGAGCGCGGTTCTCGAACTCGGTGCGACATTTGTTCAGCAGTAGCAGTTTGAACGTGCAGGGTTGTCCGGGCGGCTCGAAGTTGGGCGCTTCCTCGCTCAGCCGCTTGCACAGCTGCGCGTACATGGACGAGTACTTCGGCTCGTCCAGCGCCTTCTCGAAGATGAGAAGGATCACGCCCTTGAGCACCTTGTCCGAGTCGAGCTCCAGGCTGAGCAGGTCATCGCTCAGTTTTTGGAACTTTTCTGGCGTAAGTTTGTTGAGGATACCGCGAACCTGCCGAAGCCAAATTACAATAGGTGAGGAGGAACCGAGCATGGACGTGACGACAGTCTGAGCAGCAAGTGAACTGCGATTATATTTGTTTTCCAAGAAGTACTTTAGTTTCAGCTTATACCTGTAACCGTGGTTTGGTATGAGTCGTAGAGCACACTCACCTTGCGGAATATGACGTCGTACTTGGCATCGCCGTCGTTCACCTCGTGTCGCACGATAGAGGGCGGGACCCAGCGACGCCTCGGCGGGGGGACTGCGGTCCGCCCCGAGGCGCGCGGCGCGGGCCCCGGCTGCCGCGCGCTGTCCGTCTTGCCGCCGGTGCTGACTCCCGCGCACGCGCCGCGCTCTGCCCGTCCGTCTGCGTCGCACACGCGACTACACACAGACACCTGGAGCGCCGTCTCACACCGCCTCCGCGATTGAGCCTGATGTAACATAACCATGCCATTATAAAACCTGACACGTACACCACCAGCCGAGTGGACTGCCGCTATAGGATATGTACGGCCAGTGCATGTTGGATGACACTAGAACAGCCCGGGCTGCAGTGGTATTAATGAGGCTCATTTATCTTGCTTATCAGTGCTTTACAGGCTAAAAGAAAAACTAAATGTTAAAATTAAACGTGGGCGGGGCTAAAACCTTTATAGATTTTAAAATTTGTTTTTGATTTCCGCTTTATGCCTGCTCAGAATGTCAGACGTGTAATAAAGAACAAAAATGCCATCTGTGTCAATATATGTGTGAATATAATTGAAACAAAAACATTTCTTTCCATAAATAGAATCGGCAACCAGATTGTACAGAAATAGACTGAAAGTTTTAAATTTAAACCCAGTTCTATTCATGAGCACATGAGTTGGTAACATTTCATGAAATCGTGACTCAATTAATGAAACACACATATCTAAAAATACTACGCTAATTTCATAAAGCTAGGTATACCTTTGGCAGTCAGTCGAAATCATTATTGCTTTAAATTCGCACTTAGCACGCAGACATATATTATTCATATTGCATGACAAAAAGTAACCTTGGACAACATCCATGGAGGATCTAGTTTGACGACTTAAAGGCCAAGGCAGCCAAATCGCCTCCCCTCTCTATGTTATCTAGTGTAGGGAGTAGGAAGGCAGCCCACCGTCAATTTATTTTCTCAAGTAGCAAGGCTCCACGCGGGTCGCTCCTCCGTGCAGCGATCGGAATATTAGCACTGGACCGATACATTTTTACAGTGGTCCAAGTTCAAACATTAAATTTGTCCTTTTTTAATTGCTACGAAATAGCTATTTGGTGATTTCGATGAGTCGCTTTATAACTAATGCTGTGTTATTAGCATTTACCTAAATTATACGCTTATTCAACAGGAGCCCATATTAAAAATACAAAAGTGAGAACTTTGAAGAGTTTTGTTTCATTTATGTACAATAATGTCCCGCATAATCGATACATAATTCGAAGCATCTCATGCGAGAGACCCGCGGTTTCCTGTTTTATTAGAGTCCGCCACACACATCCACGGGGACTGGATGGTTCGACTATGTGTGCGCCGCGCCGCGCTCACCGGCACCGGTACACGGTGGTTCATTTTCCGTGATACAATCAATACATCTAAATATCCATGAAGCATTTCAAATGTTCAGATTTTAGCTGTTACCTGCCGTTTTTTGTCGTATCTACTTTACGTTTTAGATAGAGAGAGAGAACAATATTTACCGACGATTTCTTTTGTACAGACACATGTGTTTAGTATCAACGAAGGAGCGTTCGGCAGGTGAGACAGCGGTCGTCGGCCGCGCCCGCGCCGGCCATAGACCCCGAGCGCAGCGGCGGCGGCGGGCGGCCCAACGCCCCGACGAACGTCCCCGCTCATCTCTGAGGACTCCGACCGGCTGACCGGCCGGTCACATAGCGATCCTCGGATCGAATTTACGCGGATCATGCTTAGTTCGCGACGCGTTGACGAGATAGCAAGCGGAGGCGGCTACGTCAGTAGTCGGACGCGACTTGGTCGATAACGTCGCGGCGCGAGGTCGACGCCCGCCGGAACCTTGGCGCTGCCGCTGCAAGGTCACCGCCGCCGACGGTCGCCAGCTGTCGCCCACCTTCACTCTGCCTAGTTTTTTCACATAACTACTTACGAGTAATTAATTATGGCGATTTATTAATCGAGTCATCATTTATAGTCCAAAATGGAGGCTGAATTAATGTTGTAGGCAAGTATTCGCGAAATGGCGATAAATATTTAAACAAAGCACTCGCGCTGTTATATCGAGCGAATCGATTCGACCAAAAAAGATTAATACGTGTTTATTGACATTCGTGAATGTCATCGACCCCGTGCCAGTGCATCCCCTCGGAGCGCGGCGCGCGGCGGGGCTCGTGTGCCGCGACGCACGCGGCCGAAGGTGTCACGCAGCACGCACGATGGGTTGCGTGCCCCTGCCTCGGCCGCTCCGGTCGTCGACCCGCGTACAACCCCGCGCCCGCGCCCGCCCCTCGCCCGGCCACCCCTGCGAGCCCTAACTAGATAGTAGGTACGAATACCAACGCGATAACCTACTGTTCAGGATTATACTATCGAGAGCATTTTTAGCCGCCCACTTAGTCGAGACAAGTAAACATACCTACATACAACAGCGCGCCACACTGCCGCGTGAACGTGATTACCTATAAAGTTAAAGCTAGGACAACGGCAGGTTATTGTGCTAGGACATGAACACCTCGCGGGTTCACAAGCAACTACTCGGTGACAGCCTGCTTCGGCCACACAACCGCAAAACAAAATATACATATTATACACAGGAACCTAGGGTGGAGGCTCCAAACGATTAAAAGTTGTGTTACGTTTACTAATTCGCAGAAGCGTCATATGGGGCAATTTCAGGTGGATGTTTTTTTTTTTACTTATAAGTCAATTATAAAAACCTGAATTTGTTCTTTTTTTTAATTCAGTAAAATAAAAAGTACCAATTTGCTTAACCTCGTGCACCATGCTCCCTGTGCTGACTTTGGGGACGCAAATGCCGGTATTTGCATCCCCAAAATCGGCTCTTCTTTTGCTGAAGGAAAATATTTATAAAAATTAATACCCATTATGCCTAAGGAGCACCAGAACGGTATTATAGACAGAAGTTCAAAGAAGTGCCGACTTTTGGGCGGGCGGCGGCCGGAGATAGGAACCGGATTATTTACTACGGCAAATTATCTCATTGTGGAATGCAGTAGGTATAACAAAATAACTATAAATCGTAACTACAATCGTACGAAAACCAATTTTATTCTGTACTTAAAAAAAACCCGAATGAAACACCAGGGAATCAATGGACTAAGTACAAAATCTATACATATAAATGAAATTGGAGTGTCTGTTTGTAATATTAAAATAACTGCTTTTTACTAAGTGCATTTGGATGTATACACGGTACCTATACCAAAACAACATTTTTTACCATTTTTGTCTGTCTGTCTGTTTGTTCCGGCTAATCTCTGAAATGGCCGGACCGATTTTGACGGGACTTTCACTGGCAGATAGCTGGTGTAACAAGGAGTAACTTAGGCTACTTTTATTTTAGAAAAAAAAAATAGGATCTCACGAAAAAAAATAAAACCAATGTTGCAGCGCTGCGCCTGATTAAGTTTGATAGTAACAACCTGCAATGCGTCCCGCGGGATCAGAACGCGCGCGCAGGCTGTTGCCAACGGTTGTGTCTTTGTTAAATACCACGCGATAGAGGTATTCTGTTTTAAAACTTTATACTGAAGAAAAATAATTAACTTTTACTGCCAATCGAATTTTTAGGTAATCGCTGTAAATGTTAATAAACGTTTTATGTTAGCATAATAGGTAGCCTTTTTACGAAGAATCATAGAGCGATAAAGCGCTTCATCAAAAAATCTGCATGGTTCTCGTTCTTGAACCGAATATAGATGGACAGGTTAAAGGAGAAAAATACAAATTTGATGTTTTGCTTACGTACTTAATAAAACCAAGCAATCTTCGTTTTATCGCAATAGTTACAACACATCGCTTCCTGGGCCTTGTTTGTTTTTTTATAATAACATACATCACGTAGTCAGTTAGCAAGTGATCTCGAATCACGATTTGCGACTTGTCAATTTTGCGTCGCGGTTTTATATGTTTGAGGTTGGTTTGAGGCCTATGTATGTCACGACATTTGCATTCCGTTAACTGTGCGAATGCAATGTTGCTTTACATGTAGGCGTGCCGCGAGGTCCACCCTACCTTAAGGTAAGTACTAAGTTATGGGCATCGCTTAAGTACAATGGTAACACGCTAAACGGAGAAGCGAGCCAGCTTCGAGGCGGCCTGACCTATTTGTCGAGTGTGCGCTCGATGAAGCGGTGCCGTAGTGCTGCGCGGCCCTGCGGCGCTGTTACCATTGACCCAGTTCCACGAAGCGGCCCCGTGTCCGCGCACCGCCCTTTACAAAAAGCGCGGCACGAAAGCCGACCTGACCCGGCGCCGCCCGCCCGACCTACAAATCCTATCCTCCGACCAGAGCAATAACGGTCTCGCTTGAAAATTCTCCAAATTACGTTGACATTATTAAAAAAAGGCGTCGCCAGGGAGCGCCATATGCGAGGCACCGATCTCACGATCGTCCGACTAAACGCAGCATACCTATACGATATTTCGCAAAACTGTATGCAACATACAGATCGACAGTACGGCCTGCGAGATATGCCGTGCGATATATCGACCGAAGTGTCGATACTATGACCTGGTTTACTTGGGAGCGCGCGAAGCGCTGCATACCTATAAGATGCAGCGATCAAAAGAGTATGCGACAGTTTTCTAAACAGTATAGTAAAATAAGTTAAAGGCTGAATGGCAAAGACAAATCATTTTTATGCCGTAGTAATTTTGCTGTCTAAAGTCGAGTCGAAGTCAACTCTTACTATCTTGTCCGGCCGGTCTATGCGGATTTTTATCAACGAATTAGCACTGTGTACCTAAACAAACATAACTAAATATTTCTAATTATTTCACTTTTATTTTATTACTATCACATATTTGTACGGTTCGTAATGTGATAGGCGAGTATTAACAACAAGATCTTTATTCTCACCAAAATTAGGTGTTCGCTCTGACTAAATCTCTCAATTCGGAGTCGTAAGTAAAACACGCGGTAGTCGCAAGTAAGATGCAACTAAAACCACCACTATTTCGTAATGGACAGTGGTCCATGAAAATTTTACAAAATTATAACGTAAGGTTGTGTACACCTTGTACACAAGCGGACCTTGACATAATAACCACTGCTATAAATAATCGAGCGACAGTCTAGAAAGCTCCAGCAATAAGGAAACGAATGAAATATCTTTGTAGTCTACAGAAGTTTTCTGAAGCGAAGTTTATCATTGATAGTAGGTTTTCCGGATTGTACCTATGTTAGGTATTAATTGAGCGGCGGCGCACGGACTGAGAAGGGATAATTTATGACGATCGCGAGTAATGGCCGCCACACACGAACAATTTTTAACGTCCAATTTGTACGAGACTTGATCGAGCTGATCAGGTTAACTTGACCGCTTGGATATAAATTATCGATTATTGCCGATTGATCAATCCTATACATTAACGAATGCGTCTCGATTGTTTTCATTTAAAGTTTTTGTAGCCAGTGTTAAACCCCTGACGCAGATGGGTTTAAAAAAAAATTCTTTGTCAGCCTGTGTCTATTTGTGGTATCGTAGTTCTTAGGCGGATGGGCCGCTTTAAATCCGTTGTATATGAAATAGCTGCTAAGTATGAAATAACAACGTTAAATTTACAAAACTCCTGCCTCAAAATAGGTGAAAGTTATGATGTACATTTTTGTGACCTGTAGTATGTAGTACAGGCGATCGCAGCCATTTTAAAACTACATTATTTTTCACGATTTAAACGTTTTATATTTTTTATTAAAAATTTACAAATCCCTCAACATTTAGTAATATTTTAATTTGTAAGCTTTTCCGATGAGAAATCGACTTTCGCGCTGCAGTGCCGTCGTCCTACAACAGTCCAGACTGCGAGCCCTCGAAGACGTGAACTCATATGAACTGACGTCATTGCAAATATTATGGACCGCGTGAATTTAACGAACTGCAAATTGGATCGATTCTTAATGATTTAGGCAAATCGGAGGTAAACTTGATCGTGTGTGGCGGGCATTACGCGTTCGTGTTGATCAAAGCGAAGGGGGAATACGGCCCCGACTATTATTGGAAACGTACCTATGTATTCCTTCCTACACATAGCCGCGGTGAGCAGAGAGCGTAGGGAGAGGGACTCAAGGGTGTTTATCAAACTGCATTTTTAATATAAAATAAAAAGGGCATATCATTGATGTAAGACCAAATTAGTGGCATACATGATCCGCTAACGATAAAATACATGGCTGACTAGAAATTATTCTAGACAGAGTAATGTATAGGAATTTTGTGTCCGACCGAAACTGATTTTTACCGAATTCCGGCTTGTCTCAGCTTCGGCCGAAACAGAACCTCCTTATATGGAGATTCCTAATGTATTCTACCACCGCTCAAGCCTAATCACGCTCGCGCAATTGTTTTGGTTGAAATTCAAAACATGCTATTTCTGAAACAATCATTAAAAATATATGGATACTACTGAAGATGCGCCGAACATGGATTTTTAAACCGATTACTGAACATAATTCTGTTCAGCGCATACCGAACCAAATATTCGGCCGAATTATTCGGTTCAATTTACACAAGGGCATCGCGACGCTTATTATAAGGTGTCACAACGCTTACTATAAGGTGTCGCGACGCTTACTATACGGAGTCATGACGCTTACTATAAGGCTCCGCGATACTCACTACTAGGCGTTACGACGGTTACTATAAGGCGACGCCATAAGGCACCGCCACGCTCACTGCGCTTGCTATAAGGCGTCGCGACGCTTACTAACTGGAGTCGCGAAGCTGACTAACCATAGTCTCGACTCTGACTAACCAGAGTCTCGACGCTGGCTAACCAGTCTCGACGCTTACTAACTGGAATCTCGACGCTTCCTATAAACCTTTGCGACGCCTACCATCAGGCTCCGGGAAGCTTACAAAAAGGCGTCGCGACGCTCACTATTGGGGGTCGCTAGAAATATTTTTTATGGGCCAAGCTGTTTGACTCCAACAGGCACCAGCGTGGCATGAAATGGATGATTCATAGCGATGTGATGACCGATTATAGCAAAAATGATTTTAATCTAGATTTTATACTTCAGAATCATTGATTCAACACTTTTAAAATGCTCTAGGAATTTCAATATCTAGTCCCTAATCATGGTTTTTTAAAACTGAAAACTAACATTAATGTTTGTCATATTGATACAGCTGCTTAAAAAAATGTGATAGGCACGTAAGAGTACCTAAAATAGAATCTAAAATACCATAATGAACGGTCATCACCAATGCTAGTCATAGAAAATATCACAAAAACAAATACCTACAAATAATCAATGACATACACCAAAACTTGGATTCAGTTAAGATGGACAACATGTACACTGAGCGAGAATGTTAAGCATAAATAGTAAATAAATGTGCATAATATCTACAATGCATCATTGTTGCATACTGCCAATATAACATACCATCAATATTTAAAACTGCCTGAAATAATATTGAAAACTTCTCACTTTCCTAAAAAAATCGGGCAGATAGGTATAATAGTTCAGTTTGGATTTATGAATCCTACCTCACATAGTGACCACCACCTACTTGATGGTGTGAGCAGATACACACTTGACTAGGTATGGTGGCATTGTCACTACAGTAACAGACCTTGAATAAATAAACATAGTATGTAATTTTGTATGCTCATATTGTCTAATATTTATAGGAACTAATAACTACTTATTGTACATTCCTATATAATATCAGTTGTAATGCAGTTTTTTGTTATATCATTGTAATGAAAATAAAGTATAATCGCAATCTTATCGAACAAAGGATTCGCACGGAACTGCAAGCTAGGCAAATCATTGCACATCATTGGGAAAATACATGAGAATGTGACTCTGGCCGAATTGAGAAAGTTGTTTGATTCCTAACATAATTCGTGTGTTACCGTGGCGAGCACGGACGCGGCGAGCGCGGGCGGCCGTGGCCTGCTAACGGAACCCACCGATGTAATTTGCAGCAGCTAGGTTAGAATGCAATTAATATCACCGCATCCCGCAAATCATTATAACACTCGTTCAACTATAAACGCGACCTCCGACGAGGTCACGCTAGACAGTGCGAAATGTGTCTTGTTCTAGAACTACTGTAAAGTGGAACTTGAATAAAATGGCTCACAAAGGTGACGCATCGACACGATCCATTCGAATAATCTTAGCTGATTCAGAGATATTCCCTATTACAACATTTGTATTTACACACTCACACTAGTTTTTGAGTAATGTATTCACTAATTACACCATAATAAAAGAAATTCACAAACTTACGAGGCGTTGAAAGTCAATTTCGAAGAAAGCACACGAACCGCAACACGACAAACGAGTTCTTCGAGTTCCCTTGCACACATACAACCACAGAGAAGAAATTCAGTATACAACTGACAATTTCACACATATAGATTGACAACTGTTCATCAACTGAGAAATTAACTATTCTTATTTCACAAAATGGACAATAAATCGACAACTATTCGTTTGTTTTGAAGTAAATAATACAATATATATTATTCAGATGAAAAACTATGCTGTAGCTCATTGGTTACCGACTGAAATTTTAAATATTAGGTCATTTTGATACGCTATAGGAAATGATAGCTTAGCCAACAAAAAAAAACCAATGACAGACAACTACTATTTGTCTTGGCAACACTAACATAATGTTATTTTTTTTCTGCTAATGCTAGTTCCACACATATGGAAAAGGCTGTTGAGTTATGCATACTGTGTAGAACACAGTAGACCCTAGGATCAAGTCGTCTTTGGTAGTACCAATATTTCATCCAAAATATGAACCTATTTTCAATATAATATACAAAAATAAAATAAAGTTACAAGAATTATATCTTGAGCACCTTTCCAGTAGTAAATTTTATTTGTATTAAGTATAAAAAATCCTTTGTTAAACTTTATTTGTGTTTGACTCATCGCGTCCCTGTATTATTATTTGCATATTTTGTGTCCCTGTTAAAATACGTATGAACACAAAATAACTAAATATGTACTACTTAGTTATTTTGTGTACATATGAATTTTTGTAGGTAGTTATTATAGTTATTTCTTACAAATTTTCAGCGCCCCTCAAAATTATTCCAAATTTTTCAATTATATACGTTTTTATTTTTCACCTTGACACTGGCAAAATCACCGCAGATCGCATTTAATTGAATCAAAGGTTGTTGTAAAAAAAAAAATAGATCTTAATCTAGAACATATTTTAGGCAATGTGGCAACATTTCAATAAATTATCGCAATAGCGATTCTATAGTAGTTCTCCTTTTCAGATTATTTTCCACTGACCTCTATGGTATACATCGCTGGACTAATCATAAGCCCGGTTATCGTGTGCCTATTTGATTTTCGCCATTTTGGCGCTGATAGCGGCAGTGAGGGGGAATGGAACTAATAATAGAGATGGGACAGTGATATGATACATCGATAAAAATGTTTATGCTTAAACCTACCCATGCAGTAAAATGAATATAATTATGATCCATTCCTTTAACAATGGCTAATGTCCAAAATAGTCGAGTGGTTAATACTAAGATGAAGCAAATAATGATTAGCCGAATCGCTCATGGGTAGGGTAGGTAATCTTAGGATAAGCCGAAACCGGACTAAAGGGTGGTGTGTGACTAGCTAGATCCTACTTAAATAAGGATCGTTTTTTAATTAGAAATGAGGTAATGTAATGTTGTTTGGGAAGCAATGGAGTAGGTAAGGTATTAATAGAAAATAAAAATCATCAAAGTAGTACATTAGTTATGTTTAATAAAACAGTCATCAGAGAAGTGTTTCAAAACACAGATGTAATCATATTTTATCGGACGCCAACTAGTTTTCAATGTTTTTGAGCCATAATTCTAGTCTTCTATTGTCAGTCGGAAACCTGTGAATTAGTAAACATTGTTTTAAAATAATATGTATTTGATAATACAAATCTGTCTTCGGCGATTTTTACGTTCTTGAACGTTCTATCTATTTAAGATATTGATAGAAAAAATATCGATAAATTTTATCGACAAGGAACTTTTACAGCACTATTGAATTTTATTGTTTATAATAAACCGATAATACAAAGACAAATGCGTTGTAATCACGTATAAATAAGATTAGTAACATATTTTTAAGTGCCTATAATATCAATAGAAGTTTTAATTTCTTGAATATTAGCCGTAAATTCACTTACTTGTGGAATGTAACCCCACTTCCCTTCTGGTAAAGAGTTTTGCATAACACGCACTCTTTCATGGTTTACCTATTAACTAACACCACTTATTTATGTATTAACTATATTAATACGACACAACAAACAAGTTTAATCGCGTTAAACCTTCAAAATCACTTTATAAACACGGAGACAATGTAAACAAAACAACGGCCATTTGCATTTTACGTCAGATTTAGTTCCTTTCCCCCTCACTGGGGGCGCTTCAAATAGGCACAATAGATAGCTGTCATTTTAAAGGATATCATTATTAGTCTAGCGTACTTGTATCATGGACGTCAGTGTTATTTTCTCTTTAGTTGAATTCGTAGACAGATAATGTTAATGGTTCATTCTCGTTCAAATCAGGGCCCGGAACCCGGTAAGCCCATGAATGGGTTTTTGTTCGACTTAACTGCTGTCATATTTGACTTATAGTTGCCAATTTGCTTTGCTTATTTTTCCTGAAAAAATCGACTAGGGTAATATTTTAGGGAATCCAGATAAATGGCGTACGCCTAGGAGGACTTGTCTGGGGCCGGTACTGCAGGTTACCTATCGCAAAAGTGAATATACCGCAGAGAAAATCCCTACTGTTCTGACTAGGTCTACGTACTTACTACTTCCCCCGTAGATAATAGGACTTCACTCCTTCACTTCAAGTGGTCGTTTGTCGGCTAACACCTCTTTAAAACAAGACGCTTGATAAAATAAAATACTTTATTTATTAGTGTAGACTGCATTCATATAAAGTTAGTAACTAGATTTTACAAAATTCGTCGTTTGATGCAATGCAATTTGTTGGCGTTATAGTTTCACTAAACGATCGGCACGGCGCAACCGTAACCAAAATTGTCAAGTGTCTTCGACCTTGTCAACTATAGACAGATAATAATGGAATACATTATACAGCCTGAGTCAGGTAGACGGTTGGTTGCTTTATTAATACTACAATAATATATATTATAGTTCGCGGTTTTTACTGTTAGATACGTAACAATTTATAAAATAATTTCGAGTTCACATACCAATACGTTTATATAAGTCAGATATCCGCTAGGCACTAGACAACAGTCAACGCACTTAGAGTTGTTCCAAGGTGTGCATTATTCACGCAACATACTAAATATAAGAGTGTTACACAACTTAATTTTACGACTATTGCGCGACACATGTTGCCTAGACCATAGCTAGAGCAAATTTTATAAAAGTTATTAATTCGGTAATTGATTTCGATCAGTTAAACACTTTGGTTGCGAGTTGCCTCTATAAATCCTTATATAAATCTCTCTCTATATATGTTATTTGGCGACGCGAGGGGATCGAAACTCTCCCTCAGCCTCCCGTGAGCTGCGGGATGCGGGAGCACGAGTCGGCCATTCGTGTGGCTGCCGGCGGCCTGCCACAGAATGGATGATTGGCCGCATCGGACCCTCGGGAAGGCCGCAAGCATATGAGTTAAAGTCAAACTACTTCGTCCATCATACTTTATAAAAGAGCCATTAACGAGGGCGTCTAAGGCCTGGTACTAGCCCAAAATATATCAGCACCATCTAACAATAATTAACTTTCCAAGTCAATATAACAATTGAGCAGACAAACATAATGTTTATAATAATTAAGTACAATTTTGAGATTCATATGGTGGTCAACACGTACGAGGTAAAATTGTATAAAAGCAGATTGTTAAAACGTTAAAAATAGCACAACATGAATATCAAAATATATAAATAGTATACAATTGAGTATACGGCGAGCGACGTCGACGCGAGTACTGAGCGACAGACATTCACAATTTAAAAAGAAGACGAGTAAGCGTAACATTAGCACGAGCATGAGCATCAACGTCGTTTGTTTTGTATTTGCATTAGCACTGATACTTCCTTGTGCTCGCGCCGAGTATGAACTTTGCAACACCACTGTTGGACAGTGGTACGGTGAATCGAAGAAGGTAAGCAATAGAAAGGCTCGCCAAGGACATGACAGGGGTTAGTGTCGCTGCACGCCCGCCCCGACGCCGCCGCGCGAAATAACAAAATATTTAAGTTCATCTTACCCTATATACAATTCAACGATTGGTCCATTTAATAGATACTTATACATTTTTACAAAAATATTTTAGTAAAAAATCTTAAAACTATTGTACACCGGTGAGCTCGCATGTCATATAAATTAAGTACATTGAGGCTGTCCACCGTTGGCTTGAGCTGCGCGTGCGTCGCCGTGCGTGGGGCCACGCACGCTAGAGGCTCGCGCATATTGGGCGGATCGCATTACAATCATTTTTTTTCCTACATTTCGAGAAGTCAAAATTTAGTATAAATTTGCTCGTAGCCAAATAATGCACTGCGATACGGCCCGCCCAAGTGTGCGCTAGGCTTAATAGGACGGAATAGACGAGACGCCAGCAGGCGCAGGCGCCGGCTACATGCCCGACTCCGCGATACCCTCGTCGTCTGAAATAACAAATATCACATTAACATATATCCACACCAACAAGTTAATTCTCCACTCGCATGCGATGCGACTTATTACGTGATGCAGATGCACTGGAATTATGATGCACACATGAGCGACATGACACGATTAGTCAGAAAATTATCGTTATCATCGAACACTGCTCCACGGAAAGCTACAGAGAAGATATTTAGAAATGGAGGGAAGCGCGTGCGACTTGCATGTTTCTATTGTCGTGTCGTGCGTAACGCACGCTATTATCGACCCTCGGATCACTATTCCACATACGACCGAGCGACGAATCCATTTGCTCAACACATTAGAATGATGTCAGAATACAGAAATGTTACTGGTGGAGTCAAGGGCGGGCCGGACAGATAGTGTTTCGAATGGTCTCGGGTTCATGCGCGGTCAGAGTTATGATCGTGTGCATGAGGGCAAGTAACGTGGCGTTGCTAAGGACAAGCTCCCGCCGGTGTACCTGCGCCGCGCCCGCGCCCCGCCCCGCGCCCGCCCGCCGCCGCGCCGCCCGCCGCTACCCTCCACCTAGCGGTCCAATCGACTAACATGTTAGAAACTATTTTGAGAAGTTTAAATACTTTAAATTGGCATAATAATTGAGTGCTTGGGGAAACATTCGATGCAATGCTGCGTCTCCGTCAGTAATGCGTGGCTCTTTTCATGTTTGCACAGCTAGCTAATCCACCGCCGAGCCGGTGTAGGCCCTATCGAACCGTCGCCTCGGTCCCCTGGTGTAAGTTTACCTTCGAAGGCGGCGTTGAGGTGGTGGTTGTGGTTGTGGTTGTGCGGCGGCGCGGCCAGGTCCTGCCCCTCCAGCACGGCCACGAGGCACTGGTGGATGCAGATGTACTGCTGCTCCGTCTGCACCATCCACACGCGCTCGCGCCGCATCGCGTGCACCATGCCGAATATGTCGATGTACTCCGCGTGGTTCGTCAGCTGGCGTACAACACACACATTCAACACGGACATCGGGACAGAGTACTTACAGAATGGGACCACGAGATGGCAGACCTAGTGTAGCACGCCCCCCTCCCCCTCAAGGTGGACCGATAATATCACACGTGTCGCAGGAAGTCGATGAATGCGAGTGGCAGTAGACCTTGATGTGTGGTAATTATTGAGGGAGCGCTGGGTCCAGCAATGAACTGGACTTGAATTGTCAAGTGTCAATATTTCGTTTTGATATCCCTACATTCGTAAACGTTTATGCATATAGAACGAAATGGAATCGAATGTATAGGAGTAATAACAAATTTGGAATGACATCACAAAGCATTATCGAGTAGAAAAGTGTTATGTGTATAGAGGGTATGTGACCTGGTGCAGCGCGGTGTCGAGCGTGATGAAGGTGCCGGAGCGGCCCACGCCGGCGCTGCAGTGCACCACGACGGGCCGCGCGTCCGGCGGGCAGCGCTCGCGGAACGCGCGCACGAACCTGCGCACGCGCACACGTCACCTGCCGCACTCCACGTAATAATATAAACAATTCGCTAAAGAAAGTAGGGACCTTAGATATTGACGATGGTCAATTTTACTGCAATAAACATTCCTATATTTTTAAATGTAAGTAATCCTGAGTTCAAGCATTTTTTTAAAGTCGCTCGCATCTGCCGGATGTCGCACCGAAACAAACGCGAAAAATCAACATTTGACCCACGATTTGACGGTGCTAATTGCTATGGGGCTATTGTCTTAATTCAAAGGAAGAACATGAAATCCAACATGGTGTGTCGTTTGAATAACGAGCTCTGGGCACCTGGCGAGCGTGGTGGGCGGGTCGGGCACGCCGAAGTCGGGCCAGGTGGTGAAGTGGAAGTGCTTCAGCACGCGCTGCTCGGCGCCGCGGCTGAGCATGAGCTCGGTGACGGTCCAGTCGGGGTAGCGGCTCTCGTTGAGCGCGGTGACGGCGATGTCGCCGTAGTACACGGGCCGCGTGTCGTAGGGCCAGTAGCGGTCGCACTTCTCGCGCCCCTTCTCCACGCAGCGCGTCAGCATCACGATGGCGCGCGACCCCGACTCCCAGCACATGCGCCAGAAGTCGTCGCGCGTGCAGTGCAGCGGGCCCTGCAACACGACCCACACACCAACTTGGGACTCGCTCACACCAACTAATTATGTACACGGAGTGTCGCAGTACCAGTGTCATGAGCGGCTACACTTGTTTTATTTACAATATTTATAATCTAATGATTGATATCCAGAGACACGAGATACGCTTTTTTTGCAGCCTGTGAGTTCTACTACTGAATAATTGCGTTTCCATTGCGCCTCAACCCAACCGTTTTGGGCATTCTGTGGCCACTAAATATGCCTTATACTGATTGAATAGGTCCATACACAAGCGGCATCGTCTATCACGCTTAAAACATGTAAAGGGTAGCAAATAAAAGGTCATCCAGCCCGCAGTAATGTATACGCTGCTACAATAAACTTGCCCAAGCCACCATAGATTTGTCTATTGCGTCTCCAATGCAACAGATCGAAGGTAAAAAAAAAACATTGTGTAGATAGTTAGCAGATGTTGAAGCATTAGTTAGCTGCGAATGGGGTTTGTAATTGTTTTCTGGCGCACGCGCGCTGTCTTATGACGGTTTAGGTTTCCCCGATTGGAAACTTTAAACGACATTTTTTTGGCATTTTTACAATTATTTTGAAAATTGATCCACTGTTAGTTATCACAAAATTTAAATAATAATAAATGTAATGAAAAACATAGTATAAAATATACCGCGTAGTCCGGGACGGTACCTGTGTGACGATGAACTCCCGCGGCGAGTTGTGTCCGGGCACGTAGTTCGCGTTGATGTAGTCGGAGCCCTCCTCGTCGTCGACGGGCTGCAGCTTGTAGCGCGAGTGGTCGTACGGCAGGATGTTGGTGAAGCGGTTCTTGGGCCGGTTCACGGGCAGGTCGGCCGCCGTGCACGGCTGTTCGCGCCCCACGTGCTTCAGCTCCTCGAACTCCTCACTGAACCTGGACACCCAAAAGAGTCTCAGTAAGAGAGTGCTTCTCTCATTTGTCGCACAATTGAAAAGCTGAATATTCACACGAACACAAGTCGTATATGAGTTTGATGTCACAGGGCACATAATTCGACGTCACACGAAAGCGCACAATCTGCCCACCGAGCGCACAACAGTACGGACATCACACCGGTCCCAAACTTACGGAGTCAGGTATACATCGCTTTCGTCCCCTTTCTCATCAGAGTCTTTTGTGATGCTTTTGACATGGAAAGAAATTATAATATTACTCCGGGGAAACATGTATAGGAGATTTTATAATGTCGATTCATTCGGTTGGGTCATATTATAAAATGGATTTTAAAGTTGAATGCGACCGACACGGCGGGGGAAGGGGTGGCGATTGCACGGATTCATATGCAGATGCGACACGAGAGCAAGCGAGTGGGCACCTGAAGTCGGAGTCGGCGGACATGAGGCGGTAGTGGTCGATGAAGTCGTGCACGCGCACGGGGCGCTCGGTGCGCGGCTGCGGCGGCGCGGGCGCGGCGGGCGCGGCGCGCGCGCGGCGCCGGCGCAGCGCCAGCACCAGCGCCGCGCCGCCCGCCACGCCCGCCGCGCCCGCGCACACGCCGATGATCCACGCCGTGTTGTCCACCTCTGCAACCACACGCACCATATGTTCACCACCAACATATTATAAATATATTTTAATTTTATTAAATTAAACGGCAAGTATAGGCGATGGGCGCAGATTGCCCCATGCCAGGGTGAGATTGAAAAGGCAGGGTTGGGATAAAGAAGAAAATTATAATACGAGTCTTCCATTCTGGGCATTTTCGGATATGATGGAGAATCTATGTGGCCATCAATCACAGGTACGCCGCACGCCGTGATCAGAAACGTCAGGAGAGATACAATTTCAAAGAAAATTATATGGAAAGAAAATTTTCACGTAGTAGGAATATAATTGACAAGACGTAAAACAAAAATTCAGCTAGTATTCTAAGTTGCAGACCTGTATAAGTTTTTTTTTATTAAAAATACTGATCGCACGATCGAATGTCTCTATATATTTACCAGTAACACAAACGCTGCATGAAACAAGCGATTATATATATAAAAAAATGTTAAAACCTATACTAAGCGCCCACAACATATCGAGTACATAAAACCGACCTCTTCGATGCTATTCTATGTTAATTGCCTACTCAATTTCCTTGCATATTCGTTCGATGCACTCGAAGGGGAGTTTATATTGTATAGCCTGTATTACGAATTGATTCAATAATTGAAAATCGGCTTTTAAATATTATATTTACCACCATTTATTTATATACACGTCAGGGACCAGAGAAACTATTCAATTTTATTATAATTACCCATAATATCCGATGCTGCATGTACAGTGCACGTTATCACCGCTAATGATATCGCCGGGACTTCGTATCAGTGATACGACAGATACACTTATAATCGAGTACCCAACAACATCGATTAGATGATAACTTAAGTGTCGACGTTCAATCGAATCGAAGATTATTAACCTATGATTAGGAGTATCGAAATATTTGCATATTTTTTACAATAACTGTCGGTTGACAGTAACTTTTTGGTGGAACAACAAAGGTTCGATTCCCATCGCGCACCTCCGAGTTCTTAGAAATACCACCACTTGCTAACATGAACATACTAAATCGAAGCCTAATAACCAGTGAAAACAATATACATAAGATATCATCCTATGTATAAAATAATATCAATAAAAGTCCGAATGCAAGTTCACACATAATTATATTGTCGTATAATATTCATCAAAAATACTATTCATCAAAAAATACGAAAAAAAATTAAGGTTCGTAAGCTCGCTACAAGAAAGCGTCGGCGTCACTCGAGCGCTGCTAACTACACTTTAATTTCGGCGTCCCTTCACTCATCAGCATTCACTACAAAATTATTGAAAAAATAAAATTAGTAAAAATATATACTTCTCGTGAATGATGAATGAACGAAGGACGTACTACGATGTCCCTATGGTTTGTGTATGCATAACGATACTATGGGTAACTAAATAGCATTTTTTTGAGTTGGGGCGATAATGTTTTAATTTTACAGATAGTGTGGCGATCATTACAGCGTGAAAAAAAGTCTGTGATACACGTCATCTTACGGACGCTGGGTCCGTATTAGGTGACGTGTATCCCAGACTTTATCTCTTTCTCTATTAATTTATCAAAGTGAAGGCGCACAGCGGGGAGCGTAAGTGCGATAGATATATTCACGGTGTTCAGTTTAGATGAAGCTCTGAGGAATGCGCAAGTGCTGTCATCCAATTAGTGATAATAAAGTCGATAATTTACACAACAATAATTGGTAACGACCTATGAAATAATTAAATAATTTCTTTTAAATAAAAATCGAGTAAATATTGATTTCTTATATTTACGCGAATACTAAATGCGACATGTTCCCGCGCTCCGCGTCCGGCTCCGAATGCATCGACTCGCGCGCACGTGTATGTGCGGCAGGCGGCACGTACCTGTGTAGACGACGGTGTAGGCGGTGTCGGTGAACTTGTCGGGCGCGGTGAAGGCGCGCAGCTTGACGTAGTAGCGCGTGCCCGGCTTCAGCGGCCCGTTGCAGTAGCGCGCGCCGCCGTCGCAGCGCTCCGTGCCGATGGTGAACTCCTCCACCGGCGACGAGTGGAACGGGTAGTACGGCTCCGTCACCTGCGCAGCGCCAACCGTTTGTAGTCATGATGCCCTCGGCTCGGGGGCGTCGCACGGGGAGGCGGCGGCGCCGGCACCCACCTGGTAGGGCGGCCACACGGGCAGCGCGTGCACGTCGCGCCAGGAGGGCAGGCGCGCGGGCGTGTCGTTGCGCGGCCGCTCGGCCAGCACCAGCGTGTACGCGGTGACGTTGCCGTTGGCGGCGGAGAAGTAGTCGGCGCGGAAGCGCACCGCCACCGTGCTGGCGGAGCGGCGCACCTCGGCGGGCAGCGCGTGCGGCGCGGGGCGGGGCGGCGCCGCGATCGCCATGTGCTGCGTCCACTGCGCCGCCGCGCCCAGCCCCGCGCCCGTCTCGCCGCGCAGCGAGAACGTGTACGTGCCGCCCGGCGTCAGCCCCTCCACCGTGGCCACGCGCGCGTCGGGCGGGAAGTCGAGCGTGGCGGCGCGCGCCGGCTCGCCCTGCGGCGCGTACGTGAGCACGAAGCGGCGCAGCGTGCCGTGCGCGGCGGCGGGCGGCAGGCGCCACGCCAGCGTCAGGCGCGCCGGCGCCGCGTCCAGCGGCCGGAAGTCGGCGGGCGCGGCGGGCGCGGCCTCGCGCGTGGCGGCGCCGGCCGAGTGCGCGCGCGACACGGTGCGCAGCGACCCCGCGCCGCCCGCGCGCACCACCACGGTGAACGTGTAGGTGGTGTGCGGCGTGAGGCCGGCGATGGTGATGGCCAGCTGGTCGGTGGTGTGCGTCTGCAGCTGGTCGGCGGAGTGCGGCAGCGCGTCGGCGGCGGGCGCGCGCGGCGTCAGGTACTGCACCTCGAAGTCCGTGTAGTCGCCGGCCGGCCGGTCCCACGCCAGCGTGATCTCGCGCGCGCCGATCTCCGTCGCGTTCAGCTGCGTGATCGGCCGGGGGACTGCAACCAGACCGGGTCGTTACCACCGGATCATTATTTTCGAAACGAACTCTTACTGTGACATTTTATTCTGAAAAAGACCTATGGGTGGACTTTAAAAAAATATTTTTAGCTTAACAGTTGTGGTCCAGATTGAAGAGTGATCGCACTGAAAAGTTGTTACAGTAAATTCAAATGTCAGTAAATAAGGCTATTGTCAAATGGAATTCACAATGTTTATATACTGTTTATCGCTAGCTTTTATTTAACCGTCTCGTTTGATATCCTTTAGTATTGTACGGTGCAGCCGTACATTGCACCAAATCAGCACTTTCCGTGGCACGAGCAACTTACTTTGCGATGCACTTGAGTTCGCGATCGGCTAGCAAGTAAACCGCGCGTGCTCACTCACCATCATTTCCCATTTAGAATAACAAATATTTAGCCCAATAAACTTTTACTTAAACGTTCAGTGTTTCCTTCAGTAAACACCCCTAGCAAGGAAAAGGTGTACGGGACAAGCAAGGGACCGTACAAGTATTATAGAGCTTTAGAACGAAAACGTACTTATTTACCGAATGATGAGTACGAGTCGTTCACACACCGTAAATATCAATAATTGTTTTTTAACCGACTTCAAAAAGGAGGAGGTCCTCAATTCGGCTGCATTTTTAAATTTTTAATGTTTGTTACCTCAGAACTCCGGCATTTTCTATATTACTATCGTGGCACCAAATCGATTCCGGACTATAATAGAGGATTCGGTGTTGGTGGTACTCACAGAGGCGGGCCTGGCGCTGCACGGGGTGCGAGGTGACGTTCCTGCTGACGCACCACATGGTGACGTTGTAGAGGCGGCCGGGCACGAGCCCCGCGAACTGCACGAGGCGCGCGGCGGCGGCGGCGGCGCGCGTCGTGGTCAGCGGCGCCGAGCCCGCGCCCTCCAGCCGGAACCGGTACGAGTCGAACTGCGACACCGACTCCGGCGTCGGCGTGTAGATCACTTTCTGCACACCATCACATTGTCACTAACAGTACGCAACCTTTCAATTCGTAACCACCGTAAAGACAGCCGTCTAGTTGGTAAGGAAGTTGAAATCAATGGATTTGTGTCTAACATGAATAAAGTCACTTTAGGTGTACCCCAGGGCTCTATTTTAGGCCCGCTTCTCTTCGGGTTTTTTATTTATGACATACATTGTTGTTTCAAACATTGTAAATTTCTATTGTATGCTGATGATCTACAAAAATCAGTTCTATAAGATATACTGAAGGTTGCAGTAAGTTGAAAGATATTTACAAGAACAGACGAAACCTCAGTCTTATTAAGTACAAGAGGTTATTAAGTACAAGAAGCAAACTGCATTTATAAAAAAAATACAATGAATGTAGTTTCAATTACGCACCTCAATCTGCCTTAGGTGTACACCAGCATTCCATGCTACATTTTGACGTACTTATAAATTACAAAAAGTATAACCAATAAGGCCTTTCAACTTTACGGTTTTGTTTGAAAACCTATTTTTTTTTGTATAATCCATTAATCAGGTCTTAACTTTAATCCTGCACACCTGTCTGTATGTATCCTATTTCATGTAAAATAGTATGACTAACTAGTTAGCTTAGCGTCAGTTCATAAAATGAGTCAATTACAAATGCTTCCAAGCGAGATTGTCATTATATTAACCTGCTGGTAAAAAGAAGGCTACACCTAATGCATGATATAAATAGCAGTCTAATGCAGTCGAGTAGCTCTCCTACTCCTGTAAGCCGGGAATCTAGAGCGAAATACTCGTAAATCGAAACAAAGTATTTGAATAGAACATTATTCACGGAGCGGCAGTAATAAAAATGACGTCACTTCTAATGTTTGCTACGAAAGTATCTTGTTGACAAGGTTTTAGTGATTATCGGCACGGCATATCTGTGAACCTAAGTGTATACATCGGTAGAGGCACGTACCAGCGTGGTGGACAGAGTGTCATTGTCTCCGTCCCCCGGCTCGTTGACAATCGTCATCTCCGACTGGATCAATGGTCCTGAAATCACATATCTATGTGTAAACTATGATCATAGATATAACCATAATGTCCAATTTATATTATCATATAAATCCGACGTTCTATTTGTCTTGCGATATATAATTTTGAGTTTTACTCTAATATGCAGTTAAAAGAATGAACACAAGTGTGTTACGTCAGGTACTTGTGCGCGCGTGTGTGTGTGTCGGACTCACTCGTCCTGGTCTCCATGGAGAAGAGGTCGCTGGTGAGGTTGTAGGAGTGCGCGGCGATGGTGATGGCGTACCCGCGGCCGGGCTGCAGGCCGTCGATGGTGGCGCGCACGGTGCGCGCGGCGGCCGGCGCGGCCAGCGAGCGGCGCGCGGCCTCGCCCTCCCCGCCCCCGCCGCCCCCGCCGCCGCCCTCCAGCGGCCACCAGCTCAGCGAGTAGGCCTCCACGCGCCCGCCCGGCCGCGGCCACTCCAGCGTCAGGTTGCGCGTGTCCACCAGCTGCGCCACGTTCGACACCGGGTTCGGACCTGCGCGACGACCACGCCCCAAGTGTTTATAAATAAGCGGCCATCGATCAAAGGACAACGTTCAAGAAACTATATGGAACCCGTACCCCGTTTTTATAGACTACTTCTATCCTATTAAACCCCAGGAGCGAGTTATTTATGGGGTCGAGTCACCTTCGTCCGTAGGAGAATTAAGTACCCTCGAGATACCCTACACGTGACCCTGGGTGGTGCCAACCAGGTGACAACTCTACTGGTGGTAGGCTTCGGCCGTGGCTAGTCACCACCCACTGAACAAAGCCATGTCGCCAAGCGGCCTAGCCGTGTTCCGGCATGATGTTCGGTGTTGCCATTCATGGATGGCGGGTCAGATCAGCTGCGCTGCATGTGCCTAGTGAATGTAGCGTCTCTATCTACTGCCGCCTTCCTACCTAGGCAAGTATGCTCCATCGTAGATCTCATCGTCACTTACCATCAGGTGAGATCGAGATCAAATACTTGCCTATAATGTAATAAAAAAAAAAAAAAAATTTATCAAATTAGAGAAATAAAGCTTTTAAAAAAACTTCTACTACTTCTTCGGAATGATATCCGAGTATTTTATGAATGCACTTGAAAAGGGTCGCGGTGAGCGCCGGTCGCGCCGCGCCGCGGTACTCACGGACGGTGTGCTCGACGGTGAGCGGCTGGTCGCTGTCGACGCTGCTGCCGTCGGCCGCCTCGCTCACCGAGTCCAGCTGGATGAAGTAGTGCTCGCCGTGCGTCATGTTCGTTATCTGCACACGACATTATAGCATTATTATTTCATATATTACTCGACTTTATTGCTCTTTTAACATCAACAGCAGATAGATAATGAGCCGTGCAACGAGCTCCTAACGGAAGGACCTTGACCTATCTGCTAGGGTTTTTTCTTCGGCGGGCGGCGGCTGCCAGGCGGCGGCCACGCTGTTGACGTGGCGGCTTACCTCAGCGGAGACGGCGAGCGGCGGCAGCAGGTCGAGCTGGTGCCAGCGGTCCTGGCCGCGCGTGCGGTAGCGCAGCGCGAAGCCGCCGAGCGCGGAGGCGGCGGGCGGCGGCTGCCAGGCGGCGGCCACGCTGTTGGACGTGGCGGCTTACCTCAGCGGAGACGGCGAGCGGCGGCAGCAGGTCGAGCTGGTGCCAGCGGTCCTGGCCGCGCGTGCGGTAGCGCAGCGCGAAGCCGCCGAGCGCGGAGGCGGCGGGCGGCGGCTGCCAGGCGGCGGCCACGCTGTTGGACGTGGCGGCTTACCTCAGCGGAGACGGCGAGCGGCGGCAGCAGGTCGAGCTGGTGCCAGCGGTCCTGGCCGCGCGTGCGGTAGCGCAGCGCGAAGCCGCCGAGCGCGGAGGCGGCGGGCGGCGGCTGCCAGGCGGCGGCCACGCTGTTGGACGTGGCGGCTTACCTCAGCGGAGACGGCGAGCGGCGGCAGCAGGTCGAGCTGGTGCCAGCGGTCCTGGCCGCGCGTGCGGTAGCGCAGCGCGAAGCCGCCGAGCGCGGAGGCGGCGGGCGGCGGCTGCCAGGCGGCGGCCACGCTGTTGGACGTGGCGGCTTACCTCAGCGGAGACGGCGAGCGGCGGCAGCAGGTCGAGCTGGTGCCAGCGGTCCTGGCCGCGCGTGCGGTAGCGCAGCGCGAAGCCGCCGAGCGCGGAGGCGGCGGGCGGCGGCTGCCAGGCGGCGGCCACGCTGTTGGACGTGGCGCGCGCCACGCGCAGCGCGCGCGGCGGCAGCGGCCGCACGGCGCGCAGCAGCGCGTGGCGCTCGCTCACCAGCCCGTAGCTCACGCCGGCCACGTCCAGCTCGTACACCGCGCCCGGGAACAGCTCCGTCAGCGTCGCGCTCGTCTCGCTCGTCTCCACCTGCACACCGGGGGACCCCATTACCACACGACGGACCGCACTCGTTCGTGTTCGCATTTTCACAAACATAAATAACATCTTAAAGGACACTATCAAAGGTTGAATTGAAATAAATGCTAGCTTTAAAACAAATAAAAATCAGTAGTATCAGTAGTAATACTAATTATTATAATAATTATATTCACGATCAATGTGTTTCAGTTGTATCAAAGTAGTTGGTGGTGGTGCGGCACCTTGCGGTAGTCGCGGTCCGGGTGGGCGGGGTCGCGGCGGCGGTAGCGCAGCTCGTACGAGTCCTGGCGCGAGTTGACGTCGGAGCGCCACACGAGGCGCAGCGAGCGCGCGCCCGCCTCGGCCGCCACCACGACGGGCGCCAGCGGCCGCGTCGGCACCGAGAACACGCTCTCGTTGGACTCCACGCCGCGGGACACGGCACTCACCTGGACACACGTTGCCCTATCAGTTGGGTACTTCATGGTACAATCAAAGTGCTACACCAGCCCTAGTAGCACAGCTCGCTTTGACAAGACAAAAAGTGAATCGATTTTATCTCTTTTCCTCTTATGAATTACGAAAGGAAGAGAGCGACTCGGTGATGAAATGAAATCTTCAATAGAAATACCATCACCGTTCAATAGTTGGTGACCACGTGGCCTAGAACTTAATAATGTTCTTCACTCGTGCGCGTTTATGAACGCACTATGGGTAATCCTACCAATATTACACATTATTTATCAAAGAAACACATTTTATTAGAAAATAAAACAATATTGACAGCTTCAATCTTCCTTCCCGCCAAAAAGTCCCGATAATAATACTACCAGCAGAAGTTTCACGCCATAGAAGCGATATTTATCGATGTTGGCGAATTATCGATATGAGGGGGCCTAAATATCGATAATAAGATTTCGTAATTTCGATGTCTTAAGCATACGTTTCGTGATATTGATTTCTTATTAATCCTACCCTAATTGCATCGTTTTGTGTATTGTTTGGCTTTCAGATTTGGTTGATTTGGTTCGGCCCTGGCATGCTACTCACAGTGACCGTGTAGTTGCGGCCCGGCAGCAGGCTCTTGAGCGGCACCGTGGGCTCGGGCGTCATGAGCGTGTTGCTGTCGTCGCGCGACGGCCCCGCCTCGTGGTACGACACCTGCGCACGCGCACGCTCACACAATCATCACACACCTTCTACTCATTCAAGCGTATGACTCTCTTCAGTGTAGGTGATGAAACGCAAATGACACATTTAATCATTAAAAAATATGGAGCTTTTATCACTGCTATCTATCTATCTGTAGAGCGGCCTCTTTCACCTTGTTATATGACATGGCACTGAATATTGATTAATCTAAATCTACATGCTTAAAAGTTTAAGAAAGACATCGCCAAAAAGACCAAAACTCTATAATAGGCAAAATTTCGAGAAGGTAATTTCTGAAGTTTGCCTCGAATCGAATCCATAACTACACTAGATCAAGATGACATAATTTTATCTTACTCTTTCCTTCTACAGCCCCCATAATGATATCTATGAAGATGTCTGTCGTATAAGATGGTAAGCGTTCCTCTTATATTTTATACTGTTTCAATTGGCGATTTTCAGGGCTGATAAAAAATTAATGGTGAGGTTAATTGAATTGGAAAGTCGAATTAATCCTAAATAAATAGAACATTATAATCGCCTCCAATTTCCGAAAGACAAAAAGTCCTTCTAAATTGATGGTATAAACCAATTACTCAGCGTTTTTATAAATTAAAGCCGGCACCCACCGCACGGCATGGCACGTCAAAGCCTTTTGTAAGTGCAAATGATTTCGAATCTTATTTTAATACCCTAAGCAGTTTCAATACATTGATATCGTGATAAGGGTACTTGAGCATACCGCAGGAAGCTTCGACATTCCGCGGCAGGCTTCGGCACGTCGGCAAACAAATCGAATAGGTCACCAAGAATTGACCGCCGGCCTCATGTGCTACAGCATCGTTCGGTATGCCACGGGATGTTTCGTCATCCCTAATGATCGGGCTATGTGGGGCAGAGGTCGTGCACGGCGTACCTTGTACTCGTCCTGCGTGCTGGCGTGCGCGGGCGCCCACCACACCACCACGCCCCCCGCGCCGCCCCCCGCCCCGCCCCCCGCGCCCTCCGCGTAGCGCCACTGCAGCTCGCGCACCGGCAGCGGCTCTGCGCACCACACACCGAACACTGCACCACCACTACACGCTTCCGAAGTATGAACTCCAGGGTATCAGGGATCTTTAGGGCTAATCTAATTCACTCATTTTAATTGTACTCCGAAACTTTTTCAAGAAATACATAACTAGCGATTCATATTCCCTATCGGGTTGACACATCCATCAAGTCAATTTGATAGGACATATGAATCACGTATTATGGATTGCTTAAAAAAAGTTAGTGTCTTTTAAGAACACTGTCGCTTCTGCATCATTCCGAGTGAATTGGAATAGCCCTACTGAGCCCTTATAGACACGACTCGGGTCCCAAGACTGTCTACGAACGAGCTTCACCTACGAAATACTACCATACCCAGAATAATGCACTACACAACGTGGACGGACTGATTAGCGCAGTTGGTAGTGACCCTGCTTTTTGTGCCGAGAGTCCCGGGTTCGAATCTTGGTAGGGACAAACATTGTGTGATGAACACGAATATTAATATCAAAGTCATGGATGTTTAATAGCTATACAAGTAATATATACTGGGTTCGCCCCCAGTCCATTGTACGGTACCCATAATACAAGCGTTGCTTAGTGTGGGACCGTATAGTTGGTGTGTTCGTCTGGCGATCTATATTATTTATTATTTACAACATTGTATTACATATTAATAAAAAGAGATCATTGAGTTCCTTACCTCTCTTCGTCATGGGAATGGCATTCCGACGGGCGGTAAAAAATATTTAACGTCAGTTTTTGATTATTTTGAGGATTGATAAGAACAACGCAATTGAATCGTTATTAATACGCAATGGCAATGTGCATGTCACTTTCCAAAATAATGCCATTGCGAGTTAATTATGTAAGCAGCCTTGGGATCCAGTCAAAGTCTATCACAGGGAATTAAAGTTCAAACTCCTACAGTTATAATTGCAGAAAAACTAAAAAAATATAATAGTGGTCATACAAAACATTGCCGTATGGCGGAAACCATACAATTTTAAGTGTGTCCCCCCCCCCTCTCATGATACAGGTAAAGCTTAAAACAAATATTTTTAGCCACACCTGTTCGTATACTGTTCCTATGCGTTCCTGTGAGCTTCTATTAGGTGGATAGTTCGAGAAAGCACCACGGCAGGACGGGTCTGTGTATTGTGAGGTCGGTACTGACTGAGCGTGAGGTCGGCGGTGGCGGGCCAGGAGGTGACCTTCCCGGACATGGTCTTGACGGTGACGGTGTAGTGCGCGCCCGGCTCCAGCCCCTCGAAGCCGCAGCTCGGCGTGTCGTTGCGCGCGCGCACCACCGGCGCCAGCCGCCGCCCGCCGCCGCCCGACCCCGACACCGACACCTGGTACTTCTCGAACTCACTGCCCAACAATCACAACGATCAAATTATTACATTACAAATTAGCAAATAACGAATGGCACGTCCGAAAATAAAATAATAATATTAGTCCTTTAAATATCCCACCATTGGGCGCGGGCCTCCCCCTTCAACGAGAGGGGATTAGACCATAGTCCAGCGCACCAGCGTCGTGCGGGTTTGGCCGATTTCACACGTCTTTCGAAGGGTTCTATGAGAAGTGCAGGTTTTCTCGCGATGTTTTCCACCACAGTTTAGCAAGCGATAATCTGGTTGAAAATTATATTCGTACATGTGATCCCAGCGGGGTTTGCAACTGCGACGATCGTTATCAAGGCAACGAATTGTACCAACTTGGGTATAACTACTTTTTGCCGGATAGACGTAGTAAACACAATAGGGTGGATGTAAGTATAAGTCGCGTACCTCTCCTCGAGCGGCGGCAGCCAGGTGACGCGGAACGAGGTCTCCCTGAGGTCGGCGTGCGGCGCGGACACGTTGCGCGGGCGCAGCGGCACGGTGCGGTACTGCGCGGTGGTGGGCGCCGAGATCTCCGGCTCGGACACGGTCTGCACGGAGATGTTGTAGGCGCGGCCCGGCACCAGCCCCTTGAACGCCGCCTGCGCCGGGCCCGGCGGCTCGCCCTCCTTCTCCACGTACAGCTCCGAGTCGCGCGCGTCCGGCGGCACGATCGACACCTGCACCACACCATTCATTATTATCATCTGCTAGACATTGACATCTGGCTTCCTTCCGCGGCCGTATTGGTTGCTAGCCCAACGAGTTGGACTATTCCTGAGGTGCGTAACCAAAGATCAGTAGGGTAAGCAGGAACACCTTATATATTCGTAACGTCATCGGGAAATCATGCCGTCACTGTCACTCTTATTAATGAACTGTGTTCATTCATGTGTGGTGTGAGCAGGATGGAACACGAATCGTTACGTACAAAGATGCTGCTTGTGTCAATTTAATTTTTTCCTCGTAATGAATGACTGGTCTGGATACTTGCTATGCGAACTAATAAGTACCCAGACCGCCAGCAGAACAACTGTGGTGCCAAACACAAAAATAATCAATTCTTTTATCCATCCAGCATCCATCAGCCGAATGACTTCCACCGCTGGATATAGGCGTCCCCCAATGACTTTCAATGGATCGTGCAATGGATGGATCCGGTTGTAGACTTAAGAAAAAAAAATGTAATGACAATTTGTAAGTGCCCCCGTAGGCCTATACGAAATAAATGATTTGACTTTGCAGTCGCCACTCTAGAATATTTCTGCTCCAACGACCATCGGTTCTCTGAACTATGTGCCCCGCCCACTGCCACTTCAACTTTGAAATTATATTATATGTTGGTAACTCTAGTTTGCCTACGGATGCGTTCATTTCTGATTTTATCGCGTAGCAAAACCCCAACATAGCTCCCTCCATTGCGCGTTGGGCGACCTTGAGCTTTATTTTGAAGCCCATAGTAAGCGACGTCTCAGTGCCGGCCAATTCATTCAATTCGGCATCAATTCTAGGACCGGTACTAGGCTGCGATTTATATACTACACGACGACGACGTCTACGACTTATATTATGAAGGGTGCTATCCTCCATGTAACTGACCTTGTAATGCGTGTATGCGCCGGGCGGGTACGGCGGTTGCCACAGCACGAGCAGCGTGGTCTCGTTGCGGAACCACACGATGAACTTGCCCGGCGTGTTGGGCTCTGCGGGCGCAAGCATACGTCACACACGGCACGGAGCGGCGCGGCGCGACAAGCCACGGCAGGGTGGAACGAACGCCCGACGATAATCGGTATCGCGGACGAGCGAGATGTTAGAATGTTGAATTGATAACACAAACGTTGTTAAAAAATCTGCGTTTATAAGGTATAGTACAGGGCCATAGTCCACCGTGGCGGCAGCCGTAAGCTTTTCCGAACAAAAATAACCTTAAAGCTGTCCAGCCGGAATGTCACCGATACAACATCCAAAAGGAAGCACTAATTTGATTAATTTCGAAATAATGTGTTTGTAATATCCGGTAAACCACTAGCCCCCGAATTGATAGAAATTTCAATCGGTGGAATTAAAATGTACTTTTATTCTGAAAAAATATTTTAATGAACAATTGGAAAAGATAAACAACTGAAAAAAAGTCTGGGGTAACTATTCAAATAAAAAATACCTATCAACTATATTAATATTTTGTAGTTATATAGAATGAACGTTCCACCCTGCCGTGACGCCCCATTACGTTGACAATGAACGAGCCATTTGTATTATTACACACGTTACTTTACAATATGCCTTAGTAAATAAATGATCATCAACAGCCTCGGTGTGGGCTCAGTACGTACGGACACATTCTGTGCAATTAATACGGTTATAACGTCAACGTAGTGTGGCGAATCTGAATGTTTAACGCGTTGGCGGCGAAATGGTCACATTGAAGCAATGATTTGAAATAATTCGATTCGAAAGAACACTTATAAATTACTTAGTTATGAGTCATTTGTCAAAGTGCCTTCAGGCTTAACTAGTGTTTTTAAATGGGACTTGACCCGTCAATCACCCCAACACTGTTGCTCTAGTAAGTTAGGATTTATATTGGTATCCCAAGACGCCGAGGTTTGAAGTCAATTTTTATAGATACTTATGACATTCATTTAGAACTGAATGTGGCGGCAAATTAAAATAGGATCAAATGTAACCTGCTAATGACTAAAACAACCCTTATCTAATATTTTTAATACATAAGCTTGCAATCAATATGTTATGAGCATGCTGTTCCTTAATAAGTAAACAATAGATCAATGCATAGCATCATCCCAGGATGGCATAATAAAGCTAATAAAAAGATCATAAACTATATTATAATGGGACCACCAGCAGTGCGTTGTTCGGTACCCATAATTCAACCGCGTTACTGAGTTTGGGCCAATATTTTTGAGTATCTAATAATGGAATCGTTAGTTGTTGCTAGGGCATGCATAATAAAATCATGACTGTAAAGACCTACACACAATCAATAGTTATATATAACGCTTATGGCCAGTGCCCATAAGACTGGCAAAGGGAATGACTTGGGAAGCCAATTTAAACCTAATTTGTCCATGGACCATGTGTGTTTGTCTGAAGATATTTATTTATAATATACTCTGTATAGAGATTGGATGAAAAGGTACCTATTTGCATATGAAAATAAAAACAGATATCTAATCAACATAATATATTTAAATGATATAAAGCCTGACAAGTGAAACGAATCGGCGCAAACAACACTTGAAGCATGCAACGTAGGAAGCTGCTTTCATGCTGCAGACACCACGGGGATCCGGCAGTTATGTGTGAGTCATAGAGGACACTGATTCTATTATGCGAGCTTACCACAACCTGTGGTATGTGTATATTACTGTGATAACGAGTCACCATAGTAGAAATAATAATTTTAAAACCGTCACAAATGATAGGCATCTAATATTTATTTATTATATTCCATACAGCACGCCTATTATGTAACTCTGTTCCAATCATTTCATGTATTTCTATCCACTAATTAGCCGATAGCAATACGCGAAATTTAACTAATAGGCCCGCTGGTCGCTCTTTAACCGTGTTCTTCTCTCCCATATATCAGACTTTAAGTAGAATATTACAAAACCATTCGTAACAACTACACACTATCCGTACAAGCCAGTTCCCATATGTAACATCCTCTTTGGCGTTTGACATCTATTTTTTATTATTTCGTTGACGTCATTGTGGACTTAATTTATTTTTATTATCCTCATGTAGCAGTAACTCTTACTTTAAGTAGGTACGTACAACGTACGTCACAAATACAGTTTAGGGACATGTGTTGTATACAAGCATGGGAAAGGAAGAAATTAAATAAAACTTCCTATTATGACGCAATGGGCTATGTTTTAATTGCCCGTTCTAATTCACGAGTGAGCTGCAGTCAACATGAGCCCCAAATTTATAGATTATTTTCTATTTACAATAGCATTTCAAAGCTCTTATAAAGAAATATTATGCTATACGATTGATAAAATCTTCTATAAATTTAAGGGATAATAATTTTTATTCCATATTGCACAAAATAGAATCCCATTTTTTTACATTAAGAACACACATTTGACATAAATCAATCACTGTTGCATATCGATAAACCTCAGGTTATTTTTTTGTAAAGCAAGGGTGACAAGGTGGGTGTCGCAGCATGACAGCTAGAGTAGGACACATAAAACAACAATATGGCAAACCATGCGACGCAGAGGGCTCACCGATGATATCCGCCCCATCCTGTGTTCGCCGAAAAGAAATAAGTTAGTTGTTTTCCATTGCGTCACTTCCTATTAGTAGAGAAAGGTGATTAGTCATACAAGTTGTGAAAGCCCTCGGAAACAGCATGATGACACTACCTACTCTACAAATTAAAGATAAGTAGGAACACAGTGTAAGACTTTGTAATACTCAACGTCGTTAAAATCAATTCCGATGCTAATTAAAATAAATAAAGAGTGAAAGCTATCATCAGTAGCAGAGCTAGCTCGCGGGCCAAGACAAGACTGAGATAAAATACAGGGTGCAAGTGGCTGGCAGATTGAACTCATGATTCTGAACCCCTCAGAGTTGGAATTTTCCATCGAACTTTTCATGAATTATACTCGTTCAAAGTGTTTTTTAATAAAAAAAACATACTTACTAATTTAGACGTAAAACTGCAATGTAAATGAAAACATGATACGCTCGAGCGAACTCGACACTCGCACGAGTCTGCTATCGCGCGGAGCGTAGTGTTGTGATCACGTGGTTTACGATACAATGCACGCTCAAAAAATTGTATAAGGGTCATGCCCTTCACAAGAATGATTTCTATAAATTTATTATGGGCATTAAGTGTTACTTTACACCCTGTACGTATTACATTTGGTTTGTCACAGCCCGCCCTTGCTAAGAAAACGCCCACTACTGGACAGCGGCCTGCCTCATGACTCCTACACACGGCGATATTTCGGCACTCGCACCTACCTTAGTAAGAAATGTTATTAAATGTGCTTTATTGAAGATATTTCAGCGGCAAAAAAGTGGCGACATCGTGAATCATACTGTTTCCGGTTCCATTTAAAATTTATTAATTTGAAGCAAATATAAACCACACCATTCTATTAAATCAATGCGAGCATGTATTTATACAGTGTCAGTTTTCCAGTGTTGATCGTTTAGTTATCCCGGAGATTAACCCTTAATAGCCTAGAGTTTCAATTTTGATACCAATCTTTTTAACCGAATGTTCACATTACTATTAGTTTTTTTTATAGGTTGGCTGTACGTATTTTACTGTTGTATAATATTCTTTCCAACGAAATTAAAAAAAAAATCAAATGTCATTATTATTAAACACAGTAACATTAAACACAGTAATATTAAAAATAAATCACTTTCGTAAATCAGGCTACTAAGGGTTAAGTCCGTGTGACAATATTTGGCAAAGAAATATATGGATGCCGTCTTATGCCGTTATTTCGCGGCTTGTGAAATACCTCAACATATTGGTTTACTAACAAGAACAACAATAAAAATTACCTACTTATACTATAGTAACAATATATGTACTTTGAATTTTCTTGTGTAATAAATATGCGATGAATAGGACGATAATGTTTTACCATTCATAATAATTTATTATACCTAATTATAGCTCTAGCGAGAATTCTAGCGGTACTTAATAAAATATATTGTATAAAAAAAGATAAAACTTCGAAGAAGTCAGTTTTTTGTTAAAATTAATTCCCAATAAGACCTACCTTTAGGCATGTACTACACAGCAACAGGTGATATTCACAAGGTCATACATCGAAGCACGTATTCGTGACTTCGTGAACGAACAACTCATATTCATACAAGTTAAGTAACAAAATTGAAATGCTATCTCAATAATTTCGTATACATGCCCAGATATCTGGGTCAGTGGGCTTTTTACACGATACCCACGCGGCAACGAGAAGTTTGGCGTTCCTTTACAAGATATTGTACTCATTTGGTTTACGAACTCCCAAAACGTCGCAGAGAATATATAGGGAAGCGTCAACACTCGTCGTTTTCGTCAGTTTTGGAGACTGATATGACCTTTTTTTTAATAAACAGGTTATAGCAAAAATATTGACTTAAAGTCCTCCATATAATTGGTACGGCTGTCTTAAAGCGATACTTCACAATAATTTAAAATCCATATCAAATAGGTTTGTACAGAATACATTGGTATAGGCTAGGTATACATAGTCGTACCGTCCCTATAGGTACGTAATGTAATAAAATACATTGTCATGTTTATATAAGTTAGCATGCTCTAAACATTCCATATTTTGAAAATGAAGAAACGCACATGACATTTTGTAGTCACTTGTAGAGCGTAGAACATGCTCATAAAAAATACTGCAAGGAACTGTGAGAACTATGAGAGCCAGCCACTAATCATTTGAGAATATACGAGATTGCAGAAAAATTTGAGCTCGCGAAAAGCTGGGCAGAGCAGTGGGTTCCTAACCCACAGGGGTACCTATACCACATCTTGGCAAAGCCCTCCATCCTTCTGATCGGTATAAATGATACAATTGTTCCGTTTATCATGAAATCGTAGTGGACGGAAACTATTACAAGCGTCGAGTGTGTCGTGTGAACGGTGGTCGCCGTAAAGGAAAAATCAATGAATCACAACAATGCGCGCGAACTGTCTGTCCGAGTGCGACCAATGTGACAGACGCACACAACAATACATTTCGGCGCTGAAGGCGCGGGCGCAGCGTCCGGCGCGGGCGCGGGCGCCGCTCTCGAGCCTCTCGGCGCGACCTTCAGCCGAGCCATGCCGCCGTCGCGCCGCAGGCTTACGCGCAAAACAAAAGGCTACTACATCTGCGTAATACAACGCCAACATATTTTAATTTGAAAACAAACACGCTTTAGGTATATGCATTTTGATAATATTTTAAGGGCTTTAGAAACATGTTTAGAGATTTTCTTGTTTCTTTACTTTGCATCCTGTGCTCTTGTATAAATTTCATAAAATATAATACACAGAAGTTCGACTGTACAGACGGTACGCTGACCCGCAGAGTTCTCATAGAGGACATTGAGATAAGACAAGCCGAGGTTCAGTGGTGGGTCCCTCCTCCCCATTTGTTTAACAACGTATTTCCGCCAAGTATCGCCTAGTTTTAAAAATGATTGAATAAGTGTCACAGGAAAATCAAGTTACTTATTTTTATCGTTCTCATTTCCTGTATCGTCCTCGCAATGTTACCTGACTAGTTTTCGCCGCTCAAAACATATCTCAAACTAAATTCAATATTTACCTCTACTCCTTTGGGTTAACACACAATCCAATCAAAATGATGACTAATGTATTTCTTCGAATTTTGCAACGAAAATGTCAAGGCCTCATCTGTTTCCTCCTTAATTCTACTCACGATATGATATTATTTATAATTATTATTAAATAAACAAAACTATATATACATGTTAAATAAGCTATAGAAAGATGATTATGTTCTAGCTACAACAAAGTTGTCCTGTGAGGTTGAATATTAGGTCAGCAATATATTTTAGGAATCGATTCAATTAGCTGTTACTAATTCCAACGTGACATTTTGGACTTAATCTCTGGGACAAATAAAACTATTAGCTGCAAATAACAATTTAAAAACATCATAAAGGTACAAATTGCAGAGTGGTCGCAGTAGCGTAGTAGCATCGTCAAATTTATTTGATAGTTTGGTTGATTCCCGGGATGACCTTACCCCAAGCCAAAAACTGGCATATTTGCGTTCTTCCTTAGTTGGTGAAGCTGCCCAACTTATTCAGCACATATCGGTTGATAATGCAAACTATGTGGTTGCTCGTGATATTTTGACACACCGGTATCAGAATTTCCGGCGTTTGGGGGATACTCATGTGGCCATTATTTTGGGCCTTCCCAAAATTACCCAAGTGGCTCGATTGAGAGTGGATTTACTTAACCCATTATTAGGAGCCTACAATACCCTCAAGAAAATAGAGATTCCAATTGAATGTGATTCCTTCTTATTGCTACACATTGTCTTAGGGAAATTGTCGCCTGATATTCGCGCGAGGTTTGAGCATAAGTATGGTGGCGATAGTTCCACACATGTGCCTCCTTTCTCCGATTTGTTAAAATTCTTGGAGGATGAGTGTCGTTTGGCGGATAACTCCACTCCTGTCGGGCCTCCTGCTAGTCACTTCCGTGACCACCCGCCTCAGCCTGCCCGCAGGCGACCCAATCGTTATGCGGCCGTTGCACAGGGTCCTGTCCATTGTGGATACTGTAAAGCTGAGGGCCATCTTGCACCATCATGTAGGGATTTTTTGTCATTGTCGGTTGAGGACCGTAGGCGTTGTGCCTACAAGGGGAAATGGTGTTACTTGTGTCTGGGGTCCCACTACCAGCGTGCGTGTTCCTCTCAGGCGGGTCAGTGTAGGTATTGCTCAGGTGCTCATCACCACATTTTGTGTGCGAACCGCAGTGGTCTCCGCAACCAACCTGCACATGAGCCCACGTATGGGCATGCTAATATTGGATCGGGATCCCCAACTGGGGGATCCGGTCAGAGAGGTCGTCGGACCGGTAGACGTCCGCAGCGCCGTCAACGGGTCTCGCCTGAACGGGACGGATCCGGTGGTCGACGCACCCCGCCTAGGGGTGGCTTGGGCACCTCCCCCTCGGCTGGGGGACGTTTGAACTCCCCACGCGGTCAACGGTTGGATCGCTCCCCACCTCGCCATGTCTCGGATTCTGCCCCCACGGGCGGGGGCCATCGAAGCCCCCCGCGAGCCTCACGTGACGAACGGAACTTTGTTTCGGTGGTACGTTCGTCCGAGCGGGATCGACGTTCTTCTCCACCACTTGAATTTGTTTCGGATCGGCTTCGATCGGATCGAGATCCGGCCATCCTTGCTTCCCGCATTCGGGTCCCTCATGGGTCCCCCCAAGGACGAGATAGTTCGCGGTGGCACTATACGGAGTCTAACCCACTGGAGCATGTTGCCAGCTCCGGGGCTCCGCAGTCTTTCTTATAGCTAGCCCCGGTCAACTCACCAGCCACTACCGAATCCCCCCTAATTGTCTTATTACCCACAGCAGCAGTTTGTGTTCGGGGTCCTAGGGGACAGTTGGTGGCGCGCGCCTTGTTGGACTCAGGTGCACAAGGTTGCCTTATTTCGTCTTGGTTGGTGAGACAGTTAGGCCTTACATTGGAACCATACTCGGAGGGTATTCGCGGGATTGGTGACCTACAAGTTGGTCGCCCCATTGGTCAGGTCAAGTTTACGTGCACATCCACCACTCGGTCAGGAGTGACGCTCTGCGGTTCTGCCCTTGTGTTGGAGAATGTGGTCGGAAACTTACCACAACTTGAATTGCCGCCTGAGATTCGCATGTTGGCGTCAGGCTTGGATTTAGCGGATCCTAAGTTCCATACACCTGGACCGATAGATCTGCTCTTTGGCACAGATGTTCTCGGAACCTTGTTGGTTGGACACAAAATGGTTTTGGGGCCAGGTGGTTTTGTGGCCTTGCCTACTTCCTTAGGATCGGTAATTATGGGACCAGTTGTTGGAGCCTCAAATTCTTGCATCGTTGACAGTGAGTTATTGGTAGGTTCTGCGCTTTCTGACGCGGTTCAGAAGTTTTGGGAGGTAGAGGAGCCTCCGGCAGCTTGCCGTGTCAGTCATGAGCAGGAGGAGTGCGAATGGTTTTATCGTAACAACACTCGTCGCCTTACCTCTGGTCGCTTGCTCACCAGATTGCCCTTCTTGGCATTGCGACCCAATTTGGGTACTTCTCGAGACCTGGCGGAGAAGCGGTTGATCTCTATGGAGAGACGCATGGCCCGCAGTCCCGTTCTGCGTCAGAAGTACATAGAATTCATGCGAGAGTACCACAACTTAGGACACATGTCGGTGTCCAACTTTGAGTGGTGTAATGGTGAACATTACTTCCTTCCGCACCATGCGTTATTGAAATCGCCCCAAGGGAAAATCCGTGTCGTTTTTGACGGTTCTGCGTCCACCTCCACTGGTGTTTCTTTGAACCAGTGCTTGCACTCCGGTCCCAAATTGCAACGGGATATTTCGGATCTGTTGACAGCCTTCCGTCGACATCAGATCGTTTTTGTGACTGACATCCGGATGATGTTCCGTCAGACCGTGATACACCCGGATGACCGGAGGTACCAATTGATTCTGTGGAGAGAGAGCCCGATGGATCCTATGGTCGTTTACGAGCTTAACACCAATACGTATGGTTTGAAATCAAGCCCATTTGTTGCCATACGCTCGTTATTGGAGCTGGCTGAGCAGGAGCACTTGAGGTTCCCTCGTGCTTCGGCAGTCTTGAGAGAAGACTCATATGTTGATGACGTCTGCACGGGGGCCTCCACTGTGGAAGAAGCCATTCAGTTGAGAATGGAGTTGACTGACTTGTTAAAATCCGGCGGCTACGAGTTGCGAAAGTGGTTGTCTAATTCGCCTGATGTACTTCGGGATCTTCCGGAGGATCATCAACAAGACCCGCACATTTTTGAGAATGCCGAGACGCCAAACTTGTTGGCATTCCTTGGAATCCAGTACAATCCCATCCAGGATGAATTTACGTATCGGGCTCAATTGGACATCCCAAAGAGTTGGACCAAGCGGTTAGTTCTGTCGACTGTGGCCAGAACGTTTGACCCCAACGGTTGGGTAGGTCCGGTCATTTTCATGGCCAAGTGTTTTTTGCAACGCCTTTGGAAAGCCGAAGTTTCTTGGGACGAACCTCTCTCGGGAGAACTACTTCATGATTGGAAGCTTTTTTGCGTGTCTCTTGTGGACATTAACCAGATTGTTTTGCCACGTTGTTTCATACCAGTGGGACGGTACAACGCGACCCTCCACGGATTTTGCGATGCGTCTGAACGCGGATACGCCGCTGTTGTTTACCTCCGCACTGTTAGCGAGCACGGAGATGTTGGGGTACATTTGATTTTATCGAAGAGTAAGGTGGCTCCCTTACGGACCCATCTCACTATACCCAAGTTGGAGCTTTAGTGGAGCCGCTCTCCTCATGCGCCTCTTAAACCATGTACGCAGCACTCTTGGACGTACAGTGGACCTAGGCGAAGTTTTTGCTTGGACGGATAGCCAGGTTGTTTTGTGTTGGTTGAAGGCGTCCGTACACACCTTGGAGGTATTTGTTGCCAATCGGGTGTCTCAGATCCAGAATTCTGAGACACATTTGACTTGGAGACATATACCTGGGGAGTTGAATCCCGCAGACGTTGCTTCTCGCGGTTGTGAAGCACCTGCTCTGCGTCAGCATCCCCTTTGGTGGGGACCAAATTGGTTGTTCCGATCAGAGGCTGATTGGCCTCGATACCAGTCGACTGTTGGCGTTGTGTCTACCCTTTGTGCCGCTATTACTACCGAAGTCCCCCAAAGAGATTCTGGGTTTCTCTTGGAGCGATATAGCTCTTTAACTAGACTTGTTGACGTCATTGCTTGGATGCGTCGTTTTGCCTATAATTGCAGACATCCTAATGGGAAGGTCCTCTCTCATCTCTCTCCAGAGGAGCGTCAGGACGCACTTTTGGTTTGTGTTCGTGCTGTTCAGCACACGCATTTCGCTACGGAAATGGATATTCTCCGTACAGGCCGCTCCAAATTGAAGGGAGCCATTGGCCATCTTAGTCCGTTCTTGGATGACTTTGGTCTTCTTAGAGTTGGTGGTAGGTTGCGTCATGCTCAGTTGCCGTATGGGGCACGTCATCCTCTTTTGTTGCCCAAATCTGGGAATTTTGTTCGTTTGTTAACTGAGGATCGCCACGTCAGCAATGCACACGCTGGTTGTAATGCTCTGTTAGCGATCTTGCAACGAGAGTTTTGGATCTTGTCTGCCAGGCGTGTCATTCGCGGAGTGATCTTCAAGTGTATGTCTTGTTACCGTTTGAAGGCTCCCCTCATGCAACCGGTTATGGGAGATTTACCCGCTGATCGCGTGGCTGCAGCGCGACCCTTTGATGGAGTGGGTACAGATTTTGCCGGTCCTTTTCTGGTCAAGACGTCCCGTCTTCGTAACGCGAAGGCTTTGAAGGCATATTTGTGTGTATTTGTCTGTCTGGCAACCAAGGCGGTTCATCTTGAACTAGTTTCTACGCTTAGTACGGAAGGCTTCGTTGCTGCGTTTTCCCGTTTCATCTCGCGTAGAGGCTTGCCGTCATTGATTCGGTCCGATTGCGGAACCAATTACAAGGGTGCCGACAACTATTTAAACGACGTAAATAAATATTTATACGAAAATAGACCTGAGGTCGGCCTTGCACTCTCCCGTCGGGGTATTACCTGGAAGTTTGATCCCCCAGGCTGCCCCCACTGGGGAGGTATCTTTGAAGCTTGTGTCAAGGTTGCAAAGACACACCTCCGAAGAGTGATTGGAGAGAGTATCTTAACGTTTGAAGAACTTACAACCGTGTTTTGTAATATTGAAGCCGTTCTTAATTCTCGGCCTTTATATCCGCTTTCTTCAGACCCTAACGACCTGGAGGTATTGACCCCAGGCCATTTTTTGATTGGTCAGCCACTTAACGCTCTGCCCGAATTCCCATATGAGGGTGTTAATTCTAGTAGATTGTCGCGTTTTGAGTTGCTGCGACAATTGTCACAGAGTTTCTGGCGTCGTTGGTCTTCAGAATACTTGTACATTTTGCAGCAGCGCCTTAAGTGGACTGACAGGACCAATCCGCCCAAGGTCGGAGACTTGGTATTGGTTAAGGATGCTAACCTGATGCCGCTGTGCTGGCGTAGGGGGCGCATTCTTAAACTCTACCCGGGTGCTGATGGCGTCCCGCGTTTTGCTGAGGTCTTGGTTGGGGATTCTGTTCTGAAGCGAGCGGTCGCTACTCTCTCTCGTCTCCCAGTAGATTAACGTGCAGATAACTCTGCCCGGGGCGGGGGTATGTTTAGTTTTAATTATTGTTTATGAACGCATCTTTTTTTTTATTGCATTGTCGCGCGACTTTTGACAGTTGATAAAAAGTTTGTGTGGGTCAATATGTTTTTTTTTGTTTTGTGTGGCGGTACTTTTTTTTCCTCTTGAGATTAACTTGTGCAAAGAACGTTGTTTAATTTTTGTTGGACATCCAAAAAACCGTGGTGTCTTGTTGGACAAGGGCGAACTCCCTAGTATAAGTGTATAGTGTTGGTACGAGTTCACGTTATGTCGTGCTGCTGAACACCTTGAAGGAACGCCAGGTTGGAGCGAACCACACATCTCAGTACACTGCACCTTTACACCCCGTACCCTCACACACACATTCTCCTTCCTCGCTCCCGTACCAGGCCGGAAGCTGGGACCAGCAGGTATAGTGCACCTTGCTTGATAAAACGACCCGGGCTGTGCAACCACAGTTCATGTTCACCTGCCCATCGCGGTAGGTTTAGAACATAGTCAATGCTTACATTAAAACCTTCGCATATAAATCTGGCTCTAATGCGCGTCATTCGAAACATTCAACAAAAACACAATTTATTACGATACAACATATGATTGTACCCTGCCCCTCCATACCCGTGCTGGGGAATAATCGGATGTTTTTATCTAGCGTGTATCGAGAGACGCGCAGGAGATCCGGCTTGGTATCGACAAAAGCCCATCCCTGGAGAGTGTAAGGACTCACTGGTGGTGAAGTTCCTGGAGGCGTAGGCGGCGCTCTCCTTGTCATGCAGCATGGTGAAGGCGTGCAGCTGGTAGGTGGCGCCGGGGGACAGGTCGCGCAGCTGGTGCGTCCAGTTGCTGTCGCCCTCCACCGTGATGTTGCGCGCGCCGCCCTCCGCGCGCTCCGTCAGCGGTATCACCTGCACACACCGCGGTTAAAGCAAACCGAACATAATGATATGCTGTGTGAGATATCTGTCTCATTTTCGCTCACAAAGATGAGGATATTACGAAATTAAATATCAACCTTTTGTGATAATAATTTTTAGTTCATAATGAAACGGTTGTACCTACCGGAATTTGGAATACAAGTAGGATTCATTCTTTATCGGAATAGATGTTACCGTAAACAGAGACGCGTCCAAACTAACTAACTGGTACACATGGTAGTATTGAAGTTTTGTACCTTGAACCTGAAGCCAGTGTAGTCGCCGTGAGAGGGTGGCGACCACGATATGGTGGCTTGCTTGTTGCGGCCCAGGGTTACGTTCAGGTTCGTCGGCGGCTCCGGCGCTGCGCATTCAAAGGAAATGGTCGAACAAATTTATTTTCAAAGATTACTTACTAGTAATTTCCTATAAACACACTTGCACCAAGATATAATCCTACCATGGTTGCCTTAAAAGCCTTTGAAATGGCATCGACCCAGGCCAGTAGTAGTAAAAAAATCCATGAATGGGGATTTACAGACGGCGCGATTCAAGGATGCGAGTGCAGTAACCAGTGCACGTATGGAATATTTAGCCGCTATCGAAATTGAAATACAGGTTGATTGGCGAGTCCAATTTAATATTGCCATCGACACGATAGTGGAACAATATATTGCAAAACTTACGTTACACCATTTACATACCCGTGATAATGGTTTGATTCCACGTCAATAGGTCGGCGAACGTGGCATTAGAGTAGTATAGCATGAAGTGGTATTTAGTCCCCGGCAGGCCCTGGAAGTTGATGGTGGAGGCGCGCGCGGGCACGGTGAAGTTGGGCGCGGGCGAGCCCTGCGGCGGCCGGTAGTCCAGGCGGTACTGGCCGCCGTCCAGCGGCTCCGGCTCCCCGTCGCTGGAGCCCGGGATCTCGATGACCAGGTCCGCGCATGATGCCCCGTTCCACGCAAACTGTATTTATGTTAAAGATATAGATCCAACTGCATCAAGATGTGTCTTTGTTATACAATAATTACAATCACTCCAGTGTATGGATTCTCAGAGGGCAGCAACAAACCGGTAGAATCGTTATCTGCTATTCAGATAGCTCAATCAGAGCAGGGGAGCTTACTAGTGCAGGCCAGATGCCTAAATTGCCTTCTTAGCATTGTAATGACCAATTTGGTTTAGTTAGCGTTGCGGGCGGCGTCTGATAGCGAGCTTCACGACGCCGCGCCTAAAAGCTAAATAGTTGGCGTCGCGACGCTTCTTAGTAAGCGTCTCGAATCCTCATAATGAGCGTTGCGGCGCCGTATAATAAGCGTTGCGACGCAGTATAATAAGTGTCGCGGCCGCTTATTAAGCATTGCGACGCGTTATACTGAGCGTCGCGAAGCCTCATAATGGGTGTCACGACGCCTAACAGTAAGCGTCTTTACGACTTATAGAGAGCGTTGCGATGCCGTCTATTAAGTGACGCGGCCGCTCCGTGAGCGTCGCGGCGCCCAATAGCTAATAGCTGAATAGCAAGCGTCGCGAAGCCGCACAGTGGGCGTCGCGGCGCCACATAGCAAGTGTCGAAAGGCTCCCATTTTAAGCGTCGTGACGACCGTTATACCAAATTGGTTATTATTATGCTGACATGAGAACACTCACTACCAACTACGGCCAACGTGCGAATATAAGAAAAGTTAACAAATAGTCACAGGCTTATGACATGTTCAGAAACACTAATAATCTCACAAAAAAAAGATAAACACACATGTTGAGCATGCATTTATAAATGTCTTACTACAAAACCATGAATAGTCACTAATTATGTAAACTCCAAAGTGATAAACAAGATTTAGGCTTTTAGACACTGTTTAGTTAACCAAAAGTTAAAACTGTCTTAAAATCTGATTTATGGTAAAACTATACTCGTGTCGAACACTTTTTTAGATTCACATTGTTTCGCAGAGAATTGCATATTAATTGGGGTCCCGACACTCCTAACAGACAGTTTCTTGACTAACATCTTAGAGGAGTTTGGTGTTGCTGGCTTCTTTAATTATCAATCAACTTGTTTGGTTTTAATTAGAAAAGTTGACAAGCCGAGGGACAGTAGTGAGTTCCTCTTCCCCCCATTTGTTTTACAATGGTTTCCGCCAAGTATCCCCTAGTTTTATCAAAAATGCAAGACTATAGATAATCCGTATGTTGATAACTCAGTGCAACAACAGGTTACCAATTCTGTTGTATGACAGTCACTGATATTTAACTATACTTGGCATAAAATAGAGGAAATAGTATAACAAAACTTCTTTAGAATCAAAATATATTATCATTTATAACACTGTTCTTTTTAAGGAATAATACAACAGGTTTAAAACAATTAAAAAAAAAGAATATTTGTACAGTTTTTTTTGTTAAATATAATAAGTAAAATTGTTTATTTTCACATGGCAAAAAATACCACAGCTTTGTCAGAAAAAAATATAAGTTTAATAATATTAAATAATCAGTCAAAGTCAAATATTTATTTTGTACAGCCCAATTGTCATTTACATATATTTTTATTAACTCTACAACCAGATCGGAACACAACCTCGAATATTGTCTGCTTACTGTAAATGTCAGTAACTTATATTTGACAGTTTAAGTTTTTATTTAATTATTTAACACTGATTAGTTGAAACACTTATCAAATTGATACATTGTAAACCTTTTTTTAAATATACCACCTCTTGTTTAATATTTTGTATTCTTAAAAATGTGATAAATTAAATTAAATCCAGAAACGTCTGCATTTAATATTTGTTGCTTGTAGAAAATTATTAAGACTGATTATAATAAATGTATTTATTACTTTTTGAATTGTATTTCCTCATCATTTTACTATTTACTTCATTAGTCGTTTTCACCCGACTGCACTAGAAGGAATGTATTTATTGTTATTTACCTGTATTAACTATACAACTTCAATGCTAAATGTAATGACTGAGTAGCCATATTATTATTGAGTAACCATAGTATAACAATATTATTAAATACAACAAAATAACGAATTATAAACCATGGAATCAGGAAGCACAGTATCAGAATAATGATTCTGATCAATTGTTTCAGAGTGTTTAAGAACTTGTAAGTATACCAATATGAAAGTTAAAAAACTATGATAACAAACTTCATATGGTCTCAATGCCTAGACAGACATAATAAACAATAGCTGATTATGGATATAGACATCACTGAAAACAAGTGTTGGATTTGTATTGTATTTTATAAACACTAAAAGCAAGTAAGTACGCATTATGTGTAGCTCTGTGCCCAGTCACCTGGCTGGCCTGAGGCAGGAGTCAGGCCGTGGCTTCTAGAACTCACCGTGAAAACGGCAAGCAGTAGCGCCAGGGCCGCGGTAGCACGCGCGCACCTCGTCGCTTGCACAATCGACCTCTTCCACATCATTGAAGGCGACGACTCCGTGATTTCACGACACTTTCTCTTACGAACCGAGCGATTTTCTACATTACGGGAGCATGATTCATCTGTCGCATTGTGAACGGTAGTCATGTCATCACGTAAGAGTTCAAATATATTTTACACGCACTGCTCTTATTTATTAAAACATTACGATTTATGTATGTCCACACACAACACAACTTTTTCTTGTAGGACTTGAGCAAAGAGAATATAAGTTTGACTTGTTGACTTGACGGACCACAGAGAAAATAATTTCTGCGCTGTCTCAGCTGTCTGACTTGACAAAAAAATGTTAGAGGTGAGCCTGTACACAATGATGGGCGATCATTTTTAACCATACAATTTTTGCTTTGTTTTTAAAGAATTTATTTTGTGATATATTTACAAACAGAAAAATAAAAATAAACTTAAAAATAATATGAAAACAAACTATGTATCAAAAAGTGTCTTTGTTTTTTTTATTTATTCCACCGGCCAAGTATCTTTTCAAACTCTGTTATTGGCATAATCCTCGACAAAAACGAAGACTGCCTTAATATTAGAAAAAAATGTGAAGTGAAGTGAAAATCAATTCTAAATCGATAAGACACAAATAAATAAATATGGAGCGATTAATAAATACGTAACTAAGTTCCTACGTCATGCGTTATTAAGGTTATTATATTGTTATACACATACATTTATATGAAGCCAGCATTAAGTTACTACTCTAGTGTCTAGCAAATTTTGGTGCACTGACGTCCATGATACAAGTACGCTAGACTAATGATATCCTTTAAAATGACAGCTATCTATTGTGCCTATTTGAAGCGCCCCCAGCGTGGGGGAAAGGAACTAAATCTGACGTAAAATGCAAATGGCCGTTGTTTTGTTTACATTGTCTCCGTGTTTATAAAGTGATTTTGAAGGTTTAACGCGATTAAACTTGTTTGTTGTGTCGTATTAATATAGTTAATACATAAATAAGTGGTGTTAGTTAATAGGTAAACCATGAAAGAGTGCGTGTTATGCAAAACTCTTTACCAGAAGGGAAGTGGGGTTACATTCCACAAGTAAGTGAATTTACGGCTAATATTCAAGAAATTAAAACTTCTATTGATATTATAGGCACTTAAAAATATGTTACTAATCTTATTTATACGTGATTACAACGCATTTGTCTTTGTATTATCGGTTTTTTATAAACAATAAAATTCAATAGTGCTGTAAAAGTTCCTTGTCGATAAAATTTATCGATATTTTTTCTATCAATATCTTAAATAGATAGAACGTTCAAGAACGTAAAAATCGCCGAAGACAGATTTGTATTATCAAATACATATTATTTTAAAACAATGTTTACTAATTCACAGGTTTCCGACTGACAATAGAAGATTAGAATTATGGCTCAAAAACATTGAAAAGCCTAGTTGGCGTCCGAAAAAATATGATTACATCTGTTCAAAACACTTCTCTGATGACTGTTTTATTAAACATAACTAATGTACTACTTTGATGATTTTTATTTTCTACTAGCTGTCCCGGCGAACTTCGTACCGCCTCAGAATCAAATGTATGAGAAAATGAATTTATTGGTATTCTATGAAAAATTAAAACAAATCTATCCCACGGGAACCATACATTTTACCGGGATAAAAAGTAGCCTATGTGCTATTCCAGACTATAATCTATCTCTGTACCAAATTTCATCCAGATCCGTTCAGCCGTTCTGGCGTGAAAGAGTAACAAACATCCATCCATCCATCCATCCATCCAAACTTTCACATTTATAATATTAGTGTAGATTAATACCTTACCTACTCCATTGCTTCCCAAACAACATTACATTACCTCATTTCTAATTAAAAAACGATCCTTATTTAAGTAGGATCTAGCTAGTCACACACCACCCTTTAGTCCGGTTTCGGCTTATCCTAAGATTACCTACCCTACCCATGAGCGATTCGGCTAATCATTATCATTATTTGCTTCATCTTAGTATTAACCACTCGACTATTTTGGACATTAGCCATTGTTAAAGGAATGGATCATAATTATTTTCATTTTACTGCATGGGTAGGTTTAAGCATAAACATTTTTATCGATGTATCATATCACTGTCCCATCTCTATTATTAGTTCCATTCCCCCTCACTGCCGCTATCAGTGCCAAAATGGCGAAAATCAAATAGGCACACGATATCCGGGCTTATGATTAGTCCAGCGATGTATACCATAGAGGTCAGTGTTTTGGTGGCAGCCTTGGTGACGGTGTTGCCAGATTGGGTATTTTTTTCGCAATAGTGGGTAAAAATTTGGGCTCTGGAGAAATTTTGGAGAAATGAAATTCTTGGAGATAAATTTGGAGAAAAAAATACCCATGCAGTGGGGATGCGGCGATGCGGAAAAAAAGGGTCATTCTGCTGTTTCAGTTTAGAAATTAGAACAGTATTTCAAGGAAAAAATAAGAAAAAGGCAAAAAGCTAATAAAATTGAATCATCCATTTGGTTAATTAACCGATATTATTAATTTTTTTGCCTTAGGGTAAAATTCAAGCAAATTGTATCATTTTGGAGAAAAAAATTTTCAAATTTGGGTAGAAATAGAAAATCACATCTGGCAACACTGCAAACGAAGCAACGCGAACTTGTTATTATTCGTTTGGCGGTTTCTTTCTATGGAAATACGTCTTGCATTATTTTGCTAGATTATAGTTTGTTAGCTTCAGGTAAGCTAACAATAAGTTAATTAGTGCCTAACAATAAAAATGGTGGGGAGTGATTCAAGTACGTGGTCACCGGATAATACCATTAGAGTTCTGATAGCTTCTGATATTCATTTAGGTTACTTGGAAAATGATCCTGTTCGAGGTGAGGATAGTTTCATTGCATTTGAAGAAGTGCTGTCGCAGGCCGTTCAGTATGACGTAGACTTGATACTGCTCGGTGGAGACTTATTTCATCATGCGAAACCTTCTCCAAACTGCATGTACAAGTGCACGAATATCGTCCGAAAATACTGTTTTGGAGACAAGCCGGTCGCGGTGGAACTATTGTCAGATCAGATTAAAAATTTTTCAAGAAACATCAATTACGAAGATCCGAACTTAAACGTGTCTTATCCGATATTATCTATCCATGGGAATCATGATGACCCTGTGGGTCAGAATAGCATCAGCAGTCTCGACATTCTTTCGATCGGCGGGCTGGTGAATTACTTCGGCAAGTGGACCGACTACACGCATGTGCGAATATCGCCGGTACTGCTGCAAAAGGGCGATACTAGACTTGCACTGTATGGTCTGAGTCATCTGAAGGACCAGCGCTTGTCAAGACTATTTCAAGAAAAGAAAGTAGAGATGGTGCGTGAGGAAGATCATGATTGGTTTAACTTATTGGTGCTACACCAAAACAGGGCAGACAGAGGTCCAGGTAATTTTATTAGGGAAGATATATTGCCTACATTTTTAGATCTTGTAGTGTGGGGTCATGAGCATGATTGTGAAATTATGCCCATGAAAGGTAGTCGAGAGACTGACCATTTCTTTGTTGTACAACCCGGGAGCACAGTGGCCACCTCTCTGGCAGCAGGCGAGGCACGCCCCAAGCATTGTGCTCTTCTACAAATACATAAAAATGATTTCATGCTAACCCCTTTGCCTCTAAAAACTGTCCGACCATTCATATTTAAAACCATCCTGCTGTCAGAAGAAAACCTTGGGGAAGGTGATGTGAATGAAAATGAGAAGGTCCAAGAACTGCTAAAACAGCGTGTCACAGATGCCATAGATGAAGCTCGTGGCCTTCAGAGTGGTGATCCCCGACAACCAACTGTTCCATTAATTAGACTCAGTGTTCTTTACGAGCGAGAAGAGCAAAATTTTAACAGAATAAGATTCGGACAAAACTTCAGCGGGCTCGTCGCGAACTCGAATGACATGCTTTTGATGAAACGCGACAAAAAGATACGTGAGCGCAAGGTCTCCGACCCAGCGGTAGGTGGAGTCGATGTTGCGGCCGATGCTATCGATGCGAGTGACGTCGAGGCGTTGCTGCGAGCGTACTACGACGCCCAACCGCCCGAGCGGCGGCTAGGAACACTACCGGTGCGGCTAATCACCGAGGCGGTCCGCGAGTTCACGATTAAACAGAACGAGGAGGTCCTTCGCACCGCACTCGAAGCACAACGGAGGCGGTGCATTGCCAAATTGCTCGAGACGAACGCCGAAACCGAGGAGGAGATAGTCGAGCACCTGCGCGCGTATCGCGACGAGATCGATGCCGTCGACGCCGAGCAACTCGTGGCACTGGCGACAGCGCCCATTCCGAGCAAGACCATCGAACTGTCGAGTGACGATGAGGTGCTGAAGCCGGAGGGGGACAGCGGCGGGCGGGCACGCGGCCGCGGCTCGCGGGGCGGCCGGGGCTCGCGCGCGCGCGGCGGCCGCGGCCGGGCGCGCGGCCGCGCCGATCCCGACCCGCCCGTTGTAGCCGAACTGCCCGAGCGTAGGACGCCACGCCGTATGGCCGCGCAGAAGTCTGCAAATTGGCTTCAGAGTATCATGGATAATCCGCGACGACGCAAAGGATCGTCGGACATCGACGACTCTGACTGATAGGCGGTTAGTTCATTGTGGAAGAGTAGACTCGTTTAGGAGTCGATCATGTGGGGTGGTGCCGGACTAAAATAAACGAAGAATTAGTTCGTAGAACGAATTCTGTCGATTGAATCAGGGCGTATCTTAGGGCTGTTCATTTATTACGCAAGAAATTTTTTGCCACTTTTTGACTCCCCCTATATATGTAAGAAAAAATAAGACTCATTTGTAATAGGAAAGATGAAATATAAGATTTGTTCCTTATATTTGAACTTTCTTGGTGTTGGTGTTGGTGGAATGAGGGGGCGAGGTCAAAAAATGGCCAAAAAAAACTTACGTAATAAATTAAGAGCTCCTTATACCTATAATTAATATCTTAGTAATATTTGTATTAATAAATGGAGATTTTTTTTAAATAATTAAAACATGAAAAAATGTAGATTTGTTATTCATTAGTATTGCTTGGCTGCATATTATTTTCAAAGTATAGGCTTGTACAATTTGAAGGGGCTTATCCAGTTGCAGTCTTTATCGCGCCGCTATCATTACTAAAGGTGTTGACCATAACATTGCAGTAAGAGAATAATGTAGGTAGGTAATATTGCTGAGCTATAGTCGTCAGCCAGACAGAATCAGATTTTCTTGCCCGTTCTTCTCCATAGGAATTGCATTCCGAAGGGGTGGTAAAGTAGTACTATAATATATTGTAACTTTTGACGATTCATAAGTACTGTACTTATTGGTCTACATGAATAAAAAATATTCTGATTCCATATTCATGAGAATACGCGCGATAACGTATAGCAGCCTGAGGTGCTACTCAGGTATCCCATCGTCAAAAATGTCACACAATGATAAGCTACCACTAGTGCACCAGCTACTACAGATTAGGACAAGGACGGCATTTCTCTCAAGTTACTGTCACAAAATACCAATTGTCTGGGGAGGTTGTTGGGCAAAAGTTTGATACCCAGACAAAATATCTTGCACTCTGCTTTTCTAGGTAAACCCTACTACTAAGCTGGGTTCACCCTTTTTTCTGTGCAGAACTTACATGGTTCTAGACAGATTCCGTTTGCGATAACCAAGGCAATTTGTGTTAATAACTGGTGTTGACATAGGGAAAGATATTAAAACCCATGATTAAATTCTCGATTTGTAGGAAGTTATTTTAAGCGTAACGTGACGGGGAAACAAAATAAAGATTTTTAGTGTCGTGAAAAATATTTATTTACACTTACATTTTGTTACATAAAGAACATTCTATAGAATGACTTGCATAAGAATTATATTCAATAAACTAGCTGTTACCCGCGACTTCGTCCGCGTGGTATTTAACAAAGACACAGCCGTTGGCAACAGCCTGCTCGCGCGTTCTGAGCCCGCGGGACGCATTGCAGGTTGTTACTATCAAACTTAATCAGGCGCAGCGCTGCAACATTGGTTTTAATTTTTTTCGTGAGATCCTATTTTTTTTTTCTAAAATAAAAGTAGCCTAAGTTACTCCTTGTTACATCTGCTATCTGCCAGTGAAAGTCCCGTCAAAATCGGTCCAGCCATTTCAGAGATTAGCCGGAACAAACAGACAGACAGACAAAAATGGTAAAAAAAATTGTTTTGATATAGGTATCGTGTATACATCACCACCACATGGTCACCACCATATAACGAATACCTCTTAAGGTAGACTAGGTGTTGTCATTTATTTGTTATAGCTACTAGCAGCGACTGACATGTGTCCATGCACACTGTCAGGTCGCCTAAATCAAAATCATTGACCGCAAATCGTAACCAAACCTTTGTTATGTTTATACGATTCGCAACCATTGATTGACTAAACGCTCGATTGCGATACGTAAACGGATACAACATAGTCCTCTTTTCTATAACCACACCTTGCTTTGCTCTTTTCATGGCATTCATGAACGCTCGCCGCTGACGTAGTGCGCTATTAGACCGCTTCAGGAGGCGGGGCGCTGTCCCTGTCGCCGGATCACAGCAAGGAGGCGCCGGGGGGCCCGCGCAGCGCCAGGCGCACGTACTCCACGGCCTCGGCGGCCGCGGCGGCGCGCGTCGCGCCCGCGAACGTGAGCGGCGGCGCGCAGCCTGTCAGCTCGACCAGCTCGAGCTGACCATCATCTTCGCCCTGCAGCTGCGTGTATTCGGCGTTTACGCTTATAGCGGCGGCGATCGCGGCCAGCGCGCGCTCCGGCGAGTGGTCGCGACTCGCCTCCAGAGCTTCAATGGCCAGCACGCGAGCTACATCGTCTGTGGACAGATGAGAGCAATGTCGTTCTATTTATCATTTTAATCAGTTACTTCCATATCCTAGAAATATACACTACACACCCAGTCGAGTGGAGAGCCCCAGGTGATATTCAGAGATCATTTGGCCGAGGTCCGGTTTACGAGGGCCCTCTTCGGCTGTTTCTACATACCGCTCCATCGCCTTTTCACGCGCTCGAACCAACGCGTCCTCCTAAACATTGAATTTCACGGGTCGATCATAAGTCCATGATAATGTTACATATAACTCGAGGATTAGTGTTGAATTGTTAAAATTGAATATTGCATCACTAGCCTCCACGAAGTCTTGCGTGACGCGCGCCAGATTCTCCCGCAGGTAGGAGTAGAGCTGCTCGGCGGCGAGCTGGCGCGCCGTCTTCTTGGTGGTGGCGGTGGCGAGGCGCTGGTGCTGGCCGAGGCGCGCGCGCACGGTGAAGTGGCGCAGGTGCGGCGGGCCCGTGTCGCCCACCAGCTCGTACTCCGCCGCGCCCAGCCGGTACTGCTCGCACAGCTCCTTCAGCAGGGCCACGTAGCTTCGCGGGTCCGTCGCAGAGCTTGGCGTTATCTTTTAGTGATGCATGACATCAATCAGCATTTACAATGGTTACAAACGCACAAGATGTTTGTTAGATCCTCAAAGTAACCAGTTTGTCATGTATAAAACCGTTTCTTTTTTGTGCTACGCTTCCCAACAATTCAGACAAATAAATAATATAGACAGTATTGTAAAGAACATATTGAAGAATACAACTCCAAGCCAATTTGTGTAGTTATGTAGTATGTCACAATAGTGTAATGTAAATATAGTGTAGGGTACTTTTCTACATTATTAAATAGTGATGTGGATTAAGTGGGTAGAGGAATAAGATTATCACAGTTCCTCATTTGTTGTAGTGGCTACCTAGTAGATTACATTATTCACAGATACAATGTGTTTTAAGTTCAGGGCTTTAAAGTAGTACATGCAATATTAGAAAAAAAAGAAAAGAAATCAGCTTGGGTTTTTGTACTTTCTGCTTTATTTCTTTGTCTAAGCTCAACAATGAGATTGTCTGACTTTGGGTTGAGTAATTCACCTGTGGGTCACTTGGGACAGGAACTCTGAAACCATAAGGTGGTGGCACATGATGGCCATGGGTTGCCAGCTTCTGCAGCATGGCGCGAGCTGCTTCTTGTTTCGCCTCCTTCTTGGAGCGGGCGGCTCCAGTCACAACTGCTCCAAAAGCTGTGCACCGGTACTCAAACATAGCTTGGTGTTGTAGCCCGGACTGTGAAAAAATAGAAGTGCCTTTCAGTTTCATTGTCCGCTTATTACAGTCATTGCCAGGATCAGAAGTGTTTTGAATAATGGTACCTGGGATATACATTCATACTCTGGTGACTCAGCCATTTTCACCATCATCTCTTGAAGTATGCTCACTGCAGTCTTCATGTTTTCCTGGAAAATATTATTGTACCTTGATTCAATTGTCCGTCATATACCTATTATTATGTAGGGAAGGTGTTTCCTATGAAGTGAATTGAAATATTATATTATGGCCATTTATGCATACCGGATTGATATAGTCTTGTACTTTTCTCTACATTTATGTTCTTATACTGTGAAATGTTTTTGATTTTGATTCAGGTACAGCCACCAGCCAGGGTTTAGCACATCTGTTTAGGTATTAGTATGAACAGCAAAAGCTTATATTTGTTTTAAATGTTCAATCTATCCACACAATTTCCATACTTTTATTGACTTATTTTACAGATCTGTCAGTTTCAGACAGTGTTGCCAGATGTGATTTTCTATTTCTACCCAAATTTGAAATTATTTTTCTCCAAAATGATACAATTTGCTTGAATTTTACCCAAAGGCAAAAAAAAAATAATATCGGTTAATTAACCAAATGGATGATTCAATTTTATTAGCTTTGTGCCTTTTTCTTATTTTTTCCTTGAAATACTGTTCTAATTTCTAAACTGAAACAGCAGAATGACCCTTTTTTTTACGTCACGCATCCCCACTGCATGGGTATTTTTTTCTCCAAGAATTTCATTTCTCCAAAATGCAGCAGTGTATATATATATTATCTATGGTTCTGGGGGTGTGTTTAAATAAGCCGGGTATTTTTTCCCACGTAACAATTACACTAATAGGTGCTCCCCGAGCGGTGTCATAGCTTAAATATCTATACTAGCTGGCAAACAAATAGTTGGCTCCAGTTGCGATTTGATATAATCTTTAAGGTACTCACCCAACCTTATCTATGATTCATATATTAAAAAAAAAACTCATGCATGAATCGGGAGTCAAACCCAGTCATTTTGAAGGAAACCATCGTTATGTCATTGCAATTATATTGCGTGTGTAGGTTTAGGAGTAGACGTTGCTATAAAACATGTGTCTAAAATTAATAGAAAATCAATCATTTCCCAAACGGGTTAATGATTATTCAAGAACATAACTGCCATTTGAAATATTTAGGTACTGAAATAAATAAAATACTATTAAATCAAGCATTTATTTTTTATTTTGGATACAAGGTTTCATATGCATTTTTTTCTTTATAATCTACACAACAGCATCGCAATAAAATAACGATGGTTTTTTTCCTTCAAAATGAGCGGGTTCGATTCCCGCTTCATGTATGAGTTTTTTTTTTAACTTAAAACTGCAATTTTTCTTATCTCTCAATCGACGACCATCTCGACGTCACAACCCGTATACGACTCGTATGGTCCAAACCGTGAGCGTTTTAAAGTGCAGATTTATTCCTAGCTAACCATTACGAGTTAGCTCACGAGTCGGGGTCAGGTGTACTACGTAAATACCTAGCGAATATCGTTTTCTCTGATTGGCACAATAAATAAAGGTTTTTGGGCTCAATTTAAAGAAGATATAGCCAAATTGGTCGAATACCTACTTGCTTTGGCATCAAGTTTTGAATGTTCGAACCCCCGGCTCGTACCTCCAGGATTATCAGATTTCATGAGTGGATTTTATTTTGAATAATGATACATTTGTGTGAAGGAAAACCTCCCTGGGCCAGCTGGGTGGCCTATGGCCCGAAGCTTACTCGTATAGTACAAGTTGATGCAATTTATACGGATTTTTCGAAGGCATTCGACAAAGTAAACCATCGAATTTTAATTAACAAACTCTCAAAATTTGGAATTACTGGCGAAATGCTCGAATGGTGTGCTTCTTACCTTCGCCAAAGACACTCTAGAGTTGTGATTGATGGGCATAGCTCCAATGCATTCATAGCTTATTCCGGCGTTCCTCAAGGATCAAATTTAGGTCCACTCTTTTTCAACATTTTCATCAACGACATTACTAATATTTTCAAACACTCAAACTTCTATTTATTTGCTGATGATCTTAAAATAACTCATGTTATTAACAATATTGTTGATGCTGATCTATTACAACATGATATCGATAATCTTTCTGACTGGTGTAAAACTAATAAAATGTTTCTGAACTCTTCTAAATGTTTCCACATAAAATTCACTTTAAAACGCAATAAACTTAACACAATCTATAACATTTCTGGTGAAATCTTAAAAGAAGTTCCTCATATCCGTGATCTAGGTGTAATAGTTGACACTAAACTTAAATTTTCAACACACATCGACCATATGTTGGACAATGCTAACAAGTCATTGGGATTTATTCTTAGAAATGCGAAAGAATTTAGAAAAATATCATCTACATTAATGTTATATAATAGCTATGTTAGGAGTAGACTTGATTATTGTTGTGCTATTTGGTCCCCTGTTTACAAAGTCCATATTACTAGGATTGAAAAAATTCAAAGAAAACTTTTGCGACATGTTGCTTACCGTTTTCGACCACCTAGACATGTAAAATCTTATGAAGACCGTGTTAAGCACTTTAAATTGCAAACTTTATCCGATAGGCGTAATTTTTTAAGTATGTCGTGTTTATATAAAATAATAAACGCCATTATTGACTCTCCTCCTATTCTAAACAAATTGTCTATTAACGTACCCTCTAGGCCGCCGCGAAAGCCCCGTCACTTATTGCACGTCCGGTTTTGCAAAACTAATCTCGGTAAACACGCACCTATTCCTCGTATTTCCTGTCTGTATAACACATTCGTGGATCGAATTAGTGATCTCGATATATTTCACGATTCATTCTATAAATTTAAGCACAAAATTTCTAATGTTTCTAACATAACATAAACTCTTGAACCCTATGTTCATTGATTTATTTACACATGTTTTACCTATATTACCACTTACGTCTATTGTTGTTGAACCTCTGTTTAAGTGCTACCTCTAGTGTACTCTACATTTGATCTCATTTTTTTAATTATTATTATATGTTACACTGTATCTGTGGCACATGATGTGGTTGCCTGTTATTAGAGTCGCAATTATCTAATATCATTCATTTTTTTTTACTATATAACATGTACATTGTAAACTCTGTTGGCAACTCTAAATAAATAAATAAATAAATAAATAAATAAATTTAATTGGGTCTTAAAGCCGGTCAGTTCATCAGTTCAATGTGGGGACACGCTGCAGTGCATCTCTGCCAACCTCTTGTAGTGATTATAGGCGTGATGCCAACGGAGTATTCGTGATGCTGTTTCTCTTATAAAGATCCACCACCTTACTAAGTGCCCACTACCTTTCCTATACTTATGTACCTACTTAACAAAATTTCTAATATTTTCATTTTTCTTTGTATCTTGAAATAAAACAATTTTTAAGGATTTTATCGCGTTTATTTTTCGTTTTTACGTTCCCGACGTTTCGGCTGCTTTACAGCAACCATGGTCACGGGAGGACTGAGGTGGTTGACGTCCTGGTGTCATAGTTAGAAACGGGCTACCGTACGGGTAGCCCGTTAAAAATAAACGCGATAAAATCCTTAAAAATAGTTTTATTTCAATGTGTAGTATTCGCGTAAATATAAGAAATCAATATTTATTTGTATCTCCTAAGCTTATAGACATATAGCTTTTATACTGTTATATGGGGTGCACGATGAGTCCCCCCATTGACGAGATTTGAGTACTTGTCCACGTCCGGCGCACCCTGGGCAAGCAACAACTGTTCTTATTACTAATCCTTTCATCACGATGGGACAAAGAAATAGACTCTAAAATGGAATGAATCGGATAATAATTTGGACAACTTATATTATATCATTCTGCTCTCCAGGGAGAAACTTATATACTAATAATTTTATGACACGTATCGCGCCTTTCCTCGGAAACAGTCAGTTCACCACTCGTCGGGCAGATCTTAGGCGAAGCATAGACGTGCTGGGGATGTTACAGAATTTTTGCTTGGCCATACTTAAGTGCTGTAGTAACTATCACAGCAATATTGATATTAAGTCACTATGCATGCAGTGCATTTGTTTACCTACATGGAAGGCACGGAACACAGGTGTCACACGGCACTAACCTATGACATGATATGAGAATGGCTATGTCTCTCAGAGACATATAGAGATGGTCTCTGGTAGAATGGCTGACATGAATTTTAGCACGGTCTGTTATAAGCTCTTGCAACTTTATTAATTCAAATGTTTACAAAGATCAGTTCGTCAGTTCCTTTTACATTTTTTGGCACATTCCGGACAGAAGTAGGCATCGGAGGCCCCGGGACACACAGTGGGTGACGGGTTACAGGGCTTGGGCCGCACTAGCTCGATCATTTCGAACAGCGTCAGCAGCAGCATGTATATGAACGCGAGCCAGGCGGCGTTAAGGAGCAGCTTGTGCGTGAAGCGTAGCTCCGGCCAGGTCCGATTGCGCGCCATGGTCGGCGTGCGGCGAGCGCGCGTTGCGGTGCCGCAGCAGCCGCCGGCCCCAGTACAGCAGCGAGTGCACGAACAGGATACAAGCGTAGATGAACAGCACTCGGAACACGGCGCACACCGCCACGCCACCTGCGTCTGTGTCTCGACGTTTCCCCATGCCTCAGGGGCCGCGGGCACTGAGACCAAAGTCAGTACACATAATTTTGAGTAATTTTGTAGTTGTGACTATTGATTCTGACAGCCAAAGAGCAGCGAATGAAAGAGAATTTAAAACTAATATGTGCGCGGTCTATGGAAGTCATTAAATACCTACCTCATTTACAAAAACTCTTTTTACTTTGTGAATGAAGATGATGATGATGATGATGATGATGATGATTTTTCATATCACCATGTCACATTCATTATTTTATTTATAATGTGTATATATTGAGTGTGTTATTGCTATTAATTACTTGACTTTGGCAAAATACCCACTAAGTTGTGGGTGAGGCCATATTCATATCCATTTTATTTCATCGCATCTCATTTCGTAAAGAAAGAAGAATAGATCCATCTATAATTACCTATCTCACCCTATGCGCATATAAAACTAAAAAAGTAATCAGGATAATATTTATGAATACGTACAACCAGCCAGGCTCGACTATACAGACGTAACTAAAGACACGTAAGCTATGTATTTATAGATTAAATGATCTTATAGCATTTTAAGAATTTTGTTATCGTTTATATGATCAAATGGAAGCGAGTAGCGAGGAGATCGGTATGTTATCGGAGCAGAGGCGTCATGCAGTCGGCTTGGGTCGGCTCTTAGCCGCGGGGTGTTGAGGCGGCGATAGGACACACCTGGCGGTTCCGGCCAGCAGCGGGGGCTTTCTAAACCCACTCGTATGTATTTTAAATGTGTATAGAATATTAGGTGTTTTGGTCAAGGACGTTGCCATCCCTTCGAAATACCTTAAACAACCCCCCGTTTTGCACTTAGGTACTTACTAATGTCTCTGATGCAGAGGTCGACCCCCCTGAATTCCTGGCTACCTACGACCTTGTTTTGGCATACTAACTGAATCTAACTAAACTTTACATTTAAAAGCTTTGGATACACTAGGGGACCAAATGTTTCATAACATGTCCTACGGCACAGAATTTATGTGGTTGCATATAACCAACGTTGGTAAAAGGAAAAAAGGAAGGCAGCACAGATCACGAGAGATATGCCGTGCGGTTCAAAATGTATGGGAACTCGCTGTCTCCGTTTTGTTCCCCACCACTCGCCACAGAACACATGCAATTACATAAAACCAACCAATACGAAGTCTCACACACACACGCGTGCCAATAATTCGGTGCGTGCTGCGTCGTCGCCGCATACAGCGGCCGTACCACGCGACGCACCAGTTTATTCAAAGTATCGTTAGACGATCTATCCATTGCCTCGTACATTCACTCAGTAGCGAACATAGGTGGTACTTAAAGAGCCATGTATTTTGTACAAAAATAAAAAGTCGTTGTGCTACATGAAAACTAAAATAACATAATAAAGGCATTAAATATTTTTTGATTTGTTGTTTTTAATGATTTTAAAGACGAATAAATAAAATACTTAATACTGGCTGGTGAAATGAGATTCCATCTTTCGCGTAGTTGACTTTGCTGCTAGTATTTTTGCACACAACCACGGAATAACACGGCATTTAAAAAAAAAGTTAGAGCTCCGATACCGACGTGCAGTTGCAGTCGACTGACGGCGAAAACTCTATGTTAGCCTAATTTTGGCTAAAGGTGAGCGCAAGCCCACCGCTTTCATAACATATCTCCTCTAATATATCTGTGGAAGGCAGTGCCTGAGATGGGGAGCTGAGATAAGGAGAGCACGAGAACAAACGAGGATGAGCGTCTAATAACACGCTGATGTGAAAACAGCAATCAAGGCTAATAATAATATCTTTTACGGATTTTACTTGAAGCAGCGTTCCGATCCGGTTGTAGAGCTGGGCACTCGAATAAACAGTATCACCCCCTCCCAACCCTGAATGAGCCTGAGGTGCACCGCAGTGCACTCTCATTTTGCCGATCGTATTTGGTCCCAATTTAATAGGAAGCGATTATGTTATCATTATTATAGTGCACGCTTCCCCTCAATATAAGGGGGATTTAGGCCATAGCATTTCTTGTCTGTCAGTCTGTTTGGGTATCACGGGAAAACTACTGGACGGATTTTGATAAAACTAGCTTGATAGGGAAAATGTATGGGTTCCCACGGGATATACATCTTATCTATGAGGTCGACAAGCCCGAAGAGATACTGGAACATGACAGACTCCAGAATTCTTTGAAAGAGTTGAAGTCCGAAAGAATCACGTCCTCTTTGTTCTTATAACTTTCGATAAATTCTGTTTTAAGTCGTAAAGACCGAACAGACACGCGTGGAATGGCAATACGTCAATATTTACAGGAAAACATCATCGGTCTTTGTCATAAGCGCTGTGGAGGTGGCCGGGGGCGGCGGCCGCGTTGCCATGACAGCCGTCCTGAATCCATAGCAAAACCTATAAGCTATACCTCACAAATAAGACCAGTGTTTGTTATCCACATATTTAGAACTAGCAGTACATGCACTCGAATTCGAACGCCTGGACTTTAGATGTTCACTGTCACGGGAGACCCATTTCATTTACCGAGAAAACAACTTATCAATGTCAAAATATTGTTTCCTTAACTCTATAGAACTAGAACGTCGTGTACGCTATCATTATGGCAAGTTTAAGTAAAATGTGTATTTAATTTTGAGATACAGTTTTTGACTACCTTCTATTTTCCGGTACAAACAATATTCCTCCAGTTTTAAGATACAGATGACCAAGGTGCCTTCGGATATGCTATACTAAGTAGGTACAAAAATAAACTAGTAAGTAATTGGTGTAGAGTAGGTAGTTGGTGTAAAGTTGGCACATGAAAGTCGCTTTTAATTAGCCTAATTATTTCATTTCAGTATGAAATCCAATGCGCAAAACAAATACAACGCTCACATCCAGAAGATACATTCTAGCTCGTATTTTTTTGACTTGTAACGTCGTCAAACGTCTCCTACTTAATCGATGATAAATCAAGCCCCGCCCGTCATCGGCTGTCTCTCGCGGATCGCATTAGATGCGGCAACACCGCCGGTCCCAATGCGGTACGGTGTTGAGCGCCCTACCCGGCCCAACTTTCGGCCCACCCGTCGCGATAAATCATCTGTAATATTAGTAATTTTGGTGTTGTTTATTATTTTGACGTCACGTGTTTACGGCTCGCCAGCACACAACTATTCTCATATGTTGCTACAAGTATTTTTAATACGAACCAGCTACGTGCTGGAAGTGCCTCTGTAGTAGTTTTATATATAGGTAATATTGCCTGAAGAATGAATGAATCATCTTCACCTGGTCTGCATAGATGAAGATATTTTCGAGGTCCAACTGAACAAAACCAACCTTATTAATTAATCATTACAGCATCAATAGCGATATCATGAGATCGATCCCGATGGCTACTCAACTATTGACGTGAGCCTAGCTCAAGCTTTTGTTTATTTGTAGGGGCTTACGAGAAGCACATAATTTGTAATCACTCGAAAACACCATTCTTATATTTTCTGTAAGTATTGACTACACTTTTGTAGGAGATCTTTAATTAATTGTGCTTTGCTTGTGGTCTTACGTTGTATGATGCATGGCAAACAAATTGAAGGGAGACTAAGAATTCAGCTGTGAGCTCTGCTTACCCCAGAAGTAATACACGCGTGATCGAGACTGATACATACGAAAGCTATTGAACAGGCGAGGCACTTGATGCCCCTTTTATCGGAAGCGGCTTTGAAATGGAAAGAAGAGGAAATGTTTCAGCAGGGAATAATTTATATAAGACTTTTATGGCCTACGAAAAAGTACCTACTGCTTTGAACGAAAATGAAAACAGTGTAACAAAAGACTACTTAGCTCAGCAGAAGTCTTTAGGTAGTCATTTATATTTATCCTACATAATAAATCACTGTAAACCTACTTGCGATCCTCAACAGATCCTTTAAGGAACGAACACGAGATATTGAACTTTCATAAGACTAATAGTTCTGAAACTTGTGTAAATTCAGGCAAATCAAGAGGGCACAGCTACTTATCATCTTGTTTAGATGTTTGTTAGTGGATGACGCACGTCGCAACAGATGTCTAGTGTTTTGTATACAGTAGTCGATGAAGGCACACAACAGATTTTTTGTCCCGCAAAAACTACACAACTTTTAGCGGACTCGGGAACATGCATCATGAGTCCCTATTGAAAACTATATTTTCGCCCTGCTTATGTACCTTGGTAAATAGTATTTTTAATATTAAAAAAAAAATTAAAGGCTATGCTAAAAGCGGGATCACGTTTCGACGGAATAATCTATTGAGTCTATAATCTTGGTTACACGAGTATTATAAGTAGGTAGAGCAAATAGGTAAAAAGTAGGAGAGTATTATTTAGACTTTCTGCGGGATACCTACTCCAGTGTTACTCTATCTAAATCTAGAGTCGATTTGCCCGCAATATTTTAACTCAACAAATCCGGCCCTTTGTCTTCTTTACTTCGCCAAATCGCGCTGTAAATAACTGAACGTAGACAAAACTCCTGATACTACTTCAACGTTTACGACTAACAGGAACAGATGTTAATTAACCAGCGAATTGATTTATCTGTGGTGAGTTTTCAGATAGTGTCTCATAAGGATTTGGCTAGAATAAAATTTTCTCTAGCGCTTTCATAAACTAGATACGGAAGATTAGAATTTAATGATCAAAAATGTAAATGGAAAAGGGGCGTAATATAGCGGCGTGAGTACCACAGGAGTGAACGGGTTCTGCAATGTGGTCGAACAGTAGGATGCTATTGTCGCAAACTGTGTGGACCCAGGGAGCCTTAGACTGTTGGCAACAACTGTAGGACGCTTTTATTATCAATTAAAGGAAATAATTGCTTTTTTATAAACGACTGGAAAAAATTACCCTCCATCCTGCGCAGTCGGGTAAAAATTGTAGATTGGGTTGAAATTCTCTGCATAACACCAGCCGTGAATCATTTTGAGTTACACTGTAATGAATACAGTATGGCCGATGGTATCGCAAAGGCGTTTTGCGATCTAATTGTGTTGGAACGTTTGCCTTTAGTGCAGGAAGGGCCGGCACGGCAGCGCGGGGTTGAAGGGCCGCCGCTGCCGCCGGGTGAACGCCCCGCACACGCAAGCTTTTTCACGTGATGCGATTAACGTCACAGAAGTGGGTCAACAGAACACTGCACCGCTCCGCGCCGCGCACTTTGCCCAACCCGCAACCGTTATTTAGGAAATAATTCCATAAAAAACTTTATTCATGAATCCACCAGCCGCGCTAGAAGACATCGATGTTTGTTTGAATTTTCGTAATGTTGCAATTACATCTGCCCAAACGACTTGACTATTTTGTGTTCTATTGATTGGAGTTTAGAATAGTAACCAGTTAAATATAATAACTTAATTTTGGGAGCTGTAACTCGTTGCCTTATTGTTATTAGAATTTTACAAACCTACCTATTAATTGTTGCCACACGTCTGTCTGCACTCAGATTGCTCTAATGATATGGGTAAGGTTTATATGTATAGATTCCATGTAAGTATTTGAGTTTTGTATGGTTTTATATCAGTCGATGCACAAGGCATGTAGTTAAATATGGCCTTTTGGCTCGTTAAAAAAAATGCTTAATACCGAAAGTTTCTTGGTTTTCTTGAAAGAAGAACCGTTGAAGTGTCACCTTCAATCTCAATTGTTTTGATATAATCTCGTCATGATGTTTATACGACCCATAGCACGTGGCAGGCAGCTGGCTCGCGGCCAGCACTGGGGGATGATAGGCTAGTAATAGCAGTTATCTTTGTCATATTCGGAAGAAAGCGATAGGTACCAACCAAAATACAGTTCCGCACCACTAAATGGCAGCCTACAGCTGTAAACTCGCGGGACCGAAGTATATAAATTGGTTTGACGATACTTCTGTGTTATGCCTCGAAGAATTAAACCATGGATAATACTACTAAATTACAACATGTATTGTACTCAGGGGTATTTTGCAAGAAGATTGTTCATTTGGTAATGTATGAATTCTTGATGTACTCAAACTCAACCATACGATTTGATAGTGAACTATCTCCTAGACGTCGAGATCGAGATTTTACGTAAGCTAACCATAGGTACTTGATAGTCTACGTATTTAGACACATTGTATGGAGAATTGAAAGTTTTAAATACTAGCTAGAGGCGCTAGAGGCGCTGTTCAATATGCCATACAATGTTTCTAAATACGTAAACTATAAACTATACTTTAACATTTTTTCTTAAAATAATGAATGCTGATAAAAGATTGTATCAGGCTAATGAGAAAGGGAAAGGATATCAGGTTATGCAGAAACTTTAATAATTTTTTTTCAAAGATAATAATTTTTAATCAAAATTATATCGACTCACAGATGACGGCAGTAGTCACTGATGAAATCAAGTTTTCACAACTATTTCCTTAATCATGCTTAGATTTATTGAATCGATTCTTGCGCGGTGCAAGCGACACCTACCCACGGTAAGCTAATCGGTTGAGTGATGTGGACTACGTACCACCCTATGTTCAATGTTTTATGAAAGTGGTCCAATCGCCGTAACTCTGAAAGTAATTGAGATGAAAGTCGATAGATAGGTCACGTTAAGGTTAATAAAGGTAATAAAATTACAATAAACTGGTATTGTATCGCATCAAGAGCGGGCACATTGAAGTCGCGCTACCGTCTGGGCGGAGGGCGGCGGCGTGCGGCGGCGGGCGGCCGTCGATAGGCGGGCGGGCGGGCGCGCGGCAGTGCGCGGCGCGCGCGGCACCGTGAAGCCGCCCGCTTGGACCGCGGCGCACACCCGCGGCCACGTGACGCCGCGACCCCGCACAGAGTCACGACGCCGCGCGGCAACTGCCACTACCGACAATACCCCCTTATCAGAGTCAGTGCCGTCGTTGGCGCCGCTTCTGGGCTCGCCCGCGCGATCAGTGTGCGACGTCCCTGGACTCTTCGGCATCGTCGCGACTCGTCGCGTGTTTACATTACAGTGTCAGTCTCCATGGACAGAGATTAACAAGGTTACCACCATCGGGTACACCCACCAGTGAAACATACATACGAGTATAGGTAAATATAAATGTAGTAAATGCTCAGCGTTAAGTAGTTTTTTATTACCAGGATCGCGCCGGCAGATGTTTGTTACGTGTGGGATATAGCTTGGAATACAACGGTGAACGGTATGAGCATGTTCGTAAACAAATATTTTATACAACAGTAAAAAAATTACAGCTGGTGCTATGCGTATCAGCATTCCATCTGAGTGACAGCCAATTTTCGCCCTTGCCCCTTATAATAGCGGGTTATTATTCAAATAAACCAGTATTGTAACTGTACCTACATTAATTTCACAGGAATTTGTCATAATTTTAACTCTAGGGACTAAACTCCTGAAGTTGTTTGTACCTCGCTTGAGTTTATAAAGTTCCAGCGATCGCTCGGCACCAAACATTTAATTCATTTATGTCGCTTGCCATAGTATGCGAGCCGGAAGATATCACATTTCTACCGAAACCAGTTAAACTAAATCCTAATCCCAGGGGGGATTCGTTGATTAAATTTGAAAAGTTGTAAGGAGCCTTAAGAACATCTTGTAAGCGGGAAATATAACTCATTCTTCAAACATTCTCCTTTTATTAAAAAAAACCTAAAACCCGCCTTCGTAAAAAAATATGCAAAATTAAGGACCCATAATAGGAAATATTATATTTTGGTTTTTTAAATTTACTTTATTGTTTTCGTAAATTTTTTGTTATTATTTCTCACATTGATCACACCTAGGATGCGATTATATAAGATCATTATCACACCTTTATTATAAGTTTTAATTTATATCAAAATCGGTCTCGAGAGTTCTTTAAACATTTTTCGCTATCCCTGTAGTTCTGGATTTGGTCATCCTCGTCCACTTCAAAAATTCAGTTGTATACTTATAAAAAAATCCCGCCTCCTGAGCTGTCGGGTAAATATTACTTCAATCTTGGCAGCTGGTCATCAGATCGTTTTATTTATGTTCGTGTGCCGCTAATATAATATCTGAAAGTGTTTACAATAACTAAATTATTTGAAGGTACATACCTACAACGAGATCTCTAGATATGATCTGATAATCTGTTTGATCATGCATATGTACATACTTACATGAGTTTAATGAAACTATTTTTATGTTAAGATAAATAAAAATTTTCATCATTAATCAAATCATAATCACCTGATCTAGTGTACATATCGATATGAATACGGAGCGATTGCTGTCACTAGTCACATTACCAGTAACTAAGACCATTTTTGAGAATTTTTCAGGCTTCTGAGTGATAAACTGCTGTAAAACTCGACATACAGTGAACTCTATGTGTAGCTATAATAAAAACAGCGTGGATATTTTCTCCATGGTATGATTTATAGACTTTTGAATCCACGCTCGTCTTTTTTTGCGAACGGTACACGCTCTACAAAAGCAAACACGTTCGCATGTACAGTGAGCCGCGAAAATGTGTGCAACGTTTTAGGAGTATAAATATTTGTAATGTAGCCTACGGTACATTCGTATAGGATTTTAGTAACAATTAGTTGTAATTAGTACTACAAGTAAAGACATATTACCTATATACCTAAGTGTTTGCAACAGAGGGAGGATTAAGAACCCAGAAGATTACACCCGACTCAACCGCTCATTACCAATTAACAGTATTTGTATATGATTTTAATAATTAGACATTCTTCAGTAGTCTCATGTATAATATCTAAATATATATATCCTAGGAAATTGAAGTGTTCTTATGGGATGGTCGAAAAGCTGAAGTCCAAGCGTCCGAATTCGCGGGCGCACCGAATATGCAATACTTAATTAAGAGAAAGTGAAGACAGTTTTCCCATTCATTTATGAACAAATCAATACACAGTTAACGCAAATATCTGTTGAAGGATGGTGTGACTATATTGATTACATAGAATTAATAAATCAAATCCTTTGATTGAATACTAAAGCAAAAGGATCGTTCTGACGTAGTCCTGCAGGACTCCTTACCTTGGGTGCACACTAAGTAGGTTTTATTTATTCTATGCCTTTTGAAGAATATCTATGGCCAAAAATTTTATTTTCCTTAATATCGGCTACCAGAATTACATTTTACACTCAACTTTCACCAAAGGACTATCGATTGCGTAATCGTTACGCGATAAGAGTTAGCTTCCGTACTTACCTATTTTGTGTATTAAACACCGATCCGGTTAATTAAAGATCAGGTGTCTTCTAGGTTCTAAGTTTCCGATCATTGCCGATTTCACAATTTGTCCGGTATCGGTGCAACATCGGCAACTATTGTTCGGAGAAACATTACACTTATTTAATGGGTCGATTGCGCTCTAAAGATAGACATACCAGTACAGCAGAAGCCGGCTAGGTACTGCTCATTGTTATAATCATCTACTCTACACACTAATTTCTCTTTCTAGGTACTTGATTCTTATAATATCTTATTTCGTCTATCCATAAGGATACTAAGCTGCACTTAGCCAACTTTGTGGACTTTAGCCTGAATCCGACTTAAGGGGTTGTCTGTACTAGTAACAGATCTCTAAAAGAGCTGCTATTACATATGAGATTCCGGAAACATTTAAGGCACCTGAAAAAACACCCTTAGAATTTAGAAACAATAGACGTGGCTATAACCAGCGCATAATAAATGATTTATAGTTAGGGAAGATATATAATAGATCTTACCGGCATAATTCACTGCATAAGCCAAACAAGAACATGCAACATACCACGACTCGATTGGCCTACTTTTGCATTTTGACCTACTTGAATTCATAAGCGTTATCAACTTATTAGAATTTGGAAGCGTTGCATTGTCCATACAAGTGAGTGAGCATTTTATTGATAGTTTAAATTACGTAGGTGCTTACATCGTGTCATCATGTAAGCATAATTGGAAGACGTATGTATGAAGCATGCTGGAACACATCGCGATAAAATGAGCTTCGGTGTATACAAAGAGGACTTGAAAGTTTCCTGAAATGTAATAAAGTCAGTGTAAAGATTGTAATTTAAATAGCGAAGTTTGTTCTTTCAGGACATAATTCGTAGTCATTCGAGTTTTTTTTTCTTACAACTGTTACTATAAGGTGTTCTTTATTGACTATACCTATAGCTCGTCGGAGACAATATTTATACACAAGTTAAAATAAGCTGATCTAACTCACAAACACTGTATGGGCAAAGAAATCGAATGAAACCACTCTGTGGCAAAATAAATTGTCACTTGTAGCTGGAGTGAACGAGCATCAAATACACGTAGAATTCTAAGCTCAGTGAAGGGAGAGGATGTCGGCTGTCTGGTATACTTATTTCAAAATCAGAATACGTAGGTAAGTATGCCTACTTCAAAATCATGCTTACATCGTAATTAGTGTTGATTATTTAGTTATTGCCTGCCAGTTAATAAATCACGGGGAATGTTCATAAAAGCGATGATCAATGGATAAACGTCTAGTCCGATATTAAAAGAGTCCGATATCTTTCAACTTGAATAAATCCAATCCCTTCAATTTATTTGTCTGCCTCTTTAGAAGTTATTTTGTCTCCAAAGTTTTCTAAAGAGTGTTAGTATGAAACTAAAATGTTGCCTTTGTTAAAAATATACTTAGTAGTTTTTGAACGAATTATTAATGTAATACGAGGGTGGATTGATAAGTTTCCGGCCTGACTAAGAAAAACACGGTTATTTAATTTTTTTATTTTTTATTTCTCAACATAATCTCCTCCAAGGCTGATACATTTCTCATAGCGGTGTTCCAGTCTATTAATGCCATCTCTATAGACTGATTCGTCAAGCTCCTCAAAATAACCATTTACAGCTTCGATTACTTCTTCATTGTCCACAAATCTCTTACCACCAAGCCATTTTTTGAGGTTAGGGAACAGAAAATAGTCACTCGGGGCTAGGTCTGGAGAGTAAGGAGGGTGCGGCATCAATTCAAACTTTAGATCGTTGATTTTAGCCGTTTTTTTTCGAATCAATTTTTGGTCGACTGTTAGCAAACGCGGCACCCATCTTGCACAGAGCTTTTCCATATGCAAATGTTGGTGCAAAATATGTTGCACACGTTCATATGACATCTTACAGGTCTCAGCTATCTCACGCACTTTCAATCTGCCGTCTCCCAGCACTATTTGATGAATTTTTTCGATCATATCTGGAGTTGTGACCTCAACGGGGCGCCCTGAGCGAGGCTCATCAGAGGTGCTCACACGACCCTTTTTAAACTCGTAAACCCACTGCTTAACGGTTGAATATGACGGGGAGGATGTCCCCAGTGTTGAGTCCATCTCTTCTTTAATTTCCTTCGGCGTTAACCCCTTCAAATAAAAGTATTTGATGACAGCACGATTTTCCTGCCTTTCCATTTTTACGAAAACCACAGAGGCGTCTTGTTAAGCGTGTTCTCAAACCTACACTAGCAAGGCGATCGGGCTGAAACTATAGCTACAAGCTATCCAAGGATGGTACTATAGAATGTCACCTTAAGGTAGGCCTAGTGGCGCCAGCTCTTGGTCAGGCCGGAAACTTATCAATCCACCCTCGTATATGTTTTAATATGAGATCGGCTTGCAGTCAAAGGTACTCGTATCCCGATTCAGCTGTTAGTTCCAAGATTAGTTTTTTAAACCAGCCACCATCAATTTTAAATATAGAACTATTGTAGGTTTTAAATTTTTATACCCAAACTTTTCACTAAAACGCCATAGGGAGGTAGTCAGTTTTGCAAGCACAAATCTACATAAAGGTGCGACTAGACTGTATCGAGTATTTATGCATAATTAAGGTACAATTACATAGCGATGTATTTTTGTTGTCACTTTGAATATGACTTATGTTTTGCGCATGGACTAGGGAGCCATTATAATTAGAAATGAAGAGACAATCTTCGAAATACCTTCTTCACACGTCATTAGCGAAGAATATTGGCTGCGGTCAATAGGCTCGAAGCGGTCTTATGTCCACCCACTTCGAAGATCGAAAGTAATACGGCTCTGACAGCCATAATACCCACGTCTCCGCGACCCGGCGCACTAGTTGTGCCAGTTGTAGAAGACAGCAAGACATAAACTTTCTGCAAATTCCAGCTAGTTCACTTTGAGTTGTTCTTGTTATTTATTTAATGGAATAATAGGTATAACGTGACGTAGATGTGAACAAATTCAGCAAACACATGCAGAAACAGGGCAAGGCGCCTTCTCCAGATCATTATGCGAAATTAACCAGAATAAAATGACACTATGATGGCTGTTCTTAATGTCTTATTTATGAGCCGTCTCGGGCTTAAATGTGCAGTGGTAGCAGAGTTACGAGCAATTCAATCTCATTGTATGTACTAAGTCGCCTTTATTTAGCAGTTTATATATTCTCCTATAAGTCATCACTCAAACGACGCGAGAATTCAACCCAGTAGTACAGGCGTAGGAGTTAGGTAGGTTCTTTTGAAATTCGTATTCCTACTATTGTTGTAACTCCACGGTGTTTAATTATATTTTTATTACGTGTTGCTACTCTGCCCCTATACACTAGTATCTATGTTTTTTTCCTTTATAGGCAGGTATGTTGAGGTACTTTAAAAAAAAAATAGAATCGATTGTTTTACTTACAGTGGTAGTAATTGAACTAATCAGTGACTGTACTATCTAAAACTGGTCGAGTATGTACAACAGCGGTCATTCCTATAAACATCTACCTAGTCTAGTATCAAGTAAAGGCAGGCAACTACTTACAGAATACAGATAATCTAGATTATTTCACTTCAACAGAGAAACCAAATCCCCCAAGTTGAGCAGACGTACCGTGAGAGACTGATAAGCAGATGGTTGATATTCTTCTTTTGATTATAACTAGATATAGCATTGTGAAAACATTTCGACTTCACCCTTAAGCGTAGCTAGGGCGGGACGCTTACGGCGCGGCTTCAGAGTCTATCAATCTTCATTACTTTAACAAAAAGCCGCTAAGAACATCTCCCCGAAAGGTTTGGAATGTGGAGTATTTTCCTTTCTTAGGTCAAGAGGTGCCTTGGCAAAAGTGTCCCTTTATCCACTCTGAAAATGATCTTATGGAGCTGAATAATATCGGAGCGTTCGCATAGTGGAAAATAACACGTACCTAACGCACATACCTCTATTAAAGGCAAACGAGTAAGCAGATTTTACTGATAGTACCGCGACTTATCGCGGGAAGGGTAGAGTAGGTAGGTTACTAGGGGGAAGCGAGCTTGCCTACTAATACTGAGAATATGACGATAAATTGTTTTCCATTTTTTTATACGTCATGGAAACCCGTTCGTAGTTAATACACATGTAGACTACAATTGACTACATTAAAGATTTCAAGAAAGACGTAACTTTTACGACACGGCAACGACGTACACAAAAATATTTTACGACGCAATAACAATAAATATGGAGGTTTGAACTGGCAGTCTTCTTTCAGAACAGACAGCCGCCGAGAGCTGTCAGGCGGCAGGCGCTGAGCGAGGGGGAGGCGGGCGATGCACGCGCGCTGAGCGGGCCGGGGCTCGCGCCGCCCGCGCCGGGGTCGCCGGCCGTGCCGGGCGGAGCGGCGCGCGGCACGCTGGAGGCGCTGCGCCGCCACTCGCGGCAGATCGCCGCCCGCCGCGACCGCCGCGTGCAGGTGCCCAGCCAACGCCCCCTACCGACCCACGCGACACCCTCGCTTCCAGACTCGCCACTAACGAACCCTCACCTTCCAGTTCACGGAGCGGGCGCGGGATGGCGCGCGCGGCGGCGACGGCGCTGGTGAGTGGTGGCAACTCGCGGCCGAGCGCACGGCACGCAGTACGTCGCGGGCCGCCCGCCCTCGCTAAATATATCTCGGTTCGCCTCACGAGCTGTTGACTCGCCGCGCGGGCGGTGCGGTGGCGCAGCGTCGGAGCGCTTGCGGCGGCTGCGCTCGCGCTGGGCGCGGCCGCCGGTGACGGTAGTGTGTGTGCGCAGAGAGCGGCGGATCCGAGATGTCGGGCGGCAGCTGCGGCGGCGAGGGGCGGCGCCCCTCCACGTGCCGCGTCGAGCTCGGCACGCTGCTCGCCTCCGAGCCGCGCCCGCTCGACAACAAGGTCAAGGTACGGCTGGGTTACCACTTCTAATATGGAACGGAATGGCCATCATAACACCCATCTTGGGTACTTATTTCAAAGATCATGGGGGATTCAATTAAGTCGTTGACCTATACAGGTTGAGCCATCATATTCGGTAATTTGTGCAAAGGAATGGCAGCGGCGACTCTATAATCATGTAGCTCTCCTGTAATGATACATAAAAAGGTAGTAGGTAATGAATGCCTGTAATTAATCAAAACAATGTTCCATTTAAGGAGGAACATTAAACTTTTACAACTAACTTCAAAGTCGATGTTGTTGTCAATGAATACCTATAAAACTCTTTAAAATTCCCATGGTTGGTAAATGGCACGCACGCCAGTCCTGGTGATTATAGTATGGTGTACACTCCTGAGCCGGGGACTACTAACGCAATTGATACATTAATCGAATAGGAATGTCAACGTAAAAGACAAATCTGTCAATTATCAATTACGATACCATTCCCACTCGATTATGAGTCGATTAGCAGTCTGTTTTCGTCTGCATTCCAATAATTTGTTGCGTAAGGAATCCTCCGCTTGTTTGTTTCTAGGTATTCGGCTACCTTGTATCAAAACTGGCATTCCACAATCCGGTAGAAATGTTTTGTTTATGTTTGATCGTTATAAAAAGAAGCCGCTACAGCTCGGCTAGCAATCAAATCACTTTCTTGCTCTATTACAGCCATTCGGAAAGCAGTACATTTTACAACTGTTGAAAAAATACCAATTAATTAATAATAATATCGTAAACAATGCGTTTTTTGATAGTCACATTGTGTCGTCATCGTCACGTGTTTGTTTGATGAAAACATGTTCTCACAACATGTGACTACTTTTATTGGGACTGCTCCATACACAGCCACCATTATAAATCCGGTAAGCTAGGGTTAGCAGTGACTTTTTACCACCACCGCGATCGTACGCTTTATATATATATATATAGCGTCATAGCCTAGAGGAACACTATCTAGGCGCCTTGGAGAGGCCACAGCTATATATAATAACGCCTTTTAATTTTAATGGAATCATATGGAGTCTCTATGCTAATTTGAAACTGCTAAATACAAGGATACCACACGTATCCATAATAATGGCCCCCGTCCTTAAACCAAGGCACAAATAAGGGATAGTCACGAAACTATTCAGTTTTCTCTTATAAGTAAATTGCTGTAAAGGAAGGGTAGTAAAAAGCTTTATGACCTTTATGCTATAGGAAAAGTGAATAGGGCGCTTCTCAGCCGCCGTAACTCAGCCGCTATCTGTCGCGGGATTTATTTGTTGACCCCTAGTTCGAAACTACCGGGTGACGCAATATAGAGATTACTATCTCATAAAAATATCTCGTTTCTGCTGACTGCCAGAATTATTGGATGACTAGTATATTCAGGTGGTGTTATTGAGGACGGTATTTTAGCACTTGAAATAAAAATACGTTCAGAATGTATCTAAAATGTAGCTTTAATTCTATTTCGGCCATTAAATAAAATATACGTATTGGAAATCGTATTTGTTAAATCATTGAGTGTACCTAACTATAATCTATTCTTACTAAACTGCCGCCATACCTTACTACAATAGCGTCCAATTTAACACGTGCCTAACAGATAAAACGCCGTTTGCCGCATCGAATGGGTTAGCGCCCCAATAGAACGGCCCGCGCCCTGAATGTTAATCCGCCCTGGCCCTGCTGACCTTCTTACTGTCAAGCACCGATGAGAATGATCCTATTCCGCCTCGTAACACTAAACATATCTATACGGATGACGACTCAATATGATTTCGACCTAATTTAGTCATCATTAAATGTATTTTCGTGATCATGCCAAAATCGAAGCAGCATTTACATTAATTTACCTTTGATACCTATAAATCATAATATCTTATTATAAGGTAAAAGTAATAATAATGCCAGCCCTTTTTATGACCCCACTGCTGGGTACAGGCCTACCATCAAACCGGAGGGGATTAGGCCATAGTCCACCAAGCGGCCCAGTGCGGTTTGGCGGACTTCACACGTTTTTCAGGGGTTCTCTCAGACATGCAGGTTCCTTCACGATGTTTTTTTTCACCGTTTAGCAAATAGTAGTAGTATTATATGATATTGATGATACAATATCAATATCCTATAAGCAGCGTCGACGTATTGCTAGACTGGTACCAAGATAGAACGCTTTACTTGCAATTGTTTTGAATCACCAGTTTGTTTTATCTTAAAACACTTTGCTAAGCTTTTAAGCGGTACCGAAACCCGCAAGACAACCGCTTCACGCCTTTATTTGGAGTTGGTTCACGTCTAAAACTTTAGCAATAAGAATCGTGATTGGCGGGACTATTACAAAGGCGAGCCGCTTGCGATGCCAAAATACAAACATAACCGACTATAACGTACAAACGATGTGGGTATTGATTTCTTGTCTTCCGAGCTCTTTAGAGTTTGTAGAGCAGTTCATCCGCAAGTGCCGCTCAAGCACCGAGCCAATCAATAGAACAATAAAAAGCTTTAAGTATCTATTTAACTGGAGTCTGTCGAAATGCCCGCTCGGCCCGTGTAAACATTTACACGAGCGCACGTCGGCTGGTCGCGTCTGCTCGGTGGTTCGTCTCTTGTAAGTTTATAGGTTTACGATACAATCCGTATTAACTCGTCTCGATACGAATAGATTTGACTGCATTCGGTCCCTTATTGCGAATTTGATTTTCATTTTATTTAACTATAAGTACCTGAGTATTTTATTTTTTTTGATGATTAGATTTTTTAAATAAAATTGGCAAATTCGTTCTAGGTTCGTACCTGGCAGAAATTATGACAATGAGGGACGACAGAATGTTCAGAAATATAATCACACGCCTCAAGTGTGACGAAGTTACTTGCTAAACGCCACATAGTAATATTTCCAATGTATATTAGGTATTTACGCACTAAACTTTCCTTCGTATGTGCTTATGTAAACCTAAACAATATTTTACAGTAGCTACATACTAGTTGACACACGCGTAGTTCGAAAAAATAGGAAACCTGCTGCGTATATTGTAAAGAAAAGGAACTATACGAGTAGGTAGAAATATATAGTGTAATTTTGAAATCAAATGTATATACACTCGATTAGCCGCGTACCTACATACATGTCTCCCTAGAAAACATTTGAGACTAATTCTTTAGAACTTTAAAAATATTCCTTTAAAATGCCACTATGTCCGTGTAGCTCTTATTCTGATGTCACTGGCCAGATGCCTTAAATATGAGGTTGCATTATAATACCTCGGTAGCAATTGAACTTGATTAGAGCTGAGTCCACCAACATTCACCATAGGATACCTCGTCTTTCTTAGATAACCCACAACCCACTCAACACTAATCCTCAAGAAGCATACAACTTCACTATCATCGACAATCGGATAGTCCTATAGGTACTCACAAACAGTTCTTTTCTAAGAATTTCATTTAATAAATTTCCCCTTACTCGTAAGGAGAGCGCCCTAGCTGGCATCAGTGGGTGTAGGGCGGGCGGGCGCGCGACCCGGCGACCTCCGCGACCCATTTGTATAATGAGTGACAGTGGGCGACCGCCGCGTGCCGGCGCCGGGGCCGCTCCGTGCAGCCGTCCTACCAACCACTACTCGGCCATTGATAATCATCACAGGTGTTTAGGTCGCCGGTCGCCCCAATTTTCTTGAAATTTTCCAAATAAGTATACTTCACTTGTATTCATATGAAATTTTGGAAATTACTATATACGAGAAACGATTATTATGATGACGTAGCTGAAGGTAAAAGTCGCCAGAGAATTAAGAGACATTTTTTTGGAAAACGTACCACCCATAAATAATGGTGGCGACACAATATTTCCTGACATCGGAAGTCCAACACATCAATAATAATGGTAGGCTGAGGACACCGCTCAACCTAGATAAACAACGAGTAAACAAGCCTATTGGAGTTCGGCGGTTATAAACACGTGGATAGCATCATAGTTTTACATTTAACAAGTTTGCTGCCCTTATAATAATAAAAATGAAAAACCTTGAAATCGGAATAAAATCTCACCATAGTTGGGGGTCGAGTCACCTTCGTCCGTAGGAGAATTAAGTACCCTCGAGATACCCTACACGTGACCCTGGGTGGTGCCAACCAGGTGACAACTCTACTGGTGGTAGGCTTCGGCCGTGGCTAGTCACCACCCACTGAACAAAGCCATGTCGCCAAGCGGCATAGCCGTGTTCCGGCATGATGTTCGGTGCTGCCATTCATGGATGGCGGGTCAGATCAGTTGCGCTGCATGTGCCTAGTGAATGTAGCGTCTCTATCTACTGCCGCCTTCCTACCTAGGCAAGTATGCTCCATCGTAGATCTCATCGTCACTTACCATCAGGTGAGATCGAGATCAAATACTTGCCTATAATGTAATGAAAAAAAAAAATCGTTTCTAGGCGGTGAGCGAAAATATATATATTCATAGTTTCTAGGCTATTAAAGTATCTGCCGCCTTTTGAATACGAATGAGGGATCTGTGTCTTTAGTTTAGCCCACTGCACATAATACTTTATACTCACCTGCATCTACGTTTCGAAACATGTATAAATATGTTGACGACCTGCTATTCCAGACAAAGAGACCCATTTCGTTAGCCTTACGTCAAACAATTCCCAGGGCGCCGTCGATGAAAATAGCCCCATATTCGATTTTTGTTGGCAGCTCGATTACTTACTTAAAGTATAGTAGGTACTTGTACATGTAAGTATGTAATTATTATTTACCTTGTTATATTCAGTCCTGTTTTGGCTTTCGTCACTGTAGGGTCTGAATGGAATCAGATACTGTCAAAATTATAGTCCCATTAAATCTTATTTTTTTAGCCACTTGACTTCCCGATCTTCAGTGAGGGTTCGCTTTCTTAGGATCGTTTTGTGGATCCTCAATTGATTAAGTAGATTTGGGCCGAATGCCTATTTAACTGCAATTTAGTCATAAAGAAATGCCAGACCAAAATTTAATGTTTCGACTTCACTCATCCTAATCCATAGCGGCATAGCATCCATGGCATGACAGAGGAGGAGAACGTGGTGCGGCCGCACCAGGAGATGGCAGTGCTGTCGCTCGAGGAGAAGAAGTACCTCCTGGGCGTTGAGCGCGGTGACGTGGCGGGCACTAGGCGGGTGCTGCAGCGGGCTAGGGACACCGGCCACATCAACGTAGACTGCGTCGACCCGCTCGGCCGCAGCGCTCTACTCATGGCTATTGACAACGAGAACTTGGAGATGGTGGAGCTGTTGTTGGAGTTTGGCGTAGAAACACGAGATGCGTTGCTCCATGCCATCTCCGAGGAGTTCGTAGAGGCTGTAGAGGCGCTACTAGATCACGAGGAAAGGACTCGCAAGCCGGGAGAACCAAATGTGAGTGTTTTATCGTTAGATTCTGCAAAAGTACAATTGCTGGGGCTGGTATCGATATAGTGTGTTGTTGGCAGAGTTGGGAAGCGCTGCCGCCTGAGACGGCGACGTTCACACCTGACATCACGCCGCTGATCCTGGCGGCACACCGCGACAGCTACGAGATCATCAAGCTGCTGCTGGATAGGGGTGCGTCGCTTCCGGTGCCACACGATGTGCGATGCGGCTGCGACGAGTGCGTGCGGTCAAGATACGAGGATTCCCTCCGTCATTCACGCTCGCGCATCAACGCATACCGGGCCCTAGCGTCACCCTCCTTAATTGCACTGTCCTCCAAAGATCCGATATTAACAGCCTTTGAATTATCTTGGGAATTGCGACGGTTATCCGCGCTTGAGCATGAGTTTAAAACTGAGTACCAAGAATTGCGGTCCCAGTGCCAAGAGTTTGCCACGGCGCTGCTGGACCACACGCGTACCTCTCATGAGCTTCAGGTGCTGTTGAATCACGAGACGGGCTCGCCACAGGCGCCGTTGCCAGAGCCAGGAGCCCCAGAGATGATGCGGCTGTCGAGGCTCAAACTTGCTATAAAGTTGCGTCAAAAGAAGGTTAGTTAAACGTCCGTAGTGACTAGAGATACAATTATTATTCTCAAATGTGTAAAATGATGATATATTCTTAGTTATAATTTCGTTTCAGTTCGTAGCGCACCCTAACGTCCAACAGCTCCTGGCGTCTATCTGGTACGAGAGCGTGCCCGGTTTCCGGCGCAAGAACATGCTGCTCCAAGCTGCGGAGATGGTGCGCATCGGGGCTATGTTCCCGTTGTACTCACTCGCGTACATCGTCGCCCCCCACTCCACCGCCGGGAGAACGTTGAGAAAGCCTTTCATCAAGTTTTTGTGCCATTCGGCGAGCTACTTTATGTTCCTATGTGAGTTCACACATTACTTTAATTCTGGTTTTGGTCTGGTTCGCATAAACCCATCTTTATTTTTTATCATATATTTCTTTATTTTTCTAGTTCTTTTGATCCTGGCATCACAGCGCATCGAGACGGCGGCGGGTTGGGGTACGCCGAGTTCGCGCGAGTCCTCTGTCACGGCGCTGTCCCGCCGCGGCGCTATGCCTTCCCTCATTGAGTGGCTCATCCTCGCTTGGGTTAGCGGTCTGTATCGACATAAGACACGACACCTTATTTTTCGAGTTACTACTTCTTCCTTACAATGAATTAGTCAACCGAATAGTGTACGATTTTTCCAGATTGCGCCAGACTTGGTAACTTAATTGAATGTCGTCAATCGGGGAGGTGTGCTCTTGCTCCCCACTTTCGTGTGTCCATACTTATCATTTGGCGTATTTTCAGGTCTGATCTGGAGCGAGGTAAAGCAGCTGTGGGATATGGGGTTACGGGAGTACGTCCACGACATGTGGAACGTGATAGACTTCGTCACAAATTCACTTTACGTCGCTACAGTCGCGCTGCGGATCGTCTCCAATTTCCAGGTGACAAATCAAACTAACCAAATTACAGAAAAAGCTCTAAATATGAAAAAAAAACATTAGACTATTTGTTTGCTGTTGGTATACGTATTATTTCAAGCCACAAAGCTCGTCACAGCATCGTCTCTCGGTATGCAGAGCGCAACTGCGGCTTAGGACTTTCCGAGACGACAAGACGAAAATGGTCCAATTTATGAAACTGTCACCAGGTTCAAAGGGAGATGTCACTTGGTCTTCAATGGAACCAGCCCCGCGAGAAATGGGATGCCTGGGACCCAATGCTGCTGTCCGAAGGCCTGTTCTCGGCTGCCAATATCTTCAGCAGCCTCAAGTTGGTGTACATATTCAGCGTCAACCCACACCTCGGGCCGCTGCAGGTGTCCCTCAGTCGCATGGTGCTGGACATACTGAAGTTCTTCGTGTTGGATATTCTTGTGATTTTTGCGTTCTCGTGTGGTAAGTATTGAAGGTATATATGGAGATCACTAGTGCGCGTCCACAGATATATTAGAGTGCGCGTCTGTCTGCATAACTACTTGAAATCTCGAGAAACACTGAATGGATTTGAATGTGGTTTTCACTGATACGAGTATGATCTGTGTTTCCTAAGGAAGATTAACGATTATTAAAAAACTTATGAGGACCTGAACATTAACGGTATTATTAATCATACCAATTGTCTTGGTTGCGGTGGGCGCAGGACGAAAAGTGGGTCAGGGTGGGGCGTCTAAGGTTGCTATTAATGTGACTATAGCGACCTTGAGCACAACCTTTTTTACCTACCGTTTCGGTAACGTAACGATTTCCATCCCTCTCTGCCACAGATTTCATACATAAGTATGACAGTGACATAATGTTTTCTCGATGGGGTTACGATTACATTCGAAGTTCCTGATTACCCTACAGGTCTGAACCAGCTGCTCTGGTACTACGCCGACATGGAGAAGAAGCGCTGCCCAACAGGTCCCAACCATGTCACAGCCAACGGGACTCTGCCGGACCCTGATGCCTGTGTCGTATGGAGACGGTTCGCCAAGTAAGGCATTGTTTATAGTACTTATAAAAAAAAATGTTTTTCAAAATCATCTCATGATTGTAGTTAAAATGTAACCTAGACATGGGTGTGCAGTAGAATGTCAGAATAATACGTGTACGTACCTATTTAAAGAAAATATTCCACGGCTGAGGTCATACATTTGCAGGAAATATAACCCAGACAGCATAACAGTGATAATTTACCATGAAATAACACATCGTCTAAATTTTTACATCGTGTCTCATTTCAATGTTTTAACAGTATAAACGATCCACAGTTTAGGGTAATTTCGCCCGCCCGTCGCGTTGCTATTAAATCTCAATGTATTCCGTCGTGATGGAGATAGGAACTTATTATTATGCTTGGCCTCTTAATTAAACAAATACAAAACTAAATTCACCATGGTCTCTGAACTTCGGTAATAGAACCGATTCCGTCTATCATATATACAGAAGGGGAGGTCCGTAAGTACAGAATTTTAGTGATTTTGGACGTATAAGAAGATTATTAAATAAATAGCTATAAACATACCTTCAATCTTCCCATAGCCTGTTCGAGACGATGCAAACCTTGTTCTGGGCGGCATTCGGGCTCGTGGACCTGGACTCGTTCGAGCTGGACGGCATCAAGATCTTCACGCGCTTCTGGGGCATGCTCATGTTTGGCACGTACGCCGTCATCAACGTCATCGTGCTGCTGAACCTGCTCATCGCCATGATGAATCACTCCTATCAGCTTATATCTGTGAGAAATTACTTATGATATCATTAAGGATATACGATCACCTCACCGTTGATTACAGACTAATGAAAATTTAGCAGATTTAACCTCGCCTAGGCTATTCGTTTTCAAAGTTAATATCCTTTATGAAATGCATGGGCAGCATTTGGAACTTCATTGGGCAATGGGAACCATTAATTGGCTATGTACTCATGTATATTCTCGTTCGCAGGAGCGGGCCGATGTGGAGTGGAAGTTCGCGCGCAGTAAGCTGTGGATCAGCTACTTCGAGGAGGGCGGCACGGCGCCGCCGCCCTTCAACGTGTTCCCCTCGCCCAAGTCCGTGCTGTACGCGTGGCGCTGGCTGCAGCGGCGCATGTGCGGCCACGCGCGCGCCAAGCGGGAGCACATGCGAACTATACGAGTTAGTGTATACCTACATTAATTACATTGAGATAAATAGTCAACGATTATAATGACCCTGGATGTGTACCAGTCTAAGGAGGCGATCTTTCGTAAGGGTACGAGCTGGTGGGTAGCTTAATTATGTCAAATCGAGAACGGCTTTTCTGTATCTATAATTTTTTTGTTTCCAGAGAAAAGCAAAACAAGCCAACGAACGGGAGGTCCGATATCAGGTATTCATTTAAAATTCCATCTGATAGAAGTCCAGCTGATAACTTGTGAGTGGTGTTTGGGTAATATAGGTAACTGTGTATTTCCAGGGCATAATGCGCAACCTGGTCCGCCGCTACGTGACCGTGCAGCAGCGGCGCGCGGAGTGCGGCGGCGTCACCGAGGACGACGTCAACGAGATCAAGCAGGACGTCAGCGCGTTCCGCTGCGAGCTGGTCGAAATACTGCGCAACTCCGGCATGAACACCTCCACTGTCAATGCTGGGGCACCAGGTCAGCCACCAACGAGGTTTAGAATGAAATCATTGCAGATTGCTCAGTTATAAGCCTCGAGATCATAAAATGTTGGAAAGACTACTTTTATCGCTTTCGCGATGCCCATATAATTGAATAAACTCTCAGGTGGGGGTGGCGGCAAGAAAAACCGTCAAAAGGAGCGACGCCTGATGAAAGGGTTTAACATCGCGCCGAGCGGCAGCCTGGCGCCCGTGGACGAGTTCCTCGCGTCGCTGCACCACGAGCACGGCGGCTCGCACGGCGCGGCGCACCACGCGTCGCTGTCCGCGCTGCTGGGCGGGCGCCTGCGCACCAGCCAGTCCAGCCTGTCGGACGGCGCGGGCGGCGCCGGCGCCCTCGCGGGCGTGCGCCGCAAGCCCACCTCGCACAAGCGTCGCTGGGGCACGATCATCGAGGCGGCGAGGGCGGCGCGGGTGTCGAAGTTGATCGGACGTTCGCGCTCCGAGGATTCCGTGTGCGATCATAATCGCGTTTCTCCCAGGTGTGTGCCACGAATATCGGCTGATATTTCATATCAATAGGATCTTCATTCTAAATTTGAAGTTTCTAATACACCTTTCTAATTCAGCGGCAGCGAGCGCTCGGAGTCAGGCAGCGATTCACAGCGCAGCCCGGATCGCAGCACTCGCAGTGGACCGTTGCATCCGTTGACTGCTTTAGCTGCACTGAAGCGCAAACGCAAGAAATTCTCGGACTCGCGTCGAGCGGGAGCCGAGACTCGCAGCACGACAGCGTCGGAGGCTCTGCAGCGCGCCAGCTCTGTACCAGCGCGCGTGCCGCAGCCAGTGCAGCCGCCGCGCCCGCCCCAGCCGCCGCCCCCGTCGGTATCGCCCTCCACCACGGCCGAGAGCGTCACGGGTCGTGGCGGCAGCCGCGAGCCACTACTGGCCAGCCTCGATGATGATGCACATAAGGTGAGACCATCTTCACGTACGTGCGCTCAAGGCTTACAGGGATCGATTCCCATTAAAAATCTCATCTACAAATAGTTAATGGTTAACGCTAAGTAGTAAGACCAACCTTCAATGATTTGTTCGTCCAGGACGCTTGCGGTCGATGCGGGTTCGAGGGCGGCGGCAACGGGAGCGGCGGCGCGGCGGAGAGCGCAGAGGGGGCGGAGGGCGGCGCGGGCGGGGGTGAGGCGGGCGGCGAGGAGGGCGCGGCGTGCGGGCGCTGCGCGGCGCTGGCGCGGCTGGCGGGCGTCACGCCGCTGCACGGCCACGCGCCGCACCACTCCGCCGGCTGGCTCTAGCGGCGACTGCGGCTCGCGCGCACGCTGCTCGCCGGGACCACCAGATAGTGCCACACTTTAGGGATGGACCTACCGAACGTTTACAGCGTGTAATTTGCGGCGAGTTGTTCAATCCGTTGGTATTGAGCGCACATTCTCCATCCTTACGGAGCTATAGCGTGGTTGCTTCTCTATAGCCGTTCCTATAGGCATTAGTCGCACCGTATAACGTGGTATTGCCAATACGTTGAGGAACCCGTGTGCTACAACCCGGCGGCAGATTAGTAGTTATGATGCAGTGTTGCCAACCCCAAGAAACTAAAAAACAGCAGCTCACCAATAAAAAAACAGGAGAAAACAGTAGGTAAAGTAAAAAAGGGCAGATTTCATAATTTCCTGATATAATTAAAACAATCACCTACTATTATTAGTTACCTGGACTCACATACATTGTTATATTATAATATTGATAACAACATATTAAAAAAAAAATCAAAGTAAAATTATTGTCCACTTTCATCCTCTATTGCCTCATCTTCAGTATTTTCAGACTCATTTTCCTTATTAAAATCATACATATTTTTGTTAAATTTCTTCAATTGCCTTTCTGTGGCTTAAAATGAGTAGCACTAGGTTATTTCGGATTTAGTGTGCAATAAGTCGATATTCTGTTGCGTAATTTAGTTTTCATATTATTTATAGCTGAAAATAATTTTTCCACGGTGGCGCTGCTATGTGGTAGCCACAAAAGTTTCTTCACCAATTCACACAATGTGGGAAATCCCTTGAATCTCGACAAGAGTAGATACTGCCGTCTAGTGTCATTGCGTCTTATTACATAGTGGTTATCAAAAATATTTTCATAGTGTAGGTACTAGGTATAATATAACGCTAATTGAAAAACAGTAAAAATTAGGAATGAAACAGAAAACAGGGGGATAAATGTGAAAACAGCAAATCTACTGTTAAAACAGTAGGGTTGGTAACACTGTTATGATGTAATGTTATATCGGTGTTTATACAGAGCCTCGTAGCGCACACACGAGCCACACTCGTTCAATCTACTCGTATTTAACTAACATAAGTATACACACTTTATTTTATATCTAGCGAATAAATCTTCCTATAATATTTTAACGAAGACATATTTTATCAAACACCAATTAGTTAAGTAGCAACAAATGAAAATTCTAACGTAGATCAGATAAATTATTAAGTATAAGCAAAACAATTTATGAGCCTAAACGGATATTATAGTTAAATATACTTTGTACACTATGCGTGTCTACGTGACAGATGAGGTTAACTCACTTAGAAAGTGCTCTCCGATATAGATCAGCTATTCAAACCCCTTATCACGTTCCCACAAAGTATGTTTTACTTTAATACTCACCTAAGTACATATTATGCTGGGCACAGAAGTTTGAATTGGTTTTAAAAGTAAGACTTGGTACATAGGTCTATCAGTTAGAAACATCGACCCTAAGGTCTTTGTAACATTATTGAATCAAACTTCTGTGTAAGAAAATATTTTTAATTTATAATTAATATTATGTACCTAGATATTACTAGCAAATAGCGGCCTTAGGATGAAATGGACGACGTGCCTCAACTCGAATTCCTACCAGGTGCACACTAATTATCTTACTCTCGGCGACAGCACCAGAAGTAACACCAGCAACTATATACGAAATTCTAATAGCTACAGGTTTCTCAGAGATTTAAACTGCGATTACATTTCTTTTTTAAATTCATACCTTTAAAGTAAAAATGGTGGTACAAGACACTCGGACTCGTCAGCAACAGCTGGTACTGAAATATACTAACAAATGAAACTGAGCGAAGTTCCAATGAAACTTCTTAGAAGCTAACCTATGGTGGACAAGAGAACAGCTGACAAGTGAGGTACAAAACGAAGATCATCACTCCTAAGACCGCCTTGCCGTTAGATAGTAAGCTACTAAATATAACGATAATGTGTTCCAGAATGTTTTCCAATTATAAGTTACTCGCTCGGCGCACAGTGAAATAGTGGTACTAATATATAAAGTAAGCTTGAACAATATGAAACAGGGATTTTAAATGAAACAAACTAATTACCTAATAAAGTATCTCTCGCAGGCGTTCACTACCATTAACAGGATAAGACACTGTAGGATACGTAGAGTACTTAATTGGTAGGGTAGTTGTAGATGTCGCAATATTGGTTCGATTCACGATAAAGTAGTTACGAAATTAAGAATTCAAATACTTAAGTACTTTGTAGGTGTGAGATGGAGTGAGTATGAATTCATTGTTTTATCTTCGTTGGACATTAGATCGGTGGTAACAACGACGCACGGTACAGATGGACGAGCACGTAGTACTTATATATACATAATAGAGTCGAGTCCAACGCCACTATGAATGGCTCGGTTACATTTATTATAAATCACGTTGTATTTATTGATTAGAAAGATAACATAATTTTACACACAGGAGTGCTTACTGTTTGTTTGTGCCTTCATAAAGTAATTTTCGTCCAGAATGGGGTAGGTATGGTGGGTGGTGAGCATAAAGTACCACATTGCGGTCTTATTAACAGGTTCCTTTCAGGTTTGTAAACAACTAAAATGACAGGTATCCAAATACAAATGGCGGCATCCAGCGCCATAATTTAACGGCAGTTAATTTGTTAATAATTATTTGTATCCTATCGTCTGCGTGTTTGTCTATGTGTATATTGTGCGATGTCCTATGTTAGCTAGTTAAGTGGTGCAGGTGCAGGGCGTCGAGGCGAGCGGCGCGTGCGCCCGCGCCGACGCCGGCGAACCACGGCACACATATCGTCCTTCTGTGTATATGCCAGCAAATGAATGTGTATTGTTTACCGTGGGCTGCGCTTTCGATACAGACAGCTTCCGTATCACATGCCAGGTTGTTCTCAGAAATTGCTATAAAAGCACACCTATTCTATTTTAGACCATACCCGTAGTCAACAATGTTTTAAATATTTAAATTAATAAAAATCTATCAAAGATACTTTGTCGGACTTGGTGGTAATTCATTGCTATATAACATTGTGATAGTTCGTAAACACGTTGCAAGCTGTCCGTGCAACATGTATGTACTCAAACGCGTTGCAACCTTTGCAGTTACGCGTTGCTGCAACGTGCGCTGTACCCTGTGGCTGTAACGAAAGCGCGCTCTTTTCAATTCATAAATGTGTACTGGATATTATAGTTGTCTAGTACGATCAGAGGCCTTCACAAGTGTTTAGTTGCGGCCAAGCGCGCCGGCACATAATCGATTATATTTTGTAAAGATTGTTATTTATACATTATATTTGTATATAACGGTGCGATATTTAATAAAATAAGCACTACTCACTTTGTTGTTTCATTTATACAATCCGCAGTATCGAATTGAGTTCGTTATCTACAGTCTCCGTTCAAGGAAAATTAAAGATTTCTTTTAATAAATATTTATGTATATTGTTTGTTTCTTGTGTTACAATTGTAATTATTATTTTTGGTAATTTTCTAAATTATGATATATTATTATTATATTATCTACATTAAAGCGCACTTGGTTACTAATGATAATAACGAAGTATCCCGTCAATATTGATGGGCGGGTGTTCACACGGCGGCCAGGTCGAGCGGCGTGTAGTCGGTGGCGGGCGGGCGGCGCACGGCCAGCGCCACGCGGCCGGCGCGCTCGGACAGCAGCACGCTGCAGCCGCGGCCCAGCGCGCCGCGCTCGGCGGCCAGCGCGATCTGGTTCACCACGCGCCGCTCCACCTCGTGCTTGATGGAGCGCGCGCCGTAGTGCACGTCATACCTTACGCAAACAGTTCACACACATTATTGACGATTCAAACAAACATTACACTCGCGGTAACTATTGATGGCAATTGTGACAGCGCACCATTTCGGCGGCTACTACAAATAAAGTTCCGCACGAAAATAACAAATACACACAGTATACCTACTATACCAAAGTAATTATTCGGAAAATGATAATAGTCCTCCTGACAGACTTTCGGTCACGGCGGCCAATCTTAGGGGGGGACTAACCAACTATGCAGGAGAAATAATATTGCACAAGCACAGGTGCTCACTATCTTCCCTCACTCATGGTCCGATGCGACGGCAATCCAACACGACCGAAGGAAGCTCAGGCGCAGGCGCGTCGGCCAACCAGTAAATAAACAGCAATAGGTAGTCACCCGTCGGCCAGCGCGCCCAGCACGCCGCCCTCCCAGCGCAGCTCCACGGCGTGGCGCGAGCGCGCCTTGTCCGCCCACAGCTTCAGCTCCTTGTTGACGAGCGTGAGCAGCTCCTGGCGCGAGAAGGGCAGGAAGTACACGATCTCGTTGATGCGGCCGAGGAACTCGTCGCGCCCGAAGTGCCGCTTCAGGATGGGCCGCACCACGCTGTCCTTGAAGTGGCGGGACACCTCCAGGGACTCCTCCGTGTTCTCGCGACGCTCGGCGTCTTCCTCTGTGATCTCTAAGATAAACAACAAGATGGATAAAGAGGGTTCTACATACCCGCGCAATGGTTGAATGATAAAGAATATGATATATTCTGATTGCACATTACCATGTTGAGTTGAGGTTGAAACTGTGGTGAAGCGCACCAATAGGCGTTGGTTCATTGGCACTAATTATGTCTTCTCTCTTACAATGGCATTTCAAAGCATTTTCCTACTGAATACTACTTTGAAGTGTTATTGCTCAAAATTTCTATACAATTTGAGGTAAATATTTAGTCGGTAGTTTCTCACCGTAGTCAATAGGGGCCAAGGGTGGGACCAAACCAAACAAACCTGTAACTAGACGAATGACAACACAGACAGATTCATAAAGAAAAGCAGGCTACTGTTAACAGCAGGGCACCTCTCTTGTCCTCGGCTTTGACCGGCGGCAGCCGCACTCGCTGCGCGGTGAGAGCCTCCGCCTCGCGGCGCAGCTGCAGCCCGTACTGCGCGATCTCGTCCGCCGCCAGGTTCGACGTCATCACGAAGATGGCGTTCTTACACTCGATCAGCTTGCCTTTACCATCGGTTAGTCGACCCTAGGACATTTTGTGACTTTGTAAATTCCATTCTACCAGCTCAAAATGGCATAATATGCTAAATGTCCACGCCCAACAGTACACTAAACCCAAAAAAAACTTTACCTGTCGAGGTTAAATTACCTCATCAAAAAGTTGCAGCAATACAGTCAGCACATCAGGATGCGCTTTATCCACTTCATCAAACAGCACCACAGCATCAGCTCTCCGAGCGAGGGCCCGCGTCAACTGACCCCCTTCTTCGTGGCCAACGTACCCTGGCGGAGCTCCGATAAGCTTGGCCACTTCATGTTTCTCCTGGTACTCGGACATGTCGAGCCGGATGAACGCCGCCGGGTCTTCGCGGTGCATATACCTCGCTAGTTGTTTTGCTAACTCAGTTTTACCGATGCCAGAGCTACCCAGGAATAAAAACACAAGTGGGTGCTCCTCATCAGCCCAGCCGTTCTCTTTTCTTCGGACTGCAGCAGCGACTGTCTCTATCGCTGCTTGCTGCCCAACTATATATTGTTTGAGGCGTTGTTCAAGTGGAAAGCGACGTCGTTCTTCAGCTGCGGCGGCCGCGACCTCTTCCTCCCATCTGCGAGTATGATTCATGATCAGCTCTCGCGTGGGAGACGGGTCACGTGCGTAGTGTAGGGCCCGACGACCTGCGTGGTCCCGGGCGGTTGGATCAGCTCCTCCTTCTAATAATGCTCGGGCTGCACCTGCAGAGTCGGCTAAGGCTGCATAGTGTAGTGCAGTCCAGCCAAGGAATGAGGCTCGGGCGTTCATGGTTCCACAGAATTCATCTTCACGCCGTTGCATAGCTTCAAGAGGATGTAGCCCAGCTGAGGAGCCGGCTATTGATGCGCCCGCATACCGCTCCTGTAAATTTGGACGGGCGCCCAATCGCAGCAGTTCTTGGACAGCAGCACCCCGGTCATTGGCAGCTGCAACCATGAGCGCAGTCCAGCCGAGGGTGTGGCGAAGGTCCGCAGCTCCACCATCAGAGTCACGTGTGTGTGAGTCATCACTCGCCCCTGCTGCTTCCACCTGCCTGTTATTAGTAATTTACTGATTTGTTATGTAATCTCTGCAACATAAGAAACTTTCAACTATTTGACCTTTTCATTGCTTGGTGCTGTATTACCTATCATGCCCCTAACGGCATTGTATAGCTTCAATAGATTTAACGGTGTATGCACTTCGGGAACACAAAAAACTTAGAATAAAAGTGATAGGAGTCCATAAGATCAGTTTTATTTCAATGTGTAGTATTCGTGTAGATATAAGAAATCAATATGCAATGTAGTGTTTCCAATAATACTTACTTCCGCAGTTCCTGTACATTGCCCGTCTGGGCCGCTTTAAAGAAACGTTTTTCTGTAACAAATACAAAATACCTACCTCAATACTGATGCTTTAAAGAAGCTAATGTCTAGACTCTTTCTCTATGGCTTAGAAAAAACAATATTTTCGAAAGGTACTTATATAGACTGTACAAAGCTACTTATCAACTTGGGCAATCAGATTGTCCTATTAGAGAAAAAATAATAAATGCCAGATCTATCTGCCAACCTACCCAAATATAAGTTTTAACTAAGTACCATTGAAAACATGGTCAGCAGCCAATAGTGCTAGACCTAGTGAGCCGGCACCCAGAGCGTAGCCGCGGGCATAGAATCTGTGGTCCCCGCCTGGTCCGCCCTCGCCGCCCGCCGAGAGCACCCGCCTCGACACCACGCTAGCCAGCCCTGCTGTACACCTCAGCGCGCGCATACTGAATCTAGACGAACGTAATGATGACATCTTCTATTCACTTAACCTATTCCCTGACTTTTTATGTTCCTGCCGAGCCCCGATCCAACTAGCTCTCGGGAATTAATTTTGATTTTGAATAAATTGTGAAAGACTGCATTATTATTGTTTACACTGTACTATTTTTTAGTTGAGTTTTTTTTTGTCATAATTACTTTCTTTCAAAATGTTTTGGATCAATTTTTCTGTCATATTGTTAGGTTAGGTTGGTTTGTCATTAAATAAAAATACAACTCAACCATAGATATATGAACAGATGACTTTGACAGTGATGAACAGTAGGTATTGTAGCACCATACACGGCGACGCTGCCGCTACCCAAATAATATGTATTCTTTGAAGTATATTCATTATTTCCCCACCTCCAACTGGAATGTAAATATTAATAATAAAAATACAAAAATATACTGGATCTCTTTTTTTCGTCAGTTAATGAGTCAACTTGCATCTTGGTTGACATGCCAGCTTCTTTCTTTATGAAATTAGTAAGTTAGGAGGGACCTACAAAGCGGCCCTACTGAACTGATTGGGTGCTATGTTGAGTTATTCATTGATGTCATAATCCACATTAGATAGCTTGGGGCTTGTACGCCTCAAGCTATCTGCTATGAGCTCTTTGCTCGGACTGCTCCTAAGGAAGCCGCTGCTCCCTGAGTCGTTCATAGACGCTTTTACTCAACCGCATCCGCCTACGCGAATGACCTCTATATATACAAGTACGTGTATTAGGTCAGTGGCCTACGCTCAACCGAGAGTTTTATTTTTAAATTAACATAGATACTTTTGACACTGGCTACTCAACGTCCCTAATGGTAGTTTACAGTTAGAACTACCATTAGGGAATTTTTGGCGGGAAGTTAAGCAGTGAAGTTGTCAATTTTGTTTTATGTTGTGAAAATAGTGTTACTTTGATATATATTGTAATATCAGCGGGATATTATGTGCTACGAATAAAAATTGTGTGCTTATAAAGATACATGAGTGAAGGAAATTGAAATAAAACTGTATAGCTTGACTTTTCGAGTTCCCCCAAGATGTCTGCAGTCCAATAAATGTTCAGTAAAGTATCCACAGCTTTACTGATAGGGGTAGGGGATTCATTTCATCATCATCATCGTCATTACCATCATTATTAGCACCAGAGGTACTTATATTATTTAAAATAACGAAGAAATATTTTACCTGGCACTGGCAAAAAGGGCACTGTTTTGTAGCCGATTACCAATTGAAAAAACTCGGACTATTCTTTGGCCTTTGCTTAGAGTTTGACATTTATCTATCAGAATGAATGATGAAAATGGAAAATTTGGAAATCTTTGATGGAAATATTGAAATATAATATATAATAGCCTGGGCTTGAAATACCAAGAAAATCTTTGACTCTCTTCCTGCTTATTTTAACAAAGCCGGTGCCGGGTAATATGTGCATTGGCAGACTTGGAATCAATTTATTTACTTATATTGGTCCCTCTAAGAATGTGTTGACAATCTCTTGTGTACAGTTGTTAAATAAAGTTCCGAGAGATGGCTTTGGGAGGGTCAACTTACCTGAAAAGTGCCACAATGCTGGAGCAGCTTCTCGAAGAGATCAACTTCCAGAGGACCAAGGAAATGCGGCAGCTCATGAAAGATGGTTAGTGTTAATATTATTTATTTTACCGGGTTAATTAATTTCAATGTTCTTTAACGGATTTGCATTTGTCGCCCTATTATATGTCTATTTTATTCAAAACATATATCCAATATTGATGGTATTTGACTAGAAAATTAGAGAGTAGGTATCTATGCACCTAACTAGATTCAAATTGTATCTTTTTCTATCTGAAAAAAATTACCTATATCATGAATTGTCTAATTTCTTTCATTTGTCAAGTATTGGTAATGGTACTTGGTCTACTTGTCCACTATCAATTACTTGTGCCTGCACCCATTTTGTATTGGTTACCCAAAGGCGAAACTCTTATCTGAGCCTTTTAAAAAAACATTTCTAGCTTATACAATTAGATTAACAATGCCTACAACTTCCACAGTATATATTATTTGTATATATATATCTGGTCAGTATTTATATCTGGAATCAAGTTTAATCAGCTCACAAGTTTAGGACCAACTAGTAATTCAACTCTCCATAGTGCCTTAAACCTGGACTTAGTCCAGCTGTAAGTAAGAGTCTTGCTTCTGTGGAAATTTATCTATCAGATCTTTTTGGTCTCCTGCTTTGTAATGGAGGGAAGTGGGTAATTTTCTTCCAACTCCTCCTATTTTTATCTTTCGTTTAAATTCGTGCGGGTTCCAAGACATTTAACTCTATCCTGGGACTCGCCGAGGGTCAAACCTCGATGTCATCATGGGACACCACTGTAGATCCTGGCTTACAGGAGTAGCAGTGGTGGGAGTGTGTAGCGGGCCTAGTCCCAAAAAAAAAGTATGTATATATTATTTTTTATTTTGGAATAAGTAGTTCAGAAATAGAATCAGAATATTTTATATTCATGTAAACCATTACTACTACTAACCATAATATTTACAAAATGCTAAGCAAAACTACCACTCGTTCAGAATGCCGTTCCTATGGAGAAGAACGGGCAAAAAACTTGATGGTATCTTTTTTAAAAAAAGATCTTTTCTGTTCTCAAGATTAGTGCATACTGACAAGCAATTAAACCCCCCCCTCCCCCAATCTATTGATTTAGTCAGTGAACTGGAGGATACTTTACTTTATTACTTTGCTTTTGGCTTTTGCAACAGTATGATTCAGACTAAATGCACACCTGTTGTACTTCAACCTATTAAAAACTAGTTTCTACTATTTGCATTGCATTACAACAATTTTATTTGAGTCATATCAGCATACTAGTTGTTAAGGAACTGGTTTGTGTCTTTAATGACGTGCCGACGTTATACCATACCCTTGCCTGCATCTAGGAACTAATGATCAAGGTTCTATGGATGTCCATACTCAATTACCTAAGCCTGTCGCGAATTTCGGATCAGTTGCTCTAGTGCACTCTGTATACAGGTCGCATCAAATAAAATAATCAGAGATGGTGGCTCAACGACGCGTAATTGTTTGAATCGGCATGCGCAGACCCGCCATCTTTGATGATTTTATGTAATGCAACCTATGCATAGCGTTATATGGTAACGTAAGTCTCTCCAATCCTACTCACACAACAAGTATAATAAGTAAGACAATGACAGCATGCTTTCTCTATGACATTACTATTTCCTGCTTACTTTACAGTGTGCATTCTGTAGCTACTTTTGCAGGTTTGAATCATTCCACCAGTACTTTCATGGTTACTTTATTCCCATCACATGTAACACCTTACTTATTGTTGGTCTCAACTCAGTACTTAGATGCTCCATATCCAAAGTTCTTTAGGTACTTACATACTAAATTTACTGATAGGTTCATAAAAGATATCTGAAAAATTCAAGGCGATTTAGTGGTCTCCAGTTTAGATACTCCCTAGGACCTAGTTGTTTGCCCACAATGTAATATTGATGTATAATTTATTGTATTAAATAAATATCATGCATGCAGCTTAAACAGATATCTATCTGTCCTAACGGAAGGTTTTGTGGCATAACACCGACTGACAGCAGTTGCCTAAGCATTACATTAACGTAAGCATATGTTGGCCCACTCACACCACAGATTTCATGTATAAGAATGATAGTGAGTAAAAGCTTGCTTTACGATGTTACAATTATATACGAAGTTCCTAAGAGGGACACAGTAGTGCGATTATCAGTAGAGCCGGGGTACATTGTTTATCATTTGTAGTATTTTAAAGATGGCCCACCAGTTCTCTGAAAGGATGACTCCAAGAAAGAATGACTCCATTAAAGGATGGCTCCATAGTGCACTCTAGCCGACAGCAGAGGCAGTTGGGCTTTATTGAGTTGTCCTGGTATTATTTTAAACAAGACAGCTACTGAAAACCATAATTGATCATGGTCCCAATCAAAACACAACAATAAAATTGATGTTATATTTGAAGACTGATAAAATAATAATACGGTACAGTATTAGGTACATTTTTAAATTCCTTTGGCAGGCACGGTTATACCATTTATTAATATAAAAATGATGTTTATATACATAAATACTGTAGTATGTAGACTGAATTTATTTCTACATGAATAGAAAAGAGCATGTCAACAAAAACAAAACAATGGTTCATTTCTCAGTTTTAAAGTTAAAGGCACTTAGCAATTAAGTGAATATAATTTCATTCAGTAGGTAGGTTTTTACCGAAGTATATAACATGAATTAATTAATGTATTATGCAAATAAAATTACACACAACAATCTATATTTAATAAATTTTAATCATTCTTTAGGTATTCATTCTAAGATTATAACTTTACAACATATACACAAGGAAATTTCTGTATTTACAATTGAATTGAAACGTATACACGTATACACCGGTTTTGAATTGATAATTTGTATAAGCATATTTTAATTATTTCAAATTAATCCCTAAGCAGCATTCATGTTAATTCTAGATCTGAAAAAATCTAACATATTCGTATTATTTCAGATTCTGGTTTCGTAGTCCTACAAGGTACAACGTATTGGACAGATCTGTTTGTGCGACACTTCCTGTTCCAGGAGGAACAGTCCATCGATTGCGATGATCTCTTGTTCTTTGTGAGAAAGAGACACGTGAAGGGCTCGTCGCGGTACCTGCCCAAGTATGAGGTGAGTGCTCTATTGCAAACAGTGTGTCGAGTATTTGAAATGAGTTTAAAGTTCTAGACAAGAATACGAAAGCATAACATTAAGCGAACGGTTGAAATTTTAAATACGTTACATACAATGAGAGAAGCATTAGGTATTAAACCCGGAAAATACATCATTAAATAATATTAGGTAAGTACTTAATTATTTTAAGGATTTGCCTGTAGCGCTCAAATACCTACGTAACGTACTACGTACCTACGTAATAAGTTTCCTTTGTTTTGTATAAACTGATTAAAACCATATAATAAGTTTATATTTTAAAATAATTGATATTAGCAGCCGTAGGGTTACAGCTACTGTATTATAATGAATATATATTATTTTGAAATACGCAATACAGTTAATTGATATAATTTATTTCACACAAAAACAGAACGAAGATTTCGAACATGTATTACTGACAAATTCTTATACCTAAACACATTACAATTGCTTTTATAGTTATATCTCAGTACCCGCTGTCAGATTCGCTGATGTAGCATTCGTTTTGTTTTAAATGTATTATTAAGAGCTCCCTACCATGTCACCGGATGTGGACGTGTATGAGTGGTTTACAGCAGTCGTCGACTTGTGCCTGCAGGCAGATAAGTATCGACGTGATTGTTATGTGTCCTGATACTCCTAATACCCGATATTGAATATGCGATATGCAAGTATTATTTACTTAAGGTCAACAAATCTATCTTTTCCTACTCATTCTCATGTGTCAGTATCAAATATTCTAAAATAAAATATATTAACTTAAACGAATTAAGTACCTACCTACCGATTAATTAAACGAAGGCCTGATTTTTTACTATAGACCTGTAGTTGCCCATGGTTCTCTTAATACTGCCTACCATTGTTGATGAAGTGCATTATTGCATTATTATTATTGCATTATTAAATCTCCATGCTCATGTCCCCTTTGAATAAATAATACCTACCTAGGTAATTTTATTTTCGCAAGTAATATTTGAAAGCTATTATTTAAATATCAGTTAATTTGTGACTCTCGTGGAATGTTGATCTTTCAGAAGTATGCTGGTAAGTATGTACGTTATGTGCTTTCTTTATCATTGTACACTACAGTTGATTTAATTTCTAATATAGCACCATTAGAAGTTATAAAATTCTACCAGAAAATTATTTGGAATTACAAAAATTATGCATTAACAACAGTTAGGCATGTACTTTATTTTAACAATACAAAAATATGATTTCTTATAATATGACAGCAATTGCAACAACTAGAATACGAGTACATTACACTACACTGCACGGCCCGGGCCCGGCCGGCTCGCGGAGCGTGCCGCACAGATCACAGTACATTTCTCTAATAAATATAGACGTTTAAGACCAGATTCGAGATTGTTTATAAACTATACAAAATTTACACAAACAAAACGGTTGAATCCACCGATCATCGTTATTGTTCTCTGTCAAGTAAAATGAAATCTTACAAATATATTCAACAAGAAATGCGTACAAGGTTGTCACTATGTAAAGAGACGTTCGCATCGTCTAATATGCGCTTCTCACTATAGGTATACGTTCTTAATTCAATATACAAGTTATCACATTTGACGCGCCGCTTTCGTTCAATGTCTCGCGATCAAAACGTCCTTAAGCACAGCCAAACAGTGCGTCTCCCCGACGCCACCGGGCGCGCCCTCGCGCTCGCCCACTGGTGCACTGACCGGCCGGCCTCGCCGCCCCTTTTCGCAGACGGACGTCGAGGTTTTCCGCAAGGACTCGAAGAAACTGCCCATCGGCGACCCGGAGATCGACTGGGAGGAAACCGTCTACCTGAACCTGATCGTGCACCAGTTCGACTACACACTCACGTTGGCCATCTGTACGCGGACCAGTCCCAAGGAGCTGCAAGTCCTCAAACGGCATTCGCAGAAGGTGAGCGTCATACGCGTTCCGGTGGCGGCAGCGTCGAGCAGGCGCGTCACTAGCTGAGGCGGCTGAACAGCTTGGTGCGCGGCCAGGGCAGCGGCCAGTCGTAACGCCGTGGCACCGGTCCGCGCACGTTCCGCTCCAGGTACGTGAACAGCCAGTACCACCATTCGCGCTGGATCATGTAGTTGTTATAGCCGTTCCCACTGCGGTGTGGCGTCACCAGCAGCGAGTGGAATGTCCAGAACAGGCGTGTCGTCACGTAGTACGCTATCACAACGTCCACCGTGTAGTGGCCGTGCGCGAGCAGCACGAAAGTTACGCCCATCAATGCCGAGCCCCACATGGCCCAGTGCATTGGCCACAGCTTCTTCGGTGAGTATTCGGCAACTATCAGGTAGCTGAGAACGAGCACCATCGTGTGGCCCGAGTATATGTAATCTCCACAGTATGTGTGCTTCCCGTTTATGGATAAGCCGAATCCCGATATTAAGTAGAACATTCTTTTTATGACTAGCAGAGGCGTGGTGTTGTTGCTCTTTGGGCTGCAGTAGTAGGTGGTGCTTGACACCGGCAGGACGGTCACGAACATGGTGACCGACCGGTATAAGTAGAGCAGGCCAATGATAAAGAATAACCGGCGCGCCACGATAAACCGGTGCTTATGGAAGACGACCACCAGCATCGCGACAGTCGTCGATATCATGATCAGGTACTCTGACACAGCGAGGCCCCAGTCCCGAGCGTCGACGTTGTCCAGTATTATGTCGTTCAGAGGCGGGGTTGAGTTCCTGTCCGGTAGTCGTTCGTGCACTAACGACAGCGACATCATATTTATGCACACGCATAGAAATAGGAAAAAGAACGACATTATAGTCTTCCATATCTCTTTGGGGTACCTCTCCTCCCTGACCGTGCCGGGCGGTATTTCCACGATGAAGTCGCCGGCGTGGGTCCTCTGCGGCGAGTGGTCCTGGTCGGGATCGGACTCGTCGGTGGTGGGTTGCGGCGCATCGCTCTTGACAGCGCGTGCCAGCAGCGGTTGCCGCTGCATGAGTTCTGCCTGGTTGGGCATTTCGCCGTTCTGGCCGCTGTTCTGTTGTCCCGACGCGTTGTTATTTAGGTCATTCCGCTTGAGCCTCGCCTCGAAGTTGATGCCTTTGATTTCTTCGTGTGCGGTGTGCGTGGCTATCTCGACATCGCAGAGTGGTGGCGTGTCCGGCGGCGAGCAGGACGGGGATCGCGGCGAAGGCGCGCGCGGCACCAGCGCTAGCTGCTTCGGCTGCAGCTCATTAGCGAGGTACACCCGCACCGACTCTACCAGAGGCTCGGCGTAGTTCAGCTGTTTAGGCGGAGAAGGCTCTTTTTCCGGTGAGCGCGATGAGATCGTCATCCAATCACCATTTGGCTGGAGTGAACCTGGAAAAGAGAAAAAAAACTAATTAAATTTCGCGTCACCCCCGAATCGGCAATGTTACTTTGATAAAAACCAAGTTATATTTTATTAGCTACGTTTTCTCTGTTTTGCTTCGGTAGGTTTCTGTAGTCGGTAGTCTTTGTCTTCTTTGTTTAAATGTTTCAATACAATTATGTTGGACTTGTGAAATGTTTTTTTGTTGGTACAATTAATCACTTGCCTTAATTACCTATTCACTCGTTTCGTAAGGTTTCATATCGTTATGTTATGATAATATTCCTGTTGTTCGTCATGTTGGAATTAAAATTTATTCAAGAGGGTTCTGTTATATTTACAAACATTATTCTAGACGTATCATACTAGCGGTGGAAGCGGTGGTACGGTTCAAAGACCGAGGGTTATGATTGCGCGACAGGGCGGCGGCGCGGCCAGCCGGCACCGGCGCGGCGCCCCTCCTTCCCACTGACTGATGATAATAAATAAATAGCTATCGCCGTTCGTGCATCGCAGCCCGCAAGCCGAGCTACCTAGCCGCGCCGCCGAGCCGTCCCAGCGCGTTGCTCGCGACGCGCGACCCACGAGATTGCAATACCGAGACTATTTTATTGACGAGTCGCTGACGACAGATTTCTATTTCGTTTATCAACCTATTTATTGATAGGGCTTCTAGAATGTTTATTCGCCGCCTGTCTGGCGCTATTATGCGACTCACCCGATCAATGTGCGAACCGTAATTCGACGGGAACGTGGGGAATCATCGATTCGATGTCTCGACCCTACTATGCGCCAGATAGAAAGCAGGAGCACCGGCCTTGCGTCCAGTAAAATAACAGAGGCACGTAAACGAGGTCGAAATGGAAAACGATAACTACACACACACTTTACTGCTCTCTCGAGCGAAATGTACACAGAAAGCGATTCCTACAGAACTTTTTCGCACGATTTACGCTCACACTTATATCCACTGCACACGGACACCGATTACACAAATATTTTATTTAACAACCGGAGCAGAGTCGCTACGAGCGTGCGTGAAAACTGGCGACCGCGTACTAGAAACGATGGGGCACTGGTTGGCTTCGGTCCGATGGCGCTCGGCTGTCGTCGGCCGCATTCGGATGCCCTCGGCATAATGGATGATATTACGTCTCGTGCTGACGTCACCGTTAGCCGTTCTATCTAGTCCCTCGAAGGGTGCACCCGTACCCAGTTTGCACTGAATCAGAGTTAGACCTATGAATGAAAAGTTTAGGTACCTCGGTATTCGGGACTAATCGGTCAGAGTCCAATGTCCATTAGGTACTAGCTATTACTCCTAAAGGTCTCAGGCTATATGCTATTGAAGATTCGCGTTTTACTTTGCGGTTTTGTACGTTTTCTATTAATACTAATTAGATACTTACTGACTGATTTGCAGAAACCCATTTCTCAGTAGGGCATATTTCCGGTTGAACTAGCTTTTAACGCCGAAGTGTACTCATGCTACCGGAATGTTGCCTTCTCAAAAGAAGTTTTAATTGAAAGGTCAAATCACAACATTCAGAATATAATTAATTCAAGAACAGCCAAGTAACTAGCTCAACAGAAACAGGTATTGGTAGCAGAACTGAGTGTGTTTTATAGCTTGAATGTAAATTGACACATGTTATAGTATTTATAATATTTTTGACTGCATCGCTATTGAATGGAGGTGTCATTGGCAAACATACATAGCGCGCCTTTAGTGAACTTGATGAGCTCTTTTCAATATAATGTTATATTATGAGCCTATTTAAGAAAAAACAAAACAACATCTAACTGTCAGAACATGAATGATGTGTTATCTAAACAATGAAAAATGTTGAAAATGATAAATGTTCTTCTCTTAATCTAGCATAATGTCTCCGTGGTGCTTGACTGTTGATTCAATCACTATAGCTAAGATTGCGAGATTTATGTTATTCAATATGCCATCTTCTAAGTCTTGAAGTTTATCTTATAAGTACCTTATAGATACCTTTCCTGTGCTATCAAATTTCAATGACTCCAAAAAATTTATTCATCTTGAGCCACTAGTACCTAGGTTTTTTCCATGTACCGTTATAACAAGGTTGGGATGTAAATATTTAAATTAATTCCAGCTGTAAATAGAACATTAACTCATAAAGTCAGGTAGACTGGATCGTCTGAAGCGCATAATATATTATCTTTTGTAATAATCATCCATGTAGCACGAGCGGAATCTGTCAATATCTCGTAACACGATGAATTTGATATTTTACCAATATGTAATCAATCACCAAGACTATTTTGTTTCATAATTTGAATTCTTATGCGTTTATCGATAAGGCGTTTGTTTTTTTGTTCCTGTAAAGCAAATGATTGTTGTTTCATCATATTGTTAATTCAGTATTTTTGGCCGTAGGTCTTATACTTGCAATAATGGCACGTGCTAGTGTATACATATTTGTTCAGTTCTGATAGTTATGGCCCAAAGTACATCATCAACTGAACGATAATATTTCCTACAAAATTAGCTTAATCCTTCGTCGTCTCTCAAGACTAAGTTAGACAAAGACTCAAGACTAAGACCAAGGTACTAAGTACAAAAATAATTCATAAGTACTGTAAAAATTGGTTGCAAGGCTTCCAATCGAACGACAGTTAGCTTATTCTTGTATAATTATTTTATACCAATAAAAACATACAATGTAAAAAAAGGTGACATGGCTCGCAACACAATGCAATCCTACCAACCAAAAAAGTTGTGATATCTCATAATATAGCCTTGCCAGTATAGTTGGTTATATTTAGTTAGTATGGAAGCACCTATTCATAAATTTTCTCATAAATTGTTTCCTAATTTGTTACCAAACAACATTTAGTGAATGTATCAATATTAGAAATTTTATTTCTATAAGGTAGTGGCTTGGCAATCTGTAAAATTTTGCGATTACATTTATTTGCTGTAGAATTTACTAATTTCAAATTGTTAACAAAATGTGCAGAAATCATTAGCTTAATTATGTTCCAAATACCAGTATTTTATGACATAACAAAGCTATTCTTTGCTCTAAACAGGATTAAGTACAGGGTTTGTTTGGACTTCTTCGCAGACTTTGCTAGTTCATTGTCTTCGCTGTCCTCAATTCTCACTTGACTGGTGGGCAGTCGACCACCCTTGCCCCTTCCCCGTTTGCTTTATTTCTTTCCCCAATTGAGAGCAATGTGGGGCTGCTAGTGATCAGATATTTAAGTAGGTACCTACCTATCTATTTTATGACGATTAAATGCAGTAACTCACAATTTCAAATTTGGTTAGTGGTATTTCGTGAGAATTATTGATGCTGATGATAATGTTTGCATATCATCTTTGGTCTCATTTGTTCGAACGTTAAAAACTTTAGGAAATCCTTATTAACGTTTAACATTAGAAATTCGTTTTTCAAATTAGTGAACCAATTCTCTTATACAATTATTTGTCTATTTAAAATGGCACTCGCAATCACTTTTCTTCGGATAAAAGTTGTGAAATGCAATTGTGAATTAAATAACATTCAATAATATTTTCCGTAAGAATATTGCGTATCAAAGGCCTTGTTATTTTTGGTTAATTAGGTAGACGCGTAAATAATTTCTTACACTTAACTAGTAAATTGGCTTGACAAAAGTGTGGTTATATCGCGCGGCTCATCTATACGTTTCTATGTAAACAGAATTTTAATTAAGGCTAACCTCGTTAACATAATGTGTTTTTATCAATTAACCGTTTTCAAAAAACCAAACTGAGTACCTATTGGGAGCAAACACATCTTCACAACATTTGTCCAGAGCAGAAAATTGTTTTCATTCGTATAGGTACATATTTAATTTATATTCAGATTCCTATTATTGTATTTGAACCAGGAAACCAGTTAGTTATAATTTACTTGTAACCTTAACGCGACAGACTCGTTCGTAGGTGTACATGATACAGCGACGCAACCGGTTCCTATTGTAAAGAAGAATTTTTATAATTTACCGTTCTCGACAACGGTCTTATATTTACAGATTTTAATTTCGAATGTGCTACAATGAAGACGATGTTTTTTAATAGTAATATTCGTATAGGCTTCTCATTAGTTAAAACAAATTGTCCTGCGATCTTGAATCTGGTTTTATTGCAATCCATTACTGGAAAACTGGTTCATATTCAAGGACTTACAACATTAGTATACATTAAGAAATGTATACTTAAAACAACTTTTGTAATGTACCAGATATAGGATGCACCTCTAAATGGAAAATTGATTGAATTGCCATGTCTGCGTGGTAGATAAACTCCCATGTCCTTGAAGAAATACACATACCGATAGCGGTTATAACCACAGTACTATGTAGGTTGATGTGGGTTGAAAACGCCTTCAATAGTTGATGCTGTAGGTATAAATTCAACAGGTTTTAGAGCACGAATGAACTGCGCTGTTACGAGCTTATAAATAGAATGGACTACGACCATAGAAAAACAAAATCATGGTGTGTAGGTAATCGATTAAAACAAATTGTCAGTAGTTTAGGCACTATTATTTATTCCGGTAGTTGTATACCTACCTACCTACAAATACCAGCATAGATAGATACGAAACGAATGAATAATGAAATTAAATTATAAAGAAGTTGAAAGACAATACCGATCTGCTCTAAATGGTACTAGAGTAGGATGCGGACAGGGAGATGAATGATTAAATATTACCAATGACTAGAGCGTGACCCTATGGAAATGGTTGTTCGTTATATTTTATTCCATTTCTAAGTGTAAAGTAGTATCGCATTCAATGAGCTATCGCGTTGGAAGCTGTGAGTCTGCGAGGTCTGGATATTTCTAGGTCAAGGCCAACGACTCATAGGACGGATACTAAGATACAGCAAGTACAATAGCTAGTTGCCAAGCGTCCCGTATCTCGATATGTCCGTGTATAACGATTTCGGGTATTAGTTATTTTCGCGATAGGCCGATATGATCGTGCCTACATGAAAACTACATAACATAGACTTATATGGTATTAGATATTAATCATGCTCACGCGAATGTTTCTCTTTCGATTTTAGTTTTATCTCAGCGAGTTCAGGTCAGCCGGGTCGGGTCTATGGCCATCTGCCAATTTTCTAATCTCTGTAGGGATATACAGACGAAAATACATTAACACTTTTGGATTTTTTGATGACGTAGTTCACCTATATCACTAAAATGTGTGCAATGTATTTGTAGATTTAAGTAAGTAGGCACTACTAATAATAGATAATAGATAGGTATTACTAAAGTAAGTACTCAAGTATATTTTAACGTTCTTTTACTAGCCGAGCATCAACCAAATTTTATCGTTGGCAGAATGATCGATTAATTTATCAATAGAAGCCATTATAATTAGAAGATAATGGAAGCACTTAAGTTTCTTAGTACGTTAATAGCTTTAAGTAGTTACTAATTAATATAATTGCTTGTAATCAAGCTTTTATCTCCAAGCTTGTGTTTACGTGATGGTTGTCTTATTGTTTTGCAGCTAATTAGGCGGTCAGCGAATGACGGCTAATGACAAAAATATCCGTTCTATTGTATGATTCTACAAGACAGGTATATTGTTTATTAAAAGTACCCTTGTATTGGGCTGAGAAGTAGAGTAAAGGACCTTAGTAAGCCTTTAAAAGACCTTTAAAACCAATATCAAGTAGGTACCTACATAATCTGTTGTCATTCTCTGTTTCGCAAAAATATTATATTGTTGACAATGTTGTGTTCTGGTGGCCACTGGGCTACCGGTCACTTCTGTACGAGTATGTGCCGACTGAATAATGTCGGTTGTATTTGAAATAGTCGTTTTGCCGTCTCCATCCGGACATATCCGAAATATCCGGACACGCCAACGACTATGCTAATAAAAATTCATTCGTGATCCTATCACACCACTTATTTGTATGTCGATGTTTGTCCTAACGTATAAATATGTTTAAGTGAATCACTTAATTTAGTTTCGAGGCCCATAGCTTAGGACAAACTTGATAATATTTTGTGATCCACAATTTGGCAGTTTTTGGCGTAAGTATGCAATTTTGACTCGCTCGGACTCGTCTCAGCGTGTCAGCAAGGTAAGGAGTCATTACAGACAATTATTATCAAGGACATGGCGGGAGTTAAAGTAAGTCTTTCTCGTAATTAGATTATCGTAATATCGTAGCAGTTATAACAAATGTGGAAAAAGCGAAAATATTAAATGGATAAATGAGAAAAACTATTATTAGGGGCCTTTATCAACGCAATAGAACTCAAACAATGGTTATTAGAATTTTTGTCGGTCTGTGTGCGCTAATCTCAGAAATGGCTTAAGTGATTTGGGATTTGTTTCACTAAGGTATTTGTTGCAAGCTTCACATACAATTTTGTGTTTGTCTTATTTCAATCGGTTCATAGAAAAGTTATATAAATTTAAAGAATCACGTCAAACATTTGTTCGATAAAAATGCTATAAAATAACTGTTATACAAATAACTCCTATATATATATATGTATATAAGTCCATGCGGACGAAGTCGCGGGCAACAGCTAGTTATTCATATAATCTTATAAGTGTGTTAGGGAAATTCGAATTTAGAAATTATATGGAACAAGACAATCCTTACCAACACTAACTGAACCCGTCAATATAAATCAAGTAGAACATAACGTATAAGCCCTAGTAAACCAGATCCACAATGGCCAAAGTGTTTTGCGATTGATTGACCTAGATCCCGCCTAATGTGTGGATGTTGCAGGTGTACGCGTCGCCCAGCCGCCGCAAGATGGACACAAAGGGCGAAGGCGAGGAGATGACCTACCCTCACATCTGCTTCATGGTCGACAACTTTGATGAGGTCAGTGCAGTTCCCATCATATTTATACCTACATTTCAGTTCGTATTTGATTAATTCATTACAGACAACATAAAGGTGAAGTTATTAAGGCAACAACAGGAAGGATTGTTAGCGTATGAGAAATTATATTCATAAGTAAGCCTGATATAAATAACAGCATCAAGTCAAATTGAGGTTAACTAAAAACAACACCCATACTGGGATAAAGCCTACCTAAGGCTACCTAAAACGGTATATACACTGAGATGACTGAATTATGAATAGAATATAATTATATTCTGCCAGAAATTATGTATTAGGAATGATGTCTAAGTTGTAGGCACAGACTTTTTAGAATATTCAGACAACACGCGGCGTGCGTTACAAGTGAAGCCTAAAAAAACTGGTATAACATGTAAACACAGGCACTTACGCACACATATAAATAAACTATAATAATAATGTTTATTTACCAAAAAAGAGATTATACAGGTATTATATACATACAATGCGGTGACAATTTAATGATAACATTGAAATACCTGTTACCAGTTATTGACAAAAACTTCCTGCACTAGGTCAGGCCTGTCTCGCAGGAAGTTTTAATTTAATCATAGATATTAACCTAGATGTAGTTTATGGCGATAACAATTATCAGTTCTTATAATAATGAATAAAAACAAACAATAAAGAGAAAAAAAAAACAAAATATTAATAAATGATAATAATAATGATGATGATGCACTTACTAACTAATTTGGCAACGTTAAAAAGAAATCAAAATAATGAAACAATAATTACAATTTCAAAAAAACACTTCTTAAAAATTGTTCAGTTTTCTGGTAAGACCAGGATAGAAGTTCTATACGTATTTTTGTTTTGACCTCACCTACCGTCAGGTTGTTAAAGTTACAGATTTTATAGATTTTGTTATAAGTAAAATGTTTCATATACAAGCTAAATCGCCTTGCGAATGCAGTTTTGATTGTGACCGTAGGTAAACAAAAAACTCGCCTTCTGACCATTTCTTCATAGTTGTCTAAGTTGATTACTTCTTTGTGGGTTACTAGGATAAGCTTTAAAATGTATAGTTTTCGCACACTTAGTAATTGCGTCTTAGTAAAGAGAAGGGATGTAGAGAAGCGAAAAGGTTTACTCAACATCGTTTTGAGTACCGGTCGCTGTGCTCTTTCTAGTCCGATGAGATGAGAAGTAGCCGAGCCCCCCCAAGCAAGAATACAATAGGTTAGAATGGATTGACATAAGGTAAAGTAGATCGATTTAAGCAAGGTTATTGGGGCTACGCCGCGAAGTAGTTTCATCATGTGTATAAGCTTTCTTACCCTGGATGATGATGAGCTGCAATATGACTGCTAAAAGTTAGGTTCTCGTCAATGTGAACCCCCAAGTATCTGGTGCACTTAGCTTTATTTATAACTTCGCAATTGCAATTTATCAGATGGGAACTGCAACTGTGAGCTTTTATGAATAGGTCAGCTGGTGGAGCAGAAGTAGCTGTTTTATGAAAGCAAATAAAACTAGATTTTGCTGTATTTAAAGTAAGGAGGTTATTGCTTAACCAGTCATTGACGCGACGAAGGCCAGTTTCGGTAGCTGTTACTAGATCGCTCCATGACTTCTCGTGAAAAATAATGACTGTGTCATCAGCATAATTGATAATGTTGGCTTGTTGCAGGTTGACTGTGGACAGATCATTTAGATATAAAAGAAACAGCGATGGGCCCAAAATGCTGCCTTGTGGTATACCGAACGTAACCTCCTGCTGAGTGCTTGTAAACGAATTTACTCTTGTGCACAATTTTCTGTTTGTAAGGTAGCTACGAAACCACTCAAGGCAGACCCCACGAATACCAGCCACTTCCAGCTTTCTCAACAAAATAGGGATAGACACAGTATCGAATGCCTTTGTAAGGTCAATAAAAACCGCTAAGCATGACAACCCGGCATCCAAATGTCCAGAAATAATGTTTGTTAGTAGTGCTACCGCATGTTCCGTGGATTTTCCCTGACGAAAACCAATTGCTGATCGGGTAAAGTGATAAACTATGTCCAGAACGTTAGTCTATATCGGACCAGTTACTGACTTATGCAAAATGTTTTGTGCGTGGTGATATTTAGGTACCGCTACAAATGCATTGAAATAGTGGCTTCACTTTCCTAGTGGCAACGTTACGTCTGAACTTCTCAAGAAGTCTGTAGGTGTAGGTGGCTGTATACGTTTATAGATAGATATGTATGCTTATGTATCTGCGAGTCGAGGTTACTTCACGCTTCATACTACGAGTACATGTGTAACTACAACTACATAGGTGGCCGTATCGAATTGTATAGCCGCGTCCGCGTAATCGTCCATCTAAAATTAGACGTGCCTGTCATTTTGATAATGACTGCTCTTTATGAATGGCGCTAATTATCCTAAAGAAAACTTATATGATGTTATTATATAAATTAAAGCCTAGAATATTCGGTTACGTTTCATATTTTGAAGACAGGCAGACCAATAAGCCTGGACATGGCGTAGGTACTCCTTTGCCAAAAATATTGCCTACTTGGACATAAGCTGTATATAATACTAGTTCTCTCGTTTGCTGCCATTTTGAGTCGCTTTAAATCCCCACCCCCGTGCCTCATGAATTGGCAGAAAAATGAAATATAGATTTGGCTGTAAGCAACTCCATTTGTTGAATACTCAAAGGTCATGTAGGTGAAGAAGGGATTACTTCGACTAACCATCCCAAGGAGTTAACCAAAGCTTAAGAGAAACCCGGAATTAAATTTGGTCTGATATTTCTGAAATTAGTCCGAAGAAGGTGACAGACAAACAAACGTCCCTGCCTTGTCTTATAATAGTAGTCAAGTTGGTTTCATAAATAAAAGCACCCTGAAATATTATTGCAACATTTATGATGATTTCAATGTGAGGAATATAATGACGGTAAGAGTTGCAACGCGCAACTATGTGCGCGTCACTTCCACAGTTTCTGCTTCCTCTCGCATCGGTTTGTCTCATTTGTGTTAAATGATGCGCTGAAATACATACAGTGAACTCATTTTATGGCGTTAGTACCCATGTGATCAACATTGATCTTATATAAATTAGCTAATAATCAAAAGACTACAAAAATGAGATTTGACACAGACTGCAAATAATGTTTCATGTGGAGTGGTACTCGGAGGGGTGCTGCGCGGAGAGCATTCAATTGAGACGCGGCTGGCTGGTCGCGGCGGCCTTGCTTACCAACAATCATTTAATTGCCTCTTTTTATTGCCACACTTACACCAAGTGATGTTCACAATGCTTGATGAATCATAATTGAGGCGATTATTGCAAATAATATTCATTATTATTGTGCATTACTACACAAACACGCAGATAAAAACTCATGCGCATACAGATCTGAGAATCTTTTGATATTGTTACATTAATTACTCTCGTTAGCTTGTGTCCGACTTTAGCATTTGCCTATCAAACTGTAGCATTGCCAAATATTAAAATCGTTGGTAAGTTTAGTCCAGAATTGAGAAACATTTACCAAATTGAAACAAATTCCTAATTTATTGAGCAACATTAGTTTGGACTAACGAAGGCCAAGTATTATTAACAAGATAAAACTTCCTAGTATTAGTATAATATTCTAGAATCATAAACTTGCTATTGCATAATACTAAGGAAATATAAATAATAAAAGTTACTCGCGACTAATAAAAGCTGAACTATTAATACAAAATATTGACCAAACTGGTTTTTAGATGTGAGTATTTGAAGCTTAGTTTGCTATTTGTGAGTTCTGCTATCAGTCGCGTGGGAGTTGTTTTTAACGATTCTGTGAATGTGGCGCGAACACCACGACCTTGCGCGTGCGCCGGTCTCTAAACTGTCTCCCTCTGTTTGTTTTGTTTAATTTTAGATGTTCTAGGTAACACTGCGTTCATGCATCGTGTAAAATGTTTATCGGCCTCAATGATCACTTCGAATATCCATTTATTAAGATACTAGGATAAACTTAAACTTCTTTGTTCTTGGTATCACGACTAACCTGCCAGTATAATAATTCAAATACTTCTGGTAAGTGTTTGAAATAAATTAATGCAATGACAGTGCGGTAAGTTTGGGGGAGCCAGAGAAAGATGAGATCCTCACCCGGAAATCTTCCATTGCTCTCTTTGTAGATATATAATTTAAATCACGTTTTATTCACCTTTCGAAGTTTGCGTGAAAAATCCTGATTATGTCAAAACGCACCACAATGTTCTTTGTTGAGGCAAATCGGCGAATGTGCAGCTGGTTCTCGCAATCTCAAAATCTTATCCACACCCTGATATTCTAAACTGAAATTGATGTGGGTTGTTTGTGGGTTGTCCGCATTTTGTTGGTATCAGCCCTTTCGCAAGATATTGGATCGTGATGTACCCAAATTTACATTTTTTTCCGGTCAATTTATACTCTCCAGTAGACTAGCTAACCTGAAGTTAGACCTCAAACTTTCCGTGGAATTAAAATGCGCAAATTGTCTACCTTACGTGAACAGATCATAAAAATGCTACGGACTTACATCTTCTATCATTTGTCTGGGCATGACGTTTGTCGTGTGACAAGACGATCTAACAAAGTATTTAGGTACCTATTGTCATTGTATAACGACAAGAAGCCCGTGACAATTATGTATTTACTTTCTTGAATGATGTCATCTATGTAGATTTTACTCATTCGTGCAAAACTTAGATACCTTATATACTACCTTATATATATAGGTACCTTAGTTACTATAGTAAGTACTTTTTATATTGTCAAAGTTATCCCTATCGGCAGCAGAAGTTGGAATTCAATTGTCATTTAGGAATTCCTGCAATGTACCGTTGTTATAATCCTATCATAATTTCCTTTAGCTCGTTCCTTTAACTAGGTAAATACTAGCACTAAAAATTACTTACGACATTAGACAGTGGATCAGACCGGTAGAGTACTACCGGTCTGATCCACTAACAGATTCCCTGAGGGATCCACCTGTTGAATTGTTGCTTGGCTGGCTCTATATTGTCATCGGAACATATAATTAGTTTTGTCAATATAGGTATTTATATGACTGCAATTAGTCATTTCATGCAAAACACAGAGTGATAAATCTGTAACCGCAGAATTGCGGTGGCTGCGGTGTGTGGTAAGTCTCAAAGGCCGATTGGTGGTCCACACAACCTCCGCGTGCAATCGTATGTAGACATTTATCTGGCACGATGCTGTGAAGGACATCAAGGAGCAGTGTGCCCTCCCGCCCGCGCCGCTGCCCCGCCCCCGCTCACATTTGTTTACAGGGTTTCGCGAAACGGGTGTGATAACCGTCTATATCTCTGTGGGTCACTGTTGATTTGCTTCGGTAACTAATCTGACCTATACAGGTTTTGAAATTAATATTACGTATCCTGCAGTTGCGCGCCACATTCATCTCACATCAGATCCAATCCAAGGAGTTAACTTTACAAATCTCAAAGGAGTGCAGAAAAAGAATCGGACACCAAAAATGTGCCAGATGTTTATAGTTATCTATCGTTAGCATCACATTTAAGTATAACTTGAATATACATGTTGCCTCTCACTTCCACGTTTCTGACTCAGTTTTTGCGTCGCTTGTTATTAAAATCATGGAACCTTCCAGTTTATTGCTGGTACCACGGAATGTACCTATTGTGATGTGACTTGCGCCTAGATTGGATATTACCACAGATTACGTCGTTATCGTCACTAATACTGACATCTTATCATATAAAATAGACTATCATTATTTAAATAAAGCTGGTGCTGCCCGGTTCCTATCCTACCACTAAGCAACATAGCTTAAAAAAAACCCAATATAACATGCTCAAATAGATCGCGCTGAAAATTTGAGCCACATTACCTACTCATTTGAAAAAAAACTTTTGTAAAAAGCTGTCCAGTTTAGTTTAACTCCAATGATAAAAGTTCTATTTTCATAATTCTTACAGAATACTCAAAGCACATCTTAACAGTATACAATACCTACATTAGACAGCAATCGTGTGTTCATTCAATGTAAATTATCGATCTTGAACTCATGACTTATTCTCGAATCGCGCGATATTGAACCCTGTTCGGTGCATCACAATGCGGGTTGTGTATTGTATGTTATTTGCTTGATCTATTAGTCAATTATATGTCCATTAACTTGTTAGTACCACTTGATAACAATAGGTACGTTGACAAATGATTGGAACCACTTTTAACACACAGCTGTATTTCTAAAACACCTGACAATTTAATGATTTTTTAAGAATAATTTATACAATTCGTTAATTTTACTTTGAATAATAACATCGAAAGTTTTTTTACTGTCTAGCGACCGAATAACGTCATCACCGATATGCAACAAACAACGTAGAAAAGATATAAAGACTGAAGGTTAATCGTCAAAATTGAGTAATGTGACGTCACGCCACGTAATTAGCGTTTGCGGTCAAGTGATATCACGTCAGGTTTTTTTTTTTGATTAATTTGAATATAAATATTGCTACGAGCTTCAGTGTTTTATAGGATAAATAATCGAAAAATGATTGGCGTTTACTTCATTCAGGCGATCTGTAATAGGTATGCTTAAAACATAGATATATTAGCATACATCTTTGTACCCTCTGCAGGGGTTGAGGGTAGGGACTATTATGCCCTCACCTCACCTATCATGTAAACACACGATAAGGGGGCTAAGCTAGATACAATCTAATAAATAATTACGTTAGTACATAACATATTACATGTATGTAAACAAAAAAAAACATGTAATGAATTAATCATCAAGCATACACTAATTAACGCAAATAATATCCATGAAGTAAATCGGTTGTGAATCATACAAATGACGTCACCTCCACACTTGGCAGTCATCCCCTCGAACGAGATCAATGACGCATATTCGTCATTATACCGGGTTTAAGATAGATTTGCAAATAAAATCTCAAAATCCCAGAGGTACGGGCCACTACTTGGCTATCGCAAAAAGTACAACTCTTGGATTAAAGGAGCCGGCTATCTGATAACTACATCCCATTCTAAATTAAAAGTGCCTTATAGATGTGGATCTTGGTATAAGAATCTTTTTACAGTTCACATCGTCCTTGTAACAATAGATTAGATATTATAGATTGAGTTATGGCGATCGCACGTGTAGATAGGATATATATTTAATTGGATTAATTTAATTAATTTAGTATTAGTATCTTGTTCCTTCAAGTTTCGTTAAGTAATCGTACGCATTGTAGTCAGCGCGGTTGTGGTCATCATGTCAGGATTAGTGGCAAGGATATGAGTCTCAGAATGTTTTTTAGGACTAGGCCTGCCACTCCTCTGTTACTCCAGTAAGTTAGGATCCACAGTGATGACCAACGAAGACGCTAAAGTTAGACCCTCGGCGAATCCCGGTTAGCAACTATAATTCTCCTAGAACCCTCAACGAAATTAATTGAAAGGAAATTGGAGTTGAAATAAAATTATCCACTTCCCTCCACTGCAAAGCGGAAGACGAAAAAAATCAGTACAAGGCTGACTGCCACGGAAATAAAGACTCTTACAACTGGGCTTCATCATATTAAACTAGTTGGTCCTAATCTTGTGAGCTGATTATACCTGATTTCAGTAGTAGGTATGGCATTCAAGAACGCTTGAATGCGCGGAAATTGTCCTTGGTGCGACTTGGCATATCGCGAATGAGTGAGAAATAATTTTCATTGTCTTATTATTTTTTTTCAGAAGAATCGTTTTATTTTTAATCATGCTTTGTCATATTTTTTTTTCTTAATTAACTTAAAATAATTGGCACAGGCTGCATGTTTCCCAGATTGAATTACCTATAGTGATAAGTAATTATTAATAAATGCGACATAATGGCAATACGCTCTGTCCCTACCATCGGCCATATGTGGGTGCATTGCAGTACAACTCCGTCTACCTCTACAAATATTACAGGTGTGATCGATTGTGCAAAGGCTACAAGTGTTTCTACAAATCGATACGCTAAAATATATGGGAATGACATAAGCTATTAATAAATAGGTAGACCACGTGGTTTATGTTATTCTTGATTTGCAGAAATAACTAGATAGAGAAAGTACATATCTAGTCTACCTACTAAGTGACCTGTTGAGATCGATTAGGTAGTGATTGATACTGAGCAAAAACAGATCTAACACTGGACCATAATTATCGTACCGTTTCGGTGCCCTTGAAATGGAGCTGTTTTTGTCAATTGTTTATCTGATAGATAAAAGTAATCGGCTCGGTTGCTAAGTTTGTTCAAGTCGTTGGCAGTATTACTAATCGATTGGTTTCACGTAAACGGCACAATGGAGGGCAAAGTTAATTGTTATGAATACCTTTAGCAGCTATACTAGACGGCTAATCCAAACAAGTTATGCGACGTTCCTCTAGTCGTGACTGCCTCTATAATAGGTACGGTGGTATAGCGAATATATGACTCATATTAGATTGATTTTTCTATAATGATTACCATATCAAATACAATTCGCCTTTATGTGTTCGATAATTATTCTTTCAAACCTAACGTGTCAACTTAGATATATAAACTTGTTCATATATCACCATTATCCTTATAATGGCAGATAATAAGAATTTAAACGTCAAAAGCCCTTCAGTTCCACCTCGCGCGCAATACATGTCTGTGTCTGACAACGACGAACTCTTTCCCGAGATACCTACATGTTCCTGAAAATATCCGTCAAATAGGATACTTATACATTTGTTATCTTAGAATGTGAATAGGGAGTTACTTTTTCATTTGTTTCGGAGATATGTCAAAAAATTAAACAGATGATATGTACCTACAAGTATACACAATTGTAAATGGCCTGTTTATGAGAAGAAATTTTTGTTGATAATGTAAAACCTTTACCAAATTCTTCAACAAGATTTAGATAACAAGTATTATTGCGTTGTATCTTATCAGCACATGGGGACGTTGAAGCGAAACGGCTAGGAACTGAGGTCGACATACATTTGATAATGGATTTTAGTATCCCATTCCATATTTTATCATGATCGAATGTATTGATAAGCATTCAACGTTTTATTATTTTATGATAAATGGAATATGATTATGAAATTAAATGTATAGATGAAAAGAATAGATTGCGGATGAGTTGCATGAATTGTCTTAGATATCATATCATTAGCTAATCAAGAGTACTTAATTACAGCTGATTAAACAGCGTTCTACACGGTCTACCTGAAACATTTTAACGGATAGACAGCGATAAGAGTAAAAGAGACGGATACCGTGCGTATTTTTCATATACCTACCTAGCACGAATCTCTTTCGGTTGCATTAACCATCCGACTGTACAATGCATTTTATTCCTCAAAAAAAAAACTTAGTACACAAAATCATACCAGCTATCATATTACTAAAACGTGACTGATAAGACATCGATAAACAAATAAAAGTCGTTCTGTATAATCTTTGTGTTTGGAAACGCAAAGGTGGAAAAATATTATGTCTCTAAAGATGGCTGACGAGCGCTGGGCTTGAGACGGACGGAGGCGCGTCATCATTTGATTTATAACCACAAATAAGAATATCTACACCGAAAGATGCCAACTGAGAAGATAGGTGCAAGAGCAATAGAAAGAAAGAACACACTGTTCGCCAATTATCTATGTTCTCGTGTAGTTTCGTCCCTCTCACTCAGTTAAAATTCTGATCAGGTTTAAAACCGGACCATATTATAACCAAACCAGACACCTTTGAAGGCTTCGTTGTCCTCTTATCCACGATACTGGCCGAATCTAAATATATGTTTAATCTTGTTTAAATGTATGTAATGTTGTGTGTAGGTATTCTGTGACATCGTAGTGCGTGACGGCGAGATGGTATGCGTGGAGCTGGTGGCGCGGGGCCGGGGGTGCGCCGCGCAGGCCGTCATCTTCCTCGGCTCCATCCGATACGACATCCTCACCAGAGTATACGACTCCAGGGTGAGTTGGTATACACTTTTAACTGTTTATGGAAGTCTTATTTGTCAGAGCTTTGAGTGTTTTCGTAAGCCAAACGTGTACTATATGGTCTACGTATATGTCATTTTATATTGCATATTCAACAGCGCTTCAAGCTCCATATAAAGTGCACTGAAATTAGGGGTAAGTTGGCTTAAAACTTTTGAACTCTTAATTTGTCTGTTAGCTCTGTTACACCGGGATATGCCATTGCAAGCAGGCATTGCAATATAACATTACCGAAATATTCTAACAAGTCTGTGACCCGACGCTGATAAAGATAAATCAACAACAAGCATTCAAACAAAATCATTCCAGCGAACGACCAATTAGAATATTACAACCTACCCGGATCTACCGAAATTCAGAAAGTAGTCTAAATATTCGATTTTTATTTATTTGCATTTATTCTCTTTTTCTTGGTGATTATAGACGCGTTAAATGTTAGTTGTACTGACCTAATTCTGAACAATGACCCTACACAATTTCTCCTTATGTCAAAGGTATAATAAACTCGCGGACATTTACCAGCCGGCGTACGCACATTCAAACAGGTGGGTCTGCATAATGGTGTAAGGTAGAGTGTGACTGGGTTAGTGAATTAGATCCTGCCTCCACCCGTAACCGGGGCGAGGTCGCGCGGCACCAAGCCGCCGCCGCCGGGACTAGACTTGTTACACCTGTATTATTTGATGTCGCCGACCTTTGTGGCACTACTACTAGTAGCTAGGTACGCTAGTACTAACCACTTGCCAAGCTAGCTACAAGACAATACACAAGATGTACAGCAGAGACTGAAGTTATTAATTCGTATTTCATTGCGCTGTTTACCATACAAAATACTTTTTTGTACATAGAGATCTCATAAAAGGAAGTTTTGGCGTTGATTCAGCCGAAACTGAGACAGTACCGAAACTTACTTTTTCGGTTGAAAAACAAGTTCGGAAAGTATATTGGATCTAGATTTAAGATACGCAAGACAGTGGGAAGTAAATTCCAGCACTTTGTAGCCGTGGCATGGAATTATCCGCAGGTACGATGAAGCCCTGGTTGTGCATTTACTATGGTCTTGAGACCAATCGAATTTTGAGAAAAGATAATACGACTTTATCTGAAACAGGGTTGTGAGAAGAAGGCCTCACCTATGTGCTTGTGAAGAGGTCGCAAGCATTTTTTATGTGCGATCCCTACAGTGAATAAGACTATTCAGAGTATCTGATAGGCGCGTACGTCAATAGTTCTTAAGTTCCGACATTATTCGTACTTTAGGACTAGACTTTAGGGAAATTATGTGTAGTTGTCTGGCGTGACGTCACTCGATTATTTTGTCGCCATGTCGCGTAGAACGCGGTAACAAGCTATGCCTCGTTTCGTCCCTCGCCTGAACACGAAAGCTGGAGTTAGGTATGTAGGAAGATTATGTTCAAGTTTCCACTATCCAATTCTCATTCATCCACTTGTGATCTACCGCTAGTTATAGGGCTTCTTCGATTATCCGTAACATGACATTTGATTATTACGAGTTTAACAATAACCCAGGTTTAAAGTTTGTTGGTCATTGGGGAGGTCTATGTCCAACTGTGGACGTCTGTTGGCTGATGGATGGATGGAAAATGTTAGATAAAGTTAACAAGGATAAAGAAACAAATTTAAATAAAAAGTTACATTATAATGTGCAGCTATAAGTGCCTAAGTTTATCTTTGGTTTATAACAAATTATCAAAATATTTATAGGTATGTAGCGTTGGAATGAGGATATAGATATATACTTACCGGTCTTATGACATTAGCGCGTAAAGGTACTCTTAACCCAACTATGCAGTAATGAATGACGGCTGCGCGCGAGTACGCGTCATTGATCAACGGAAGGATCACCTTTCCTGTAGAGCCGCGTCCATCGGACGCGCCGCGGGGATTTGTGTCATTCGCATCGCATGCTACGTCATCATAATATTATGCGTTTACATTCCTATACTGCGCGCACGCAACACAATAGCGATGTGGGTGTTAACATTATCATTATTAAAACCAACAGTTCCATGACCTAGGTGCGTATTCAATTACAGGATATACCTATGTACACAGCCTTGTTAGAATAATCAGACAATACACGGCGTACGCTAAAAGTGAAAAAACTTTAACAACATGCTAGACCGTTTTTTAGGCTTCACATTTGGCGTATACGTTGTGTGTTGTCTGAATATTCTAATAAGTCTGTGCCTATGTGTAAATGTAATAGGTACCAACTCCTTTCATTTTTTTCACGTAGTTTCATGCCCATTGAAAGGCAATCCGAACGCGCGGTCGAGAATTAATATAATGTTGTGAACCTTTTGTGCATATCGCTTCTAAGAACCGCAATAGAAATCGTTTTCCCAATCGAATGTAGTCGGCAACCGATATACTCTCGCTCGAACTTATACCACTAGATTATATACAGGGTGTAGCGATAGGTCAGTATGGGTAGCTCCGAAACTATAACGGATAGAAAAATATGTTTTAAGGAACCATGCCCTCGATTTTAGAGATAAGAAAACCTGCATTTTTGGATTTTCGAAAAATAACTCATACTTGTAATCGGAGTCAACACATTTTTCCTGGTCATTTTGAAAAAAAAAATATGTAATGAAAAAAAAGATGTAAAACATTATATGAAACCTTGTATCCAAAATGAAAAGAAAATGATGTATTTAATATTTTCTTATTTATTTCAGTACATAAATGTTGAAAATGTCAGCCATTTTCTTGAGTAGTAATTAACCCGATTAGGTAGTTATTGAAGATTTTTCTTTTTAGATACAAGGTTTCCTAGAAACTCTTAATTCTTAAAACGTACCAATCAATATCGCAATGAAATAACGATGGTTTACTTTTCAAAAGGAGGAAGGAAGGAAGGAACTGCATTCGATTCGAATGCAGTTTTTCTTATCTCTTAAATTGACGACATGGTTCCATAGAACACATTTTCCTATCTATTATAGTTTCGGAGGTCCCCATACTGTCCCATCTCGATGTTACATCCTGTATATTGAGTTAGAGGGTGAGCAAGGGTGCCCTAGTCGTGAGGCGATGGCTATCGATGCGGTGACGTCAGAGCGCACCACGCCACCCACCACGCCGCCGCGCCGCGCCGCGCATCCAGAACCGCTGAACCGGGAGTTACTGACGCGCGACCCGCCTAGGGGTGGTACGGGATAGTAAACGCTAAAAGAGGAAGCTTTACTGGAATGTCGCTAACATTAATAAAGATTTAATATTACTCACACGATTTTTGAATTTAATATTATTTTTTTTATATTTAAATTTAAAAGATGTCGTGCGTATAGGTACTAATTATTTTATGACATACTATAAAAGAGCGTTGTACATAATTTCCAGATTTGGTAAAAACAAGTATTGGGGATGAGAGTGGAGTCGTGCTTTATCACTTAACACGCGTGTTGACTTATGGCGTTGACGTTAAACCTTTGTACTGTTATCGCTTTTTCTGATCGGAAATTTCAAATATCTAATATTTTATTTACCAATATATGATAATTGGTAAATAAAAATAAATCGGTAACAATCCGTGCCGGTCTGGCAAACTCTTCGTATACGAGGTCGGCCCGTACTCCCTAGTATTTTTTGTATTAGACGGAATAAGCGAGGGTGGCCTTCCTTCACTGTCTGCTTATATTTGTCCTATTCAACGTGGCTGTGTGATGTTTTGTATAGATATAAGTGCATATGGTGCTCCCTTTTACGATCGGTTGTTAGTATTGGGTACTGGCATCCCTGAAAAAACAAGGGCACGCAGATTAAAACGACGTGTGTCGCGTCGAGGCGGCGGCGGCTGGCGGAAATGAGAGCGAATCAGAAACCCCCGACACTCGCCCTCTCGCGGATACGAATCCGTTACTACCGATCTCTCACCAACTGCCACTCCGGTGCCGTCAAGAACTGATCCCATAGGGAATGCGCTTTTTTATTGCACAATTATAATATTTGTATTATGATTAAAAATAAAATAAATATTTTTTGAAGTAACTCAAAAAATGACAAAAATACAGTCTATTAAAGTTTCCGACCAGAAAGAAAAGCAAAAGCTACCACTGCAGTGTCAAGTGACGTCACCGGCCGAGAAGCAAGTGCAACAGAGAAAGAGTACTGCCTCACTTTCTGCCGAGTACTCGCTTTCACCAAACATTTATAGTGAATATGTATGTAACATATTTCGAAAATAATTTCACGGTAACGTTACAAAACAGAATTAGTACCCAATTACTCCTGACTCGTCGATATTTATAACTCTTCGCCACTGAGTCATAAATCCAGTAAAAGGGAAACTAGGTAACAAGGTAGCTCCACACTCCAGGGTTCAAGACACTGGCTGTTTGCTCAGTCGCGATCATTTTGCATTTGGCGCGGGACTGCTACTCATTTCACTTGCCAACTTAACATATTGAATTTGGATACAGTCCAGCAGTTGTTAGTAAAAAGTTTTTAAAACGGTCGATTCGAGTATGGTTTAATTAGTGACAAATTGCTGGTTATATTGGTGTAGATAAATAATATTCTGCCTTCAATGTAGTATATAACAACTATTTTCCCTCAGGCCGCTTCTATAGGGCGTGCTAGATTCGAAACGTGCTTTTACCAAATGTTGGCCTTCATGTGCTACTGAAATCTCCATTCCTATTACAGGCAAATGCCATCCCTATAATCTGTCCGTATAATTTTTGTATGGCTTAATATTTTTAGACAGTCATATTTTTTTTATAACATTACTAATCACTTTGATATGAAAACATGTATCTAATTAAATTATATTTCTTTTATCCTGCCATAGACGATTCGAATCTGGAATAAACCGGCTGTCGCTATAACTTTTAATCCAGTTTTTTTTTTGTAGAGTTTATCAGCAAACAGGTTTAACGAAGTGTGTGGAATTTCGGTTATTATGTAACGTAGGAGTAGGTAGGTATGTGCCGACATTGGTGGCTTTGACGGCGAGGTCGACTAAGCCGGAATTACTTAGACATACCTACCTATTAAGCTCATTATTAGCGAGGTGATACATCGATCTGTTCTGTGCTATAAACAACGTGTTAAATTGTATGCCGTGAAAAAATATAATTATATTCGGCAGTATTACCAGAACCTTAGGTACCTGCGGGTTACAAGGGCCACTACTTCAAAAACACACTTCCAAAATTGTCATTACATTTAACTCACGCACACATTATAAAGGACCAATAGCAGCATCATATTGTCACGAGTCACGAATCTCTCTCCATAGTAAAGCATTCTTTACGAAACCGATAATTTTGTACTAATATAGTCTGATGTTTATAACAATTGTCGTTGTAAACTTAAACTTAGATGGTAAGCGCCATTTGGAAGGCGCGTCAATAGGGCAATAACAAAAGGACGCAGTTAAAGGAAGATCGTCACAATGACTTTTTTATATTCCATTCGTTTTCATTTCATTTGATAAGATTAAGAATTCGTTACTATAATATGGGCCATGAATGATATATTAAAAATAAGGTTTTTTTATCTTTATTTGCTTACAAAGATGTGTGTACTGTTGCGAATAACTTATTTAGAAACAATAATTGTATAGGTATTAAGTTATGAAATACTTTTTAAATATTTTTTTTGATATCATAGTTTAATAAGGACCATAATTGTTTTTCTCCTTGATTGGTATTCATCGTAAGCGGGATTTAATAAAAAATAATCATTTTTTTAATATGGGCCTTATTACACCACTTATGTTTAATTAGAGCCACAGAGAGGTTTTTCGAAATACATAATAATGTAAAAAAAAAATACTTTTTCGAGTTATTAAGGGACCAAATATTCAAAATGCCATGATTTTTAATATTCTTTTTCTATAATTTCTCATATGATTGTTTTTTGACTAAGTTGGCCCTTGTTTCGCAAGTATCTTACAAATATGGTCATGAAGTAGGTAACTATGTAAGGATGGCTCCGCGCATTATACAAGACACTGAGTCGCCACCTTGTTGCGTAAAATCAAGCGTATATAGTGTACTAGCTGTTACCCGCGACTTCGTCCGCGTGGTATTTAACAAACAAAGTTTTTCTAAAATAAAAGTAGCCTCAGTTACTCCTTCTTGAACAATATATCCTTTAAAATGTAATTCGCTGGCAGCAAACGTCGCTGTCCACAAAAGTAGCGCAGCGGATGTCGTTCGGGCTGCTGGGCGGCAAGACGGCGGCGCGGTGCGAGTTCGTGCGCATGAAGGGCCCCAGCGGCAAAGGCCACGCCGAGATGGCGGTGTCGCGGCCGCGCGCCGCCGGCCTCGACACGCCCACCTCCGAGCCGGGGCTCGCCGCCACCGACATGTGGGACAGCGACTGGGAGGACGACCCCGAGGAGATGTTCATCTACAGGCACCAGGTGAGCCCGGAACAATGCGCGCACACACACCATCACGCTTGTGATCCTTGAAGAGGTAGGCAGAGGTGCATCGAAAATGAGATACACACAAGAAAATGCGCAGAGCTGTGAGCCGGGGTTCGAACCTGCACAGCGCGTTTCCATCGCGAGCGTTCCACCATCTTTGCTATCACTACTTTCTATCGGGGAATGCAAATATGTGTTATTTAAAATTGAGGCTGGTTTAAATCTCTATAATGCACCGCACACTAATCATACAAGGCATTCTGAATCGCTGGAGCTGAGGCAATGCTGATGCCAGGCCGCTCTTTAGTACAATACAGTCTATAAAACAATGGTATTGCGTGGTCGTTCGCACGCTCCGACCACCACCTGCACGGCCATAACATGATAAAGAAAAGTTTTTTGTAATGCATTGTAAATTGATGAAAAGTTTCTATAAATTTGGGGATTAGTGACGTCAAGAATATTAGGAGCGGTACTTACAATTCTAAGCCGACTTCCTGCAGGGAATGACCAATTGTGTATAGCTCAAGCGAGCAACAGCGGAACCATGATGATCTGAATGATATCATCGCATCAAACCGGTCACTAGGATTTTTTTATTAAGGTCACCTATATCTAAATAAGTTGTGCCTGCGACTTGTTTGCGTCGACTTAGATTTTTGGCTATCCTGGTTAACCTTCCATTTTTCGTGTTTCTTAACGTTAAGCCGGTTTATAAGCTATAACCATGGGGCTTTTTTAAATTAAAATCTGTTTACTAGTTTTCCTGTTATGTGCGCACAGATGAGAAAAATTCCAAGAAAGGATTTTTGTAATAATAACTTGAAGGTTTTTACTGTATCCAGAGATATATAGAGAATAAATAGAATTCATTAGCCTGATCGCTCTCAATGTTTTATTTTTAAGCTTCATTAAAAGGTAGTAAGACAGATTCGGGCTCGGAACTAAAATAACGCGCATAGACACGATCAAATTAGTCTTAATTTTTCTTATAAATTATTTTATAGTATATTTATTTGTTATATTTACGCGAATACTATTTTTTTAAGGATTTTATCGCGCAATATGAGGGTACCCCGTCTCAAACTATGACACCAGGACGTCAACCACCTCAGTCCTCCCGTGACCATGGTTGCTGTAAAGCAGCCGAAAAGTCGGGAACGTAAAAACGAAAAATAAACGCGATAAAATCCTTAAAAAATAGTTTTATTTCAATATTTTATAGTAGTTATCCGACCAAGAGCAATGTATGAACAGTTCGCACGCGGGTTTTCAGCGTCGTCTAAGCGACCCGAGCGCGAACATCAACAACTTCGTGCGCGGCGGGTGGCGCACCCGGGACGACAGGGACAAGAGCCGCTCCGAGAACGAGGGCCTCGACTCGCTGGTCCACGGCATCGCCGAGGTCGAGGCCGGGGACCTGCGCGACGGTCAGACACCTATATACACCACACATATTTTATCTCACGCAGGTGGGGTTGCCAGTACTGAATTGATGACTGATTGATGTACTTGAAAATCTTGGAATTATTCTGCTTAATGCGTAAACAGTACTCAAAGTTCACCCGCCTTAGTGAGATGAAATATATATTTATTTTGTAATGATGTTGAGCTGACCCACTGACCGATGGGCAAAGAATAGGGATATTAAGGGGGGAACAATTGTGAGCTAAAACTTCGTCCGGTTTATAGAATTTTGATAATGTCCATTTGCCCATTTGCTGTAAGTAATATATTCGTTATCAATAAAACAAATTTAGTAGCTTACATTTTCCTCAAAGTGTAAAGAAAATTATAATAATAATTCCAGCCCTTTTTTAATGTCCAACTGCTGGGCACAGGCCTGCCCTCAAAGCGAGGGGGCATTCGGCTATAGTCCACCACGCTGGCCCAGTGCGGGTTGGCGGACTTCACACATCTTTCGAGGGGTTCTCTCAGACATGCAGGTTTCCTCACGATGTTTTCCTTCACCGTTTAGCAAGTGATAATCATGGTTGAAAATGAGATTCGCACATGATTTCCCAGAGGTGCGAGCCGGGGTTTGAACCTGCAATCTTCGTTACCGAGGCAAGCGTTCTACCAACTTGGCTATCACTGCCTTTAAAGAAAATTAAACCAACATATATTATATTTTCAACTTTATGGTTATTGTCTCCACAATAGCTTACCATGTTTACAGGAATACAACACCAAAAAAATAATTAACAAGCTTGGTTGTATACTTTTGTACTAATCCACTATACTCGTAAACGCGAGGCATTATCGCACGCACCCTGCCTGAAGGGTTGCTTCAGGCAGGGTGCGTGCGAGGCGAGGCGAGTCCCGAGGCGTGCAGTTTAAACGAGGGATGCGACTTCTTATCATCAATCTCAATTGTTCACCCCTTAAACGCCATTACAGAGAGGTCTTAGTTTTCAAGTTTGCCTTTGGCCGCACTTTAAGTGCAGTAGTAGCGACATCTAGTTTTACTAACATTCGGCCGCCGAGAGAATGCGTTCCGGACAGGTCGTGTTTTATCGTATTTCTTTCGTGCGATGATGATATTGTAGTATTTTATGGTTTACTTATATGCACCGTGGACACAATATAATTAAAAATTATATTATTTTGTCTACTTACAAGAAACGATTTAGGCGAGCTAAATTTGATTAATTTTTGGAACGCATTCTCTCGGCGGCCGGATTATAATGTGGTATTTTTTTATCTATATAAAAGAAAATTCTCTTGTAACTTGACGGGCGGCGGGCGGCGCATCGTTAATAGACGATTTTCCAGGTTGTTACAGTAGGTACCTTTATCTAGTAATTATAGATTCGTAGTCCAACCGGCTTGATGAGTTGGTGGTATCGCAGCCGTCATCAGTGACAAATGTTTACAGGTCAGTCGATATTTATTTTCTAGTTAGCTTTGTTGTTTGCATGCATGAAATTCATAAAACGTAACTATTCTGAGTCGTTGTTTCATGTTTTTTATTATTTCTAAATGCTGAATTCTTTTTTTTTCTTGTCGATGTCCAAATTAAATAAATGTTATACGTATAGGTACGTAAGTACGTATGTTCGTAACGTAAGTTTTAACAGTTGAAACCTCAATTAATTAAAACGCACATATAATTTATATTCAACATCATAGGTCAGTTTTATCTAATCATTCATACATAACAAATCGTGTAACAAGTACCGAGACACTCTAAATACATTGTAAACATTATATTAGGATTCCATTGATGTCGACGGGTGCCTTTAATGGAGCTAAATTGTATAAATTAGTCTGACATTGGCTTGAAAGTGCGGCCGGAGTCATTGACTTGACCACTCAAGTAAACATGACCGCTGCTGATTGCAGCGGCCCTCTGAATTATTAAACACTAGCTACGCCCGGCGGTGTTACCCGCGATAAAAAGTATGAAAAATTAAAACATCTATCCCACGGGAATGATACATTTTACCGGGATAAAAAGTAGCCTATGTGTTATTCCAGACTATAATCTATCTCTGTGCCAAATTTCATCCAGATCCGTTCAGCCGTTCAGGCGTGAAAGAGTAACAAACAAACATCCATCCATCCATCCATCCATCCAAACTTTCACATTTATAATATTAGTATAGAAGTATAGATGGCAAGATTTATTCTGTATATTTTTAGGGGAAAATGTCTTGATGATTTTTGTCGGTACGTCTGAGAACAATAAGGTATTTCGATATTGAATATGATTTAAAAGCGTTCTTGTTATCATGCTTATGATCGCACATCAGTGTAGTGAGGGCTCCATCTTCAGTCATTGATATGGTATTTTGTTAAAGCACCTATTTTAATTCGATTTACACAACAGAATAATTAAGTATAGGTAGGTACCATTTTCATGTTTTGCGTATACATAGATTTGAATAAGTATGCTTGAATTTTCTAAAAGGAACATGTACTAAACAAATCTCATAATTGTTCGTTCTAATCATCAAAGCTAATGTAGTGCAAGTAAGTGTTCATCGAATATTCCCACGGAGATTCACTCCTCACGAACTTCATTCATTCCTCACGAACATTTATAGAGAGTATTCTGCGTGAAGTAGCTCCATGTTGTGTACGTATGTCTATGTTATGTAATTTGTGTTTTATGAGTATGCTTCAGTTCGTGATTGTTTAAGTGTTCCGCGCTACGCTTTCCTGTAGTTGGATACAATATAAGTGCTCATTGTGTATGTTATCGCTCTCGTCTCGCGCCACGCATGCCGCGCGCCGCGCAGCGGAGAGCGTTCGGAGGAAGCCAGCCGTCCGACTAACATCCTCGCGCACGTACCGTAAACTGTAATCGTTCGTAGAGCTCGCTAGATCGCGGGGATCGTATTGAAATGTAGCATGAAACGTTGGGATCGCTAAACTGTTCGCGAGGGGAAATTTACGCTCGAGATGTCTCACCACTCGTTGCGAGCGGTGCGCGCGACGTCGCGTAGCGTTCGGGGGACGTAGTACCGTGCGGTGGTCGGGTTGTAAATCGGTTGATGGTTGTCCGTAGAGCGGCGGCGCGGGTGTCAGGCTTCCTCCGCGCGCGTGCGCTGCGCCGCCATGCGCGCCGTGTGCCGCGCGCGCGCCGCGCCCGACGTGTCGTCGCCCGCCTGCCTCGCCACCGTCACCCCGCCCGCGCGCCGCCCGCCCCGCCGCGCGCCCGCCCCGCCCGCGCTGCGCCCGCTGCCGTGTCGCCCCGCCCGCCCCGCGCGCACCGACGAGTGCGAGCTCGCCACCGACGCCGCCGAGTTCGACGGCGACTGCACCCTGGACGACTGCCGCAACGTGACGGTCGGAGGGCAGGGGGGCGGGCGGGACGTGGTGCGCGGGGAGGAGGAGCTGCCCTGCCGGTGCGAGGGCAGCGAGGCCGACGATAACATCCTCGGGCGAGGCTTGAACGGCAACGAGCAGGGTGGGGACGCACAGCGGGCCAGCGGCGGCGCGCGCGCGTACGTGACGCTGCCGCGCGCGCGCGGCGCCGGCGCGGCGCTGTTCCGGCGCGGGCGCCTGCCGCCGCGCCGCACCACGCCCGACGGCACCGACATATACTACTGGTGCGACGTGCCGCCCAGGAAGCCGCACGGTACACTACGCGCCCCTAGCTCCGCACCATCCGATCGATGGCCGGCCGGAGGTCGCTCTCCCTCGTATATGTAACGTTTGCCGACAAGACGCCCTCAGGTCTAGGCCCGAGTCGAATTGGGTCTGCGTCAGAGGCCCAGTGATTACTGAAGAACTAATCAAAGTTTTATGAAAACTATTAATTGACTAAATAAACGGACCGCAACCCTTTATGTTTGGCTTCAGAGTTGGACGACGGCGCGTACAACCCGCTGTGGGCGATGCGGGGCTTCACGCAGACCTTCCACCTGTGGAAGGAGGGCAAGCGGCAGCAGTCCACGCCGCTCAACGCGTACCTCACGTACGTCACGCTGCCCTGGTGGACCATCGCCAAAGGTCAGATCCCATGCAACACCATTCACTTTCTATTCAGCCTGCCAACACGGCGCCTATCAAATTCCTTTAGCAATCTTGCCGCTTGTTATTTATGATACTTTTATCAGGCGTATTTTACCCGACTATACTCGAAGACAAACTCTGGATGCCACGAACAAGTCAGAAGCTTGAATGTAGTAATTAAGGGGGAAGCTCAGGGTCAAGGCGCGAAATTCAAAATGTCAATGGTTTTTATTTTTTTACGAAAAATTTGGACATCTTTACGATGTAATTTAGTGTTTTGCGATATTAACATTCTGCATTGGATGTCTCGATGTATTAAGTTTGCTTAAAAAAATACCTAAAGCGATACAACACCATAAAGTTAGTAAAAGTAGCGGTTTTTACAAACCTTATGGTATTGTATCGGATTAAGTACTTTTTTAAACAAACTTAATACATCGAGACATCCAATGCAGAATGTTAATATCGCAAAACACTAAATTACATCGTAAAGATGTCCAAATTTTTCGTAAAAAAATAAAAACCATTGACATTTTGAATTTCGCGCCCTGACCCTGAGCTTCCCCCTTAACTAATAAATATATCTTATTTTTCAGATATACTGGACCATCGCGAGGAGCCAGTGTTGACGTTTTGAAACCTACTGTACCACGAGCGGAGGCGTAGGCGGAAGGCGGCATACAGTATATGTACCGACTGATATTCTCTAACACGCTCACAATACATACTGCGGAAGAGGACAGCGATAGGTCAAATGCCTCAAATCTTAACGTTCGGTATCTATACAGAGATCATTATTGTAAGTAACGTACGAGAACTATTATGTATGAATGAAATAACTTGTAGTTAGTTATAAAGGTGGAGTCAGAACTAAAATAGTTACAGAACAAGTCATAGTGCGAAATATTTTCTTATTAAACCACAAATGGAAGTATTCGCCTTTACAATGAAGCGCTGTGGACAATTAATTACCAAAACACAAACAATTGATGTATTCCTAATCGTGTAAACTAGCTGTTCCGGCGAACTTCGTACCGCCTCAGAATCATGTGTGAGAAATATATTATCTTTATTATTATTCATTTTGTGAAATTTGCCCATGTTTGAATTATTCGAGTTGTTGTTTGAGTTATTCTGCTATTAGGGGCGGAGACAAATTAAAAAAATCCAAGATCATAAAAATCGGTCCACCCGTTCTCGAGTTATAAATAGTGTAACCAAAGAAATAAATACATTTTTTCTTAATATTTAAACTCATGTTAGCATAGTTATCCGCTAAATATATAGTTTACACTGTGTTGTAATCACTTTGTATATGTTCTACATAAACACAAGTTGGTGCAACCATTCAAAATTCTGTTAGATACTAAGATATTACAGCTTCATTTGTAATTTTTGTGACACCTGGGCCCCAGGGCTGCTGACACGACTGGCTCGCAATGGACTGTAAATGGACTAGTAATTGCTACATATGGGCATTGCTACTAGTATGGGGAACAGGTCATTAAGTGACAATTGCAATGAAATTACTTGATCGTGCTGTGTGTGCCGAAGGACCCGGCTTCGAATCCTGGTAAGGTCAAACTTTGTGTGATGAACAGGAATGTTAGTACACTAGTAAAGGATATTTAATCTATACATCTATAAATAACATAAAAATGTTACTGATCGCTGTCTGTATACATGGAATATATATGAGAAAATCTATTATTTACGCAATAGAACCCAAAACAATGATTGTTAGAAAATTTTTTGCTTGTTAGAAAAGTTAGCGAAAATCTCGGAAACAGCTTAACCGATTTGGGTGCGGTTTTCACTACTGTATTGTAGTAAGCTTCACTTAAAATGTTGTGTGTGTCTTATTTGAATCAGTTCATCAAGAGAAATGATATATCAATTTAAATAAGCGTACGAAGTCGCGGGCAATATTTATTTCATTCATTATCATTAGGAACAGTTGGTGTGTTCGTCTGGCGATATTTAGTTTTTTAAATGCAATCCATTGATGAGTGAATTGTGTTAGCTCTGGTTTGGGGTCCGTTACTTTAATGTATACGAAGGCAAATCATATTCCATTGTGAGAGTGTATCCACTGCCTTATAATCGTACAAGTTAACTATAGTTATATGAGTGTCGTGTGCGTGCTATATTGCTTGATATTACATAATTATTGAATAATTTTCGACAGACTGGTATAGTTGTTTGAGCTTAGGCCGCTCGGCTCGCTGCACCGGGTTCCAGATTCGATTCCCGGCTGGGTGAATTTCGTAAATTATCTTTTGTATTTTGTCCTGGCCAGTGTCATACTGGGATAACCGTACCGAATAACTCAATATAGCTTTAATTTTAACATATAGCTTTAATTTTAACATTTTATATAAAATGCTTACTTGATACGCTTGAGTATAAAGCACAAAGTGATGAGTAAATCACATCAAATGACAATTATTATTCTTGACTTTTCTAAAATATACAGAAAGATTCAGAAAGGGTGAACTAATCTTTGAACCTGCGCTTGTTTAAGGCATTTATAATTATTACATGAAGTCAGAATTTTGATACGTCAATAAAAAAAAAGCTCAATAAATCATACGTAATTGTAATTTTGTTGGGAACCTTTTTTTTACTAAAACTGACATCGAAAGTGTGGCTTCACATAATGATGTCAAATGCGCTAAGAAAGCGCAGGTTCAAGGCTTGCTAGGCATATACTTTATGAATCATGTATAACTTATTATAATATGATAATATTGACGAGGGTGTGTGTGCATTTTGATATTTTTTAGTGTATATAGATTTTTACTCACGGATTTACTAACATTGTTTGTAACCAATCGCTTGCTCTACAATGACGCCCTGATCAGTGCAGTTGTTAGTGACCCTGCGTTCCGTGCCGAGGGTCCCTGGTTCGAATCCTGGTAGGGCCAAACTTGGTGTGGTGAGCACGAAAGTTTGTACCCAAGTCATGGATGTTTAATATCTATATAATTAACATATACTGGGTTCGCCCCCAGTCCATTGTACGGTACCCATAATACAAGCGTTGCTTAGTGTGGGACCGTATAGTTGGTGTGTTCGTCTGGCGATATTTATTATTTATTTATTCACATATCTCGGTTGGCAATAAGTTGATCTCATAATGTACTGGTCGGTGAGACTATTTATTTTTAATTTTAGAAGTCTAGATGTAACGTCTCGTGAATTCAAATGTAATGTCTGATTAGAATCGAATCTAGTCAAACGCTTTCTAGTCATTAATAAGGCCTAATGTATGTAATTAATTTATAAATTATACCAGAAAACCTTTTTTCTACGAGTGTATTAAATATTAATTGAAATTAAAAGCTCGGTAGAGTTTAATTATACTTCGTTCCGCCAACTTACTCCATTCAAACGTATGATAAATAACAAAAATCAATGAATTGAATACTGGATTTGAGTAAGGTATGCCTGTATGACCATAATGCGTGATGCGGAAGGAATTGGAGCCGAAATGCGATCGTTCGTTTCTGTCTTCCGAATTTATACATTTTTGACATAATAATATCACTAAACATTCCAATATATTTAATTAACAATATCATTCCTATTAAAATTAATTAATATGTAATTAAAAATAGTTAAGTATTTGGGATCTAAAAAAAATGGGAATTAAATGAGTCAATTGCAAGATGCCTCAATATTTAGGCAACAAAATCACAGTTGGACAACTCATCTGAATATGGTTGCAATTGGGTCGATTAATCCTCTAAACGACGACTGCGCTATGTCATGATGGAATGTAATAACATATTTAGTCATGTGCATAATAATTGTATAATATGAGTAAATTAAATGATTGCAATCAACATTTCGTTTTTTTTTAAGATTTTCCCCGCATACTTCTGTGTAGTAAGTAATTAGATGCCAGACATTTTCCGCATGTTGACCTGTGAATGGAACCGGCTGACGTCGGTGTGACAGTCGGAGAGAAAAACAGAACTACCTAAGTTTTTTTTATTCAGGTCTAGTTACTAAACTAGTACTCAGATTTTGTTAATAGATAACCGTCGTGATGGTCGAGCACCGACTAAATCAGCCTCGTAAAATAGCGCTTTAGTATGTCGCTTTAGGAGATAGAGGAGTCCTAACCTAATCATAAGATGTCAACCTATAATGTTTAATAAAATTATTTCCCGCTCATTCATAAACTATGAGGTGCCCCAATATCCATGTCTAGGTCAGGATTTGAGCACCTAGTAATATGAAGTTTGTTATATGCAACACTGACGAAATTTGATTCCACCCAGTGTACCTACTGTCGAGGTCCGCCGTATATTAAAATGATTTACATTGATTTCGTACATAAGAAGTACGCAGCTTATTAACTGGGTTAATATAGGCAAGCACGTGATCCGTAATCTTAATGTTGAAACATATCAATGAACTCGTTAATAATCCTTCCTAATCAGTTGTTCAAAACTTAACATTCTATAACAGAATATAGCGGAAAGATATGTACGTATCTCAGTACCTACATCATTATTTTAGAGCACGATTCTCTTGATTACTTTATGACGCCAATTATTCACGAAAGTGAATAATTAACGAACGAAACGAATCTTGTATCAATAGATTGATACGATTGTCCTACAATACGCGTTTATCTTCTTTGAGGTCATAACCAAGTTTGTTACACCTCATATATTTGATAGGTATTCAGTCATATCATAGTAGAGTGGAAGCCGACACCAACACAAAATGCTACGATCAAGAGAACTATCTATTGGGTAGTTGCGGCTAACGAGATTTATATCACAAGTAAATAGTCGCACCAGTAAACGTGCTGACATATGAATAGTACCTGCGGTTGCTGTAAGATGTCGCTGAGAAGAAATAATCGCGCTTGATAATTACCTGTAACAATATTAACATATGTTTAGATAGGAATAGGTATTACTTGCTTCATGGCTGGAAGAATCATTATCATGACATTGCCGAGCTCATCATACTAAACGTTGCCAAACAAAGCAACCCTCGTATTAGGGTACATATCGTACCATATGCTGAAGGCGATCCTAGAATAAAACACTTATAAAGGTAGATGACCTCATGACTCGGGTAGAAACTATTCGTGGACATCACTCAATGTAATAATTGACGACCTGATAAGCTCAGTAGGTAGCGACCCTGCTTTCTGTGCTGTGGGTCCCGGGTTCGAATTCTGGTTCGGATAAACTTTGTGTGATTAGCACGAATGTTTGTACCCGACTCATGGATGTTTATTATCTATATAAGTTTAATATACTGAGTTCGTCCTCAGTCCATTGTACGGTACCCATAATACAAGCGTTGCATAGTGTGGTTATTTATTTAATGTTTGTCTTTACCAGATTTTCCAACTCGAGGCCCTTGATACAGAATACTTGAATGGTGTGTGTAGCGGAAAACGTATATAAAGCCAGATTCGTCTGTTCAAAATATTAAAACAATTTATTCTGATATTGCCAACAGATGGCGCATGATTTAGTCACCAGGCAGGTACCTATATCTCGTACTGGCGAAATATTCGGATATAAATGTTGGAGTCATACTTATAGTACCTAAGTCAGCGGTGGATTCATACATTTTCGACTTTAGGTAAAACGTACCTATAGCAGCTGGATCCTTAAAGGTGATCGCACAATGTTATACTTAATCACCGTGTTATCAAACCGCTGCGTGCGTTTTACATATACGGTGTTAAGTTCCAACATCATTACAACAATCACAGAGGCCCTATTTTGTAATAGGAAGGAGCCAATTAATTATGTACGACAATAATAATATGTGATGCTATCCGGAGTGCGTGCGTGGGCGCAGGTATGCGGCACGCGCCGGTAATGAGCGGCGCAGGACGCGGGCACTTGTCGCCGCGCCCGCGCAGCCTGTCCGCGCCTTGCGCCCGACCTGCCCGGACACCTAGACGAGGTTAGTGCACTTTTACTAGCATAAGCTGTCACATCTTTGGTATAAGCTAGTGGCTAGACACGAATTTTTGCTGTTTTTACATAATAACCAGCGCGAGTTTATATTGTACGTAGATTGCAACGAGGGCTAGATGTGAACTAGAAACGAGGCGTGAATTTTATTTTTTTCGAGTAAGTAGGTAAACATAGTTGTGCGAATGTGCCTGTTAAGATATGTAGACAGGAGAAGATAACTCAGAAGAAACTGGCACTGTTACTTTTATAATCTGGATACGATTAGCGGAGGACCGTGATGTATGGACGCCATTGGGTAAGGCCTATGTCCAGCTGTGGACGTCCGTGGTCGACGGTTGGAAGTATCTCCCAGTTTGGATATTGGGATAAAAGCACAGCTAGGTAACGTTATTACAACTTAGTTGTTGACCAACCAGTGTTGATCTGTAGGTAAATAAAGATTAATAGGACCCACCTTTTCTTAAATTTTGTAAAGGACAAAAAGTTTTGACATCTTCCTCTTTATTCTTACCTCAGAACGATCCTTGCGTGTCGATAATAATAACATATTCACGTGTATGTAAACCTTTTAAGTACCTCGTTAATCTCTTCGTGTAGCGCCAAATGTGTCAAGGCGCTAGAACAATAAAGTTAAAAGCTGCATTATTAGCGTTATGTGGGCCGGCCAGCCGACCTATATACGAGCGCCTGATCATTCCAATTAGCAATGTCCATTAACATTCAGAGTTCGAAGGGCGGCAAGGGCAACGTTAGATATGGCAACATAATTAGGTCATTTACAGGCACACATATTTATCGATAAAAATATTTTCGGATAATATTGACGCCGTTCATATTATACTTGTCATAATACTGATAGTGGGAACGGTGCCATTGGGACGATATCGATACAAACATTTGCCAAACTGCAATTGTAGGAATTGATGGCTATCTGCAGGTTCCCGCTTCAGGCAGAAAAACAACATGAGTTTAATTAAAGCATGGTGAAGTTGGCTTCTGGCCCAAGATTAGGGAAGGATATTTGTGTCCCACAAAATAAATATTATGGGTCGTTGGGGATGATAGCTGATGTCCACACAAGCAAACCATGGGCATAATGATTCCTTTAAAAATATACTTTTTACATGTCTAAGTGTGTAGGTATTGCATTACAGACCTGCAGATATACATACGATATTAATTTACAATAGGTAGGTATAGAAAACAAATATCTTAAGTTCGTAATGACTTAGTTTCTCCATTTTACTTAAACACTTTGAATAGGTAACATTCCGTCAATATTGTTATTAAATCGTTTTGAGAGCAGAGATCTTGCCCGATATTTGGGGCGGGGGAGGCGCGTTTGACCCCTTATCACACAGAGTTCGAGACGGATAGATAACCGTCTCACTTGGCTGCCGGATCGCATCAGCTGCGGTGAGCTACATTAATTATTATTTCAGTATTGTGTTTAAAAGAACTTTCTAGTGAACAGGCACCTAAGTACATACATACATTACATTTACATACTTATAATATTGCTTCATTAATTGCAATCATATGTGCTTTTAATTTATATGTGCCTCATGTCTGACTTTAGTTTATCCTATATGTCCTTTGTGTATTCCGACATACGTTTTCATGGGCCGACCAAACCTGCAATTACTTCAGTTCGTTGAAAATAAGTGCTATGTATTACTTAGTTACTATTGAATTAAAATACTACAGTGGTTTGATAAATTAACATATACGAGTATATCCTTCAGTAGACAGGTATTCAATTATTCAGATAAATAGGTTTGAGAAAATAATGAAAATGTGTCGGTTGCGAGTATTGTGAAATTCAGACCCCGCGATCTACTTGACACGCTTCTTTCGACCTTATTCTTATATGATGAAGTCTTAAGATAATTATTCTCCATCAGTTGCAGATGCTATCTGCCTGAGGTTACGATGCTGTGGTTATGCGTGTGCCTGCTGGCGGCGACGGCGTCGGCCTGCGAGCTGGCCCCGGAGGCGGGCGCGGCGCCTAAGGCGCCCGGAGACAACTTCTACCGGATCATTATTAACGGTGACGTCGAGAGATACGCGCCCGGGAACAGATATGTTGGTAAGAGAATACCGCGGGACATTTCTGTCTTATAAAAAAACTTATTGACAACTTTTATAGGAGTAAACAACTACCAGTTTGTCTTATGAAACTTAACGGTTAGTTTTATAAATGATAGGTACACTTGAACACTCAGTACAGACAGCAAAATTCTCGAAAAAATATTTGCGTTTGAGTATAAAGCAGTCAAGCACATACTTATTGCCACCAAGTGATCGTAATCGAACTAAAGCATTAGTTCATAATCTTTGAAATCGAAGCATTTATTTGTGTTTCATAATTTTATTACAACAACAGTGTGGTTCATGTTGCAAATTTCTGTCAAATTCAGTTTGATAGGTAGCTGCAACTCTGATAAAGCATGCTCCCGTCATTTTTAACTGGAAATGATAATATTGTTGTAATCAAATAAATGTTTAAAATATAATCAAAGTCATGTTCAATACTACTACTACTTAAGCACTTTAAAGATGAGAAGAGAATAAAAGAAAGAAAAAGATGAAAATAGAAGAAGAAGAGGTTTACCTTACTTACTCATCCGTACTTAGGTACTAATAGTAAGGTAATAGGTAGGTTATATACTAGGTAGGGATCGACATATGGTATTTTTTTTACATAATACATTATATACTCGAGTAATATTATCCCGATAAATAAATGAATGAAACAGAATTGGAACGAATTGAGTGGAGTATGATGTCATGTCTCATGAATGATCTAATTAAGGATTACATCATTGACTTTAATTGTATTACGAACTTCAATTCCATCATAAACAAGTTATACCTACCTATTAGCAAAAGTATGAAACATAAATGGCCTGGTGGTGCCCTCGTAATAGAGAGGTTCCGGGTTCGAGTTATAACCTGACTAACTAGTAAATCACCTGACATCACTTATAATCTTCTTAAAAATAAGGAAAAGTGTGCAAATTGTAAGTAGTTACCAAGTTTTATAAAGACATATAGATTAGCATAAATTAGGTGCAAATAGGTCGAGGCGATGCGGGCCACGATGCCACAAATAAACAGACAGAGAAAAGGCATGAAAGTTTAACATTCCTTTCCATTGGATTAAAGGTTTCCTTCGCTACCATCTGAAAAAAAATACCTATGATTAACATGTTCATCATCTCCTATAGTGACCCTAGTTGGTTCCCGCACACACGACGTGGTCCAGCAGTTCACCAGATTCCAGATGACCTTGAACCCGCTGAACCCGGCTGCAGCCAGGTTGCCCAGTAAGCAAGGCCAGTTCCAACTCTTCGCTGACACACTCACCAAGTTTGATGAGGAGTGCACCAACTCCGTCATAGAGGCTGATGACCTACCCAAAACAGAGGTGCAGGTCATGTGGAAGGCACCCCCTACGGGATCTGGATGCGTTCTATTGAAGTGAGTTGCAATCGATTTTTTTATGATTGCTCATCATAACAGGAACTAACCTTTTAAACCCATAAATAAATCAAATTCTGATTGTATTTTGATTAGAGCTATGGTTTACGAGAATTCGAGCCGCTGGTTCGCGGAGGACGGTCAACTCACCAAGCGAGTTTGCGAGGACACCTCGCTGCAGGCCACTGACTGCTGCGCGTGCGACGATGCTAAGTACAAGGTTTGTTGGCATCTTGTACATAGTGTTTTTGATGCCTACTCAGGACAAAGTAGGTGAATATTATTTATCTGTATTTAGTTACTTACGAACGTAACTGAACACAGATAAATAATATTCACCTTGGGAAGATATTATTATATTTCGATAGGTTATTAGTTTTTTTATGTTTATGGTAGATGGTGTTCGAAGGCCTGTGGTCACCGCAGACCCATCCGAAAGACTTCCCCACGCAGACCCTGTGGCTGACCCATTTCTCTGACGTTATCGGCGCCACGCACCCCAAGACTTTCAAGTTCTGGGGCGAGGGCGAAATCGCTACTGACGGATTCAGGTTTTTATTTCTTAGCACTAAGTTACTTGTTGCTTAGATCTTAATGATGTCACCATCAACTCGTTTCATTGTTTTTTGGTGAATTTTTATTTAATTACTTATCCCTACGATGGCCGTGTGAAGGAAGAGGCTGTTTCCGGCTGGCTTGATTTCATTAATAGTAAAGCGGGCCATTAATGTCTTCCTGGTCTGCGGCTCAGCCAGATGGCTTTGGGGATAGACCTTTATGTTTTTGTAATATATAACTTTTCTATGATTCAGGTCCCTAGCCGAATGGGGCTCCGTAGGTCTTCTAGAGCGTGAGCTGCGCCAACAGGGCTCCGTCTTGCGGTCCATCGTGAAAGCCCAGGGTCTCTGGCATCCGAAAGTCAACACCAACACATCAGGCAGCTTCACGGTTGACAGGAAGAGGCATCTCGTCTCACTCGCTTCTATGTTCGGTAAAACACTTTTGAACCTCGTTACAAGGGAATGCTCTAATGTCGAATAGTTTTATACTCTACAATAGTATCCTGTCTTATTTCAATGATTAATGCCATACATTGCCCTAGTGGAAAAAATACTCCCATTAGTAAGACCAGTGTTTTGTACTGACTTTCTCATGCTTAGAAAAGATTCTCCATTTGGACTATTTCAGGTCCATCTCCCGACTGGGTGGTGGGTGTGAACGGGCTGAACCTGTGCCAGAAGGACTGCTCGTGGGTAGAATCCAAGGTCGTTGACCTGTTCCCATACGACGCTGGCACTGACAACGGTATCTCATATATGGTAAGTAAAGACAGCTGTAACAATTTGCCATCTGTAAGCAACTTGTTTAAATATAGTAAAAACTGAAATGTATAATACCCCACATAATTATATCTAACTCTTTCCATCTTATCTCCCTAGTCACCTAACTCCGAAACGTCACCTCACGAGAAGATGTACCGCATCACACCCATGTACCCTGAGGACCCGCGGGCACCCTTCTACAACCCTGGGGCCAAGGAGGTGCCGCCCATGGCCCGGCTCTACCTCACCCGGGAGAAGCTTATCTCCAGGTCTTGCGATGAGGAAGTCCTTCTGTCACAGGTTGTGGAGGAGGCTGAGAATACAGAGGCTGTAAACAGACGTAAGTGTTTCATCGAACATAATTTCCGAAAGTTTCCCAGATACTGCCAGTGCCAGCGCTCGACTCAAAATGTAAATTTGGAAAATTTGAAGCCTATGTATAGACGCTGTCTTTATTATCGCTAACAGTATTTACTTTTTGTAATATTTTAGCTTTCAACCTCGTGTTATTTGATAGATTAAGGATGTTCTGCCTATAAGAGGACCTTCTTAGGTCCATAGCTTGATCTAATCGTGATCTATTGCAGCGGAGTGCGCGGTGGGCGAGTGGGGCGCGTGGTCCGCGTGCTCGGTGAGCTGCGGCAAGGGGCTGCGCATGCGCACGCGCGAGTACCGCATGCCGCAGAAGGCACAGATGTTCGAATGCAACAGACAGCTCGTCTCGAAAGAGATGTGCGTAGCGCCAGTGCCCGAGTGCGAGTGAGTACCAATTGTAACTGAACTATAAGAGTATCTCTAAAGTGTTATTATTTTTTAAATACTAGCTGTCCCGGCGAACCTTGAGCCGCCTCAGATGTATGACAAAAACAAATTTTTTCCCCATGTTTTAATAGTTATTCTGCTATTTGAGACAGAGACAGATCAAGACAATCAAAGATCATAAAAATCGGCCCACCCGTTCTTGAGTTATAAATGGTGTAACCGACAACTTTGTTTTCATATACACGAACCCGGAACTGTTCGTTACGAGAGCGGCCACGGCAGTATATGGCGTACCAAATCTGGAAAAGGAAACCGCTCCTCTGAACAAGCATGTAGTTTAAATGTCCTACAAGTTCATCACAGATGATTGAATCCCACAGAGGTGACAACTCAAAACCAGAAGAATCGGACAACAACGCGAGCCCAATAGAGGACGTGGACGGCATCTGCAAGACCACGGAGTGGGGGCCGTGGAGCGAGTGCTCCGAGACGTGCGGCATCGGCATCAGCACCAGGCGGCGCCGCTTCCTCAACAACATGGGACTGAAGAAGTGCCCGCTCGTGCAGATTGGTAAGTTCCAATAGCCACCTATGTGGGTTATCGCACGTGGTTGTAGCCAGGGTTTGCTTCAGGGTGGGGCACAGGAAAGGAACTCGAATTGAAGTACCCAAAGCAGCATTTTTTCATCATCAAAATTTCTGCCACCAATAGAAGGTCTCATTTGCCAAATACTATAAAGACGCATAATCTGCTGAAATCAGTAGTGATATATTATTATGGTGTTATATTCTTAGCTTGACTTCGCGGGTCAAGTTGGAGATGCTGCCGCACTCTGCACCACGAGCGCCCAAAAGTGTGCTGGATTGACACATGAAACCGCACTCGCACAATCGCGAGTGATTGTTTATGTTTCTTCGACTGTTTATTATTTTGCGCAAGATTACTCTGCTATTGCTCATAGTTAGCTGATAATTCATTGATTTCGCTTCCTCCTTATCCATCTTTACACGCGCGCTCTTTCCCAACTGGTTAGTGTTTTGTCTGTTAGTCCATTGAGCTGGGTCTTGGCAGTAGACGGCAGTCCATTAAACCTGACTAACTTTCAAACAATCAGAACTATGCGAGTAGGTGTGCGTTCACTGGAATTTCCGCATGGTTTCTCGTGCACTCGATATTTTAAATTTAGGTACGTTATTTAGAAATTCCAATACGTCCGGTGTTGCCCAACAAAAATATTCCTCAGAAATTTGCAATTTAGTATCGCGTTCTATTTATAACTGTGGCAAACATGGTGCACCGACGCAGAGGAGAACCGCAAGTGCATGGAGCCGCCGTGCACGGTGCAGGAGACGGAGGTGTCGGACCCGAGCTGTCCCACCACGGAGTGGTCGGGCTGGTCGCCGTGCTCGGCGTCGTGCGGGCGCGGCGTGCGCTTCCGCACGCGCCTGCTGCTCGTGCCGCCCGAGCGCCAGCAGGAGTGCTCCGCGCGCGTCGAGCTCATGCAGCAGCGCCCGTGCCAGGAGCGCGAGGACTGCACGGTCGACATGCTCACCGCTAAACGTGAGTAGATAACTTACGTTGCTGTTAAAGCCTTTTTAGCCTTAGAGATGGGTTACCAAATTGTCAGTACAAAATTCCTTTATATTTTTTTGTAGTATTTTTTTTATATTTATCTATTTAAATTACAAAGAATGAATACAATTTTGTTAAAGTGGTGCAACATTAACTCCAGTGAATTTTTCTGTACACCAAGTAGGAAGTATTGTTCGTAGGGACTAGGTATATCTTCAAGACTCTGAACAGGCAGAGAGCTTGGAGTTCGGCTTCCAGGTTCTGCGTTCACATTTCTTGTTCATTGAATTGTATGAGATGCTTTCTGCGCAGATCTATGTAACCATTACAAAGAGCTGGTACGCAGGACGCTGTGCCAACTCCTGTATATTTAGTCTCTTACGGGATAGGTTGTTATATTATTTGTCCCACTTCAGATTTTTGAGCTATTATTAATTATGTATTCTGTTGAAAGGGCCACTAAGTGCCTACTAGGTACTGCGTACTGCGTGGGTATACTCCACAGAAACCTTAGTACTTTTAGTTGCGTTATGTTTACAGAAACATGATGAATTATCATTCCTCGCAGGACAATCTTGATATAAATTCATTGTCATTCAATCAATACAAATGTACCTCCGCAAAGACATTTGTTTGTATGTGTGTGAAGACCCCGTGGTACAATATTACCTATTTTACTGTGTCGCGGTTTGAATGCGGGACTTTACTCAAAGGTGTCGCGGCCTACAATCTCCGCACTGTACGTGTTTAAATTAAATTGTCCTACAATATCACACGAGTGTGGTTTTCGATGTCTTATGCCACAAGCGACTAGAGGCTCTAGTCATCTAGTAACTATTCATAATTTTCGTCAAATATGAGGTTATGAAAGAGCATTGCAATGATGCGAAATAGCATAACATTAAAATATAGCATTCGCATGATTATTTGGCGCAAGGTTAAAGCGTCTGTTATGTAAACAGCGCTCGCAACTGAAGCTACACTGTAACGCCATTACTGTACTACCTAACACGAGTTTATTTTAAACATTTATCGATAACTACCTATTAGCGTATTGACGAAGCGAATTCGGCATCTTTACTTCCTCTTAGACCAGTATATTGTGAGATTTTTTGTGGGGTCTGCTTTTAGCCTCCCCTAATATTGCTGATTACCGATAATTCCTGTAACGAAAATACCACCATAATTTCAGACTGGCAACTGCTATCTTACTTTGAATATCATGCCAGGGTTGATTGCATTTAGGTATCTGTATGGAGCAGCCGGAGCGTGGGCCCTGCCGGGGTCTGTACCAGCGCTGGACGTTCGTCGCGCAGAAGGGCATGTGCATCCCCTTCGAGTACGGCGGCTGCCGCGGGAACCAGAACAACTTCATCTCGCAGGAGGAATGCCTTAACACTTGCAAAGTCATCCTCGGTAAGTGGACCAGCTATGTCGCAAATGTTATGGTCTCATTTAAACAAAGCAACACTTGTTTTATTGATGTAATGGATTAGGGCGAAACCGATGGCACCCAATAGACTCAAGAGCTCTGACAGTGGTAAAGTTGAAAAAAATATATTGGAAATAACACCTGGCTATATAAGAGAGAGGATAACAGGTTTAAGACAGTTACTGTTATCGCCCAACAGCAAGGGATTCGACGATATCAAAATAATCCCGAAGAGAACTGTTTGAGATTAGCATGGGATAGAAATGGTTCTTGCGAACAAAATGAGGCAGACAAGCGGTCAATGATGACGCTGATGAAAATTTTAGGTACCGATATGCATATATATACATTGGGGAAGGTAAATATACCTACATAAGTAATGAGATTGATTTATTATAGTTTGACGTCGGAAATAGTAGGCACGTGAGGATGAGTATAAGCTAAGTCACCGGTTCCGATCGATTATTTTGTGGCTCTCGAGGTTCCAATGTTGTGTACAACACGACACCTCGAGATTGCAGGCTCATAGTGACCGCGGACGGTGCCACTGCAACTCAAACCGACCGATATTGTAACGCACCAGGCTTATGTTGCCACAAACTGAACAGGTATCATATTATCAACAGTATACGGATAGTTTCTATAAGTGTTCCTACATGTATAGTCAAACGTTTCTGCTTGAATAATGGTTCGTACCATCGGCGTGTCGAACTGTGAACGTGTTGAAAAGTGGCAGAAAACCCTGATTGAGGATTAATGCGATTCCATCTCCATTGGCTCAAAGGGGTAGATAAAATAAGAAGTGGTCTTAATTATATTTTTTATGAGCGTTTGGTTCCCATGTCGTCTTGATATAACGGAAACGTGCGCGATGACGGGGCGACGCGCGACGGGTCGGCGGGCGGTAACCGGGGCACATCCGGACCGGATAAACCTCTATTCGATCACTTCACCTACACTTGCAGCGGGAACCATGTTTATTGACATCCCCGCGAAGTAATTTTGAGGCAGTTAGGAACATAATTTGTGCCCAATTAAGACGACAGATGACAATAGAAACAGCGGAAGATTATTCAATTCTGGTGAAAAGCATAAAAATGTTTGACATGACTCTGATTAACACTTCATTACGATCATAATGTTATGTTGGAAGTATGAGTGTATTATGTACCTTCATAGTATCGCACCAGGAATCTTCCACGATTCCCCTCACTCAGTAATTGGGCCATGAACAAGTAATTTCGTACACTGGGCTTTGATGGCACTGTAACCCTGACGTGCCGCCCCAGCTACCGATGACGTCATCACGTCTCTCGATGCGTCATCGGTGGCATCGCATCGTGGCGCTAATCCGGATCTCTTGGTGACAGTTACTTCAGCTCTTAAGATTAACGTCTCTGGATTCTGAAGCATTAGAATGATGTGAAATGAATATGGTGAGGAATTGATTTAAGTGTTAGCAGATAATTTTCTACTCAAGCCTAGGCGCTACTTAGTTTAACAAATTCGACGTATGAAAACATTGAGAGGTTCTTACATTTGGCAAAGTTATGCATTAAAACGTAGTAGGTATATTTCTATTTTGATTAATATTGCACAGTGTCAGTGGTATGTGTTATTTTGTAGGTATACGATAACTTTATCCTGCTTACACGGGGGGTTGTGGTTTATTAACATGAGAGAGTTCCTGCTCTCCATAATCGTACGTTGCCGGTCAGTAGGTACGAAATATCACTCGCAAGTAGCACCAGCTTTCCATAAGTCCAAACGCTTTAAGAAAAAATATCTTTATTCCTGAGATGTGCTCGACCCAATACAGCTTCATGTTCAACGAGATCTTATGTTGATGAGTGTGATTGTTTCATTTACAATAAATCAATGAATCGGTATAGCATAGTTTGAAATCTTGATAGTTTTAATGGTTCAGTTAGCTCACGTCTCAGTCCATAAAGTTTCACGGGTAGGTACCGAACAAGTGCAGCGACTGGTCGGCCGACATGTTCGAACAACAACAGATTGTTTTCAACATCAACAAGTGGTTCCTAAACCGTGTCAAACTCAATTTATCAATGAATTCATCTCGCTCCGCTGGAGATAGGGTTGTAGCGTTCACTTAAATTATTGTGATTTCTTTTTTCTTAACATCCAAAAAGCTATTGCTCATGAGAAATAGTATTAAGAAGACTTTAAAGTTTCATAGAAATAAAAAGTACTTATGTACTTGACCAGCAATCGTTTTTTTTATCATTTACTAAGAGAGGAATTACCAAAATTCGCTTCAATAAACTGTAATCATTTTGAGGAGCTTGTTAAACACTTGGTAAATTATTTAGCTGGTTGGTTTAGTTAGAGTGTGAACCCTAGGTACAGCTGGCGGAGCGCCAACCAGGGCCGACTCATCGGGTGTTTTCTTCTGATCGCTTCATCTGACTATCTCAGCATCAGCAGATGATTTAACGTGCGGGACAGGTTAAATCATCTGCTGTTGCAGTAATTACTTGTCTTAAGATTTATGTTTGCTTCAACTGGCAATAAATCGCGGCGACTTACTAAAACTCTACCTACAGTGAGTTTAGATTCAGTTTTCATTAGGTATGTGATCTGAATAGTTAGCTACTTAGATCACATAGTAGGTTTCACAATGACTATCTGCTAAAATTTTCAGCGCAGAAACTATTTAGAACATTACGTGTTAAATTCAAAGTTCAAGGATTCATATAAAAGTGGATAGAGCTAAGTCTGTTACACCTGCCCCCCCCCCCTCGCCCCCCCAGACCGAATCGAAGGGTGATTTGTTTGACTTTATATGAATAGAAACAATATGCTGATAGATGTGGAATGCAGCACTATTGTTGGCATCGCTATTCTCGGCGGCTAGTCAAAAATCACGGTGTAGTTTATTGGTCCATTCCACCAGCTGGTGATCTGCTACATTATATTGAAGAACAATATATGAAAGACAGGCAATAAAAGTATTCCCAAGGTATGTTCTGTATACTATGAAGCTTGTTCGCAAATATTAGAGGTCAAATGGGCAATATCGCGCGAGCATTAGACTTCGGTGCCGACGCTCTTAGGCGTAACAAATCGTCTCCAATAACCCGTGGACTCACCCTCAGACGATGACGTCATACTCGCGTCATCATGACGTCAGTGACCGTGAACCAATTTCTTACACAATCCCGTTCACGGGGCGCATACACTGAGTAGGAAGAATGCGTCACGCTTGACATATCATTTGGGTGTATGATAGAGCTAATTTTGTAGATTTGATCATAAAGTAGCGTCTGCGATTCTTGATATCCTATAATAAATGTATTCTTGGTAGATGCTGCATCGTTAGGCCATTCTGGTCAAACAAAGGTCAGTGCTAATGCGTGCTGGCCTACTCGTCACCTTCTCAATGTTCGTAGAGTTCGCCTTGGCCGAGGCTGACCAAACATGTCGATGCCGGGATCAGACGCGCATTTGGCTACAAAAAAATAATAATTAAATTTATCGCCACACGGACACGCGTATTACTTGCTCTTAAAAGTAATTAAAACGTGCAATAGAGGCTTCACCTAATCCTTTTTAGGCAATTGTGACGTTTTCGGCAGAAACAAAGTGTCTCGAGCAGCTGACATAGAATCGGTTTTCATTTTACAAAAGCGGGCTATTAGGGCCATCTATAATTTGGGCAGTCGCGAATCCCTAAGAGAATTATTTAAGGAAACTAATATTTTGACAGTACCATGCCAATATATTTATGAAAACATTATGTATGTTAGGAAAAATTTATTTCTCTTTAAAAGGCTCGGTGATCAACATCGTTATAATACAAGAAATAGAAACAAATTAGATCAACCACACTTTCGACTAGCAAGGATTCACACATCTTTCATGGGGTATTGTGTTAAATTTTATAATAAAATACACTCTGACATTACCGAACTTAGTGAAAATAAATTCAAAGCGTGCATAAAACGTACGCTATGTAAGAAGGCATACTATACACTAGATGCTTATCTTAAGGATAAAAATGCTTGGTTGGATGCTGGTCCGGCTCCTCAGGAATATAAATGACCTTGTTTGAGCAGACTATTAAGATTTTGTATTTCTCTTCTTCCTTCTTATTTTCATTTACATAAGTAATTTGTAAATGTGGGAACCATGTAGCCATTAACTGTAATTTTATACTTAGTTAGTACTTTTTGTTTTTTTTTGACCTGCTGCTAAAGTTTGATTAGCCGTTCCTACATTGTTCTCACATACCTATAACAATGTATTGCTCAAAAATGTAAAAGATCTATTTAAAAAAAAAGAGCAACCATGGAGTTTCTTGCCCGTTCTTCTCCATAGGAACGGCATTCCGAACGGGTGGTAAAGCAGTAGCATAATATTTTTGTAACTTGACGATTCATAAGTACTGTACAATAATGGTCTACGTGAATAAAAAATATTCTGATTCTGATTCTGATTCGAAATTGTCTTAAATACGAGATTTTTTTATATGAAATCGGGATACGTATGAACAATTAAACGAAAGCTTCGCTTCGCATATATACATGTATATATAGACGTCAGTGTACTAAATGTATTGAGATCAGCAGTCAAACTGGCATTCAAAACATGGAGTTCCGTCATCGCTATTTTTATTTCCGTGAACAAGGAAACTAACGACTACATCACTATAAGCCGCTTCACTGAAGTAAATAAGTGCTTATATAGGTATATGGCTCAAATCTGACCACACAGGAAATAATACATTTATTACCTGGTCAATACCTAAAAATAATTATTTTCGGATATGTTATTTCCTACATTATGGGACATAAAGGACAAAGGTACATAATACCAATTGACAAATAAAAAAAACAATAACTTACTGCAATAAATTATCTTATTTAAGTAAGTACCTCCATTCCGTGCTTCAGTGGCGTGTGTTTCAATCGCTATGTTTATTCTTTAGCACCGTGTAAACAATTGTTTGATTGCCTGTTAAATAGGAACCTTGGAAACGGAACATGATTATAATGTGCTTCTATATCTAGACTCATAAGACAATTGCGTGTCAGTGACTCGGTACCATCGAGGAACCATACGCAATAATTAACTAAGTTGCAACCTCAACCTATCTCGTTTGTTGGCAGGGGGCGGCGCCCCCGGCGGTGCGGCGCCCCAGCTGAACCAGATCAGCCCGGTGGTTAGCAACTACCCCGGCCTCACTGTCACCTCCATCGTGCCCGTTCCTAACAGCATCAATGGTAAGCCCTTAACCTATACTAAGGCGACATAAAGTTATTATACTTTTATATAATTTCTATAATAATATGTGTGTACTAGGACCGCTGGTGCAGAGTGGCGACTGCCAGGTGAGCGCGTGGAGCGAGTGGAGCAAGTGCTCCGTGTCCTGCGGCTCCGGCTACCAGGAGCGCACCAGGACTGTCCTGGTAAGTCAGTGGAACGGAGCTCAATAAGAACTAAGAAGAGATAAGACTGCTGGATTGCCTTTTTGTGCTCTATCCTTCTGTAACAGGCGATAGACCAACGGGCGGGTGGAAAGTGGGGTATGCTGGTAACCATTCTACTTTGCCTTTTCTCAAAACTTCAGTTATCCTAGAACTAATTACTGGTTTAGGGGGTCATCTTTCGTCGGGCGTGCGATTACGTTTTATTCGGAGCCGATGACATCGTACTGCGGACACTCACCTAGCTCACATACCTAATAGTGTTGGTAACTAAAATACTTACTATTTACCGAGTCATTAGAGAGGTGTTCACGTGTCAATTAATCTGGCCTTACCTGCGAATAAAATACATTAAGTTGAAAATATTTACTAGGTATAGGTATGTACATTACTTACTTAGTTATAAACGGCTACCTAACTACGGTCTGATTGATAGCTTTTGCCCGCGGCTGTCTGATATATTCAAGTTTGTCCTACATTTAATAGGCCTCGTGTGTAGTTATAGCGATGCCCATAAATTTGTCAATCCTGGCTGATGGCGGGCTGATGTCACCGAACTTGACATCAATTAGTATGGCGGCGACACTTGACACTGTGTGGGACACAATTAAATGCTAAAAAAATATATTTGCGTGACAAGAATATGCTTTTGGTCCACTGATGTTTGGCTTTCAATCAGATTGGGGTAATTGTTAGGGTATATTGGGACGTAGACAAAATTTTAGCCTTCAATGAGCCCTGAAAGCTTCTGTAAACCCGGCGTTAATCCGGAGCCGATATATGTGCAGGCAGTACACTATATATCAACCTTGAAGTTCACTCTAGTTTGGTAGGGTAAACGGAGCTACTTAGTTATTGTGCAAGTACCGTCAGTTTAAATCTAGAATTGTTTGTCTAATGTCGACCTTAAAGATCAACAACTTGTACACACCACCAAGGAAACGTACCTAACCAATATTCAGGATTTCGTGTCAACGTGGCGGGTCAGGGTCACGGTCGCTAGGTTACCACAAAAAACGTGCGTGAGTGCGGAAGTATAGAGCGGCACATTCCTCGCAAGACGTTTTACTGGCGGGAGTAGTGTGAACCGAGTTGCGAGGCCTATTTAAAGTTCCAAATATAAATTTGCAAGGAGGACAAGACCCTTTATAATAAACGATATAAGCCTGATTATATGAAGCACTATTGCTATTAGTTTACACAACTCTGATCTGCCATCAAATCATGTTTGTAGGAGTAATAAGGGAGTCTCGGAACAGAAACGAGTGAAGTTTTGAAGCATATTACAAATATTTTTGAGTTTCAATTGACCCCTTACGGTTCAGCGATGTTTTTTTAGGACTTATAGTTAGTTATAGTGACATACCAGTCCTCTCTTTAAAAAAAACCCTAGAGGTTTTAACACTTATCTCTTAAAGAGGTCATATAATATTTTAGCAGCCCTCCGAATTGGGAAGATTAAGAGAATAAAATAAATTCGTAGTGTTCCTTTCGTGTAAAAGTATCTAAGGCTACTTAGCTACTAACTTTAAAGTATATTTGTGCGTGACAGGTGCAGGCAGGGCCGGGCGGCGCGGCATGTCCGCGCGTGATGTCGCGGCGCAGGAGGTGCAACCGGAGATGCTAACATGCTTCATACACCGTACAGACCTTACACATTGGCGAACCATCGACTCCCGCAACACAAATACAATAATCACTTAAGCAAGTAATAAGTGCAAAACTGAAATGAGTTTATTGAGAAGGACTTATGCCCCTGGTTCACGGTTAACTCGTCCCACCAAGGTTCATTATTAAACTAGCCCTTCAGCTCTGTTACTAGCGTCCGACAGTGTGTACGTGCTTCTAGATTACTGGCTCTACTTAATGCATTGTAATAGCATTTTTAATTTTAAACTTACTTTTTTTTGTTCCACACAGCTAAACAAACCAAAGAATTTAGTACTAATAAATGAATGCTTCGCAGTCACATGTTGTTTATGTTCATGTTAACGCCTGAATGTGACCATTTTGTTTACGTGCAAGTCATGAATTATTTTTGCATATTTTGATTCTAAATAATTGAATAATCAACTTCTGGACCCGTGTTCTCGATAGAGACTTCTTAATATTGTAGCTCTCCTTTTTAATTGTTAGTTTCGGTATGAGATCATAAAGATAGTAATCATCCCAGAATCACATATTTTTGACTCAGCTTTGCATGTGCTCGGATCCGGTATTGTGCGTTCATGCCTCGAAAATAATGATAACGTATCACGCAATGTATCGTGCAACAATATTATACATGTAAGGAAGGTAATGTAAAAATGTTAGGGACTCGTTCCTGCTGAACAATGCGTGTACCAGCGTGATCATTACGGCCTGGCCACGGGACATTCGCTATAGCGAAAAATCGCGCGGCGCGATACGGCGGCGCGTCTTGCGATTGAAACAAACGTATAGAAATGTACTGAGCAAGCCACGGGGCGCGGCGAACGCCAGCGCGGCCGGCGGCTTGTACCGGGCGAATCGCGCGGGCGGCGGACAGCGCGGCCGGCGAGTGAAACAAATACATGAATCAGTACGGCATAGGCCACGGCGTCGGGCGATATTCGCGGCGACACGGCAGCGATTAAATTTGTTTAGTCGTTTTCGCCGCGAATTATGAACACGGAGCTGTTTATTGCCGAAATATTAGCCAGGCCGCCTATTTGGAAGTCTGGCCACCCACATCATAAATATAAGCATGTAGAGAAGATATTGTGGGAAGAAATTAAAAAAAAAATCCCAGGTTCTGAAGGCAGATTTTTTTTATTTATAGGTACAAATAATTAGTTAGTGGGTTACAAAGTAGTCTTTAAAATTATTTCTTAAATTTTTTTCTGGGTACAATCTGTATTTCTCATACTTCTTGTGGAATTCTTCATCTATACCTCGATTCCTATTCAAATCAATTCAAATGTAATAAAAAAAAACATGTACTCCACAATCTCTTCCAAATGTGATGTCTTGAACAAAAATACTATTAATAGCAATATCGAGATAACTTTGATAGCAACATTTCGCTCTCGGACGTCCTTACTGATCGCGGCGGCGATCGCGACTGCCGCCGTGCCCCGTGGCCTGCAAAAGATGCCGCGCGAATTGCTGCCCCGCCACTCGCACTCGCCGTATCGCGCCGCGCGATTTTTCGCTATTGCGATTGTCCCGTGGCCAGGCCGTAGAGATTTGGCGCTAGAACGACACAATATTTACAAAACGAGCGTTCATAATATATGTGCGCGAGTAGCGTCCTCCAAATACTATGCTCACTACTTGTAATTCGTTAAAACAAGATCATAATTGAGAGGAAGGATATGTCTCAAGGTTGTAAATATCTTAGCATTAGCACAACATTTGACACCTGCCTCGAGTTAACTTTCAGTTTCCTGTAACTCCACATTATCAGTATTACCCGTTTGCAGTATGGAAGTTTGTTACATTAGTATTTTAACTAAGCAAGTCCGTGGATTGCTTACATATCTCTTTAGACCCGGTCAAGGTAATTTGAGGGCTACCAGAGACTAACAATGGGCTTAAACAACATAAATAAATAAAGGGGTATTTGTAGCTAAATAACTAAGCATACATTACATTCGCACCTACCTACTATGCGGAGTAGCCTAGAATTATAAGATATACACCTCGCGTCGTAACCGCCGCTCCGAAATCAGGCTTTCCGAACGAAATGCGAGCTTACTTCAGGGTGGCGCAGTTACATGACGCGAACGTGTGTAACTGTGGCCCTACGAAGTAGGCCGTAAATGACTGCGCATTAGTCAATATTACGACCATTGGTTTCAAAATCCTTATTTCAGAGAGACGCAGTGTGATGCGAATTGTCCACACGGGTCTAGCCCGAACTACAAAGAGTACAAAGTCCCTACGTAAATACATAGGCATTTTAATGGAAAAGGGAAGATCTTCCAGCCAGGCGGGTAGTATGCCTGGCGGGGCGGCCGCTATGCCCAACGGTTATTGTCGGCATTTTGAATATATGTTACGTGTTACGAAAACTCTCATAGTGCGTTTCAGGATGTCCGTCTGCAGTGCCATCTGTGTATCTTATGGCGAGATTGAAGAGGGCGCTACAGCATTTTCTACTGCTTTTATAATCATATTATCTACCTACTTTTATTTCCTATTATTAGATACACACAACGTAGTTACCTACGCATTTCAATCCTATAAAGTTCTTAAACCATTATATGTAAAAATAAAAAAACAGTCGTGGAATCGTACAACCAAGTTAATAAATTCAGATCACAACTGAGACAGTCGTGATCGGAATAACAATAGAATATTTCAGTGTCATCCGCACAAACAATGGGTGATATAATGCAGGTCGGATGTATCAGCCTATGTTAGCGGAGAATGTTGAAATGCGACTAAAATTTGAGGGCTTATTGACGACTACAACAACCCAAACTGCGCTTGTAGGACTTCAACATTGTAATAGCGTTTGGATAATCTGTTGTAAGCGTACTACTTTGATCAATACCTTGAGAATCCTTCGATCTTACACTAAGTGGACCCGTGAACTCACCAGCATGTGTGGAGGAAGACCTGGCCTATGTCCAGCAGTGGACATTCTCCTGATGGAAGATAAAAAACAATCTTTCGAACTGTTTTCGAAATACTAAGTAGGTACTAATACCCGGTTCATACCTACACGATGGAAATCTTCGCAGTCTTAAATAACAATACACAGCTAATCGAACCATGGCTATTTCCTAGTTGAGTCAGCGCTGTGACGTCACGCGGCACTGCGCCCGCGTCTCTGGAGAGTTCATTGTTAATGACCTAGCGAACCAGTGATTACGTCATTACTGGGCTGTTCCTATACGTATACCAACTAACAATATGCATGGAAATAACGTTTTCAGATTCGTTAAAGTAGATACCTCATAGTTGTTGTAATAAGTCAACAAATTACAAGGTAAACTCTCCTATGTTTTATTTGAGCAATGGTTAGGTAGAGTTCCATACCTACGTGCAATGTGCAGCCATATAACAAAGATTTCTGTCAATAACATTTTGATTTGATGAATTTACCAGCCTACAATCAACGTTTGTCTCTAGCCTTCGAGCAGTTCCCTAAAGCTATAGCATAATAAAGCATAATAGGGCGAGTAACTGTGTGCAACCAATAAACCTACAGCAGCTGGATTCTACAAGGAAGCTGCCGTGTCAATGTCTAAATAAAAATCAAATTTACTTTACTTTACCAATGTGTCATTTACAACAAGAACAAAAAAGTGTATACTAATTAGTCTTGGGAGTAGTACTTCTAAACGTATTGTTGCTCATCTGCGATGTCTCGCATCGGATGGGAGATGCTTCTCTTCGCAGCTGATGCTGTCATTACTCTTTTAATTACAGGTAATTTTCAAAACCCTGCAGGCCAATTTAAATAATTATAAAATTATTTGATCACAATTTTAACATATGCCATTTCACAAGTTTCATTCACATTTATAATATTTAAAATATGATTTTGCCTACAAGTACATAAACAACATTATCTATTATAGTTTCCTGTAATTTAAAACAGGTACTTAGGCATGTCTCTTCCTGCAATTTAACCGATATTAAACGAAACGAAACGACATTGACCTTTGCAATAAAATGGCTATAAATGTTATTAGCTTGATGAGATTGAAAATCAAACACGGATTTCCATTAGTGATTTAGTATTGTTAGATAATGGCTGCTTCGATATTATGAAATTTAATCTGATTTTTTTAAAGATATATGACAATGTGCATCCGGCGCACGGATACCCTTTTTGGAGATGTTCAAACAAATTCTAGCAAGACATTCAAATCGCAATCATAAGTGTACTAGTATTTAGTAAATGACAAATTCACCAAAATCAATATTACATGTAAATTTGTGAATCTATCTCTTCACCAGTCAAACCGAATGAACATAATTAAAAAGTACCTGGACCAATTTGGATTAGGTACAAAGATTTAACAGCAGAAAACATAAATTGCCTTGCTTGCTTGTAACATATAATCCAAGCCTTTAAATGGCGTTATTAGGCATTTTTACATTCAAATAATCATTAAAATATCCATTTTAATCTTAAGGACGTGACGCCTTCCGCGATCGAGCTGGTAGGCTCAATAACAACAAGTTAAAGTTAAAGCGATTGTAGTCAAGTTCGTGAAGTCCGTCCTCATCCCAAGGCCATGCCATGTCGCTGATTTCATGATAAACACGAAATGTTTCGGAGACCAGTATAATGTGGTCTGTATATCTTAAGTTGTGTTGTATGTTATGTTGTTGTAGCGTTGTTATGTTGTTATACCTTATCTAATGGATTTTTAAATCAGACCAATTGGAATGTAGTGCATGAATATGCAAATTTTAGGGATCGTTTATGTTACATTATGTATTTCACATTGAATCGCGTTCAATTTTGAATGATAAGCAATCTGAATGATCACGACCCTCCTCGCACAAGGCATCCGGACGTAACATTATGTTTCTACGCGAGTGCTTTTTAAGATTTAATCTCAGCAGGTAGAAGACAAATCCTTGTTAAAAACTTAATATTTTTTAAACAACACGAAATTAAGTAGATTAATTTCAAGTTTACCTATAACCTGGAGAGTGTCTTAATTTGCTAAATCTACAAAGACTGAGACAAAATTCAGAAAATTGATTAGAAATTAGCCGATATAGAGCAATAAGCTTCTAAGTTGTTACTGTAACCTTGTTTGTACTATCATCAATTATTCCGTGGCAATAATAATTTATGAATCCAACCACGTTTAACAATAAATCATGTTAGTTCAAATGGAGGTAGACGTCACTCTGTTTCATATCGACTATAAATATATGCATTACGCATATATTTATAGTAATGTATAATAAAGTATTAATAGAAAATATTAGATGGGCACAGTGTTCATCATACACCTGTTACCATGGCGCACGCGCTCGTACACAAATGACGATTTCCTTATATTTGAGTCATTCATCAAGTTGAAGGAAAACCAGGAAAATAACAACTAAAACGGATCTTAATGTATGTCTATCCCGTAAAGCATACAGCTATAAACTGTTCGCCGCAGAAGATAACAGCAGAATTTATTGCTTACTTTCATTTTCGTTCTTTACGCTTCAACGGTTACAATTTATGAAATACTAATATTGTTAGCTCTACCTAACAAGTAGAAAATAAAATTAAAATAGAACGCCAGTTCGTATACCATAGAGCCTCACTTCCGGGGGCTTATTACATGCTATGGTAGTTTACGAAAATTGTATTGTATCTATATATTATAATCTTTCTGTAGGGTCACTTTTCTAGTAGAGGTGGACGCTCTTGTTGCAATGTATAGAAAGATTCGATATCAATTAGATATAGTTTATTATTTCTGCTGTCGAAACTTGAACTAAGTCCACAGATCGGAGATACCATTTTAGAGTTTAAGTGCTTTGTTATTATTTTGACATTACAAAGACTAAGTGTAGTATTTCAGTGTTGTGTCGTCAGGCCCGCGCGCGGGCGCGTCACGGTCGGCTGGGCGCAAGGACGCGCGGGTACTCTCCGTGTTTACGACAAACACCCACTGACTGACCTTCGCACTCTTCCTATATGTATATCTACGTGATAAACTCGATAAAAGCCACATTTCTTCTGTCTGTGAAATGAAATCGGCTAAATATATGCTCTTGCATGTATGTAAGTATATGGAGCCTATGTTCCTGTAGAGCTATATCAATACTGTACTCCTGATACAAATTTCAACAATAGTATCAATAATATGTATGCTTCATGTTAATGTATGGTATGTTAGTTCTAGTATAATAAATGGGAGTTGAGAAACTAATTAGTGTTATCGCTCGGTGAAGGCTGTGCGTCAATTAAAACGACATCAACGCGCGAATGCAATGGGATTTTGGAAAATAACTTAAATTATTTATTTTCTTATGTTAACTTCAAGTATGTTTAATATGTACCTGACATATTTTTCCATCTTGGTCGGATTCTTCGAAAACATTGACAATTTTCTTTCAGTAATCAGTAAATTATGTATAGATCACTCAGGCGATACGCAAGCTCTGGCGTACGTGCCTACTACGGCGTTAAACGAACAGGATTTTCCGCGTTAAATCCATATATAGAGCGAAAGCTATACATTAAAACCTTTTTGGGATTAAGCAAATAACAGCTTGTCCTTTTTGTTTTTCATATTATGTTCTGCCTACCAATAACTCCTCGCTGCTTCAATATACAACATCTATTCCAAAATTCCCATCAATACTAATAGTATTATAGACCATCGCGCGGAATGATGCGTTGTACAGAGCAAGGAAACGTACAGACATAATTTACTAATATCGAATCTTCAAATGAGTTAATTTTATTATAATAAATATCTTTACTCTATTATAGTTCGAAGGACCGATGACTGTTGGAGCAGAAAAGTTCCAGAATAGTGACCACGACCCTGAGGACTTAGTGTAGGACGGCTCCCCAGAAGGTGGACCGATAATATTACACGTGTAGCAGGAAGCCGGTGGATGCGAGTGGCAAGGGATCGTAATGTGTGCTATGTCCAGCAGTGGACATCTTTCGGCTGATGGATGATATACATTACACAAATAGTAGGCTATCGCATGCTGAATTATCGAATAATAACCGATATATAACTCAAACTTATATTGTGATACGTGGACACGTTATTCTGGCCTGTACGAAGCGCGAGGTACATCCAATGATCGATGTCTGTTAGCAGTGGCTGTAGGATCGCGTGCTGATATCAAATGGATTCATTATGAACGTAAGCTATAAATGTATCGATAATTTACAAGATAATAACACAAATTGCTATATTAATTGCGGGAATTCGAACATTGTGGGCTCGCAGCCTTGTGTGGTCGATAGAAATAATATTCATGAGGCTATTTATCGTGCTGGTCGCTGTCCTTTGGTCTTTCAAGGTCTTGGGAAGATACCTAATATATATCTACCTATACGTATCAACTTAAGTGTCATTACCATTTTAAAAATAAACCGTTTTGGTCATTAAACATAACTTTTTTTGAAATATAACAAAATAAATTCGGTTATTCATTACTCATTCAGTAATAAATAAGTACCTGTATTGTTTAATGACTATAAACGCGAATTACCGGCATAAAAAATAATAACGGCAATATTTTTATGCGCAAGCGCAACCTTGCCATTTAGTTGTGTATGCTGCGCATGCAGAGATCACGAAAGGTTTCTGACCCGTGTGGGCACACAAGTTACTGGATTTCACCGGACATATTTTGTTCGTGCCCTGCAGTCACATTTTTAATAACTTACAAGGAAGAAAATGGAAACTAATTTAACCTAGAAGACAGAGAACTATACTGCGCATAAGCAATCATGAAAGTACTCAGCTATAGTGCAGCAGACTATGACTTAAATTCACTTCGTAATAGATACCATTATTCAATATTTGAAGGGAGATCTTCTTACCTAAGTCAGATACCTGCCGTTTTTCCTATTTTTATTTTTTAAATTACTATCTTTAAATAAAATGTGAACTCCATAAAGTTCATTGAACACGTGTCGTTACAAACGTTGCTATGGGAAGGTGTCCGTTACGTCATCAGCAACGGTTTCCGGTGCGTGCGCCCGCGCCGGCTTGACCTCGCGGGAAAAATGGGCGAACTCGCGCAGCCCCACGGGACAACATTACTAGCATAGTCGACCGTCAAGTGAAACATTTCCCCGGTAGAGAACATAGCTCTTATCAAAACCCTGCCCTGGATGGAAATTAAATAAATTCCGCCAATTGATAACATTACAAGCTGTTATAAATAATTCTTAAGGTTCGCTTTATATGGATAGGTTTATACGAGTAAAATGACTTCAGTGTTTTATAAATTACATACCTGCGTTAATCAACATTTATTTTGTACCATTTTGGAATGTTATGGACATAACAAAGCCATTAAGTTTATTTTCCAGTCATATTTATAAAAAGATTACAACAAGACTGCACAAAGCAATTTATGTTTACAAACATGTGAACTTTTTCGATCTCTATGTAGAGATTATGTAAAGCTGTAACGGCTCTCGCTCCAGGTGAGTTACATTCGCTGCCTGGCAGATCTATTTTAAATTGTGACGTTGAAAACGCGTTAATAGCTTCATTATTTCAAGGCGAATCGCGCATCTATGTGATCCGCATTTAAACGCCCATGTTTCAGATTTGTAAATAATACAATTAAATACAATTTATAGCATAATGTACCCATTTATTTATGACCCGAGGAAAGGGCTTTAGAGTATACTCGACCTGCTATAACAAGTACGGGCAACATTAAAAGTTTTTTTTTTATATATTTTCTTGTACAATGTTGGTGCAGGTGCCTACCTAGATGCCGGGGCGCCACAGTAGTATGCCACGCCCGATCCTGTGGCGCCCCACTCAAAGGCGGTGAAGGCGGACCGTGGGGTTTTAGTGGGTATACCGGCACTCTGCCGGGGAGTCCCACATACCCCTCTCGTCCCCCCGGGCGAGAGGGGATGCGTAATTGCATTTCCCCACGTAGAAAAAAAAAGAAAAAAAAGGTGCCTACCTAGATGGTGTTTGCCAGCCATAGTTTGTCAAAAACTGGTAATGTGTTTTTCTATTATTATTTTTTCGCTCGTCTTTAGAATGGCCCAAATAAAGGATTCGCCATTTTCATCTTTTCATGTTATTTAATTTTTTGTATTAATTGAATTTGATATCGTTATTAAATACTTGACACTGGCAAAATACCCACTAACTTGTGGACAGGCCTTATTTTATTTTATTTCATCGCATTTCATTTCGGACAGAAAGAAGACCCAATTAAATGTCTCTGTTCATCCTGATGGATGTATAATGTCATATAATTTTGCCCTCAACTGTGCAAATATCTTTATTACTTCTGGCTGGGCTTTGTTTTACTTCCATGCTATCTAATTAATATTGTTATCATGACGTGATATTATAATCCATTATCCTTTGACGATGTCGTGTTTTAAAGAGCACGCTTAGATACAACATCCTTCCAATCATTACCATTCCTGTTCCCACTTTAATTAAACAAATGAAGTAATCTCATTATGTATCAGACGGGGAGCGGTGGTTTTTTCCTTTGTTAATTCTATAAATAAAGTTTAATTATGAAAATAACATATACTGCGTTGTAATATGCGCGTTTTATATGCCTATAGATCTCAGTTGTTCAGTCCGTGGTTAACCAATCACAGATTCGGTGGAAGGGACCGTGTGCACTCTGTCGGCGCCGGCGCCTTGACCCGCATATCGTTTTGCATCGCGGCTGTACTTGCATGCCCATTCTTGTGATTTCACCCAGTAATCATTTACCGCATCATTGACTTCGTATTGCCTTTTCCTGTAGATTTACCCGTTAACAGAGTTTGTTTTACCTATCCTCTGATTTGGTTTTGGCCGAAAACAGAAAGCAAAATGAGTCATATATACGTCAATTCGCCACTCAGTTTCGCAAATAGCGTACCAATAGTAGCTTAGGCGATATTGTACATTCGTCGCTGTTAATCTACACCTAGTTGTCATAATATCAAAGCGGGCACTGCATTAGCTTTCAGTCGTTTTGCTGACATGATCGAATTAGCTTAGAGATTATACCATTAGGTTTTGACTTGTTTACCAAGCCAGTTTTGTTTGCTCGACTGTTACTCTGGGGTATTCAGGAGTGTAGGGACATATTGAGAGCTAGGCGCCCATAACATCGGCTGTGTGTACCTACATTTATTAACCTATCCCATGGGAAACCTTCCATAACTAAGAACAAAACAATATATACTACTATACTATAAAGAGAAAGTTTTTGAGTATGGATATATATCTCCGGAACTGCTGAACCGATTCTGAAAATTATTTCACTGATAAAAAGCTACATTATCGTTAAGTGCTATGGGTTCATGGAAGTACCGCAGTTGGAGCCGCGGGCAGATGCTAGTCAAAAATCAGTGGACATGAGATCGATCATGATGCTCGTAATAGATAGATTCGGATAGCGTGCACTTAGCATACATTGCCGCAGGTGACACGCACGTGACATCCCACGTAACACTACATAGTATTTTAACGAGCGCAGTTATTAACAAAATTAATGGTGTTACGCAAGTCGGTCGGCGACCGCGCGCGCGCGGGTTGCGGCTTTGTTTACCAGTAACAATACCCAACTACTGCTTTTATTATAGCCCGGTCGAAAATGAAAGTATTGAGTGTTGTACTTAATAGTTTGATTGAGTAGTTTTTTGATCCTTCATCGTAAGAATGACTCGACATTCACACCCCAAACAGTCGTTAGTTTAATTGTGGATGAATGTCTCAGATCTTTGCAGGCTAAAGTTCATTCCCCAGTACATATTGACCACACCCTATAAAATTACGACCACCCACATCTACGCCACAAATACTCATTTAGCTAATACAACCATTAATCAAGCTATTAATAAATATTGCGACTTCATTAAGATTTATCCATGACTTAGTTTAAGGTACGGCGATTAATTAGCTTGCATCAGCTAATAATTTCAGCTGTGACATAATAGATAGTTGCGTGAAAGAAACCTGTAACTCAATTGAAATATAACTGCGAAACGCGCCACCAGAGGGCGCGGCTGTGACGCACGGCCGCAGGGTCTACATTGATTTAATATGTTTTGAAGGAATACCATACTGACCTAGTGGCATATTGACAAAACTTGTTAGGTGTTATGATAATATGTCAGGTGGTCTGCGTGGGAACGATGGCTTACTAAGCCTTTGTTTTCCTGTTGTTTTTAAGTAAACAAGTAGATACTTACTTACAACTAGAATTATTATATCGTTCTTAAAACATTGTAAACAAGAAGTATGATTATCAGTTTACATTATTAATACTTGTGTTGATTACACAAATTATAACTCAGGAACCTGTAGGCTTTTTTAATAACTTAGATTTTTTGAATTTGTCTCCGCCCCGAATAGCAGAATAACTATTAAAACATGGGAAAAAGTCACAAAACTTATATTAATACAGCATAGATAATTGCTTCTGAGGCGGTACGAAGTTCGCCGGGACAATTAGTGATTAATAATTAATCACAAAGCCCTTATAAATAATCCATTTCTATTTAAAGTGTGATTATTATATTCCCGAATCGTAAAATGATAGGTACCTTTAACAGTTAAAGGTGGTGTCGTCTAGTCGTGTCCGGGGGCCCGCCCCGGCCCGCAACCTTGCCCCACATTTCCAGTGCAATAAATGGAATCTGGGTGAGAGCTGTTTAGTCTGCAAGTTACCTGTGACGAGGTAGTATAGGCAGGACAGTTCAAAGACAGGTATGTCTTATGTATATCCTAATGTACATATATATATATATATCCTAATATATGTATGTCCTAAAAATACCTATAATAATACCAGCCCATTTTAATGCCCCAATGCTGGGCACGGGTCTCCCCTCAATGCGATGGGGATTAAGACATAGTCCACCACGCCGGCCCAGTGTGGATTGGCGGACTTCACACATCTTTCGAGGGGTTCTCTTAGACATGCAGGTTTACTGGTTTCGAAAGCCAGGTGAAGTTTGCCAGTCCGCACTGGTCCGGTGTACTACGGTGGACTACGGACCGAATCTCACACACATTGACGAAGAAGGGGCCCGGAATAAGATAATAGACGAAATGTGGGTTAACTGCAGTGCCTACCTGTTCAGGGATTACAGACGTGATAGTGTTATAAAGAAAAATAAGTGGTTGTATTCTAATACCCTGACGTCTCTTTACACTGATCGAGCAGTTAATAAGACGCGCTAGAGTTAAACTAAAACAATATTGACAAGAATTGTCTATCAATTTGTTCGACAAGCGAAGCCATCGGAAACAGCGGTCACGGAGCTTTATGGACAAACAACGTTAACCACGATATGGTATGGTACCTTACAAGTTAACTCGCTCAAAAACTAAATCATAAATACTTATTCAAAATAAATATTTATGAATTATTTTATCTTAGATGATTGTTTGACGTTGCATTATTAAATTAATATTTGATCTTTGTCCAAAAAAATAAGTAGGTGTGTGAGAAATATTTTTTTTTCATTGCACACAATAAAAGTACTTCCCATACAGGTCTTACCTACTTACCTTGGCTAATGAAATTAAATGATGATTATCTTATCAATGAACCTTATTGACACGTTTCAATAAGTAATCATCATTTCTCACTCGAGTCATCACATAGAACTCATCTTCGTGCCTTGAGAGCCTTGACACTATCATACGCGACGCTATCGACACATCCAGATCTCGCAAATGAAGATACCGAGCGATAACATATACACAGAACATATGATCGATTAAGACTGTTTCATAATCGGAAGTCTGCACAAGGCACTGCTGTGGCCGCCAGGCTCCGTATTATAACAGTAAATAAAATCTAAGTACTTTACCACCCGAAGGGATGACATGACACTATCAGCTACATACTCTAATCTTATTATCTGTGTCCATACATGGTCATTTGTACCATGATCGAAGAAGAAATATATAAAACTAACGGAAACTATGATCGTAGATCATATATGCTTAAATGACATAATCATGAATGTAAATATGTCGTGATATATCTAATATAAGGTCATATTTAATATCCTGTTCGAGGTGGGGTGAACCACGCATTCAAGTTACTATAATGACAAATAGCAGACCTATCCGGAGACAATAGTTTTATTTATATGTCACTCATATTTTTATATATTGGGTTAAAAAATATAAATATTTTAACTCTTGAAAACATTAAATGTCAGGTCACAATACATACGTTTATTCGGTCAATGAGGTCACGGGCGATATCTATACATCTATACATATAAATAAAATTGGAGTGTCTGTTTGTAATATTAAAATAACCGCTTTTTACTAAGTGCATTTAGATGTATACACGTTACCTATACCGAAACAAATTTTTTTACAATTTTTGTCTGTCTGTCCGTCTGTCTGTCTGTCTGTCTGTCTGTCTGTCTGTCTGTTTGTTCCGGCTAATCTCTGAAATGGCTGGACCGATTTTGACGGGACTTTCACTGGCAGATAGCTGATGTAACAAGGAGTAACTTAGGCTACTTTTATTTTAGAAAAAAAATAGGATCTCACGAAAAAAAATTAAAACCAATGTTGCAGCGCAGCGCCTGATTAAGTTTGATAGCAACAACCTGCAATGCGTCCCGCGGGCTCAGAATGGGCGAGCAGGCTGTTGTCAACGGTTGTCTTTGTTAAATACCACGCGGACGAAGTCGCGGGCAACAGCTAGTCTATACATATAAATAAAATTGGAGTGTCTGTTTGTAATATTAAAATAACCGCTTTTTACTAAGTGCATTTGGATGTATACACGGTACCTATACCAAAACAACAACTTTTACAATTTTTGTTTGTCTGTGTCTGTCTGTTTGTTCCGGCTAATCTCTGAAATGGCTGGACCGATTTTAACGGGACTTTCACTGGCAGATAGCTGATGTATCAAGGAGTAACTTAGGCTACTTTTATTTTAGAATAAAATAGGATCTCACGAAAAAAAATTATAACCCATGTTGCAGCGCTGCGCCTGTTTAAGTTTGATTGATAGCTGCAATGCGTCCCGCGGGCTCAGAACGCGCCCGCAGGCTGTTGCCAACGGTTGTTTCTTTGTTAAATACCACGCGGACGAAGTCGCGGGTAACAGCTAGTACCAACCAATAAACTAGCATGTAGGTACATTAATAATTCATATTGTTCGGTCACACGTGTTTGTGTGTGTGACTGTACCTATTAGCTACAAGTAAAACACGTCTATACATAATTCGTGAAAACACCGGATAAAATAACAACTAGCAATATCTAACGAGTTATGGCAGTTAATTCATTATTTTAGATTAACAATAAATGTAACAACAATCGATGACCGAATTTGTGATTCCAATAATAGTATGTTTTATAGATTAGCCTAATTATAAATGTTGATCCAATCTCAGTCATGCAGACCATGTGTGATACATGTAATATCAAAAACAAATAATTAAGAAAATGTCATCAAGATATACAATCTCAAGATGTCGAGCAATAAATATCTTATTAAATGGAATTCCCCGTGTGAGCCGGGCAAACTGTACGCTCCACCGATGCCTGCTGCGTTGTATGCACGAGGAAAAATGAGCGTCTTACATATTTCTTGTTATGATACACACGGCAGAGACTCATAATAAAGACACCAGTGTCTTGCTGTTCGTCAAGTTAGTCGTGCTATAAGTACTTTCAACTGATTTCAGAACATAAAGCGCGATCATATGATTACCTACAATATCTTTTTGTAATACGTTTTCAGTTTGCTTTCTCCTAAAACTCTAAATTCTTCGCTACAGATGAAATCATTTCCAGTACAGTACACTGCCGCACTGTTGTATAATGCATCCTACTGTGATGGATTTATGGTTGCAATCCTAGAGCATGGGGTGCTCCCACCATTTGTCGTATTTGATTAAATTTGCGTGCATGGCGGCCTTCGCCTGAACTGGCTTATCAGTGCAGTTACATACTTTAACGTATACAATGAAAATTTATAATAGAGAATTCATTTGTCCAAGGTGACCGAGTCATACACTATTAACTGTTGATAATGCGAAAGGGAGCAAGTTTAAACAATCAACTGTTACAGACAGAAAAATTACAGTAGATGTGAGTTTTTATGGAATAATAATCACAGGACTTGACCAGTGTTGGTCTTATCTTATAGAAGGCTGACAACTGCTAGATGAGGATGGCCATAGGTATAATATATTGGACTTTTTATAGACAGACTTTAGTAGCTTACAGATTTCTAAACTATGATCCCAGCATGTTGCTATGTATCCCAGCCGACTACAATGTTCCCAGAGAATATAATTTATGATCGTTCAGTTAGTTATTTTAAAACATGTTCATAAACTCTAGTAAGTGTTGTATATTTAAGATCGCACGTAAAACATCGCAGAGAATAAATATTTAGTTAGTGTGAACTCGGCTATTCGAGGTGACGGGAAAGTGCGGCGTTCGTTTGAAGTTTTTGATAAACGTTTAATGGCTTTACCATGAATATTGACATACATTCACTGTGAATATTCACATACACACTGTATTCGTGCTAGCCTCATGCTGTTACAGACCTGCTTCTGAACAAATATTATTAATTTAATATGCGATCAGCGATCCTTGGTCAAAAGACCAAACACGCAAATAAGGATATTTATTTCTGCGTTTTTATAAAAATAAAAAACAGTTGGATGGTAAGTATTATTTAAATAACATTTCTAGAAGATAGGACCATCTACACCCTGAAGTAGAAAATGGATATATACCTCGGTATTCTTTTTAAAATGCGGGTTTGAAACAACTTTTAAATATACTGAGGAAACTTACTAAAATTTACCTTAAAAACATCACTCAATGATCAAAATGATTTAAGTGCAACTACTTTATGTAATGAACATCCATCAAAAGTAGTATTTAGGATACAGACAGATACTCGTGATCGTGGTACAGGCGAGGTATCGCGATACCTGTTGCTATACATTCATAAATAACCCGGTCCATTACACAGCATCTCGGCAAACGAGTCGCGGATGAGTCACGATACATAATTATGTGGAGAGTGAAGAAAAAGTTCAACTTTAGTTCGGTATCAGTATTATTTCGCCGACTTAAGTGGTCTGTTTCAGCAAAATAGCAGCATAATTCAGGTTATACCCATTTTACCAATGATTTCTTGAAAAACAGAGATCGTCTCAAATCGAATATTTATTTTTGCACAAGTTCTAGGTAAGCAAGGAAGTTTTTATCGGTTTTCGTAATAATATCTGGTATGTGGTTGACAATTACTAAATGTAAGGTATGCCTAACGTAATACAAATGAGCGTCAATAATTTAATAAACAGTTGTCATAGATAAGATAAGCATAGAAATACAACGCCGACTGTGTTGGATCGGCTTATTGCAGTAGTCGGTGATAAATATCAACATTGCCTATTCTAGGTTTGTAGAGACTCCTGTGGCCCGAAATGTTGTCTAGAGAGCGAAGTTAACCGTTCGAAATTCACCAGTTTTACAATTGTAAAACTCTGGCGAAAGACTGGGGTTGTCAGTTGTACAATGAGTTGGCCTTATTTCGATGGACACCTTCGGTAGGTAGATATCTATGTCCGGGTTGTAGCATCACTACAATGCTCTTTTATTCACGGGAACTATAACTAACATCAGTCGTTAACATAATGTTTCGACAGCGTTTGAGAAAGCTGCGAGTTATTATTTAATAGATAGTGAAATTATACAACTTTTATGTAACGCCTGTATAACTCGTTACTCACTTGTTTAAATAAAACTTAAGTCACCTACATTTAAAAAATACGAGTGTAGGTAGGCTAATATCATACGAGCTATTACTAAGTATTACCTATATAAACTTATCTACATTGCCTAAGCGTTGAAACTTTGAATTTTGCAGATTAAAATACTAGTAGCCTATACTATGAAATTGAGTTATGTCAGTCAGGTCGTCCCTAGCTATATGTACATTTATTTATTTGTTAGCTGTCCCCACAACGAATTCGTATAGATCAAGTAGGTACAAATCGAGTTTTTACCTCAATAAAACCGGAATGAAATGTAGAAAACTATTTTTCAAAACACAAAGTCAAACTCATTTTATTTATTTCGTAGACCTTTGCTCTACACTGAGAAGATCCGGCACGATACTCAGCGGCCTGTCTTTGTCATACAGTTTTGTTTTCCTTTTTCACATTAGTCCCAATTATACTGTATTTTTAAACTAGCTGCGCCCGGCGGTGTTACCCGCGATAAAAAGTATGAAAAATTAAAACCTCAATCCCACGGGAACCATACATTTTACCGGGATTAAAAGTAGCCTATGTGCTATTCCAGACTATAATCTATCTCTGTGCCAAATTTCATCCAGATCCGTTCAGCCGTTCGGGCGTGAAAGAGTAACAAACATCCATCCATCTATCTATCCATCCATCCATCCATCCATCCAAACTTTCACATTTATTTTATTTATTTTAATATTAGTATAGATATACCTACTTTAGAAATGTCGGCATGAGAGAATCTGGGTAAACGCAGGTACTTATATGATTGCTAATAGCTTGTATTCCTGATGATGAAAGTCGAAACGAGCGCCTCTACATATAGTAGGTATATCCGATGCATCCGCGGCAATATACTAAGAGCGGTAGAGATTTATTCTATGAAAGTGAATATACATTCAACCATTTGAATAAGCTGACCAATTAAATAATCTTAATGATAACTAAACCGAATACATTTCTTAACAATATCAATAACAAATACCGAATAAGACTGTGCTTTGCTGAATCCAAATTTGCAAGACATCACAATTATGATACCTCTAGAAAAAAAATTGCTCACTCAGACAAAACTACAAATGTAATGGGCAATAATAATGTACCACGTGAGGAATGTTTGGGTGACATTAGAAAAAGTAAATGTGCCAAGGGCGCGGGCGCGGGCAGTTATACCGCGGCTTAATGGAATCACGCAATGGACGCGCTACACCGTCGCGTCGATAATCCCCAAAGGGTAGGCACATTTTACCAATGGTATTTGGTTGTTGGTCTCAATGCGATTGGGTTTGAGTCTATTACAATTATAACTGCTTAATCTGAGGGGGTTAGGACCATAGTCCACCACGCTCGCCCAGTGCGGATTGGCGAAATTCATACGGCTTACGAAAGGCTTGCAGGTTTTTTACATAATCTACCATATTCTTGACACGTTATTATATCCAATGTGATCATACAGTTGCATGCAGCATACAAGGGGGGGGGGGGGGCGTGCAGTGGGTGTAATACCCCCCTTCTGGCTCACGACTGAAGTAGTTTCTTGCGACCAAGTTCAATTATTATCGTATTTTGAAAGATAGGTAAAATCACACAAAAATTATATACCTTCTTCACTAGATTCATGCGATGTACCAGGACCACAGAACCTTCGGTTCGACTCTTGACGTAGATCCATGATGTAGGTATCCTTATTTACCTTTTAACGGCATTCACAGAAAGTATTACAATGGTGGTATGTATTAATTTAGTCTAGGTAAAATTGACAGGATATCCTACCTGGCCTATTAAGTACGCTGAGATTGTGCAACGCCGCTATGGATGTTCCCACAACTAATAATTACAAATAATAAATTAGACTTACTAAATTCAAACGTAAATTAATAGTACAATAAGTCTCGTTCACATCGCTTGAGACGGAATTTCCTGCATCAAGATTGATATTACTCTGTACCGGATAAGTTAGTCACTTCACCAACTTGTTATCAAGTTAACGATTGTCGTAACACCGGTGCGAATATTGCGTTAAACAATTGAACAAATAGCGAGGAGTGTAAGTAAACATGCAAGTAGGTAGTAGGTGTAGTATTATGTAGGTAGGTACAACATGTGTGGTAGACCTTATTCATCATATTAATAAAAAAAGAAATGGTTCGAACTTTCATCCCTCTTTTCCAAGTCGGACACTTAACCAACGAGATCTTCACTCACGAGAGCAATGGAAACAGCTACTTAAGTAAATATCGTTCGTTAACAGATCAGCAATCGCGGCTATCAACACAATCTACTCATTGGTATTTTTCCGATTTAATCATTCTAGGCCTTGTGTATATAGAGAAACCGCAAAATGAATGTACCTAACGACTCAAAGGAATGCGTTTGTAAATATTTTGGCAATTAATTCAGGCCTGTTCTTTAATTTAGACATAAAATGTTTTTAATCTCTATTATTGCGGGCGCATTCCTATTATTAGTTTATGTAACAGAAATATGAAAAATCGATGTCACGACTGTTTGTTTACAAGCTATCTCTATCTCAAGTTAGTTATGTTAGTAGTGTATGTTAGCGACAGCGCTCTTGTATTGGGTATATGCACAGATAATTACGAGGATAGAGTTATTTGTGTGACAAACCAATTGTAGAAGGCGGTTACCTACTTAGAAATAATCCCATTGATTCCTGTTCTCAGAATTAAAACAGTTTATATTATGGTTTTGGCGAAACACTACCTTTCTTCTCTAACGTGTTTATAACATTAACCTACTGATTCCGATAACATAGATAGTTTCCAAGAAATTTTAAAATCTAAAATTGCCTACTCACAATGTTCGCGGAGATAATTTTATGAGTAGGTATAGGTAGAGTAAGGAGCGCCCTAAAACCTTCATATTTCGTAATTATTTTTTTAATTACTTAGGTACTGAAATTTGCCTATGAAGGAAGGTAAGTACTTATTATTTAATGTAGGTTGATATTTACATAAAAATGAAAGACACAGAATGATAATATAAATAAACAGTAGCGAGTGCAACTTGCCATCCGAACTTGGCGGCATTCTAGCGCCACGATAGCACGCACTACGTATTATCAGTGTAAAAGGGCTGGCCCACCTTTCACGTTGAGCTGGCTTTTGAGCCTGATGAGTTCCTTGGAGCGGCTCCGACTCCTGCCGTGAGCGGAGATCCGCCTCGGGGACCGCGCCATCGTAATCACCACTTCACCGTATCACCACTGTCACATGTTTCACAGCAACAGCAGTGCACAACACGTCAAAACACTGCACTTATCAGACGCAAACAGCCACTGTTTGTAAACAGACGTAACTCACGACAAAGACTACTTTGGTATACAAAGTGTTGTTAGTTATTCCTTATGTAGGATGTTTCGAAAGTGTTGGAAGTTGTTCGTATCGTATTTTATAGCGAAAGGCACGAGCGTCGCGTGGAAGGCACAGCGGAGCACTGGCCGACTCGGCCGTGCCGTGCTGCTCTGTCCGGTGGAGCTGCCGTACCGCGTAGGCGCGCCGCCACTTTCCTCGCAAGGTTGGCCGCACCTGGCGAACGCGAATTACATCACTGATAACGATGACGGCTGGCGAACCTTCATGTTTGACAATTGGACGCGGATAATTGTGGGTGGGCAAGAATGGAAGGAAGGTAGGGAATGCTGTAGGTAGCGATGTATCCACCATGCATAATCTTAGCTAGGTTTCACAACGTCCTGTAAAGTGTACAGATGTTGGTAGGTACCTACGTATCAAGAATAAAGGTATTATATATGAATATCATATTCCGATGTTATCAAAACTTTTGTCCATTTACAATGCATTTTTCATCTTCGTTTGGGTAAATTGTACTCTTTGGTACCTATTTCAGTAACGTGTAGTTTGTCATCAACATAACAAACAAAAAGTATTTTCCAAATCGATTAATAAGAAACAAACATACAAAAAAAACAACCGAATTGAGAACCTCCTCCTTTTTGAAGTCGGTCAAGAAACCGCTCAATTTACGAATTTTGCGCATGCTTTTAATTGTTCATGATTAGTTTGCAAATATTGCTGCGTTCTATCAAATAATAGTATGTCTGTTTTGCAGTCGATAACTACTACGTTAGTTAAGTATCTATAATATACATAAATAACATAATACCTTCCTGGTCCTTGAATCCCGTCGAAGATGCCTCTCTCTTGACGACCTACAGGTGCGTGTTAGGTATTCGTAATACGACCGAGAAAACTATGTGTCAGCAATTAAGTTCTATAATTACCAGTAGAGCAGTGTATACCTATAGAATTAGGGGCGTTATAGCTGCCAACCTGTTTTTACAGAATTTAGGTGCATACCTGTGTACCTGTAAGTTTCAGGTTCGATGTAATAGAAGACTGGTCATGAAACATAACCTAACCTAACCCGCCTTAATGCTTAATGCCCCGACGGTTATTGTCAGGATCTTGTATATATGTTACGTGCTCCGAAAACTCTCACAGCGCGCTTCAGGATTGTGGGGCCTCGTCATTTGTTCTGAATGTCGTCTGCAGCGCCATCTGTGTAGCTTTTGGCTGGGTTGAAGAGGTAGCTACAGGATTGTGTACTGCTTTTATATATTTTCAAGGTATTTATATATCAAAGGCAGACTAGAGTGACTGAAGGGCTCAAATAAAGGCTCGTAATTCATAGACCAACATACGAATAATATTCTGTACTGCTCTTGTTTCGGTCCCATCTCACAGGAAACGAGTTTGTATTGAATCACATCGGTATTCGTATCGCGTGTAAACATGAAGTCATTTTGGTTGGGTTTGTTAATTAACAGCGGTTAACGAATTCCCGCACGCATCTAATTAGCTCGCCAGCCGCGACTTGTGGAATTTTTGTGCCGAGTCGAGAATTAAGCTTTGTATTTTCAAGGCTACTCGGAGTTAACTTTGCCATGTGGCCATAGAAGTACCTGAGTCATACTTATTATATACCTACCTACCTTAATTACAAACTTACACGCATTATTGTGAGTTTCAGCCATGTTGCTTCAAAGTCGCGTAAAACAAAACATTTGACACCTGCTTATTTGTAATTATATAACGATTAGTGTCATCACTAAACGAGCGCCGAACGAAGTAAAATTAAACTAAACGTTTTGTGATTAATAATTGAACGAAAATGTTTCTAAACAAGAGTTAACCGAATAGTAACCGATGTTGGACTCCATATCCAGCAATTCTGCGCAATAAGTCGTAATATACTTACCTTTCTCTCTGCCGGCTGAACTAGGTAGTATGCCTAATTTATATAAATAAATATTAAACGTTATTTGTTGGTAGGGAAGCGCGTCGCTTGAGAACGGCTGGACCGGTATGATTATTTTTCTAATTAGGTTTGTAAAGTAAGAACATTTTAATCTATTGTATTTGGACAGGAAAGGTTCTGTCGGTTCAGCTAGTATTTATACAAACTAAAATATATATTTTTTAGCTAAGTATAGAATAATTCTCAATGAATCCAGGACACCATGCTGTATGCCCATTTGCCTTTTGCACCGATCATCGTAGCATCGGGTTTTTTTTTTCATAAATAACGACCTAACATAGATCTCTTATTTTATCTAACTACATTCCCAGAGAACTGTAGATTCAATCAGCAAAGTGCATTTCAACTATGAGTTACAAAAATAGTTTTAAGTAGTAACATCAATCAATAGGAAACGCCGAGGTACAAAATACAATTCACCGTAGGTATAACTACCTAATTATTTTGACCTACTTCGTTCGTCGTCCATCAAAAGGCATACCCGTCTGCCAAAAATATTGTCCATTTGCCATTTTGAATTGCTTTGAATCCCCCCCCCCCCCCCTCAAGATTTGGCAGATAAAAAGTACATACGTTGGTTGTAGACGGTTCCCTTTTTTAAATAACCAAAGGATATCCTCATTGATTCTCAAATAAAAACACAGACATTAAAGAACGAGAACAAATAATTTATTAAGTAATAAATATTTATGTTAGATTCACAATTTCACTTAATTAAATTAGTACGTGTTGCGCACGCGGCGTGATGTTACCGATAACTTTTGCTACTTGCCGTTAAGATATTAGAGTTGCAGGGAGATAGCACCTAGAATGTTTGTGGCAGTTACGATAGTTTGTAATCACTTTAAGGGGCATAGGCGCGGTGGGGCAGAGTGGGGCAGCTGCCCCTCCCTGGCTCATTGAGTAAAGCCAAAAATATGCCGATGTAAAATATTTAAGTGCCCCTAGAGCATATTGGCTGAGAAGAGCAGTGACAGGGAATGAGCATCTTTCTTTGTATCAGATTTTTTGACGAAGAAAAGGTGATGGTTCATTTCAAGTTCCCTTTTTCTACCCCTCCCTGAAGCAAGCCCTGGCTACGCCTATGTTTAGTTTATAAATCCATAAAATACGTATGATGAAGTTTGTTATATTGTTATTACTATATAATACTATCAAACATTGAATACCAGATATCACTAGCTACCCACCCAGTTATCGGTCACCCATCACGTTTTGTGCGCACAAAAATAAACTTAGCTTACAACAGTTAACAATTAAGACGTCAAGTATCGTTACGTGGCTATATCAGGTACCTACCTACCTACCATAGAAACAGTGCACACAATATTCGCAGACGATGTAAGTACATACTTGGAAGTGAGTAATAACTTTTTATACGCCATTATTGGCCATGATCATAGTTTCTCTTTCCCATTCTATATTATTGTGCATTATTTCCGTGGGTACCTAAATACATGGGTGTCGCGAAAATACCCTGCCAGCCATTACGACGTTTGTAAATAGTCTGAAAACTTACTTCACAGAGTTAAATATCACAAGTATTTAGTTTTGTTTACATTTATACAGAGTAATAGAAAATGATCGTGGTAAACACAAGCCGGCAAAGGATTACTGCTTACTTCAATTAATTGCTAATTAAGGCGACGATAACAGCTCATGATATTCACTAACTAAATAACAAAATGAAAACCTTTGTTATGAAGTTTTTTTGAAATCAATATAAAATTTCCACTTCGATATATACATATGTAACCAATAAGTAACATACTTGAATTGATAATTTTTTTTTTACAAATAGATGACGAAATGTTGGATTTATATTAAACTCATCTCATTCGCTATTATCAGCACCTTAATAAGTTTTATAGAACTCCAGATTTAGGATTAAATATACATAAATGTTTACAAATATTGGCGAGTGGATTTAATATAATATACAGTGAAATATATTTGGTTATACAACTTTCAATAATTAAAGTAGCTGCCGGTAACAGGCTCCAATCAGAGTTGCCAGACACAGAGTGACCACTCGTCAACATTTGGTTTAATGAATGACAAATATGATCTGCTATGGTATTTCGCTACAAGATCGCTAAATGTAAATTTTGTGCCAATAAATGTTGTAATGTGATAGTATTCAGTGCATGGAACGATCGAGATTCATAGTGTGTCCTATTATTTAAAATATTCCAACTAGGAACTAACATTTATTCACGCTATTTCATCGAATGATGTAGGTACTTTATCATTAATACATTTTTAATAAATTAAATTAGCAGGTTTTTTTTGTACTAAGAAAATTACATCCAAATACACAACATTTTCGACTGCTGATTCAGGCATCAGTCAGAAGATTGTTAATTATCTTAGAGCAAAGCCATTGATTTAAATTTTAATCAATGGTGTTTAAATCGAGTGATTTTGATTTTTATCGATTAAGCAGGCGTGGCGTATATTGAATATGGGTAATGTCTAAATTATTTTTTTTAAAACCACCGTGTTTGACGTGGCGCCTCTTAAATGACAATAGACAAATGTCATCAGGCCCATGTATAACTTTAAAAAGTTAAAACCCTACAAGAGTTAATGTATATGCACCATTATTTTATCACTTTGTAAATAATGTTACGTAGGTAAATGCAAAGAAGTTAACTAATAATGATTATGGTAAAATTGGTGAGTACAATTCATATTTTATCGATTACAATGTAGGTTAATGTATACTGAAGGTGCAATTGTGAGATAGAACTAGTAACATCGATCAAGCAGTTACGATATATTAACACCTACATATTTCTTTTAAATAAAGATAATTTTACACGTCTATTTACAATAATAATAATTTTGTGACTTTAGTATGTACTTGTTTTGATTTAGGTACATGATTATGTACATAAGTTGAATGTAGAGATGTAGTTTTGTGTTCGAGGTATAAACTAAAATATCAGCTTTTGGTCATATTTTCAGATTGGCATTTCGATCGAAACTACATTAAAATATAATACCTATACGTAACAGGTGCCTAAAATTATTTAATAAAGATTTTAGTCTAATTTTTGGTCTAGGATTTAAAAACGATGAAGTCCCTGTGACCGACCTTTATAAAAATATTCAAAATATATAGCAAAAACCACAGATGTATACCGTCTACAGTCTACTACGCTTGTATACATAGGTATATGTTTTAATAATATATAGATACACAGATAACAGCATGCACACAGACTTTTATACCTACCTGCACATAAGGTACGGTAACGATTAACATTGATTTAAATATTTTGTCATGATTGATCGTTAAATAAATCGTTAACAGTGTCATTTAAAAACTCTTGTCATGTTATATAAAATAACAACAGTGATAGAACTCGAAAAAGTTGATTAACGAAATACCTATTTGTAGATAGAGGTACGTCGGGGTGGTGTGTTCCGCACTGTGCCGCGCGGCCTGCTCCTAGCAGACGGTGAAGAGCGCGGAGCGGCGGCGGCGCTCGCCGGCCGCTCAGGAGCGCGCCGGCCGCGGCTGGCTCGTGTCGTACGCGCGGATCATGTCCGCCTGCGACACGCTGCCGCCCTCCTCTTGCGAGAACGCGAACCCGTCTGCACACACCGCACGATCAGTACACGACGACAACAAACACAACTGCAATCTACATCAATAAATGTAATATATCGGAAATATGCAAAATGTACATGTGATTACACGTAAATTAATTAATCAGATTTATGAATAAATTTACAATCGAGTGCGAAAAACACAAACTGTGTGTAATTTGATTGAAATATAAAATTATTCGAATACCTTTTGGAATCCATCGGTTTGGACCGCTATCGGTATGACGGGATACAATCCGCTAATTTCAACTAGTTGTGAGTCTATGACGCTTTTGCGGTGCGTGTGTGTGAAGGCTTCGGCGCAACTCGACGTGAAAATCTTATCAACATTTGGTTTGTGTCGAGTTGTGTCGGAGCGCCGTGTGGTGGATACTCACGCGACAGCTCGAGCTCCATGGTCGCGCGCGAGGAGGAGCGCCGGCTGAACACGCTGCGAACGTTCTGTAGCAGCCGGGCCGTCTCCGTGAGGCTGCCACACAGAGCCCGCGGTGACAAGTCGGAAACGCTCGGTCCAATTGAGAACAAACCCTTATCCCTTTTATAGACTTTTCGCATTCACAATTTGTTCCCAATTTTATATGTAACATATTTTAAGGATATACCTATCGGATCGGGGAATGGGGATAGTACCGAGAAATACCGTTAGAAGAAGCGTGAGTGTCACAAAGCGTCCAGGCTTACAATCGCCTTAGCGTCGTTGGTGGTCAGTGTTGACGGTGACGTTGTAAGCTCGGAGGTGCAAGCGGCATGCCAAGCCATGCAAGCGGCGCGGGCGCTACTTACACTGGGCCATCCGCACCAGCGCGTGCCGCGAGTCCGCCGGGCTGCGCCGCACAACAACCACCATCGTTAGTCAACCATTATTCCAATACGTGCCAATCCCTTACTGACTATCCGTGGGGACTTACTTCACACGTTCATTAAAAGTAATGTGAAAATACATTTACTTTCATCGATTTAATACTTATACAACGTGATTCACAAATGGTATATTACCATTTGAATTTGATCTTCGATGCTTCGAAAAAAATTTCATTTTGTTAGAAGCAGATTTTTTTTTGTGACTTCAAATACTTATTACAAATGTGATAAAGAAGTGTAGGTTCAAATTGTAGTATACCGTTTCTGAATCATGCTGTATAGTGACACTTTAGTAACTTATAGGTACGTGTGAAGAAAGTTATATACATGTACATATATGTTGACACATTCACTTGTAAATAATAAGCCGCCGTCACCTGCGAATAGATAACTAAGTACAACTATGTATGCCATGTCTAGTAAACACAGAGAAGGGGTTGATGAGATGTCATTATGTAGTGATGATACACAAATATTATTTACAGTTTTCTATACAAATACAATTAAACAATAAACATATTTATACAAGTAACAACAAAATGGGCACGTTTTAATTACGTAGTGTGTGCACAGATTAGGACAACAGATTAGAATTATGAATGTACAGTCAATGTTTTTTCAATTCCTATTGTTGTCGTATAAGTTAAATTTGTCTGATCTGTGCGCACATCCAAATGTAATTGGACGCCTTAAATTATTATTTACAAACATCAAAGTGTAACTTATGAATAGGTGCGTCATGAAAGTCATATTTAAAGAAGTTTTTTCGATTGCTATTATTTTGGACCGTTTTTAATTTTGTGTTGTACTTTTTAATCGTGAAAATAATCTGTACATAATGCACAAAGAAGCTTCTTTGAACCCTGGGCTTTGAATTAATATGTTAGTTAAGTATTTAATAAGTTAAATGGATGTATGAGTGTTAGTGATTAGTATCGAGCACGAGGATGACATGAGGTTGCTGAGCTGCTTGTTGTTTTTAGGGTTCTTTACCAAAATTTAAAAATCTGAACTCTTATGGAGCGACTCTTGTCCGTCTGTTTTTTCATAACTTTACCAATTTGCAGTTTAGTAATATGATAACAATTTAAAAAAAAATTGCATGTATGTCCTTACTGAAAATTTTTAGCTGGCAAAAATATATGTGTACCAGATCTTTTTAAATAAACTTAAGTATATTTAAGTATATTTGTTATATTAAAAAAAGGTACAGATAAAAATTGTAAGAAAAGACAAGCCCGCTGAGTTTCTCGCCGGATCTACTTAGTTGAGGTCGCGTTCCGATCCGGTTGGATTTATGAAAAAAATGCCCCCGTGGGCATATACGTAATGATTTGACTTAAATTAATAATTAATAAGATTAAATCGGAATATTCTAAATATATTACATAATTTCTTAAGACATTCGTTATTAAAGCTTGGTAACAGCAACTTGTGGTTATTTCTCTGTTAGTAAATGTTAAACATTAGCGTGTTATGTCAATGAAATGTGTATACAAATATATTCTACTTTAGTTACGCCGTATGCCTCAACAGCAAAATGCTAGAGGGGCCATCTTCGAGAGGTGCTTTCTGAGTACGTTTTTCACCCTGACCATTAAAATATTGATTATGAGCCCAATTCTAACATAAGCTTTACTTTAATTACGACATTTTAGGGCAACACTTGTAATGTCACTTGGCTAGTAAACTTTAAACGTTATTAAGTAGACAAGATACAAATTGTATCATACTTAAAATAATGAGTAAGTATAATGGAAAATAACTAAATATAATGTAAAAGTATAATAACTGCATATAATGAAAATAAAAATGGTATACAAGAATAAAAATGTCTTAAGTGTTGCGCGTGCGTGCCTTAACATTTTAACAAAATAAAATAATGTTTATTTTATTATGTCATCGAATGAGAATTAAAAATGTTGTGTCTGTATTTCGTGTAATTGTTTTTAAAATTGAAACAGTGTAATGTATAAAATGTGTATAACATATGCTAAATGTAAATTCTATGTGAAAAGGCAACTAAACATAGCGTTGGTATGTGGTATGGTTGTGGTATGTACATACAAGGACAAGACAGTTTTATAAACATTTAAGTTTATTTCACATTTATATACATTTTTTTTAACAAAACCGATAACAATAATTTTTCACGTTAAAAATTGAGATTTTTCTTCGATCATAATAAGTTACTTAACGATTAATGTATGGTTTCGGAGGTTAGTTTTTGATAGGCTTAACATATTGCTTGACTAAAAAGACGTTGGAAACACTGTAGGAAGTGAACCAGTTATTGATTCTATGTATAAACTTCCTTGTTTATTAGAAAAAAAAAATCATACGAAAAGATAATATAAATACTCTCTAAAACTAGTTTGGTGTTTATACATTTAGGAAGGATCGATCATTGGTGACATTATAATGTCACCCAATTCCCACCTCTCACTAGGCACCGAGTTTACGCTATTTGAGACAATTTTTGTGCAAGATTGAACCCTACGGTACAGAGTCAAGTTAAAGTAAATAAAATTGATCGCCCAATCAAAAACGACATCCAATAAGCACACATACACATGTTTTGCTTACAACAAACGTAACAAACGAGCTAGTAAGTATCTACAGTAGAAAACTTTAAACATTCTGAATAATATATCAATAGGTATATAGTATATAAAAATATTCACATTTCTGTTATTCTATCTAGTTCACAGCTCGTGGTGCTGCATCCACGTAGCGAAGTATGGGGCTAATATTGCTTTAGAGCTATCGAAGTACTTACATTAGAGTTCAATTAAATATATTAATAATAATATAATATCGCCAGAAGAACCCACCAACTAACTATTATACTATATTAGGTTTCGTATTAATACGTTACAATTTAAAGTCTACCATAATAAATATATGTAATTCCAATTCAGAAAATCCTTTAAGTAAGATTCCATATTAATATGTTGAGTAGACACAATATACCCTGAAAGTCAGCGAGTCTTTATGTTATAGCTAATAATCTATCTCTAATTACTTTTATATCATACGACTAGTAAACCCTCGCTCCGCGGATGCTGTGAACGACAAACACTTGATACAAACACTACGAGAATAGTTTACAATCCGATATCATTATATTCTACTAGCTAGCCTTTTCAACACGGAGTATTTTAGTAAATTCCTTATCCCATACACACGTACTTATTAAACTCGTAAATTGTGGCACGCGAATCAATCAGCTATGTACTTCTACAAATACTGGAATGTAGCACGAGGAGGGGTAGACAACATCGCTCAATCAGTAAATACTTAGTCAAAGCTAATCCTACTTAATATACTAGCGACAGGCTGCATTTAATAGAACTATCGCCTGACTTGTCAGTAATGTCTATCTGTGCAACGAACCGACTACGAACATATTATATTAAAAAACGTTATTGTAATATTTATTATATAAATAAGGCATCAAAATGATTTTATATATTTATATAAACAGGAAGAAGCTCAATACAGTAGGACGACTACCGCGATTTTTTTCTCTATCTACCTAAATCTAGCGACGATCTCATACTCGAATATAAATAAATAATTACCATGTAAGAGCACTCTTTCTTCTTATCATATAGGCCACGCGCACCCACCTCGGAGGGAAATCAGCGGTAACGTTAGTAGTGGCGACAGGAACGCTATATCACATCGATAACTTACGCTAACACATACAAATGTATCGGTCGGGTCGGAGCGAGCGAGCCGAGCATCAATCTAGCTAGTACTAGTGCGGCGGGCTCGACGCCGGGGACCCGGCGCGGAGTGTTTGTTTTAGACTAGCGGCGGGCGGCGGGCGGTGTTCTCGCGGCACCCGCGCGGCGGGCTGGCGTCAGACGACGTGCGCGAGCTGGCGGCGCGGGGCGGGCGGGGCGGCGGGCGCGGCGGGCGGGGCGGGCGCGACGGCGGCGCGGCGCCGCCAGCGCAGCCCCACGGGCGAGCCGCGCCGCTTGCTGCGCGCGCCACAACCACGCGTTACGTCACTCCCGCGATTGCGCATTGCGATGTGCGCTCGCACTCGACGCCGGAGACGCGCCGAGACACGAGCCGGTACCGACGGGACAGGTGAGTGACGAGTTTTATACACTTGAGATACCGGAACGCCCCGTGTGAGAAATTTACATGAAACGGTGCGAATACAAAGTGCGTGTGCCGGCGAGGTCGTCGCCGCGTCTCCGTTCAATACGTGATACATCGTCCATACGATACGACGTGCGGCGTGACGTTCGTACGATATGATCCGCGCAACATCGCAGCGCGAGCGCACCGGTGAGTGCAGGGAGGGGAGGGGAGGGGGGGGGGGGGGGCGAAGCGAACAAAACACATCTTGGTATACGTGTATATGGGATACGTGTATATGGGACTATACTGATACGTGCGCACTAATAATGATTATACGAAATGAGTCGCCGGTTGATCACCAACACGTGTGAATAGAAAGAAAAGAAAGATGAAAATAAAAAAAGAACTAAATGAAATATCTCCTTTTATATATTACTTTATGTAACTTGTCTCCACATACTATTATAATGCATATTTATGTAACTGTTTTATTATGATACGCTCAAAAGCTTGTAACATTGTCTACTGATATTCACTGATCCAGGTGGTAATCAATCGGAAACATCAGTGCGACATGATACAATAAATGACGATACACATAACCCTCCTTTGGCTTCGCCGCAGGCGGGTGAAATATTTATGATTGCAATGATGTATAGTCGTCGATACCACAACCAGAGTAAATGAAAGAAGAAAATATTGTTACTAGATAGATTAAAAATATTTGATGTAGTAATTAATGAATTCACTCTGACTGCGTATGATTTAAGTAAAAGAAAATTATAAGGAAACTTATACAAATATGAATAAGCATTTATGTAGCATTGAAACGGCGAAATGTATTAACGAAAACCATTTAATATTACGGTAATTTTCACAAGGCTTAAAACATTGAGCCAATGTCAATGTATATGAAGTAAAACTTCATGCTATGCCTAAAAGTATACACAAAACCATCGCGACATAAGCACAGCCCATTTAAAATACTACATAAATGCTACAAAACTCCCTTAAATATATATAAAATCAACATAATATATACAATACAACTATGATACATGTATATATACGGAACCTGTAAAGTCACGTCATGGTTTTAGTCAATCCAGAATACTTAAAACCATGCAAACATTCGAGCAAACACTCATTCTTTGTCAGTCAGGCCTCAAGTCTGACACAATTTACTCGCAATGGAATGGCAATGTCATCGTAATTGACACATTGGCATTCAGAAATTATGAGTAAATTGTGTCAGAAGACATGAACTCGCATTGCAGTTATTGCCCAAACACTTCACTGAGGGTTAAGAATTTAGTTTAAAATAATGAATTTATGCTAACAACTCAGGTCTAATCTAATATTGATATAAAGTAATAGCTAAATATGTATTTTTTTTACTACGAGCAAAATAACTGATCAATATGTTAAGATATGTTGGGTTAGTTATTACTAGAAAATTTATAAATAGTGAAAATTAGTTCGAATAGAGTAACCATATATTTTGTTTTGCTGGATGGAACTGTTATTGTGGCCTCAGTAAATATTGATGTATAAATAATATATACATGCTAGTTTAAGCTATAACATCTCGTCGGAAAGATACTTCGCAGAAACGCCTCGCTGCTTACACGAAGTGTTCAAAGATATTGAACTCTTTTCAAGTCACAAATCGTCTTACGATTTCTCGTGGTTAAATAATCTATACTATTATACTTTGACGGCCTGATTAGCGCAGTTGGTCGAGACCCTGTTTTCTGTGCCGAGTGTCCCGGGTTCGAATCCTGGTAGGGACAAACTTTGTGGGATGAGCACGAATGTTTGCACCCAAGTCATGGATTTTTAATATCTATATGAGTAATAAGGTGGACATCTATTTAATTCAATAAGTACAAATATTTTTAGATTTGTTTTATGTTAGTTCGAAGATAACGGACTTACAACCAATAGACAAATTTCATTGAGGTTTTTACTTTTGGATAGCCTATAGGTAACACTAAAAGATAGGGTATTTATCATCGCGTCATGATCATTTGGGGGTCGAGTTGTAGACCAAAATCGATAGTACCACGAGTATAAGCTATTCAATGATATGGAGGTGGGCTTCTGCAGAGTCCCCATCCGAATGCCCTGGCCCCTACATGTGTGTGTGTACTCACGAGTGCCTCGGCTGCGTCAGCAGCTCGGTGGGGTCGCGCTGCTTGATCTCGCTCTCGCGGACCGCCTCCGTCACCGATTTAAACGCCGAGTTGTGGATGCTGGAATCAGTATGACAGACTTGAAATTTGTTTCTACATCTTCAAGTAATCTTATTTTTACTAATAAATGTTGAATTTTAATTACATTTTTTATCTTGTTCCTTTGTTTAATACCTAATTTTTATATATAAGTATATAATTATGTGCTTAACTATAAAGCAAACTTCAGTTTTTCCAGCTACAGGCCTTGGCCTAGTTTGGAACCGCAAGTTATCCTAACGTGTCGATGACTAAAACTAAATAAAATTAACTTTACTTTACATATAGATATAATACGGCTACAAATAATTTGTGCCTGAACATTGAATATTTGAAAAGAATTTCAAAGGGAACATTATTTTCGATTCAGGAGACGAATTTTGTTAAAACTGCATGTGGAGATTATAACCCGGGTAAACAGAAGTATGGGTTCGTGCGGTATTACCAAAACTGTACTGTCATTATCCAGTGGGCAAATTTTGATGAAACTTGGTATGGTGTTAGCTTATAACATGATCGACGTCTAAAAACAAAATAGTCTTGAAATGTGGAAGGGAGCCCCAAAAGGGCTACCACTAGCAGTTCATAAAATGGGACGTCTGGACGTCGAATTCCTCACTCCGGAGTCTCGTTAGCCCCTTCAACTAAGCCGAAGCATGCGCTAGGAGTGAGCTCACAGCAATAGTTTAATGCCCAGGGTGGAGATCGAACCTAGAATCTTTCGATTGCGATAGCGGTCCCTCTCACCACTAGGCTACTGACGGTTGAATTTATTATTGTAACACAGAATCTGTAGAATGTCGACTGTATACTTAGGTATCTATATCCAATGATGAGATTATCCTCTACAGCTACTGCTAAGCTATATTGAGTTATATTAGGTATACCCATGTTAAATACCTACTGTCTGCATAGTATATAATTTACTTGTCATTTCTATCACATAAGATTACTGTTCAATATACAATATGATTCAATATATACATTTCATTACTGTTTATTCTATTTTACTGTCTCTAATGGAATTAAATGGAATTATTTCAAGAACTACTTCTAGTAGTAGCCATAAACGAACCTTCTCTGGAATTCATTTCGGTCACAATCATTCGTATTAAGCTCGTATAGTGCATTCTCGAAGGGCAGATTTCTGCGCTATAAACAATAGTAAGGTATTCAGATCTTCCATCCTACTCTTGCATATAATTAACGTCGCTGCCAGACATTTTATGCCATTGTCTGTCCCACTCTTTTGGGTGGTCTTAACCAAGTCAGGACTATTGGAGTTTATAATTTATTTCGTTTGCTCCTACTGACGTCGACCTTGGCGATACCAATAAGTTACTTTTTGTACAATTATAAACCTTAAGTCAAGGTACCAAGAGGTCGGATTGAGTTTACTATACTCGCACAGTGACTTTCAAGTGCGATATGAGGGTGGCGATTCTTAACTACAAGTAACACGTACTTCGTAATGTCGTGGGCTTGCTATACAATTATAATCCTTAAGTTAAGGTGCCAGGGGTTTTTATCGAGTGTAATATACTACAGATACTCACACAGTGACTATCAGGTCCGGTATGAGAGTGGCGACAGGCACCAGCACGAGCCCGAGCCAGAACACGAGCGAGCTGAACAGCATGTAGTCCATGCCGCGCATCACCGCGCCGATCAGGATGTGCGGGTACACGTTGCTGGACCAAGCGATACTTCGGATATACACTTTGCATATACTTAAGATATACACTTTGCATATACTTAAGATATACACTTTGCACATACTTAAGATATACACTTTGCATATACTTAGATATACAATTGATACATAAGATATACACATAACTCGAAGACACGATGGCTATTGGGGCAAACATGTTAATAGCGATCACGAGCCTGAAGACGTAGTGCAGGTCGGCCTCCCATGAGGTGGGTCGATGATATCACACGCGTTGCAAGATGCCGGTGGCTGCGAGGGTGTAGGGCCGTAGTGGCTCTATCCAGAGCGCCAAGTCTGCTAACACAATCGATTCGTAATCGAACAGCAACCGCATAGTAACTGTTACGTTTGACAGATGATGTATGGGATATCTGTCAAAAGTGACAGTTACTATGCGGTTGCTGTTCGATTATGAATCGATTGTGTTAGCAGATTTGGGGCGGCCCTGGAGTGGTCATGGATTTGGTTCTGCACCTTTAAAGTATTTTTTACTCAATAGTGTCGAGAATTAGATAAGTTTGGATAGATCAACCGCTTTAGAAACAAAGTATTATAGGTAATGTAGTCACCTGTATATGAGTATGAAGACGAACCACATGGCGACGGAGCCCCAGATGGCGACGTGCGTGACCCACGTCCACGAGTGCGTGGCCAGCCCCGCCTTCAGGCACACCGTCAGCACCACGTACTGCAGTGCCCCAAGCAACACACAATCATCACAACACTCCGCCAAATAGAACACAAATATATATTTACTCAGACTTTTGTTGTTATAGTATTGTATGAAAAAAATACAGCAATAATCTCAAGAATAAACCTATTTATAGCACATACTAATATACTTTGGTTTACTTTGAATACGCCTCTCCTCGGATGGTATTTTTGGCAGGTTTCCTCGCCTTCACCCTTTTTAGTAAAAGCCGTCATAAATGGAATAGTTTTGTGGGCAATATCATTGCAGCTTTGAACCGTCAAATTGCCCCTTTTTGTATGGAGTTTAATGGCTCAAAATTTGGCAACTTTCATAAATCTATCATTTACGTAATAATGGCATAAAGAAATCCAGGCTGCACCCATACCGAGTATTTTGAAATTAAATTTGACATAACAGATCATGGTTCAGATGATACATTACAACGATGAGCAGGACGGCAATAGAGGCACTTTGGCCAGGGTTAGTTGGTGCACTACCAGTGCGAGCTCCAATCTGACTTACGGTGTACACGAAGTTGCCCATGACGAGGTAGCCGGCGTCCTTGCCGTTGAGCCACAGGCCGTGCTGGCTGCCCAGCATCATGGGCAGCCAGAACAGCAGCACCGAGTGCAGCAGCGCGTTCACCGCCCACACCCAGAACACGCGCACGTTGAACAGCAGGCCCTGCTGCGAGGGGATGTACAGCACCGGGTGCTGCCGGACAACACGCCCGTGAGCCGTGGTTGGAGAAACACCAGCGAAACTTATCGAAAAATCTAAATGTTTTTTTTTAATGTAGACCAAAAAAGCACTTATGAACAATACAAGGCTACAAGTTACCACCGGTTTAGAATGTTGGTTCTACTGAAAAGAGCCGGCAAGAAATTCAATGGTTATGTTTTTTAAAGAGATTGGAAATAAGTACATTCTTTTTTCAATTCCAATTCATTTATATCTGAACTATTATAAAACTCTAACTAGGCTTTTGTCTGTACATTGAAAATATTTAAAAAGGCTATTTTAACTTTTCTGAATCCGTTTCTGTACTCTTTTTGTGATTACTGTCTGTGAACTGGGCCGATTTCAAAGGAGTTTTCATTATTGTGTGTAATGGTAGGGTACATTTCAGGACGCCGACTGATCGGTGGTCGAGCTTACAGAGCAAAATTGAAGATTGCACGGGCAGCGCCGCATATGAAATACCTTATTCCAGGTCACACTTTGCTGTTTAATATTTGAAGTAGATTTTGATTCGGCAGTTATTTTAAGTACAAAAATGGTAAAAAGTACATACCCTGAGCATGATTTCAGCCGAGCACAGCTTGTCGAAGAGACCGATAGCGAATGGAGGGAGGGCCGTGAATATCACGTTGTAGAAACCTATCGTCCAGCGCTCGAACAATATCTGACCAGACCTGGGGAACAAACATACAAGAAGTGAGATTAACTTATATGCTAATGATGATGATGATGATGTCAAGAATCGGTCGCACGAACCAATTTTAATGATCTGATGATGATGTAAAGTCTGATTTGGTGTTGATAGTAATCATTGATTGGAAAATGTGCTTACCAGGCCGAATAGATGGCGAACCACAGCTCGATGACATAGAGGCAGATGTTCTTGTAGAAGGAGTAGAGGATCAGCTTGCTGATGCGGGAGTAGTTCCACGCGCCGTGCACCAGCAGTAGCCGCAGCAGGAAGCGGAACTGAACATACAAGAGCGAGAGTCAGTATATTATAGGGCTGTTGATTATATTAAATCTCACTCCTCACTGTGTTTGGAAAATTTTATGAAATTTTGCAAAGGGGATACTTAAGGGTATTTAATTATTACTGAATTTGGTATATTTTTTATTTACTAACATCTATATTCTATCTCCTTCTGATATATCTATATTACTGTATAAATCCATAACTAGTAACGGTACCTGCGCTATGCTGTAGTCGGAGGCGCAGACGGCCTGCAGCCCCTCCACGCCGGAGATGCCCACGCCCACGCTGGCGCGCTGGATCATGGCCACGTCGTTGGCGCCGTCGCCGATCGCCAGCGTCACCGCGCCCGTCGCCGCCGACACCATCTCCACCACCTGCGGAAACCATCCATTATCCGTGTTAGTGAACAGGTACCTTATATGCAAGTATGCTCCATCGTAGATCTCATCGTCACTTACCATCAGGTGAGATCGAGATCAAATATTTGCATATAATGTAATAAAACAAAAACCCTGGGTCACATATAAGTATAAGCCGACGCGGCGCTAACTATGAGGGGTCGCGACGCTTTTGTTTTGGGTTGAATGTGGTCGTTTCATAAGAAATATGTATGTAGAGGGGTGTCTCACATCAGCCTTCTGTATCGGCGACACTCGGCAGCACACGACCACCTTGCAGGATATGCACAAGTCCAGGAAGTCCTTCTTCAGGTCGCAGCCCATCGCGTACTTGAGCGTCTTGCCGTCGATGATCAGAGCCACGTCGTTCTGTCCGCGCAGGTTGTCGCCGAAGTCCGCCGCGTGTCGGGATATTATTTCGCGGGTGCCCTGTCGGAAGAATTATAGCTTTATAAACATTTACATTCCCTCATCGGTTTCAGTGATAAACTCAACATCGAAATCGTTTCGATTATAAATTGCCAATCAGCATATATTATTTTTTTGCAAAATAAAAACTATGTCGAAGTGATCAACGTCTAGCTAAACAATCCAAAACTAAACAACACTTGTATTATGGACACCGAAAAATGGACTTATGCCGATCACATTATGCAATTACTTATAGATATTTAACATCCATTACTCGGGAACAAACATTGTGTTTATCACACAAAGTTTGTATCTACCGACTTTCGAACCAAGGAATCTCGGTGCAGAAAACTATAGAACGGATTTCAATAAAACTTAGCATGGCCGTAGCTACAAGACAACAATCCAGAAGAAAACCTGTCCCAGAAAATGGAATGGTTCCACTGATATAGCCAAAACACTACAAGCAACCATGGAGTTTCTTGTCCGTTCTTCTCCATAGGACCGGCATTCCGAACGGGTGGTAAAGTTGTAGCTTAGCATTTTGTAACCTTTTTGACGATTCGACGAAAAATATTCTGCTTCAGATTCTGACTAAAGTCCAGGCGTAGGTAACAAATAACCGGTTATGGGATAATATTAACCGGTAAATAAATGAACGATAACGACCCGTTCAGAGCCCTGTTAAGAATTAATTGGGGTCGTAATGAAGCCATGATGATTGCACTCACGTCGAGACTATCCTCGTTGAGTATAATGAGAGGCATGCCGGTGTGAATGAGCCGCGCCGAGTGGGCGATGTTGATGGCGGTCTCCTGCTTGTCGCCCGTCAGCACCCACACGTGGATGTTGGCCTTCAGAAGTGCTGCTATAGTCTCCGGGACACCGTCCTGGTGATATCAATTCTGGTGTCAACTGGTGTTTTTTTTTGTAAGATAATGTTAGTATATTTTTAACAAGCTACTCACTCCTGCTTAGCAGTTCCTAGATTATTCTCACATATCCATAGCAACGCTAGACTAAAAATGTATAAGATATTTTAAAAAAAAAGTAACCATGAAGTAACTTGCTCGTTCTTCTCGATAGGAACGGCATTGTAATGTCGTAGCTTAACATTTTGTGACCTTTTTGACGTTCATAAGTACTGTACTTACTGGTTTACATGAATAAAATATTCTGATTCTGATACTAAAGGTGAATTGGGATTGGGTCGGCCACATTGCAAGTATAGATCTGTAAAGGTAAGCACTTGGACGCTCTAAAACGGTCGGCGACGCTGTGGCAGACCACGGTTTGGGCCCCTTTGTGGATGAAACGTAACCAAAAAAAATCTCAAGACAGGGTCCAGTAAAACAAGGTAGGGATATACAATAAGCTATTAAAAAAATGTTATATGGGTCAACATGAGTTGTAGCCAGTATGCGTCTACTTACCTGTAGTTTGTCCTCTATGGCGGTCGCCCCTAATAGCCTCAGATTGTTTTCTATGAGCAACGCCGCTTCCTCTATCTTCTGTTCGCGGTCCTGTATCGCTATACTGGATTTGTGGTAGGTGTTTGCCCAATCCTGGGGAAATAGTGTTTCCAAATTAGGTCCCGGTAGGGTTTCAGCTGAAACGTCACGTATCATCAATTGTCTAGCCCTAGGTATGGCGCCAATAAAATTCATGTATTTTAAAAGTCAACTTTAGGCGGCTACTAGGGGGCCATCCATAAATTACGTCACACGAATTTTATGAATTTAAGACCCCTCCCCCGTCCTTGTCACAACTGGTCACATTTGTGAGACCCCCCCACTACCTAGTGTGATGTCACAAATTTTGCAATTTTACATTTAGAAGTAGCAGTGATAGCCAAGTTGGTAGAACGCTTGCCTCGGTAACGAGGATTGCAGGTTCAAACCCCGGCTCGCACCTCTGGGATTTTTCATGTGCGAATCTCATTTTCAACCAAGATTATCACTTGCTAAACGGTGAAGGAAAACATCGTGAGGAAACCTGCATGTCTGAGAGAACCCCTCGAAAGATGTGTGAAGTCTGCCAACCCGCACTGGGCCAGCGTGGTGGACTATGGCCTAAACCCCCCTCGCATTGAGGGGAGGCCCGTGCCCAGCAGTGGGACATAAAAAAGGGCTGAAATTATTATTATTACATTTAGAAATTTATGAAATTAAAACAGCAGTGTTCCGAAATTGTTTTTATTTCCATTTAAATTATTTTTCAATAAAATCAATAGTTGTAACACTTAGATATAAAACATTATATTTTGAAAAAATGTGATGTCACAAAATTTGGGGCCCCTCCCCGCCCCTTGTCACACAATGTCACACTTCGTCGACCCCCTCCCTCCCCCTTAACGTGTGACGTAATTTATGGATAGTCTCTAATCAGCCAGTGCATGTTTCGGCATGCAACTCGCACACGGCTGGTAGTCTGACAATTGCACTTTTTTATAAATTATAGGCAAGTATTTGATCTCGATCTCACCTGATGGTAAGTGACGATGAGATCTACGATGGAGCATACTTGCCTAGGTAGGAAGGCGGCAGTAGATAGAGACGCTACATTCACTAGGCACATGCAGCGCAGCTGATCTGACCCGCCATCCATGAATGGCAGCACCGAACATCATGCCGGAACACGGCTATGCCGCTTGGCGACATGGCTTTGTTCAGTGGGTGGTGACTAGCCACGGCCGAAGCCTACCACCAGTAGAGTTGTCACCTGGTTGGCACCACCCAGGGTCACGTGTAGGGTATCTCGAGGGTACTTAATTCTCCTACGGACGAAGGTGACTCGACCCACTATTGGCAATCAGCTACGCATCAGGATACCTCGTAGACGTCGTCGGGTATGTCGGCGACCGCGAACACCAGCGTGCGCAGCCCCTCGGACGCGAAGTGCTCGAGGTGCGCCAGCGTGGCGGCCGCGTACTGCGCCGCGCCGCCGCGCGCCAGCCGCGGGTAGATCACCGAGTCCGCGCCCTTGCAGTACAGCTTGATCTGACCTGGCGTGCGGGACACGACTTTGCGATAAGTACCTAACCGAATAGAAAATACAATACCCGGGAAAATACGTCATATTTTCTCAAACTTACATTGAACAATAAATGTCGTTTGGACAGCGTCATAATGGCTTAGTAGGTATAAAAATTCAATGCTCTATATTATGTTTCCTCTATGGTATTGTATATTATTTTTCTTCTATAGTACTAAAATCTCTCTTTGCATCGACGTCTTTAAGACGTTAGAAGGCTTCATTATTACAATAATTAAAAATTTCCCATGAAAATCCTCAGTCCACAATATTAAGGTATAGTCGTAGTAATCCGTCTGTGTGTGTGTGTGTGTGTGTGTGTGTGTGTGTGTGTGTGTGTGTGTGTGTGTGTGTGCACCTGTGGGCGTGCGCACGATGACGGACATGCGCTTCCTGGCGGAGGTGAAGTCGATGACGTTGAGCACGGTGTACTCCAGGTCGGCGCCCTCGGCGCGCACGCGCACCAGGCGCGGCGTGCGCGTGGCGAACACGTAGCCCAGCCGCGCCGCGCCCAGCACCAGCGCGCGCTCGTCTGCACACCACACGCTACTGTACCGTCCCGCCCTGGGGCACCCCGGCCCGTACCATCGGCAACATGTGGGTGTACTGCCGTACACCTCTGTCAACCCTTCAGGGGTTGCAGTGAGTATTGCCCAAAGTCGTCCCAAGGCGCAGGAGACTCGCATTTTTTATACAAAACACTCGTAAGAAACTTACGTATTGGTTTAGATCTCGCGAAAATGCATTACAAGACATGACCAACACTAATGATACAGTTTTTTTTATTCGGTATAGGCTAGTATTTAAGCGCAGTCTCACCTTATGGTAAGCACGGTTCGTAATTATTAAAATATACATGTGTTATGTTAGATTAACGTAATAATTATCGAAGATATAAATCTAAAAATCCTTATGTAACTGATATATACCTATCAATATTTACGTTAGAAGCAACTAATCCAGTAATAAATAATACACTTTTTCCTATTCATTGATATAGTCATACTTTACAGGTATATTATATTCAACCAAGCTAATGATCAGTGATGATCACTTGGAACCGTGATGGTAAGTGACGATCAACAATCGACAAAGCAGTATGGGTAGTGTGGTGGGGCTCACCAGGCGAGGCGGCGTGGTAGCTGACCTGGCCGCCGACCTGCTCGGGGATGACGGTGTGGCAGATGGCCAGCATGGTGAGGAACTCGCGGATGACGGGCGCGCTGGGGTGGTCGCGCTGCAGGTTCTGGTACAGCGGCGTGTCCTCCAGCTTCTCGTCGGGGCCCGGATTGTTGTAGATGATCTGCCAATTATGTTACTTTCAGTACTCGAGTGCTTGATTTATCGATAGAAGTGAGCTCACTGCAGAGTGCTTAAATTCGCTGTTGGTGACAGCTTATAATTGTTTCAAAATACGGGTACCTTTTATGGCGGAAATTAAAGGGTTTTCCAGAATAAAAGGGTTAGCCAACATATTTACTCTCTCAATTTACAACGGGCAATCTGGGCAATCTGGGCAATCCGGGCATGGTGATAACTTCTATAGGAGTACTTTTCACCGAATGTTGGAAGACTTACTTCAGGATAGTAAAAAAAAAACTATGATCCGCGCGTACGAAGGTACTGGTACAGATAGTTACATCAATAAGAATGATATGGGCAGCATGTTTCTTAACGACGTTACAGCTACGTTGGAAGTTCCTACTAGATACACAGGATTCGTTACGGGCGTGTGCGCAACAAGAAGTTGATAGCAGAAAAATGTGTTTTGTGGCTTCTGACTGCTGACAACATGAAGAGTCAACCTTCCAGGGGTGTGGATGGTGCAAGTCACCTCAGCGATGGAGCACCGCCGGAACTCCATGATGTTGCAGGTGAGGGTGCCGGTCTTGTCGCTGAAGATGTACTTGACCATGCCGAGCTCCTCGTTGAGGTTGGAGGTGCGCGCCATGGCCGGCGTGTCCGTCGCCTCGTGGTACATCTCGCTGTCCATCGCTATGAACTTCGCCTGGACAGGCAATACACACTATTATATTCTCTTTGGTATTTGGAGAACATTTGTGCGCAATGTGGCTTCGAACTGTTAGGTCTTAAATTACGGATGTATGGAATAAGGGAGCGTTCAAGTATTACGTAACGAAATAGGTGGGGGGTCTTCTGAAACGTTACGATGCGTTACAGGGGCGGGAGGGGGGGGGGGGGGGGGGTTGAACTACGCGCTACGTAACATTGTTTTAACCCTTCACAACGGTCGCGTAGAGACTTTACGTTTTCTTTCTTCTTCTTCTTAGTCGGGCACTCTTGTCAGAGTGGTCGTGGTAATGGGTTGCACTGTTCGGACATGGACGCTGCTCTAGCTATTTTTCTCCACGTATCTCGATGTAGGGCATTTCGGGAACATTCTACTATGGGACAATTTGTAGCAGATTTTATTGACTCAGTCCATCTTGTTGGAGACCGACCACGTGACCGTTTGCCTTCTATTCGGCCTTGGATCACCAGACGTTCCATGGAGTTATTTTTTCGGGTGATGTGTCCAAAAAATGTGAGGATTCGTAATTGCACAATCGACGAAAGCCTTTGCTTAACTCTAAGCTCTTTCAATATGGAGACGTTTGTGCGATGTGCAGTCCAGCTTATTCTCAGGAGACGTCGCCAGCACCACATTTCCAGGGCGTCAATTTTTCTTCGGTCTTGAAGTCTTAATGTCCACGTTTCAGCTCCGTATAGGAAAATTGGAAAGATCAAGCAGTACATCAGACGTACTTTTGTATTTTTCGTGATCCTGCGATCCCTCCAAATTTTCGTGAGCTTCTCAACGGCTGATCTGGTCATAGCGCAGCGTCTTTTGATTTCCTCCTCGCAACCTCCATTGTTAGTGATAGAGGATCCCAGATAAACGTATCTATCCACAACTTGACAGTTAGCAATATTAGTTATCTCCGCCTGGTTGTTATTAGTACGGTCCACTATTACTATTTTGGTCTTGTCGCGGTTTATCGTAAGTCCAAAGTCAAGGCTAGTGGATTCCAGGAGTTCGAGAAGGCATTTTATATCTGCTTCAGATGTTGCAAGGAGAGTAGTGTCGTCAGCGTATCTTAAATTGGAAATCACCTGCCCTCCTATGGATACACCTTTGTCCCATTGGTCAAGAACCATCCGCATGATATACTCCGTATAAATATTAAATATTAACGGTGACAGTATGCATCCTTGTCGCACCCCTGCTTGCGTCTTAAAATCCTCTGAGTCTATTCCATCTATCCTTACACAAGCTTTGCCGCTCTCATACAGTGATCGGAGTAGACATACCAGGTGGTGTGGTACACACATTTCCAGGAGAACTTTCCACAGTTTGTCCCAAATAACGGTATCAAAAGCCTTGCGGAAGTCCACAAAGCAGATGTACAGGGGATTGTTAAACTCTCTGGATTTCTCAATGATTTGTCTAAGAATCAGGATCTGTTCACGTGTCCCCCGGCCTTTGACAAAGCCAGCTTGTTCAGGTGCAATCTCATGCCTCAGGAACGCTTGAAGTCTGGTATTCAGAATGTGTAGCAGTACTTTACTGGCATGTGATATAAGGGAGATAAGTCTATAGTTATTGCACTTCTTTGTCGACCCCTTCTTATGAAGTGGCATAAAAACGGAGTGTGACCAGTCAGATGGCCACTCGCCAGTGCTCCATACTTTGGAGCATACTGCGTGTAAGATGTCGACTCCTCCTTCTCCCATAGCTTTAATGACCTCTATGGGTATTCCATCAACGCCTTCTGCTTTACCTTGCTTTAGGTGGTTAATTGCGGCACGTATCTCATCTTTCAGTAGGTATGGCTCTTGCTCTCTTGTGATTTCTAGTGCAGGTACAAAATCTGTCGCAGAAGTACTCACAAACAGGGTCTTGCAGTACTCTTGCCACACCTCCATGATCCCTTGAATTTCCGTTACCGTATCGCCAGCGGCGTTCTCAATCGCCCAGTTACGTGGCTTGAATTGTCGGGTTATATGTTTGATCTTCATATGCAGATCCCTGGTTTCAAATTTCTGTGCATTTTGTTCTAGCTCCTCGCAGGTTTTTTGGAGGGCTACATTGCGATCTTTACGGCAGGCTGCTTGTATTCTAGCGGTGTAGGAGTTGAGCCTCTGGACATCGGCGCCCTCTGATTTCAGACTACGACGTTCCTCAATCAGCTTCCATGTATCATTGGACAACCAGTGTTGACGTTTCGTTTTAGTTGGCTTTGGCTGAGTTTTACAGACAGCGTCTTTTATGAGCTGCTTAGTGGAAAGCCACAAGGAGTTTGGACTGGCATCTGTGTTCTTAAGCCAATCAAGATGTTCGCCTTCTATGGTTTTGATAAACAAGTCTTTGTTTACAATTTCCATTCGTTTCGTGGTCTTTTTGGTGATTGTGTTACGCAACTTCAATTTAAGACTACATATCAGAAGTTCGTGATCAGATAGACAATCGGCGCCAGGTAATGTATGCGCATTTGAAATTGAGCTTCTCCATCTAGTTCTCACCATTATGTAGTCAATTTGGTTTTTGTGTTTACCGTTGGGAGATGTCCAGGTATAGATTCTTCGAGGGTGGTGTTTAAAGACTGTATTCATGATGGTAAGATTATTGTCTGCCGCAAATTGTATAAGGCGTTCTCCTCGCTCATTCCTAGTACCCAGCCCGTAATGCCCCACTATGTCACGCAAGCCAGTATCTAGTCTGGTATCCCCCACTTTTGCATTGAAGTCACCGAGGATTATTAAAAGTTCTTTTTGTGGGACATTAGCCATACATACTTCGAGTTGGTTGTAGAAGTTCTCCACATCGTCGTCCTTAGCAGAAGTTGTTGGTGCGTAGACTTGAATAATATTCAAGGGAGCAGGTGATGCGCTGAGTTTAATAGTTATTAGTCGCTCGTTGACAGGGTTATAGCCCAACACAGAATTGTTCCATGATCTCGGGATAACTATGGCCACTCCTGCAAAGCTATTTTTTGGGCTGCCTGAAAAATAGATGGCGTGGTTTTCGGTGGTAAAATGCCCGCTATCCTTCCAGTGAGTTTCACTTATGCCTGTAACAGTGGTGTTACATCTCTCGAGTTCGTGACTCATAATATCAAGCTTTCCCTTTTCAAGAAGACCTCGCACATTCCATGTGCCGATGCGGATCTTATTGCGTAGTTGTACTCTTCTTTACGTTTTACTAGGTGGTAAAGAAAAACGTTACGGCGCGTTACATGAGGGGGGGTGGGGGGGGGGGTCAAAAATATCCAAAAATTGCGTTACGTAATACTTGAACGCTCCGTAAGTAAGATCTTGTCACAGTATTGTCTGGATCATGAGGATTTGGAAATGCTGAAAACTCGATATTGATAGGATTTACGATGCCATTTAGCAGAGAATCATTAATTGACAGTGAACCTAATTTCGATATAGGTACAGTCGCGAACATTAATATGGGACCCATTTCCTTAGTATTTTTAATGACACTTATAAAGCTATAAGGTCGTATATCTATCTGTATACCGTCATATCCAAGAGCAGTTGCTCCTAGTAACGTCAGTCAATATAGTATCCTTATGTTATATCTTGCTTTACGATATTCAACCTTAAATGGGTTCCAAATCAAAGTCACGACTGTACCTCTAAACGTGACAAAAATACCGACATGTTCCTTATCAGAAAAAAATAACCTTAAGCATATAATGTAGAGCAGATAAGATTTTTTTTAAGTAGAATAGCTGAAATTTACTCTGTTCCTTAACTATAGGTATAGCTTCTAGATTAATTTATTAAAATATTGCACAGTATTGATACTCACTTGGAAAAATCTAACAATTTCGGCGGTGACTTGTAATGATATAGGTATAAGATTGTTGTATAATATCAAAAATGTTAAAAAGTTGAATATGAAATTTGGTTTCTGCGCCTCTGAAACAAAATGAAATGGTAATCTATTAAAACACTTAGGTAACATATTGTGGAATAGATAAAGGAAACAGATGAATGGTACTGACCCTCGAGGCCGATGTACCAGTCGCTGTGGGTCCGCATCCAGTACTCGTTGCAGCCGGCGCTCAGCAGAGACAGCGTGAGCAGGATGAGGAACAACATCAGGATGTGTGTGTTCGTCTGCCGGTCGATCGACGAGCGCTTCAGAGGCGCTGCGAGAACAACAACCATGAGAGAGAGAGAGAGTGTTAGACTATTATTGAAAACAAAAAAAAACAGAAATATGTGGTATAAGCACATATTGACTTCATTAGCGCTGTTGGTAGTGACCCCGCTATATGTGCCTAGGGTCCCGGGTTCGAATCTTGATAACGACAATCTTTGTGTGATGAGCACGAATGTTTGTAGGCGCGTCATGGATGTTTAATATCTATATAAGTATTATATACAGGGTTTTCCCTCTGTCAATTGCGCGGTACCCATAATACAACCGTTGCTTAGTGTAGAGCCGTATAATTGGTGTGTTCGCCGGGAAATATTATTATTATTATTTTACTAGTAGTCCAATCAGGCCGTTCCAACTAGCTACAGCACGTTCTAGAGGTCACGTCATTAGTTTAATGGCCAGGGTGATGACCGAACGCGGAACCTTTCGGTTACGAGGGCGACCACTCAAACCACTATTACGTCCAGGCGCAAAGGGTATTTGATTATTTATTGTTATTGTTATTTTTTAAGAAGTAATTAGAGTACATAATTTCCAGAACATTCTTATTCGAGATTGGTAAAACATATAATGGGGTGTTGGGATCACATTTTTTGTCGCACGCGCGCTGGCTGACATATAGCGGTGACGTCATATGCCTATATAGGGCGTACGTCTTTCTTATTTCCTGATCGGAAACTTTAAATGATTGTATATGTAGTTATTTCGCAAATTGTCTCACCGTTGGTAATACTACAAATATACTAACTAATACTTAGGCGGCAAGGCAAGGAGTTGGTACCTTTGGTGGAGTTCTTCATGAGCTTGGTCTCGTGGCCAGTGTACACTACGATGCCGTATACGTACGCGGTGTTGCGCATCATGGCGCCGCGCAGCAACATCTGGTCCAGCCCCAGAGGCATGGTCCTGTCAACGAAATGACAACAATAATATTTTCAACAATGTTGTCTATATATACGATGATTCTGAAATGTTACCATTAAACTTCTTCTTTGGCGCTATACTACTAGTATACCCCTTTCTGAATCACCCTGTATACTATTCAAAACTGTCGCTACCGGTGGTAACTTCAGACTTTCCCAAAGTGCTTTTTTGGCCCACACGAATAAAACAATATTTTGAACTGGACTGTACATTGAGGATAATCACGCGCGGATACAGTATATCGTCGTATAAGATTTCTTGCCTGGTTTTTCGAACATCATGGAAAACTACTCAACGAATCTCAACAGAATTTCCACCATAAGATAGCCTAAAGTTACTATGTGTATTGGAATTAATAATACCAAAGAAATGAGGTTAAAATAGTGAAGTGGGATAACCAAGGTCCCTTACTTGGCGTCGGCCTCCTTGAGCTGGCCATTGAACTCGTAGAGGTGCCTGTTGGGCTGCTCGCACTGCAGGGTCGCCTGGAAGCCGGCGAGCGCGGGCGTGTTGTCCAGGCGCGCCGTGTCCACGTGCGCCTGGCGGATCTTCAGGTTCGTCTCCCCGTCCAGATTCGATGTTTCGATGAACGATATGCCTTGGGGTTCGCTGTGGAATTTTTACAACTTTATTTATAAAGAAATAGAAACATTTATTGGGACAAATATGTGACACCAGCTTAATATATTTAGTTCATAATTTATGCTATTATGTATTATGTGTCTCAGGATTTCGCCAATATATCCGTTCGTGTAATAAAACGCGAAGCTAAAAAAGAAAACTAGTTATTAATAGTGATAGCCAAGTTGGCCAAACGCTCGATTTGATCAAAAGGTTCTCGTGAGCGCAAGCCTTGGTCACCCCCATGATCTGTGGTCACCCCTGACCGTCTCCAAAATCTTCACATAACAATGTCTATGTGCATGTTTTAGATTTAGAGAGACTAACCTAGAGGCCAGCAGCACGAGGTCGGCAGGAAAGAACTGGTTGTTGAGGACCTTGCAGATGTCGCCGACCAACAGCTTCTCCCAGCGGATCGTGAGCCAGCGACCCTCGCGGAGCACGTCCACTTTCCGCCGGTTCGTCTCATCGTCTGCGCGGTGGCGTTTCTGATGATTCAATGCGAGACATCAAACAACCCATACGTATTGGGTATGGCATAGTAGGATCTATTTAATAAAACTCATCACCCTGACTGACAGACAACGCGTTGTCTAAACCGGCAGACCTAGACTTAAAATTCGAAGGATATAAGTACCCTTTAAATACTCTAGAGGTAAACCATGGAGGGATTTTAGGAAATTCGACCCCTCAGGGGGTTAAATGGAGGGTCATGGTTTGGAGAAAAAAAATATTTCAGGATCGAGATCATGGCTAGTGATTTAATAAAAGACCATGAGATACTACTCAAATTATAGCGTGACCGACAACAGGACCAAAAGAGACATTTGAACTGTTACCATTTGATTGTAAGCAACTGGTTTCCTAATATGTGCTGACTCAGACACGTCGTGACTAACGTATAAAAGGGTGCCCATACCCATATTGCGAAATTTTCAATGTTAGTGTTCGTCCTGCTTCGATGTTTGTGGCGTCGACTAATTACGATTCATCAACAACTGCAGTTAATACGATTGGTTTTTTTTCCTCTCCGAACACGATCTTCCTCGATAACTGTGTTGAACCCATTTTATATGACTACATTTTATAGACGATGACAAATTTTCAGTCGAAGGAGATTGCGAAGTCATATTCCACCTTATGCGCGCTTCCACCCACGCCTAGTGGTAACACTTACGAAGTCTTCAACGATCTCCTTGATGGCGCTGACGCTGAGTATAAGGATGAGCGGCGTGAGCGTGGTCCACCGGCCCGTGGGAGACACGTCCGGGATTTGCTGCAGCAGCGCAATCAGCAGGAAGAAGCAATTGGAGTACCGGCGGAACTGCTCGAACAGGAACAGCGGCACGAACGAGGGTATGCTGCGGAAAAACTTCATGAATAAGAGAACAACTCTACAAATAATATCTGTCTATTTGTAATTTTTAGGACTAAAACTAATTTTGGAAGAAGTGCCTGCAAATAAATAAAGTCCCCCTGCATAAAAGGACTCTATTTTTTATACTAAAATACAAGTAATCCAAGCCGCTGTAAAAATTAAAAACTAATACCTCTGTTTTGCTTGTTCGGTAATAATCTTTCACTGTTTCGTTTATGTGATATTATAGCATTATAGCTTTGAAATAAAACTATTTTTCCGGATTTTATCGCGTTTATTTTATGTTTTTACGTTCCCGATGTTTCGGCTGCTTTACAGCTACTATGGTCACGGGAGGACCTGTATCCTCTCGTGACTATAAGATAAACGCGATAAATTACGGAAAAAATGTTTTATTTCACTGTGTAGTATTCGCGTAAATATAAGAAATTAATATACCATTATAGCATCCACTACATCGTTAAAGTGATAATGATAATAGTGATACTCATTGCGTGCTGAAATCATGGTGTAATTAGCATTATATGAACAGGAGTGAACTCGGAAACGCATCATAAATTACGCCGTGCCCCGCGACTTTTTCCAAGGCGAGGCAGATAATCCTTTCACTGTTTCGTTTATGTGATATTATAGCATTATAGCTTTGAAATAAAACTATTTTTCCGGATTTTATCGCGTTTATTTTATGTTTTTACGTTCCCGATGTTTCGGCTGCTTTACAGCTACCATGGTCACGGGAGGACCTGTATCCTCTCGTGACTATAAGATAAACGCGATAAATTACGGAAAAAATGTTTTATTTCACTGTGTAGTATTCGCGTAAATATAAGAAATTAATATACCATTATAGCATCCACTACATCGTTAAAGTGATAATGATAATAGTGATACTCATTGCGTGCTGAAATCATGGTGTAATTAGCATTATATGAACAGGAGTGAACTCGGAAACGCATCATAAATTACGCCGTGCCCCGCGACTTTTTCCAAGGCGAGGCAGATAACAATCTGACTTAACCAAGCTTCGGCTAAATCATATATGAAATTTCATTTATGTTTCAGGTGCTATGTTTATAAATTTGTCAGAACAAAATTGGGTCGTCGCGTCGGTAGCGTGGGTCTAATTTTAAATGTTATTATTATAATTTTAACAACGTTTGGTGGTATTCACGATGTGTCCGTATCAAAAATTACAAACGTAATCGTATAGTCATCGATAAAGCATGCTAACACTATCATTCTTATTTATGAAATCTGTGGTGTTAGCGGGAGCCACAATAATTCGATGTAAATAATTAGTGTGCTTACGGATCATACTTTTTTTAGTTTTGTTCTGACTCACGATCACGAATTAATCCTCAAAGACTGACCCGTTATTCATGTCAGCCAACAAAAAATCAAATTATCATTTATTTTCGTTCATGATGTATTGAAGTTAATAGGTAACATTTAGCTATTTTTATCGACCTTATTCATTGGAGTTAAGAGTGTCGAGTCGCGAAGTCTCACTTTTATGGTAGGTGATAAATGCACGTGAATGTCACAGAGACGCACGTGTGATATCAGCATACATACTAAAAGAAATACTCAAGCCAGGGTCACGATTCTAACACAAAATCCAATATATTCGCTCGCATGACATCAGCACACGTAGGGTTGACCAGAATCATTTCTGTCTCGTCCGTTATCTGCTTCACTATAGGTGAAGTGCTCTTTTTCTCTTCGCCTATTGAAGACCATGACATTATCACCTCCACTGATGCACTCAGGCCTCCCCCAAGAACTTTGATAGTCTTTCGCCCTATACACCCACCGCGACGGCCTTCTGAGCCACGTGTGAGGCCAACGGTTTTACGACTAATACGACTTTTGGCTAGTACTCGTTATTCCAGAACCATTCTAAGCTAACGGCCGTCACACAGGCTCTGTGAATGTACATGACCCGGTCGGGTTCCCTGCCAGCCCTGGATAAACAGCGCACGGGCAGCCAGCCAAACGTCAGATCTGAACGCGCGTAAACAATTCATAATATACACAATGCTCAAGCTTTAGCTGTTTAGGCTCGCATTCAGTGACGTCAGTGCCGGTTAATAGCCGTGTCCAGATCGACGGTGCAGCCTCCTGAGAATGCTGCACCTCTGCCTACCTGCGAGGAATATAGGATAGCGGATACGCCATAGCTGGGATGCTTAATATAAATATAATTTCGCCAGACGAACACACCCCATAAGGCCCCACACTAAGCAACGCTTACAACTACGGACTGAGGGCGAACTCAGTATATAATAATTATATATATGTTTAAACATCCATGACTCGGGTACAAACATTCATGCTCACCGTACAAAGATTATTCCTACCAGGATTCGAACCTAGGTACGGGAGCCTCGGCACAGATAGCAGGGTCACTACCAACTGCGCTAATAAATTATTTTAATTCAGATAGCTAGATATGAAACCAGAGTTGAAAACGTTCTTGTTAGAGGATGGCGTATCTATGTTGGCTCATCACGCTTTTATACTTCAGTGCAATTGCTCATAGTGCATCACAAATTCCGAGATGTTTCAACAGTGTTTCGCTTCAATATTGCCTAAAACTTTCGCTTTTCAGCTTAAGTGGTGAAAGGCTTGTTGGCGCAGGGTATACCTCGAGCGCATCCATTTGATACGCACCAAAAAAAATATTTTTATTTTATTTACGGTTAGCTTACGAATAATCTCGCACTTGACGTGCAGATCCATGATACGGTCAATGGAATACCATCGGTGCAATTCAAATTGGTGCGCTCCAAAGAATGTTCCGTTGATGTAAGTTGAGTAATATATACTGTATAACGCGATCATTTACCTGTATTTAGCTGTGGATATCCTGTTAGACATGAACTTTAATGGCTGCGGGCTGTTCACGAATATGATTCGGTTCTGCTGTTCGTTCGGAGCGCCGTCCGTCACACCCGATGTCGTCGCCTCATCTTCATCTGTAACAAGAAAAAAGGGATAAGCAGGAACATACTAATGCAGCAATAATACCATTGAAACAACATGCTAGGACTGTCCAACATAATCATGAAATCTGTGGTGTGAGCGGGTCAGACAGTTACGCTTGCGTTACCGTGACGCTACGTAATATAATTGTACACGAGCCACTGAAAATTGTAAAAAGAAAAACAGTTTTTTTTTACCGTAGAGAATTCTTAAGACCAATAAATAAAGCCGGATATATCAGTCCTACCTTCATAGCTACCTTAATTACTAACACAATTAAAACCTGTTCAAGGCCTATACCAAGGTACTAAACAAATTAGGTACTATAAGTACAAAATCATGAAAATCGATTATTTGTATCGCAACAATAAGTTTGCTACAGCGCTGCTGCTGACGGAGAACGCCATCCATCAGAGACTGAAGCAATTGTTAATTATAAAGTATGACAGGATACCTAAACAAGTGATGACAAAGTCAAGTCAAAAGACAAAGTGCCCATGCGTCGCCCATTTAAATATCATTGCGATGTCATTGTGCTGAATAATAGGTAGTTTGTGACGATATAGGTAGGTACCTACCTAACTGTTTCCATATTTTAAACCTCCGGGCAGAGTATTACAATACCTATGTATAATTAAAGTACTTAACTTATTTTCAAATCTAAGTAACTTACGCCGTTGCTCTGCCTACCTAGCTAATTACTATCTTGGTAACTACCTACTACTTCGCAATTCGATTGTGACTCGGCTACACTACAACCCCTGCTAAACCTAGGTAGGTATACGGGTGCTACCATCAGTAGTGTCAGTCAGGTAGGTAATTATCAATAAACAAGTTCATTTTACTACAAATCGACAAAAAACGCAAGTTAGATTTCATGATAAAAATTTAATGAAATTGACTAAAATAGGTATGTATAATAAACTCCAATTCGTTGCTAAATGCAAGACCTGACAATGACAAGGTGACCAAAAAAAACTCGTAATAAAAAGTTGTGGTGACGGCATATCGAGAAATTACGTTTTATTTAACTTTTATATTTTTTTAAATAAAATCCTAACCTTCTGACTAATTATATCATTACGTAATCAATTAGTATTTTGTCAACAAGTATTTTGTTTCAATGACACATACCTACCTACAGCGAAGACTCAAATGCAGTATAATGTCAATAAAATCGTCATGCCACACAGGGTTCTTATTAAACAATATAACACAGTAAATAAGTGCTTCAAGGTTTCATGTACTATGTAGTTAAGTAGGTACTCTAGATATGAAATCTATATGAAGGTTTAGGCTCTGAAGTCAAGGGCACCACCTCACCGCACTGGCCCAATGTCTCAAGGTCATGAACCAATATTATCTACAGTGAAAAATGTGGGTTTTAAATAGCTTGCAATTATGACTAACAGAGGCTTTAGCAAGAACAATCAATGGAGTAAGGTCTGCAGTAGCAATGATATAAAAGAGAATCATAGGAGACATCTGAATAAGTTTATCTCAGCATTCAAGCCCCAGGAGGCCCAAACACGGTAGCAATTTATCTCATGCTCCAAGTTCAGAATAATATAGGTACTTACTTCATTAATTATTCTTAGTTCTGTACATCCATTTGCAAGAAAATATAGGTTTTGAAAAGAGAATTTCTAAAATTTATTTAATTTATGTTTGAAGTTGTATTTTTAAAGAATTAAATTTGCTTTCATGTCAAGAACTGTTGCTCACAACAAAATGCCAGAATGCTTGGTACTAGACGAAGTACCAAGTAGATTTTTTTTCTAACAGATTATTGACAGACACTGTTACAAATTTATTTTCTCCAGAACTCACACCTGTATTTTTTGATAGGCGTCTATATAAAGCCAAGATTAATTGTGATGCAACTTGGGGACCACAGTTTGGTGAGCAATGTCCTTTATAAATACTCGTCATCTATTTACAGTGGCATGATAAAGCAGTACAGGATCACAAACAAATTCTTTGTAATGCAATTGTACATTGATTAAACTACATAAATTTGGTGGAACATGATCATCACACCCAGTATTGTGTCAAGTTAAGACAAGCTGACGATGATATAAGTCAGCTCTATAAAGTGCCACTATTCAGCATATGCCACATTAAGATGGAGTTCCAGGTCATAGTCTGGTGTCACTTAAGTCTTTTAAAAATGGTTTATATGAACTATTTCTGCAGGGATTCCATATGAATTAGGTTTACCTTGCATTATTAGTACAATATTATTCTATACTAGAAAGTAGATATCCAGCATGCATTGCAACACCACAGAAACCCTGGCCGGTGTGCACACAACTCATCAAAGTTTTGCCTTAATTAGACAAGTGGTACTTATATGAATTGAATAGTATATTTATGGGTTAAACAAAGAAACTTTCAGGTTTTATATATTATATCTTATCTACATTGTTTCATTCATGTTAGTTTTATCATAACTAGCTATTGATGGTTTACTAACAACAACAATTGATTACTTATAAATCTCTACCCACTACAAAGATAGCGGGTTATGAGTTACCTAGATAATATCTGGTTTTCTTTACTTATCACAACAATGATGTCTTTCCGTCAAACCCATTTACTGGCTGTATTAGAATTTTCATTCCAGGATAAAGATTGTTGAATATGATTTAATTGTATTATCAAAATATATTTACTTTGTGATCATTCTAGGTTCAATATGCTTGTCTGTTGGTCATCTGTGTGTAGGAAATATATTTGCAAGAAATCAGTACAGACAAATTATCTGCTATTAAAATATTTAGGAGATTTTAACCACTCATGGATGGTCTGTACAAATTAACTTTATCAGTAGGTACCTAGTAACTTATATCAACCATGACTCTGTAGGTATAAATAGATAACAATATAAAACTAAGTAAGTTATTAATTAAACTTATCCGGATAAACGGATCCGGATTTTTCTGTTGTTTGCAGTAAAAAAAATGAGATAAAAATCATACGGAGGGAATGTCATCTATACCAGAAAGATTGTGTGAGTTTAGGGAGTATGTTATTGATGTCAGGCAGCATGTAAGTGAAGTTATTACTTACGTCGGTTCATTTTGAGCTCCATGGCCCGGTAGAACCTCGAAAACGGCGCCATCACGTTGTGTTCGTGGAAAAAACGCGTAATATATTCCCTCAGAGCCATCATACACTTTTCTCACCCACCCAGTAAATAGAACACGAGATCAAAACTATTTAAACATTAATAAAACACTAAATTTGACACTCATTATCACCGCGCAATATCACAAAAGGAAAATTCAATAAAATTAGCTTTAACCGTGGTTTAGACTTTCAGTAATCGACACTGTTCCTTGTTGTACACATAATAGTAACTATGGTTGCTTATATTATTTCACTGATAATGTAACATGTAACCGAAAAAGGCTAGCTTAAGAAATTCATGTTTATACTAAACATTGCTACGCGAAATCGATCTGTTCATTTACTCCGCCTAGCCTACCTTCGTATACGTTGTATTATTATATTCGTTTGACGTTTAGTTTAGTGTTGTAAACTAACGCGTGTGTCAACATCAATATCGATACAATCGCCCTAGTTCAGAATGTAAGGTCCTAGAAAGTAGAAGCACAAAATATAATGTATAAAAAATTACAGATCCTTATTTTCACAAGATGTAAAATAAAATAACTTAAACTGGTAAGTACCTAAATGCAGAACTATCAGTTAGAACTGCGAGCCTTTTTTCCTTTTTTATTTTTAGAATATGGTAGGTACATTAGAGTAAGTATAAATGAAATAAATACTGTTCCTACCCACCTACTGTTATTTTTTTTCAAAGAATTATTGATATTTATAGTGCACGCGCACCAGTTCGCGCCAGACTACACGATCTTTTGAATCCTTTATATGAAATCATATGACATTTCACTCAGCTGGCGCATGGCGCCTCGCACATCCACGCTGAATGACCGGAAAGTATCGATATCCCGAAGAATCGTATGACGTCAACAGATTCGATGCGAATAGCCAATTTAACGACTTTTCCTATAGTGACATTTTTATATTAAAAGAGACATATTATAGCATTATAGACGGATAATTGGTTGATTAGATTTACATAGGTAGGTAACAAGTATTTTTTAGGAATTATTGTAATATAACAATAGTCGTACATGGTAAATATATGAAACAATAATAATTAATTTCATTAATATTTTAAAACTTGTCATTTTGCAACATTTGGTTTAGTTGGGTTCGCAAAACACAACACCAAATTCTTTTAGCATGGATAGGAGAGCGAGGCCTTAGAAAAAATGTTTCGTTCGGCTCTTTCGGCGCGGATAGATGAGGGTTCACCAATAGCCATAGGAACACCTTTTATTGCGGTAAATTTACTTTATAAATACTCATGTGCTAATGATACTGATGTACAGGTACCTATTCAGTAAAATGAAAATAAAAAGCCTTTAATTGTTTTCATGCATCAGAGTGACACTTCCTTTATTTTTTTCTCGAATCTACGAACATCACTACTACGGTGACAGGAAGTAGCCGGTTAAAAAGCGCCATCTAAGTAGGTATAGCGAAAGTACTCGCACTTGACAGCATATTTTTAGGGTTCCGTTGTGAAACTAGGAACCCGTATTATAATTATTTATGACAAACCAAAAAAATAAATGTTATGTCCATCTGTCCGTCACAGCCATTATTATTAACAGGCTGACTGAAATTCGACATGTTTATAGATGACCTACATGTGAGTACTTGGTAGGTACCTGATATTTACGTATGTCACCTTGAAAAAAAAATAGCCCTTAGTCACGTAGCACCTCGAGTGTGAGTTATTTTAAAATAATTATGAGGTTTCTGTAAAAGGTTAACTTAAGGACAAAACTTATATTGCATTTATGTTGGTAAAACACACGCAAAATGTGTTTATTGTCAAAATTACGCTATTACAGCGTAATTTTGTTAACAAACCTACCAAAGTAATAACCCGACATTCACTTAGCCAGTTTTAAGTATCCTCACACAGATAAGTGCCTACTTAGTTAATTCCGAGTCTCTTCCTCCAGTAATTGCAAAGGCGTGCTAATGGTTTTACTAGGGACTCAAGTAACGACAAATCAAGTGCGCGATAGATCTGCGGGGCTTCGCAAGTTCACAAGGTTAAGACTTAAGCCTTATTAGTTAGTAAATTACTTAGGGAACGAAGGACGTCTTATTCTAGTAAACGTATAAATTTTACCTAGGTAAAAGTAGTCCTAGGCAAATTCATTAGTAAAGGCATATTGGTCAATCATCGCGTTGGAAACAGGGAGACACAGGGTTCAAAATCCAGACTCGTTGGTATCTACATGGTACCTGCACATTCATTATAACTAGGTCCCTATATACTTACTCGTTAAGCATGAAGTAAATTTACCCAGTTGTTATTTATTTACCCAATATCGAGATCAAGATATATCAGTACTTATCTATAAGTATACTATCGACTATATCCGAGACGCGTCGTTAGCAGGCGTTGAGAAAACGATTTTCTTTGCTTTCTAATACTTGACCCTTGACGTATGTCCAAGAAGCTTCACCTGCCTCCAGGAGAGCTTAGCAAACGGGTTGCAGTTTATAAACTTACCATAACTGCAATTAGGTACTTATATAAATAGGTATTTCAGGGTATTCCTAACTCAAATGTACCCTATTTCAAGTTAACTTGTCATAGTGATAGTATCTATACGGCATTGAACTTCCCGCGGTGTAGGTAACTAACACAACTAAGTCAAATCATTTATTTCGTATAGGCCTACGGGGGCACTTACAAATTGTCATTACATTTTTTCCTTAACTCTACAACCGGATCGGAACGCGACCTCAACTGAGAAGATCCGGCAAGAAACTCAGCGGGCTTGTCTTTTTTTTTTATCCATTATTTTTACAAAAAAAATAATAAAAAGTAAGCTCCAGTGTGTTGCCATGCGAGGCGCACACACGCTACACTTTAACATTATAAATATTGATATTTGAGCGATCAGTCCCAGGCTGCTTTATCATCCAAATAATCCAAGATTCTGTAATAACCCTTACGACATAAAGTATCTTAGTATACCGAAACCATGCTTTCAGAAGAACGAAGAAGGTAAAAAAACAAAGGAAAACCAATATCTAGGATAGGCTAACGCCTTATAGCCGACCTTCTTATATCATACTCACCGAGCCTTCTAAACCCAAACCGATATATCACTTTCCACATCACCACCACTCACACCTTGGACACCTTCTAGGGCACAGAAAGGGTCGTGAAGTAGTAATCTATGACATGCGCTACATAGAACAGGAGACAGATTGCGATGTACAAGAACACCAGCACTTGGACCAACATGGCGCTCCGTCTGCGGCCCCAGCCTGACTGGCCGAAGCCCTACGCAAGGTGAATGCTAAACAAATGCCAATTACACACGCTTACGTAAAACGTGTCTGATAATCTGTTATGTAAGGTTAATCCTTCAATCGGATTGCGCAACGGGTACTTACGTGACCATGTCATGGTGTGTTATTGGGATAGATGAGTGGGAATTTGTCGCCTCAGTCCTATGAGCCTGGACGTGGCATCGAGAGGAGTACCCCTCTGCTAACCAAAAACAATGCCCCTTTGCCTTATTTAAATCATAAAACTGGTTAATTCTCGATCGCTGTCATTTTATCAGTTTTGGCAGAAAAATACAATACCTACAGATGTTGGCTGTAGGCGTCTCCATTTATTAAATACTCAAAGATTGTCTCCAAAAGTGAGGCATAGGAGTAAGAAATTTCGTTTTCAGTTGTAGAGCTATTACACTACCCATGTTCGGACAAGCCCTAGTGGCTACACACGGCACGGCTATGAATATTGTATTGGCCACTGTTGCGAGCTTTTTAATGTTATACCGCGACAGAGCCACAGCTTGGCCTGAAACGTTCCATTAACAAGCATGGATAGACAGCACGTCAACACTCACCCTAACGTTGCAGCATTTGGTCTACTCAGGCTTGACGGCGCATGACGATATCTGTGAGGAACCGGTGATTCCATATTCCAGCTATCAGTGGCAACCTTCACGATGTTATCATAAAGTTTATAATACCTTACACCCGTGTGCTGGATATCTCCCACTCCCAGACTCTTCGAGGATGTCCAAGTAGACTAATATAAATAACGCCATGAATCATGTGGAAATGCATTCGACCGCCCGCGGTGAATATGCTCACTGACGGACGCAGTTTCCCTCTAAGTATGATGTTGTGATAGTACGCATGAGTGAGTACTTTGACTAGGACCAAATAAATTATCGTGACATAATTAGCCATTCGATCATAATTAATGAACCTACTAATTAGCTGTTTAATGCCACACTGGATAAATTGACAATTACGTGCGGCAACTATTTGGTTTCAATAATTGTTCAGGTAGGTAGGTAGGTAATGATTAAAAACTGAAATGTGTATGATATACTTAAACACGACTATGTCCATGGGTATGTACGAGGCGGGCAGGAGCGTCCACATTTCGTTGGTGCACTGGATGCAAGCGTGGCTACCGAACATTTCCCGAGTTTGATTTCCATGGCAGGCAAGTATTTTGCTCTAATAGAAGAGTCCGAAAGTAGACTTCTTTGTATCATCATGCCTGTATTGCCCGAAGGAGTAGGCATAGATTTACTGCGCCCACATATAGCTGGAAGTGTTTACTTCCTATGTGCTGAAGCGAGCTTTTAACCTTATACAAGGCACTCCTTTATACTAGGAGGATACGGGCCATATAGTCCACGACGCTGGCCCAGAGCGGGTTGGCGAACTTCACGCGTCTTTCGAAAGACGTGCAGGTTTTTTAAAGCAATTAGTAGGTAATATTTATCAGCTGAAAATTTATCAACCTAAGCAATCGACCCCTATGGATGGGGACAACACAAATGTGATGGTACCTATTTAATTTACAAATAATAAAGTTAAGTAGGTACTCACTTCTCACTCCATTCCCATCTTCAACCGTTGTCCCAGGTACGGGGAGCCGGTCCACATTGTCTGACACGTGTTGAAGTGGCAGCTCCACAGCATCCGGCGAGCCTCCTGGCCACGCCATGGTCTCACAGAACACATCACTATTCACCCACTACTGTTGAGTTACCTACATCACTAGTCCTTGAACCACGCTGTATACATTCCGATTGCACCAGTCCAGCCTTAATATTCGAAAATTATAGGTCAAAGTTTTAGCTCGTTCTTTAATCTTATGGGTCGATAGAAATAAGTTTTGAGAGTTGAAGGCTTTTTAACGGTAAAAGTTAACTTACGGTATGCAATAACTTAATAACCTGTATTATTGGAACTGACGACTGTTGAATCTTTCGCGAGAAGGCAAATTGTTAAAGCTCGCTCATGACAAAGACCATCCATCGGGCTGGATTGGGGGAGGGGGGTCAATGGGTGCAAATGCCCCCTCTGACTGACGATGTGTTCCCTCCACCCCCCAAAAAGAAATCCTGTATCCACACCTGTCATCTATAGGTAGGTATATAGCGAACTCATAAAATCTTTTAGCTTACTTTTTTAATGACGTCATTTATTTGATTCAACACTTCCACACAACCTTCGTGTAGAATATGAACGAAACCACACCGAAGTCGAACTGATTTAAATTATTAATATAAAAATCGATAGATTCAATGATTCAATTCAACAGGAATACCTACTGCTATTAGTTTTAAGAGGTTTTGACGTCATCAACTGATAAAGCTAATATGTGTTATTAATTATGTTTAATTACTTTGATAGTTATTGTAGTAGGTTGCATACCTACCTAATTAATCTACGATTCAATATTGTAGGTATACCTATGTACCTGTGCCATTTGGAATTGTTTAACATCGGCGACATGCGGCGAACTCGCATCTAACAAGTTGATAAGTAGGTATACACACAGTACAATTTTATAAGTAGGTCAAATATGACACGATTTCTCAAATCGGAGCATGTGGGAAAATGCGTACATACCTACGTAAATGAAAATGAAAATCCTGCAACTGCGTTAATCAGGATCGAACTAAACTATTTACTGATATGGTTTCAACGCTTAAATACCTTCTCAGGAAAGCTTTAACATCACTGTAGAGACAGCTATATTCCGAAGTAGTTAGGTAGGTACTTATTCTAAGTATCTATTGAAAATTAAGCTGTCAAATAGCTGATAGATTTAGAGTACACTAAACTCGAAACTCTCTTCTTTAAAAATACAACCGAATTAAGAACCTCCTCCTTTTTGAAGTCGGTTAACAAAAGAAATAGCGGTATCTTTGAAGACGCTCTAACGACGACTGACTGACTCTACTTACTATCAATAGTGAACGTTCCCACACAGGTATCCAATGATAAGATTGTGACAAGTCATCGTGATAAATTCCTTAAAATGATGAAGTAGTTAAGACACCATTTCTTGCAAGTATTTACTTACTTGTATAAGACGAAAAGGTAGGTAGGTACCTACCCTATTTGCGCTTTGGCAAACTTGTCAGATCTATATTAGGTATCTTATATTATAAAGCTGTAACTAGGCTATTTCAATCGCAGTTAAGTAAAGGGCCTTAAACCTTAATTCTCGATATTAAATTTTATCACAAGGCGTAGACAGTGTTGCAGGTGTGTCCAGGCCGTAATCTCTGCGTGACGTCACACGTGTCTATAAACAGAATTAAAGCATTCCTTATAACTGGGACGAGCTGAACCCGCGCGGGTAGTCGGTCGGTATCCGCAACATATTGTGGATATATTGTTAACATGACGTTATTGTTATTAAATGTTGGATTTCGATATAGTATGAAAGGTGCAATCATCGTCACGCTTTACCGGAAAAGGGTGGGAATCTACAATCACTTATTTTTTAGGTTTCGTTCATTTGGTTAGGTGTATATGAATTTCTTTTAATTTTCATGAAAATCGTTTCAGAGCTATTGTTCTAATGCACGCTGTATAAATGGGTCAAATACTTTCCTCACTGTGTAGGTATCATTAAGATATCAACCTAGCATAGACTAGATCAAACTTGCAGGTAAGTTTAATTGGTAAGAACCTAGTTGCTGAACAAAGATTCCTAGAAATTACTTTCCAGTTCTAACTTTGGTACGTATCTACATATTCCAAACAACTCAGAAGTGTTCAGGGAGAAACTCTCATCGCACAAGCTCGACTCACAATTATTTTTTTATAAGTAAAGCTGGTTAGATTGTAACAATGCCATAAACTAAAGGGTATCTGTGACATAATGGCGGTCACTCCCACTTTTACGAGAGCCCGTTCGTTTCCGTGATTAAATTGTGCCCACAGACCCCCATGTCGTCATGTCATCAGGTCACATAATGAGAACTTCGCAGGCGACGCTAAAAATAGAGGTCAGACAAAAAATTTAGTGGAATCTACTGGATTGGTAGAATCATATGCATGATATTTTGAAGTAAGAATCCATAAAATTATACTTTATAAAATGACTAGCAGTGCCCGCGCAGAGACTAGGCCGTCTGCTCTCTGCGACAGTAAACATGCAACACATTCCATATGCTCCAATAGGTGTCAATTTTGCTGTAAGTGGGTAGGTACCTATAGACAATCGTCACTATATTATCTCTTTTTTTTCTGGCATTGAATATCGTCCGATTAGAGCAGTGTAGAACGTCACACCAAAATATAGTAGGTACTAACATTACCTATGTTTTTGCCATAATACATAGGCAGTCGCATACTCTACATACTATAGCCCTCAATAGAACTAGCGTACCTATTTATAAATACTTGTTTTGGATTCCAAGTAGGTATCTAGTCAATGACATCATTTTTTTACATATTTTCCATGTAAGTACCTACAAAAACAAGTTGCCAGTTCGTTTATACGGGATTCCTAGTATAAATAGAAGAAAGGTAAATAAACCACTCCAATAGCCTTCATGATATTGATAAGTAGGTATAAGTACCTACACACTGAATGCATCGGACCAAGCGTGGTATAAAATTATTGGCTCTGTGACAGCTGTGCATCGGTAATGTGCCATTTTAATACTTCCATGAAATCATTGAATTATTCTAACGCTTATTGATACAATTAAATGGGAATCTATAAAAAATACTGAATGGATCTTAGGTATACTTAACATAAAACATTTTCCTCTAAGGCGTTTTTTCTATGCTCGCACAGATCGAACAAAATATTGTACTCCAAAGCTACTCTAATGCTAAAGTCTTACTCAAAGATTTGAGTCGTCGTTATCTTGCATTTTTTTTGGCGGTCTAAAATCAAGCAGCTCTCTTTGAGTTGCGTTTAAATATATAGCGTGAGGGATGCGAAAAAAAAACGTTAATTATTTATTTGTTATACGTCTGAGTTCCGGGAACGACTTTTGTGTTGCAATTCATACGGTTCGTAGTCGGCTGACGTGTTGAGTCAAACGCTTGAGGGCCTTGGGGACTTAAATAAATTTGATTAAAACAGAGTGGATTGTTTTAAAAGTAAAAATATTAAATTGCAGGCACTGTTTTCATACTTACCATATCTACGTCAATACAGATGGTTTGAGAATGAATGCTCCGAGTTGTTAACTGATTGTAATAGTTACGTAAACCATAAACTAATAATAGTCAATGTTTTATAATAGCTACCTACGGAAATTTATATTTTATAAATTTCCGTTAAAACAAATATTCATATTAGACAATCAATCAATAACTCGCTAGCAATACTTTTCAATCGCTGTATTTACGCTGTATAAGTAGATATTTCGTTAAGTTGTAGATGCCAGGAAACAAAACATTAGTTTAAAACTTGACAAAAAGTTGAGCTGCTCTTCCGGAGTAGGGTGTCCTTCGCCCTACTGTAACGAATATACCATCCTATAATGAGTATATAGATTAAATCCAGTCTGCCTGTCAATACGTTAAGCAAAGGATAAATAAACAAATGGACATCGCTTGCATATTTATTACCGGCAACCCTAACCCATTCATAGTTGACATCGGTCAACTATATCGGTCGGATCAAATAAATAAACAACGGTTTACTTTAGTTAGCAAAGACAGACAGAATACCTATTTGTAATACATAGACACAAACGTACAGTAGATAAATATATAGTCAGTAAACCTACCACTAGTTTAAATCATTTGGTACACTTAGAAGAACCAGTGCAAAGCAGTCGAAAGTAGACATTATAAATAATTAATTTTAAATATAATTAGCCGTTTTACTAACACGTGTTAGTAGGTAAAACTTACCAATTTATATCACTACCTACTTATTCTTAAAGATAGTAAAATGAATTGACAATGCGTTATGTGGTAAATGATATGTTTTGTAGTACGCGTGTTGGGCGGGCGGCAGTTGGCAGGGCGGGCGGGACGAGCGGCCGCCGCGCTACCACCGCGATCACTGCTGCCCAAGCTCGGAGCTTTCAAACACGATCGTAACTTTTGATTGAGAGACACTTTTACGCGAATCGCGAATTGTTACTCTAATTATTTGATTTGGTTTGTAGACTGTGAATAAATACACAAGTACTTATGTTATATAAACAGAATTAATGGATGTGTAATATATTACTGAGGAAAAAAAAAGATGAATATAAAAAAAATATAATTAACAGCATGAAATAAGTAAATTTTTTCGTTGATAATTCTACCCAATGGTAAGCAGGTACTATGGAGCTGCTATGGATTATATATTTTCATATAGGTACCTATATGGAAATATATAATTGCACAGTTTAGACTTTTATTTTATTACTAGCTGTTGCCCGCGACTTCGTCCGCGTGGTATTTAACAAAGACAACCGTTGACAACAGCCTGCTCGCCTATTCTGAGCCCGCGGGACGCATTGCAGGTTGTTACTATTAAACTTAATCAGGCGCTGCGCTGCAACATTGGTTTTAATTTTTTTTCGTGAGATCCTATTTTTTTTTCTAAAATAAAAGTAGCCTAAGTTACTCCTTGTTACATCAGCTATCTGCCAGGGAAAGTCCCGTCAAAATCGGTCCAGCCATTTCAGAGATTAGCTGGAACAAACAGACAGACAGACAGACAAAAATTTAAAAAAATGTTGTTTCGGTATAGGTAACGTGTATACATCTAAATGCACTTACTAAAAAGCGGTTATTTTAATATTACAAACAGACACTCCAATTTTATTTATATGTTTAGATAAATTAATACATAACAGTTATTCAATTTGACGGTCTGATTAGCGCAGTTGGTAGTTACCTTGCTTTCTGTGCCGAGGGTCCCGGGTTCGAATCCTGGTAGGGACAAACTTTATGTGATGAGCACCAATGTTTATACCTAAGTCATGGGTGTTTAATATCTATATAAGAAATATATACTGAGTTCGCTCCCAGTCCATTGTACGGTACCCTTAATACAAGCATTGCTTACTGCGGGACTGTATAATTGGTGTGTTCGTCTGGCGATATTTATTATATATTTATATAATTGGGTATGTGTCGGCAGTTTAACTACTTTTGTAGAACTATTTATACAAATGCTATCCTAGATAGATAGGAATTTAAAAGAAGGTTACTACTAGGTGCGATGTGCTCTGTGGTACCGCCCTAAAATTGAGGACAATAAATGTATTAATAGGAAGACGATTTACGACTTGACACATCATTAGGTGTGTACGCGTTAAAATAACTGTTTACTTACGCTTCTTATAATAAATTCACCAGGAGGCCATCACGTCATGTTGACTCACATCATTTTGTAGACAGGTTTTCACACTAATAGATAATTTCATAACTAGCAGTACCCGCGAGTTCACTTTTGTGAGTTTAGATTTTTACCTATTATCCCGCGGAACCCGTCCGTATACCGGCGGGATCAAGTTTTCAATGTGTTGAACTGGGTTTTAATCTATCGCCGCGACTAAGTTTTATCAAAATCCTTCGGGTAAATTTACCGTGAAGCGCGATATTAGTTTTATTATTTAAATCAGAAAGTTTTACGTACTGGCAATTAAATGTTTTACCATAACCAAGATGCCTTTATCACCATTTTATTTTCGCCACTTGTCATTAATAAACATTTCAAATCGCAGTCGTAGTGAAATTTTCATTTACCTACTCGGTAGTTGTTGTCAGAACTGATAACTACTATCACGGGCGACTTTACCATTGTGTTAAGCGCAGTGGTAAGAATAAAAGGACAACACCATCCGTCAATATCATCACAACTTTCTATAGGATAGCTAATAAAAGCGACCTTCGACCTTCCAAACAGGTCCCCATAACTTTCAAAAACAATTTACAAGGCTTCTATACGAAAACAAATTAACAAGGCTTACCTACGTAACGCTATGCAGACGGAAATAGGGAAACAATACGATAAACATATTGAATTTTCAAGGGCGTTCCGTTCACAGGTTTAAATGAATCGATATCGTGTACACTTGCTTCGCGGCAAGAACCGGTAATGAAGCGCCTTCGGGGACTAATAACGGTTCTTGAGTAAACGGTTGAATAAAGGACTCAATTATTGTATATGTCATCAATTATCGGGTGTGTTTTATTAGACATTTTTCAGAATGATATTGCTGGAAAGAAATCTTAATCCATCTAAATGTTAGTTAATTACTAATTTAAAAGAACTTGATAAAGGTAACAACACTATAGGAATCTTCCTAGACCTTGCAAAAGCTTTTGACTCAGTTTCCATCCCTATTCTACTGCACAAGCTTGAAGCTATAGGCATAAGAGGCACTCAACTTAAACTCTTCACAAGCTATCTAGAAGAACGTACTCAATGCGTAAGAATTGGCAATGTCCTCAGCGCTGAACAAAAAAATACTACCTTTGGAGTTCCCCAGGGAAGTATTTTAGGACCTACTTTGTTCTTGATTTACATAAATGACCTTTGTAATCTACAACTGGATCATGGCATTATCATATCGTACGCTGACGACACTGTTCTTCTTTTTTCGGCTGATTCAGGAGAAGAAGCTCTTAAGCATGCGCAACACGGGTTCAATGTTGTTAATAGGTGGCTTCAACAAAATTTACTAACACTAAATGCAGATAAAACAAATTATATTAATTTTTCGATGCGCAAGCTAACAACGTCTCAAACTAATACAATATTGCATGCTCACTCTTGTAGAGATCCCACTGATAACCCCTGCCGGTGCCCCGTCATTAAATGTGCTAATAAAATAAAATACTTGGGTATCATAATAGATGAAACTCTTTCGTTCAAGCAACATATTGAAGCTTTAACTAATAGAACTCGTAAGTTGATATTTGCCTTTAAAAAGTTACGCTATGTTGGAGACTCATCAATGATAAGACAAGTTTACTTTGCTCTGTGTCAATCAATATTGACTTACTGTATTACCTCATGGGGTGGAGTGGGTAAAACATTGCTACTGATCATCGAGAGAGCTCAGAGAGCAATTCTCAAAGTGTCTACTTTCCGCCCTTTCCTTTTTCCTACCAATCTTCTCTATAAATCTTGTAAAGTCTTAACAGTTCGACAGCTATTCGTAATGAGCATTGTGCTCAAACAACACGCCTCCCTTCCCTACAGCATTGAATATACCAAAAAGAGACGGAAGGATATAGTTTGCTCTCAAAGCACAGGATTAAAACATGCTTTCACATCCAAATTTTACATTTTCCTAGGACCTTTGCTCTACAATAGACTAAATGCAATCTATACTAATATTATAAATGTGAAAGTTTGGATGGATGGATGGATGGATGTTTGTTACTCTTTCACGCCTGAACGGCTGAACGGATCTGGATGAAATTTGGCACAGAGATAGATTATAGTCTGGAATAACACATTCACTTTTTATCCCGGTAAAATGTATGGTTCCCGTGGGATAGATGTTTTAATTTTTCATACTTTTTATCGCGGGTAACACCGCCGGGCGCAGCTAGTAGCAAATATATATTCCTTAAATTTCAATAGTTGTAAGATAATCCTGAAGGATGCCCTCCAAAGCTTGTCCTACGAAGATACAGAGAAGTTATTGACGGTATTAAAATAATATATATATTGTAAGTCCATAATTACCTAATCCAATTTTACATAATATAGGTAGTATAAATTCTACCAACTAAAGATTAGTATTAAGTATATGCTTTGTAATGTTTATAGCGAGCTAATATGATTAATTCTAGATATAATTGCGCTTCTCGCCTGAAACACAGGTTTTCCTAGTTCAGGCACATGCATTAAATCAAACTATACCTAAGAAAAAATATTGTACCCATTGATTATGTTATCTTTTTACAGAGTTTTAAATAAATTATTATTATTATTATTTACGCGAATACTACCTACACATTGAAATAAAACTAATTTTATATATTTTATCGCGTCAAGATCAATAAAAACCCGGGTAAAAGAACACATCGCTGATGTGAAACATCGGCGCTCCACGAAGTCTGCAATCTGAGAATATGTACGAGATCACACCCGACGCCCGTTATATCAGATTTGATCAAACACCGATCCTCGCAAAAGAACACCGTTTCCGACCAAGGTCTTTGCAATTAAAAATACATCCTAATTTCAATAGGGAAGATGGCTGGGTGCTACCACCGACTTCGGATCAGAAATTAATATAATTAAATCCAAAACCAAGCGCAACATTGCAAGGCCTCAATACACTGTGAGCACTATCTGCGTACATCGGACCACAAACAACAACTAAATATGAGGGTACCCCAAATCTAACTACGACACTAGGACGTCAAACACCTCAGTCCTGCCGTGACCATGGTTGCTGTAAAGAAGCCGAAACGTCGGGAACGTAAAAAACATAAAAAAAACTCGATAAAATCCTTAAATTTTGTTTTAATTCAAACAATTGAGGCTAAACTACAATCTTAACTTTGCAAAAGATCCTATGGGTAATGTTTACGTCTTATCCTTCTAATCCATAACACTTAGAGTCTGGTTAGATGGTATTTTTCTACAATGCCTGCTAACGTAGGTCTAAGAAAGAAGATGTAATACTTAGCAGTTCCAAAATCGTAAACTATTGAATTCCAAACTAAAACCAAAGCTATTGTTGTACATCACAACCGTCACCGTCATAACCGCTGCGCCCTCCATGAAAGATTGTCTGATTTATGAATATGAACAGATAGTGTATGTTAACAAAATGACGACGTCGCAGTGGGCAGGGCGGGCGGCGGCAGGAAGTGGGCGCGGTCACCGGCAGCCGCTTCCGGTTCCGACAGTTAACACCACACGGTAACCGGGATTTTTGGCTAGCTGGCGGGAATTGGGTTAAAAATAGACAGGCTTCTACTGGAATTCGGAAGAAGTTCGGTTCGGAAAATCCACTTTCCACCAAATATTTTTTTAAGTCAAGTTTTTTAGTGCCGTTGACCCCTCCTTGATGAAGTAATTAAACCATATACGCGGCAGATGACTATAGCCTTATTTACTGTCAACCATTGCAGTTTCTATTAAATTATTCATAGTATTAATTCCATTCAGTCGCTCTTCTGTCATTATTTCAAAATATTCCAAAGCACAGAAATTTAAAAGTTAACGTATAAATTGGCGCAAAGCTTATCGCAAATCGTAATTAGGTAGTCAGTGTCGGTATGACAATACGCACGCGAGCCGGGGGCGAGCCGCGGACCGCGAGCTTCATTACAAAAATTATAACCTACTTTTAGTACACTACGTGCATTACATGGGGTGTGTTTGCGCGTATTTTTTATAAATGGGTATTTAAACTTTTAAAACACAGCGGTACCAATATTAAAATTACTTAAGGAAGTTTCGACAGTCGTGAATTGAATTTCAAAGCCGAGCTTTCGTAATAAAATTATATTTTTATTAAGCCAGTTTGGCCTCAACAATGACATGCATGATAAAAATGCTTTAAAAAGAATATCCCATCTTCTTAAGAATAATTGAGATGACTTACTAATTGACAGCGACTTAAAATTACGAATTAGTTTAACAATTCAAAATGTATGTTTTCATAATCAGTACCATTGGTGCACAAGATTTGTTTGGTAAAGCTACATTCTACGTTCATTATTGCGGAGCTTGCAAACAAAGCCACTAAATGGAACAATATCAAGTCAGCGCAGCGTGACAAGACAATAGCCAAAGCAAATTACATGTTTGCGGCACGCACTGTCCACTGTCGCGTGACAGCCGCAGCATTGCGGCCCAGATCCATTAAAATAACGACCTTACCCTCAAGTTTTCATTATGACACAAAAAAAAGTTTTCATTGTTTTATTTGACGAGTCTTTGGACTTCAAGTTGAGCGCCACCTAGCTAGTGTATACGAAGAGGGATGTGTTTGTTTATACACTTTACTGCAAACCTTTATTTGAAAACAAAGGCTAATTTGCATTTGACCTACACCGTCGTAATTGGCGCCCAGCGTGGGACTATCTGAAATCACTTAGTCCTATGTTGGGCGCCATCATCGTATCTGGTTACAATAGCCTTGCAATACATTCCTTGCATTTAGGTCACAATCTACGAGTTAATTTACAATAGCTGTTGGTAATCCATTAACGTAGCAGATATTTTATTGTCCCACACAACATAAGTACCTACGATAAATTAGTTATTGTGCCGTCAAACGGTAGCTTTATATTTTCAAAATGTCAGTGAATATCAAGGGCGCCCATGGTGGCACCGACATTTTTTATTATTTAGCCAAAGGCCAAATATGTCGGGGAAAAGGGCTTTTTTTTCATCAAAACATTTCTCTGTGTATAAAACATGAATAAATTCATTACTGACATCAAAGATTATAATAAAAAAATATATTTCGCATCCCGTAATGTTTAACGAATTATTAATTACCTAACATGAACATTTCTTTTGATTTGAGTGCGGCACATGACACACACTTCGCATCAAAGTAATATAGCAGGTACTCAATTTCATTATTTGTAGAGTTGTTTTGATCCCCTAGAATTGAACTGCCCGTCCTCATCTGTTTTGGTTTTCGCTACATCTATCATTTCAAAATGACCTAACAGTCGTATCGTGACGAAAGCATTCTTAAATTCTATTGTTAAGTGAATAAATGAACCGTCGAATTTCAGGTGAAAACAATTAGGGATGAATCGCTATTTGATTAATGACTTTAAGAAGTCCGTACCAGAACTAAGGTTCTGGTTCTGATATACAGGGTTTAAAGGGCATGATAACGAAAACTTTAGGTAAGTGTTGCACTTAATGCCTATAATAAAATTATAGAAGTCATTTGTCGAAAATCATGGGTTACAAATGTTGTTATTTTTGAGCGCGCAATGTATCGTAAAACACGCGATCACAAAACAACACTCCACGCGATACAGGACTCGAGCAAGTGAGGAGCGCGCTTGAGCGTATCGAGTTTTAATTTACATTGCAATTTTAGGTCTAAACTAGTAGTAATGGTTTTTTTATTATTTGATGCAAAAAATAATTTAAATATGCGTATAATTCATGTAAACATTGAAGAAAAAATCTAACTGTGGGGGGTACGGACTCATGAGTGGAATCCATGGTATCAGTTTTCATTACGAAGCTTACCCCCCGTATAGAGTATGTATAGTATATTAATAGGGCTTCTGGGTTTGTTTTGATTGTATATTTACCGATGCAGGTAATTAATTCGCGGTTTTTTTCATTAATGGTTATTTCACGTTTTTATGTAAAATACCTGACTCCTCGACCCAGGAAAGGGAGACGACAGCACGAAAATATAATGCAATATGGTTGTATTTCGGACTCCGGTTGTCATCAAAATAATAAATTTATTGTAGTAAATAAAGATAATAATAAACATAAGGTCAGAGCACAACATTATCTAGGCCAGCACTTTTTAAATAAACAAGTACTAACACTAGAAGGATAATTATCTGAGTGGGCGCACTTATTAATTGCAACACTGCTCCAGCTAAAGCCCTTAGGATGCGTTTCCACTGAAGCGAAAATACGGATAGATTGTTTGAGATAAACGAAGCAAAGACGAGATGTAGCTTTCAAATAATCAGATTGGTCTGTATCCTTTTTTTTGTGTCCTCCTTTCGTCTCCTCTTCATTAGAATGCAACTTTAACCTTATACCTAGAGTAATTTTAGCTTAGCTGGCGATATATATTACTTCCTTGTTTCTTTTCCAAAAAATCTTAGGACTTACACACAAGTACAAGAGTAAGTAACAGTAACAAGTACATAACTTTATAAATCCAACCTTAACTGTCCCTAAATAACGTTCCTATTTCTAAGGACATATCTACAAACGTAAAAAATGGTAAATTAAAATTAACCAAAGGAGAGTGGTTGTATAAAGTACTCACATATTATGGACCATGGCAGCCAGATTATTCGAAGGTAGTCTACCAATAGCTGCGTCCATTTGCAAAGTCTGGCGAGCACACCACATGATTCTGTAATAGATCACCAAGAATAAGTATACCTATCAATAAGCCTCGTCTACCGTAGGTAGGTACCTACGTTTATACGATCGTGCAAGCTAGGAATCGTTAGTGTGATAAGACTTAAAATCGTTCTGTAATCTGTAGTCACAGCAGAGTTGACGGTACGTACGATACTGTTATCAATCACTAGTAATAATGTAAATAGTATCTATCAGAATCAGAATCAGAATCAGAATATCTTTTATTCACGTAGACCATTATTGTACAGTACTTATGAATCGTCAAGTTACAAAAATATTATGGTACTGCTTTACCACCCGTTCGGAATGCCGTTCCTATGGAGAAGAACGGGCAAGAAACTCCATGGTTGCTCTTTTTTAAAATAGATCTTTTACATTTTTGAGCAATACATTGTTGTAGGTATGTGAGAACAATGTAGGAACGGCTAATCAAACTTTAGCAGCAGGTCAAAAAAAAAACAAAAGTACTAACTAAGTAGGTAGACACCTACTTGATTCTAAGCACACTACTAGACGGCCTCTTATCTGTCAAATCGCGGTATCATTATACCTAGTACAGAGTGCATACACTAGTATGCAAGTAGGGAGGTAGGTACCCAGTTAATTGTGACTGTATTACGACGAAGTCACACAGTGATCCATATCAGTAGTAACACAGACGCATCATTATATGAGTTACTTTAGAGCCATCTATTTACCTATACATGTATGTGTTTGTTTGTTGACATGTAGGTGCGTTATTAAAAAAAGTTTTAACTATGGAAGCAAACGTATGAATAGGTCAATAAAATAATTCAAGCGGCTCATTTAAAGTTTCATAAAACTATATCTTGTACCCATTAGTCATATCCAAATCAACTCCTGAGTTCAGCTGATATTCCTCATACTTACCAAAATAAAAACAATTATAATGATGATTAATTTAAAACGCAGTATAAGCTTATCAAAACAAACAACTACTTAGGTGCCTACTAACTGATAACAGCAGCAACCACAGTGAAATTAACATGAAATTACAATTGTAACACACTCACCGTGTACTCCAAGGTTTTCGTAATGTCCTCCACACTGAGTTGTTCCCGAGGGAGCCATTGTCACAACATCACACCACTTTATGCCAATATAATACCAATGTTGACATTTTGTCGGCGCCGGAGAACCGAGATAATGATGTCATGAATTCAGCGTTCGAATTATAAATGCTGGGTTGATAGTTCTTTCTTTTTTTTAAGTTGGCAATCGGCTACAAAATGGAACCATTTTTGCCAGTGTCGAGTTTTTCTTAATAATTATTATAAAATTATAAGTACCGCTGATAATGATGATTGATGTTAAAAATCCCTACCCCTATCAGTAAAGCTGTGGATACTTTACTAAAACATAACCGGACATCTTGGGAGAACTTGAAATGTCAAGTTTCCTTCACTCGTGCACCTTTATGAACTTATAACGGTTAATATCCCACTAATATTACATATCGTTTATCAAAGAAACACATATTTTGGAAAATAAAATAAAATTTGCAATGTCACTGTGAAGATTACCGCCATTAAGTCCGGGTTGATAGCAAATTAACTCAGTTATAAATTAATATTACCGTAATAAAATATTTGAAGATAATTTACAGTAAGTTATTACCTTTATCACGCGGTATACCGTCTATTACAGTACGTACGAGATACGTATCATAAGTACCAGATACGCCCGCTACTCTTATAATTATTACATTATCATATATCTGTCATACAACGTTATATTTATAATGATCATATAATTTCAACATAATGTCACAACTACTTTTAATCATCATAATTTCATACAATTTCGTCTAAGATCATAGTAAACCTACAACTAGGATTTCTTCTTACACTGAAAAATAAAATCATGGCGCCACTTGTAGGTTTTTAATAATAAATATAGATTTAAAGTAAGCAAATAATTTATTTACATCTTAACTTAAGGCGCTAGGGTGTATGGTGGTACTAGCATTAACTTGATGTAAGCATACAGAGTTATAGGTTAGTGCTATAATACGAGAGTGATTTTATTATATTTAAATTAGATCAAAGAGTGAAATTTAATTGACCGACAGTTTTCGTCTTCGCGTCCGCTGAGTATATTGTAAGAGTTAAAATTGTACTAATAAATCATAATTTAACTTATATTATTGTTATTTAACAATGGTTGCACGTCTTCTGCGTCTGACACATCACTCTCGCTCGTCACTGTAAAAGAAAAGTCATCGTCACAAAATAGTTTCAATTAATAACATAGGTGGGGAGCACCTAATTAGGTTCTACACAGACTGCACAAAGACTAACATTCGAATTTATAGACATTGATTAGACACAGTTTTAAATTATGAATACTACTGTTACATAGGTAAATCTATATATACTACAATGAAACATAATTATGTAGATCAATCACCTTATAAGAATCCAACAAAACCGGTAAATGATGAGCTTTATACAACTCTGTAGTTCCTACTATTAAATGAACCTTCCATTTATAAGCAACAATAAAACGCGGGTAATCTAATAAAACAAGTATAATCAAATGTACATTTTGTTATATTTCACATAAAAAATACATGTCCACAGTGTATGATACAGCGAGCTTGCGTATGTGACCATACATAAAACATATATACACATTGTCTAGCTGACGCCAAGCCACATAATATTACATAAATATCGAACCTTTGAGCGTCCTTTACTGGAAACTATACAATTATGGGATCAGGGATTAGTAAAATAAATTGTTCAATCTCAACATGGATATGCCTTTGGACCTGGACTTCTCGGGATTAGGTCAGCTTATATTAAAATAAGTCCGCCAACCCGCACTGGGCTAGCGTGATGTGGCCTAATCCCCCTGGCATTGATGAGAGGCCCGTGCCGATAATTGGTACATTAAAAGGGTTGGTATTATTATATATTAAACTGAACCATAGGCGATCAATCTCGCCCAGAAAATACATACAGCGAAAAAAACATCACTTACAGACAGCTGCTTATATCTTAACATAACTCTGTCCCTCAATACTGACCGGCCATGCCGAGCGACTCTTGCGGATTTCATTTTGTGTTGACTTGTTTCTATTTCAGCCTACACTGAATGGCGTATACATATATAATATAAATCTGTTAATTTATAAGAATATTAAAAAAAACTGGATATGGTTTGATACAATAATTAACACTAAATATATACATTTTCAATAGCTCAATCCTCAGGCATATCCAACAACCTACTCCAATCCCATTTTTATTATCAAGGTGAGAATCCATCTAACAAACCAGGATAGCTAAAGGTAAGGTCACAAGAGACTTCATTAAATTATTTGATATATAAGCTTTTCTAGCGTACAGTTCATAATAACATACACATATATACAAGCACATACATTTTGTAAGAGGAAACATGATTAAGCTATTGTATCCAGCCAGAGTTGATATGCGATGCAAATTAAAGGTGCATATACATTGATATCTTATTATTTATGTGTTTCCGTATAACAATCACAATTCACACAATATCATACGCAAACTATGACTCTCTCCCTTTCTTTAGTTGTGAACATGAAAAGGATGGTTCATGTGAAAGGAACCTTACGACATTACAAGTCATTCTACAATAACGATACCTAGAAATTATTGCGTTCAAATTCAATCAATCGATAATATGTAGTATTGCTAGTAAAGTAGTTTGGGTCAGATGTATAAAAACTATGAATTCATAAAATAACCCTCGCTGGACTATCGTTCAAGCAGAGCAAGGCATTACCAGGTTATGAAGTTACTCTTTCAATAGTTTTAATGGAAACCATCACCGCAGTACATTACAATAGAAATATGAAATTGGTTAGTATACAGTACATCAGTATATAGCAGAAGATTCACGATGCATGGAAGTTGCGAATAAAATTAGCATTAATTACCGTTTAGTCTTTAAGCTTCTACGAACGACACAACTTGAACCCAATCTGCAGGGTGACCAGCCAACTTGCCTCTCGTTATGCCAATTTGTAGAGACCCTACAAATCAGCTCTATATAGGGTGCTAAGTTAGATCGTTCGTACAGGCTTGTAAGAGTGAGCGTGCCGAGTCATGTTTCAACTATACACACACCCAAATGTCAGCTCTATTTACTTTATTATATAAGGTAGGATACGTAAAAATAGCATTTGAACAAACGCTATTAAGAGTTTTATTTTAGTACTCACACAAATAAATAGTATCTCATAATATAATGTTGCAAGCTATACTTTACTGGTTTGATATAGAAATCTAAATTAAATAATTAAAATACGCTACTCGCTAGCCTACCTGCTTCTTATATTTTAAGAGCGCTCGAATAAATTATGGGTGGACTTGGATATTACACTTTTATATGTTAGCTATAATACGACTGTGACGTCACGGTGATGACGTAAGCACTTACTGATCAAAGCCCCCTATGTGTATCTGATAACATTTATCCTTTCTCGGTTGATCTACAACAATAGACATTATTGCTTATTGAGAACACCCCATCACCATTTGATGCATGGCATAAGAATACCAACATATTAATGGTATCTTTTTTATAATTTAGATATCACGCCTCCGATGAAAGGGCAGGTGAACGTCTTTTAAGCCTTCAAATCAACCAAAGAGAGACGGAGCTATAAGAAAACACCAGTTTCAGGGCAAATGTCTTTTTTTTACTTACAGCTATATCTTTCTCTATTGAGCGGTTGTTCTGGCCGTGTAGGAATTTGCTAAGACTAGCTGACAGTACTTAATGAGCCCGCACCCTCGCTTTCATTGTGAACGGGGCCTCAGACGTGGAGTGTATACCCTATATCTGGCAAGAATATTTATTATCATTCTGAACTAAAATTAAACTCAACTTTGTCTATGACTCTCGATATGGCGGACTCCTGTTTTGACAGCAGCGTGTTGAATGAATAATCTCCGTATTTACTTTAAACAATTAATTAAAAAGTGAAACATTAATAAACATTAAATCTAACTATCATACCTATATAAATCTTTGTTTATCTTGCAAGAGATATGAAATACACAATAAATTGATGAAAAGAAATACATTTTCTCAATTAACGCGCAGATGGCCTATTACACAATTATTTTACGAGGTCTAGTTAATCATTTGAAATAAAATCCATCTTCAATGCTTATAGATGTGTTGATCAATTTACAATGGAATCACAACACAATGACTCAACAACCAACAGACAAACAATTAAAACTCGTTTTACTTTATTTCATTCATATTTTCAATGTAGTATAGTTGCCAATGCTTGTAACGAGAATTTATTACTCAAGATGTAACAAGATTGACATTTTAAACCAGTGAGAGCGAGAGCGCTAGCTACCGAACGCTTGTAAAATAAAGGAATAGATTATATACATGTTTGTCTGCATCTCTGTGGCCGGATTTTTATTTGGCAAGTAGCAGTTGTAAACAGTTTTTTTTGTACAGCCACACTGGTATTCTAGAATTTTATAATCTAAGGTTTTGATAGAACACCGTAGTATCATGTCTACATTGCATTATCAATAATTGAATAAGTGTGGATACAGACTGTCTGTTATTACACGACTAGGAATCCAATATCTGATGACCTGATCCAGACTGATCGCGTAGCCTAGCAAGGCAGCGTGGTATTTAGCAGACGAGGCCGCGCGGTCGGTCTAGACATCGCTATTACTCTTATGCGCGGAAAAATCATATACGTGACTATAATAAAACAAGCATCAACATAATATAGTACAGTGTAGCCATGACAATAGCACATTATACGAATTATTTACAAATTGGAAACCCCCTAAAGTAGTAACGCCAGCGGGCTTTACACACACATGCGCAGCTAGCAGTTGTAGTCGGTGCAGTATAATTAATGTAGAATTAAGAAGAAAGGGGGGCTGACCCCTTTTCCCCCTTTCCAAAATTTTCCCCCTTTTCCAAAATGAGCTGATCCCTCAGACCCCCATGGCCAAATTATTTTAAAAATCCTATCTCAAGTTTTTTTCCTATTGATACAAAATAATAATTTCATCTTGTACGAACTTGTGCACGCTTATAGACTTGTTGAGTTTTTTAAAAGTACAACAATGATATTTCCGACTATAACATTAGACACTCTTATAACAAGTCGGAACACGTAACACAACTTATCTTGAAAGTTTCAAATAAGAACTTGTGTTAATAAATGTGGCCGTTTTTAGACCTCGTTGACCCCCATAAACGGTTTTCGTTTATGTCGAGCCAAATTGAACCCTAATTGTCAACCCTAATTGAAATGAATAAACTTTTTTGATGAAGAGAGTTATTTGTGGAACTACTGGTACGACTGAAAATTATTTCACTGATAGAAAGCAATATTATCCCGGAGTGTTGAATGTACATACAAGGCCCAGTTAGTTTAATAGCTGGATTAATTCACGCAGCATTCTACCTGCATTTCGTATGATGTTTTGATTTGAACTTATTTGTATACCGATCGAGTGATCGAATGTTTCGGTACATTTACAAGTAAAGCAGATTTTCTCCGCTAGGGGCGCTGTTGTGACATTTATTCAAAGATAACATACGGATGCATGGCTCGCAGAGCGTTACTACAAGACCCCCCCCTACTTTACTATACCTATTCACAGTGTGATTATAGCCACATGTCGCATCGTCCTAGGACTGCGAGGCCTGTCGTCGCGCGTGCCGCGGCGGTTGGCGGCGCGAGTTCGTACCGTTTCGGTCGGCGGGAGGGGACGGCTTGCCCGCCGCCGCCGCCGGCTGCGGCGTGATGCGGAACAGCATGATCTTGAGGTGCTCGCAGATCTCCAAGCAGATCTGACCGCAGTACCGGATCAGGTCTATGCATACCCATATCTGTGAAGGGGTTCGTTATTTTATTCTATGCTGCAGATGTATAAAGTAGGTACGTTAAAGTATTTGCAGCTTTAAGTCGTCGGCAAAGAGGCGTAATTACGTGTCTGAAAAAGACCACCTCGCCACGAACATTTCGCTTACGAGTCGTATAGTTTGTATTTTCTTTAACCAAGATCTGGAAAAAATATCTGGGATAATATGGTGGGGCTGCATGAAAATTATCCAATTCTCTCTATTGCAAAGCAAGAGACAAATAAGAGAAGTAAACGACGGCTGGTTGCAACCGAGCTACAACTGGACATGTTAGGCTTACGGATGGCAATACACTAGTTATCTTAATTAGTTAAGTATACAAATCAGCCGTCTAAGGGTAGTGAAGGTAATTTGCAGCAACCCTTAAAGTTGCTGACACTGTTTTATGAGACACCGAGCAAGTGTCCATCATCCAAAAATTTTATAATTAGTTATAAGATTATGGTATGTGCTTACCGCGCAAAGCCACAGCACGTAGTACTCTGGCAGCGCGTTGTTGAAGTACTGGTTGAGAAACAGCATGGCGGGCCCCAGCAGCGACCAGTCGTAGTACTCCATCTCGCTCTTGGTCATGTGAGCCACCTGATACATCAACACAAACTATATGACTGTCGGGTAGACCGAAATTAAGTTCTTGGAAAGGTCAACGCCACCTACCGGCGTTGTACAGAATTGGGTGAGAAGTATGCATGGCAAATAAATGCCTTGCTCTAAACAACTTGCAGGCTTTCTACGATGCCTGTGAGGTCTTCCATCACCTTATACAGCCGACCCATACTACGACTGGCGGTTCGCGGTCGCCGTTCCCGACCTTCCTGCTTCAATAGACGCCAACGTTTGTTGGGGCGTTTGTGTGTTGTGACTCATTTACGGATTTCCGCGTATTTCACACAAATAAGGCTTGAGATGGGTCTATCTATTATGGCCTATTTCAACAATATTTTATTTTATTAGAATTTATTTATTTATTTAGAAAAACAAAACAGCTCAAATCTGCAGGGCCGTGACGTCACCACTATAAATCAATGCGTGTGTGACGGAGAAACGACCCTACTACTTGCTTTTACTAAACGTTAATTGCGAGCATCGTTAGACTTTAGTTTTTTTTCTATTTAAAGATCCCTTGCAACTCTTTGTATACAATATACATATATATTTCGAAACCTTACATTTTTCCACAGTAACATAATTACTTCATTCAAACACACTCAAAGAGGGTCAAACCTCGGTGTCTTCATTGGACACCACTGTAGATCCTGGCTTACAGGAGTAGCAGTGGTGGGAGTGTGTGGCGGGCCTAGTCCCATTTAAAAAAAAAGTAACATAATTTGAAAATAAACACATTATAAAACAATAAGTATACTCAATATAAAAATATATTACATTCGTTACTAACCACTAATCTATTGGTGACTTTAGCGGCGACCATGCCGAAGGCCAGTATGTACAGCGAGGGATGGTTCTGGTACACGTTCGACTCGCTCTTCTGGAAGATGATGAACGCGGGCACCACGACCAGCGAGAACGGGATCACCGGCGACAGGATACTGGTACCCTGGGGGGGTGGGCACACCGTGTATCATGGGCTTTGGAGGGGGTACGTGTTGACGGGGAGGGGTCACAAGATACATGGGTGAATCGTTTGGAGATATCGAGCCGATTAAAGAAAACTAAGATATATCATGTAAAAATATATAAAAACTTTTTAGTGACGTAGCCACTAAAATTACTTAATACTGAGTTTCGATGATTGTATGGTTTAATTAAAACGTATTATTTATCTCCAAGATATACAGTAATGTTTAACCAAAGCATGCATTTAATGTTTAATAAAATAAAAAAAACACGAGTGACACCGTTAAGATAACTCGAGAAATACATTTCTGTTATAAATATTGTAGAAGGTATAAATTACTACATCATCCAGCTTTAATACCTAAAATGTAAAGATTAATCAATAACTATCAATACCGGTTATGTAACAAAATTTTCCCAGAAATTATTTTACAATCGGTGTCAGACATATTTATTACTTCCTATGGTATATTCGTACCATTAGTTCATTCTCATTTCAAATAAACCATGATTTAAATGTTAGTTTTACAGAACATTCTCTAAGTAATTTATACCTTCTTAAGCTGTTTCACCCTGACCCAAAATTGCATATAGTAAGGCAACCGGGGAATATTGGACAAGCTAAACTAAACTACTTACATATAATATCATGCGCATACAAGCGTTAAGCTAAGATGATGTCGACATAATTCTTCAATAATGTGTCAAGTATTAAGGGTATCTATGCTCCTGTGAATTGGACTCAATTAATATGACACGAAAGTTTACATTGAAATGTGATACATTATTGTATATTCATGTCGATATTGCGTTAATGACACACAGAATGGGCACAGGACAACACTACAGGACGTAACGAGTGGCCAAGTAGTCGGGTCGGGTCTGCCTCGCGTGATGTGTAGCGCGGCTGCGGGTCTAGCCGTTAGTAGTCTGTGCAGTGGTTTTAGTGTTATTAGCACAGCACAATACTATGCAGGGTCTTGGGAAAATATCGTGCAATATTCTGTAGGAAGTCGTCGTAGACTGTAACGGAAGCTGTTGATGCCACAACTTTGATTATAAAAAAACAGAAAGTATAAATGAAATTAACATTTCGTATGCGAGGATACTGTCTTTTTTAAAGCAGCGTTTTTACTATTTACTTTTAAGCATTTCCAATTGTTTCTACGCATATTGTCTATAATTACAAAAATATGTTCTTGATATAAATAAACATCTTAAAAATATATAAGCCTCGTTAGAACCTACGAAACCATATTACAAAATACTGCGCACCATCTTCCTGCGACCTTTATTAAAAGTAAAAAAGTCTTACTGCGACCGTGGAGCCGTTTTTCCCTACTCCACCCTTCATAATTCCGGCAACGTACCCGACGATAAGGTACACTGTGATCAACACGACTGCGTAGTTCGATATCAGATTCAAACTGACGTTTACTTTCGGTAACTGTAGTGTTAAACCGTGATATGATGATGGTGATGACGTCACGCGATGATCGTCATGCGGTTAGGGCCCGAGGCGGTGACGCGGTCACGTCACAAAAGTCGACGGCGGCCGTAACAGAAAAAAAAACACAAACATGCCATTAATGCCAATCCACATTGAACTAAAGTAATGACGAATTATGGCTAGATTTTGCATGTGATTTCTTCACTCATTTATGAACATTGAGTATAAAATGTACGTCCAATAAACAATTAATTGGTTCAATGAGATTTTAACCCAATTGTATTATGAAGCCGTGATTACAGAGGTTTTATGGAACTTATTTTTTCTCAATGTGCGTGTGGGCTTGCGTAGCAGGGACCATGCTTTTTTTTGAAACCGAGCCGAAGTAGCAGGTTGCCAATCAGAGTAGTATTTTATGTTGCCAGTATATCGGTTCGATAAAACTGGATGACCAAAGGGAATGAATGAATAAACTTTGGAAACATTAAATGGCATGGTCGATCTCCGAATTGAAACCGCGTACATCCTCCATTAATCAAAATAGTGCTGTTATATTGTCCGAACGTGCTCTGTAGGAATATAACCATTAAATTCTATATTAAAATGGTAGTTAACGTTGGTTCCAAAGTAAACCATGGATCCATATTTGCAAGATTCCCCATGGATTATGAAAACCCACAACAGCAATATGAATTATGGTTGCGATTGTATCTTTACGTTTCGAGATACCTATTATTTACATGATAATGGCCCATGCAATTATATAAGACTAGTGTTCAATACAGCGACAAAATATTGGGCAACATTGCAAGCAAGTGCAACAAGTTTGCTGAGCAACTTAGAGAAGGCGCCGTCCGCTGGCAGTTTAGTTGCGCAATATTCACGCATCTTGAACACGTGGCTTAACATTATATGCGACGATTTAGTCGTTTAACTGCTGTCATCTTTTATAATGACTAAAAAGTACCGTACTTTTGGGCACTGTGCCAAAAGCTAAATAAATTTACACTTGGTAGCAGTAAAATACATAAGCGTGCATCAGTATTGCTGTAAAAACATTATTGATCAATCGGCAACACTGATAACAATTATTTTGGGCGTCAAGCGCCGATCTTAATATACTCACAATAAAAAAAAATATGATTTCAAAATGTCAAGAAGATTTTTAAATTTTCTAAGTGAAAAGTCAAATTGTTCCAACCCAACTGATCTACACATTCTTATTGTAAAAGTCAAAACTGAATCGTCGCATACGCCCTTCCATCCCATTGGTATAGGTAATCATAATGTATCTGATGATCTTACAGCAACGGTTGATCCGTTTTTGCCGCATCCCCTAACTCGGAACGTGGCGAGAAAGTTGATGAGACAGTAAAACTGTGCCGCGAAGCACATGGTGCACACTTGCAGGCACCACGGGTAGTCTGCCACGGGCATCTGTCACGGTACAGCCACTTGGTACTGGGTTATGGATGAACACGTGGCTTCAAGGAGCTAACATGGTCCTACAAGTGGCTACACACCCCTCTCTGTAGCACAGAAAATGCAAAGTTGCATGTCACGAAAGACACATTGAACGATGAAGTTGCTTGAGTACTTGCTTCACTACTTTTGTTGTTACAGGCGTGTAAGTCATTACTCATAGTTAAAAAAAAAATATTTATAATGCAGACTTTTTGTGTAAATATTAAACATGTTGAAATAAAAATAATTGTAAGGATTTTATCGCGTGTAGTATTCGCGTAAATACGATAAAATCAATATTTTATACTTGTTTTAACGTGTCTAAAGGTTGTTTTATCGAGGTTTTTAAATATTCCTTAGTGCGTCAATTAACTTAAACGCCACATTTCAGATACTTGAAGCCATGTGTAGCCACTCGTAGCAGGCGGGAGTGCGATCTGGGCCCCAAGTCTGCTAACACAATCGATTCATAATCGAATAACAACCGCATAGTAACTGTCACTTTTGACAGATAATGTATGGGATATGCATCAAAAGTGACAGTTACTATGCGGTTGCTATTCGATTATGAATCGATTGTGTTAGCAGACTTGGGGCCCCGGTTAGTTGACCCGCGATATTTAACGGACCTTAAATGATTCCCTAACCAAATAGTAATATACTTTAGACTGAACCACTGTGCATGTCAATACATGAGGGATACGTATATTTAATTAATTTACATGAAGCCTCTAATATTTTTTGGTACCTGGATGTTTGGGTCCGCATAGCTGAAGGCCTGTGCCCAACAGAGAGAGACAAATAAGCAGCTGTTTACCTCAATATAGTGCTGACTTTACATAGTGACGCTAATTCTTCTTATAAATAAGAATTAATTATTCTAAGATAAATATACATACTTTATACTCATACTTTCAATGTACGAAAGGGACGGGGATATTTTATGTTCCGCAGAATTAGAGACAATATTCTAAAATGAGTGAGAACTCACATGAATTAAGTTCAAAGTGCCGGGGACGCGCCAGCCTCATGGACATTCAAATCAAACTGAATAATAATCTAACAACATGTATGTACCAAGGAACAACGATATTCTTAACAATTTAAATAGTATGCTCCGTGTTAAGAAAACTTTGTGTAACATCGGGAGATCTGTTCACTAGTGATGCGAAGTGTAAGTACCCACTTGAATATGTACGGCTTAAGTATCTACTACTGTACTTCAATGGGATAACGAAAAATGTATATTTATAGTCCCACGCAAATATTGCAAATGTACAGATTTTAAGCGCGACACCTAAGTCATTTTTTTCCTATTAAAGTACTCCGAATCCACTTGATGTGGTTGATTTTTGCAAGACCATGCCGGCCGGCGTGTCATGGAAGAATTCGTCATTTACCTGTCTGGCACGGTGGGACATAAATAATCTTCAATAGGTACGCATTTGGGTAACCCTTACACATCACTAGTCAACCAACCAGGAAGTCTATATCTTATTCGAGTACCTCGTATCTCAACACCGAGCATAAGTCAATATATGACGAGTAAATAATTACATGCTATTAAAAAAACCCACATGATAATAAGCGTTGGAAACAAATGTATTATAGTTAATAAATCAAAGCTATTTGACTTTATGGGAAACACTTACGCATTGTAATTATTTGTATACTTAGCTGAGGCTATATGGTCTAATAGCAAATTTAAATTTTAGTTTCCATTTAAGTAAGTTTAGTGAGTGTTTACAGACCAGAGCAGTTTTTTAACAAGTCATAAATTTAAACATCATTCAATAACTAATATTATAAATGCGAAAATATAGTATATTATAAAGTTTATATTTCTTCACATACATAGAACCATCATCACTCATTTTAACAGTGATACTTTTTAAAATCTAAGGGCCTGTTTTACCATTAGCTAAAAAAACTTATCTACACTAATCTGACAGATAAATTGTTTGTAAGGTTTATTACCAAATAGCGAAAAAGGCGGCAAGCGAATCGACATGGTGGCTACTCTATTCTAAGTTAAATCTATAAAGTGCTCTAATCTTTAAGCATAACATAAATTCGATGAGTTCTATTTTTATTATATTTTCAAACAGGTACGAGCCAGTTTACGAGGAACAGCTAAGTATACATCTAATAACAATAATTTAAGTGTCAAAAAACTAATTGATGCCAATCTGAGCTAATCTGAGCTACTCTGAACACAGCTAAGTAGCTATATGAACCGACGGTGATTTCACAACACGTGACAATTTAGAAAAGCCCAACTCATTAATCCAATCAATGGTGGCGAGAATGGGAGACTGAATTTATGATCAATGTACATAGAAAAGTAACTTAGAAACGATGTTTTGCTTATTTATTGAACTGGTAAATCACTAAGTCATAAAGAGACCTTATCTACATATATCTAAAGCCTTTCAAAAATACCTGAACACTCTCAGCTATTGCTATTTCAAGACTGACGTCATCGCTGCCAGCCATTACAATCTGCACCCGTCCCAATATGAAGTGACACTAACGATGTACCAACGAATTACCCACATGAAAAGTAATTCCCGTGACGTAACCGACACCTGTGACGTCACCTCCAAGTTAAGGAAGTACGCTACACCGTGCGGGGCACGAGCCATGTATCGGCCGAGTGTCGGGGCAAGGCTATGATCTTGACACCGAGTCCAGTCCCGTTGCAACCGGTTCGCTAAGCATTCGTGCTCCATTCGTCACTCGGCCATACATCGGGTCGCACCCGAAATGGTCTAATACAAATCATCCCCGAGTCTCCCATGCCCCCAACCACGGATGTGTATAACAACGTGAGTCTCACAGCGACTGTGGAGCCGTTCTTGCCCACTCCGCCGGTGAGGATGGTGGCGCACAGCGCGGCTACCGTGAGGAACGCGCCCGCGATAGCCATCAGCGCCAGCGAGTAGCGTACCTCGACCCCACCACCCACCTGCGCGGGGCGTGCGAATGCGACAACGGACACATTATGAGTGTACAGGACCGGCTAGCTAGAATGCAGGGCCCAAGTCTCCTCAACCAATTTGTTATCAGTATGATGAAGATGGCACTAAATTATCACTTTCAACCGTTTTGATAGTTTCCTAACACAATGACATTGCGATTGTCGTGTTTGAATAATACTTTTTTGAGCTTATGGCCTGTTTTACTATGAACATATTTGACAGATTGTTTATGGGCCTTCTGTGAATAAAGTTGTTGATAGGGTTTATTAGCACATTGTAAAACAGCCTCTGTTTGTTAGATACGCCATTACAGCACCCGGCCGTAAATATTGCACATCGGCAATAGAAAAAAAATCGGCTTTGTAGAGCGTCATCTCTTTCACTCTCGCCTCCAGCCAATAGTCCCTTTCTAAAGGTCGACGTGCAATATTTACGGCCGGGTGCTATACCACAGATTTGTATGCTCCAACTCTATTCTGGAATTTGGATTTTGGACTTGGGCCCTAGTTAAGTGGAGCGAGGGGTAGCCTTCAGTATCGAATCGTACTTAGTAGTAAATGCTTTAGCAGTTTTCTTGACAAATATAAAAGTAAACTAACCCATTTTCGGCAACCGTTTTACTGATTTAAATGATTCAGGAGAGTGATGGTCAGTGACACTACCAGTTCTTGATCTGTGTCAATTCTTGACATATTTAAGTGGATAATTATGACTTTTATAGGTGGTAACTGGTAATACCGCTATTTATATTTAAGATGGATTAAATTCAACCTCATGACACCCCACTCTACACTTAACATGACATTCTAGCAGACGTAACAGTCACGACGACAAGACACGTATCACAAACCATTACTCTACAAAATCTACATTCACCAGCGCATTATAGAAAACTTATGTCCAAGAATCTATGGTTCCGGCTATGGTGGTGTTGCACTAATTCTCATCATTATGTTTTCTATTGCAACTAGTTAATATAGTACTTATAGAGTAATGGTAAGGTTGAAGTTTGAGTAGTCGAGCTCGCACTGGCTTTCCTCCAAGTATCAACATTAAGTTACATAAGACGCGTCTTCTGTCTTAAATGTTGTATATCCAACAAACATTTTAGCCAAGGGATGGGTGTAAATCATGGCGGAGTCACATTTCAGACGCTCCGATTGGCTGAAATTGAATGCCAGTGAGGCCTGCAGGGAGATGCTATGGAAGATTTTACTGCCCGTACAGCTACAGGGCCGTATAAGAAACCGTTGTGTCATTGCTAGTTATTGCTATGCCAAAATGACCTTAAGGTGGAGGCGTTTACTAGAAGGAGAACGCAAGTGCGAGTAGACTATCAAAGGAAAGTAACTAGCCAATGCGGTTATCTAGACGACATCATATAACAATGTCCGGCAATGTTAGACAGTGCTCATGTGGGAATTTTTAAAATTAACACATTTTATTCAATCTTAATGTTGTTAAACGTATACTGTGCAGATTGCACAAAATAAAATAAAAAAATATTTGAGATATTCCACAAAAAATCGTTAAACGTACGGAAAAAGTTAAACATTGAGATTATATATATAAACCGCGTGTCGACCAATAGTAAACACGTGTAAATGTCCCGCCATTGGCCAACCAATAAACGCTCACGACATATGGCGTGACAATGTAGATAAAGCTCACTATTGACATTGATAGTTATTTTAAGTTCATTGGTTTATTCAATGAAAGAGTGATAAGTACATTCATTGTGATACAAACCATGTTGTAATGATATTAAGACATATTTTAAGTGTGATATAGTATTTAAGTAGGACTTCATCTCCACAGTACTACAGTATTTGTAACCAATTTTTGTGGTATATCTCCAGAAACAAAATAAAAATCCTTCGCCAATAATACAATTACTAGTGTACAATTTAAATTAAATGGCAATCATCATTCTTAATTTATTTCCTAATTTGATATTATTCAACTAGTTATACAAGCATCCATTGATAATTAAATTAATTTAAAATAGTATTCGCCTATTCGACGTAATGTCAAGGTCACCAAGACAATATTATATCATTGAATGTATTTATTTAAATTTGAATTTCCGTGTGTTTAAACATATTGATTGGGTAACAATGTTACCCAATCATTTGCATTCGTGAACGGCCTTAGTATATTAACGTCGAAGCGCTGTTTGGACAGCATTACCTGAGTGGCCCAGAACTCGGTGCCGAGGATCGCGGAGAGCATGTGTATGCCGATGATGGAGTACTGCGCCTCGGTGACATCGATCCTGCCCATCTTGAGCGTGCCCGTGACGTAGGCCTGCCAGTGCGCGCAGTAGAACAGTGTCATCGCGCAGAAACACTGAAAACATGAACAAAACATCGTCAATACACTAGTGAGTAGAGGGGCGCCATCGCAACTGAGAAGTTCCTGGATTAGACTATTGACTTGAGCCCACTCTTAAAATATATTATCGCCAGAAACAAACCAACTGTAGGTCCCAAACTAACCAACGCTTGGACGCGCTGGACTGGGAGCGATTCCGGGATATAATACTTTTATAGATATTAAACATCCATGTCTCGGCTACATACATTCGTGCTCATCACACAAAAATTGCAAGTTGTCCTAGCACAAGTTGTAATCATTGCTTGATAGCCTTAATAAAATTATCAGTATATTTAGAATTTATAGAAGCTTTCAATAGTCATATTTTTCGGATAGGGCGATAAATCGGTCAGTGTCTTTGCATTGTGTAAATTGCCGATATGGGAAAAAGAGAAAGAGAGAGTAGAGATGGCTATAAGAAGTAAAAAATAAACGCACGTATATACGTCTCAATTTTTCACATGGTTCATCTGATCATAAATCATAATAGGTGTTTCGGTTTTGTTAGCCTCATCTATTATCGATCAATTTATTTGTCGGTTTACTTGAAGTCACAAAAAAGGAGTGTTTGTACAGTCGCAACTTGTTACCACGCGGAGATTTATCAGTATTTGAAGCATAATGCGTGACCTTGATTTATAACTCACTATAGCTCATATAAAAATGCCTACTTAGTGCCTACCAAATGTGTGACCGTCGATAACTGTTATCAGGACAAAGGAAGCTACTAAAATACTTATCCTCTCATTTCCGATGGTCATGGCCATCGCGAACTATAAAATGAAATAGTAATTCGTACGAGCTGGCGCGATTCCAAATGCCGGGTAGTGTTAGGTCGTAGTTGGCAACAATCTCGAATAAGAATATCATCGTGTCCCGAGAGTAACAGAGTATGTAGACACACCGATCAATGATCGAGATGATAACGCTGAAGACAAGAATCACATTTACAAGATTGAGTAGTCCAACCCCACAATGGCGACTTTATGCGGCAAACTGCTTGAACTCATACTGTATTTATTTCTATAAAAGTCACGCCATGGTTTACTTATCAAGGTATTATCCGTTGATAAGTCGTAAAAGTATGGTATTATACACAACTTATCTTTGTATCGGATGGCAAGCGCATTGTTTAAGCTATCACGTTCAATTGGGCAAAGGTCACTTTTATTGTGCTAATTTAACACTTCTCTTCCTACATAAAGGTCTAGACCAGGGATTCCCAAACTATTTTGGGCAAGGGGCCCCTTTTCCAAAATGAACTGATACCTCAGACCTCCTTAGCCAATTAACTTTAAAACTCCCATCTTTAGTTTTTTTCCCCATTGATACAAAATAATAATATCATCTTGTACGAACTTTGTTTGAACACGAAGTGGTCGATATCAACCACTTTCGGAATCCCTGGTCTGGACACACATGGTTTCCTACTTTTATTAGTATATAATAAAATGCACATGCACATGTCTCGGTCAGTCAATTACTTATAACCCTGATTTGTCACCATTCTGATGTGGATATTTTCCACTCGAAGCCAAACTTCACACAATATTGTTCGGCTTATTTTTTTTTTTTTTTTACATTATTGGCAAGTATTTGATCTCGATCTCACCTGATGGTAAGTGACGATGAGATCTACGATGGAGCATACTTGCCTAGGTAGGAAGGCGGCAGTAGATAGCGACGCTACATTCACTAGGCACATGCAGCGCAACTGATCTGACCCGCCATCCATGAATGGCAACACCGAACATCATGCCGGAACACGGCTAGGCCGCTTGGCGACATGGCTTTGTTCAGTGGGTGGTGACTAGCCACGGCCGAAGCCTACCACCAGTTATCTCAGTTAAGTTCTTGTTAGGATGCTGGATCAATTATGTAAGAACAGTGAGCAATGAAAATAAGTTATTAAAGTGTAATCCTATTTATAGATGCCAATATACCGAGCGTAAAGTTAACAGGTGACAAGCACGCAACATTGATCAAACCACCGTAATCCTATATAGGTACTTACTAATTAAGGTGACAATTCGTTAGGTCACAGGTCTTTAAATCGGCAATAAAACTAAAATCTCTATCTCTATCTATCTCTTTCATGTGTTGTTAACAAGCATTTGGAAGATATTTCACATGGTTATGTGGACCAACTTGCAACCATCACAGATCTTCATAGTTTTTGCGGTGTGACCATTTTACAAACAGTCCTTCGCCTAAACGATCGCATCCAACCTTACATAATCGACGCATTCTGACAATTTGCCGAGTTACAAACACATGGTACTAATGACACGAACACGCCATTGTGTATCGTCACATACTATGTATACAAGGTGTAACATCGAGAATTGTCAGTATAGGGACCTTCCGAAACTATACGTGATAAAAAAACATGTTCTAAGGAACCATATCGTCGATTTTAGAGATAAGAAAAACTGCCTTCATAATAATTATTGTGTAGGTTGTAAGCAGTAAATATTGCTATGAAAGCTTTAATATGATTTTATTTATTTCCGTACCAAATGTTCAAAATGACAGCCATTTTCTTGAGCAATAGTCAACTCATTTAGATAAAGATTGATTTTCTTTTAATTAAGATACTATAGTTCATAGCGACATTACCATGTTATAACTTACACAATTTTCAACGCTAAGAAAAACGGTTGTTTTTTTTAAACGTTTGAGTTTTTCTTTAAATCTATGAATGCAGTTTTTTTTCTCCAAAATCGACGACATCGTTCCTCAGAACATATTTTTGTATCTCATAGTTTCGGTGACCACCCTACCGACCCATCTCGATGTTACAGCCTGCATAGCACGGATATAAGGTACCTGCGTGGTTGATAAACAACTTATAATTGACCTTCTGCGCTCTACTGTTTAATAACATAAGCATGCGATAGCAAATGTTATTGTGACTATACAAAGCCTCCCCTGGGGTCGGGTCTAGTTCTAATTATAGCCATGTCCTATGGGAACTATGTGCGGCAATAATGTGGTTCAGAAATAAAAAAACATCAAATTTTCACGAAACACAATAATCCTACAACAAAGCCCTCGTACGTAACAACTTAAGCTCGAACGTCTCGCGGAGCAGTTGCATTGCCATGGATGGCACAACAGGGCGCCAAGTATGCTAACACAATCGATCCATAATCGAACAGAAACTGCATAGCAACTGTCACTTTTGACAGATATCCCTACAATATGCATAAAATATCTGTCAAAAGTGACAGTTACTATGCGGTTGCTGTTCGATTATGAATCGATCGTGCTAGCAGACATGGGGCCCAGGCCACATGATAGGCTTGAAATCCGCGACGGACATTAACGCATTTTTCCCGTAGTCTTAAAGGAGACTATGGAACATTATGTAATATATAGTTGTATGTATGTAGCCTCACATTGTTAAATCTTGTTGACAAAATGTCACATTGGCCAGGTTTAGACTTTTGTAAACTCACGGCGTTATATGAGACTAATCTAAATTATATCATGTCACAGGTCAGGTCACACCACCTTTCCATTAACTGGACCCAATAGCTATCTAGAATCAGGAAGCTTTTGTACTACATTAAGACCAGACAACGTTATCGCATTAATTAGATATTACGCGTGCACTCTGGTCTAGCTAATACCTTAATTGGATAAGTGACGGTCATTATAACATACATATGTTAAAACAGTATAGATAAATTATTGTAGCAATCACAATATGTTTGCGATATATGATCTATACTGTTTTCTTAGTATAAGCTGGTTTTTAGTCTTAATCTCAGGTGGGGCATGATGATTATATTACACTTTCGAGGCCACAAACCTTTCGTGATCATCACAAAAACCATTCTAATACAACACAATATAAATTTGAACAAAGTCCGTAAGTGTACAACTGACCTGGAAAAACATCCATGTGGGGTATTCACCGAGCTTAACTGCGATGCAAGCACCCAGCGCTATGAACACCGTGGATATGCTGTCGCAGCCATGGTCAAAAAGCTCGCCTAGTGGCGACTGGCTGCCTGTCCGCCGCGCCTGCTTGCCGTCGATGGCATCGAGGCTCTGGTAGATGAAGACTCCCAGCGCGCAAAGCGCGCACGCCCATCGCGGAGGGTCTTGCCTCGCGTCTGGACTAAACCTGTCAATATATAGATGGAGAGATGCAGGCTTATAATCTCTTCCCAATATAAAATACTGGAAATTGTTTAAGATACTATTCTTATCTACCGGTGATAGACAGCGGTGGGGCCCTGTTCCCTTAACTTAAGTTTGATGTTGACACCATGTACCAATCATTGATTAATTTGGTTGGCTTTCATCATCTACATTCATTGTCATCATAGAAGTTGTTATATACAATCAGGAGATTGATTCAACAGAGAGAAACTGGGCTGTAAGAAAAAGATATGGCTGATATGCATCTCAAATTTTCGCGAACCCTAAAGCTCTGCTCAGAAATTAATTAACCTTAACATTGTCCAAAGTGATGAAAGCCACCCTAGTTGTTTATTACATTATGTAATTATAGTATGGATGTTAAACATGTTATGATATCCAAGGGTCAGGAAGGCACCAGGCTAATAACTCATCTTTACTATCAAGATTCAGTGAATTACAAACAAAATCAAGAGTAAGCAGAGTTAACCTACTAGTGTAGAGGACTAAAAGCAAAGTAATAAATAAAATAATAAAAACTAAAATAGCCTTCATTAGCAAAAGAAACTCGAGAAAAATTTCTTACTGTACTGTAGCTAGAAACTATACAGAAAATTATAAAGTATTGTATCTTTATATACAAGTACATACACAAACAATAAGATTTTTAGGATGATGTTAGGTGCAGAACAGCGGGCATTAGCATGGGTGTAGCCATGGCAAGATCTCCAGATCTTGCCTCTCCAGCTTCTATTATCATCATCATAGTCAAGCGAAAAACACATTAAACTGAAAATTATGATTATGACTCTTCTCAAAGGCATATCTTACTAAATGCTGTTGCCTAAATATTTTATTTTATTTATATTGATTCGAAAAATCTGACGGCATTTCTATCTAAATAGAATTATACCGAGTAATCTTATCGCGCTATCACCCATCGATGTGGTGCTACATGCGACTGACCAATCACAGACCAGCTGTTTTTATATAACGTAAACATGCGTGAACGCCAATTTTATATGTTTCATTAATCGTGAGACAAATCTCTAATGAGGTTCTCTAGAAAGTTACAATTCTAGTGAAAAATGAAAGTCGTTACGGTCGACCGAGATCTAGGACGCACTTTCTTACAAAATAACCTCCACGCTACTTACCAAACTAAAATTAGTGTGGTGACTATGTTTACTATTAATCCTAATATTGTAATGAGATTCGGTGCGAGCCATAGCGGCGTCTTGGAGACCAGCCAGCACCACCAGGGTTGCAGCCAGGCGTCCAATATACTTGCACTGGTACAAGAGTATTTGTGTTCACTTAGTCTTTTTAACTGTGCAGCGTTGAGTATTCTCTCTTTACAGAACTGCATTTTTATTCACTGTCACGACATTACACTACACAATAAATAGACACTATGCACGGTCGCAATTTTTTGAGATAAATTCCACACAAAATCACATCACACCACCATCTGTACCATAAACAAATTCATTTTGACAGTTCTTTTTTATGGCACGTATAGTCATAGAGTTGACGCAAAATACCCGCATGCATCATAAACAAATAGTGTTACCATGTACGTAAAATAATTTCCTCAAAAGTTACGATCGCATTTTTTTAATGCTTGTGAGTTTGACTACGTATCTAAATAATTATCTGATATAAATATTTTACAAGTCCGCTTAGTAATTCACATACATTGGTTAACCTAGGAATTCGAGAGCGGGGGAACGTTTTCTCTTTTATGCCAGCCAGAAGGTTAAAAACCATTTTGAATCTACCTGACTATACTGCAATAATCTGTTTATAATGGACGTGTAAATTAAATGCGATTTAAACTGTAACGCTACATGATAGAGTAAATAAATAAACGAATCAAAACACAAAAGCTTTATTTTAACAATAATTACATTTTATTACACAGGTAAAATACTCGCATACTACATAAAAACCTTTTCATCCATTTAAGTTTGTTTTTGTATTAAATAATAAAAAAAATAATTTCGATTCTTTATTTGTAAATAACTTACAGTGCTTTCTTAATTACATTTAGGTGATTAGTACTTATAAAAAAAAGATTTCAGTACTTACATAGGTCAAAATTTTAAGGGCAATGAGTTAAAACTTTATTTATTACACTTACTTATATTCCAATCCAACAATTAATTCAAATATTATCATCATAGCTGTCAAAAATATGTAGTAACATTCACTTATAAGGTAGGTATCTATGTAACGTTAAATAAAAATATGAAGATGCTCATTGTAATTATCAATGCTACCTAGTTTTAGCTTGGTTTTTTCTAGCTTCTATTCTTTTTTGTAACGTAGTCAATAAGGCGCCTAACACGTTGTGGCCGGGTAGTCGCTTCCCAAAAAGCAAGCGCTTTACAGAATCGTCGTACGTGAGGAGAGCCACCATATTCTGAAGAAGGAAACCTTGACAGTATTCTAAAAGTTGTGTAGCACCGTAAACCTGGAAAATACGAAAACATGGTAAATTAATTTGTTTTCCTTTTTCTTTTGTTTAACTTTTCATTTATTCAGAATCTATAAGATCAACTCATCTTTACTAGGAGCACACACTAGCAGTTTTCAAAGTGATAGTTTTATCAGGTCCATTGTGTAAAACTATGCTACGCTACGTATTTTCTTCCAACGATTGGCCCAGAATACGTCATCAGCCATCTTCAACCAATGACCGGTATTAATTCCATCAAAGGTGTGAATTAATAACGTCACTGATCGTGAAGTATTTTGGGCCAATCACCTGGCCTAGCTGTAATGGAGGAGAACACCTGACGTATTCTATTTTTATACCATGATCAGGCCGATACTAGATGAAATAGGGTCTGTATTTCCAAGCAAGCAGATTTCATAAATGTTAGTGTCAGTCAATACCTTTATAAATATACATCAATTTAGGTACACCAATAGGCTAATATTTCCCAGCAAACTGTTAATCAGTTAGACCCTTAAAAGCCAAAACATACCTTAGCATGAATATAAACGGACACCAGGTTGTGTAGATCCACAGATTTAGCCGCCCTCGCTTCGCAGTGCCTCTGCAGCGGTAGCAGCTGGAAGAAGGAAGCAGCAGCAAGGACCTCCAGGACGTCGCCTTCAGGTATCTCAAGGCCCGAGCAGCCTCCGGAGTACAGGTACTTCATGACTTGCTAATATGTAAAAGCAATGCATTTATAAGAATTATAATCATACTTACTTACAGTAGCTAAATTTTAATAGTTCATATAATTATGAACCTAATACCATTTTATCTAAAATAACTAGATTAAAATTATGATTATCGTAGCATAATAATCGATATCTGCCAAATAATAGAAACTAAGTAAGCTGATATTGATGGAACTGCTTAGTTTAATAAAAACATGAAACGCGTTCCTTCGATAACCTACGTTTAATTAAATACATTAACTTACAGGCAATCTTTACGGTCTGTTACTAACCTCAAATATATGGTATCTGATATCATTGATTTGGACGAGCGGTGGTGTGGAGTTGGTTGGAGGTAGAGCTTCGTTTGATGGTCTCGGTGGAGCCAGCATGGCGCGCATCCGTGGTGATTCGGACACCAGGACGATCTTGTGACCATAGAACAGGCGACCCTCCACCCTAACAGCAATATATTGTAATTACTAGTCGTTACATAGATACATTTTAGTACAGGAAATTAAAATTAAGTTAAATATTCCACGTTAAAACATTATGAATTAAATCTTGCCCGTATAAAGAAGTATTTTTGTAGTTTCCCCATTTAAGGGAGGAAATTGTGAAGTAGACAACACTGTCCCTATTTCTCATACGCAACTAGTGGTGTATGCTATGTATGTTTTCAACATAATGCTACGGCCACATTATAGCGCGAATATTCGTGGTGCGTTGTCGCGAAAACTTCGTGTTCGTTCTACGACAAAATGTATTGGTCACATTGAAAAAAACTTCGCGATAATTCAGACAAACTCTACGGGCAAATTAGAAGCGGAAAATGGAAGAGGCGGTTGCGCTCTAGGTATTATATGTCAGCCAATAATTATTTATGTTATCTTGAATGTTTATATTATTTATTTGATTCGCGATATGATGATTGCCTGGCCAGATGTGTTCGCGCTAGCTTGAAAATGTGGCCGTAGCATACACCATGCAACAAATGACTTAGCATACGCTACTTAAATGTTGATAGCATCAAATACACATCCCGTTGACTATAATCTGGGTGTTTTCAAGTCGAGAGTGAACAGGTACCTTCTAGGCAAGTATGCTACATCGTAGATCTCATCGTCACTTACCATCAGGTGAGATCGAGATCAAATACTTGCCTATATTGTAATAAAAAAAAAAGTTTTTTTAATCGCTTAATTACCTGAAGGTAACGTCAGCCAACGACGGGTTGTTGACGTATGAAGGATCGACCCTGGCGGGCGCGGGCGCGGCGGGCGGCGGCGGCTGCGCCACCGGCGGCACCGCCTCGCGCCCGTAGCACGCGCACAGGATGTCCGCCAGCAGCAACACCGTGCCCTCCTTCTAGATAATAGCGTTATAATACATCGAAATACGAATAGACTCTATAACAAGCAAAAGGCGTCAGCAACTCGCACGTTTGAATTTAAACTGTGTATACTAAGATTTAAAATTGAAAAAAAAATACATTATAGTTGTTATGTGAAAAATGTTGTCGTTATAAAACTGGATTGGTACAGTACCCGGCCGTATATATAACACATCGAGCTTTAGAAAGAGACTATATGTTAGAACTATGAGTGACCGGAATGACGCTCTACTAAGTTGATCAAGGTGTAATATTTAGGAACGGGTACCTACCCACTGTATCTAAGTAGATATTGAATTACATATTACCTTGCTGTATCTCAAAATGTTAAACAGTAGAGGGAGACACTCGTATATGAACTGTTTGCTGTAATGGCTGTCATCCGAGGGGCACACCTGAGGACAAAATCAAATCAAAAAATAAACATAACATAATAAATACTAGGTGAGCTATAAAAAAAAAACTATAAAAATTACAGATCTACCTTGGGTTTTTGGCAACTTGGTAAGATAATGCACAATGAGAGGGCATGATTTGGAAACATCCAATTTATGAAAAAAAAATATTCTTAATTATTATCGTAAACAGGATCAAGGCTAAGACATTTCTCAAGGATATTGATATTAATCTTGGAAGCGATACAAAGATTTAGGCTTAAAATAGCCTTAATTATTTGCGTGACCGCAGCTTGGCCGTAATATTTTTTCAATAAAATAACTACGGAAATGGCAATACTAAAAAGGGTTGCCAGTTTCATTACGAAACTCTGAAAACGACTCGTAATATTTATACCCTACGCAATTATTTAAAGTACTTAAGGTTTGACGCTATAAGTAGATAAATAAGCCATATTACCTGCAAAAAGTCTTGTAACAGCTGATCGATGACGTGGTCGAGGGCCGCGTCCGCCGCCGCCGCGAGCGAGAGCGTCCACGCGTGCAGCGACCACGGCACGCCCAGCGTGCGCAGCTCCAGCGTAATATCTGGAGGTGGTCGAACCTAGCTGGTTAAAGCATCCTAAGGCTATTGGGAGTTGGTTTCAAAGGGTAATTTCTCTGCTCTTGACTGGAAGCAGATTCCAATAATAATAATACAAGCCCTTTTTAATGTCCCACTGCTGGGCACGGGCCTCCCCTCAATTTGAGGGGGATTAGGCCATAGTCCACTACACTGGCCCAGTGCGGGTTGGTGGACTTCACACATCTTTCGAGGGGTTCTCTCAGATATGCAGGTTTCCTCACGATGTTTTCCTTCACCAACTTGGCTATCACTGCGTCAGATTCAGATTCCAATACAAGAAGGAAAACGAAAAATGCTAAGAAGATAGAAGCTATTCTCAAAACTAGGTACATGGTATCATATCATGATACCGGAGGATAAGGAATACGTAGGTACTTAAGAATATGTATTTATTAGAAGTTAAACCTCGATATCAATTTTCTTTTCTGCTCAGAAAGGATAAGGAAGACGAAAGGAGGAATAACTGTCCTCTGCTTTTCCCAAGCAAAACTCAGTAAAACCCCCGACAAGCTTGATGTTATAACCATGACCTACAAGTATTCACAACTGTTGATAGCTGACGATAGCCATTTGAATTTAATTTCGTATATCCTCACATAGATTTCACTAGGGGTGCAGGTGTTGTAAATGTATGAATCGTTTATTAGGTGTCCAAACTGGCAGTCGACAACCAGTGGCGTAGCTAAGTAACCAAGGGCCCCAGGGAAAAAATGAAATTGGGGCCCTCTTTAAACTAAATTGAATACCTTAAAGGTGCGAAACTACTTCATCATCAGCGTCGCCCACTGCAGGGCGCAATGAAAAGTTAAGCTACTGTTTCTACTAAGTACCTATTATGTGTAAATAATTGATTTGCCACCCGTGGAACATCCTGTAATGTTCATTTTCTGGAGGTAGGAAACATTTGAGGTTTGTTCGCCAGGGGTCAAAAAGATAAAAGTCTAAACATTTTTAATTAACATAGATACGATACGATAACCCAAACTTTTTAGAATGTCGGCCCGGCCGGAGGGGCCCCTTATGCTTGGGGGTCCCGAGGCACTGCCCCGCCTAGCCCTACTATAACTGTTAGCTACGCGACTGTTGACAGAGTAATCTACGCGAACCGCTTACCCAAGTGGTCAGTCTCGGCCGCGCAGTACATGGCGTGGTGCAGCGCGCGCTGCTGCTGCTTGGTGAAAGTGGGCGCGCGCGGGCTGGCGGGCGCGCCCTCGGCCAGCACCTCCTCCAGCGACAGCACGGCGCCCGCGCCCCCCGCGCCCCCCCCGCGCGCGCCGCCGCGCACCGCCGCGCGCAGGCACGCGCGCCGCCCGTGCGAGCAGCACACCGCCACCGCGCTGCACATGCACCTCACGTTACGTTATACAAGGGTGCTTTTCATACAGAGAGACCGCAAAAGGCGTGGGTATTTAAAGACGAAATAGTCGCTCCAAACGCGACATGACATGGCAAATCGACGTGATGACCCAAATATTGGTAGTACTCACAGTGCCATGAATTCGAGCCCGGCAGGAATAATCTTTGTGTAATGAATTATATATTAATTAAGACTCAGACGTTTTACGCTTCCACTCATGACGGACCGAATCTTGGCTGACATTTTAGTGGAGTTTAGTTTTGTTGGACATACCTATCTATTATCGATAAAATTGTTGACAAGCCAGGGGCCAATGGTGCATTTCCAGTTTTTTTTTTAATTTAAATGAGTCAAGCTCACCTGTAGCAGCCGTACTGCGCCGCGGCGGAGTAGCAAAGGGCGTCGTTCAGTTGTGTGGACAGGAACGGATCCGCTCCATGCGACAGCAGCAGCTGGACCAGCTCCAAGTTGCCGACACCGCATGCCACCTGCAAAATAACTTGCAAGTTACTTACCTTACATACTAACAAACTATAAAAAGTAGACGCTATTTGTAGTATTCAGATGTACTATATATAACATCTTAGATACTGGTCGTCAAAGGCACCAATTCAGTACCGCACATAGTGTTATACCTATCTACTGTATAATTTATTGAAATAAAACATTTTTTTCCGATTTTATCATGTTTTATTTTATGTTTTTACGTTAGCCGACGTTTCGGCTGCTTTATAGCTACCATGGTCAGAGGAGGACTGAGGTGTTTGACGTCCTAGTGTCATAGTTTGAACTGGGGTTCACTGTGAAACTGAACTGAACTGAACATCAACTGAATATGAGGGTACCCCAGTACCCTGATATTCAGTTGATGCTTGCGTTGCAATTAGTTTTATTTCAATGTGTAGGTAGTATTCGCGTAAATATAAGAAATCAATATGTATAATTTGTTTTATTATCCTCGAGCTTAAGTGTACTAACACAATTGACTCTGAGTGCTATGACAATGATAACGTAAGTGCCACTTTACGCGGTTTTGGTAATCAACTCAACTATCACGATTAGGTACTTTCAAGATGGCCGACCAGTAATCGGTAATACAATGTCACTATTGCTAGTCCATAAGTAAATTGACTTGTGATGGTAAAGTTATGTATGTACCTATGTCTGTTCTAGGCAGGTATTATTCTGAAAAAAGTGTGATACTGAAAAAGTATCATTTTCATCTTTGTATTTTGGGGTAAGAATAATGAAGTCTTCCTGACACTTGTTCCATGACGCAAGCGTACCTGCAAAGGCGTGAGAGTGCAGACGTCGTCTCCCCTGGCGGGCGCGCCGTCTGCGCGGGCGCCGGCGGCCAGCAGCCGGCGCGCGCACTCCGCCGCGCCCGCCGCGCCGCCCCCCGCCGCGCCGCACGCGTACACTAGCGCCGTCCAACCTGGGGAGGTCACAGTAGAACAGCCATCTCCAGACTGACCGGACAGTCTTGCGACCCTATGTCAGATTCCTGTCATGCGCGGGCTGAGGAAGATGACAGTCGGTCTGGGTAGAGTCCGTGATATATAATAAAAAGAGTGGGTAGTTTTAATTACTACGAGAGAGTTGCTTATAGATCTCTTAAGATATGAAAATAATTTAAAGATCCTGCCTTGAAAGAGCAGTCTACATTCTAGCTAGACATAGGCACAATGCACTTTTCTTAAGTCATTTCAAACTCTATAAACAATCCACAATTCTAATGTCGACAAACGGTCTAGTCAAGCGGTTATAGGATCCGAGACAAGGGAGAACCACCACTGGATTGATCTGGACGTACGAAAATTTATACTGAAAGACAATGGTCTGCTTAACATCATCGAAACCTACTATAAAGAACCAGAAGAGAAAGAACCAGAGAAGAGTAGCACTCACCTGCCGTGGGCGGTGTGTAAGAAGGTGTGCTTTGTGGTGTTGATGGCGAGCGCGGAGACAGCGGCACAGCGCAGTGAGCAGCGCACGCGCCGCCTGTTTCGATGTTCGGGTCTGCGCCTGCTTCTAGCAACATCTGGAACATGGCGTTTTGGCTCAGATATTGTAAAAGTCGAAGAATAAGACATTATATAAAATACAGTGAAATACCATCTATTTATGTACGAAATGTCACTTTGGGGTACTATGAAGTGCATAAAACTACACGCCTTGATAGATGGCGCTATACACAATAATGCTATTCCCCATACAAAGTCTGAAACACGCTAGAAAAGTTTAGACGCAGCATAATTAATATAACTTTCTGAATTCAAACACAGCGGTCAACCCGCTAGTCTACATCCACCTAGCGAAAAGATCATCCCTTTGCCGCTAAAATAAAAAAGAAATGAGTGTCTGTATTGTGTATGTTGTATGTACTGTCTTCCGTCATCAACTTACTGCAACGATCTGCTCATCACCAGCGAGGGATGCCTTCATCAGCGCCGTCAGTCCTGACGCGTCGGTGGTATCAATGCCCGCCGCCGGCAACAGCGCCCGCACCCCGCCCACTAGGTCCGACCTGCCACTCAGTAAAGCGCGCTGAGCCAAGCCCAGGGCAGCTCGGCTGAGTTCATCAGGAGTGCGGTTACAGCGTGACCAGGCCGGCTCTATTGCTTCTTCTAACCTGGAGAGTTGGAGAGGAATCACTGTATTTTTTTAAATAGTAGGTAGGTATTCCACCTGGTCTTAGTTAAAAGCCCGATATAGTAAAGCGCGCGACTCGGTCGGACCTTGGATATGCGACCGTTTTGTGACATCTAAGCTCCTCCGTGTATTGGAGAGTCGTGGAAAGTTAAAGCCTTAGAAATTGCTCTTACCCTTAAGATAAACTAGTTCCACTAGTTGGGTCTCGGAGTAATTATCTTGCATAGTATTTATTTCGCATTGTTAAGACCTTAGCCAGGATGAAGTGCAGTGGTGATATTACTCACGTGACCGGTCGGGGCGGGCAGTCGGCGTGCGGCAGCAGCAGGCGCGCCGCCTGCAGCACGTCGTCGGCGTCGGGCGCGGCGGGCGCGGGGCGCAGCGCGGCGTGCGCGCGCAGCACGCGCAGCCACTCGCCCAGCGGCGGCAGCGCGCCCGCGCCGCGCGCCCCCCACAGCCCCGCGCCGCCGCACCCAGCGCCCGCACCACCCGACCCGCCCGCGCTAGAGTGCTCCAGCTGAACACACCAACACAATTTGATTTTGGCTCTTCACCTCAGCCTACTGTTGGATGTAGGCAAGGCCGCTAAGCTCGACATTACTTTTTGTGCTCAATTCGCTATTTTGTACATTACATTTTGTTTTAGATAATCCAAGTAAATTTCATATCACAAAATAATATTTTAAAGCATAAAAAATATCTAAATAACCCACTCAAATAATAATATGGTATTTTTATGTTACATAACTCTAATGTAGGTAGGTATTCATATTTTCAAAGCAACTCCTCTCCTAAATTGCTGTGCCCGACAGGGTCCACGATTTGTGTCCGACATTTTACTATACGACAAAGAGACGAGACAATAACATAAAATCAAATCAGCTGATAACAAAGCGCATACCTGGGAACACCTCATAAAGTAGTACAAAGCTCTCTCCGCGGCCGGCGCCAGCGGCGGCAGGCGCGGGTGCACGCGGCGCAGCACGGCGCGCAGCTCGGCGGCCGAGCCCGCGCACGTGGTCAGCAGCACGGACGCCGTGGACCCGCCGCTGTTGTTGGAGCCGGCTGACGTGCCCGACCCACCTGAACCAACACAAAAAAAAATGGAATTTGAACACTATGGCCGCAATAACTTGAACTGAGAGATGTTATTTATGAAATATTCAGGTCCAAGTCACAAGGCATTACAATTTGATCCAAATAAAATTACCTGGATAAAACCCAAGTGAACTTAAAAATAATATTACTGCTACTGTAAATGACAGAACGATAGCATTGAAATCTTACTGAGTTCGTCAGTAGCTGCGTTCTTATAGCATCTAATACAAACGGCAGTTTTTAGACCCAATCACAGATTTTGTTGAATATAACTCATAAGATAAAGGCACAAGGTTCATCTTTAAATGGTATTGTATACCTGATCCGTTTGTGGTGATACCAGAGTCGTGACTGAGCCCCAATTGTCTGTGCTCCGGCCGGGACACCCCTGATGAAGAACCGGATCCAGAACCCAGAGAACTCATTGACTCCCATCGCGAGAGTGATAGAGCTCCTGAAGGAAAATAAGCCACGTATTAGTATCCCTCCTAATCCCCTAATCTCCAGATCAATGTTGGACTATCACAAAATGCCACGACTACATGCTGAACATCAGCATTAAGTATTTTGTTATGGTAGAGACTATGAAATTGGTGGTAACAAATGGTAGAGTTTCACAAGACAAGCGCGCGTGCCAATTACTGCGCAATTTCTAAATATTCTTTATTAAAAGAAAATACGCTATTCAATGATTAAATAGCCGAATTCCTTCATCAGTTTCACACGGTTGCTTTTCTTGGATGAGTAATTTACAGTTTAAGTGATAACTACCTGATGCAACTCTGCCCGCGTTCAAATGGCTGTAGGGCTGCAACAAGCCCCAGAGGTCCGCGCAGTTGGCCACGGCGTGGTCCACCGCCGCTGGCGTGATGGGAGTGCTGGGAACACTGCCTCCGGCTATCAGCGCGATCTCCTCCAGCAGAGTTTCCATACCCGCACACAGGTATATTGCTGCGTATCTATGGAAATATTTATCAAATTCAACAACTACATTCGGGAGGGAGGAGATGAGATTGTCAGGGCCCCAAGTCTGCTAACACAATCGATTCATAATCGAACAGCAACCGCGTAGTATCTGTCACCTTTGACAGATATTGTATGAGATATCTGTCAAAAGTGACAGTTCTCTGGTATTGTCCATGTCATGTGACCACGCATTTAGCTTCCAAAATTAAAAAGTTGTGTGCTTGTAGTCGTTATCCATTGCGCTCAGTATGGGTATAAAATATATTAATATGTTATGGAGACCGTTGGGCAAGGGAAGGCCAAATACTTACTCGTGCACAAATGATGCCACTCTGACGTCCAGCATCCATCTCTGGAAGCGGCCGGGAGCCAGGCTGGTCCGCGCGCGCGAGGCGGAGCCCAGGCGCCGCGCCGCGCTGCCGGACGTCGCGTACATCGTCGCGGCACGTTGACAACCCTGGAGCCACGAAGACACCTTATTTTGATGCCCATCACGTCACAGTTCTTCTTTAAGAGTCAAATGTACAACATGAACTAGCTTGCATCGTGTGAAATGCTTGTAAGTAGAGCACGCATAGCGTTCGTGGGCACCTTACAGCAGGCCAAGATCTGCGTCGATTTTAACTATTTGAAACCAAAGGGCCGCCAGAAATTATATCCGATGTATTGTCATACCTTTATACAAGCATCAGCTAGTGGAGTACTTAGCACAATCTTGAACGCGCCAGCCACTTCATGCTTCGAACAGAAGCCGAAGTTCTGGGAGAGACGTTGCGCCTCGCGGGATATTCGCACAAGAGCCCTGCAAGCAATAACATCATTTAAATATCTGCAACTATCTCCTTTTAGTTTAGAATAGTCTACTGTTAGGAGTATAAACGTCCCATTTTAATACCAAATTATGGCTACAATTGGCCAGATACGGTCGTTGGGGTTCTTATAATAATCAGCTCCATATTCATTTTTAATTGCTGACATAGTGTCAGCTTTCGACTTTATTTTGAGAGCTATAGAGGTGATGTGCAAGATTTACCTCTGCAGTAAATACGCTAATCTCGGAGGTGTGTCCGGTGCCATTCTCGGCGCCACGTCTCGGCATCTTCCGGCTTGTAGGGCTCGGCTCACTTCGCTAGGCGTCCATGGGACGCATCGGAGCTCCACTAGCCTGGAATTAGACAATACGCCAAGATTAAAATAATGCAAGATAAGTGGTATAGGTAGATATTTAAATTATTGGTGACTCTAATATGAAATAGCCACTCCCAACTTTACACTTCAATACATACGCGAGCGCTAGTTAGCTAGGAGATTCTCATTATTATTTCGCGCATCGTTACGATAGAATTGATTTCTGGAAATCACAGTACGTGCATACAGAAAGAGATAGTGACCTATTATGCGAGTCGACCCACACGAACTCATCAGCGCTGGTGACGTTGGTGCACACCGTGTCCAGGGAAGGCTGGCGCACCAGGGGCGCTCGCCGGCGACGAGCCTCCGCCGCACTGCCAGTCTCTGCAACAATGGTTACAAAACCACCAGGTGAATCATCCGTGGCACCTCACAACTGGCCTTCGTCAAGTTGTAAAGAGATTTCTTCTGCTTCCAGCCTACACAGGACGTGTCCAAGCCAAGCGGCTGAAACCACTTAATGAACAGCTCCTTGAATCTAAAGGAAGGTAGCTTTTTTTCCTTTTTCGTCTTTAGAAGAGCTTGATTATGAAAATAGACGGAATCCTGGAATACCTGGTACTCCATTATTGCTGCCGCCACCGGCGCTGGAGGCGCCACTGGTGGCGGTGCTGCTGCTGTCCCTGGAGCGGAGCGTCAGCTGCTTGATGGCAGACCTGATGTCTTCGAGCCCTCCGCCTCCAGGCCATGGCGATTGTAGCTGCAAAGTAATAAATTCGCAACTTGGAACCAAACTAACAATTAGCAGCGTTTCGCGTATCGAGTGATATAGTAACACACCAGTTGGTCGCTTTTGAACGCAAGCTCGCTTCTACACCTGCGCTGACGCCTAAGCTGTCCTCAAATTCTACTTGGCACGTCCATGGTAACGTTTGTTCCACCTAAGATCGCGACAACTAAGAGGATTGTATTCTCTACGACGATTGATAGCCCTTATGGCAGCCGACAATTATTCGAATTTTCTTCGAATGGAACAATAATTAGTAAGTATGTACCTACTAGTTAAACATGGTGGTAAGAACGTGTTTTTATTGGTTTATTTTACGATTATTACCAAGTGGCCATGATTGCAGAAGTAAATTCAATAAAGAACCACGGTATACCATCATCTGTGGACAGGACTATTTACTTTATTGTGTGGTCGATGCTTGTTCCTGGCGTGCGGCGGCTGCCTGGTCCGGCGCGGCTCCTCCCTGCCCGCCTCCCCGCCGCCCCCGCTGTCCGACATGGACGCGTGCCCCGACGACCTGTTCTCATCGGAACTGCTGTTGCACTCGCGGACACCGTTCTGGAATAAAAGACCGGATTCATGAGTAGGTTTAATATTAAGGTAGATATTTATCTATCAGCCTATAGACGTCCACTGCTGGACACAGGCCGCCCCAACGACTTCCACACATCACGGTCCTCTGCCACTCGCATCCACCGGCTTCCTGCGACACGTGTGATGTCATCAGTCCACCTTGTGGGGGGCCGTCCTACACGTCGTCTTCCGATTCGCGGTCGCCATTCTAGAACCTTACTGCCCCAACGGCCATCGATTCTGCGAGCTATGTGTCCTGCCCACTGCCACTTCAACTTGGAAATTCTTTGAGCTATGTCGGTTACTCCAGTTCGTCTACGGATCTCTTCATTTCTGATTCTATCGCGTAGCGAAACCCCGAGCATAGCTCTCTCCATTGCGCGTTGAGCGACCATGAGCCTTCTTATGCGGCCCATAGTCAGCGACCACGTCTCGGCACCATATGTCATCACTGGCAGCACATATTTAAGTATCCCCTTCATGTTAGGATTTTCTCCTGAGTAGCGTCTTAATCATGATCCAAACCAGTTATCCCTATACAATTATGATTGCCCTCAGATCTACCCACAATTTATAGATGTTATCATCCATTTGCAATTGCATTACAAATCATTTTTCCAATGAAAAGTGTTTTGTTATGGAGGTAGGTACTTGGAAATTAAATCAGTCTATAAATTTTTGCGTTAGATTATTAGTAACTAATAACTATATACATCATATATCAGGGATGCCATCTGAGAGGGATAGAGCAAAAAAGTAGTACCTAAAAAGAGCTTGGTCTAGAGTAGGCACACGTAATTGTTCAATATTAAAATACATGAATAAGCTCACTACAATCGTCACCCTGGACCCTGGAGTCATCAATCATCGAGATGATACACCTTACTCATATTACGAAACTTAATTCATTCAATAAACATGGTCGCCATTGTCGCAGGTGGTTTCGCTTTTAATATTTAAGGTTCCCACCGACTGCGCTTTTCCCTATCACGAGATCGTGGGACTCCGTCGTGAACAATGGAAATTTGTATTTTTTACCTCTGTAAACACTTTCACCGTTGCGTCTCGGTATAATTACTTACCGTTGATTATCGAGATGCGATCATGACTAATTAGTTAAAAAACTATATTGGCTATTGTTTGAAAACTATGTTGTCGTGTTTGTTGTTACAGCCATGCTTTTTAAATTTAAGTACCTACTACGTATAATTTCAATTTTTAAAGCAAATAGGTACCCCAATTCCGGTATATAACTGTTCTTCATATAGAGAACTCAAATGAGTTCAAATAACAGGGCCAACTGTAGGTTATAAAAATTACGTGCCTAAATTCTTAGAAATTTAAGAAATGACTCCCCACACTGAGCCCACGGAAAAACGCTAGTAGCTGATTTTTTTAAACAAGGCGTTCCCTTGTTTAAAAAATTCAGGCAATTATTATATATATTACATAAACGTGTCCATATAACGTACTGATCCATCTGTTAAAATATTTTACACTATTTTTGTTACACCTTATATATATCGAGGTAATCGAACCCTGAACTTCATCATCGCTATAGCCAACCCAAGGCTGCGACTACTGAAACAACGATGCAGCTTTTAAAACCTACCTTTATTAATGCAATCGGTTAAAGAAAAATATTGTTCTGTTACAATTAATTAAACTAGCCACCCATTTCAGGTTCAAGTTTAGGTAGGTGTTGCCTTATCTTAACCATTACAGTCAACCTGGGGCTCAATTCTGCTAATTTACAAATACATCAGTGGGGTGTCGATAGCGTGTCGATTGAATGATTTTAGACATTTGGTAGTCTACTAGTTTTTTAAGACTAGCGGCTTTCCACTGACCAGCCATTCAACTGCCATTGAACTATTTCATATTCTGTACTTCAGTCGTGGATCAACATAATATTGATAGCCTATGTAATGACACACACAACTATTGAGACTCCATCGAGACGACATTTAAGTTTTAGCAGAATAGCCAATCCATCACTGTCGTAATGGAACCTCAATAGTTTGTCGCTGGAATGGCAATTCTATGTCATTTTATTTAAATTAGCAGAATTGGCCCCTGATAGCTTACTTACAGCTATCATTACGTGGCATTCAGAACGAGCCTTCTTGTACCCACCTACTTTATTTTATGCAAATCCACTATAAAGAAACTCAGTAAAGAATACACTTAGATCGTGACGTTAACATAACTTTCTACGTATACATGAAGGCCACACATGTTAATACTATTATATTCAATCCCAAATCCGAATTGCCAAGCTGATTGGCTCACTTAGTGACCCTGCTTTCTGTGCCGAGAGTCCCGGATTCGTATCCCGGTAGGGGCATATGTGTGATGCCCGAGTCTTAGACAAGATCCCGACAATAACCGTCGGAGGAGTAGCGGCCGCCCCGCCAGGCATAACACCCGCCTGGCTGGAAGATCTTCCCATTACCGCCAAAGCTTCATACACTGCTTATGATCAAATTTGTTCTAGATGTATGATATAGTGATTTATCGTTGTCTCGTTCCCAGTATACAGGGAAGCGTTAAACAAGCTTTCCTATGCGCCCTTTGTGCTTATATCACTGGAACTTATTTTTCCTTTCGCTACGACGCGCTTCGCTCAGTCCAAAACAGCTGAAGAAACTATATTCCGATTAAAAAAATATTAAGTAGAACATACTTAGTATAGGCCAAACGTTTTAACTGCGATAAGTCGTTAATTAAACTCTGAAATAACCACGTGCAAAATGCCTCACAATTATATAGGTACTATAAAATTATAGACCTCTATTAATTACCTGTTGTAAAAGCAGACATGATGGAAGCTTAAAGTAGGTTCAACATGTATTTGTGACCTCAGAGCAATAAAATGTAACGACGTAGTGTCGTAATGTACTCTCGCCCCGATCAAGCTTAACGGAGAGCCCAATGGCTTAGTATAACTGGACTATAACTTGTGTGGGTGATTGGATTTGTGGGATAGCGCTATTTTGAAATTGTAGAGTTGGGCAAGTGACATTATGTCACAGAATTACGAATAAGTATCAGACATACGAGCAGAGTGTTTGTCTTTGAGAACTTTACTTTTACTTGTAAGACTTTGTCCTTGGCCTATGTTCTCCAGGGGTTCCCAAACTTATTTTGTCTACTGCCCACTTTGAGAATGAATTATTTTTTAGCGCGCCCATTTTTTCACCTACTTAAAAACCACTATAACATCAAATTAAATTAATTATTGTAAGCCTCTACACAACGCCCCCATTTTTTTCTGGGTCTCTTATGCTTATGCTCGATCGTAAGAATTGGTTAAAGAGTTACACGTTCGTCGCGGCAGTTGATGACTGAAATATGATTACTGTAAGTACCTCTTCGCCCATTCCTATCTCGAATGGGCGAAGAGGTTTCCCAATATGTTTCCAATATCTAAGTAAATGACTGTCAGCACTTAACATACTGACAACTGGGGATTCCGATCGTTTGTATTAGGCACACCCGCGGACCTGTTACAATATTCAGACAGCACACGGCGTGCGCTACAATCGAAGGCTAAGAACTCTGGTCTAGCACGTAAACACACTCACACACACATATAAAAAATAACTATGTCCAGCTCTCCTTACTCTATGCCGGATCATTTACTGGGCGAAAATTTTTGTTTATGGTTTTACCACTACAATTGCATTGGGGAATTGGCTCCACTTTGGTAGTGGCAAAGTTGGGTCCGAACTTCTCAACAAGTCGGGAACACCAATATCTAGCTTAGTATACGTATACATAGCTATAGAGAATTTGGAGGGCGAGCCCATTCCCTGGTTATTACGTACATACCAAAACTCCGTTATAATAAGTAGCTCTATCTTGTTTGTTGGCACCTATAATTATAACGGTGAGTATTTTTGATGTTCTTAATTACATGAGTCACTATACGAATTAGTTACGCTAACTCACTTTGATCTTATTTTTCTACGTAATAGTACCAACGAGCCCTTCTTATCATCTGTCTGTATCATTTGTAATCCACGGAGCCGCAAGATTTACGTGCTCACAAACTATAACCAAAACAAAGCCATCGAACCGTTAAAAATATGATACCATCGTTTTTTTTTTGTAGCAAGCAGTCGCTTTCAGTAAGATAACATTAAACTATGCATCGCGAATTTGATATCATGTTTTGTCGAATACGCAATGCAGAAACAGACTAAAGTAAACCCGTTTTTGGGAATGTAATTACATTACTATTGATAAACCCAGTTCAAAACGCCATTATTGCAAAAACAAATAGGTACATTTAAAATTCAAAGCAGCGTTTTGGAAAGGTGGAATATTCTTACATCTCCCACCTCCTAACATGCTGAGGTGTGCCCATGTGGGTGGGTGGACATGCACTGATCGATGTCGTGAGCGCATGAAATGATGGGACATGAAAATATTATCTACGGCAAAAATATTTTTCCTCTGTGGAATCTGTAACCCTCCCGCAAAGAGATGTAAGAATAGTGACACTTTTTTAAAAAGACCCTGCGTTGTCTAGTGCTTGTAGCTGGTACACTCAATCAAGTTTTTAAATAACACCTCCGACTAAGTAACTCTTAGTGAATTGTTACTAGGCAGCGCTCTTTAAAAAAATAACAATATTAAACATTTATATGATATATAAACGTGATACTTATTCTCTTAAGATATTGTAGCTGCGCATTTTCTTATAGCTTATGGTACGCAACTTTCACATTCAGCGTTTTTATACAGGCTGATCCAGAAAGGTTATACTAACCCTTGAACTTCCGCTTCTTCAGCGCAATTGTAATCATCATGTGAAGTCAGATATTTGATATGCAAATTAAAAAAAAAACACAATTCTTGGGAACAACATTTTAATTAATTAAGTCGACATAATGGAATTCAGACTCCACATAATGCTTACAAATGTACTAAAAAAGCGCAGAGTCAAGGTTTAGAATTTCTTCATCATTCCATATACCTGTAGGTCCTATAGTCACCCGACAATCGTCTGTAAATTCCAGTAGATCTAGTCCTCACCTGAACAGGTGGCAGCTGCTCTGCTCGGTGATGATGATCATGCTTCGGCCGTCGCTCGAGCGCGTAGCTGCTCTGCGCCGGCGCACTGCGCACGGGTGCGCTCGCCGCCGTCAGCTGCGACACCGCGGTTATAGCCATCAATTGAGCAGCGCTGGGGGTGTCCGGTGGCAGCTGGACCGTGTCTTCGTGTTTAACTATGGCTGGAAATGAAAATATAGGAACATTCCCTAGCAAAAACTCCAGCTGTATGGCCCCAAAGTCCCAAATAACGCTTGCATTAATGGTACCGTACAATAGAGTGATAACAGTAAAACTGTGACCAGCAGCTCCCCGTAAACACAGCGAGTGGTCGAATCGAACCATTCGGATGCGTAATTGTATCGATTCTTCGATTCGGTCGTGAAGAATGGCTCTGAAAGATCGTCGTCGAAATGAGAAGATTTATAATCGAATCAATTCGGATAGTTTTCAAAGCGTTCTGAGTTGATCAGCAGGGTAGAATACGAATAGTATTAGCACCGAAAGATAATTATCATTGAAATAACTGTAGTTTTCTGAAAATTATTAAATTAATGAAATTATATCAATTACTGAGCTAATGCCAACTAAAGGTAAGTTTATAATACTTGTAAACTTTATATACATATAGGTAGGTACCTGATAATCGTTCTTAGGTAAATGATAATGTATTATCCCCTTTAATAATGCATAAATCTTAATACCTTTATTACTAGAGGCACCGGGAGCGCAAGGCGTGGTGGCCGTGTGGGCGGGCGGTGGCGGTGACAAGCGGCGGGCGTGGGCGGGCGCAGGGGCCGCCGCGCCGCCCGAAACGCGCACGCGCAGCGCCCGCGCGCCCGATACGCCACCGCACCACGCACCCTCGTCCGACGGACGGCAGCCGCTTGAGGGCCTGTAAAGAAGACATGGAGCTATATTAAAATTCTTAACACTGACTGACTGACAGACAGGTAGACAGACAGACAACGCACTGCCTAAACTGGTTGACATATACATTTGAAATCTGAAGGATATATTTACCGAGTACCCTACAGTTGCACTAACGAGGATTTTTTGGAAATTAAACCCCTAAATAATTGCCTAATACTGCCTGGAATTAAGAGTTCTTGGTAAGCCCGAATAGTTTAGTACTGATTCGATAAGGAACGAAGAGATTATGACGTGACTTGATCATGATGTTATGATCACGTGATTCTCTTTCTCGTTTTGGTTCTTGCTGTCCGATTAACCCGCTGGCAAAGTTTTGACGGACACAGTCTAAAAGATGTGTGAATAAAAGTACGAGGACATTGGGCATATACGACTGCGCTTATGATTTAGCTTAGAAAGTATCGACTCTACTGTAAGAAAAAACTGTTGAATGCGTTTCCAATTTGATCTCCGTCTGAGAACCAAATCTATGCAGAACAAATTAGGCTTAGCATTATGCACAATAATAGTTGACAAGCATTCTCTGTCTCTGTCAACAACCTTCCGATTGGTCACCCTTAACGACCATAACCAATCGAATGGTTGGCCTTAACGCATAGCCAATAACGGGCCTCGGATCATTGAGTTCACCTGACCAGGCGCGCTCGTGACTGCAGGCGGCGCAACGGGATGCGCACGCGCACAACGCGTCGCTGATAGCCGCGGCCAATCGGACGCTGTTATGTCTCTATAATGCGCATAAGCAGTTGACTGTGACACTTGTCCGTAGAAGTAAAGCGGGCTTGCAATTTGTCCCAACGCCAGTGCCCTATAATCTTCCATGAATAGGCATATAGGCCTTAAAATAAGGATTCAGGTCACAACCACCAAGACAGTTTGATATCTTGACAAACCTACTACAATTTAGCACAATTATATCGTAATTATCACTTTTAAATTGGCGACACGGCTTTTGAAAGATATTCATTTATAACTCGGCAAGATTGCTTTTATCATTAATGAAAATTTGATTCTCAACCGGCGTAGGTATGATCAAAATAAAATCATCTGAATCCTAATGTGGTTTTGGAGAGTGAAGAGAAGTTGCTATCATGCACCGGTCCGTCTATAATCAGAAATACTGGGTAATTTAGATTTTTAAATAGAAATTCACTAGAAATCCAAACAAACGAACTTATCAAGTAAAATAATTTTACCACGATCGTAATATCCTGTTTATAAGTGCATGTCATAGCACCTACTCGGAAACCGCGGAGAAAGCATGAATTGGCGGACGACAAACATTTGAATATAAACCTTAATGTGTAACTTTAAGAAGCAAATTATATTACTGATTTGATTGCCAACGATGTCAAGGAAGTGTTAGATAATAATTCGTGGGAAATGATACAGTTCTGGCATAATAAAAATACTCAACAAAGCGGCTCTACACAGCTCAACGTATCAAGCTTGAAAGGCTAATCACTGCGGTAGAGTTTGAATTAAGATACTAGTTAAACTGGTAATATTCTAGAATACTCTGAGCCAGACTGACTCAATTAGTCATCCTAAGCGCATATTAGTATTTTACAAGTAATCCTGTATAATCTAAGAATTTTATTTTGAGTTAGTTCTCATCGCCACGCTGTAGCATTGCGTTACCGCCAAATACCACAACGAGTCGCTTAATAACTATCACCCATGCATGAATACAATACGTGGAAGGCATCAGTGGTGCCATCAAAGCACCGTACACTGCGAGTTTATACCTTATATCTCGGAAATAAGTATGGAATTGAAACACTGTGCGCGCAGGTAATTCGAATGTTATGAAAATCATGTCCTTGGTTACCCTTCACGGACATTAACTGTGTTTTGATGATCTTTAACGTCGGCATGGTTGGTATTTACGTAAAGATATCGAAGATGTCATGTAGGCGTTATACTCGTAATTATGCATTTTGCAATCTAAAGTATTACGATCTACTCTATATGACAAGTGGGTAATTTGTGAAACTTTAACTTCATCGCTTAGCGGTATTACTTAACGATATGGTTAATTCTAATCAACTTCCCTTTGGAATAATTGTCATATGATATATTTTTATTTATGGCTTCCCTTTCATAAGCTTTTTTAATACTTACCTTTTGCTCCCTGATTAAATTTCGAATCGTTATACTTGTACTGTCACCGTTCCATCCCATACATACATGTACCATTGAAGCCACTTTTTGTGGCCAGGGTTATGGTCCGTCAGTACCTAAGCCACTTTCCGTATATTCATTTAGTTACCTATACGCTAATAGCTTTACTCAAACATTTAGGAGTAGTTAAGATCCAGTGTATAATCTTAATCCAGATTTAATTCATAAATATAGCTTACAAAACAGTGTGCAGGTTGCTACAAAATTCTCAAGGAAGTGGCGAAACAAAAGGTGTACATCTAACAAGAAGCTGAGTGATTCGCGGAACAAAAGAACATCTGACAAGATCTAATGGAATTCAAAGCGACGACGTCAAGTAACACCTCAAAAATATTACATTACGTAAGATAATAAGGGCGAGAATCTTGAAGTTAACATGGGAGAGATGCTATCGGTATTAAGATCACACGAGTTCGTCGACCAAAGTTGAATCGCTATGCAATTAATGCTTTATGCTTTTCGAACGCAAGCACAAGTCGTGAATATGCGGCTTACATAATGTCATATGTGAAGAAAGCACTCACCGTAATTGCGTTAATTGGTAGGTTTACATAAACCGACTTAAAAACCGCAGCAAGATAGTGTAAACACTTTGTTATTGTTTTAAAAAAAGTTAATGGTCTTAGTTTTTTTTAAGATTTCGAATATTGTAGATAGCCAGCAATAATATGCTTCAGACAAAAGAAAGCTGCACATTTTACATTGAACGCACCTAAACTACATGATTAAGGCCTCTGTTTGCTTGATGTTAGTACGGAAATAAAAGTAAATTTCTTATAAAGATACCGAGGCATAGTATAAACTAGTTTACTTGCCAACCTGCTTTACAATTAACAATTAAATTACCTTCCGCTCTCAGGTCACAGCGTAACTGTACAATAATTGTGAATAGCCAAGAAACTTTAATCCAGAGCACATAGTCTGACAAAAATTATACTGACCTCTTCCTCCAATCTTGTATGAAACTCCAGTCACAAAGATCATCTTCATCCAGAACTGTCGCTTCGTGATGGTCCGTACTTCCCCCATGAACTAGTTCAACAAGCTGTCTGGCTCTTTCAAAGTTACTCTCAAATTCGACAATAACAAAACCATCTGAACTCTTCGTTTCAAAAATATCCTTTTTATATGTGGCATCATTTATAGTGATATCTGAAGTATCATTAGCCTTAACCTCTGAATAAATAGCTTCTGGAACTTCAACTTCAGATACCATCTGCGTTCCTCCACCTTTATCTACTTCCCTCCCGATTCCAATATTACAAGTCTCATCTGGGAGTCTATTTGCGTAAATTACTTCTTCCCGGGGAACCTCCTCCTTCCATTTGAGTTCATCTTTCCTTTGATCGTTGTGCTTCCGAATTATGGAATCTCCAAAGTAAATCACAACTTTATTGTTGTTTTGTGTTATTTTGTTTGCTAGACCGCCTTCAGTAAGAGGAAGATTAGCTTTCTTACTCTTATCTTGGGAAAGTCTTTGAGCCAGTTCATCGTAGCACGGGAGACGGTTGCTGTAGAGTTTTTTATCTGCAGATGCATTAGTGTTGTCTTCGTTCTTCTTTTCAACACTTTGGTACACAGGTGGTCGACAGCAATCATCTAGTTGTGTGTATGAATTCTTTAAGAACGGTTTTGGCTCACTATAAATATGCTCCGCCGGCGACGACACTTGCGGCAAAGGAATGTACTTCTCGTGAACATTCTTCGAATTGTGATTCTCATTCTTCCTGAAGTTGAGAACACTACGACGTACTTTGGACTCTGTACCATCGCCGCTGTTCATTTTCTTCGATCGAGAGTTGCCAAGTAATTTGAACAGCGCATTGTGCTCCGATTGCGGTTTCACACGATCGGTGCTCGGCGCTCGACGCATCCCGAATGGCCCCACTTCGTCTTCCAAGGGATGCGGGTACAGCTGCTCGCAGCTAGTGGACTTATGAGTGGTGATCTTCGTTTTGGTCGACGTTATCGGCTCCCTGCTCTGCCAGTGTCTCACCGATAGTCTCGCGGCCCCGCGAATAAACTTCATAGGCTCCCACGCCTCCGCTTTCTTAAGTATAAAGTTGTCACACATGTTGTGTTTGGGTTTCCTGGCGTCGGCGGCGTGGCAGGACTGCAGCTCGCGGCAGAGGAAGCACGAGCATCGCGCCGGGCACAGCATGTCTGCGCGGACGTGCCGGCCGCACTGAGCGCCGCGCCACCGACGCCGACGCTCGCCGTTAGCCCTCCGAGCCATTGTTGCCGCCCCGCTACAGTCGCACGCGTCGCCACTCATCGCCGACACACGGGTTATCCACGGATTAATGTTACCGTTTTGATGAAAGCCAAAGACACGCTCGAGCCGGACGCTAATGGCCATCGAGATCGGTCAATTAAATCGCTCTTTTTATAGACTGTTTAAATGCTTCTGCATATCATCAGACATCAGTACTCACACCGACATACTTGCATGTGCAGCATGTATGAATTGAATGCGAGGTGAACGAAACCATAAGTTGTGCACGCTAAATATAGAGCACACTTGAAACTGGGGTTATTATGCACTCATGCGCCGCCCCGTAATGATACGCTGCCCAGCGCTGGACTGCGTGGAGCCATCGTACGTGTCGGTGGTGTGTTGCGATGTTTCATTTCCAGTTAAGTTAAGATAAGTTTATATTATGGCAGGGATAAATGATAAAAAAAATATTCGATGTTCAATATTGAATTCGCATTGAATATGTCAGTAATAAATAGTTAGCTGCTGATTTATTATTTAATTCACGGCCTGTTTCTTAAACTTCTTAAGATGCCTGCGGCAAAATGTTTACTCATTCTATTATTCACATAAGTACCTCAAAAATGCCATATAATTAGCAACCTACTATCAAAACAGATATTTTATTTGTAAGCTAATTAACAAGGATTGAAACCGATCGAAAATATATCGAACACTCGCTGGATAGATCCCAGAGAGGTTGTTATGATACTATTGTATTGTAACGCATATTACGCGTTTCCGTTACACTATCAACGATACGTTATATTTATAGCCCGTCTATAACTACGCTTTATAGTCTATTTTGATTTTATAGACAATAAATAACAAAGGCGTAGCTGCGGACTTAATTGACTACTTGACTGACTTGACTCTAGAACTTATTACGCCAAGACCATGTTTGAGACGATAAGAAATATACTATTTAGGTAGTAATTTCATCTTACATTCATAAATATTTACTAACCTTAGTAATAACTATGTGGTATAAATGAGTCTTTATAACAGCCAAATAGTATCATAATACTTCCCTACCGACTATCTGAGGATATCTCAAAGAAGGCTCTTAATCAAAACAACTTAGATAATGTATGGATAGACGACTTACAATAAGATATATGATAAGTAATACGAAACAAAGTCAAACTTGCTTTAGGCATCAGCATAATGTATTGTGCGAGGACCTTAATGACGTCCTCGAATCGCCATAAAGGCTCAGGGCGCATACCGACCAAAAGCATTGGAAGATGTACGTATACTTACCTGTGTGCAGATTTATATTCCAAAAAAGATTTTAAATCATCGGAATGGTATTTGCTAACTACATCTAGAAATTTAAAGTCATGCACACTCAATGAATAATAAAAGTAAAAATTAACTCAAATTACCTCAGTCAATTAAAGCGTAACAAAAAATATGAGAAAGATGTTAAAATGTATCAAGTAACAGTTACTTTCATTGCATAAAACACTGGAGCTTACACTCGACAGGTATTGTTCATTCGGTTATAATCGTTGAGATGAAATTAAGGTGCACCGCATATTAAAGACTACTCTAAGTCGTCTATTTTTGTTAGAAACACACGACTAGCTTCGTAGCTTACCAAATGTGGAGGATTGATAGTTCAATGCAAGTCAAAGTTACGACTCTGCCCAACATCATGGTCACATAGTAGAGTTTTGGGAAAGACAAGCCAATTATGGACGTGTCTTATGAGCCCCAACGCACTTGTAACACTGCAATTCCTGTAGGCTGTACCTTGATTTACTATGGGTAGAGATGAAGACAATGACGAATCGTTGGAGTTCAAGTCATAGTCGGCTAGTCGCATTATGTGTGTAGCACCTTATTCTAAATAAATCGCCATGAGACTATTCCCATCCCAAGCGTAACAGAGAAAGTCCCGCATTCAAAGGTTATTGTTTAAACTAATTTTCACATAGCTAATAACAGCGTTTGATATACACGAGCAGACAATGTTGTAAGAATATTCAATGTTTTAGCGCCGTAGATAAGGTACTAAAATAATATGAATAAAACGCAAACGAACAATATGGGGTAACAGGCAGGCGAAGATTCGCTTCGGACGATCACAGTTTTTTGAAAGCGTCGGGATGCTTAAATGTAATTGTTGCATTGTCACTGGTAATTTAAAAAGGCGTCCACACAATCCGTCCCGTGCCGTGCGTGTATCGTCTATCGACGGGTTCGAAGTACATGATAAGTCTTTTAGTAAAAGGATACAGGATTTTAATCGTAAAATTGCTTTCCTCCCCATGCCTAAGTCCAAATATATTTCTTACCGTTAATCCAAAATTTGGTTCGTAACTTTCACATGTTGAACTCTCGTGACCTCACAAATACTGAGCATTTGTCCCTTAGACTTTAAAAAAATAGTTTGGAAATGTTACCGGCACATAAGTGACGCGGCTGTTAAAAAAATAATGTATATTCCGTCCACCTGGACCGGGACGAGACGAATTATTTAGTCATTTGCATTTAAAATGGACCCGGTTCATAGGGCTGACCCTTGGCTAAATATTAAATGACTTAATTTTAGAAATTATCGATAGTAATTTACTAGATTCTGTATCTTTATTATCCCAACAAGAGCACTGAACACGAAAAATCCCACGTCTTCTTTCTGGACTGTATAAATACTTATTCGCGTCTTTTAGAAATTTTCTAATCTTGGGCAGCCTAATTCGTACTTAAGTTGAATTAAATTAAATTAATTTTGTCTGAATTGACAAATATATATTGACTTAATCAATCATATCACAATCTCAAACCCATCAATCTCAATTCTGTCGCTACGTGGCGCAGCCCTGCGTCTCAGTCGCAGCTTCTGTGCAAAAGGGCGTGCACCTTAAAATATAGCCTCACAATACAGAAACAGGATTTATCAACGCGTCGGAATGCTATCTGTGTCCGGGACCGGGCGGGATTGGGAACACATCGAAAATTGGGTGGATTGATTCGGACGTTATACAGTATGATTCAAAAAAGGTATACTAGGCCTTGAACCTGGGCTTCTTTTGCGCATTTGAAAACACTATTTGAAGCCGGAATTTGGATGTCAATTTAAAAAATTTATATTGTTCGCATAAAATCTCGTTTGACATTTTTGGGAGCAAAAATATTTTTTTTAAATCGACTTAACGGAATTATGACTTCACTTACCCCAACATTTATAGACGTTTTATAACTGTATACAGGTTGATTGAGAAAGGATATACTAAGTTTGGAACCTTGGCTTCTTTAGCGCATTTGTAAACACTATCCCCCAAATTTATAGACGTTTTATAACATTTTCACACGTCATATAGTACTGCGCAACGCAAAACTAATATGCGCTGTTCTTTATGTCGTTTGATAAAGTTATAAAAATCTACTAAGGTTCATACTCGCATATGAGTCGTTCTTAGCTCAAATTAATAACAAATGCCAAAAATAGGTCTTGCGATTCAACGTTGTGCAAATGATATTCAAGTTTGTTTTCGAACTCAGCAAAACACCTCTATCTCGCACATGCTAACAAATGCTTTCGGGTACAAGAAACAACCCATACGTTAACTGATCTAAAACAAACTAAAGAGATGCTTCCTGGAAAAGGTTAATTTCACAACCGGTCTACCGAATACGGTTAGGTTAGCAAACGTTGTGAACTCTACTATACCACATGGGGTTGGCTTCCGATCCAGTTGTAGAGTTATTGACAAATGCAAACAATACTATTATAAGTATGGCCTAAATTTACGTACAAAATAACTTATTTACCTTGGACCTAAATATAAGGAAAAAATGTCGTATCAAGTCATACCACTGTGTTTGCTCGAATAATCGCTCAACCAGACTAAATTACAGTACCAAATTTGTTAAGATTTTGATATGATTATGAAGAGTTACGGTAATGGTAGACCACACACACACATTATAGGTGTGTGAGGTTTTACATAATCCTGCTAGAGTGTTATTTTGTGAGAGGTCTTGAGTGATCGAACGCCACGCACGCCCTTAGTTGATCAGCTGTTTACCTCCTAGGCTTTGGTCGCAGTATCTCGTGCGGCGCGGGCTGGCGGCGCGGCGTCCAGGCTGCGCACGCGCAGGCGCGCTCCACGCGCGGCTCGCCCGCGCCGCCCTCCCCGCCGCTCAGCGGCGCCGCCTCCGCTCGCGGAGTGCACGCATCCTCACTACAGACAACAAAACAATGGACTTAAACATGCGATGAAACAAGGTAGATCTACATCGGCCTGCAATTATGTGACATGACCGGAAAGCTACAGAAAATCTTGAGTTTTAACTCTTTCATATACAGAGGTACCTACATGGGTACATCGAAATAAGAAGACTCAGTTCATAATAACTCGGCGCATTTGATATTGTACAGTAAGGTAAACGCTTGAAATGCACGATAACTAACGTCCATTCTATTCTTATTCAGTCTTCTATAAAGAACTGCTTGGCAAATATTAACAATCGCTCCCCTTGTTTAGTGTTATGGTCATCGAATCGCGTTGCAGTCCATGCGCGTGCGCACAATGGGCTCTCTGTGGGCCACGGAACTCGGTCGTTCGCCGGACGCGCGAGCCGCCCGGCCCGCGCCTGCGCGCTCGCCCGGTGGTGGCTGCCCCGAGAGATTATTTTATCAACTAGTTTCTAAGTTACGCGTATCTACTTAGTAAGCCTGTTGCTTGATTTAAGTGAGGAATTATCATTAGATATGCTTTCAATGCTTTAGTTATGAACACAATTTCGGAATGCATCAATACAATAACGTAAAATACATATTATGTATTATTGTAAATCATCTTCATTGTTATCTTTATTTCATTAAATTAAATTGATTGTATATACCAATCTGTCCTGTAAAAGCGAAATTCGACAGAAAATCCCCGTACGATCCATGCGGTTTGAGTAAAATATTCTTCCCTATCTAGGATGTACCACTAGTAAATACTAACTAACGACAAACCTCTCATCTACTCATGGCGAAGGATCAGAGCACGTAGCTCAGACAGTTATTATAATAGTTATACAAGCATTGCATTAGCTAGACAACTACGCAAGTAAAAGTCAGATATTAGCGTTTTACCAACCGTACTATTACCATAATAACAGTTTATGATTGAGCAATATATAAAATCTAATTTAATCCAACTAAAATCAAAGGTCGTTGCGTACAACGCCACGGGTCACTGGTGTTCAAGGGTCCGGGTTCAGTCCCGCCCATTGTCTATCGCCACGGCCGATTGGCCAAGTGGGCGCAGCTTCCTTACACTCCCTAATCGGTGCTTGGTGATATCCAAATTACTGGTTGTAGGGAAAGTTAGCACCAAGGAAGGAAATAATATTGGGGCTATGAAATGAGTCCATTTCATTATTTACTGATTATCATTTGTTCAATGGTTTATTTTCGAAAAAGTTCGATATACCGTATACTATAGTCACGTTCAAAAGTATTAAGTCCGTAGGTGTAACATATAAAGGTCCCATTCTCCCTTACACCGATAGCTTTAATAATTGTAGTTTAAAGCAGCTTCCTAAATATACAATTAATCTTTACAAACTCTACGTATCCTCTTCCTACATTACATCTCCATATTTAGACAATTACACATACTACTTAAACATGAACACGACCGGTAGCAACCGCGTCATTAATCAGAGCTGTCTGTAGCGTGCGCACGCCCCGACTCGCGGCGCGGGCGCAGCGAAGCCTCTACCCCGCTCATTATCCCGAGCTATGTGCCGTCCACCGGGAAATACGTAACATTGTTTTGCGATGAAACGACAAAAATGTTGATACTACCGATTATGTAGAGCCGGTCCGTAGATTGTGACGCTAACTTCACTACCTGTATTACGCATACCAGTGGGTACGCCATTGGTGCTCTACTTTTGAAAAGTAATTATGTTTTTAAACGTAATTATATAGAGCACATTCCTTCCAAATAAATTATATGTTAGGACTAGGAACTGTATTTAGCCTATGCTTTCGATTCTGTTGTCTACAAAATAGGTATCTACAACTTTTCTTTATACAGCTGTTCTTGGCTGTATCGAGTAATAGTTCTGATCTCGTTTATACGTTGCGAAAATAAGAAGGTTGGTGATATTCTAGTCTAGTCGAACCCAGCCTCTGTACCAATATAATCAGCGCTAGCAATTATTATAATTATTAATTATGTGCCTGTACAGCGAAAAGGCAAGCCTTCTGGCCCAGGTCAGAGTAAATTCAACATGACTGTACCATTTTTTCTGTATCCCTATCTTACTATAACTAATGTTAGTGTAATCTGTGTCGATTTAATTTCATTTCACTACACGATGGTGTCGACATATTATTTTAGAAATTATTCTTAAATCATGCTTGAAATACATTTACAAACGTTTTATTTAAGTTTTAATGTTGGCTAGTGCTTTAATTACTTGGAAAGTTCTAAATAAAAATAAATCTACATACCTAGGTACTACGCCAATTGATATCCAAAGTACACCAACTAAAATCCTAATCACCAATTAAACCTTTATCTGTAGTCATAAAACCAATTAAAAAATAAAGTAATCGTTCATCACAGCGGGTATTCAATAACAGTTCAAAATTCCTTGCTACGGAATTTAAGATGTGGGTATCTCTGGATTTGCGGTGTGGTGACCCCGCAGTCTGTACGATGTAGCTGACACAATGGCATCCAAAAACGAAAAAGACTGGTCGATTAAGGATTTACACGGGTCCCAGATACCATTCTTGTGTAGCTATCTATACTCGGTCCGGGACCAGGTGGTTGAAAACACAGAAAACAAAATGTTAAAAGAGACCAGCTGGGAGTGTTTCTTTCTGTTGTTTTCTATAAAAGCGTACCGACTAAAACTTCATTTAAATAAATTTTAGTTTTAACGACTAGCTGGTTGCACCTTCTCAATTGGCAATAATTACGAAAGAACACAGCACACTTCTAAAGTACAGTCAATATGAAAAATTTAAACGAAAAGATAAAAGTTAAAATGAAATCTATTTTTTAATCATTGATCCAGGGAGAGTTTGTGATTTCTGACCACTTCCGTGCTTTGCTTTGTTAGGTGAAGTAAATCAGCGTTAGTGGGGTTCAGTGGATAATTCTAATGCAATATTTGATGATATTGAATGGACTCGATAGATATATTTAATCTGTTTGTAGTATAACCTAGGACCTACGTACCTATTAATATACAACGTATAATTTAAATAACGCAAGAAATACCCTCGTTTTTTAAGAGTGCTATCTACTACTCATTCTGAAACAGCTAATTTCAGGCTTTGTATTAATTCAATAACACGTTGCAATGATGAACTAGGTACGTAGGTACTTAGGTAGCAAAGCCTTATTATATACCGATGAATAACTTTATGTTGCTACCACTGAGTTCGAAAGTTATGACACTGTGGACTGTCATAATATATATACGACGTTAACTGTACATGTAAAACTGTATTGCGTATAGAGACAACTCGGCCGGTACACAATTAAACATTTATTAATTGCCTGTTTTATTATAGATACCTGCAACTAGAAGATTCCGATAGGCTTTCATCAGAGAAGTCCATTAAGGTGGAAGCTCAGGGTCAGGGCGCGAAATTCAAAATGTCAATGGTTTTTATTTTTTTTACGAAAAATTTGGACAATTTTGCGATGTAATTTAGTATTTTGCGATATTAGCATTCTACATTGGATGTTTCGATGTATTAAGTTTGCTTAAAAAAATACCTAAAGCGATACAACACCATAAAGTTAGTAAAAGTAGCGGTTTTTACAAACCTCATGGTATTGTATCGGATTAGGTACCTCTTTAAGCAAACTTAATACATTGAGATATCTAATGTAGAATGCTAATATCGCAAAACACTAAATTACATCGTAAAGTTGTCCAAATTTTTCGTAAAAAAAAATAAAAACCATTGACATTTTGAATTTCGCGCCCTGACCCTGAGCTTCCCCCTTAAAGTTCAATTTAGTTGTATTGACCTCTAGCATTACAAATACATTTTTGAATTACATGAGTAGGTAGGCTTAGGTAAGCTATTAAGTTTTTGACAAAGCTTTATTAATCTTCTTCAATTAATAATAATTCAAATAATTATTTATAAAAGGTATACTTACCCCAAATTTATAGACGTTTTATAACTTTATCAAGCGTCATATAGTAATGCGCAAAGCAAAACTCTTGGGCGCAGTAAGATATGACGTTTGATAATGTTATAAAACGTCTATAAATTTGGGTTAAGTATACCTTTTCTGAACCATGCTGTATAACCATCAGTCTACCTACGGAGATACATTTTTAATAACTACCACAGAATATACTTAAGTGTGAAGTAAGTAAACAATTTCTAATTACACTTTCACTTGATGAGACGCGTTTGATTCCCATGATATTTGCTTTAGTCATGGGATTTTCATCATCACGATAAATATAACATGGTGTTTTCTAGCTATTAAACAAATCATGAGCCATAATAGTATGAGCCATAATGATGAGTAGGTGTTTGTACATACTAACACTAATTCTTAGATTAGCAAAACTGATTACTTTTTGTCGGATTTGGCGTAAGAGCCAGGTCGGGAAAAGGGAAGATTGCCAGCCACGCGGGTGGTGTGCCTGGCGGGTCGGCCGCTATGCCTGCTTCTATAAGTTACGTTCTCCGAAAACTCCTTCATCCGGGATTGAAGCATCTATTTAGGTACCTTAACCAACTTAAAACACTTTTGTACCCCCAGTCCAATTGTATATGGTACCTATAATACAAGCGTAGCCCCCGCGCGGTTACGTCGCGCCGGGCCCGAACAGTGTGGATCCGTATAGTTGTCGTATTCGTCTGGCGATATTATTATTATAATCTATCTAATTAGGTACAACACTTTCACCTATATCAGATTTCCATAAAAAGCAGATTCTTATCGTTACTAACCATCAACGAAAGCCCCCTCGAAACCGTTTGCCGCAGTCAACTATTCTGGAGTTACGGGGATAGACCGAGAGACGGACGGACGGACGGAGACGGAGGCGTTAGGAACATACAAAGACGTGTAGCTTATAAACAATTCTTGAATTTGAGATAAAAAGGAGCTGGCTTCTCTAACGCACTTATTCGACTGTCAGATCCTTCATAAACATAAGTTAGGCACCTACCTACTTGCTGGCGACTAACAACTGGTTACTACCGGTTAAATCGAAATTAAAAAGCACATTTGAAAAACCGGTATGGTTTAGCGGGACCCGATGACATCGGCTAACGCAAGCGAGTTATCTTTACTAGTCTATAATTTCATAAGGCCCCTTGTGTATGTTAACTAAACGTACCTACTTGTGTAATCATTCACAAATCGGTCAAATAATTACGATGGGAAACTAACTTTAACGAAATATTTCATAAATAACCAAAAGGATAGGTACTCACTTATTCAGATTCAAAAACAATTAATTTCGACAGAATCATGTTTGCAGTAATAGTTAGGTACTTTGGTTTAAGCAAAATAAATTGTTGCTGTTATCTTGTGGGTCCTAATAGAAGTATTAAATCAGATTATTTACACTGCGTAGGTAGATACTATTAAGTCTAATTCAATGACTGGTTAGTCTCGATCACCGTAATAGACCTTATTACAAATAAGTTACAGATTATGAAAACCCGAGAAGTTCATTGGTGTAGTTTACTTATTACATAGTTATTCTCTCCACCTAGTACCTAAGCTTGTTACTAAATTTTACTGAATTAATTAATACTGAAGTGTCCATTATTATACACTTAATATTACCATTTCCTGGTGGACAGCTTCAATCTTAGAAAAGTAAGTCGTACCTTTTTATAACTGATGAACAGCGGCTTGAATAGTTTGGCTTTAGTCTAATTATTTGTTTACTGCATGCCAGTAGGAGGTATTGGCCATAACCTATACCTCTTACTAGTCACCAAAACAAAAACTTAAGCTTCAAGGTTTCAGTCAATTTATATTCCATGTAATAGTACCGTAACTTGATTCGTAGGTGAATATTTTTGGCATCAAAATAATCGTAGGGAACATTATATTTGATACAAGAGGAAGAAAGCGCCATTTTTGGATATTTATATGTCTGTCTATCTATTAGTGCATAACGGGAAATCTACAGAATTAATTTTGACGAAACTTGGCATGGTGATAGCTTATAACTCGGGTCATCATCTAGGATATTTTTCCAGTATATGGAATAAATACGTAGTTCCACGAGGATATTTAAAAAGCCAAAGTCCACGCGCACGAAGTCGCGGTAGCTGCTAGTCTACAATAAACAAGCCTCGCTACTCTCGCTCGCCTGAAACAAACGAATTCCCAGAGACGTGGGAATATTTTTTTGTTATTTAAAAGAAGCTCGCGTTTACCTAGCCATCCATTCCGTGCTCACGTCGCGGCACTACCACTGCACTCCACTGCACTGAAAACTTTTACTTTTCCCGGTGGCGCGCGCACTAGTGCCCGCTGCGCAGGCGCATACGAGGCGCGCACGACACTGCCGCGACCCGCGCCCGTCTCTCCTATAAATTCTTTACAAGACTCGTGCCAGAGCTCGGCCCTGTACACTCAGGCGCGACGGTGCAATTATAAGCCCTTATTAGCTTTTGAGCTTGCAGACACGATCATTTTGATGGATATTGGGATTTTATGGACTGTGGATTAAAAGGCTTATGGCCGTAAGCAATCTTTATGGAGGATGGTTAATTAGCCAAAATGTTGGATCCCTTGCCAACCTAAAACTTGTTTTAACTTTATGATGAAGTAGATACTTAGGCACCAATTATTTTGGGTACGTGAAACATAAACGTCTGATGATGTTTAAATACGTTCCTGAAATCGAACTTCTAACGATGCAATTAATTAAATACATCAAAAACCACTTTATCAATCATAAAACACGAATCAAACTAAACGTAAAAATAATACAGTAAGTACTTAGAAGGATTGTGCAATGTTCTAAAAGACCTAGTCAACCGATGGAAGACTCAAAACACCGCAAGATTTTATTTCCGGAAATAGCGAGGAAACCCATATAGGGAGATAAGAGCACATTTTTAAGAACATACTTTCGAGCCGAGATGTAATCTTGGACAACCACGTGGGCCTAAATTGTAAAATTAAGAGCGTGGTTGTACCTGCGGCCGGCGCGCGCGCAGCCTCCGGTCGTCGCTCGAGCAACCAGTCAGACCGCATGCTCCTCCCCCGCCCGCACACTTCGGTCCCAAACTTTTAAATACATTATAGAATTCAAACCTTAACGTAACCCCTTAAAGTATAAACAAATTGTTGATTGATCTGTACTTATTACTGTTCATTTATTGGCGTAAATATCTCTGCTATTTCGTACAAGACGTACTGTGCAGGGTTCTCTACATATTTGTCCAAATTTGGGCGACTGTAGACCATAACGGGAGGTGATAAGAGCGAATTCTGCCGCGCAGGTTGGCTTACGCACCTGTTGGTAGCCAACGGCCAATAATCATCGCTTACCGATACTTGTGATGATGTTCGGGCTTACAAAGCCAATTATGAATGTTGAAATGTTAAAATGGCATAATATGAGGGTTTCCGAGATGATTGAAATCAGTCAAGTGGGTCTTCTTAAAACACGGGAACGATAATCCGAGTTGAATAGTCAAATTTTAAATTTAGTTCTATCTTCTATATCAATCTAGGTACCTACTTAGTCGAAATACCAAGCTAGCTCTATAGTCAACAATACGGACATTCCCCGAGGTTTCCACAATCCACGACAAGTACTGCCCTACTTAGCTAAGCAAGAAATAAGATAATCTGACTAGTTTTACCAGCTTAGGCATCTATCTATTCTACTAACTTTAGGTAATAGCAGTAAGTCCCCACGATATTCCAGCAAATCCTTTTATTTCCCGTGATTAAAGTTTCCTATAATATGTTGATGTTGACGCGAGTTTATAAGCTATCGCCATGGTAAGTTGCATCAAAATTCGTACAGTAGATTACTCGTCGGGTGCGAAAAGACAAACAAAAACTTCGAAACTAGCGGATTTGGCCTCTGTTTTGAAAATAATGTCTCCCACGATATATTTTTTCAAAGGAATGTACAGACAGACACATTACAAACGAAGTATAATGTAGAGATACGTGACAACGTCCAAGCTCAATGTTCGGACTCGGTTCTAATGGCATTTCGTACGTCATAAAAAAAACGATCGACTGAGGATAGGTACATACTAATCTTTCTTTACACATTTGCCATTTAATGACGTCAGCTCCCCCCGCACAATGACGCTGATGGCATAACACCCTAATACCGGAATATTGGGAATATAAAGGCATCAACACAATTCATTATTTATTGCAGTTTTGTTTCTTTGTCTTTTCGTCGAAGGCATTTTTGGGACAGGGCCACGTGCGATCCTTGTACGACAGGGTGATGCAGCGCGTCTTATCACCCGCGAAGAACATCTTGTAGATAAGAGCGAGCAGCCCTGCGCCTACTGCGATACCACCTACAACACAATATGTTAAAACTATAATACCTACCTAAAATTATCCCGATCCTTGAAATACGTTTTACGTACTGTTGTTTACCTGCTACATCTTACGAATAAATATATATTTGTTGGCTTGGCTACATCCTATGCCTGTTATCCAGGACCTACAGCAGTATTTTTAAGCCACCCACAATTTGAACCTCTTTTATTGGATTTACATCATCTCTTCATTATTGAAATAGGGGGATACCTTATTCTTTAAATAGACCTCCAGTCCGCATGCATAATGCTGATTGCAGGGATGTCAGTATTGCTCTGGAGATATAATTATCTTACATTTCCACTAAAATTATATGTAGTTACCGGCCGCACGGAAACTATCAATTATCCATACATAATACCGCCCGCGTTTTCCCAGATAGTAGATATCTACTCACCTTTAGCGAGATAGGTGCCAGGACGAGAGGGGCAAGCAAGATCACCAGCGAACTTACACGTGTTCCAGCTGCGTGCGGTTATAAAGATACAGTGTGGCAAGCGTGCCAGTGCAAGTGTTTATAGCCAAGTCCCCAGTTAATAATTATTATACGCAAATGATCTTACCGATGACTGGCAGCCACTCTCCCACCCCATCGTCACCTCTACGACTCATTATATGAAGCTATGATAAGTTTTATTAAAAAAAAACATTTTGTTTTCGGAAATTTTGACAAAAATGTGACTGAAGGACTTGTCACTCTTTATTTTTTTAATAGTGAGTGATGTCCCGATTCTTCTGTCAAAGATAGTAACAGAACTCTCCGCCTTCGAAGCGAACAGTATTTTTTTTCTTCTTCACACTTGTTGTTGGCAGAATCTTAGTACGAGGAGATCTATAATGCTTAAATTTAATTGAAAAAGCCTGATTTTTATTGTTCTTCTTAATGAAGGATCGCGTTTCGTGTTTTGGATATTTCTTGTACTTCATTCAGAATATATTTTTGACAGTGTTTGGATTGCGTATGTCTTTCTTTTCTTTTACAGCGGAAAAAAACATCAGCTAGAGCCCCCAACGAATCAAGCATTTTATACTTGTGCAGTTATGGTTGGTCCTGCCATATCGATCATAATACCTAGCTAGAATGTTTTATCACTTTATATTGAGTTACTAATTATAATTAGAATCAACCAACTAGTTTTACAATTCAGGCCACTCAAGGAATTTGTTGGTACAAAATAAAAAATAACAAATATATTATAATACATGATATTGTATTTGGAACAATATTCTCTCTTACAGCATAATATAAATTATAGCTTGGTGATCGTCACTGATACAAAATATATAGTAATTAATAATACCTTATGTATACACTCGTCGACGCCCCGATACGATCCTTCAATAAACAATTTAATTTTGTATTTTCAATTAAAACCCGCCGTCGGCCCAAATTTTTTCGTGCTCTTTATAAAAAAAAAATAAGTACTCTGTAATATCATAGGCTCGTGCAGACTAGACGTAGCTAATCTTTTGGTATGCAAGCACCGTACCACATGCAGCGGTTATTAGTTTAAACAGAATCCAAAAAGAAACACAAAATTCCTACTTAATAGGCTATGTATGCTTATATTTACGAGCCAATTTTGATTGTACCTTCAGTTCATTTTTGTGCAGATACCTTCCAAAATGTACTTAGTATATTATGAAGAAAAATACTACCGGAGAACACATCCACAACGAACATATTTCATTATGTGTAGGCCTTCATTCAAGTGACAGCTGTCAAGAGGGCGCTAGTAGATATACAGGTGACTCAGATATGGTATACAAAGCTTAAACGTGAGCTGCTTCTTTAACCCATTTATTATCATTAGGTGAAATCAGAATTTATTTAATTGTCGAATTTAAAAAATATATTTTATTCCCAACAAAATGAGAGATTTTTTGTAGACAATAATTTATTTTTTAAATTGACATATCGAAGTTTTATCTTCACATGATGTGCGTCAATGAAGCGTAGGTGCATCGCTTAGTATACCCTTACTGAATCACCCTATATAACAATTTAAAGCAGCCCTATGTATGAGTTTGGAATGTATTCAAATACTGATCGAGCGATCGATTGTTTGCATATCGATTCAATTTCTCAATCGGTATTTGATGGTTCAAAACTCGAAGGCTACAATCCATGTTCTTGTGGGCATATGTTAAAGGCAGTAGAGTGCACGTAGTCTCGGGCGACGGCGTTCCATACTAAAACTAATGGCGTTACATGTGACTATTTCTTATCTGTCCATCGCATTCGCACACTTCAGGCTCTTGTATCACTCGCCATAATCCGATGTAGCCTGCAATTATAATTTTGAAAAGTTAATTGTAGCCTTAAAAGTAGCGTACTAGAGTTAAACTTCGCAAGGTAACAACTTGCATGTCAATACAAAATGTTACCGGCACTAAATCTGGGCCATAAGTCGGAAACAATTGAGTCATAATTAAATGGTAACTGCATCGAAACTGTCACTTTTGATCGCTTTTCTGCAAACATTCCAAAATGATAATTTCAATGTCATCAGCATTCCTAGTCGAGTCCGAGTCGAGTCAATTGTGTTTGCAGACTTGGAGCCCTGGGGAAGAATCATTAAGTATCCTTATCATTCTGCAGTTTTTAACAATAATTATCACTTACTGATTGACGAAGAAAAACATCGAGAGGAAAGCTGTAAGTCTACGAAAAGTTATTTTCGGTAACGATTTAATTAATTGCAATTTTAAATAATATTTCATTAGTATTATTTGTTTTTTCATTTCACTGTGAACCCAGGCTGAAAGAAACTTCTAACCCGGGTCAACAATCAAGTCTTTTTATTCCAGGAAATGGAAAGGTTTCTGGCGAATCGTCCAAATAATCAAGTAACACTAACTAATTTGTAATTCGTGGATATAGGCTAGTAATTTGACAAGGAACTGAATGCTACCACTGCCTAGAAATCGTTGAATAAAAAATGTTTTTTATGGACTCACGCTGGCAAATATGATGACTCACCTTAGCTCAGATGTTATTTTCTAGCCTGCAGCGCGTTGGATAACCAGTCCATCGCCTGATCGAGTCCCTCGCCGCGCACGGCCGAGGTCTTGAAGATCTGGAAGGTGCGGTCGCGCAGCGCGTCCAGGCCCAGCGCCTGGTGCACCTCGGCGACCGTGAGGCAGCCCGCCATGTCCTGCTTGTTGGCTAAGACGACGAGGATCGCGTTGGCTAACTCCTCTTCCTGGGAACAAAGCATAAAATTCTGTGTAGCCATCTGTAAAGTCAAGCATCTAGAACAAATTCGAATACCTAGTCGTATAGAATATATGGACATATTAGTATATTTTTTTTTGGAAAGCTTTAGTCAGCCAGCATCAACGGTGAGTTGCGTCCACAGACCCTTGTGATAAGTACCTTGTAATAAACCATGACCATGTTCAAGAGCAAAACAGTAAAATTAGTTAATTTGAACCTCTCCTCTAATTTTGCTACTAACCCTAATTCTAAGCCGCTAACGGGAAAAATAAAAAATATATAAATATATTCAATCAATATTTCTGTAAATATAAATTATATTAGAAATGAGGTAAGTATCACTATGCTCATATTTTTTTCATGTTGTATGAACAGATGGGCTAACAGTTTTTAACTAGGTACTATTATGATTATTGTTTTCCAATGTATACTAAATTACAGTTATATTATGTGTATAGATAGATAGATAGATTATAGTACAATTACAAGAAACTTTTCACAAAACCATGTAAACATATATTGGATTGATATTTTGTCTAATCTAAATTGAAAATCACATAATAAATTGTTATCTTAACATCTACACAACATGTCAATTTAAAAACTAAAAATTGTCAATCATGGTTCAATCCTTCCTTAAAATGAAATCCTATGTTTTTCTGTAGCATTTTCCTAATTTTACTAGGGTCAACTGGTAGCGTAACCTCCCCAATATTTACAAGAATTACTGCCATCTACCCTTGGATATATCTATTGACAATCAAATGTTTAGTCCAGTATGATGACGAGAAGAATCAGTTTGATTTAGAAAAAATATATAAATAAGTACATAATCATTAATTTATCTAGTAACATTTTCACAATATTTTAATCCAAAACTCACCCTTAACATGTGAACTAATTCATCTTTAGATATTCCTATTCGATCTCTGTCTGCCGAGTCTACCACATATATGATTGCATCTGTGTTCCCATAGTAACACCTCCAGTAAGGCCTGAAATAATTTAAAAAAAAGTATATATTTAGTACATATTCATACAGCTCTTGCTAATGTTAATAAGAATAAGTATACAATCATTTATAATCCCTATGGCGAACTAACTTGTGATAGCTTATAATAGTTGATCTTACCAAAGTAACTGATCAAGGATGTTTTAGGGATGGATCTCGAGGAGAATCTGTTTATACCTTGCTGAAGTTTTGCTTTCAGAGACTAGTTTTACAATTTATGCATAAAATTTGCAATTTTCACGGCAATTACCATAATTAAATAGCTACCAATGTTATGTCTGGCTACCTATACCCATGATAATGTAGATAACCTACACAGCATCAGTAACTCACCTGATACTCGTTTGTCCACCGAGATCCCACACTTGGAACTTAAGATTTTTGTATGTCACTTGCTCAACGTTAAAACCGATCGTAGGGATTGTTGTGACGACCTCTCCGACCTGTAGTTTATACAAAATCGTCGTCTTCCCGGCGCCGTCCAAACCGAGGATCAAAATCCTCATTTCTCGCGCACCCAGCAAACCACGAAAATAACTAAATAGACCACCTGCGATACAATACCACAATTAAATCATTACACAGTTTTAATAGTCAACTATAATCATTTTAGCACATTATAATCTAAATACTCACCCATTTTTTGATAAGCCTAGTTTATTTTATGCATTAGTCGTAACGTCTAGGAATGATTTAAGTACTACTTCTACACATCAACTGATCCCAATATTATTATTTTTATTATCTTCACTTCAACATTAACTATTAAACGCTTTTAGCGATAAATATTGAACATTTTTATCGAATCGAAAACTGAGGTAAACCATTTGACGTGTAAGCAACCGCATATTATTGCCAGGATTAAAAAAATTGTGCGAAAAAAGAATGATTTTCTTTTTGATTTTTCTTAAATTTTATAAAACCGAGAATTATTTTTTTATTATTTATAAACAATGTCTATAGTATATATCAAATCTCAAGCTCAAAATAAAAGGGCAAAATAAGCTCCTGTTAAATAACAATTAGCAACAAACTATGGGATTAAAACTGCAATTGTAAAGAATTGCAATTATATCAGGAGGCACGAACCAAACCATTTATCTCCTCTGCCATGTTGGCGAATTTACTACAGTATCACCCACAGAGCATGCAAAGCTGTATCACCTAGGTAAGTTACGTTCGGGACAATAATAGGTTGTTAATCGGTACGAACGTCAGCTTTACCTTGATGGTATCAAGCAAGCATGTGACTGTCACATAGTTTCTTACGGCCTATTATTAGAAACATCCCAACCAATGCTCTCAGCGTCATAGTCCTGGCTGGTGCAAGGATCTGTGCCAAGGATTGTAGCGAGTTTGGGGATGACGTCAGAGTCAGGCGGTAAATTATGGTCGCACATCCATGCCGTGAACAAATCTATCATCGACCTTGTAACTTAAACTAAGTTACTCAGTATCTAACTGACTGGGGTTTTCCAAATTGTTGACTAGTTTAACTATTTATACCTTCTTACCTATGGGAATAATTTTGTTATAATTAACAATTACATAATATCCGTCCGCACACATAAATGGGTATTTTGTGTCTTAATATGGTTGAGTACACTGAAAACCGAATTTCTATTGAATAACCCTGAAATTATAGAAAGTTATAATGGATTATAAAGCACTTTTTCCACTGAAATGTTCGATATAATGCTATTAACACCGTCTATAATTTATCTGACTATTAATTTGAGGGTAAGTGTATGAGTTAATAATACTTTTAGTTGACTTTGGACACGACTATAGAATATGATTGGTCTATTTCACACATATTGTCACCTCGTCACTTTAGTTGCAAACGGGCCATAGAGGGTTCGCAAAATATTTCAAAATGAAATTCCCTTCATCGAACCTCCAACATAAACTATCTACCTATGACATTGCACCATGTTCGTGCAATACATTCCCGCCGCTCTCGCGCTTGTTCTAGTCTCGTCACCGCGTGACGTAGTTGCGCTCGCGCATCGTCACGACCCCACCTTCGCAAACGCGTGCGCCGAGTGTCACGTGAAGTCGCAAACCAATGAACGCTGTATGGCAGACAGGCTGGTGACAAGATGTTATTAATTGATCATATTCCACACAGAAATATAGACAATAAATGTTCTTCAAAATTAGAGTGACCATACTGCCACCCGACCAACCATGGAACGAAGCATAACATAGACTGAGTAATTTTCCTGGGGTAGGTAACATGATATACTTAGGTGGGGACTTTGAGAGATTCCAAGAGTCAGAAGATAACAAAATCCTGTCTACCAAAATTTTGCTAATGATCTTTTTGTATTTTGCCCTAGTCTTAGGGTCTTGGTGAACTCTATAGCCAATTTTATGGATCCCTAATAGTGCCTACTAAGGTACAATCGTTGGGACTATGCCTATACGGTAAGGCATCTAGCGTGTTTATCTGACAATACTCTCCTTATTCACTTTTTTTTGGTAATTTGGTACCTACTCTACTATTATTCTAGATAAAAATAAGTACGTAATTACCTTATTACACAGAACTATATAAAGGGGTGAGGTGGCCTATAGCCCATCCGATCTATTAGGAAGCTGAGTACACGTATCTATGATCTGCTGAAGACTCTTACATGTATCTAGAGGACCAAAATTGAGCAAAGATTTACATCGTATTGCGTGGTTGTAACTTGCGCACGAGCGTTGGTATTATATATTTTTAGTTTAGATTCCCACGTGTTTCCGAAAAGAAATTGCAGATTTGTCTATGTATAATGCTGTAAAAACTTTATTAGGTGCATTTAGTATAGCGGGCTCATCAAACGCCCATAATCATTTTGTATTTGTGTTCTAAGTAAAAATATTGCGTGTAAACATTGCGTTGCCAAGTCTCTTAACTCATTTGCCGTAAAAAGTCGTGAGATCTCAAGTACAGCCAAGTCTTGCATATTTGGTGCACTGAGGGGCGCGGCCAGCTGAACGGTACCTACTCGTACAATAAGAACCAGATAATCTTTGTTTGCTTAACTTCGGAGGATGTAACATGTACCAACTTGGAACTCAGATATCCTTACATCATAAAACGCTCCATTAGGCAGTAATCTTCCAAGAGGTGGAACAGGTAGGCACTTCTATTCCTCACTGATTTGGTCTGTTATCGACGTGTGTAAAATGTGTGGAACGACAATAATTATCGTCTGTCCTCCAAAACCCAACTATTGGGAAAAACAGTATTTTGCTAGGCGTGGTTGTTTCTATTTTTTTTGGCATTTTCACCCGATTGATTTGAATAGGCAAGTATTTTACTAAACAAAGAAATACCATAAATATAAAGTCGGACGCGAGTACATAAAAGTCTTTCTTTCAGATCTATAAAGTATTTATAAGCTGTAAATCTGTTGAACGATCACTACATAAGCCGCCAAACATCTGGTACAGTCCACGCTATGAAGGTTACATTGTTTTTACACTGAACTCGAATGAATCACGCGGCTAATTTCGCGCGGAAACGCTATAATATGTATAACGCGAATATTTTCTATGATGGTGTATTTCTGTACAGTACGTAGGTACTTACTAACTAGCTTTAAGCATAAAAGATTTGGACTGCCTGATACATTTTTAAATTGTTTTTTTATATTTTTTTTCGATTTCTTATCGTTTTTTTATTGTACATACAGATACATACAGCCAGTACATAGCCAGTACATAGAGATACATATTATGTATCTCTATGTACTGGCTGGCCATAATACAATAAAAAAACGTCTATTTTCTTCGCTAAAGAGTAGCAGATGAACGCATTTTCACAGATTTCTTGTCAATGTTCATAATATGGGTAAGTAGGTACTACTAAATCTTATATGTAGGTCTTATATCTTATACCTTGATTGCCTACTTCTCCCTCGGAAACTGGTTCCCATATTTGGTGGGAGTACTTTATACTATGTCGATATTAGGTCCGTCGAATGTCCACTAGGTAATGAAGTATTTATGACATTTGCCAATCCCCCATAACATCACGCGCAAAAGTAAAAGTCTAAAATGTTTCATCCATGTTGTTACAATGAACCATGATGACTCACTCAGCTAACTTCATAAAAATATGTGTATTTACAGCAAACATCTTGTATGACGGCGTATTTTTATAACGTATAATATTTAGATCGTCCGTCACGGCGCGGCGGTATGTCGGTGATGCTGGTAGGTAATCACTCATTAAAACTATTGCGTACACGCTGGATTCGAATTTACGTAGGTGACTGTACGTCATCTGGATGCGATGTATGGGTACCATAATTATGCCCTTTTAAGGAAATGTTTGAGATTTATGAACCACACAATTGTGTCTGGGGGCGCGGAGTGCCCCCGCCATTTCGAGTAAATAACACGACCGGACGACCCCCTGCACATGGTCAGTTTTAATGGTCAATTTTCTTTAGCTCAATGATTATAATGTTCTTAGCCATTTATATAATAACCTTCATTTATAGAGTTTTTTTTTCATTTATAATTCTGTTAATGATAGAACTGTAATATTTTCACATTTAATGTAGTAGGAACACCAGAATAGAAATCTATAGACTCGCTGAGAAGGCCCGGCGGAAAAATAACTCTTACGACAATTAACTATGGGTATTTAATTATGCGCTTAAGTTTTTGTCTCATTTAGAAAATTTCAGTACGCGAGTAAAAAATACTAATTAGTTAATCACTTTTTCGACTCACATCTATTTAATTACGAATGTTCGTAAACATTGATCCAACAGATTGGTATCATAATGTTGGTCAATAAAGTTCCAAATTCTAATTTCAAACTGCAACTGTCGCTGCAAATAAAAGTTGGAAGTTGAAGCTACAGCTGCTACGCGGTAGCAGGCCTACAGGATGCGTAGCACATTCACTGGCGAGTTCTATATGTCCCAATATATAATAGATCCCTGAAGACTCAATACTGTAGCAATATTTATGTACGTATGTGCTGTGAGTATATCGCGATCAGAACAACACTATACAAAGTACTCAGATCGTACAAATACTTTTGGTACGGTGAGAGAGCGTACGCGTTACAATGATCACGGAACGTAGAACGCGGAACACAATACGATCAACGCTGACGCTATCACGGATCTGCAATATTTTTGTGTTGTTCTGAAACTGGTCGTTCGATGAATTTTACAGGCCATATTTGGTCTCCAGTGTGCACTGACCTTATAGCAACGAAACGGATGCACAGGCGGACATCAATCGGTGGCGAGCATGAAACAGACCGTGCTATATAACGAATCGCATTGGTTCTTGCAGAGTACACATCACTCGCTGGGACTTTCCGACATCACCACGCTTTTTATCGGTTCCACTGAGTATTAGACGATGTACGACTTCATTCAATTATTTATCAACCAGATTAGACCGTAAAACTGGAAAACCCGCACGTAAAATAGAAGCGCCATGATAAATACTTAGATTAGAATATATTTACACAGTTCGCTCCTTCACCATAACTCACTATCATGATTTCATACACGAAGGATATAAAGCATAAGAAATAATAGCAAACCAAGCATTACCAATAGGTACTAGTACCAAGACAGTTTTACCTCTTATAGTAAAACGAGATAGAGTGGGCAGTGCGTGACCCAAAATGGTTCCCATCACAGCAATTAGTATACAAAGCTGTTCTTCAGAAGAAGATCATAATGGTGGGATGTTAAATACCTACAGATTTTGTGAAAATTATGCTATTTTCTTGCGATACATTTGGACATTAAATTTTTTTTCATTCTGCACTTTTGCAATACCCACCACATATACCTATAAAACTGTGTGAGTTTTTAGCTTATTATTTATTTTATCTATTTATCATAAATTTAGACGAAAAACCCCGTGAAAAATTCTTAAAGAATATCCAACAATGTAATCAGTTTAGCGGGCATTAGTGACGGTAGTGTGTAAATATAATGTATTTAATAGTTTCACGTAAACAGTCATGTGAGCTTTGTGAGCTTTCTTTATTTACAGGGAGCCCACACTGCCTGCAAGGCCGCCGAGTGACGCGATGACGCCGCTGTGACGAAACAAAGCATTTTCAGCCCTCGTGAATGTAGCTCAGGTATATTTGGATAATTTGTAAATAGATAAACCATTTGGAATGTTGTATTATAGATAAGCAGGAGATAACTACATTATTGCTTATCACTCGCGTGAACTTCCGCGGCGCCATATACACGTATCACGACTCACTCACGATTTGGATTCGATTAAACAATAAACATATCCCGACAAATTGAAATTACTTATAGATAGGTGGAAACTTATATATAGATTCTGAGAAGTTATATGGAATAGCTCTTTACTGGATTGTTTTACTTTCAAATTTAGATAATAGGGTTGGTCGCTGAATATAGTCTTTATATTGCCGACCTGATCAGCTCAGTTGGTAGTGACCCTGCCTTCTACGGCGAGGATCCCGGGTTCGAAACGTGGTAGGGAAAAACTTTGTGTTATGAGCATGACTGTTTGTATCCCAGATATGGATGTTCAATATCTATATAAGGTGTAAAAATAATAGTGTGAAATATTATGAGAGGTACATCGGTACGCTATAGAGATCATATTGCCAAAACAATAAATCAAACTATGAAAAATAGAAATAACACACTATATGTACTAATTGCACGGCGAAAGAGTACTGGCTCGTTTTTTCAGGGAAAAAATTCAAGCATCGTTAACAAATTATTTTTCTACATAAACGTGATAGCTTGTATAATATTTTACACTATTTTTGTTACACCTTATATAAGTATTGAATACTGGGTTCGCCCCCAGCTCATTATACGATACCCATAATACAAGCGTCACTTAGTATGAGCAAGCTGCTTGTATTACTTCAAACTATTACCGCGAGACCTAATTCTACGATTTTTTTAATCAGTACGATGACGGCAATAGTGTTAAGGTATTAAAATTCCACAACCGTCGATCAACATGAGGTAACTGGCGAACCCAATTCTGTGAAATCATTTTTATTCAGCTTATCATTATCCTTACATAGATAATCTGAAAAATCGGTGACGCGAAATTAATTTTCTTTTTATTGACGGTACACAATTAATAGTAGCGGATTGTTAAAAAGTAACCGACCCGACAGACGTTTTCCTCACCAATTTCCCACTGGAAATCAAACATCAATTATCTCGTTTTTTTTAATTCTTCGTCCACTTTCGCCTTTTCTTTCTAATTTATGATGACATGGATTAAGGAAGACCCATTTATGTGATAATCTAAACGCGACTAACTATGAAAATTAGTTTCATTAAATCAAGTAAATAAAGAAGTCAGTATACGAAAGCATAAATAGTAAAACAGTTAGCCAGGCCCTTAAACATATAAACTGTTTGGGTGGTAAACATTATCAACAACTTATCTCACGTAATTTGTACGTGCCTTCGGTCAGATAAGTTATAAATAAGGTTTATAAGCAAATAGTGTGATGGGCCTTGAGTGTACACACACATTATTTTTACTTTCGTAATTACAGTCTAAACATTTCATTCTTCAATTGGTACTGATGATACATATAGTCATTTAATTGTAATCTGCAACAGTACTAACTAAATTAAGTAATCAGTGTACCGTCTGACCGCAGCCGCTGACAAGATATCACAAATCCTGTTCCAACCACAGACTTATTAGAATATTCAGACAACACACGGCGGGCACTACAAGTGACGCTAGCTAGTAAACTCACGCACACATATAAAAGCGATGCCCAGTAGTCTTAGTCTATGCCAGACCATTTACTAGACAAAAAGTAATGTGTGGGGATATTTACGACAACAAATGCATTGAAAAAGTGGATTCATTTTGCTAGTGGCGACGTTACGTCTGAACTTTTAAACAAGTCTGTGGTTCCTACATACCTACAGCCGAAGGAGCGGGGAATTCCCATTGTATCCGGGTGGACCCACCCGACCATGCAGCTTCACATGAATTTTCATAGCTCGTAAACTGATATAAACATAAGTATGTACTTTAATTATTGTTACTAGATATTTAACTATTTATATTTAGAAGTGGATAATTCATGCTGAGATTATTTTTTGTTAATGGCGCCGACGCATTATGTAACTCAACTTATTTTCATAAGAGCACCACATCAAACTACGGAGAAGGATAACTTCAGTGAAAGGTTTCTATGCCATTTTATATTATGTTACCGTGGGAATTTAGTGAATCCGATTTTGTCGCTGTACTATGGAAAGCTTGGGGGAATAATCACAGCTCGCGGTCAGTAGCTTATCTTACCGATGGCTATAAATTCCTCAATAGAGATTGCTATCGGCGTGTTTTATCGGACATCAGTCACCAATGTTGTGGCACCTGTCCGAACACTCAATTACTACGTGCGATGATAGCAATTACTATCGGAGGAAATATCACACTTATTCGTCATAATACCTTCTCATGCAACTTATTTTAATTATGTGCAAAGTAAATTAGGTTTTATTGACGTAATAGAAACTCTATTTGACTTACAATACCGTGCAACATTCACTCTGCAAAATTAAATTGGTAATTGTATGAATCCGAAAATGAAGATATGAAAATTCTTTATTTTCACCTTTATTTCATGTCAGTTTTGTAAATAAAATTATTCTACTAAGTATTATTTGGCTTATATTTTTGTAATAGTTACCGCTTTAAGTTCGTAGGAACAATTAGTTAATCTGAGCTTCAAGTGTTGTTAGTTTTCTTTTATTTAATCATTCATCATCATCATCATCATTTGTCTAGTTATTATCTAGTTTTAGTTCTCACCTTAAAATATTGTTTGCCTCTGATTGTAACCTGTCTTATGTACCAATAATATAAAATAAAGGATTAGAAAAATCATAGGTAACTAATTATTAATTACTAATTATTAATCACTAATTATTAACTCAAATTTAAAAAAAAAGTTTAAATGGTATTTACAATAGCATGAATGAAACACCACCTTTTAGATGAAACATACTTTGTGATGCCATTGTAAATGGGTTAACCTATATCATTCGAAATACTTCGTCTGCAGACTGGCATCTTGGCCATACATTTTAAAATCAATGCTTACCTTTAAAATCAATACCGCTATATCGGATTGAATATAGAGGCAACATTGCCCAACAGCAAGTACACTTGACGTGAGTAAAGACACGTACACCAGCGTAACCCTGACCATGCTGTGAGGGTCAGTGCAGGGCGTGTTAAACACACGTGTGGAAAACTGCTCAGGCCTCTGAGGGTGAGAACTATTGTCGTTTGAGAGGGAAAGAAACATATTTCCACCAATTTTCGGCCATAACAACAGTTACTTATATTTACTTATAACCTGCAGGCTTTTCAACAATATAATATAGTATTTTTTCCTTATTTATAAAATAGGTTAGTATTTTATCAATTAAACCTATATATTATAATACTTAGTAAGTGTATTATTATGGAATAGTAAGTTTAGTAACCCTACAGGTTTTCACCTATCTTAACACGAAGAAAATAAACGATATCTTATCCATTGAAATAAAACTAATTTTATTTTGCGGGAGGACTGTCCTGACGATGGTTGCTGTAGAGCAGCCGAAACGTCGAGAATGTAAAAACATAAAATAAACGCGATAAAATCCTTAAAATAAGTTTTATTTCAGTGTAGTATTCGCGTAAATATAAGAAATCGATATCTTTTGCAGTTAAAGCTTCATTAAGTATACATATCTTAATGTTGTTACTTTCGTTCTTTTCTGACATTAATTTAATATAGAGTAGTTTCAAAAACGTGCAACTACTTAGGCTATTGAACTTGTCTTACGGCACAATTGTTAGATCCTTTAAATGATCGATGCAGGAGATTGCGGGAGTTACGGAGATGACGTCACAGTTCTGGCGTCATTGGAGTACCGGCTAAAAATAAAAGGTTAAGATGGTCTTCAAGATAGATTTCTCCGAACTTTATTGTTGAGACCTTGATGTTAAAAACCCGACATACCATTACCATTAGGTAGTAGTGTGCACAGATATTGATTAAATGCAAGTCATCAAGAGACCGGCGAACGAAATTGCTTGCGTCAAAAAGAAAACTGAACTTAACTTCTGGGTAAAAAATGTTCCGCCTCCTAAAATAAACTTAGTCCAGAATTTATTTTTAACACGTGCGTCCCAACAGGATTAGGGCACATCAGATGGAGAAACACGCCCTTAATGCCTGCTTAATGCATGTCCAAAATAAAATTCGTCAGTATAAGTAAGCACGTGTTCAAGGTACTTCATTAACTATTCTACATTGAATTATCTACGTATTAAACTATAATCGGTCAAATTTTATTGCTATTTCCCCCTTGATACAACCCGAATATAATACTGAGAATAAGAGATAAAGAGATTGCAAGGTTATCTTGTTACCAGGGAAACATGAGTATTGGAAGCATTATCTATAACTGCAAATTCATAATTTATCCTCCTCACGCACAATTTTGTAATCCAAGAGATTTCTGTGATACTCATAGACTTATAAATCACGCTGTTTAGCCTATTTGTTTAGCTAGCCCGTATAAAGTTGGTCTTTATTGCTTTATAGCGGTCGTTGGGTATAGTTGTCTCAACTGAGTATAATTTATCTGTGATCTACGTCACTCATGAGTTCGTAGAACTCTGTCCACATTTTATTATCTAACGAATAGTTTGTAGCGACCTCTTCATAGTCGCCACGAGCTACACAGATGGCGCTCCAGCCGACAATTCAGAATATACGTCGATACTACATAAAATACTGAAACGCGATATGAGAGTTTTCGGAGTAAATAACATAATATATACAAGACCTCGACAATAACCGTTGGGGCATAACGGCCGTCAAGCCAGGCATACCACCCGCCTGGTTGGAAGATCTTCCCTTTTTCGCTAAAAGTTAATAGATAGATATATTACGTCTATACTTCTGTCTTCTTTAGAGTAATTCTTGTTACCTTTCATTATACATAATAGGCAAGATCGAGAATAATGTGAGAGAGAGAAATTCAGACGTATTTAAATAAAATTTAAAAGAGGCATCAGCTTCGGAATTATGCTTCATAAATTATGTATTACCATACTTAAGTGAATACTAAATACTAATTTAGTTTTAAATGCAGCGAGTACCTACGAAGTCAATGAAATGCCGGCCAGCATGGACCTAACACTGTGCAGTAGCATAATACTTTTGTAACTTTTGACGATTCATAAGTACTTTACATAACGGTCTACATGAATAAAAAATATTCTGATTCTGATTCTGATTCTGTGGACTTTGATCTTAAAATATGAAATGTTTATTTTCCCACTTCCAACATCATAATGAAAATTAATGGCTCACGTAGTATTTATTTAACTGGCTTACGTACGACGTCAATGTGGGCTTTAAATCTTTAAGTATTTAACTAAGGAGCCACCTACAGCCAACATCTGTGCAGTGATTCTTCTACCTGTATTTGAGTGACGGGGGATGATGGGAGGGGGTTGAGGTTAAACGAATCCAAAGTTTTATTTACAGTTTATGAAAAAATGGGTTATGTTTTTGACAGATGGCCACGCCCTTTGATGCCACACCTAGGTCTATTGGTTTGAGTTTTCAACAATACTTAGTATATGCCCACATTTTCTTATACGAGTTAAAAACTTGAACTTAACGTCTGCCTTTTCACAAACTATAACAAGCCGCGCATTTTAAAATGATTTGATTTCAATAACTTAATGACATATCTTAATTTCTTTGCAAATCGAAGTATGACCGTAATACATGCATAGCGCAAATGTTATCGGACAATCTTCGGAATACGCAATGCACATAATAACACCTGCATCGAAATCTGCTCGATACTGATTTTATCACATTGAACGACATCACTTTAGCCCGCAGGTGCTGTACATTTCAAAATGATAAACTGTAAGCTAGGTTTTCATTAGCGACCAAACTTTTGTCCCAGGTAGTCGAGTCGTACTGAAAATAGATAAGAATTCTTCTGATTAGTATAGTATGCCTGCCTAAGTCTATATAGGTATCTGAACTTCAGAATATCGGAGAACAATAACCTAAATTGGGGCATAAATAATAGACCCCTAAATGGAATTTAATAATGACTCTGGCGAGACAAACTATCCAGCACTCATTCGAGTGCCCCAAGTGTCCGTTTGACCTACAACCAGGCCCATCCCCAAGTCTAAGACTCAATAATATGGCATTATAAAACAAAATCAAAGTCGAATCATTTATTTCATATAGGCCTACGGGGGCACAGAAAATAATTTTATTCTTAAATCTACAACCGGATCATAACGCGACCTCAACTGAGAAGATGCGGCACGTAACTCAGGGGCTTCCCTCTTGACCGCTATCAACTCTGACCGTATTATAAACTGTGAAAACTACCAAGTCCAATGCCATTGCTATTCTGTGATAGGAGTATGGTTTGCAGGAGATGACTGCGCAAATTATCTGACATCTGTTATCTACGGACTTTGGTCCGCGAGGTCCGGGAAAGGGTTACCACGTGGAACTCTATCAATATGTGCTAGGCGCTAACGCGTAATTTTAACCTTAATTATTAACATTCGCGACGACGTCACTACTACACGGATGTGAAGAGTCAATAGATCGGTCATGTCGCCATTTTTCAGGGTTCCATTTTTTACAAAGCATTTAAATAATTTGACGGGTAGCCCGTAGTTTAATTGCTTTTTCTCTATATTGATATATTATTTTATTCACAAATCTTTTCAGGGCGCCCGAAGACCTTTACAATGTTTCTCAATAATCGGGCTAGCTACCCTCCGAAGTGCTTGGCTGAGGCCGGAGTTTGTATAAATTCTCATGTGCCAAACTTCACTCCATTGTATGCCAGTAGTAAGCATTTAGTTTTCTTAGGCTATGTCATCTTTAGTCTCTACCTAGTAGGACCATAGAGTAGAACCTACATCTTTTTAATATCTATGCCAAAAGATTAAGTTGCAGAGTAATATCGATGGTTGCGTAACTACAAACATGAGCACCAGATAGCAATTCGTTTCACGGAATTAATTAAAAAACTCTAGTCCCTATGTAAGCGCCTGTTTCAAAAACCTCAGATCTATTTTATACTCGAAATAAATTTGACGTTTTGACAAAATATTCTATGGAAATACTGTGAAAACGTCAACTTTATATGAGGATTGTAAAACAGTCTCCCAAGTTCTAAATCCTAGGTATCAATCATCGATGTGTAGAGCGGCTCTCCCCATCTTTGATTGATACCTAGGTTATGCAATTAGCAGGTTGGCAACACACACGTGTTCCAAGTTCGAATACCTACCCACCGCGGGGTTTTGATAACCGACCCACTACCTAACCTATGACTAATCATTGCGTTCTTTCATGTAAACCGCAAAGTAATTTAATCTTTATGTGTTAGATAATAAGAGTATCGGTTTTATTGCTATCAAAAAAACGATGTTTCGTCATAATTTAGTAAGTCATGTTGTAACAAGTCACAGAATGTATTTGGTGTGTCGTACTGAATTGCTTATCGTGATACGTGATTGCTAAAAATAGATATACAGTTATTGTGACCTCTTCATTCAGACACATTCAACCTTTTTCTTATCATGAGAATTACTGTACTTTATAATTCATTATCAGTTAATAAAGTCTTTAGGAATGTGGTCCTCCACACGTGGTTGGTAACAACTAACTATGTATACCTACTCTTGTATTTTTATACTATTCTAATGTTAAATGTTATTGAAACTAAACATCAAATTACCTTATAAGGTAAGGCTACACACGGCTATCTTGATAATTATTTCAAATGTATTTTATAACGAAGAAAAGGCAAAGAGAGTCATAAATAAACTTCTTTATTCTCTTAAATATATCTAGAATGGCTTTCTTTTATAACTGACATGTTCATTTTAATTATGAGTGGCTCAAACACATTTTTTTACGTAGCGTTAGAGTACCGTAAGCGTGCTCTATCCCGCTCGCACCCCAGAGTTCACAAATAAGTATGACGGTGACATCATGTTTTCTCGATGACGCTACGATAACATTAGGAGTTCCAGCTAGGCACCCAGTGTAGATTTTGCGTTGTCATGGTGACTCTAAGTATATCATTCTTGTAATCACAGATTTTGTTCGCCGTTATTCATATTGCACAATCTTTTGAAGTTAGTTAACCTGCACCATGTTTGTATTTTAAAGGGGGTAGGTTAAGAGAGTACTAGAAGAGGGGAGAGGAAGAGGGAAGATGATAGGCCATCTCATACGACATTATATCTTTATAAGGAAGATCATAGAGGGGCAGATGAACGAAAAGCATGGTCGAGGCAGAAGGCCAAGTATTAAGAGACATGAGTCAGATAAAATGAAGGATCGGTGTCATGTCGTATAAGGACGTGAAAGAGGCTGCTCTAGGTAGAGACAGGTGGAAAGAGCTTCATCAGCTACACCGACAAGGGCCTTACCCTTAAATTAGGTTAAGGGAACTTTTTAAATATTCTTTATTATTGTCCCACGCGAATTTTAGAAATTACGCATACCTAATGTACACACTACAACTGATAAGAATCACTCATATCAAATCTCACTAAAGGGACATGTATTACCCGAACATCTCGTTACTATTACAGCTATATCAGATAAGTTGTCATAATTTCCCTATTCGCGTGCGTCTGAGTTTTTATCTAAAAACTTTTGATTGAGCACTGAAATCCTCGTTGATGAGAAGACTTAGGTCGATCTGTTCTCCTTACACGCTCGCTCGAGAATACTGGGAGACGAGTTGATTGAGACACATTGAAGTAACATGTCTAAAGCCTCTTACGAAATATACTAACTAGGAGAAGGAAGTACTGTTCTAGAGCTATCAAATAGTAAGGTCAAATAAAATGTAATTACCGACACCACAATAAGAAATTAAACTACTAACTAAGCATAGTACGCTACGACCTCATTCGGACTTTTCATGAATGAAATACCGCAGGTAGGTCTCCTTGAGACCACCGAATTAACCAAACGTGACAAACTCACGCATTGATACAGTAGAACTTAAACCTTACATCTCACATATTTAAGTCCATATTTATGTAACAAGCTTCACAGAGATGTACTTATAAGTTGTTTGTTATAATTTTAACCGTATAGTTTACGAGGTAGAGCTTATATTTGAAGAGTAGAGATAGTTCAGTAGTGAGGCGACACGGCCTCGGGCCGGCACGTGCCACCGGCATGGCGGCAGACACTTGCGGATGCCAGAATAGAACGTCGTGATTGACGCCGATTAGTCTAGGAGTCCATGTCTATTTTAAGCGACAGTATTCTAATCTTTGCTTTGATTATTATGATTCCAAATTTAAAAGCGTTCAGCAGATGTTAAGGAGTCTCTAAAAATAAATTATCTTCTCTACATTCAATATGATTCAAGAATAGCATTATTAATTTTATGGCCATAAGCAAATATAAAACTAATGATTTTCTGTAGGTTTTTTCCTATGTATGAGTGTGTGTATAGACATATGACGTCATTTTGCACACACACGTATTCGATAGCTGTACTTCTTTAGCATCCTTCTATCAAGAATTGGCAGAAAAAACAATCATCATACTCAACGAAATCCACGCTTTGCTTTTATCGTTTTAGAAATGTTTAATTTGTAATTATGCAAGTACCTATTGCAAAATAATTGTATGCAGCATAGGTTGGTCTAAAACAATTTACCAAGCGCACGTGGCATGCGTGTCCTAATCAGAACGGTAGCGAGCTCCTGGTGTAGGCGAGTGTCGCTCGGATGACGGATAGCTTACAGACGGTTGCATCATACAGTGAAAGCAGTTCTCAGAAGCGCTCTGATTTTTACCGCCCGTGACATTCCACCCGTGCTTTCAACTCGAAGAGGAAAATGCCTTTTTTAATATACGAGATCTAGTTTCTATCGCTAATGCCCAATTTGGCACTTAATATCTGGAATTCTTTCAGTTTGTACTGATTTATGAAAGGTGTCTGGCGAATCGTCTGAGAAATATGATTATTATCTAGTACTAGTATTATAGATACTAGATTGGCCTAGTTTCTTTATCTCTAGACAGTCTTATCCGTCAACTGCTTGGAACATCACATATCGTTAACGGTAAGTAGCAGTTTTTTTTATGGAAGCTAGTGATCAATGTTTGAGATATGTATCCTTCGAAAGATGTACTACTGTAGCAGGTGTGCTACCTTAATTATCTCTAAAGTGGTCTGTAAGATATCTCATGTAAGACGATAATACCGTCTAATGAAATTCACTTGCTGATCGTTTCTTTTGTCAATTGTGTTTTAATTGAATTGATATTACCGGTAATAAATAGTCGTCTATATATCTATCTAATGCTATCAAATCATACTGTTTCAGCATTACTTGAAACCATACAGTGGTTACACAATACAAGCAGGATATGTTACAAATTAGGTGCGAATGAACCTTCGAACGTTTAGAAACTTGTCAACGATGACGTATCATGAAAACCATGTCGAACAAACTGTGAATCACTCATCTAAACTTATTGGCCTCGCCGTGACATGACGAAAATAAAAACGAGAGCAACGCGACATGTCGAGAATCACGAATACTCACCATTGCCACTCTACATTTTTAACTAAAGACGTTCAAGTATGTGATCGTAGAGTCGACTTTGCAAAGGCCATGAGCGTTCAATAGTCTCATACAAATATGCATTATACCTAGGTTCTTTCTTAAGTCTTAGATTACTTCTGTTACTTAGATCGTTTTGCACCAATAATGGTGTTTTTCATAAGACTCTACTATACAAAATAAATCATTATAATACTAATAGGTGTAAACATACTGAACTGGAAAATGGATTTGAAGAAATTTCTTCATCGAGAACATGTTGCAACGTAACCCATTATTAGATGAATCTTTAAAAAACCTTCTACGCAACTAAATGACAATGAACATATAATAATAAGTATGTATAAAAAACATTTCTATAACTTATAATTATCATCCGCGAAAGGAAGGAAGGAAACTCTGGGAAGTGGTAAACGCATGTCACCTGTATAGCAATGGGGCGGGGCGTGTGCTAATTGCTAAGATATTGGCCGAGAACACGTGAAGCAGGATCCGTTGCCCTGCGTCACGATATTCCGTACAATTCCCAAACTGTTTTGAACATTTGGAGGAAGGTAGAGTAACTTTGGCCTTCAATTGAGTGTCTTATGTCTGCAGATAATATACATTAGTAAACTGTTTTAAATAAATATAACTATGTTCAAAACTATGTGTTGTTTTGTAGAAACTAACTGTGTGTGAAAATGTGGTAACCTTGTAGTCCTTAACTTGTAATTATATACTTTAGAGTTAGTACTATTTTAACCAGCTCCTCAAGCCTGTCTAGTCGTTCCTGCAATGTTCTCACATACTCAAAATAATTGACGGCTCAAAAATGTAATATGATCTTTTTACAAAGAGCAACCATGGAGTTTTTCGCCTGTTCTTATCAATAGGAATGACATCGACGATTCATAAATACTGTACTTAATGGTTTACATAAATAAAAAATATCTGATTTTGATTCTGACCAGAATCTTGGTTGATTTCATCAGAATAAAATATTAATGTAGGTATATTTTTAATGGGCGATCTAGAACATTGACTACATTGAGTATGAAGCACTTTTTATGTTTTTTGGGCACTCGCAGGAATGGATTTTTCTGCAGCTTTCCTTATGCGAATATCACCCTTCGCCACTGTAAGTAAGCTGTAACTGTAAATGCGTACTACACTGTGAGTAATGCCTTTTACTAAAATAGCCCTGACATTATGTGAACTTTTAATATCATTTAGGAAGGAGTGTATTGCCTAATTTCTTCGAACTCTATAATGCATTAGACTTTTTCGGTTAGGGTTGACCCGAGAGGTAAAATTCAGGATCCGATGAATGGTTTAATTTCCTAGGCTTAATCTCATAATATGGTACGTAAGTATAAAGATGCTAAACTACGATTGAGGTATTATGTGAATAACGTAGCTGATATAGGAACAAGAATAGAGATTTTTATTAAACTCCCGCATCGATGCGAAAGCTAAATTACTTTAAGATTTATCGAAAGTATCATAATAGATTCATACCCGTAACTATAAGAATATCTGTTCAGCGGCATGCCTCGTGATCCGATTAGAATTGTGAGGTGAAAATACTCATTAATATTTTAGTGAGTCAAGCAAGCCCTATCTGAGATCTGAATGTGGATAGCATTGCCGAAACTTGAGGTGACCTTTCTACGAAACTGACTCATTTGAAATGTCTCGTGCCGTAGAATATGTAATATAAGTAGATGTTATACTGTTTTATTTAATTACCTTTGTAGCTTGAGACACCCATGTGGCAGAGGATACGCCTTGGAAAACCAAGTACCCCCCTACGCCCTACGAGCTCTACGAGCAATAATATTTGGCCATATAGGTTTAAGCGTTGTATAAAGCTAATGATTTTATGTAGATTTTTCCTAAGTATATTGTATGTATATACCAAAATGACTTGCTGTTTCACGAGTTCTTGAGTTGAGTTATTGAGTTATCCCACAAGAATTGGCAGAAAAAAAAGACGGTACGTTTTGTAGTTTGGGTTATATTCTGTATTCAAGCCTAGTCCGCCGTCTCCTTAATATTTTTAATCTGTGATCCAAGTAAGTATTATCTGCATGTGACATGCGATCAATTCCATTTAGTAGCTACGTGAAAGGAAATCCCATATTGCACTTGCTTATGAATAATCAAATATTTTGGCCACCAGTTCCTTAAAAATAACGGAATCAATTCTTACTGACTCACTAACGGATTAGAAAATGTACGTAATTATCTATTATTAGAATATTCGGTAAGCAATTGGTAAATAAACGGTAATTACGGTTGAGTAATTATTTGATTTGAAAGACGAGATACCTCGCCAATTTCGGATTGATTTCAGTTTCTTGGGATTAATAATCACGTTCTACATCTCTGCGTTTAAACCTAGTCTTATGTGAGCGATGTAGGTAACGAAATAAATAAAAAAACTTCGCACTATTTACGCTCAACTACTAGCAACAACTAAATACATAGTCTGTATCAATTAGCAGGATAAATAAGCAACAACAATTAACATAACATTTTTTACCTTTAAACAAATCAGAAACACTAAATAAAATATTATTCTCTCAAAAATTAAAGCGTAGGGATGTATCGTTTATCGGTGACGTCTGGTTCTTCGAGTATTAGTAGAAATTACTGCAGACGATAATCCAAACGATACTAGTCAAACACAGCGTTGCAGAGGCGCGCAACAGTAGAATATGCTCCAATAAGATAAGATTAATCAAATATCGTGCGCATTACATCAAACGCGACAACGCTCTCGTCACAGATAATGTTGTCATTTGACCGGATTCGCAAGCACAAAGAGGCGTTAACATGATAATATTTATTATTCAAACAAAAATAATACAATAATGTTAGCTTTGACTCACGGCTGAGCATCATCAGTTATCAAATATTTAAAGAAAATAACTGTCTAGTAATTATGATACCTACCTGTTCCTACTTATCTATACAAGCGAGAAGCACCGGTAGTTATACATGCTAGTAGGTATGATGCGCTAAACTCCCAGAGGGTGTTGATCCCATCAGTACGCTCATTTCTAATTGTTAAATCAACTCAGGGTAGGGTATGTACAATGTTTACACCAGCAAAAAAACGAACAGCTATAGTTTTTTCTATTTTTTTTAACCTACAATATGATGTCACTGCGATTGATCAAAAATGAGTCCAGAATGACATCATAGACTAATAAATTAGAGACTTTAATCACACGTATATATCTATTAATAGGGATTAAGTAAAATCGGATCCTGGCGTTAGGTAACTGTTATTTTTAAAAAATGAAGACATCGCCCAAAAGTCGCTGAACCACATCCTGTACCTACCGCTATGTCAAACATTTTTGAAGTTAGTATCACAAAACGGATCTCTATCAAAGCTAATCTCAGATCGACACCTATCAAATGGTGCATCATGGGATAAAATTCATTGACTTGGTATTATCTTATAGTTTCATTTTCAGAAAGTTAATTCATCACTCTGAAGTTATTATTCCCTGGCATATCCCTAGCTAGTCAACGATTGTTAGCTTTAGAGCTAAAACTGTGTCCCCTACGGACCAACGGTGTGTCAAACGGACCTCTAGATAACATATTTTCAACTGTCACTAGTATGACCATATTCAACAAAATGTAGAGCAGGAGAGCCTGTTATGTCCGAATATAGCTATAAAAAACACATATAACACCAATCTAAGTTATTCAACAGATATTTCACCGTACCACGAGAAAGCACCGCGCTGCCTTGGGCATGCGGCGTGCGGCTTGTAGCGTGGGAATTTCGTAGGAACGCTTCTGTTTATAGTACAAACCTAAATTAATTCGCCGGTAACCGCTGAAATATTTGAATAATCCGCCAGATTACTCACACGCCCGGCATCCATCATTAATCGTTATAAATAATGATAAATCTTATAGCTAGACCAACCGATCAGTCGTACAGCAACAAACATAGATATTATAAAAATCGTCGATTTGTATAATCCTGGACTATTCATTTGAGAGTGGCAACTACGAGTATGGGCAAAATATTCTGGATACATGTAGCGACCACTTCAACCGCACCACAAGCTACAAAGATGGCGCTGCAGACGCATTCAGAACAATAGACAATTGACGTCACAATCCTGAATCGCGCTATAAGAGTTTTCGGAGCAAGTAACATATATACAAGATCCCGACAATAACCGTCGGGGCATAGCGGCCGCCCCGCCAGGCATACCACTCGCCTGGCTGGAAGATCTTCCCTTTTCCGCTAAATTGGTGACCCCGACGTGATTGTGACGTCAATTGTCTATTGTTCTGAATGCGTCTGCAGCGCCATCTTTGTAGCTTGTGGTGCGGTTGAAGTGGTCGCTACATACAAATAGCTCGAACCTACAGAAACTACATGATAAGCCATACACTGAATAAATCGAGCCGCCTCTTAAGGCTGCTTTGCCTACCTCAGTCAATCCGTGGATTGTACGAGGTAAACGCTCAAGCTACCTCGGGAAAGAGGCTGCCGCGCTCAGCATAAGTCACTACGCATTTCATAATCTATGTTTTTTTTTTTTTTTATACATTATAGGCAAGTATTTGATCCCGATCTCACCTGATGGTAAGTGACGATGTTTCAGTTCTATAGAGTTAAGCTGTTGTCATTATTATGTGTGAAAATTTAAAACTAAACAACTCTAGAGGTGCATTTTAAAATGTCGCCGTAAGTGTCACTGCTCTCTACCAGACAACTCTCGAGACATTTAGTGAGAACAGTTATCTTCGACATGTAGGTCATTGCAACATTTGGCGAATGTCATTCATTAGTAACGAAAAAACTATTTAAATTTCACATATATGGTAATCATGATTATTTTTTAACTGATTTTAATTATTGATTTCTTATATTTACGCGAATACTACACATTGAAATAAAACTAATCTTGAGTATTTTATCGCGGTTTATTTTTTTATTTTACGTTCCCGACGTTTCGGCTGCTTTGCAGCAACCATGGTCACGGGAGGACTGAGGTGGTTGACGTCCTAGTGTCATAGTTTGACTGATTTTAATTGATAAGATTGATAATAACGATCCACTTGTAATCATTCTCAATTTCAGATATGATTCACACATTGCATGAATTTTGGAAAAACCCAAAGAGCACGTAGTTAAAACGTACGTTAAAATGTAGTGTATTTTATATAACACATGAGTACTATTTTTTATTAACTTATGCCAAAAGTTTAGTAAAAGCTCTGTCGCACCTCTTATGGCGGTGACTTCATAACTAGGGTAGCTCTTTTTATCCGATCGGAAACATAATTTTTCTTTTTTTATTAATTCTAACAGTTAATTCAAAAAATTGTTTCTTTACTTTTAATAGTTAATCATAAAAGAAATACAATTAAAAATATATCAATAAAAAAATATCACCATCCCTACATACAGGAATTTTCAACAAACTAGCCTGAAGTGGTTTCTTAGGCCTAAACTAATTAGATTATTCATGGCCATTGCCATCATTCATCACGTCAAGGTGATGTATGTGCCAGGCACAAGGCATGTCAGCCTGATGGCGACAAGAATTGTTCCCAGAACAGTTACATGTTACGAGCTACCCATTGTAATTGTAAAAGGTAATTCGGAGGAATGTTATGGTTATGTTAAGTCATATAGTTTAGACTGTATTCTTTTTCCTTAGAAAGGAGTGGAAAATGTATGACCTGATTGAATTATTTTTAACTTTAGCTGTACCGGCGAACTTCGTAACGCATCAAATGCATGAGAAAAGGAATTATTATCTTTACTGTTATTTTTTGTAAGTAGTTTCCAATGTTATATTATAGTTATTCTACCCTTCGGGGCGGAGGCAAATTAAATAAAAATCTGTAAAATAAGTTTTATTTCAAATTAAAAAAAACAAAGATAAAAATCGGCCCACCCATTCTTTCTTGAATTATAAATATCTTAAAACAAACACACGTCAACTATATGGTCACAAAGTAAGCCAAGCTGTACTGGAAGCGATCCCAGTCACACCCAAAGCAAAGCAATTGCCGTAAATATCATCTCTGAAATTTACCCAGTCGAACGGCCGATGTAAAAACCCCTATAAAAAATGTCGTCATAATATATAAGTCCTTGTTTTGTAAATAACTGGTCTTAGGGACATATCTACTTGACGTAGCCTCAGACGAAGAAATAATATAGATGGAGTGTCGAGAACAATACAGGTGATTCAGAAAATATGCTTAGCCTAGAATTTGCGCTTATTTAGCGAATTTGTAATAATTATGTGAAGTCAGATTTCGGATGAGTAATAAAAAAAAAATGTTGTTATAAATCATTTGAATCATTCTGTATATTGAAGCACAGCAGTCCTAGCCCACCATTTGTGTAGCACACGCCAATATATACGTGTAGGTACTACACAAACCGGCATGGTTTTCTGTGCTACAATAACTTGTTTGCGGCACTCCGTCTATATAATTTCTTCGTCTGAGCTAGGCTAGCAGGTAAACAATCTACCCACAGAAGGTACTTAATCTCCTAGTTCGGTGGTTTTTCTCACGTTCGTTTACCTCACAGTAGGCACACGCATCGTAACACTTTACCCGTGCACTATTGCAACACTATGACATTGCCCCTTGACGTCATAATACGCTAGTGTTTACCGTTTTACTAGAAAAGTTGACGCTTGCGTAAAGTACCCCTTATCTCGTCAACTTGTCTAGTATTTTACCTCAATGTACCGATAGGGGGAAGTTTACATTTCCATATAGAGCCAATTGCAATGCTGTAAAATAAGTTTTGTCTCAATGTAAAAATACGCGACAAAAACTGTAAAATAATTTCTGTTCAAAATTAAAATAAAGTATCCATAGCAGTCCATTCTGAAATTTTTGAAACTTACAAGCATAATAAGGTAATAATACAAATAAGATTACTTACAAGCTTTTTATGTATAAAAAAATAACATATACATTGACATTGTCAGTAGTAAATGTAGCATTCGCATCCCACTTATGTAGCATTCGTACCTAGGAAAAATCCGTCGGTGTAGTACTTACGTAATGTATGTGAAATTTATTTCAATGCGTTGCGTGGAAATGGACTCTCATGACTTAGCTCTCGTTTTCATATTCTACGTGCATTGACATTGAACTCAATCACATAAAAAGTGGGTCCACGCGGATGCAAAAACTAGTTATATATTTTGAGAGCAACGCCGAGGTCACCAGCGGTGCGCCAGCTGCCCCGCCATGTGATAAGGTGGATAAACTGCAATGCAATATCTGCTAACGAATGCACCGAGGATTATACTAAAACATACTTAAGTGTACGTAGGTACTATATAAGTCAGCAATAGGTATAGAATATAATAAAAGCGCGGTGATAGACAAGTTGGTACAACGCTTGCCTCGGTAACAAGGATCGCAAGTTTATAACGAATCTCGCACCTCTGGGATTACTGGATTTCATGTGCGCATCTCATTTTAGACCATGATTATCACTTGCTAAATGATAATGGAAAATATCGTGAGGAAACCTACATGTCTGAGAGAACCCCTTGAAAGACGTATGCAGTCCGCCAACGCATAAAGTAGCATAATGTTTTTGTAACTTGAAGATTCATAAGTACTGTACAATAATGGTTTACGTGAATAAAAAATATTCTGATTCTGATTCAACCCGCACTGGGTCTGCGTGGTGGACTATAGCCGTATCCCTCTTGCATTGATGGCAGGCCCGTGCCCAATAGTGGGACTTTAAAAAGGGCTGATATTATTGTTATTATATAACAAATATTAAAAATAAAAATGCCCACTTACTATTTCAACTAGACAGACAAAAATATATAATTAAATAAACATTCTATGTATTGGCGTCGCCGTACTATCTTCTTTATAATCATAAATATATAGGTAAGTGTAAGCTTTCCTAAGTCAGCGCCATAAAAGCAGATCATGCGGTACGGTACCACATCTAGTGTATTATATTAGTCGGTACTGTAAAAATCTTCCTAAGATACTCTGTCAATAGCCTTGGACTTGGTTCTAGAATATTTCACAACTTTTTAGTCCTACGCCATCCTAAGACTTGGCTTTATTTTACAAGAAATATTTTTGGTGTGTCAAAAATGGAGACAGAGAAATAATGGTAGCTACATTTCCTTGCTACTGCATTTTTGGGCGAGGAAAGAACCAGCCCTCTAGTCACCTGTATACCAAGCTGTGTAGGTTATCTATGTGATAATTTGATTGACATAGATTTGTGAATAAAGTGGAGCTTAATTAAGACTGCTGCGAAGGGTACTGTATACGCACAGAATTCGAAGTGAATGAGAAGAAACATGTTATTTTTATGCACTTTATACAGTAACGTTCATAACCTTGCACATTAAGTTCTGTTCGAAAGTAACTTAAAAACTTCTCTGAAAACCTGTAACCGATTCGTGCTCAACGGTTTCCACATTTTTGGTAAAGAACGTCAGGTAATTATAAGCTAAGCCCAGATTTACCTCATTCATATTGATCATACACGTGATCTAAATATAGACATTTATTAAAATACTTCAACTTTTTCCCAACACGTCTAGACCCAGATAACCTCAAAGTCCACCAATGTAATATAACAAAGTATTAAGGACAATTTTCCGAGGTTTTTCCATAAGTGGGTACTAGAAGATTATTATCTGTCCACGCAAGTTGCGTTACTTTCCTATTTCGTGTTTTACAATGACGAAAATTATTTGGAAAAGGGAAAACAACTGCCTAGTATCATTCGTCAACAGAGGCCTTCACAGGTGTTTGATACTTACAAGAGGAAATGAATGCATAATAAAAACATGCTAATGGAAACTTGCAACAGAGTTTAAATTATATTATCTCAATTTCAGAAATTTGCTATTTCACAATTTAATTAAGTGCTGTATTTTATGTTTAGTTAACACGGAGGTAATGTCATAATGATGATGATGATGAGCTTATTAGTGATGCAGCTTTTCGATGACTATAGACATAGGACGCCAGATTGATCGAATCTAATGGTTTTTTACTTTGAAATAAAACTATTTTTAAGGATTCTATCGCGTTTATTTTTACTTATTAGCCCTAAGTCTGGGTAATATGGAATCGCTCCTAGGCAATACGGTATCCATATGCAAGCATTGCTTAATTTAGGACTATGTTAGTTAGTGTGTTGATTTACAATAATCTACTTTCTTAAATAAATTTGTTTAATAGCTTGGCTAATTGATTCGACATCTACTACTTAAATATATACATGCCATGTGATGTGTATATGTTTTGTGGTATTCATAAGGTCGATAAGGACATGACACAACAAGACAGAAAAAGCGTACCATAGCTCGTACAGCAGTTGCCTAAAAATATTTGCACCAATTTTACGGATTTACTTCATTAGGGGCTGTAGAAATCAGTTTAATTTCCGTGATGACGACACCTTTGCGTCATTCAAAACACATATTATGTGCATGCATGGTACGGCCTACATACATACAACCATGGGTGGAAATTCCTTTGTGTATTTGTTCGATTAATTTAATGGGTTATTGATATTTTAGCGAAACGTTAAAGCTTCGTCGACGCAACCGGCGACCCAAGGGCTGGGCATTTCCACGCTCAGCGAGTAGCTTTGGCTATTCAGCGAAATGCGACCAGCATCTTGGGCACGCTACCGCATGGGCCAAATATTTTACACTTTTTGTAAATATTTAAGTTAATATTTAGTTTATTGTAATTATTGTATACATATAATAAAATATTATAACCGTATATATGAATAAATAGATACACCTCTTATCAAATTCAGATACTCATAAATATTTATATAATCAAAACCAGGTACATAGCTAGCTTATTAATTGGAGTTATGAAATATTTTTCCGCACGGAAAATGCTTTGGGTTTAACATGTTAAGTGCAGTTGTTGAACCAAACTACACGTTGGTAAAGGGAACTTTCAAAATAAGGGTTTCAAGCTTTTATCATATCTCATACGTCATAGTTTCATGAGTTACATATTAATTATGTATGGAACTGAAGTGTGTATACAATACTGTAACAGTGGAATCAACAATCGGTATCGGTGGTAGATTTTGATTATCCACAAGTGATTTTAGTCAACAGAAATAAAAAAAAATTGCAGAATCCAGTTCTCAAGAGGGCTGAACGTTTTGATTAAATTGTGGGCATTACATGTAAAAGCTACAGTTATTATGACGTCACAGTTCACGCATAGAGCTTACCGTGTCAAGTTTCCACCGGCCGAAGTAGAGGCGGTAGCGTCGAAGTAATATACGAACTGGGACAAATTAATTGTGGTTACTGGGTAATAGCCCCCCCCTCCCTCCCCCTGATTCACAACACAAGTCTTGTATCGACCGTTATTATTTGAAACTTGCATTATGAAATGTAAAAACAGCGAGTGGTCGAATCGAATTATTGGGTTGCATAGTAAGAATGGCTCTGAAAGATCGACGTTGAAACGAAAAATTTCCAATCGAAATATCAAAAGTATTCCGTTCCATATCACATGTAATTGGACATTCTCTTCTACATTATTTAGTGTTACTTACATTTTGTTTACATAATACCATATACTTACTTACTTAATTATTTTTAATAAGAAATTGATAAGTGGTAAGATCGAACACGAACGGACCTCATTATCTGAGACATTAGTAAAGAATTGGGATAATTATATGTTGATAATAATATGGACATGGCAGCTAACGTAATAGTACTTACACGAATATCCATCTTATTGATATTGTCCTCTGAGTATCCATATATCTGCGGCGAGAACGCTCAAACGGGTCAGATTTTTTTTAAGATATCTTGAAATATGCGATATACATATTACTAATATTTTTATTAGCCCCTCAAAGCTCAAACCAAACTAAAGTCTGTAGGAGTAGACGCACTTCAATGTTTAAATGGCCATTTTGGGGATCGAATCCAGAACCTTTACAGTATGTTTTGCTATTGATCCGGAAAAAAATCCGCAAAATCTCAGCGCTAGTATGTTAAGTAAACCCAAACAGTTAACTTCGCTCCTCATACGGTCACCCGTGAATTATACCATTACCACGCATGTGTTAACAATGGCCGTACCGCGGATTTGGGTCGGGGAGGGTACCATTCCCCCCCATCACCGCGTGACGTCACGCCTGTGTTCAAGAATGACGTGTGGCGCCCATTCTCAGAATTTTCCAATAAAAAAATTACTTTTCATAATTCACTTCGAGGTATGAATGTTTAGCGTGTTAGGCGTGGACTATTCTTCCGAGTTAATTGGTTTGATTTGAATCAACTCTAGGAAAATGGAAAGTTTATGCATCGCAAGCGTTTCGTTGTAAAAAGCATAGTCTTCTCTTCTTGGAAGTGGAAAAGGTACCTTATAGTTGCATAGCTGTAACCTCTTAATAAGGCCTACGTTTATACTACTACGTTTACGTAAGTTCTATAGTTTATCTAGCAACTCGAGGTATTCCTGAAACGCCTCGAAATATAAACAACAAAACTCAGTAGCACATATTACCTGTGTAGGAAAAGAGGTACCTCAATTAGCAACTTGGATGATGATGCCTATCAACAAACGAATTATTGCAATAGCTGATTAAACCATGACCTATTCATTCACACATCATCCGGCCTAATTGACTTAGACCAAGTAGTTTAGTAGGACGACTGGCGTGAAAGGCCTATACCCAGCTGTGGGCTGACACTGCTGTAAGAAGAAAAAGAAGTATCGTGTAAGTATCGAGTGTTTGATATGGTAAAGGCTATTAGGGGCTTTCATGAACGATTTTTTTTAATCTAAAATCCTTTCTATAAGGAAAAGGGAAGGCAAAAGGTGTATTGACTCATTATAAAAGCAGAAAGAATGACCTTCATCTTTGGAAGGATAAAATTAAATTGGTTCAGTCTTAACTTCTTGCTATTGGCTCATTCAATAAAGTTAGCGCAGCAAATGGAATGCAAGGGTCCCATTTTAATTATCGTTAACTATATGTGAGAACCACTACTTTGGCACAATTATAGTATGCTGTATCCACAGATGTGGCTGTATCTTATCAAGTAAGATATGCCAAAACAATATATACCAACTTTAATGACGGCGGCGACGTGATTACCCGTGACTGCATAAAATAAATCTTATCTGATAACACAAATAAATCTTATCTGATAACACAAATAAATCTTATCTGATAACACAAATATTCAAATAATACTCAAATAATTGTGCGGCTTCTTGAATTTTCTTTTGATATTTAACCAAAGTAGGTATGATATAATTGAGTAATTACACATACCGACTTGGTTCCTGTGTATTGGTTTACGTATTGAGCTCTTCAGTTTAAGTCATAGGTTTCATTCTCCGTTACAGCTAGGCCCCGCAGTGTATCCCTATTAGTTTCGAAACAGACCTATTAGAGGAGGTTGGTGAGTCTTCGAAAATCTGTTTCCTAATATCAGATAATAATTAAGTGATCAAAATAAAATGATAATCAGCACCATTCAAACAAAGTTCAATATTACAAAATATTAATCAAAACTCAAAAAGTGGCAGTGACCAAAATGTACACGTATTGAGCAATGACTAACAACGATACCGAGAGAGCGGCGGCGCCTGATTCCCCAAAACAGTGTACCGCATTTCCTTAATCTGTTAAGGTGTCGTTCATGTAGTCGTGACGTATTATCAGCTGTGCACACAGTACTGTCAGTGACGACGAGAGCGGAGGTGTGACGTAACGGCCGTGCCGGCAAGCCCACCGCGCCGCGGCGAGACCCACACGTGTTGAGTCAGGTTGGGCTTTATAACAGAAAACCGCCGCGGTCGACACCACACTCCAACAGACCGTCCAAGGAGAAACACGCAGTGTTGTGACAGCACCCAGTGAACTCGTGCTGAACCCCGGCGATAACGCATTGACAAATATCGTGATTGAAGTGATAATTACAGTGTACAGTGATAATGATGATGAAAATTGTATTGTGTCTCGTGCTGAGCGTGGTGGTGGCCCACAAGCACCACCCTAAGTTCCCGAAGGGGACACAGGATTATATCATACCGGTGCCGAGGAAAGGTGAATATACAGCCTTCGACAATGACGCAACACTTGCTCTAGTCGTCTCAATCGACGATCATTGCGTGTGACAGTTTTCTAATGGGTAATGTTTGTCCCCAGTGGCATGCTCCGGTGAGATTGCTCGCGAGCGTGACAGTATTATAGAAAAGTCCAAATGCGGAGAGCCTAAAGAAGTCTTTGAATATTTGAAACTAAATTCAGCGCACGAACAGGTAATTGTATTATCTTTAATCTAGATCATCACAACCGGTTACTTATTCATTATGTAGGTACGGTACTATTATTTAAATAATTGTTTGGTAATCACTTGATTCAGTTGTCAATATTCTATTACATTTTATTATGAAACGACCAATTCCAGTCTATTTGCTTCCATCATCAATCCCTTTTTGGGCTCGTATCTCAACTGACCCGACCGTCGCAACACCGGGTTATTAATCCCATTAATGGATCGATACCTGCATCAAAAATTCCCGGGAGATTTGTTTTTAATATTTGCATAATTAACGATCAATTAGTCGGTCCGATCAAATATTTGTGAATTCAAATTGCTTTCTATATCCGCAAGCGGTTCGTGGTCACAAAACATAGAGTCATTAACAGTCGCGTGAGAAAATCCGCGTGTTACATTGTGCGGTGGAAGCTGACGTGAGCGTGTTTCCCCAGGTGAGCCCTCGCGCCGTGTGGGTCAAGAGATGCGTCGGCCTCTGCGAGTACGTCAACGAGGGCACCTGCGTGCCCACCGAGACCGCCACCAAGCACATACCGGTACGTATTTACCAAAATAATGAGATGACCTCCGTCCACTTTATCCCCCTAATTCATAGAATATTTTCGTCCATTTACAAAAGCAATACAAATATTTTTTCTAGTATTTAAAATATTATGTTATTCCATTGTAAATTGATGAAAATATTTATAAATCTCATTATCTGCTGTCTATTCTGAGTTGTTCCTTGACATAGTTTGTATATTTGAGAGATTGCACAACTCGGTTGTCTTCGATGATAATGATGATATAACTGATCCGCCTCTAACATGACTAAGCCGATCGTCATGTATGTTTGTACAGTGTATAATAATAATACCATTATCTACAGATACGAATATACAACCTGAAGACTAACAAGGAGACGTGCGCGACGTACCCGGTAGAGGAGCACGTGAGCTGCGGCTGCTGCGCGCTCTCGCCGGAGGAGTGCGCCGCCCCGAGGGTGTACAATCCTCGTAAGTGCTCCTGTCAATGTCCCGACCTGGAGGAGAGGAGGAGTTGCCTCAGAAAGGTTGGTAAAGATAATGGATGTCTGTGAGCACTAACGTTTCGGACCAGCGCACGCGCATGAAAAAGCGTCGGCACTTAGTCTTCTCTCACTTGCGCTGTTAACATTCGCTTTTTTCCTTTCTCGATGTTGTATTCTTCATTCAGTGTATCATAAGGTGTTTGCATGACGGTGGTCGAGATATTGACCAGATGAAAGCAAACTCTTGCCGCCGGACTCGTGTCGCTGTGCCAGGTCTGACATCCATTGTCTTTCAATCTTTCGCTTGTCGATGTCGCTTGTCGATGTCGTGTGCATCAAACATTGTCTTAGAAAAATATTAGCATTTCATAAAAAGTCACATTCTAGAAATCGCCAATCAAACTGTTCTTACTTGAAATGCAAATAGGTTTGATTTTAGAGTTCCGTTAGTAATCTTGAAACTTTAAAAAAATATAACAAATCAATTAATGTAATTAATTTATTGACAAAATCTTGGCAATACAATCTCAATTTCGCTCTAGTAATTTAAATAGTTTATTTTGTTGGAGAAAATCGAAAGGTTTTCCGGACAAACTTTGCAATGTGTTTGTCTTTTGTTACAGCGGAACCAGAATATGAGGTGGAATCGATCTAAGTGCGCCTGCGAAGTTCGGAGGAGAGCCTAAACAGCTTAGTTTAACAGTGATTCAAGGTGGTTACAATATTATATTCCTAGAAGATAGTTCCGCGTTGTGACATGAAGACTTAGACAATTTGATGGGATGCTCGGTACACGTGATTTATGCGTGATTACAAGATTGTATGGACCCGTCGATACGACGCATGTGATTCATAGAAAATTTTGAATGTTAATTTGAGATAAAACGTATTGTAAGTGAGCCTAAGTTTAATACGACTGAGTCAAGTGTCCTTTAGTCTCTAGTTGATAATTTGACAGTATTATAGACTTAAGTAATTTATTATGAATAATTATTAAGGTGAAATGGGGCCAAAAGGTGCTGTGAATAGTCCTCGCTAATTTATTCCAAGTATTTTTTTTTATTTTGTCTTTTGTACTTTACTTTTCCTACTTAAGTATTATTATGTTTAATTTGTAAATAAGCATTTTGGTGGATAGCCACGCGTGAAACTGCACTAATGTTTATTAAGTGTATTATTTAGGATAATGACGAGTAGAATATTCGCGCTATTCCTTAATTGTGATAGTAGTTATTCCATTAATAAGTATCATTTTAGGAAACTCATAAAGTACTTAAAGTAATTATGTTAAAGTATTCGCTTTCTAGTCAAATGTTTCTTTGACATTGTAAATAATAATTGCGCTCTCTTTTTTAAGTATTTTCGAAATTATTAGTAAGTATGATGAATGTATTTTGTCGATTTTAGTAAGCTTAACGGTATAGGGACCTAGTCTATGAATGTGCCAAAGGCATCGAATCTCATAGGTTTTTTTTTTATTAATTTCCATCATAATTTATTTTACTATAGACAGAGGTAGGTACTCAAGCTTTAAAAGCTAAATGATAGACATGATTAGTGTAATTATTTAATTAGTTTAATTTTATGAAGTACTTAAATAAATGATAATTTATATTTTTTACATTATGCTACTTTATTTGTTTCTCCTTTTATTAACAAACATTTAGACGTCGATCCTTAGCCAGCACCAGCTATTGACAAAACATGACATCTAACGGCACGAATTCACTCATAATCGGTAGGGCCGGTCCGTAGGGTCTTTACCAATTTATATGTCAGTGACTAGCCAGCATATCTATTGGACCATTTGGTAGGAAGTGGAAACCCTACCGATCAGCCGCATGGATCGTGTGCCAAATCGTGCCTGATTTGTAAATAATTCTTTACATTAATGGGTAACCTTATATGGGTAAGGAATAATGACTATATGTGAGCAGACCTTTATATAGTAGGCATATACTCTATAGCCTGCGACAGGGTCACTTTACAACTCTTCCTTGCGGTTGCATAACTGTTCCATTCAAATGAACATGTTTGCTGTTGCGCAAGGGGAAAGAACGATTTGTGTGGTGTGATGCGAGACGCCTGATTTCAACAGGAGTGTTTACCTCAGATTACTCATGAGATAGACCGACCAAATTAAGGCCACCACTAGTCTTTTACATCAATCTTGACATGACGGCCACGCCCACTCTGCGAAGGGTATGTAACGATCAATGATGAAACAAACGAAGATCAAAACAAAACATAACATCCCATAAGGATTTATGTAGGCATAACCTTTTCAGAGTGAAAGTAGAGCCGGCAGAGGATAAATATCACCTGGGTTTATCATTCAAGGGTTAGGAAATATTTTTACATACATGATAGGATATATTTTTTGTAGCTGGGCTTATTTTCTCATCACACTTATAAGCTCAACTTTGGTGGACACGCAAAGATTGAACATGCGTTCATCCTCAGACCAATTACAATCTGAAATTCATGTTACTACGATGCGTATATTTTAGAAACATCAGAACTGATATCCGTCTTACATAGATAAGAAATATCTTAATGATACCCGTAATAAAATTTAAATAAATGCGTTGAAACGGGGTTCATTCGTTATGGAATAAAAAACAACATAGACAATAGTTAGTAGTAAACAACAAAGTTCTCAATAACTCAACCACGATTGATCTGCAAATTTTTAGAAAGCATTTATCTATTTATAATTGCAAACCACTTTTCGCTGGAAAAAATATCTTTAAGCCATTGTTAATTGATTAAAACTTTTATAAATTTGGGCGATGGCGGGTTGGTGTTTAATAAAATAAAACAATCGCCAGACGAACACACTCTAAGGTTACTAATTAGCAACGCTTGTAAACCCACATATCATGTGTACTTTACAATGGATCGATCCCATCTAGATACTAAACATCCATGAATCGCGTACAAACATTGGTGCTCATCACACAAAGTTTTTGCTGGGACTCGAACCTGGAACCATCGCTACAGAGAGCAGGGTCACGATCGACTGTGCCCATCGGTTCGTTTATGTTGAAAAAGGCTCAAAGTTGTACCCCTCTAACTCTTACATCGAAGGTAAACTAAATAGGAATCTTTTATTGAAATAAAACTAATTTTACAGATTTTATCGCGTTTATTTTATGTTTTTAGGTTCCCGACGTTTCATTCAACGAAAATGAAAATTAGTTTTATTTCAATGTGTAGTATTCGCGTAAATATAAGAAATCAAAATAGGAATCTTTTATTTTTGTTAAGAGTTTTCGCAATACTTGTTGTTAATATTGGTGCAGTCCGGTAGGTAGCGAGTTATTTTTGTCACAGCTACAGGCAACCTTTGGTTTGTGTATATTATAATATGTACCTAACCTACATGATATAGTTGATACCTACATACGGTAGTGTGTCCTTTATAGATGCTGAAACAAGTGGATAGTCTTAATATGGGTGTACTGGTGTGCACCTCTGCCTACCCCTATTCAATCTATGACTATAGTTTTTAATAGCATATTTTTTTCTAAGATCTTACATATAACGATAACCTCTTTTGCTTTATCTTTTAGCACGTGTTTTACACTTAACACTTGATACATATGTGTCGTCTTAAAAAAAAGGGTATGCCAAAGGGACAGCCGCACGGTAAGGGTTCCGCGTTTTCACCATATCGGTATGGAACCCTAAAAACACTGTACTTACTTTTTTTTATGTATTTATGTTTTTTTTTATATTCTGACTGCAATACTTATATGCGGAAAATAATATATAGATAAGTAAACTCCCGTTTCCCATAGTGCTATGGGTTTACCCAAGTAGTTAAGAGCATTGCATAATAATTATCTTCTCTGTTTCAGTCAGGTTTCCTGCAATCATTGCCACCTTATCTTGCCTAGTAGGGACTACAAGTATATTGAATTAAATAAATATCGCCAGACGAACACATCAACTACCTATACGGTCCCAGACTAAGCAGCGCTTGTATTATAGGTACCGTACAATGAACTGAGGGCGAACTCAGTATATAATACTTATATACTAGACTCGGAAACAAACACTCGTGCTAAACACACAACGTTTGTCTCTACCAGAGTCGAACCCGGGACCAGCCGCACAGAAAGCGTAGTCACTACCCACTCAATTATGTATCTTCAACTCAATCAAAGAACATCTAAAAAAAATTGCACTCTTCTAGGTATAAAGTACTTATCTGAAACATCAGCAAATGGATTGAAGTAGTAGGTACGCGATGAATTATGTATTGACCATATGCAATTCATTCTCGAACCATAGTAACGTTAGGTATATAGTGATAATGAAAATGTACCTAAACTTACTTTTTCCCATTTCGATGTTAAAGTCGGACCTCTCCTTCTCTCTATCTCTGATAGTCAAGGCCGATTTCTCTGATTAATTAAATAAACTAAAAATAGTAAATTAGATTAAAACATTCGTTGTGGTAATGTTTTACCTGTCACTTTTTTGCTAAGAGGGCATAGGTACCTTGTACGGTGTAAAAACTATGTGTTTTCCCTAATTTCTATAAAAAACTTGACAGCGAAGCGTTTGAATAGACCATACTTATTTCTTAAAGTATGTGTCACAAAAACTGTGACAGGAAATTGACTACAAATTGAGGAAGATCTGTGACAGTCAGTTATCCTACCCACACGCATGATCTGTGCTACCTTAATTATTGTCTGTACGGTTATAAGTACCTAAGGCTAATCGATAATCTAGCGATGCTTCCTTATATTTTTTTTGGTGTTTTAGCACGTATTGATGGGTATAAATCTGGCTGTGTCGAGGCAGTCTCGTCCTTAAGGACCTTATCGCATGGTAATACTTGAGATACGTCGTTGCGATTTGATACGGCTCAAACGAAATCATTTCCTAAATAGTCAAGCAGAAAATTGTCTCATACTTCTTAACTGCTTCTTAGGTACATCGGTACCTACTGTATTATTTGTATTGTGGCTCAAAAAAAAACACTTAACAGAAGTTTTTGTATCAGTACATTATAGTGCAGCTATCTTATCAACAAATTCATAATAACCCACTATGAAGTTGTTGAGGTTTTCAGAAAATCCGCCGGCATCACGTGCAATCTATCCGCGGATCGGCCGGTAACTATGGGGAAAATTGTTTTGTTTTGTTAATTGAAATATTGCGTAACAATAAAATAGTTACTTGACTATAAAAGGTTACACAATAAATAGTATAACACCGCTACTGAGATACCCATAGTACATTTCCTCGTGTGCACACCTAATTAGTTCAAATCAACTCTGTGTTTCCAACACTACACTGTAACATCATAATATTTTAATTTTATTATAATGGTTTATAAAAAAAATATTATAATGAGCGGAAGTGCAATCGGTAATTCCGTTGGTTGGCCTCGTGCCGTTTTTTTCTTTATACAACACGTGTTTTGTGGTAAAAGAATTAAGCCAGTGATTGGGCAAGTCATCGCACAACTCTTTTGATGTGGTATGTCATGGGTAACACATTATGTATAATGCTGTTTTTGTAATATGATCCTAAATACGTTCACCAAAGTGTAACGTTACTAAACACGCAACTTCTAAGGGCGTGTATTAAATTGTATTACAGTCAAATTGAGATAGATAGAGAATCTGTAGAGATTTGACGGTAGTGAAATATACCATAGACATACCATAGATGGTGCATTCCAGTCTTAATAATTATACACACTTAACATTGATCGAGTTCTTTATAGCAGGATTGGTTCTCTTGAAAATATAGCGCCATTCATCTTTCTGCACTGCCGCGTTTGCGCATTGCTTTAAGTGACGATTGACCTTTACATCTATAGGCTGCCATAGGTGTGCAGAAGCCTTAATTTGGCTGCTACTCTCATGGGCAACTTCCCGCGTTCGACATAATGCAGCATTGAGTTTCAGAACAATATCGTAGTTGTTCTGAGTTCTGTCCAGGATATTTCAAGCATTCTTTCCGAGCGATAAATGTGACATTACAATTTCGGAAAATGGGCTAAATCTAGAACATACCTAAAGAGAGCTTCTTGGGTATAATACCCCTATCAAAGACGGAAACAAGGATGTTATGTAGAGATAGTCTACCCCGTGACTGCGTATGAATAATGTATGAATCACCTCTGCGCCATGGTGTTCAGGAGCCATTAAGCTATAAACAAATACACAATAGTGCTGGATTAAGACAAGCCACTGAGTCATGTAAACATCGCGATGAAATCAAAGCTTTCTTTCGTAGGTACCTACACCTTCCAATAGAATTAGCTTTGTGAAAACAATAGGTATAGCCGCCTAGATAATGTATATACCCCATTGATACGAAATTATCATATAAAGAAATACGTTAAAAATAATAATAATATTCTTTAGACCGAAATAGTATTATCTATTCGAGATGGTCTCTCCAGTAGTCACAAAAAATAGTGCGCAGTAACAATGAACGAATCTTTGAACAATTTCCTTTCTTCTGTGACTGTTTCAATAACCTTTAGGTAGTTGTTTTCCCACATCTCCAGCGTACAATGTGTTGCTCGGACCGTGCACGGTGTGGACCAGCTGTTTGCGTGGGGCGCGGTGTTAAAATTAATTTCCCGTAATGCGTACCTATTTACTTGATGGAATTCTCTTCTGGTGGATTGAGTAACAACACAAGTATTTCGATCTGGCAGTCGTGTGCAAAGGTGGAGTTTTCCACGGCGCGGGCGGCGGTGTGCGGGTCGGTGATCGTGTTTGGATAGCTTAGATTAGGGGTTAATTGGAGCGTATCTACGCAGTATGATTGGAAAATGAGAGCTGGGGGTCTCATACGAATGTGTGAATTGCATAGCTACTGATATTCAAAGATCGAATCTGTCCATAAAATTGACTGCAACGCCCCTAGTGTTTACGTTGAAAAATCATAAAATAAATCGATATCGCCAGATACACCATACACCCACTAGATTGTCCCAACTAGTGTTATGGGTAACATACAATGAACTGAGCGATCCGAGTAATACTCAGGCAAGGACAAACCACGAAAGGATTGAGTAAGTACATATGTCAAAAAAAATCCCAGGCGAGATACGAACCGCCCAGGCGCTCAACCTCTAGACCAAACTGTCGTGGCCTAGAATGTGTGTTGTAGGATTTCATTGATGTATGTTCCTTTAGATCAATCATTATGATAATTGTATCATTAAAATACTTGGCCGCAAATTTGATTTGATTGAAAAAGAAAAACGGCTACCCAAGATATTGCCATGAGCTAAAAGAACTGTGTAAAAAAATCTCTCAAAACACAGCAGTCAGCAGATAATTTTACAAACAAACAAGGTGAATAAGCATATCTAAAAGACACAACAACACCACATTTTTCCGGAGGCAATCATCCTCATATTTGGAACCTGTATAATGCCCAACGAAAATAGCTCCACTAGTTAAATTAAGCCAATCCCTGAATAACCTCAAACCAAAATATCTACTACTAATACACAAAATAACTTTGGAATAACATGTCCATCAGCGTCTATAGTGAATTGAATGTTACAAAACAAACATGTTCTATTTATCGCGCTTTGAGAAAACATTGTCGGCAGTTAGCGGGCATCAATTATATGCCAGGCGGGCCCACGCGTGCCTCCGATCGGACGCTCGGCCGGTCTTAATTATAAAGCCTATATTTACACTCCTAGAAGATATAACGGTGGATTCATATAAATGATGTGCAACACAGAAATAAAACCGTAGCTACGTATTGTTGACACAAGTTCTGAGCTTCTCTTTTTGGGCATTCCTATGATGTACGTATGAACGCCCAGGCAAATTACCCTGGACTTGGCTTCCCACAATACTCTTCTGCTAAAGCCTTATCTGGGTATTGGCCGTAAGCGTTAAATTATAATAGTGATAACGGGTTGGTTTTTGGTTTAACTGAAAACTTAGAACCATTAGTTAAATTATTATTTTGTCTAGAGCGAGACAGCGTCAGTGTCAATGACGTTTGACAAATTGCAATTCGGAAATTGATTGAAAATGCTGTGAAATACGAACATATCTGCTTAATGCAAGTAGGTACTTATTTAATAGTAAGTAGGCACTTACCTAATGCCTAGAAATATAGAGACGGCTTCACGAACACCGTTACAGCTCCACCAGGCACTCCCGCAGACCACGCAGAGCAGATGAGCTTATAGTTAGGTAGGTACTCCCCGACGGTCTTCGCTATAACCTGTGCAACTATAATTACAACCAAATGACGTTATTTAAGAAGGTGGATCATTAATAACGCGCCCCGCAATATATTTTTTAAATGGATATCTTTTTTTCTCAGCCCGACAATCGCACGGAACGAAACTATAATTTTTCATGTAAGAAAAGCTTGAAAATTTGCACTACCTAGCTACGTCCTGATATTTTTATGGCGCTTGTACAAATGGAAGCATGGTATAATAATGCTATCAGTATTCCTTCCGAGGACGGTGGCCCAAGACTATGATGACGTCTTGAATAGAATTAACCCCGCTCATTGTTCGGAGATGGCCAATGACGTGACCTCTCATATATCTGTGGACGTGACCTATCTTACTCGGGAAGAATATACCTGGCATGCGTGAAATAATTATTGTGCCATGAGTGGAATTAACTGGCGCATGCACTTGTATAGGTGCGGGCTACACGCGGTTTATGTATACAGCTCTTTGCGGGATACAATGCAAATAGCTAGAGTAAGTGATAGTCCAACAGGCTTTGCTTAGCGCGTACGCCACAGACCGCGCGGGTGATGGAAGGCACTCGCGGCCGGTCCATGCGCGAGACTTAGGAAACGTGCATTTATTTGCAAGGAGTTTACACGATGCGTATTATCTGTACAGTCGCTCGAAAATGAGAACGTTAAATGCATTATACGTAGGTAATGCCGAAAGGCTAAGTATAAAAGGAATGTAAAAAAATAGTTCGTGAACTTTATGACTCTTCAAAAGATTAGGTACTTGGAGCGTCCGTTCCAAAGTTCTCCATCGGCCAAAAATGTAGTGGCAGAGCATTTATTAACCTAACTCTAAGATTAAAGCCAGTGTCACGTGACTCTAGAAGCATCGATTTTATAATATTTACGGACTCTATCTTCTGCTAGCCATTTAAACCCTGGTATCTTACACAATAAACTAATTCTCATCACATGTTTAGTCAATACCTATCTATTAATAACTTTATTGTAATTCAGGAATGTTCAGCAGATCTATTGTTTATATGCGTACGTACGATGCTCAATGGACGTGGTATTATAGTCTAGGGTTACATAAACACTGACTCACAATCTGTTTGATAATCAACTGCAGTGACAGAAGATTCCGAGATTGCATTGACGTCAATTACTGGTGTTACTTTTATCAGACATGATTACCGAGAAATAGAGTTTTGGTACATTGACGTATTTTATTTGAGATGGCTGTTTGTGGAATGCCACTTTATAGAGGTAGCGTAGGTACTAGTCGTATTAGGTTTTTACTATGTCATGCTTGAGTAGAATAGGATCATTGAGTTATTTCAGTGCAGAGTAAGTGGCTTTTTGAGCGAGTCGGTTGCAAAAATATTGTTACTAGGGTTGGACCAATCCTAGCTAAACCAAGGTTTACATGAGCAAAGTATATCAGGAATGGATGTAGAGGCGCAACAAAAGTCTAGTAGTTATCAGGCTGTCCTCTTAACCGTGACGTTCTGGATTTAATCCCCATCCGACCATTAAACTATTTACCTGAGCGTACTCCTAGTACAAGCTCTATCTTAGTTCGAGGGGCTAACAAGAATACTATTCATAAAGTTAACGATTTACTAAAACTGTAACAGAAATATATCCATGTCTCTACGTGGACACCTGAGGTTGATAATTGTTATGTCTGTGGAGACGGCAATCAAATATGTCAGAGCTACCGGCTCATGCTCATTCTCTTCATTTACAGCACAGAATTACTTCCAGTGAGTAATTCTAAACATGGGGGAAATACTTGGGATTGTTGGCCTGGCTTCAAGCGGAAGCTCCCTGGATCGGCGGATAGCTCGCATCGCCGTGACCGAGTTCATTTGATGTTTTAATGATCCAAACACTAGATTACTCAGCAGCCCGCTATTCCAAATACGCCGTCTTTTTTAGAGTTACGGGATTGTAATGTATTTCGGATAATGTTAACACACCGGTGATGGTCCAAGGCGAGAGCGAGGTTTTATTCCCGATGCCCTACATGCCAAGCTAATAAATTATCATTTTCTTATACTATAACTACATCATAGAGTAAGTAACATTGGCAGAACTCACACTAAAGTTCCATCTGATCGTCATTACTTTTTATTGTGATCTCAATTTTCTTCTTTGCTTTCTCAATTCTCTTCTTGGGGTTGACAGTTCACATAATATATGGTTTAATTGCAGAAATCTAATGAGTTTTCCGCAAACGTGTTTAATTATTTGACTGGATTCCATAGTTAAAGGGTTCATACGTCTATTTTTAAGGGACTATGCTTTTTCATCTTATTTTTTCAGGATATTGACAAAATAAAGCATCAACATTGGATTGAAATGGTAGCATGGTGGTTGAAAGGATTTATTACGAAATGTAAAAATAAAATTAGTTTAGAACAGAAAACTCTTTTTATTATTTCAATGTAAATCATATAGGTACTTAATTCGAATAAATTTATGATATTTACATTAGGTAGGTACCTTTTATGTATTTTACATACCTACGTATCTATAAATAGTTAGGTACAATATCAACTTGATCACATAGGGAAGCATTTTATCACTTTGCTAAAAAAAAACGGAATTTGAAAAACTTTTATATTTTCATTATTTTTAAAAGACAGTTGTCTCAAACGTAAAAACACGAAGATTTTGCTTTTAAGAAATTTAATAATTTCGGTAACCAAAGTCTTTTCTAAATTTGACTAAACATTTAAATTAAATAAGAAGATAGTCAGCAGGACGCCATTTGATTTGGAATATCGTAAGAGGTACAGCCGGACCGAGAACGACAACCAGAAATTCTAATGTGCAACATAAGGCAACACTTGAAATAACGTTAACTAACGTGTCTGGCTACTTGGTTTTAAATTTACCGAAGTAATTAATCTTATACTGATGTTGGTGAAAAATTTCACTTCTTTTTTCATAGTTGGGCATTGAACTAAATATTTAATGAAAACATTGACGAGGTTGCATAGGTTTTTTAACATTAATTAGTCCTTAATTTAACTAGTGTTAAGATCAAAATGGGAGAGTCCGCCATATTTGTAGAATTGTAAATTAACAAAAACATTACAAAGCAAGTGCCAACGAAACATGGATGAAAGCTTTCTACAAAGCATATAAGGTGTAACAATAATAGTGTAAAATATTTTAAGAGGTTCATCAGTAAGCTATAAAGGTCATATTCCCGAAAAAAAGTATTCAAATTATTTAAAAAAAAAACACTACGTACTAAGTGCGCGGTAAAACGATACTGGCTCGCTTTGTCAGAGACCAATACAGTTTACAAATATATTTTATACATAAACGTGATCGACGTACTTGTTAACACCTTAAAATATTTAAACCTATTTTTCTTACACCTTATATATTCCATTTGTATTACAGTATATGGGGATACCTACCATTAACGACATGAGCGCCCTCTGTACTGTCTACCCATCTCGGACGGGATGAATCTCATACTGGCTCCACACGGCCTGATCTGAGTAAGAAGAGAGCTATAAGAAATAAGTCATTATCTTATAGGTCCGTCTCTATAACATGGGCGTTAGATCAGAGTTCAAATTCTGCTAACACACTGGACTCATAATTAAAATGGCAATAACATCGTAATTGTCACTTTTAACACATTTCTCATACAATAACTTGAAAAGGTGACACACCAACTATAAGGGCCCGCACTAAGCAACGCTTGTATTATGAGTACCGTACAATGGACTGAGGGCGAACTCAATATATAGTACTTATATAGATATTTAAAATCCATGACTCGGGTACAAACATTCAATTCAATTCAAACTCAGGACCCTCAGCGCAGAAATCAGGGTCACTACCAACTGCGCTAATCATGCCGTCAAATATTGACCGTAGAATCTGTTCCCTGACACTAAACACAACAAATCATTATATTTATTATACAATTATTCAAATTATGCATCAAACTAATATTAAGTAAACACAATTGCGTTTAACAAGTACATACAACGCAAGTATCATTTTTATAGTAACATCGCAAGTATCAGTCTTCGATTCAGCGTTATCACAGAGTAATTATATATACAGAGTGTACGAAAAGTTTACTGTCTGGCGCAGAGATACGTAATACATAAAAAAATAACTATAAACCCACAAGTTACATAGAATAGGAATCCTTACAAATTAGGTAGGATAACGTTTGTAATATGGCAGATGGCGATGCATAACATATCTACTCTGTGACATTACTGAACGTATTAATTTATTATTAAGTATTATTCTTGCAAAATTAACTACACTAGGTACACGAAGTATAAACATTCTGTATTTGATCAAATACTTAACTAATCCTAAAGAGTCCATTTTGGTCCTTATATTATTAGTAAGTAATAGTAACTGCTCATTGTTTGTATATTAATATTATTGCGGCATTTATATGTATGACGGTTAATGAAGTTACCTTTATGAATTCTGTTAAATCGTTAAACCTTAGTATGCATTATCAAACGGAAAATATTCATAGCGTATACTTGTGCCATATTGTAACGTACAATTATTAACTAAGAACAGCGCCACCCACTAAGGTGGCTCGTACATAAACACGTCCGAAAAAAAAATTAAGCGTTTTGTGGAGAAGAATCTATGGTAAAAACGTGTAATCACAAACGAATACGACATAAATCCCTTAGGATAACGGTATATTGTGCACCATTGATAATTAACATAAACAAGTCAAACAGCCTACAGCGATATTCACACCGCGGGTATATTGTACAACGCAGTCAGCCGCTCTATGAAACCGTTCTCAATATTCTCGCCCTGTATGTCACTGCGCACCTCCCTCTCCAGCTGTCGCATGTCACTCAACTGGGAGCTGGAGACCGCCGGGCTGTTATACTCTTTGCCCTTCTCGACGTGCGTGAAAATCTGCATTTTCCCATCGGTGTTTTCGCCGCGAAATATGCCCTTTATCACGTCAGTATCACAGACTCCGTTGCGGAATATCGGCCGCAGCATAGCCAGCTCCCTGTCGCCGTGGTCGTCCTTGTACGCTATCATCTGCTTGCCGAAATCCAGCTCGTCTTTGTAACCATTATCGTACACCTCTTTGAATTTGTAATGCCCGTCTTGTCGGGTATCGAACACCTCTACGTTGTTGGTATATTCGCTGTCCATTTGGTCTATGGTGACGTTCGGGGCACCCTTTTTTGCGCTGGATTTTTTTTTATTTGGCGCTTTCTTGTCCGGACTTTTCAGAGGTGTTTTAGTGGTGGACGCGACGGTGGTTTTCTTCAATACCCGGGTCGAGGTGTCGTTTTGTTCTAGTTCTTCACTTTTAACAGGTTTCTTGGTGTCTTTCTGTTGCTTGGTTGTTTTGATTTTCTGCTCGTCGAGTCGGTTGCGCACTTTTTCGTGCATGATCAGGTGACGGCGCAGGTCGGCGCCTACGCGGAAGCATTTCTCGCACTGGTTGCATTTGTAAGGCTTGTCACCTGGGAATTAAGGACAACCGTATGTTTTATTTAAGGGTAATTCTAGTGGATTATCCATGGTGTTAATTGTCTAACTAAGGGTTAATTCTCATATGCGTTCCATCCACGACTCATGTGACAAATGATCAATTTTTGCTTTTCCGAGCTTCTATTTATCAATATTATGATACCAATCAAATTGAATGTATTAAAAAAATATAATGTTCAAATGTATGACATCTCATAAAAAAACCAACCATGGATTTGGCCCCTTCTTCTACATAGACACGGCATTCCGAACGGGTGGTAAAATCTTAGCATATCATCTTGTAACATTTTTGGTAATACATAAACACTCTAATGGTTTACAAATATAAAATACATTCTCCCTCTGATTGACCTAAAAACAATCTAATCAGTCTATATTCGGTGGGTGCTAAAATAAAGTCCTTTGGTAGTGTAGTGTAGTGTAGTTTAGTGTAGTGTAGTGTAGTGTGGTGTAGTGTGGTGTAGTGTGGTGTGGTGTAGTGTAGTGCACTGACCGGTGTGCGTGCGCATGTGGCTGAGGCGGTAGGAGGAGGCGCGGAAGGTCTTGGCGCAGTAGTGGCACTTGTAGTTGCGCTCGCCCGTGTGGATGCGCCGGTGCACGTCCAGCGAGTACTTGCGCGCGAACTCCTTGCCGCAGAACTCGCACTTGAACTTTTTCTACCAACACAAGATAACTATTATAATATCGACAGACGAACACACAAACAATACGGTCTCACATTAAGTAACGCCTGTATTATGGGTACCGTACAAACATTCGTGCTCATTACACAAAGATTTTTCCTACCAGATTCGAGACCGGGACCCTCGGCACGAAAAGCAAGGTCTCTGCGCCAATCAGGTAGTCAATTTTAGCTACAGCAACTGCTTCTGGACTCCAACTTGGTTAGGTTGACTAAGCTAGGTTAGCCTGAGGTAACCAGGAACTCCTAATAGAATCATAACGTGGTCGAGAAAGCATGCTGTCACTTTCATTATTATTTCTGAAATCTAAGGTAACCGAACACATAAGTTACTATACAAAACAAACAAACAAAGTTACTTTTTATGAAAATGAATCACTAAGCCGATATCAAAGAAACCCAGTATGGCGTTAACTTATAACAAGATCTGTACGGTGCGACCGCACATAATTGTAACGGGTCAGCAATTACCGAATTGCCAATACATGTTCATTTTCTTTCCAATGTAAAATCTAGTTCACGTTAGGTCATCAACCGCGCCGCGTGTACTCACTACATCAGAATTTATCATTAATATTACTACTTATTTCCCAATAAACTTTTGGAATCATCAATTTAGTATCATTATCATCAGCAACAAAAGAGTGTCCCGTACAAGATCAACTCATCTAGGATATTTGCCCAGGAAATCTGAAGCCCACACGTTCAAAGTCGTGGGCAGCAGTGATAGTATTTAATGTTGTATATAACAGTAGCTAAGGTTGGTTTTAGAATGGATTGTATGTAAGAGGTAGGGAAGTGGTGCGCTCACCTGGTTGGAATGTATCGATATCTTGTGGTACTTGAGATCGCTCCACTGCCGGAAGTCGCGTCCGCAGATGTCGCACTTGCACGGCTTGTCGCCGTTGTGGACCCGTTTGTGAACCTGGAACAAAATTAGGGGGATACTGTCTCGGACGAAGAAATAATATTAGACGGAGTGGCGCGAACAAAAAATAAGGTATTTCTTTAGTTTGACATATGTCATTATTTCACAGATCTTGATCCTTATTAGCGACATTATCGGACGATGCAATAATAATAGAGTTATATTTTTTTGTTAAAAATTTAAGGGGAGAACCTATAATTTGATTGACTTGAGATCTGAATCTACCGAGGGAAATTATTTTTTTCAAAATCTAATGATGCAGTTTTAGTTTTCATCAAAATCGGTCTCGAGAGTACTTTAATCATTTTTCGCTATTCCTAATAGTTACGGATTTGCTCATCCACGCACTCTTGAAAAATTCACTTTGTACGTAGGTAGTATTCTAATAATGCAATAAAAAATATACACATTTATTCCTAATATATTTTTTTTATATTCACTGTGAATTAATTATTTTTCCTTTTAAATTGTAAGATCTTTAATGTCGTACAAGCAATTATCACCGAATACATTCTCACCTTAAGCGCATTCAAAGTGTAGAATCCCTTGCCGCACTCCCGGCACACCTGCTGCTTGCTGCTGTGCGACAGCAGGTGGTACAGCAAGCTGTTCCGGTGCATGAACACGCGCGGGCACTGCGGGCACTCGAACCGCTTCTGGGGTTCCTTCTTGTCCCCCGCGGCGCGGCGCGGCGGCGGGGCGGCGGCGGGGGGCGCGGGGGCAGCGGCGGGCGCGGGGTGGGCGGGGGCCGGCGGGGCGGCGGGCGGGCCGGGCGCGGCCGGGGGCGGGGGAGGGGGAGGGGGCGGCGCGGCCAGCATCCCGCCCGGGAACCCGCCCGCCTCCGCCGACACATCTGTCTCCAGTATTCGTTGCAATACTTCCTCTAGAAAGGAATATTAATAATAAAACTGGACACGGTACAATAAGACACGAAATCCAAAAGCGTAATGCATAAAAAATATTGTTTTGCAGTCCGCGATTTCGTGCGCGATTTCGTATGAGTGTCTCCATGCCAAGTTTTATAAAAATCCATCCGTATGCTTTCCCGTGATGCATGAACCGACAATTTTGGGGTCGAGTCACCTTCGTCCGTAGGAGAATTAAGTACCCTCGAGATACCCTACACGTGACCCTGGGTGGTGCCAACCAGGTGACAACTCTACTCATGGTAGGCTTCGGCCGTGGCTAGTCACCACCCACTGAACAAAGCCATGTCGCCAAGCGGCCTAGCCGTGTTCCGGCATGATGTTCGGTGTTGCCATTCATGGATGGCGGGTCAGATCAGCTGCGCTGCATGTGCCTAGTGAATGTAGCGTCTCGATCTACTGCCGCCTTCCTACCTAGGCAAGTATGCTCCATCGTAGATCTCATCGTCACTTACCATCAGGTGAGATCGAGATCAAATACTTTCCTATAATTTATAAAAATAAAAAAAAGTTATTGCGATTTTGACATCATCGTCGAAAATGGTGTGCACTGCTATATATATATGACATACCTTTCAGCACCTTCAGTTGGTGCGGGTCGGGCGGGTCGCGCGCGCCGCTGTAGCCCGCACCCCCCGCACCCCCCGCCGCCGCCGCCGCGCGCAGGTACCTGTCACGACAGTCATGACAACATGAGGCACGCGACTACACACCGCCATTAGCCTGGACTAGTTCACTCACGATTGTTGAACCGCTGTCCATCAAGCAAGGCGGCTTCATTTGTAAAATATCTCATAGCTACACACATAGTTTTCGATGGATGCTAGTGGAGAACACACCAAACTAAGCAATCCTTCTAATGTTGGACGAATGGATATTAAGCCAGTGAGAGGTTTTTGTGGGTACAAATCACCCCCCCCCCCCCTGCGATTTATAGCTACATGCTAAAATATTCTCGACTCTTCGGATCTGAATAGCTTGGAATCCAAAACTTTTTATCACACTACAATAATTGGACTCCACGTTTTTGGGCACGCGAGAAGTATAATATACTTCGCTCTCAGTCTGTGATTCAGAGCTCGACCGCCCCCCCGCCTGAAGTGCATTCCTGGCTACGGTCTAGGTAGCGCACTCTACCGATGCTCAATTGTATTGGTAGGGCGACAAGTAATGTAACTCACCACTGCCTGGCGTGCTCCTGGTGCACGTGCCCGTTCTCCACGGTGAGGTGCGGCAGTATCGTCTGCTCGTAGTGCTCGCCGCCGTCCTCCACGGACACATGGATGCCCTCCATCAGGTCTTCGGGCTCGCTGAACTCCGCCATGTCTTCGAGCTGATGGAATATATCATGTTTTTTTAATGGATTTTATCTGTGAAAGGTATTGCAATAATTATAGTTGTGAAGCCAAAAACAAAAAAATCTGGATATCTTAATTTAATTTTAAGGTCACCGAGAAAGCATATTATTACTGTTTTCTTGTTATGCAGTCAGCGGTGTGAACGAGACGGAACATGCTTACGTTGGCGTACCGCTACGTAAAAGATGAGGGCTACTAACTTCGAAAAAAAATAAGTTTTTCGACAACGAATTCGGATCGCAGGGGTAAGCAATTAAAGGGCGTGTCAAATAAAATCTTCATTCATTTTATCTATCGCGGACTATACTTATAAGTTATAGCTATTGAGCTCGACTTAATTATGGACAACTCCTGCTGAATTACCAAAAAATCTAAAAGTCACGAGCTGAATATGTGCTTAAAAATCCTTTGTAAACAAATTCGCTACAGAAACGGAGAGCGCTCGCACTGACACAAATGTTATATATTTAAATATTATACATGTATTATGCAAAAAAAGTACAATTTATTTTAAGACAAGCGTGTCATAAAATAATTTATAAATACCAATGTTTTCACAGTAGGTATGGCAGTTTTAATATGCAGTGATAGCCAAGTTGGTAGAACGCTTGCCTCGGTAACGAGGATCACAGGTTCAAACCCCGGCTCGCACCTCTGGGATTTCTGCATTTCATGTGCGAATCTCATTCTCAACCACGATTATCATTTGCTAAACGATGAAGGAAAACATCGTGAGGAAACCTGCATGTCTGAGAGAACACCTCGAAAGATGTGTGAAGTCCGCCAACCCGCACTGGGCAAGCGTGGTGGACTATGGCCTAATCCCCCACGCATTGAGGGGAGGCCCGTGCCCAACAGTGGGACATTAAAAAAAACATACCTTAGCGTTACAATGCTCCTCTTTGATGTGCGCCTCGCATTGCTTCTGTTTCCTAAACGTCTTGTTGCATTTACTGCAGTTATAAAAGTCGAATTTATCAAGACTCTCGTATAAATGCTTCTCAGCATCCGTGTGCACCACGCTCGGTTCTTTGTCCATGCTCGCCACGGAGTATTGAACCTTATTGCTTGCGAAATTGAGTGTCTTATCGCTTGTTGAATAGAGGATGTGTTTATCGATGGATTGGTACATTGTCTTCGGTACTGTGTTCTCTAGAGAGAGCTCTACTATAGAGTCTGGTAGGGTTGCTACGTTGTCAACTATGCAGGAGGTTGTCATCTGTAAGCAATTAAATTTATGTAGGGTTGGGACCCAAACACATACCCCAAATTTATAGACGTTTTATAACTTTATCGAACGTCTATAAATTGTGGGTTATAGTCTAATTCTAATAATTTTGCTAGTGTCATATGTTTAAAGAAACGTATATTCTTTATGTGCAGTTTGAAATAATTTTGAAGATCGTTGACGTGACTGGCGTTGACAGGCAATGGAATGGCAATATCATCGTGATTGTCACTATTGATAGTTCTAGTATGAGAAAACTATCAAGTGTGTTCTCCTCTTAAGTAATAAGATGTTTAGGAGTTCACCATGCATATATGTGTTAGGTCCATAAGGTACCCATAATTTGTGGCGGTACCTTATCGATGCCGAGATCAGTCACGGGGTTCTCGATGATGATGGTGCCGTGGGGCTCGTAATGCTGCTTCAAATGATGGTAGAACTTCAGCTGGTCTTCGCCGTAGAACTCTCCACACAGCTGACACAGGAGGACTGGACGAATCTATCACAAATAAGTTCCATCTTCCACACTATTCCGGTTTTAATTGAACTAAACTTAACAATTCAGTTGTATGTATTGCTAGCTATCCGATTAGTTTTGTCGTCTCGTGACAATTATTGTGTGCCTTGCTGGCTCGCCTCAAGGTGGATTTTACCGATACGTGAGAATCAGAATAATACTTATGAATCGTCAAAAGGACACACAATGAATAGATACGATTTTGCTATCGGGTCGGAATGCCATTTCTACTGAGAAAAAGGGGGAAGAAGCTCTATGGTGGCCGTTTTAATGAGTTGACGGTGTACCACGCACAATGGGAAGAGTCTCTCTCGTCCGTGATAGCGCAGACGCATCTTTAGCGGTGCTTTGGATGTCTAAGGACAGGTGTAGCCTTACCTCATGTGTCATATGGTGCGCATCGTCTGGCAGATGGTTCTGATGCTGCACGGAGGCCACATAGCTGTCCGGCAGTATCTCCTCTTGCTGACCGTCCTCGGTGCAGCTTATCACCACTATGTCCTGAAACCCCAAAAACGACTTGATGCTACTAGCTTTTGCTCATGCCCGGATCGGATTTTACCCCAGCCTGACCTTAGTAATGATATCGTGATGATAATCATGTACTGTTGGAGTCTACTCTTTTGAGAGGTAAAGGTACAGACCCATGGCAAGCCGTGGAGGTAATCCACCATACAAAAATGACCCGAAATGACCAGACAGCGATATCCTCGCGATATAACTTCAAATTATTTCAAAAACATCTCATGTGGCATACATTCATACTGCACTCTCTCGACTCTATTGTATTTATTTAATAACTGACAGACAACGCACAGCCCAAATCGGTGGACCTAGAATCCTGAAATTTTGCACATGAGTTTCTCATGAAACGTAGGTTAGCACTAAGGAGAGATTTTTAGGAATTCGACCCCCTGAGGGGTTCGAATGGGAGGTCAAAGTGTGTATGAAAAAAAACATTACAATTGGGTACATGGCTAGTCACATATATTATCCCCGATCAATGTCCACGATATATGATACATGACCCAATCCTAATAGGTAGATAAATTACCATAGTAGTATCGACATCAGAACGGTCCGCCGCCGAAAATAAAATTATCGATCAAGTATAAATAAACTTCAACGCAACTCAATTGGGGTGGAACATTTTGTAGGATTTCATTGGTCCATTCCCACTGACCTCGCCTACATTGTAGTCTAACTTCACGTCTGTACAAATAATATTTAATTGGGTCATTCTACCACCGGTCGTCCAGTCGTTCGCAACAATGGTCAACAGATATTTAAAGTTTTTCAAAAAAATATTCAAACTCATAATTTCAGTGCAAACAATTATGCAAGTACATCGTTGCGGCGGGTTGTACTACAAGATCAGTTCAAATGTATTCGTTGATATGTGTGCAAAAGTATACTGTATAGTATGCGCCATTAACTATTACAAACAAACAGCATTTACGATCGGACATTTTGATTCCGTAAATCAGGTTATTCCGACATTGTTTTGGGGTATTTGCTTGGTGTTGTCACTTTTTGGATATGCGGAGAACATGGAGTTGTTCTTGAAAGAGCTCGAGACATTGGATGGATCGATGAACCTGGCACTAGATATGGATATTCCTGTGGCAAGAATTTTGTTTCTCGGCGTTCTAATGGAGAGGACAACGGCGACTGTACGGTGCAACCGCACATAATTGTAACGGGTCAGCAATTACCGAATTGCCCAATACATATTCATTTTCTTTCCAATGTAAAATCAGTTCACGTTAGGTCATCAACCGCGCCGCGTGTACTCACTACATCAGAATTTATCATTATCATTCAATTTATCATTATCATTAATATTAGTAATTATTTCCCAATAAACCTTTGGAATCATCAACTTAGTATCATTATCATCAGCAACAAAAGAGTGACCCGTACAGCGACTTTACTGTGGTGCACTGTTAAATCCAGTACTTGTAAATCCTTTTACTTGAAGACATTTACGAACGCAGTTTTGCATACAATGGTTATGTTATCAGGAATCACGCGAATAATTATTTTTGAGCTAACGCTCTCACTGACCTCAATGGTATACATCGCTGGACTAATCATAAGCCCGGTTATCGTGTGCCTATTTGATTTTCGCCATTTTGGCGCTGATAGCGGCAGTGAGGGGGAATGGAACTAATAATAGAGATGGGACAGTGATATGATACATCGATAAAAATGTTTATGCTTAAACCTACCCATGCAGTAAAATGAAAATAATTATGATCCATTCCTTTAACAATGGCTAATGTCCAAAATAGTCGAGTGGTTAATACTAAGATGAAGCAAATAATGATAATGATTAGCCGAATCGCTCATGGGTAGGGTAGGTAATCTTAGGATAAGCCGAAACCGGACTAAAGGGTGGTGTGTGACTAGCTAGATCCTACTTAAATAAGGATCGTTTTTTAATTAGAAATGAGGTAATGTAATGTTGTTTGGGAAGCAATGGAGTAGGTAAGGTATTAATAGAAAATAAAAATCATCAAAGTAGTACATGAGTTATGTTTAATAAAACAGTCATCAGAGAAGTGTTTTGAACAGATGTAATCATATTTTTTCGGACGCCAACTAGGCTTTTCAATGTTTTTGAGCCATAATTCTAGTCTTCTATTGTCAGTCGGAAACCTGTGAATTAGTAAACATTGTTTTAAAATAATATGTATTTGATAATACAAATCTGTCTTCGGCGATTTTTACGTTCTTGAACGTTCTATCTATTTAAGATATTGATAGAAAAAATATCGATAAATTTTATCGACAAGGAACTTTTACAGCACTATTGAACTTTATTGTTTATAATAAACCGATAATACAAAGACAAATGCGTTGTAATCACGTATAAATAAGATTAGTAACATATTTTTAAGTGCCTATAATATCAATAGAAGTTTTAATTTCTTGAATATTAGCCGTAAATTCACTTACTTGTGGAATGTAACCCCACTTCCCTTCTGGTAAAGAGTTTTGCATAACACGCACTCTTTCATGGTTTACCTATTAACTAACACCACTTATTTATGTATTAACTATATTAATACGACACAACAAACAAGTTTAATCGCGTTAAACCTTCAAAATCACTTTATAAACACGGAGACAATGTAAACAAAACAACGGCCATTTGCATTTTACGTCAGATTTAGTTCCTTTCCCCCACGCTGGGGGCGCTTCAAATAGGCACAATAGATAGCTGTCATTTTAAAGGATATCATTAGTCTAGCGTACTTGTATCATGGACGTCAGTGTAACGCTCTACAGAATGAAAGCTCTCAGGAATGTTTTGCAGAAGAAAATGTTGGCTAGCAGGCTGGATGAGACTCTAATTGCGAGGAATATGAAGCATTGTACGGTGATTTATAAGAATCTTTTGGAAATATTTAGAAAGATAGATACGCCCGTAAAAATAATGGTTAGTATTATCATTATCAATATCTACTTAAGGGACAGCAATAGCAATCTTTAGAGAAAGAAATTTCAATACTAAGTCTAATCGCCTCAAGATAAAAAATCATCTCAGGAGTTAAAAGTGATCCCCGGAGATAGTAAAAATACTGAAAACAAAAACCTATTGTTCTACAAAACGTGAAGTATAATTGTTTTACCAATTTCATTTGATACAAAGCAATCCAGATGGTTATCGAAAAATCAATTTACCGAACGCTATTCTTTCAGATGATATTAAGTGTCGTGTTCGTCGTCCAAAGAATAATGGGTTTCGTATATTTGATTCACACCGTTCATTTAAGGGTAAGTGTTATTAAATTAAGTAGAATGTTCCCGAAATGCCCTACATCGAGATACGTGGAGAAAAATAGCAAGAGCAGTGTCCATGTCCGAACAGTGTAACCCATTACCACGACCACTCTGACAAGAGTGCCCGACTAAGAAGAAGAATTATTAAATTATTTGCTTAAAATGTGTTATTTAATTATTAACTGAAAATGAGTAATTTAATTATTAACTTAAAACCATATGGCATTTAGTACAGACTGAATTTTAGCAGAGGTGTGCACAGTCTTTGGTGGTTTTTTTTAATTTACATATAAGCTGTTCATAAACGAACCAGCACAGGTATGATAGGAATCGCTGGTTAGGGGTTCTGAGGGGTATATTAAAATACAGTTTTAACTACTTTTAAAATAATGGATGTCATCTTTGGGTCAAATATGCTATCATCAATAGCTACTTTTTCCTCCCTGTAAATCCTGACTTTATACAGTGATTACAAATTCGCTCGATCGACTTAGTATACCCTTTATGAATCAACCTGTATACCCATTTTGGGCTCATATAAATACATTAATGTATACATTTGTAGGTTACCCAACGTTAACAAGATATGTATTTTTATGTCCGGTTACAGAACATCACGGCAGTTCTCTTAGACTTATTTCTCACATGCTTTCTCCTGTTACTGCCGGGAGTGCTTGTGACCTTAACAAACCGGGAAGTTAAGGGAATCAAAATTGTCATTCTGAATCAATTGCTTGTCTGCAAAGGAGATGCTACTTGTAAGTTATTTGGACTCCCATCAATGTGGTTTCAATGCCATTTATGTATATTTATATGTTTTTGTGATATTTTGCAAGAATACATAAGTAAGACGGATCGCCGAGCGGTCGTACTGATGATACATCATGCTGATCCACAGAATAGTATTAAATAACACCAGCAAATACTTCACAAACACTGTTTTATTGATTGTTTGCCACTCGCACTCGCAAGCCAATTACGCATACAGTACCCAGCCGTAAATATTACACATCATTGGTCAGAGGTATGAGTGACAGGGCCGATGCTACTATAACGCCCAAAAGCTGATATATAGTATTTACGAACGGGCACTGTAAATGTATTCGTCTCTCTTTCGCGCCTGGATTTCTCGACTATTATTATTTTATTGGCTAAATTATACATCCTGCTCTATAAACAAATGGGAGAAGAGGAACCCACCACTGACCCTCGGCTTGTCAACTTTTCCAATTATAAACCAAACAAGTTTGATCGATAATTAAAGAAGCCAGCAACACTGAACTCCTCTAAGATGTTAGTCTAGAAAGTATCTATCGCGAGTGACGGGACCTCAAATAAAATGCAATTCTCCGCGAAACAAAGCGAATCTAAAAATTCGACACGTGTTTCGCCTCTAAGCGAGGCATCCTCAGGAATGCTGGGCTACGAAGCAGCTTCGTAGCCCAGCAGTCCTGAGGATGCCTCGTTTATAATTGGAAAAGTTGACAAGCCGAGGGTCAGTGGTGGGTTCCTCTTCCCCCATTTGTTTAACAATGGATTTCCACCAAGTATCGCCTAGTTCTATCAATTATATTCTGCTCTATGGTTCAATTTCAGATCCTTACTTAAACGAGGGGATCGAAGACTGCCTGTTGTACATAGAACAACGTCCCTTCAAGTTCACAGTTTGGAAAATGTTCGCTGTCGATATAGCCTTGGTTCTTAGCGTGATAGGGCTAGGAATCACCTGCAGTCTCATCATGGTACAGTTTGCACACTTCTATGGTTAAATATTATATTTTAAGGTCACCGAAAATATGTCGAGTTCCCAGCTGTTCTGTTTTAAAGTACATGTACAAGGCACTTAAATCGAGCGGATATTCGGGCTGTAAAGGTTTTGCACACGCGTTGTAAAATGAGTTTATTTAATAACATGGTAACCTGTGTTTTAATAAAAAAAATCGCTTCAGGATTTGAACACAGCTAGGTTCGGGGTCCACAGTTCCCAAGACATTGTCCTTTGATATCCTATTTAATAAAAATTACAAAAAACAAAAAAAAATATGCTATTGTTACCTGCTGCGGAGTATTCTCGCCGTTGTTTCTCTTCAGCTTCCGAGATATTCTCTTCTTGTGCGGCAGACTCTTCTTGCTTTGTCTGCAATGCACTGGCGACGCGCACGAACCCAGCTCCAGTACGGACGCGTCCGAATCAGAAGCCATTGTCGCGTCGTTCTGGGTACAAACACATGTCGACTTTAACTAAAAGCACGGTATTGAATGGAAACCTACTTCATCATCAGCTATGCACCATCCACTGCAAGGCATAATAAAGCAAAGTATTATGTGTAACTCACTAGATAATGTTACAAACACTACTAGTGATGTATCCACCATTTTACTATAGCGTAAAGGATTAAATGTCATCATCATCATTTTAGAGTAGGTGTTCTATTATATAAGTATTAGTTGTAGTAGAACTGCTTATGAAACTTATAGCTAGTAGATATTTAATAGCGATTCACGCTTACTGTATCAGAATCAGACTGAGAATATTTTTTATTCATGTAAACCATTAAGTACAGTACTTATGAATCGTCAATATAGTTACAAAATGCTAAGCTACAACTTTACCACCCGTTCGGAATGCCGGTCCTATGGAGAAGAACGGGCAAGAAACTCTATAGTTGCTCTTTTTAAAAAGATTCGTTACATTTTTGAGCAGTACATTGTTATGGGTATGTGAGAACAATGTAGAAGCAGCTAGGCAGACTTTAGCAGCTGGTCAAAAAAAGTGCTAACTTTAAGTATAGTTTTCGGCTTATTGTTTATCCAATCAGTCTCTTGGCATCTCTTGAGGCCTTGCAGTCTCGGTAGCGGGGGCAAACGTGGCACTTCCACCACTATTGGGTCTGCCGGCTGATCCTGATCAAAGAATGCAAAGAGTTACCTACAAATTTATAGAAAATATTTAAATAATAAAAAGAAAAGTATTTAAATAAGGAAAAAAATAGCATTTTAGCTGGGTAATCAATATATATAAAACAAAATCGTATTAGTTACACCATTTATAAGTCACCGATTTTTTTAATATCTGTCTCCATCCTGCATAGCAGAATAACTATTAAGGTGGAAGCTCAGGTCAGGGCGCGAAATTCAAATTGTCAATGGTTTATTTTTTTAGGAAAAATTTGGACATCTTTACGATGTAATTAAGTTTTTTGCGATATTAGCATTCGGCATTGGATCTCTCGAAAAGTTTGCTTAAAAAATACCTAAAGCGATACAACACCATAAAGTTAGTAAAAGTAGCGGTTTTTACTAAATGTATGGTGTTGTATCGCTTTAGGTATTTTTTCGTTCGCCGGGACAGCTAGTTTACATATTTTTAAGATTATTTTTACTGTACATTTTTTTATTAATAATTTAATGAAAGTTGTCTGCTTTTATAATAAATTGTATATTAAGATATTTTTTGTATGGCAAACACTTATGTATTCTTTGCACTTGTAATGGCACCTCGGTCTGTACTAGACCATGAGCATAAATAAATTATTGTACTTATTGTGACTTAAAAGAAAAAATAGTAGCAAACCACATATTGAAGCACAAAAAACATATTTGTGTAATTCACGCAATTTCGCGTTCACGTAAGGACGCAATTCGCGTGTACTACCCAAATTGGCTTGAATATTTGTGCTTCAATATGTTTCTTTGTCCGAGTATGGTGATTGCGATGTGGTGTAACATTTAAAAACAAAAATGTATGTCTTACTTTTAACACCGTCTTTGTTTTGATATGAAACCAATCAGTCTCTTGGCATCTTTTCATTTCTTGCAGCGGCGGTAGCGGAGGTAGATGTGGCACTTCCACTACTATGGGCTCTGACGACTGATCCTACATTTAAAAACAACATACCGCGAAATTAATAATAATATATATCCTCAAAGGAACGCACCTTCCGTATGGTTCCAAACTAAGCAATGTCTGTATGGGTACAGTACATTAAGTCTGGGGGCGAACCTATTAACAGTAGATTTACAACCCTGGTGTGTACCAGGGTTGTAAATCTACTTACATGTTTGACTAACAATGTAATGGTATTAGAATCCTAATTGTCGCTTAAAATTTGGAAATACAGACAAGTGAGCCAATTGTGTTAATATACTTAGGGTCTAGGGCCAATAACATTTCGAAGTTTGCTTTAACGAAAATCAGACCTGCAGCTACCCTGTGGCAGTCACCCCAGAAGCCACCACTCAAACCACTACCTCAAGCTGTCGTAAAAATAAACCTAAGAACTGTGTCATTAGGTCTATATTAGTTTGTGTAACCAAATTAATGTAAGGTACATGGGCAATGGCTCCTTAAATGAATTCGGTAAGACTCACGACATACCAAAGTCTGTCCATTGAAGAGTCTCATGGAATTATCCAGCATCACAGATGTGTCCACATCAGTTCTAACTGTTGACTCCTGAAAAAAAAAAACTAAATAAAGTATTGCCTAATATAACAATTGGGGCTATGTTATAGTTTGCTTGAATAAAGCTCAGTTTTTTTAAACAATAATGACTGTGGGGCACAATTTTATTTCACTCAATGGGAAAATCAGAAACGTCAGGCTGCAAATACAAGAAAATTATCCCATTGAAAAAGACACGTCATATTATGTTGTTTTCTTTGCCTACGACAGGTGGCTAACAGGTGCGCGATATGCAAACTAAGAGTATACCATAGTGAATTTCAACAATACCTTGTGATGTGACTGATGTGTTCCTCGTGGATGCTGCGCCGTGATGTGCGCCATTAGCGCCGCCAGCCGACCTTCAGGGTCCAGCAGCTCCTCCCCGGCCCATGACCCCTCCGTATCATGATCAACTGATACGGGCCTGACAGAATTATTGTTTCTTAAACTTTTAGGTCAATATAAAAAGTAACAAATGCATGACAGAAAACAGAATAGGATAGAATGGTAATCAAATACAATTTGTTCCTTTCCCTCTGCAACATATTTGTATTGCTTCTCTACATGCACTATAGCTTCCATTTAGTCACTAGACTTTTACTCATAAGCCAGACGGTGGTACAGTACTTAAATTTCATGTCTCATATAAGTATGATTCTATAGACAAAATGTTTAATATTTCTGCATTCAATATTTTGTCATGTGTAAGAAAATTTGTTGTAGTACTCAAATGTTACTCAAATAACTATTTCACACCCTATTTGATGAGCAGCAAATGCCATCTGTGAAATGTGAGAGCAATGCAGAGCACCTGACTTACTCCTTCAGGAATGACATGTGTGATGTTAATTTTTATATAAATTAATAGATCCAATCTCACCGGCACAATGGTATGAAGTTTTGAGAATGCATGATAGTAACCCTGCCCCCCTCATCCTGCACATTGAGGGCCAGTGAGTTGGCATCCACGTGAACACCCTGTAAACAATACAAACCCTGGTTTTACTGAATGGAGAAAGGCTATTTATGGTTACAATTTGTCTGATGCATCAAACTCAAAATAAAAAAAAACACCAGGAGTTAACAGAAAAGAAGCAGTTTATAAACTAAGATTGAAGTTCCTTGGCAAGGGAGTCCATAGTTTCTGGAGTTATGGGAATGAACATTGCTCAATCTCAAAATATTTATATGAGTAGGGTCTCAACCTGCACCTATTTTAAAGTTAATTATTAGAATTTACCATGTGAAGTGTAGAAAAATATTTCAAAAATAAAATTTGAAGGTAGAGTTTGATTTGATATTGAGTTTGGTTTGATTGAAGTGAGATTTAAAAAATAATATGCTGGGCTCTCTTGAAAGCCATTACTAGACAGGATACTTGGTGTGTACAAGATGTCTCGAAAATTGGATGATGACTTTATATCTATCAACGACACCCCGCATGGCAGCTACTGGATCAAACCACCTTATTCCGAAGAGGCCTGTGAAATCCAGTCACTATCAAACTACCTATTTAGTTAATTTTAGAGGTAATTGGTGAACCACTTTGAACACTTTTGGCATTGTCTGAATTTTATGTTCGTAACTTTAGGTACCTATGACTGATCGGACTATACATATTATATATAACTATTATAAAAAATAAATGCTTATAGTCCGAAGAATGCGTCGGATAGAAAAAAAATGTGTCACAAAGAAAACAATTGTTTTCGTACCTCGTCTGGTTGATGAGAATTTATATAGTGCGTGACGGCTTCATCCATTTTAACTCCTAGTAGGTGCGAGTCCACATTTCTCATGATTATCGGGTTAAAAATGGTAAAATATAATGGTTCATTATTTTGGATTAGGTTATCTTGTCAGCTGTATTGCTTACGCTCAAGGTCAGTCGGTCTGTTTAGAAACGTTGTTCCCACTACCACAAAGCTATGCTAAAGCTTGAATTAGTATGTAGATTACTCTAGTACTAATAGTATTATCTATAACTTCCATTACACTTTATATTTTATGGAAAATATATTCATTGTTCACTTTGAAACAAGACAAGCTTCTTTTCTATCTCTTTCTTTACTGTTTCTTTCTTTGCTTGTTTTTATTCTGTTTTTTTTCACCACAGATAACAGTCACAGAGTATATTACAAAGGTCAAAGCATTTTTAATCCTAAGATAGAATGCACTACGTCTTAGTTTCGTTTAAACGCACCCACAAGTTCTTTTTTTAATTCCGTCAACAGACGTACGCGTAATGCTAGGCATGTTCCTTCAGCACAATTATTTCTAGCAATTAGTCGATTTAAGTAGTCTTACATTATTCTTTATTTGTTACTTCATTAGTCATTGAAATATTCCAGCATAAGGGCTATCGTTATATCGTTTGCGTAATGTTTGCATGCATAACGATTTCAACCTTTAAGCCCTGAGTCTCCTGAAATGTCACTTTTGTCTGAGTTTTCCATTAAATTAGTAAACTACGACATGGATTTCAAGATGGTTGCAAATAGGTAGATACACAAAGAAAATCATCACGTCGTTACGTAGATAGAGAGTTCATTCTCTATCTGCGCGTCGTTACGTCAATAGGTACAGTACCGGAATGGAAAGGTTATCTCGTTATAGAGGACTTTTGCTTGTTGGCATGCAAGTGTTCAAGAAGTGTACTGTCAACATTTTACGAAATGAAATGCACTTACTATATAATTCATTGATAGATTTTATGGAATAAAAGTTTTGATTACATAATAATCAAATATTAAAACACTAGCAGAAATAGCTCTATTTGTAGCAGATTACCAATCTTCAAATAAATAAAGTACCTATAGAAGAAGAAACCAATGGCGTCATTGACAGTCACTGGGATCATATGTTTTGTTTCAATCAGCAAAAACAGTTAAAATAGTTAATGAATCAATTTGATAACTGACGAACATTTTCATTCCACTACTGTACTGTACATACGCCAGAGACTGAAAAAAGAAGACAATATATGAGGGCGCTAGTGTTGTTTATATGGCATCCCAGTAGAACATTTTTCATAATGTTTGACAGTATTCATCGTAGATAGAAAATGAACACTTCTCTATCTACGGTATTAATGAACTTTACGACATTGACACTGACATTTTTAGTTGATGTTACAGTGTTGCCCTATGTCATAAATTTTATTTCCTCGTGTAACTACTCTCCTCTTTTCGGTTGCACTGTAGTGGTCAGTAAGCTCAAATAAAGGCAAAGTCAAAGAGATCAATCTGCTGGAACTCTATATAAACAGGAATATAGATGTCTTTGATGACAATAGTGCCAAAATATTGGCAACCAGGTGGCAACCACATTCCATATTGTATTTGCCGAGAAATAACAAAATGTAGTTGATTGATTGTCTGAAAAAAAATCTGAGGTGCGGGTCGTATTTATCATTATTTCTTATTTATTTTTATATTCTCATCGTTACTGCTTATGAGTATCGACTAAGGTAAGTCTTCTAAAAGAGATGTCAAACTAATTTTAATGTATGGCCCATCTCTATTTTTGTTGTTGGATGGATTTGTAATTCGGTTGGGTTTTGTTTGTTTTCTATTAAATTGGTATGATAATTTTAATACAAATAAATTAATTGTGGTGATCAAAATGTTTCGTAATAAAATACAATCAACATTTTTGTGCAGAGGTCATGACGTAAGTGTCCAAATAACCTATCGAAAAATAAAATTCGAAGTGATAAGTTCTCGATTTGAAACTTGAAATCTTCATTTGTTCATTATTGCGTAATAAATTGATTTCATAAAATAGGGTGCGCAGAACCCTTATTTCAAAGCTTTATGTATGTCTAATGTAAGCTATTATTAGATTCAAAGGTATAACCACACGAGTAAACTCGATACTATAAGGGAAAAGCTTAAAGCTGGCCCTAGTTTGGCGGATTTTGTATCGGAGGACAGGCCGAAGAATTGGGATGAGTACGAGGGCAAACTCAAACGGGAGAAGGGAGAGGCAGAACGGCTACGGCTGCCTCCTTGGTTGAAAACATCAATACCAACAGGTTTGTTATCAACTCAAATTTATTATTTATTTTTATTATTACCTAGGCTGTCAAATTCTGATAAGATGGTACACTCGGTTACTGATAATTCTGCTACTTGGGTCGCAGAGGTCAGATGGCAATCAATTTGTGTATATCAGTGGTCAACCAAATTCAAGCAGACTTCAATAAAAATAAGAAATAGGAAAAGGGTAAAAAAGAAGACAATATATTGTAAATATTTATTTTTAACTCTAGTATAGGCTATAAATAAAGTGTTCACCTTTTAAGCACCTGGGTACCTGGATCTTCCAGGAATACTTAGTAGCAAAATCAACTCTAATGCTGTATCCACATGTCAGGCTAGCCTAGGCTATTGGAAAAAAAAAATTCAGGCTCTTGTGTGTTGCCTTTAGTAACCATTAGACCCAAATGGCTTTATAATCCAAATATCCAAAACTGCCACTCAAATCCACTGGTAAGTCCATACGTCTACAGCTGTGGCCGTTGTATCACCAGGCTGGCCCAACAAATAGATGCATTGCTAAAACCATGAATAGACCACCAGTGTGCGCATAAATACCTTCAATGGAACAGACTTTCACATTGGCTTATTATATTACAGGTTCTAAGTTTAGTGAGCTTAAACAACAATTAAGAAGTCTTAAACTGAGCACAGTGTGTGAGGAAGCGCGGTGCCCTAACATTGGAGAGTGCTGGAGTGGGGGCAAGCATGGCACATCCACGGCAACCATCATGGTAAAAATATTCCATGAGTTTGTTAACTATAAATGAATTTAGTGTATTTGTTACTAGACCAAGACAATTAACTTTATCCCGGGACTCGCCAAGGGCAAACCTCGGTGTCTTCATTGGACACCACTGTAGATCCTGCCTTACAGGAGTAGCAGTGGTGGGAGTGTGTGGCGGGAGTGTGTGGCGGGAGTGTGTGGCGGGAGTGTGTGGCGGGCCTAGCGTATATACAACATTTTATTAAAATACATACAGCTACTTTCTAAAACTTTAGTGGTATGGCGGTATTAGCATATCTTAATGACAAATTAATTATAACAGTTGATGGGCGACACATGCACCCGTGGCTGCATGTTCTGTTCAGTGAAGACATCCCGGAAACCACCTCCCCTGGACCCAGATGAGCCGAAAAACACTGCGCACGCTATCAACCAGTGGGGCCTGGGATATATTGTACTTACATCAGTTGACAGAGATGGTGAGCAGTTTCACAGTATCGGTAATAACCTAAGTATCATGAATCACCCTTTGGATTGGGTCCGCAATATCGTGATCGGGAATAGCGGTGTACACTGCGCCATTTAATTACACCTTAATAGCATAAAAATATGCATAATAATTGTTGAAAAATAAATCAATTATAATATTGAGTAATAAGACCAATGTTGCCCTATTTTACCAGACACATCAAAAGTCGCTGTACATTGTCAGAACAGTCATCATATCAACAATATGTACATTCACAGACTGAAACATAACTTTAAAGTGCCTTATTCAGTCCTCTGAAAGTTCAGAATGCCTTATATTTTTTATAAAGTCTTCATGAAAACTGGATCACTCCATTTATTGTGTATACATACTTAAATATATAACTTAATAATTGGAAATATTTCGAAAGTAAGATTTACTCACAACCTTTAACAAAATGTTTATGACAGATGGTGGTTTGATTTTCTAGATTTACCTGATGGTGGTTCATCACATATCGCAGAAACAGTCAGAGAGATTAAAAAGCTGTGAGTAATGATAATCCATGTATATTATTTAAAGCAACTCATTGATTTAATTGTGAATCCATTTTATTTTCGAACATGTCACACATAAATATAATTTTATGGAACTTCTGGTAATCCCATCCCGTCACCACTGAAAAGGCAAATAATATTTTAATATTATGCATACAAAGGTTGACTGAAAATAAACTCTAACGAAGGAGGAATAAGGGCTGTCATGATTTATTTAGAAACATACCCCATCCAATAATGTCTTCTATTGCAGTAATAAAGAAATCCTGGTGGAATGCTTGGTGCCTGACTTCAGGGCGAACCGGGAGTGCATAGAGCCGATTGCCCATTGCGGACTCGACGTATTTGCGCACAACATAGAGACCGTCGAACGACTCACTCCATTCGTGAGGGACCCGAGAGCAGGGTACGTAATCTACATACATTTTGTGTGAATTATAACATAATCAACGATTTTAAACTCTATGCCACAAGCTAGAAAAAACACAGACGATCAAATACGATGTATTAATAATAAGTCCGCTAAACGATGATACAAATTGTACGGTCCCAAACTCAGCAATGCTTGTATTATGGGGTGCCGTACGTACAATGGACTGGGGGTGATCCCAGTATAATACTAACTTATATAGATATTTAATAAAAATGAGGCGGGTACAATCATGCCTGCTTCTTAAATAAAGTTTGCGCCTGCCAGGATTCGAGCCCGGAACCTTTGGCGCAGAAAGCAGGTTCACTACCAACTGAACTAATCAGTCATCGTTAAAATAAACCAGACAAAAATACCAATGGTGTTGTCCAAGATTATTTGTTAAGCCATGGACTGGGGGTGATCCCAATAAGACCCAGCTATGGTCAAATTACAAACAGACTTTTTTTTTAATTTAACCTATCAAGTTACTGAACGACTGTACTAGATATCTACAAAACGATGTACGTGAGCGATTCTCTACAACACTAATTTTGTTTTAGCTATCGGCAAACATTAAAAGTTCTGCAGACAGCCAAGGATGTGAACCCCGACTCGATCACTAAGTCCTCAATCATGCTTGGACTCGGGGAAACAGACGAGCAAGTTGAGCAAACTATGAAAGGTATTTTTTTAACCATTTACAAATACTATTTTTAGAATAAGCTTCTTAAATATTCCACACATATATAAAGGTGTCCTTAATCCATATTGTCTCTGTCCAGAGTAACATACTTAAATATTTATTACTACCAGTACCTGCAGCTTCTTGACGCCTGTTTTCAGTGGATCTAACGCTACGAGCCAATGGAACATTGGGACTATTCCTAAGTGCGCTCACTCTCGTTATTTGGGACTTGGTCCGCCACACACTCCAACCAATGGTACTGCTGTCAGTCAGAATGTACAGCAGTAGCAGACCCCCGGGGAAAAGCTTATTGTCTTGAACCTGCAACGAAAAATCTAAAAAAAATATAAGTTGGAAGAAAGTTATTCACTTCCCATGTTAAAATCGGTTGTAATTTTATACCTTATCATGTAGCTACCTATATTTTATCCCCAGATCTCCGCATCGCTGGCGTGGACTGTGTCACCCTAGGCCAATACATGCAGCCCACGAAACGACATCTAAAAGTCTTCGAGTACGTCACTCCGGAGAAGTTCAAGCATTGGGAGGACAAAGGCAATGAACTAGGCTTCCTGTACACGGCCAGTGGACCTTTGGTCAGATCGTCATATAGAGCGGGCGAGTTCTTTATAACCAGTTTGTTGCGAGACAGGAAAGCTAAGAGTTTGTGACCTCAACAAATAAATAGGGAGTGAAATATAACCGTGATGATTTTTGGGGCTGTTTAGTTATAATTATCTTGTTAGGTCAATCTTTGAACTATGGATATTACTATCTATATATATAATTAAAAAAAACAATCGAATTGGGAATCTCCTCCCTTTTTTAAGTCGGTTAAAAATGTTACTGCTCTGTACTTGGAGAGTATATGAGATTATTGAGGGGGCCTTTTGTAACGCAATAGAACCGAAAACAATGATAGTTAGATTTTTGTCTGTGCGCTTGTGCGCGCTAATCTCAGAAACGGCTTGACCGATTTGGATGCGGTTTTCATAATGGCCTCACCCAGCCTATGATAGGTATTTTCCCAGTGTCGTAACAAATAATTCCCTTCAATATAAATTGGGAGATTCTATGCCTAATCCGTAGACTAGGCGTAATAACCCCCCCGCCCCAAGCCCCATCAGTAAAGTGGCGTAAACTTTACTGACAATTCACCGGACTTAGGAGAACTTGGAAAGTCATGTTTCACCACCATTTCGTTTTATTTTCCCACACTCCTCGTGCACGTTTATGAACACATAATAGTTAATATTCCACCGATATTATAAATTATCACTAGAAAAAAAAATCACAAAATACAAAAAAAAAATCCCTTTATGACTACCCTCAAAGAGTCGCCGTTGGTGTTGCCTACATTTTATTTAAATTGACAGTTGTGTGATATTCTGCTTATGGGAATATTTATATCCAACTACCTCTAAATGTGATGTTCTTCCTTTTCAGTGGCCTAGTATAAATTTATTTTTGTAGTAACTTGCACTGTTAAATGTATATTTTGTACTCAGATCTGGTTGTTAGCAAGCTATTAATTTATAAGTATTTATTGTCCTAACAATGCTCTTAGTTACCTTATTATATTTTGTTGATAATAAAATCTTGATGTAAAATATTGAAGTTTCATTTTATGTAATAATGTACTTGTATAGGTACAACATTTAACTTTATGACGATCATGAATTTAATGTCCGGTATCTGAGAAACACGAGCAAGCTAAGTCGGATAAAAAAACCTAACATTAGAAAGGTAAGAATTGTGGTATAAGTAGGTACCTACATCAGTAGTAGGCGCTTACGTGCTGTAATGAAGGCTGGCTGTTACTTGTACCCAAAAAAAAAATAAACACCTTTTGCTCCCGTAATATACAAGAAGTGCGCATAGAGGAAATAACGTGCAGAGCGTTATTTTCTCTATGCGCAGTCCGCGCTGTGCTTGGTAAAAAAGAGGCTAAGCATAGTTATCTAGACTACTTGGACATATTTACACTTCGTACTACATGTAGGTATCTAGTTACTTGCCAATATTTAGTTAAACGTCCACAATTCGGGCGGGTAGGTATACACGCACGGCCGCGTTACAGTGTGGGACCGAAAAAACCAACACCGCGCGCACTGAATACAGAAACCTAACTAATTTAACTCGTGACTTGTATCGAAGTTAGTTAACCCGATGTGGCAAACCACTAGCTTTGGGTGTGGTATTTTTAAGCATTTATACTCATTTCAAAAGTTGTGGAAACAATCATTCAAAATGGCTGTGGATTGACAGACTGTATGAGAAATAGTCCGTCGTCTACATAAAAAAAATATTTGAAAATCGAATGCTTTTGCACTATTTTCAAAACGAGGTAGTTGAAGCTTGGTCCGATAACAGAAACGTACCCGCAGTCTTAATTTGAAATTATTTAAATAATAATCACTTATAAGAATAAAAAGAACATGAAAATAAAGTTTTTTTTTTTTTTTTTTTTTACATTATAGGCAAGTATTTGGTCTCGATCTCACCTGATGGTAAGTGACGATGAGATCTACGATGGAGCATACTTGCCTAGGTAGGAAGGCGGCAGTAGATCGAGACGCTACATTCACTAGGCACATGCAGCGCAACTGATCTGACCCGCCATCCATGAATGGCAGCACCGAACATCATGCCGGAACACGACTAGGCCGCTTGGCGACATGGCTTTGTTCAGTGGGTGGTGACTAGCAACGGCCGAAGCCTACCACCAGTAGAGTTGTCACCTGGTTGGCACCACCCAGGGTCACGTGTAGGGTATCTCGAGGGTACTTAATTCTCCTACGGACGAAGGTGACTCGACCCCAAAAAGTATGTGAATCAGTGAAGTGTGGGGAGGAGCGAATAACAATTGCATTTCAAATATGGAATTTTGTTTGACTGAACGAACGTTATATCGGAAGAGCGGTCAAAATCATTGAAAAAGTGCTTGTGTAACTGCGAATACGGTGCTCTATCGGTAAGCAACTCAATTAGTAGGGACCTTACAAATTTTGTGGCTAGTTGTGCTGTTCGTTGAGGCTTTTAAAGCACCGCTGGCATGCAGGCGCTCTAGTTGTTCACTAATCTCGGTCAATCTAGGTTAAAGTCGTTATGTGTTTTATAGTTTATATTCACGTCATTGCGGCAGCACACGCTCAAAGATTCTAGTTCTGTCCCCGAAATGATACAGCTCAAACAGACAGGAGAGTATTCTAATAGGAATCATAGACCCAGTAGGAAGTGAGTATCCGATACATTTAACATAAGTAGGTACTTAATGAGGATCGTAGAACGTAGACCACTAATGTTGAGCACACTCCCTGTCCTCCAAGGCTATAATAATGCATTTTAAAAAGTACCGCGTCCATCTCTGCGAACGCGTTCATAGCTGAATGCAATTGATGCACGTATGGTCAGTAAACGACGTTTGTTTGCTTCGGGGGCCGGCTTTTTGTCTAACCGTGCGTTTATAACGCGGGACCTTCTCTAACAATGAAATAAAATAAAGGTAGGTATTGAAAATAAATAAGTAAAATAATGGTAGCTATTCCAAGCTAGTACAATAAGATGGCAGCAATGCCTACGAAAAGACTGTTTCGAGAAAAAGGCGTCGAACGTTTCGATCTAATATTTTGTGTTTGTGAAAAAAATAAAAATTGGTTGCTCAGTATCTAAAATAATATAATAATAATACCAGCCCTTTTTAATATCTCACTGCTGGGCACGGGCCTCAATGCGAGGGGGATTAAGCCATAGTCTACCACGCTGGTCCAGTGCGGGTTGGCGGACTTCACACATCTTTCGAGGGGTTCTCCCAGACATGCAAGTTTCCTCACGATGTTTTCCTTTACTGTTTAGCAAGTGATAATCGTGGTTGAAAATGAGATTCGTACTTGAAATCGGTGCGAGCCGGGGTTTGAACCTGCGATCCTCGTTACCGAGGCAAGCGTTCTACCAACTTGGCTATCACTGCTATTATCTACCTGCTAAGTATCTACTTATTTCTTATTGATGATCAGTCAAGGTCGTCACTTCTTTGATAAGTTAAGTAAGAGAAATTCGATGTGCACTGGGTGCTACAACCCAGGTGGTATGTATTTAAGAATAGATACAGTTCCCTGGTCGTGCGTATAGCAATTCAGTCGTTAGCTACATGTCGCGCGGCGTCGAGCACGTATTGTGGTGGTTCTCACGCGCGCTCATCAAATATGCGCGCTCTGAATTTTGAGCGGCGCGCCTCTGAGCCCTAACATGTCCCCGTAAGCCCCTACAACGCGTATTTTATCGACGCCCGCACCGGTGACCGATTAATATTTGATGATGACAAATAAACCGGTATTCTGATATTATTATCCAGTTAAATTGTGGCCTTTATTAGGTCACGTTACGATTAATGTACCGATTCTGCAAGGCTGATCGGGTGTTGCCCAAATACTTCTTCAAACTATGACACTAGGACGTCAACCACCTCAGTCCTCCCGTGACCATGATTGCTGTAAAGCAGCCGAAACGTCGGGAACGTAAAAACAAAAAATAAACGCAATACCTAGAATCCTTAAAAATAGTTTTATTACAAATACTTCTTCTCCATCTAATAGCTTAACAGGTAAAGCATAAGTATAAATGTGAGTAAGAGAAGTGGTAGCCAAGTTGGTAGAACGCTCGCCTTGAAAACAAGGTGTGGATGTTCAAACCCTGGCTCGCATCCATGAGATTTCCGGATTTTCATGTGCGAATATCATTTTGGTGAAGGCTAAACATCGTGAGGAAACCTGCAGGTCTGTCAAAAGTTGTGTGAAGTTCACCAAAACCAGGTACCAGGATTCGACCCTGGGACCACTACCCACTGAGTAAATCAGATCGTCAAATCAAAACTGCGCGAAACAAATCTCTTGTGCACAGTACTATATGACGTTTGATAAAGTTTCTTATAAAACGTCTATAAATTCGGAGGTTAATATAAAAATTACTTCGAAAGTTGATGTAGGATGGAGTTACTGTGGTCCTCGCGAGACAGTATTAAGTTTTTCCGACTTTCCCATTTACTAGAACGGCTGGTATCGTATTTTAAAATGTAATACGCTTTTATTTTGGAAAATTCCGCGAGTGCTCTGGGGAGAGAAAGCTAATTTCAATTTCATTTAGTTCTGGCGCGATTCCATGCTGCAGCCAGAGACTAGGTAGGTGTACTGGAAATGGGCAGAGCTGATACTTTTTATCTGTGGAAATCTTCTGTCATCTAGTCATACTGACACGAGGGCTGCACTAGATTTCCGTCAGTTAAAGTAATGGAGATCACCGAAAAAATATGACCGTTTTTAGAAGACGGAACGAAATAATTGGTTACTTTACAAACAACAAAGTATTTTTGCTGTAACATCAAATGGGGAATTAGTTTAATTTTTGTATGGTCTTTGAATATTATGAAAACATTTTGAATAGGTAATAGATACCTACTTACTTTTGGTACTTTAAAAAAAGTTCTTATGGTATATTCAAGAAAACTATCCCTAAGTCCAGTTAAAGTAATCAAGTCATTAAACTGAGGCTAGTTTACTGTAAATGAAGCATGGAATTAAATATTTATTTTAGGTGTAAATTAATAGGCATTCCATATTAGTTTATGTTTCCATTTAAATAAAACTAATTTTACGGATTTTATCGCGTTAAATCAAGTTTTACCATTTTAATTCTTACAAGTTTAGTTAAACAAAAACAATGAGCAACCTTTCTCTATAAAATTACTCTATACATGTTAGGTCCTCCAATAGGCAGCCTTAGATATTCTGTACCTCTGACAGTACTCTATGGTAGCAGTGCGGAGTGCTCGCCGCGGCGCTCCCGGGAGCGTTTGGGTTCCGTAGGCAGGCAGATTACGCCCGTCTGAGCCCCAATACGCAATTCCATCCGATGCAAGTGCCTTCCCACATTTTTATCGCTGAATATATCCGATCTTGCCACTCGCGGTGTTTACGAGGGAATTTAACGTTTTAGGAACTTTAGAGGGTATTGCGCAGGTCCTGTATAGAGAACAATGAGGCATTGGCGTGGAAGCGAATAAGGATTTAGGGAAACTGATTGAATGGTACTTTAAAAACTAATTTTATTAGTACTAGTTCGACATTTTAATATCCTACTAATTATCATTTTTTTATTATCCTGTTTACCTTCTTAATAGCACGGCCAAAAAGGTCTGCCTAGTGCGCCTCGGTTTGAAAGTGATAACAAACGTGGAAAAAAATACTACGCAACATTAGGTACTTACCTAGGTTTCCAGTTTATATAGAGTGGTAATTCTAAAAAAGAAAACTTACGGAATGTCGCCGAAATATTACAATCTTTCCAACAATATAGCACATCAAAACTTTTACAATCGGGCTATAGGTACCTATCCAAAGTTGATCTCGAAATGGACAAATTTAAAGCGCAGTTAATTCGGCAAGCGAGAACCCCCTGCCTGCCTCCCCTGACGGGCAGCGGTGGATGATCATTCATATTCGCGTTCAAGTCTTGATTACGTGCTGATATTGTTATTAGGGTAAGGATGCACGAGTGTTTAATTCTGCGATGCGCCGAGCGAAGCGCACTCACTAAGATTAAACAAACATTACATAATAGCTAACTCGACGTATATCTATCGAGTAGAAATGAATACTTAGGGCTCTACATTTAGGTTACTTTTACTACAAACATAGCTAAACCATTAGTATACTGGATGATTTAGAAAAAGCATACTGGCTTTTAAGAATGCGCTTTAGTGCATTTTTTATGAATATGGTTTGTCATAATTTCAATTACTAACTAAATATTAAATATGAGGGTACCCCCGTCAAACTATGACACTAGGACGTCAACCACCTCAGTCCTCCCGTGACCATGGTTGCTGTAAAGCAGCCGAAACGTCGGGAACGTGAAAACACAAAATAAACGCGATAGAATCCTTAAAAATAGTTTTATTTAAATTATAGTGTGATATTTTATTTTAATTGTGACTGTAAATAATGATTACAAATTCGCTTAAGAAGCACAGGTTCAAAGGTCACTATACCCTTTCTAAATGACCCTGTTTTAATTGCTTGATAAATTATACCTTCGAGTGAAATATTCGGTATCGCAGTATGCACACCGCTCAACAAAACCACTTCGTTACAAGTTGATTAGAGCCGCCACAATACGATAACAAGACGGGGTTACCAACTTGTGATTATCTCGTTACACCCCGCGGAACTTTTAAACGAACGTCGCGGTTATTAGATAAGTATATCAGAAAATAACCCGAGACCCGGTGGGGCAGGTAAATTGACAATTTATGGCACTCTAGTAAAGATTGCTAATTTTGTTGTACGCTTGGTGTGTAGCAAGGCGCGCTGGATCGATTGCTGTCTGTACAGCAAATGTATCATATAAAATCCTTAAAATTAGTATTATTTCAGTGTGCGGTATTCGCTTAAATACAAGACATCAATTATATTAAAATATTTTTAATTTCTTTAACGTAATAAGTTACCGGCTCATATTGCTGGTTATGATAGTGAAAGTTCGTGTCGTTGCTGCTGAGTCTTTTTAGTCTATATTGAATGACCTTTTTAATTAGCACAGAACAATACAGTTTTTTATGGTATTCCACAGAACAAGTAGTATAACCTTATATTATAGCACAGAACAATACGGTGTTATGGTATTCCACAGAACAAGTAGTATGATTTTACTTATGCATCAGTTACATTGACAAGTTTTGCTAGCGCCATCTAGTGTTCGTTTAGGTAAGTCTCGAGGACACTAGATGGAGCTAACACATATCATAACCGAGAAAAAGAAATGTTTTGGTCCCAACGACTTCATCACTGTTACTCCTGTAAGCCATACAGCGATGTCCTGCCAGAGGTGTAACGTGCTAGCTCTTTAATCTCTCTCTCGCTCGCTCCCTTAATTATATAGATAGATGGGAATATTCCGCAAATACTGGAATCTAACAGCTAAGCTATCGTAAAAGCATTAGCCCTCTCAGACAGTCAGTCTGTGAAGATCCTACGTGTTCGTGGGTATATATGCTCGTGTCCAATGCAAACCCGACCTAAGTCGCGCCCGTCTCAAGTGATTCTATGCTAATGTCCTGATATTTACCTAATCCAGTGCTGTGTGGAACAATCCTAGAAGACTGGAAATTATAATATTAACAGCAAAACGACTTTTCAAGGTTTTAACAAAGGTTTTTTTTATTATGACGGTATACAGGTAGATGACTCCATTAGTAGGTATGGTAGGGTAGGTAGGAAGGTAACTATATTACCTATATACAAAACTGTACTTACCTAATTATTTCATAATTACGATGAATAGCAGATATTTTATATCTGTACGCTAATAAATAAGGTGCCTAAGGCCCAGAATGACGTTCCACATTTCAAAGTATATTATAAACCCAAGTTAATCACTATTAGAATCTTACCTCAAACAGTAAACCAAAGTTAAGGATTGAAGATAAATAACTCCATTTGATTGCAAAATACGGAATCAAGATTAATGTAACTCACACTAACTACTCTAGAGGATGCAATTTTAAACTTTTCATAAGGCGCGAGCAAGTTCGATTTAAACAACAATTGAAGATTCCAAACATACATAGAAAATTATAAAAGAACCCCGGAATAATAATGTTATTAACTATTGCTATAAGGCTTGTCATTTATGCTCCGGAGGGCGTGTCTGCGGTCTTGTTAGCCATTCGAACATCTGCGACAGTTATCACTACCAGTTGATTATCTGGCATTTCTGAAAACAGCTCGCTCACAAAGACATAACATATACCTACATGTACTCCCTGTACTTAGGTCTATAAGTGCAGATGGCAGTCGCTCTGTGAAAATATCATTAAACAGCCAAACAGACTGAAATAAAAAAATTTAACATTAAAATTGGGCAAAGGTAGAAGAATTATGGGAGGTGGTTTTTCTAAAGCCATTGCCAATTTAATCGGACCGTATACACCGGTCGGTATGTACCGGACAGTTCCGTATATACCGTGGCGGGGCGGGCGGTGAAGCGTGAAATTGGGCTACGTCACACGACTCGCACAAACGCCTCATAAAATATAACCATAGGGGTAATGATTAATGGCATATCGTTGGAACTTTAGCAAATAAACTGCTCCTCTACGTAATCTTTTCTATTTATTATTAGATCTTAGACATAATAGAAAACTATTGTGTCCATGGTTAAATGCGTCAACGAAATAGTTTTCACGGGTAATGTATGCACGATCAAATCAAATGAAATCATTTATTTTTATTTTCTCTTATTCTTTATATTTTGTTTCTAATAGAATGACGTCAATGTGTGACCTCGTTGAACCGTTTGTAGTAACAACAGCTACAGACACTGCCTAATACTCGAACAATTAAAATTTTAGGATGAAGGGAAATAACCACACTAGGTAAGTATTACGAAATTGTTAGTTTCAAATAGCGACTCCAAACTTAAGATTCTTCTTTTAGTCGAGGCTTACAATAAAACATTAATTATATACGCATTAAAATGGTTAATCATTTAAAATTATTTTAAATATCGTACCTGTTCATAGCGCAGCTCATAATTTTTGCGCTCGGCGATAAACATATTAAAAATGGGCAATAAATATGCAAATGAACATACTTTCAGGGAAATTGGAACTTCCTGGTTAAAAAACTTTTAGTTGACTTTGAAATTATCATTTTCAGTGATTGGTTGATTTTTTTTTTTCTTACCCTTTCACATTATTACGCAGGAAAAAAACATCGGAGTAGGTCATCTTTTTAACGAATAGAGCTTAAACACCCTTTAAAATAGTTAAGAACGGGAACAGGGACTTTGAACATAATATCAGCAGACATGCAACTAAAGAAAAAAATGGGAGCCATCATTAGAACCAGGTGGCCAATTCAAAATTTTTCGATAAGTATTCGTATCGATTCGATAAGATAGTTTCGACGACGACCTCTCAGCGCCATTCTTCATAACTAAATCTAGGATTCGATACGACTACGCAATCGACTGCGTTTACAAAGTAAACTTCATACTACAACTTTCAATTAATAACCGAATCGGTCGATACAAGAGTTGTCGTAAGGTTTTGAATCGCCGGGCTGTTTTGTGCAACCATTTTGATTAACTTTTTGCAAGCGTAACTAGAGTTCTTCGGAGTCAATAAAACAACTTTAAAATAAGTCCCTAAAGACCACGCGTCTAGATTTATCTAGACACTAATCATAAGCAAAACAAAACAAGCCAGTTTTATTACATAGAGCCCGCATTCGAAACTCAACAGTATTTGCATATTATTCCTTTATTACTCAACAAATTCATATGGTAATGCCGACGGTATTCTCAATCCCGAGGGAACCATCACGGATGTGACCCCAAAGATTTCGACACGTTTTATGCGTGTTACGGGTTTCATTTGAATATGTTTTAAGTTAGCGAATTTATCACTTGTCGTAATTTAAGGACGTGTATGGAAATTCTGGAGTGGTATTATTGAGTGGCTGAAACCTAGTGAGGCTTCAAGAGGTCCATCTCTATGCCGTGCCAAAATAACGAGTGGACATGGATTTGAGGCAGCAGCGAACTAGCCAAGGTGGCAGTACTTCACTGATATTGTGCTTAATCGGGTTGATACACACCTGCTGCCGTTCTGCTTGCAATTTGTTTTTTTTTTTCGTTTTTGGCGTTAAATTTAGTTCAGATTTTATTTAGACAACCGGTGAATTGACGTCATTGTCACCGGTTGACTGTTCACTGTCCACTTATGTTCCGCAGTCATGAATATCTTGTGAATAAAAAGAGCAACCATGCAGTTTCTTGCCCGTTCTTCGCCATAGGAACGTCATTCCGAACGGGTGGATAAGTTGTAGCTTAGTATTTTGTAACTATTTTGACGATTCATAAGTTAATGGTTTACATTAATAAAAAATATCCTGATTACAATTCTGATTCTGAATAACAAATTATTAAACTCAATAAATTTTAAACGGTAAGTAAACATTATAAAATGTCGAATTCCGATCGACAAATACTCGCAGCGACAATTATAACCAATCGAACGATATTAATTTGTAATACGGTATGGAGATTAAACAGCGTCCGGCAAATACGATGGGATTAAAAGTTTACAGTTCATTTCGCGACCGCGCCCGTGATACCGTGAAGGCTTATTTTAATTCGGTTAATTTAATGTTATAACGATTTCATTCGGTTACGGGGTAATCATTTTGTCGTTGCAAGTCGTGAGAGGCGACAAATAAAGCTTAGCTCAATCTACTACTAATCTGTTTGAGATAGTGAGGTATTTTTTTCGTGATAGCGACATAAATGATGAATAAATATCGCCAGACGTACACACCAATAATACGGTTCCACACCAAACAACGCTTGTATTATTAGTACCGTACAATGGATTGGGGGCGAACCCGTTAGAATACTTTCTTATTCGTGCTCATCACACAAAGTTTGTCTCTATCAGGATTCGAACCTGGAGCCCCCGCCACAGAAAGTGGGGGGTCGCTATCAACTACGTCAATGAAGTCGTCCACAATGACTCACATGACTACGAAGCCTCAATAAGGTGACGGAGCTCCGTAGCCCCTTCGTAGTAGGTACCTGAATGTTGTATGTCTACGGCGTAGACGCTACGCCATCGGTGGAATATCACGGTGTGTGCGCAATGCAAGTTGGCGCAAGTGGGAACATGTCAAGTGGAGCCATTGCTCTCAATCATGGTGTCCGTTCATAGTAAGCGACTAGTCAATAGTCGAGTACGGAAATTGACGTTTTAATTTCTATTTCAACAAAACAGAAAATTAAATGAGTTGAATTATAGGAGATGTATGATATCACATATACATATTTATATAATTATATGATATCACACGCGTAGCAGGAAGCCGGTGGATGCGAGTGGCGGGGGACCGTGATGTGTGGAAATCATTGGGGGAGGCCTATGTCCAGCAGTGGACGTCTTTCGGCTGATAAATAGATAGATAGATATAGGTACTGACCAATGTTCTAATATTGTACTAAGTTGTATTATTTAAGAGTTCTTTTTTTTCATATACAACATCAAATTTTTAAATAATGAAATTTCTTTAGGAGTTTTATGTAGATACGTGAAATAGTACAGAAATATAATGAAATCTGTCTACCTCGCATCGTTCCTTCAGGGTATTTAAAAAAAAAAAACATATGTTGTATGTATATCTTTAATTTAGTAATTTTTTCGACATAAAATGTGTCCCGGTAGTCCTGTCGGTACATACACAGAAATCATGTGAACGTTGCAACCTAGCCCGGCAGGTAATTGGCTGAAAACTCGACGTGCTCAATTTTACAGCAGTTCAGGTTATTGCTACAAATATTTGTATTTTTACACCGGTATATGGGTAGCTCTTGTCAAGCCATTCCAGGAGCTCTTGAATTAAAAATGATGACTTACTTAAGTAAGTATATCGTTTGTTGTAACAACGAAAGAAAGTAGGTTTAAATTTGTCTCACGAAATTCGCCTCACGCCACATGTTTTTGATAGCACAAGCATTGGTTTAGTTGGAAAGGCTAAGGCACTACACGAATGTTTTTATATTACATAATTTTTTTCTTTGATAGATATAAAAAAAAATAGGTTGTTAGGTGAAGAATTCACGAATAATCTTATTTGAAAATCGTAGATAAAACATGCTTCCTTCTGTAAATAATAATGCAGCATCTTCAGAACAGCCATTATATCTCGGCTCACATACACAATGTACTCAGCGTTTTGACAGCAATCGACATCCCGTACAACATCTAATAACCTTTAACTGCCGACGTGTTTATCGTCCGTCACAGCACTAGCGCCATCAAATCGGCCCTCTAAACTTTTACGGCGTTCTCACGTAGTATAAAAAGGGCAGGAACAAGCGTTCCACCCTAACAACATTACATCTCACTTGAAATAGAAAGTCGTAAAATTTACGCCAATTTAGAATCTTTTTAGTTAGAAAATGGGAGATCGCAAAACGTCGCCGTATAATAAGTCGATAAAACGTGTGTTTTATGAGGCCAGACGGACAGGGGACCTGTTGTCCTGTCTACGCGTCTGTCACGAGATTGCCACGTAAGTAAGATTACTGAGATAAGGGAAATAGCTTTCACTTAAACGTTATGCTTGAAGCTTCAATTATCTTGAGATTGTTTTCTAAATGTGAACATATCTGTGTTGTTATCGTAATCATTTAAAATGTTGCAGTCGGGGAATTATAGAACCGATCAACACGGTGTCTATAATATTTTGTATTATTTATTAATCGGCTTCAGTAAGGAAGAGGTTATTAATTGGACTGTATCTTCTTATATCATTGTAGGATAATTATTTTTAGTTTTATAGAAGTAAACTCCAGTATGTGTTTATTACATTAGCGCGCTCCAAGTTATTTCATTTTTAAGCCAATTATTAAGTACACAAATAAAATTGCCATTCAAAGTGGCAATGCTGCCAGCGTTCTGGGCACTACACCGGCCGATGGTGGCGGGGATTTGCTGAGTGCATTTTAAAACCTGCCCAATTTTAATTTAGATATTAATTTATTGTTACAAATGTTATATGTACAACAAATAAATGATTTACATAGGTAACTGAATTGTTTGAATAATTTAAACGTACAGTTCCTCTCTTAATTAGCTATAATACCTACTTAGGAATGTGACTAAATGTATATCTATTTTTATAGATTCACACATGGCATATTTTCTTTCGTCTTCGTCTTATCTGATGTCCTCGGTAAGTCCTACCATACGAATCGCAACCGATTCCCACATCTCACACGAGATACATCGTAATTCAGCAATAGAACTGAAACAATTGCCGTTCACATACCTACCCAAATTACATTACCAATTCATGAAGGCAGTTATCCAAGTTTGCCTTTTCTTATCCCTTATCCTCGCGGGCCCTTCATTTTGCACCTCCGCGATCTTTTTCTATGAATAATTTTTTTTCAGGGCTCGTGTTGACTTAATTTTATACCAGCATACCTCTTTTTAATGTGGGGTTGAAGATACGCGTTTGTTTTTGGGAATTGTTCCGTCGATAAATATGTCACTTATTTCAATTTTGTGTGTTCTTTTGTGATAAGCGTTTTGGGGATTAACATACGGGATATTTAGCAGGGAGGCGTATAAAACCTGGCTTTAAAACTATTTGCTCAAAAATAATCACACTCAGCATTTTGATTGGTATATTTTTTTTTATGGAGACATCAAATTCTTGCCACACATTATGAATAAAAATGCGCTAAAGTAGAGTAAGTTCATGGCTCAGTATAGCCCTTTATTAACCACTCTGTATATAAAATAACGTTTACCCATGTTATATCATTATAACCGTGTGTAAATTTATGTGCAAAGAAAAAATGCTAATAAAATGTCTGCCTTTTCAGTGCACTATTGAGTTATACCTTCTTCCAATATCCCGCAAGATACTACTGCAATACTTAAGATACAGGCAGACAACGCGACACATACCTATAAAAAAAGACTACTTGAGGCCTTAATTAAGTTTCAAGTAACCGTGAAAAAGTTACCCCGACTTAGGTACACGATGCAAACACCCGCTTCGACTTGATGCAGAAAAAAAAGAACAGGGAAGTGTGCCCTCTTGCGTTAAATAAGAATCCATCGGTTCAAACGAGGAATTAGTTCTTGAGATTGGACTATTTGTAAAGTTAACTTGGTTACCGAGATTTTATTTTCTAATTTAATTGAGAAAATTATGTGCATGTAACAGCTTTGTCAATATTTTGTTTATCCGCTTATATTTATTTACTTAAGTACAATTGATCATAGTTATTGCACGACCTTCTCTCCTTGCACAGGCTTTTGGTTTTACGGTATCCTGAAAAAAACGTTTTGTTTGTCTAGATATTGATTATGGTATAAGCTAATACCGTACCCAGTTTAATTAAAATCCGTTAAGTATTATACCGCTAAGATTACAGTTTTTTTTTTCAAAAATATTTAACGTATAGACACGACCAAGTTATAGTCTTATTAAGTACCTATATATGCATAGATAGATACGTCTTAGGCATGTTTGGATGAGGGTAAAGTGATTGTTTACAATTGTCTGTAACTTATAATAAAAAATACGTTATCGTATATCCCATAAAGTCTGATTCAGAACGCAGAATGTAAAATACAAAATGTCTTTCCACCAGTCGAGCTGTACCAAAACATACAAGCACATTTTGGCAAGTTTAAAATCTAGTTGTCTGGACGAGGCCATTCGCTACCTGGCTAGACCTAGGTCCGTGGTGGTGCCTATGGTATGACGGTGTAATCAGCCATTCCTATGCAAATTCACTCGCTCAACCAACTATTGCTTTATGTTAGGAATGGAAGTTCTGTAAAGGTTGGTGTGTTTAATCTTTTTACAACATTAACACCAATGTCTACATGGTCGAGCTGTCTTGCGTACTAAATTACACCATAAAGTTTTACCGGCGAATTGTTAGAAAACTAATTATCTTGGCATTACAAAATATTCATGTAAATAGACGAAAACGTTCTATTAATTTGGGGGCCAATAAACACACTTAATTATATCTAATAAACCAAGAAAAATAGTTGTGAAAATTTATCTTTGTATTTCGATTAAAAATATCCCACAAAGTAAGACGAAAGAGAATACACATAAATACTGAAAGTGAATCGTCAAAGCTGACAGCACGCGCTGTAGTTAATAATAAATAATATCTAATACATGTACCTTTCCGCGAGTGTCCTCGTCCCCAATGTTTGGAACGCCGGCGTCCGCTCTGGGAGTAAGTGAATTTTCCCCCCATGCAGCCACTTGACTCTCCTACAGAAGGTTTTATCCTTTGATTACACTTGGAAAACTAGCTGAAGATCGCATTCGCAGCCTTCGGGCTACCATTGATGAGAATACTTTTGGTAACTTTTGTGGATCAGGTAAGAAGTTTTCTTAAAGTCCGGGAGGACTTACCAACACATTTTGAAAATAACTTCGAGCTCGAAATCGATTTGGATTGTATGCATAAGCCTCAATTACTTTACTTTGGTATGCTTTTAATCGTTTCATAATATGTACGAAGAATACATTATTTTGTGTATAATTAGATAGCACTAGGCGATAGTTGGTGGAAATCAATTGTTAAACAAATGGGGGAAGAGGAACCCACCACTGACCCTCGGCTTGTCAACTTTTCCAATTATAAACCAAACAAGTTGATCGATAATTAAAGAAGCCAGCAACACCGAACTCCGCTAAGATGTTAGTTGAGAAACTATCTATCACGAGTGTCGGGACCCCTTTTTGGGGTCGAGTCACCTTCGTCCGTAGGAGAATTAAGTACCCTCGAGATACCCTACACGTGACCCTGGGTGGTGCCAACCAGGTGACAACTCTACTGGTGGTAGGCTTCGGCCGTGGCTAGTCACCACCCACTGAACAAAGCCATGTCGCCAAGCGGCCTAGCCGTGTTCCGGCATGATGTTCGGTGTTGCCATTCATGGATGACGGGTCAGATCAGTTGCGCTGCATGTGCCTAGTGAATGTAGCGTCTCTATCTACTGCCGCCTTCCTACCTAGGCAAGTATGCTCCATCGTAGATCTCATCGTCACTTACCATCAGGTGAGATCGAGATCAAATACTTGCCTATAATGTAATAAAAAAAAGACCCCAAATAAAATGCAATTTCCCGCGAAACGAAGTGAATCTAAAAAAGCATTTTAGTAGCAGAAGGGGTAAATTTTTATTTTGAGTATGCTTTGACGATACAAGTTTTATAGATAGATTGTCGACATTAAAATTGTTACTTAAGAGTATTAGATCTTTTGATCCACATAAGCTTTAAAACCTTATATTCAGCATTCCAAATGCAACCCATACATTGCATCTGCAACCTCGTCACGTTGTCAACCGTTCTGTTCAAAATCGCTACCACAACAGCCGTGACAAGTGCCAAGTTGCTTCATTAGGAAAAACTTGTTTTTGTTTCAACTTGGCTGGTGTCTCAGCCAAGGTAAATACAGCTCTGGTACAGCCAAGATAGCTGTCTTATTTGATAGAAGTAACTTTGTATTGTAGGGTACAGAAATAACTGAAACCTAAGTCACTTTATGAAATTAAACTTTCCTTTACGTGATTATTAACTCTCTTCAATTTATCCAACTCTTAAGCAGCGGGTCTCTAAGTCAAGATTAATTCTGAACATCTTCCTCCGCTTATCGTCAGACTATGTATCGTTCGATAGCTTATACAATGTGGTTGATTTTACTCATTAATTTCTTACACAATTTTACAAATCTTAATGTGTCATGACTGACGGATGTCCTTTCACTGACTAATGGACACAAGAAATCGAAATTAAGTACAGAATAGAAAGAGATAAGAATAAAAATACATTATCCGAAAGCGCGAAATCTAGTTCGCAAGCTCAGCAATCACTGAAATTGTTGGACAAACTGAAGTCATTCGTCATCTAGAGTTGTAGCAAACGCAAATATTGACGGAGCCGTGTCCACTCGGACACAAATGATAAGCCGTGAAGGGCAGCTTATTGGATTGGTACACAGCCGCACCAACTGGCCGCTTCTATCCTGTGAAGTAACAAAGATTTCTATTAGTAGACTAGACATTCAGATGAAAAATGGCGCAATACTTGCCACACGGATCTGAAATATACTAAATAGAGGGTATTTTTTGCCAAAACTTAAAGTAACAATACAGAGTGTAAGGGATATGGTAACGAAAATTTGGATAAAGGTTATACTATAATAATAAAAATACATTATCCGAAAGCACGAAATCTAGTTCACAAACTCAGCAATCACTGAAATTGTTGAACAAACTGAAGTCATTCGTCATCTGGAGTTGTAGCAAACGCAAATATTGACGGATTGCCTATAATAAAATTATAGAAATAATTTATGTCGAAAGTGATGGGCTGCAAATGTTGTAATTTTTGAGCGCGCAATGTATTGTAAACAACGCGATGACAAATCGGCACTCCCTGCGATACCCGAAGAGTGCTAGTTTTTTGTTTTAATTTGCAACACTTTTTATTTTATTTTTTATTTGACGCCTAATCTACGCATAGGATTTAGGACCTTTTTCGTCACTTCATAATATATGATTCCTTTGTATTCAAAGATGGTGGTTATAGGTTTCGTTCAGATTAGTGTGAAGGTTTTCGTAATCTTTGCCACTCCACATCGAGTCCATTTATTTGCATTGGTAATTTATAATAATTGTATTATATCGAGTTTGACAATGTTCCGCGCCCTTTGACTGTCAGCTGCCGGCCCTTATAATCGTGTTTGTGTCCGCACAAATTGTATTATTGATTTTTATATTAAATCTCCCATTTACATCTAAAGAAATAATGTTGACTTATTTTTTTATGGTATTTTCATGATTCAATGTTCGTAGGAAGCTGACATTTTGCTGCGCTACGCCAGATTATTGTTATAAAGTATATTTACCTCTATATTAAAATTCATTCAATTCACCATATTTGCGTGCTCTTTCTGCTCTTTCAAACTTACAAAGACATTTTCTCAATTATAATTCTAGAAATGTGGTCACACATTTTTCTTGTGACTAAATAATCTTTCAAACTCTTATCACAGTTGAAATAAAACTAATTTAATGGATTTCATCGCGTTTACTTGTATATTGTTTTTACGTTCCCGACCATTCGCCTGCTTTACAGCAACCATGGTCACGGGTAGACGTCCTAGTGTCATAGTTTGAATCAACGCGATAAAATCCGTTAAATTATATTATATATTAGTTTTGTTAAAATGTGTAGTATTCGCATAAATATAGAAATTCAATATAATACCACAATTGCAAGCTTTACCTTATTCGATATTTTTTTCATCATGCATATATTCTTCGGCTATGTTCGTAGCTTGTCTCGAAAAAAAACTGAAATGGTGGTACGCGCTTATAATCCTTATATTTATTGCGCAGATATCTGAATTCGTCGTGGGATGTCTTAAAGGCAAAGCGGCTTTTCTTGTCTAAAGCTCGAACGATAAATCTATTGACGTCCGCTGCAGCGGCGGCTTACGTAACACCCTGTGGCTACTTGCAAACTACCTGTACCAAGAGGTGGAAAGTTCAAATGTGATTCTTATGACACAGAGTTAAGATTCAATGATGTGTAATATTCATTTGGTATTGCGGTTGTATTTTCTTCCGATATTTTAGATTAGGGCTGTTTTGTTTATCTTTGCATGAAACATTGTTGTTGGTGGTATATAATAGGGACTTTCATAAACTATTGTATATACTCGGCATGTATAGCCTTAAATCTAATAAACCTAAAAATAAAAAAAAAATATATGATATCTATTCGTTTTTGTTTGCTTCCATGTATATTTTATGTATTACAGCTATCTTTATTGCACCAAAACCTTTCAATGTGATTAGATTTGTTTTTTTTTATTTAATGAAATTAAAAACATTTGATTAAATTGATATATCTATAATACAACCACTATTTTAAGTGTTCAAGGTACCTACCAAACAATTATGTGTATTTTAACTCGGTTAGTGTCGATAACCGTATTGTGTTCAATTGTATTTTGTAGCATTGGAATATTATTCTTGTAAGTAGTAGGTATATGTATATTATTATCATCTTTAGCATAATCTTGGTTGCATGCTATCACGTCTTAATGACAAAGCTTGAAAACACCTTAGGCTAATTTGTGATCACACATTTTGTCTCAGGCCGAGTGTCGTATAGAGCTGTCTCTGGTTAGTAGTTGTCTGTAGGGTGCTGTCTATTGCGGTCGGTGTCAGCCACGTTAGGAGGCGTAACGGCGGAGCGTTCGCGACGCTACATTGAACACGATTTGCGAGCGCCGCCGCAATTTAGAACTACATACTATTGTAAATATAAGACCATAAGGCAGCTTTTCTTTTTTCCTCTTCATTCATTGAAACTGGTGGGATAGCTTTTCTAACAGTTTAGCAAATTAGCTTAGTCATTCAAAAAATAGAACCCTGTTAAACAACACCGTTTTCATGACGACCTATTTCAATGGATTTCATAAATACTACTGTTGAAAAAAAAATTACGCTACAAATAAAATTATATAACTACTTATTCTATATGCAACAGGTTAGAATACAATATTGAATATTTAGATAAGGCGTAGGCAACAAAAAAACTAGCTAAACCAGAGAACAACTAGGCAGGCAGGTTTAGGGAGTAGAAAGAATTGAATATTGCTATCAGCAAACGAATTTCACGTAGGTACCTACCATCTTATAAACGGCAAGGGTAGATAAAAGTTTCATTGAAGACGAACAAACGTCTCATCATTTTACTTTTATATCGTCAGATGGTTCGAAGGAATAACAAAACAAGTAATTAATAACTCGTTGGGCAACATTGGGGCGTTAAGGCCCAATTAACGCCCAGCGTTTGTTTCGATTTCGAATTCGTATTTTAATTAAGTCGGGTAAGAAACTCGGTGTAAGTCGGGCTCGTTATGGCAACATCGAACTGTTATTTGTTGGAATAACAAAATTAATACCATTCGAGGGATTTGTATCTGGACCTCTCTCATCTCTCAAAAGGTCGTCATAATTGGTCTATCAATTTTTATCAGAATTTTATAATGGTTAAAAAAGGACAAAGCTAAGTTTACTTAAATTTGCACGGTTTTAATTCAGGGGAATGTCCTTATCCTTTGAAGGGAAATTATGCGTGGAAAATAACTATAATACGTAGAGACCTTTGTGAGAGATTAATGTTATGTGTTATTTTGTATAAATTCATGGAATCGCAACCATTTAAAAAAATACTAGCTTCCAATTCAAAACCATATTAAAAGTTCATCGGATTCGGTGCTACAAGCCAAACTTATGAACCTCTCTTTCAATCCGTCCTTAAAAATAAACCCCTATTTGATAACCATTTTCCTTTTAGATGCATCAATTCAAATTACTTTTTTATACGGCGTCCCACAAAGAGACTATGAAAGTCAACTACCTTAGGTGCGAATTCCGAGCGGGGCGTGGTTGAGGTGACAATATTATTCGCCCCACAATTGGGGGTTCCCCGCGTTTATTAAGGCGAAAACCAGCAACAAAGGGATGATATTGAATTTTGAGAAAAGGACGCGGATTCAAGATAGAGTGGACTCGTTATCTTAATAAAAAAAATATCGTTGTGAAGTATGTGCGATGTAATTGGAATGTTATTGCTTGATGTGTGCTTCCAACCTGATAATGGCGAATTAACTGAGACGATTATCAAATGAATATTGAACATCTTTTGAGGTATTTTTAACGTTTCAACACTACTGCTGTCCTTTTTAATAGTGGCTTTAAATAATCTAAGTAAAGGCCAACAAAGCCACCAATAAAACTGTCTTGAATAGATAAGTCTGTGTAAAAAACTTGATCCAACCTATGTTGATGTTTAAGGGTGTTGAAAAGTAGACTGGTGCAAATCAGTTGGTCTCAGCTGAGAACTCATTTGTTTCTTGACTCTGGTGCCAATCCCTGCGTGTGCCGGGGGCAGGGCGGTTGTGAGGCGACAAAGAGCCTTCAACTTCTTTCATTCTAGATTAAATTCTATACTTACGTACACCTAAATATGAGCTACAAAGATACTTATTAATATTTTAAGTATTAAGACATCTCTAAACTGATGGTAGTGACTGATCCGCATGATGGTTGTGATAATCTAACCTAACATTATCAACTTTGACTTTTTCCTAATGTTAGCTTGCGTATGTTGTTAAAAGAACTCCAGTAGAAACGTTTGACAATAAATAATATTACCTTGCGATGAACTGACGACCTCAAGAGGTAACAAAATTGAAAGAGGACGTTGTAAAAACTTGTGATTCACATTATTTTGCAAATACATGTAACAAAATATCTTACAGCCAGGTTTATTCCCGCAACCTACTGTTATTATCGCTCTCACTGGACCTCTGACCTCATTAATATCTGATATCTTCCTCTCTATCTAGCCTGAATTTATTTGTCAGTATTAGATATTACCAGTTTATTCAATCTATATTTCTTGGTCTTGCTTAAAAACTACATTACAATGCGCAAAAATGGTCGTGGAAAGTCGCGATTCCTTAGGGCATTTTTTCAACTAAATATGTACATTTTATAACAAAATAGGAATGAATAACTATACTATTTTGATCTTAAAGCTAATATAAATAGATACCATGTTTGTATCTTCTACTATGTAGCTAGAAGTGGATTTACCAGCGGACACTATTTAATTGCGGTGAACTTACGTACAGGGGATTCAACTGGTATATTTCAATACCTATATGTATTATTTCTACTCGTACTTAATGTTAATTTTCAAACAAAACGCATCCCATCCGTGAAGACTCCAGAGTTTTGTCATTGGTAGTGTTAATGGGGCAGGGAAAGGTGAAGGGGTGGCAGGCGCGAGTGCCGCTCGTAAACACAATTGTTGCGACTTTAAATCAAACAGTTTGGACTCATTATGAACACGTGGCTCCGGCTCGGCTGGAAGTTCTGTGCGCGACTCCACTGATGGTGACGACACGGCAATAACGAGGGCAATGACCTGATCTTTGACGTAGATTAACTACCAACTGGATAAGTAGAACAAAACACAAGCCCCAGTTCTGTCTTCCCGGTCCAGTTTCCATCGAGCCGTGACCCAATGATAAATGTTGTAATAGCTAGGCTGGTCTGCTAGAGTTACCTTCATTAGCAAAGCTCAAAATTACATTGTCAGGAGAACCTTTAAAGTGTATAGCAGATAAAATGGTAGCGACTAAACTACCATGGTAGAGCCATGTTATAAGGAGGCCAGAACGTCTCATTACCTGAAATAAGCTCAAAAACAAATTGAGTCTGTAAAATCCTGGTAAGCCTGGGTTAACATGAATACCTGTAATGATGAAAGACTTAGCTAGCACCAGCATAGATCAATTGACGACCCAGAGGAGAGAACTCTAGCAAATGAAGACAAGCACCAATTAAAATGGAGAAAAGAATAGGAAATGTAGATACTTACTTAAGATTTAAGTTATAGACGACATTTTGCTAAAGGGTATAATGTAGTCGCTCACTAAGAATAATGAAAGTACAAGTGAATGGACACCCCGGTGCAATAATTATCCGTGAGAAGTTTGTTTGTGCCGTAATTTATTGTGTCTGTATCATACTCCAGCTTCCGATGCGCGAGTTGGCGCGAGATGTTGAACAGATAATACGGGTTATTATTATGGTTAGCGCTAACAGTCGTAACGTTAACCTAATGTGAATGTAAGTTATTGTCGACATCTTTGCTAATAAATATTACAGTCAGCTTAAATATATCTAATATCGATACGCACTTTTCAAGAGTTGTTACAATGCATACAATACATGTTATAGCTGTCTATTGACTTAATTTTTGGAATAAACTGTACAGATTCTGCTCATTATAATCATTATTACTCTTGCGGTAGAGTCTATTATGTTCTTCAAGACAATCATACTCATACATATGTGTGACTGTGACACATATGAGAGCAACTAAATGATGTTGCAATCTTCTGTAGGTATATATTGTGATCATATTACATAAAAACGAGCATTGGCAAAAAAAAATAGAATCAGCGCATCAGCGAATCGCGAGTTCGGAGTCTGTGGAGGAAAAAAGACGGGAATTTGAAAAAGTAGAAAAAGTGATTGTACTGTAAACAAAAACTAATTCAAATATATATCTAATTAAATTTTATATTCTTTAAATCTGTGGTGTGTTATTGGAAGTCTAACCTCACTGTATTTCTTATAATATGTTAATGGCTGGATCAAAAATGACCGCGTTGCCTCATGAGACTGGCTCGGGCTCATGCTGACAGCGAAGCAAATTACAGATGACACCTAGGCAAGGCTCCACGAGCGTTTGCCTCAAGCGTGCGTATGATCTGCCATTTGCTTATCGATAGCTGACAAATAAAAGTTATGGCTTAGTATGGAAAGTGAATGAACCCTGTAGTAGCTTATGTTTCCATAAATCAGACTTTGTTCTTAAATATTATTTATCACCCGAACAATTACACCGCAAATGGCCTATCATCACACCGTTATCGCCTCCGATAATATTGTTGGAGTAACACATGAGATATTAATCCCGATCGAAGGTAGATTAACTCTATAATGCGCGTCGGCTAGTGACGTATTGTGTCATTAACCTGCTCCGGCCGGCACGCCCATTGATTGGAGAATTATGTTGCCACCTAGCCGATCGTGTACCTCAGTATATGGTTAACTACCAATGTGTTATGGTATATTAATCTAGGAATAGGCATCTAGATAAAGTTTGCAGCTAAGGGAAAAAAAATAACCATTCGCTCATGTAATTTTCCTATGACGTCAAATCATTTATTTCTTATTGGTCAGATTGGCCTACGACCACATAAAACACATTTTAATTGTTTTCTTAGTAGTGATAGCCAAGTTGGTGAAATGCTCGCAGGATCAATGCCCGGCTCGCACCTCTGGGATTTCTGGATTTCATTTGTGAATCTCATTTTCAACCACGATTACCACTTGCTAAACGATAAAGAAACCCTTCTAAAGGCGGGTGAAGTCTACCAACCCGCACAGGGCCACTGTGTTCAACAATAGCCCCACGTATTGATGGTAGGCCCGTGCTCAACAGTGGGACATTAAAAATGGTTGGTATTTTTTTTCTTAACTCTAATATCCGGATCGGTACAGACTGACAAGATCCGGCAAAAAATTCAGCGGGTCAGCATAGTTTTTTTTTATTGCCATGTAAGTACGTCACTCCACGTAATCATTATGACACAAACATTATTATTGTAGTTGATTTTCGTCGCGTTGTTTGTTGATTTCGTTCTGATTACTTACAGATTTAAAGCAATCTCGCATAAGCTAATAAATTCATTGCGAATCTTCAAAAACGTATTGCCATCGAATATGGCACATTTCGCTTCCCACACGGTTTGTGTATGCAGATGCGATGGCGTTCAATCTAGCAGCGCGCGGGCTAGACGCGCGTTACAATATTAATTATTCATCGGGCCCAACGAATAAACCAATTTCACGGTTCTTTGGACGCGAATCGGAGCGACTCGCGGCGGTTACTGCACAGCGTGTTGCGAGAATCGTGCGTGTGATAGAAGCTATAAACGATAGCAGAACGATTAGCGATCTCAAACTGCGGGTTCTGCATTCAGCGTTCTCTGTAATGTATGTGAATCATAGTACTCGCAAAAACAACAGACGGTCAACCTCCCGGCAACAGGAACGCTAAACGTTCCCCTTTTCGGGCTCTCAAATATTTTCTCATCACATGGATTTGAATTAATAAGACTAGTTGATAGTGACTCTGCTTCGTAAGCCTGGAATCCCGAGTTTGAATCCTGTTAGGACCAAACTGTGATCACGAATGTTCATACCCGAGTCATGGATGTTAAACAGATATATACTGGGATTGCCCCAGTCCATTGTACAGTACCTATAATACACGCGTTGCTTTGTTTGGGACTGCACAGTTGGCGTGTTGGTCTGGCGATATTAAATCAAAAATATGACAACTTCTATTTTGGGTTTTGTTGTCATTAAAAACCTAGCCGTAGCTAGATTGGTTTCATATTTACTCAATCACATGTGTTTTTGTGAGAAGGTAATATTGAAAAAAATCACGCTAATAAAAAAAACTTCATCGGCATTGCAATGAACGAGCGGTTGGTGTTTCTTGCAATATAACCCAGGCTATAAAATCCAGCTAACTCGCCCGACTATCCAGGTAACACGCACGGGAACAACATTTTTAAGATCTTGGTTCCAAAAATTACACCTACCAAACACCCTGTAGAACAATAACTAAACATATCTGTTAAGCCCAAACCGCGCGATCAAATTTGCAGCGTCAGCGCGCACGCAACCGCGCGGAAGGCGCGCCTCCCGACGTATTGTAATTATACTAATTGATACATATATTGACTGGTACTTACCGACAGACTGCCTGCCTGCAAGGCTAATTCGTAAAAAGTTTGGTAGACGACTTGGACCTTTTTCAGTCCACTGGCTGAACTGGCACAATTCATGAGACGCTTACCAAAGAAAGTTTAATATTAAGTCCAACACGAGGCATTAGGTCATAACGCTACCATAAAAGTCCATATCTAAAGAGCTGGAACCGCGTGTGCTGAAGAACGAAAAAAAAATACTCTAAAATATAAAATCCCGCTGATTTTCTTGCCATATCGTCTCAGATGAGGTCATGTTACGTACTGCTTGAAAATTAAGAAAAAAAATAAACAATAACTATTTGTACGGAAACCTATACGCCATAGTAGGCCAATAATATTAGATTGTACAACAAGTGTTGTACATAGAGTAAGTATGCAATTTTATACGAGACGATTATCTACTCGAGCCGAAGGCCAGGGTACACATTTCAAGTTGAGGATATAATTGCATATTTTATAAACGAGTTATACACTCTGTTTTTCACTTCCATTGCGAAGAAATGAAACAGTGATAAAAATTGGATTTGAAATTTGACCAACCGCCACACAGACCTAATAAAAAACTTCTATAAACTTTACGAGCATGAGAAGTGAAAAAGCTATTTGAATTTGATCTTTCTATGTTGTATTTCCTTACCGATATCCTACCTTCATTATAGAAGACAATTAATTGTTTCTCAGATTTTTTTTACAATTGGGTATTTTGTCCGAGTTATTCCTGAGACTTCTTAATAGTATTAACCGGTTCTTAGCCGGTTCGTAGAGCAGTACGGAGGCGTTCCGTAATTTTTATCCGGATGACAGGGTCTCAATTACCCGGGCGGGCGGATAAATCTGGCTGACGCGATGGGAACCGACACCTGGCCCATCTCGCATTAACGTTTACCCGCGCGTACAAATTCGACTTTAGCATGATGATTGAGTTAATTAATATGACCCATAACTTTACTCTTACGGTAACGGTTATCAAGAAGTTGATGTCCGTTTGTCTCGGCTAGTGATAGGAACGTTGGCCACTCGGGTCACTGCACCAAGTGGTTACATTTCAGAAATGAACTTCTTTTAATTTGCGTTCGTCAGGGTTTAACTGTGATCACCCCATATATACTCTGTATTCGTAATATAAGCGTCGCTTAGTTAGGTGCCATACAGTCGGAATGGTTGCCTGGCGATTGTCGTATTCATTTTAGAATGGGAAAACAAATAAAGTTATTTTTCGTTACACAGTTGCTGTAATTGTCGCCATTGTAAATGTTTTCTTTGGCACTATAACAGCTAGATTTGGTGCTATTTTGGTGAGAATTTCACGCCTCTTCAGAGTGAAAGCGTCAAAGTTTATTTTATATGACTTTTAAGTTAGCTTTTAATCTTACATAATAATAATTTCGTACATGCCTAACATTAGTTTGATTTCAAATGGTCATGTTGCAATCGTACAACAGAAAGTTATTGCTACAAGCGCTATATCTGTAAATAGAGTGAGTTTTCTAGGTCCTATAGCTCTACAATTGCATGTTAGCGATTTATGAGATATTTGTCGTTATTCACTCGTGCGCAACAGCGCGTGTAATCGAATGTTGCGTCCGGCACGTGGGTAGTGCGCTAAACAGCTTGCATTGCGGTTTCATGATATACCGTCAGGATATAGACCGGGGAAAATTCATGTTGATTGTTAAAGCAACGCAGAAGACCGCTTGGCTTGTACCGAAAAGATATACAATATAAAAAACTTTTTAACAAAATAAAAACCGTCTTCAAAAAACTAAAAAGCCAAAAATAATCTAATCTTGAAATCTACCTTGTCTAACTAAATCAAATATTTAACTAATCTGAAGTCGGTGCCAAACAAACAGCTGAGTTGAATATTGCCGGTCTGCGCCAAAGACTATACCTACAAATTGGTCCGCGCATCTCGTTACTGAGTATACTTTTGTTATTCTTCATCGTTAGGTTATTTGGCACCGACTTCAGATTAGTTAAATATTTGATTTAGTTAGACAAGGTAGATTTCAAGATTAGATTATTTTTGGCTTTTTAGTTTTTTGAAGACGGTTTTTATTTTGTTAAAAAGTTTTTTATTTTACAATTTTTAGTTGATATATTTACTATTATTTGTCACTAAAAAGAATGTAATATCAATCTTTTTTACTGGATAATAGGTTTACCAATTATAACATCATCGCGAGAAAAACATAGATTCAAAGAAATCAAGATAAAACAAAAACCACTGAATCAATCTCGCTGAATTTTAAAAGGGTATACCTTATTCTGTAAAAAAGAATAATCCAAATCGGAACATCCACGAAAAATATTTATTTATAGCCAAAGTGCATCCCATAACAATTTCAATAAGCCCAAACACGGCTTGGATACGTTGTTTTATTACAATGTTCCGGTTCCTCCTGGGTTTATTATCAGATCAGTTCGATGGTACCATATTCATCAGAACCATTTCATTAAATTTGCTTTTTCATTGTCGCTTAACGATCATAATCGAGATTATCTTGGCGCAACCCGTGAAATACGTATCACTGACAAGTTCCGGTGGCCATTTGTGGTCTTCTTCATCACTTTCACTTCAGCAAATGATACTTTCTGAATGCAAATGCTTGACTTCTTGATGAAAATACCAAAATTGCTATAGGTTTGCCTATAAAATTTGAGGAGTCCTCTCAATTCCTCATGGATCCCATGACCAGAACATTTTTTTGAAAAAAATGGGACCAATCTGTAAGCATATCCTTTCATATAAAAAAATAATTTTCCAAATCGGTTCATAAATGACGGAGATCTGAGGTAACAAACATAAAAAAAAAAAAAAAAAAAAAAATACAACCGAATTGACAACCTCCTCCTTTTTTTTGAAGTCGGTTAAAAAAGGATTGTTGAAAAAAATGTGGTTTGTTCTGGTCTGCAGTGGTCGTGATAAAGGATATTGATTATAGAAGGATACATATTCATCTTGTTTGCATACACGATCTGTGTACCCGTGATTTGATTTAGTGTGGGCAATGAATAACAACTAAGTATATCTGGTGGGTTATTTTAAATCATTCGGAATCGACATCGGAAACGGATTTGAAACTTTCCGATGTTGGTGTCGCTCCCGACGAGCTTTCCGACGGAAACTTTTTGAAAAATCCATTTGGTATTGTCATAAAGACACATCGAAGATAATCAAATTCGGAAATTTTATTACCGATTGCGGTAATTCAGTTAGGAAGTTTTCGATTAAATTTCTGATATCGACTTCGAATGGTTTAAAATAACACTGCTGAACGAACATTTATTGAATGTCTCTAACGAGCTATCTACTAAAATGTATTTCCTATTTTAATATCTCTACCAAATGCCAGCGAGCTCGTTGTCAGACGATTCACGTAAATTTAAAGGTTTCCCCGCGGTTCGTTTCCAGGATTTACCGCTATATTTTAGTTTGTTAATTAATTTAGAACAAAGTTTCGCATTTTACAGCCTTCGTTAATTCCATTGCGGAGTGCAACAGACTGCGGAGTGATCGTGATGGTAGAATACGGCACGTAATGGAATTTAAATTTGGATTTTCCTTCATCACCAGCGGGTGTTTCCAGAGCTTTTGAAACAATAATCATTGAATGTTAATAATTGCCGAAAAATGTCATTAGTGGAGCACAATTGTTGTACGATCCAGATAATGACGGGATTTCATCCAGCTTACTGGATAGTTGCATAAATATTTATGCTTACAGTATTTCATAAAAAATGTTATTTTTAATTATGAAGAACCTAAGGTCTTATCTTGCTAAGGTCTATGCAGTAGGTATTGCAGTCTTTAGTTGGCCTGTCTATATGTATAGACAGGCCAATTAAACTAACGTTGATGTCAACGTTTTACCAACTTCTTAAAATATCTTAATTTTTGAAAGGGCCTCTCAAAAAAAACAAATACCTATGTATATGTTCAGTATAATCTTATAGGAAGGGTAGCAAAACATTGGCAAATAAATGCAGTGTCAAATGGTAATGTTAATCCGTCACATGCAATGTGTCTGTGTCGCCTCCCACGAGGTTTATCTGACTTGACATACGGGCGTTACAATCGCTTACTAAACGACTATTTTATAGAATCAAATTTTTTTATTCATGTAAGCCATTAAATACAGTAGGTATTGAAATAAAACTAATTTTACGATTTGTATCACCTTTTATTATGTTCTTTACTTTCCCGACGTTTCGGCTGCTATACAGCAACCATGGTTAGGGAGGACTGGTAGTTGATATCCTAGTGTCATAGTTTGAACCGGGGTACCGTCATATTTAGTTGTTGCTTGCGGTCCAGTACAGTAGGTACATATGAATCGTCCAAAATGTCACAAAATGCTAAGCGACTTTACCACCCGTTCGCAATGGCATTCCCATGGAGAAGAACGGGCAAGAAACTCCATGGTTGCTTTATTGAAAAGGATCTTGTACATTTTCAGTAATACATTGCTATGGGTATGAGAGCAATATAAGATCGGCCAGGCTGGCTTAAGTAGCTGGTTAAACATTCATAATGGCTCTGGTATAAACATTCATTCTCATCATATAAAGTTTACTGCTATCGAGATACGCCTTACGGTGCCAATCGGGCCGTCGAAAATGATAATAATGTACCTCCTACCCTACACCTTTAATTATTTCTCAAACCATGTTTGCTGCACACGCCCAACCGTTTTGATAAAGGCATACTACGTCTTTAGCCGCGGCATCTACTAACCGCCGCGTCCAAATCGCTCGTCTATCACGTATGCGAATCAAAAGACCGCGCACGAAAGGGGTGCGAAATGACACGTGTCACCGTTTCCTGATTGGACACATCGCGCCGCGTGCGCCCCCTCGCGCCACCCGCCGTAATTAAACGTAATAACTGAATAAGCTGATTTGGCGAGGTACAATCAGCGTGAATAGTGCCTATTCGGTATTACCTACTTATGAATATGGCGCCTTTTCTGATTCACCATCTGAAAGAAGTTATGACATTGTACTAATTTATTTTGCAGTGACCGGAGGAAACCCTTGAGAGGGTTCAACGGTTTTCTATAGAAAATGTTTTTAATTTCTTCGTACTACTTTGCCAAGTACTTAGCCTAGATTTGGTCTTCGGAAATAGATCTTATTTTATTCCCCCGGCCCTAAGTAAAGGGTGGGAAGGGCGTGTGTGCGTCAAGGGTCGACTTATTTACGAATTGATGAACCCCTTCGACGGTTTACAATGGCAAGGTCGGTTCGTTATTGCGCGATCCAATTTAGTTTGACCCGACCGGACTTGGGGATATGGGCTCGGATAAAAAAATATTTGTTTAAGATTTTTACTATGTTTACATACAAAAAGGCGGGTTGCTACGATCAGACTTGACATTTATGGGTCAACATATGCCTGTTATTTATACCTTTAAGTTTTGTAAAGTCTAGTTAGAAGAGTAAAAAACGGTGAACTAATAGTTAACTGCTAAGCTGAAAAAAAGTTACGTAGTTATGTCTTAGCTTTAAAGAACTACTTAAGTATATTCTTATGTTATCTTTACAAGTAGTCAATACATACGTACCATTTATATATATTGCTAAGCTTTCATGTAATAGCGAAATGCTATCTTGTGCTTGCTCAAATCTTACATGGTTTTCGGGCAGCACAGTTGCCCAAAATGACTACAAAGTATTCTAGTTAGCTGTCGTTACCTATATCTTTAGGGAAGCAGTCCACAATAGCTTGGATGTAGAGTCGATGTAGGGATCCGAAATATAAAAGTTGGTCCCCGCCCTCTAGGGATACCGTATTGATACTGTTAATAAGATCCGCGGCTTGCGTCTATCAAATGATAGATCTTGGGTGGTCAATGCATTATTTATATCTCGCCTGAGTGAAAACAAAGGACGGGTTATGGTTTTACGAAGTAACTTTCTAGGCAACCGAGAATAACTATTAAAACCCATCAGTTACTTTCTTCGAGATCCCTAGGCAAAATGGCAGTATTAGGGACATTAAATATGGAAATAGATTATCATTTTGTGTACAAATTGACAGTTTAAATACTGCATTTAACTGTTTTCCATATAACCAAACCGTTAAATACCTGAAACGAGTGAATTATGAATGTCAACGCGTTGGAAATTGTTGAAACGTGTCATATGTACGCCGCCATTACGTATTCAAGTCGCGACGCTCGCAATTCGCATTTAACACATAATGCGAGGTGATTGTAATGCAAACCAACGGACAGACAATTAAGCGTCGCTGACATTACTGATTTGTGGAGACTACGGGGACTTCGAGGATTATAAAAACCCCGGCTCTGAACGGGCAACTGCCGAATAATTAACCGCTGCACAAATTTGAGGATTTAAAGAAAGTGCTAGATGCGGATGGCATTTCATAGGCCTAAGTAGGACTTAAATATCTGTGTACCTGCGTGGAAGTGTTCGCTTGTAAGCCATCCTGAGGTAACAAAGACTAGTTAATTTTGCAAAAGCTACATAGTAATACGAGTGGGTAGATTGTCAGTTTTATATATTCTAGCGAACACAACCTCAACTTTTTAATTATGAGGAGAGTGAAACTTTTAAAAAGGTATTGAATCGAATCAACATAACCAAGTTTGGTTCATCAATGGTAGCTACTAAATTAAATGCCAGTATAATGAGCTGTTTGTGTGTATGTACCGCCGCCGAGCCGGCGTCCCTACAAATTGTATTATCACACCTCAAAGCTCAGACGCGTCTGTATTTGCTCAATGCTTCCTGTCTCATTTGTACAACCCTGTGTCTGCCTGATGAGGAATCAGTATACATTTTATTAACTATGAAATTTACAGCCGAATTCAGATAATAATATATCCCTTTGACCTGTAAAAGACTGAGAATAAAATAACAAAGTATTTTTTTTTATATACTTAATCCAATAGAGAAACATTAGAATTATTGCTGTTGCGAGATATCTTGGACACTTTATTTGTACTGTGTTTTTTTTAATCAACTTACTGCCCTACTCTCATAGGACACATCAGATATTTTTAATCCAATCTAATCACAAAATGTAGTGTTCCCCCTATAGCCATTGATCTACTAGCCAGTAGCGCTTAGATTCTATTATAGATATTCGGATAATCTCTTATTAGTTTTAATAGATATGTCAATCACACATTTCCGAAATCGATTTTTAAATAATCGAATGTGATAACATTTTGAAATTGCTCAATCTGACTCATTGGAAATATAAATATATTATGTTTGACTTTAAAGGGTTTCAAATCACTAAAAAATAAACATTAAACTTTTGCCGTAAAATTAAAACCTGAAGTTAAAAGACATAGTTTAATTGAATCGTCAGCATCAACATGAACGAGGCAATAGACAAATATTAAAAAAAAAAACTTACAAAGCGCTGCTACATAACACACGCACAAACGAGCAAAATTCAGACAGAAATCAAGTGAGCAACCCTACGCGCACATGAACGCACCTTCACAATAGCCAATTTGAGAGGAAAAAACTTAAAAGTAACAATTAGGGCTGTCACCACCGCCCCATTGTGAGCGCACGGCGAGCATTTAAATTTCCATTAGGTACTTTGAGTTGGAATGGTAATAATTGGTGTCAGCCATTTGTAGTAGCATCAGTTAGTGACAATGGACGAGGATTTAATTGCCATTTCGCGACTAGCCTCATCTAATAGCGACAGCGTATCCTTTGTTACAGCTATTTAGGCACTTTTGTACAAAGCTTTATAACCTCATACCTGTTCGATGATAAAGACATTGATTCTTCAACTAAACTATTTTTTTCACAGATATTTTTTTGCTTCAAGTTATGTATTTGGCACAGAATACTGTAATTTTCGGGTGGAATTCTTCAACACAGAAAAAAGCCCCTCTCAGCTTCACTGGAATTTCTCTTCTGTCGACCTCATCTAGCCTAATTATTTTGAGCAAAATATGCCGTCATCATCTTAGGTATTTAGCCAGTGTCAAGATTAAAATAATTATTTCAATACTTTCTGGCTGGTTACATAAATTTCGTTATTAGCATTTATGAGGAAAACAACATTGCTTTTTTTTCAATTAATTTGCAATTGTCGATGCGCCGCGCTTCAACGACACGGGGCCGGTCTGCATCCCACAGAATATATATCTAACATCACATGTCAAATTAATGACGGTCACGTTGCCCGCTTTGATTTTTAAATTTCGAACGCTGTTATTGTCGATTGTTATTGAATACAGGCCGCACTCAGCTGGAAACTAGCTGGAAATGAGTGAGCATTTGGGATGTGAGGGCTGTAAGTTTTTTTGTACCCTCCTGTGTATTTCATCGACTTCTGTTATCCCGTGCTATTTCTAAAAAGCGGCATATACTCACAAAATTATGTCGAAAATTGCTCAAAGCCCCGAATTGCCGTTGTTGCTCAGTGTAAAGATATCTTTTAAAGTGTTTTCAATGACAGCAGTCTTATTTAATATTCAAGGTACCAGATAATAAAGTAACAAACGTTTAAAAAAAATGAAAAACTTGGTTGACAGAGAACAATAAACATCTATGTGGAACTTGAAATTTTATAAAATTGCATATATTGTATATTCTTCATTTTAGCTCTCCCCTCTTTGGTTTATGATTTTAAAAACATCTCGACTGTACAGTTTGGCTCCTCTGAGCTCAGACTTTTGAGGACTTGAAATACTACGCCATCTCCTGCGATCCTACAAAAAAATGTTGTAGAAGCCATATTATTTAGAACACAGTCCCTTGTCATTGATATTATATTTAGAAATGAAAACACTACTCGTAAATTTTGCTCAATGTCATCGTTTGAGGACTTCAGGAGTTTACGACGGAGCGACCACGTACTCAGGCAAGGGAGCGGCACGCCGGTTCGATATAATTTAATTTCATGAGTGGCCTACCAGGTCTCGTTCGCTGAATCGTAATAAGCAAACTTTGAAACAAGTTTGATAAGTTCTCGGGCAATTACCAAGATTAAATAGCTGACGGTGAGGGCTTTTCTTGATGTAAACTCCGAAGTATGTTTTGGATCGTGCGTACAGGTTGAATAACGTGATTTGTGACGAACATATTGAGCAGAGATTTTTGTAAGGTTAAAGGAATGATCTGGGTATTTTCAACTAGTTAGTTATATGCTTGTGCATACCAATGCAGTATGTTTACACCCATAATTGTTACTCACTACTAATAATATGTCAATGGAATTGAATAATTGCCTACTCGATTCTTATTCGCTTCTTCGGATTGAGCATATAAAATTAAAAGCGGGATATTTTAAGCATTTGTAGTGAGTTATCGCTTTTATATTGTGGCTGATAAAAGTAGTGATACGCGAAATATATATTATTTAAAAAATACACTTCTTAAAAAAACTATTTTCATAATTCTGATGGAAACAAGAAGAATCTAATAAGGTATAATACTTGCTGCAAATAAAGTTTGTGAATTACCTTTACAGTTTCTATGGCCAAAAACATCATGCTAAATAGCTGACGTAGAACACAAACGTGGATGCTAAATCCGCAGTGCAAATAAGAAATCCGACGAAGCTGACCGTGCCCCGGCCGTTGATCCGTTTGTTCCAGAAGTCCGTTGCGTCCGTACTCCTCAGACAATTCAATTGTTGCACGTGATTGAATACATTTGGAATTTCTTCGCTGTAAGCAATTCATGGTAAAACGCAATATCTTCTGCACCTGGACCTATAAGCCTCGTATTGTGAAACACAATGTTGCCTAGCAAACTGTCACTAGATCTGCCAAACTAGGTACAATTTGAGAAACCATAAAGATAATTATTTTTTAAAATCAACATAGTTACGTTAGCACCCTCGTCATTTTAATCTCTAGCATCAGAAATCAGGTGCTCTAGTGAAACTGAAATCGTTAACTTTCAGTCGAGACACCACTAACGCAAAATAAAGAAGCAATATCAGCTGTCAACTACCAAGTTTTCAAACAATTTTGTTCTTATAAAAGTCAAATTACGCGAATATCACCATTATTAGCCGCGTTCTAGCAGCAAACAAAGGGTGTGGGGGTTGGACAAAAAGTTTGACAGCTCGTTAGGATAGACACGCCAGTCAGGGACAGGAGGGTCCACTAATTGGCTACCTGGGGATATTTTGTGACTATCATTTCTGATTTTACAATAGAAAAAAGCAGTGTTCGACAAATTGCTTTCGCTTTTGTAGGCGACGTTAAAGTTTAGAAGATTGTTTCAAATTAAATAGGTATTGTAAAAGAGAAACCTATGGATACTATGAACCATATTGACTTTTTGTGTTGTGTTTTTGCCAAAATAGGCTGAATCTGCGATTAGAATTCAGAATATACAAAATATTATTTGGTAAAACAGTAGGACATATGCGTCGTTAAAAAAGTCGTCACAATTAAAACCCATAATTTATATCAATGTAAAATTCTTCGTTCGCAATGCTAAAACGCTTTTCAGATTAGTGAGTACTTAAGTACGGTTGCTGAGATCGGCGCGGCAATAAATTACTCAAGGCGACTGTGCGATACGGTGCGAGCGACCCAACGCGAAATTTTGAAACTTGCACAAGATAACAAGACAATTTAGGGCAAGAAAAAAGACACGCTTAGCTTATAAGTGATCAAGGGATTTACTAAATTACCACCTTATTGGGAAATTGTATATTAACTGAATTATGATCTTTTGCAAGGAAGGTATACGCTACAAAGGCATGAAGGTTTACCAAATCTTTATCTAACTTCCAAAGTCCTACTAACATATTTGACAAAGAAATTGAAGGAAATAAAATTGCCAATAAAGACATCTGCTCCGCCATTCAAAATATTGATATTGCAACACAATCTGCGTGCTCTGTTGAACCGCCAAACAACCCAGCATAATGATCAAAGTTGTGCTCGTCACAGTTCGTCAACGTCTCCGGAGATATTTGCATAGCGCCCCCGGGCACCGCGGCGGCGGCGTCCCGAACTTCACACTCGACTGTTTTCATTTACAAATCATTTCAAATGCCTTGAGCTCCATATAGATTTGTTGGTTGAGTACGTTGAAAATTTGTCTCATTGTTCAATAGATACCTACCGTTGAGCATAATATCATCTATTGTATTCCCACACAACTCTAACCAAGTGAAAAAACATACCGTCATAGGTACTCTTAAATGTATGTAGATCAATATTTGAAGCCCCAAAGATCTCAGCAACAAACAACAAAGCGAAAACTTAAAGATACAAATACGGGATTATGCTAATTTTAAGCAGCTTCGAATTCAAATCGGATCTTCAAAGTCTCCATTTCGGCTCCTGCAGTTGGTGATTTTCGTTCCATGTTTAATTATGTACTTTGGATATTTAGAAATCTTATCCAGTGCGTTAATTTGTACAAAAATAAGGAATTTAAAGGCATCTTTAATAATGATAGTTCACTACACCGGTCCGGAGTAGATAGGCTGACTTCATGCATCTTTTTAAGATTAAGATAATTTTGTAAGTTGTAAGTTTTTGACGTTATTTCGTTATTAGGCTAGTAAATGTAGTATTTTCAGCTTTCAGCCACCGTGTAAATGGTTTTGTGTTTGGTATTATAGTCATTGATAAGTTATTCTCTTTAACGACTGTCAAGGTGACCTGCCCCGCGTCAGAACGCACCCACATCATTTACAGACTATTTAATTTTTACAACCAACGTTCCACAATAATTGACCCCGAGGAGGGTGCATACAATTTGGCAAGGGTCTAACCAGCCAATTGTGTAGTTGCCCTATCACTGACCGGTTATCACGCGTCAGTTAGCTTTTTAGAAGGGTCCCTGATTATCTTTCGTCGGTCGTATTGCACCCTTAGATTTTTGATAGCGTCGGACATTGTATAGGCGTTGGGAATTGGTGATTGAATATAATGTGAATAAATGGCCATCAATGGTAGCTAAATTAGTTGCAAGTTTGGAAAAAGAGGGTTCAAATTCAATCCTCGGTATGTACTTGTAGATTTGTGAATGGCGCGTGTCATTATTTAGATTGAATTTAGCACTTGCAGGTAGGCTTGCAGTAGTAAAAAAAATGTGCTTCAATGTAGCATATGTACTATATCTATCTGAATGTTTTTGGCTCTCGATGTATATGACGGTTTCATCCAAGAAATCCGTTTTCATACTATTTGGAAGAATAGGCTATACAAGATATTGGGAGATATCCTTACCTTCTTTAGTATATCTTTTTAGTACGAACAAGATATCATTATAAAACAAAATAATTACACAAAGGAACTGCATGGAGCACTTCTGAAAAGTTTCTTTTAAGTGCGGCAGTTTCCCTCGATTGGAACGGTCCTGTTATCAATTGTCTATATCGAGAGATGATTTCCCGTAATGGTGGTAATACCGAGCCCCCTATTCTCCAACTTCTTGTGTGCTCTATTGCAAGATACGAACTGAAGCGATTATTTATTATTTTTTTATATTCTTGTAGGTACCAAAGGCTAAGCATGCTGCCTTTGGTACCTACAAGAAAAGAAAATAATACATGATAGGTGAGGCCAATATGTATAGACCCTTAAAATTACTTAACTTTATAATTGTAAAGTGTAATTATAAAGTTCAGAGTAGTCTATCATAATTATCGTTATTGGCCTCATCCTATGGCATTATTTGAGGTCGGTGCTATTAAGCCTATTTTGAACACCAATCCTTGTTTTCTATCTCTATCTTTCTGGTTCAGTACTCGCATTTAACCCGAATAGTTTGCATGCAACGAGATAAATTTCACAAATGTAGTCATAATTTTATTACGAAGGTTGGGCATATTATAAGTAGATAGTGACTTTAAAGGCTGATGATTTGAAAGCCTAAAAACGGATGCCCGCGGAGTCGGCTAAAAGCTTTTACCTTGTACCCCCATACCAACCTTAAGACGGTCATTTGGCCGTGATAATCGTCCAGTTTGAACGTGAGAGGCGCACACGGCGCTCCGGGCGGTACCCTTTATTATCTCAGCTTGAAATTGGAAGAGACAACTGAAAGAACGGTGCGGATGCAGGGAGCTTGTTTTTCTTTTATCATTGACGATGTTATCGACGTTGTTTGCTTTAGAAGGCTGCTAGTATTGCTAGCATGCATTTATTTTCAAATACAGGCTAGGGATTATTTTAGATGATTAGCAAAATTTTAGCAATAATACAAAAAATATTGTGCGTTCTTTTGTTTGTTCTAAATTGTGTGAAAAGTGCAAATTTTGGCGCTTAGTTCAAACTTATCAATGTTGGGAGAGTGTAGCCACCTTATTATAATCTCTCTGTATATATATATATATATGTATATATATATATATATATATATATATATATATATATATATATATATATATATATATATATATATATATATATATATATATTGTTTATATATACCACTAATGGCCAAGTTGATAGAACGCTTGCCTTGGTAACGAGGATCGCAGGTTCAAACTCCCAGCTCGCACCTCTTGGATTTCTGGTTTTCATGCGTAAATCTCATTTCTAACCATGATTATCACTCGCTAAACGGTGAAGGAAAATATCGTGAGGAAACAAGCATGTTTGACAGGACCCCTCTTAGACATGTGAAGTACGCCAACCCGCATTGGGCCAGCATGGTGGACTATGGGCTCTTCCCCCTCGCATTGAGGGACCTGTGTCCAATGATGGGACATAAAAAGGGGTTATATATTTTTTTCCTAATCTCACTTACCGTGAATTCATAGGTCTCAGTTAGATTAGAACTAAGTATTAGCTATCGGATTGCTTTACACTGTATTCATGAGAGAAATTCTATTACTGCACGCAATCTAAGTTGCGAGTGGGGGGTCATAGCTTAGCGGGTTTCATGTAAAGTTAGACACAACCCTGTTCCTTGCCTCGCTTGCAGTTCCGGTTGTTTGAACAGTTTCGATCAATCCCAGTTATTGTTTGAGCATTACATTTATGAGATCAGCTTGCTATTTGGCGGACAAATGTCTTAGTTACATCTTCCTTGGGGCGTCATTTTTAATCATTAACCAAAGAGGATTGAAGACGATTTTTAAAAACATCGGTAAACTTTTTAATAATGTGAAGTGTATTGTGTATCTACGGTCAGTTTTTTATATGGCAAACTTGAGCATACTCTACGGTATTGTTTAATTGTTTTCAAATATAATATGGTATGATATAATATGGTATGATATGGTATGGAATGGAGTAAAAAAATCGTTTCAGGCTATTTCAAGAAAGGGGTGTTTATTGTCTTAATCCGTTAACGATCAATATTATTTAAACAACATGAACTGGGGCTATGCCACCGAAAAATGTATTTGTTGTTTATTAATCAATGTGCAACCAACACGCCTTGCATCGTGACATCGATCTCAGATTATGTATTAACATAATACAAGCTTTCGTTAATCCGATGTTAGGGGAACGTACACCGTGAGAAATAAGCGGGTTGTTAGTTCAAAACAAAACTTATATCACAATGTGATGTAGAATAGTAGAGAAAAAAATTGACTTTACAAAGACAACGAATACTCATTTAAAAACAAATGCCTTCAATTGTGACAAGAAAAGGTCTTTATATCAGTAAAACAATACAGCAAGGAAATGCAATCATTTCATGCACACATTCTTGCTACTGCCTCACGTGGGCAAGACTTGTATTATCAGGAGTTTGTGTTTCTTTGTACCTACAAATATAATTATTACTGCCTGTGTCGATTTTTTCCATAGTTTATAATTGACAGGATGGAGTAAATGAGTAAGCAAAACCTTTAGTAAACGCCGCGTCAATACGACGTAATTATAATTGTCGTTATACTTTCCGATTTGTGAGAGGCCAGGCGTGGATGCTGAATAACTAAATAACGAGATAATACAGTTACCACCGCGAGCGTGCCGCGCATGCTGGTATCGGTTTGCTGTTAAAATCATAGTTAAGGTTAATCATTACGTGGGAATTAAATTTGCTGATCTGTATTCTGTATTGATGCGGTCACAGAGTTAAGGTTGTATTAACTTTTTAAGTCTTGACTCTTGTCTTCATAGAGACGTATCATAACTTGGATGTTGCGGTAGCAATTCTATCAGTGTAAACTTTCACCATGTAGAGATTGAGATCAAGCCTGTAAATGGGAGGTTGTGTGTTATTCATTTTTTTTTTTACTTTACTTGAAGTAGTCATACATGTCTACCTATAAGTACATATTACAAATTGCTGTAACTACAATTATTGGAAGTCTAGTAAAATAAATCATTTATTTACATTTCCTCCTGACCGAGTTTCAGTCATAGCGGCCAATCTCAACGGAAATATTATATTGCGCATTGCAAGTGTGTGCGCAAGCGCAGGTGCGCTCTCTCTTCCCTCACTCTTATAGTCCGATGGGCGGCAATCCGACACGATCGGATAGAGATAGGACGCAGGACCGACGGCTTTATATGTTCACATTACATAAGGTGTTATACATCAGTGTTAACGAGATGTATTGCAAATCAAACAAAATGACGTTGATTGCGTCACGTCGGCCGCGTTTCATATTCATTGTTTGCGGTCGCTAACTAGCGGACGCGACTTCGCGCCGCGCTGGTGCTGTACGAACAGTGTACAACATTTTGTATAAATCCTCGTGTCATTGATATGAATGTACTATGTACTAGATTGGGCGTTCAAAACAATAACGATGTTCCACTGAAATGTGGTTCTGGAACTACAACTTGTTTAGAATGACATTGGCAAGTGCGAAACGCAGTTTGGCTTACGCAAAATAATTGAATTAACTACGCAAGCCAATAGTAATTATGGTAGTTGAATGATTATGGTATAATTATGGTAGTTTGAACTAATTAATACTACATTGCAATAAAGTACGATCACAACTATTAAAACGATTTTCAACCAGCGTACCTAAACAAGAAAGTGATTTTCTATCTCGTTATTTCTTCTCACCCCGCGCGAAACTTGAGCAGAACATTTTCTTTGTTCTAATTTGCTATTCTAGAGGTTATATTTGAATGACTGTTGCAATAATAATTACTAGTCTATTATCTTCCGTTCCGTATCGAAATAAGAGCCAGATTATCTATTTATTATGCATGCAGTTAGGATAAAGCTCGAGACAAACTAATTGATGTCAGTGACTTTTGACGCTGACTGTACCTCTACTGTTCATTAGTTTTATTTCCAAATTGAAATATTATTTGTAACGTAGGTAGTTAGACGAACTTAACCGTACTATGTTACGGGACGGGACGGATGTAGGATGACCCTGGGGTCATACCGTATTCGCCAATTCGTCGCCGTGCAGAATATTAATGTGGCTTATAATGCCCCTTTAGCTCCCCATTGATTGCCTGATGTGTAATGCCAATTTAATTAACAACGGCAGAATAAACATTTACGATATCAGTTTTGATGTAACCAATATTTTTATTGTTTCTCACCACACGAGGATCTTTTTTTTTTTTTTTTTTTTTTGGGTCCCTTTGGTATTTTCCAAAGGGTATTTTCCGTAGATTTTTAGTTTATGATTTTCATGTTTTGGTACGTTTAGGCTTTGTTTTGGTGCTTAATATCTTTTGTCTCTCTGCTACTGGATACAGAGAGATGTATGATCTTTGGAAGGCTCGCCTGGGGACATGGGTTCAATACGTAGAGGCCCTTTTAGAGAATTTTAATGTTATGTTAGCCACCTGCTGGGGTCAACGACCGAAAGATAATTGTCGTCATATAAGACGATAAGGGGCTACATTGGCGTGAGCGGCTCAGAGGTGTAGAGAGGTGTGCTGCGCTTTCTCCCGTGGTTACTCGCGACCTTATGCCATTTAAAACTTCCATCCCTGGAGCATATAGCTCTCACGAGCCCTTTCTGGACAGCCAACTAAGGCAAGACAGAGCTGAGAGTCCTGCAGGCCCCGGTCGGTTTCTACTTGGCCGACGAAGACACTCCGAGGTGGGGGCCCTGACCGACTCTCTGGGGCACACGGGTCCGTAGTGTCGCTACTCACCAACAGCTCGCCACAAGCTGCCCTGCGGTTATGAATATTATCAAGATCTAATATATATGTTATAGGTATACTCGTATTGAAAAGTAGATAACAAAATATCGGACCGGAAAGTCATTATTGAAACATGACTTTTTATGTTAGTTTCACCACTTCTATGATTTGTTGTAATTTGAATCACAGTTGATTCGTGAAAAATTGTTTGCAGTCGTTTTGCTGAAGTTTTAACTTCGCTGTAGGCATGTGCGGAAAAGAGATAGAATCACGCAGCATGTATATTGCAGAAAGGGATGCACATATAATGCACAGCGCGTTGGTGTTGCTGAAATGCACTGGCCGTGTAGAGATTGCAAAATTAAATGGTTTTCTTTATTCGAAATTTAATTTTCTGTAGACTTTGATATATTGACAGGCCATCATCATTTTAAATTTCGAATGTCGTTTCTTCTTCTTAGTCGGACACTCTTGATAGAGTGGTCGTTGCTCTGTCCAGATGCTGCTATTGCATTCGATTATGAGGTCAACCCATCTTGTTCGAGACCGACCACGTGACCTTCTAGTCGGCCTTGGATCACCAGACGTTCCATAGAGTTATGCTTTCGCGTTATGCGTCCAAAAAAAATAAGGATTCATAGGCAAGGAATTGTATTACATAGGGATATTATATGGAGGGGCGACTTCAACGATCGGCAGTTTGCCAGTGATACTCGAACAAACAGAGATTAAAAAAAAAACTTGTTCTGCATTAAAATACGTACAAATTGCTTATTGCGCCTTTATTTTAAATATCTTCATTTCGCAGACCCAGTTACAGTTTTATAGTAGTATAGATTTTATTATACCTATTTATTTCGTTTGTAAATGGAAACTAACTTTTACTCGCCATTATGTTTTATTAAATTCAGACGTATAATCTCACCGATAGCTTTAAAGGTATTATTTAAAAAAAAGTCATAGTCTAAAACTAATTTGCTGTCCGTACGGCCACACACGTGGCGCAAACGAGCCGGCCTTATAATGAATAGCCGTCGCCTGCCACCATATTTCAGTGAATTAACAAATGACCTCCTGTCACTGTACGTGCAGCGCACAATTTTTCTGCGCACCGTACCTAACAGCTTGATGTAGGTGCGGTTGGTAGACCGTACTGGTGGGCTGGTACCTTCAAATTAATGTAGGGCTTATGTAGTTAAGTTTAGGTCTTGCTTGTATTTATGATTAACTAGCTGTCTCGGCGAACTTTCTACCGCCTCAGAATCAAATGTGTGAGAAAATGATAAATCTTTTTTATTATTTATTTAGTTTTTTTTCCTTTCTTTAATGAAACGAATTTTTAAAATGGCTGTTTGTCCATATTGAATGTTTGTACTTTGATGATGTCATTGTTAAAGCACCTTGTGGTAATGAATTTTGTGTAAAATAGTACTTATAGAATCGTGTAATCTATTTAACTATGATTGATTTTAATAAATCTCGGTACGGGTGTCCTCAGTTCCGAGGGCGTAGTTCTTTAGAGGTTAAGGAATAAAGACAATCTTTAACTGCCAAGGTTTTTGTGATTACCTTTTGATTGATAATTATTATTGCTTGTCATCTCACACCGTGTTATACCTTGAAGTCAGGAGAGCTACTTGTTCAGCAAATAGAGGATCTAGACGGTACTGGATACGTCCAAATTAATTGCGACCCACGGGACTGTCTCTCACTTGTCGGATAAAATCTGGAGGACACTACGAACGATCAATATGATTGTAAAATATATTTCGCTATAATTTCAGGGAGCTAACACCATAAATACGAACGTCTGCTCCATCGAGCGTAAGCTGTACTATAGTTACTTGGTTTGGGACCATAGAAATGCTATGATTTTATGGCGATAAATTTAGTCTACTATTTGTAGGCTGAATTTATCAAAAACCGTCTGCGAAATTTGTGCAAAGTATTTAATTTTGACTGGTCCGCAATTAGTTATTTTAATTGACCCTGTGAACATCACGTGATAGCAAGGCATAGCAACTAGCATCATGAAGAGTATCTAGCCGGAAAAGTAGGACAAATTACTTTAACAATTACTATAGGCTTGATTCTATCTCCAGCCTCGGAGCGTTTTGAAATAACACTCTACCCTCACAATGTTATTTATCGTCGCCATTTTGTATGCATGGCAAATTTAGAGTTAACTGTATTCAAATGGGTGTCATGGCAATAATAATCCAGAGCAATTTCTCGGAGCCCCGCCGGAATAATATGCCTCAATTTGGTAATGTTTTGGTTGGCAGAAGATTGCGTTGTGGGGCTGTGAGCTCAGGTCGCGGATTGTGCCACGCGATTATAGAATGATTCAGATAAGGTATACTGGCCTTTAAAGCACCGCTTATTTAGTATATTCTTTATGTGAAATCAGAATATACATGTAACGATTTCACAAACAAATTGTTCCCATAAAAAAATGCAATTATTGTCATGTTAGCAAAAACATTTTTTACAGGCTTCCGCCTAGTTTGGATCCGCTACTTAACTGCCATGTGTAATGCTTATACCGAAATAAACTTTACTTTTTTTTTGACATCGAAACTCTGACTTCAAATAATTTAAAATGCACTTGAGAAACACAGGTTCAAAGGTACCTGTATTATTATTTTTATTGCTTAACAATGCCTCCACTGTGGACCTTGAACTCTCACCCTTTTTACCTTTGTAATTGAGTTTAAATCTCAAAGATCTATGATGTTAAGATCTATGCAAATTGAGTTTTTGCAATCGTATAGGACAAAGTTATAACTACTTATAGCCATACCAGTATTGAAAAATAATAATAAATGAATGGGAAAAAAACTCAATTCTAAATTGGTAAATAATACGATTTAATAAGACAATCGCAACTAACAAGAAACGTGCCAGCCACGTGGCGTTTGGAACACGCATGCCTAATAAAGGGGTAAGAATTGACACAAAAGGATTTGGGAAAATCCTGGAGATTTGACAATATAGAGGGTACCTCAAAAATTACGCAACATTGAACAAACTCAAGATAATTCAGATCGATTCATTTATTCTATAATATCTATCTATTTCAAAAGACCTCAATCTATGCGCTAGACAAACAAATTGTAGGCTTTTGGTTTGTTTTAACGGCAAGGAGTTAGGTGGTTTATAACGAAGTGGATATCAAGTGAAAGCTAGTAAATATCCAATTTCAAATATCTATTATAATAATGCCATTTTAACACCAAATTCAAATTAAAAAAATGGAAATAGACAAACTATAAAAAAATATAAAAACCCCGACTGCAAAAACACTTCACTGAAAAAATAAAAACACGCTCTGCAATTTGATTTCAGCAATATAAAGTGCACCAAGCTAATGTTTTATGTTTGATAACTACTTGAATGTTATATGGTATTTCAGATATCTTTTCAGTGGTGTGTTTTGCAGTCGGTTCTATTTAATAATTGTATGGTCCTGATTGAAACATCTTATGCCATTATTAATGTGAAAAAAAAAACAAAAATCAGTAGCCATCGTTTGTTTATTCCGGTCCATAATAAGCACCATTGAACAGTTCGTAAATGGTATTCTCACTATTTTGAACATTGACGGTGAAGTAGAACGGACAGTCGATGACCAATTGCTGTACCAAGTTCGGAGGTACCCGACCCACGGCTTCGCCAGGTCCGTATGAATCTACAAATAACATACATAATAGGTACTAAATAAAAATAGATCTTGTCTTGATAACAGACATGAGACGTGCTTCAACAGACATGCAGCATGGGATGCCGGTGACAAGAGAGTTTCATGTTCATTGGCTTTGACTCTATTTACTCTAGGATGATTCTCCAATTATCCTTCTATCCATTAGCCAGAAGATACTGCAGGATAAAGGTTTCCCCTAATAGCTTCTACGTATTAAGATCCCCGCTCATTATATCCGCCTATTTCCAGCGACAGGTCCGATGCCAACCATGGTACTGTAGCGACCTCTTCAACCTCGCCACAAGCAATATAGATAGTGCTGCAGACGCATTCAGAACAATAAACAATTCTCAATACAATCCTGAATCGCGCTGTAAGAGTTTTTGGAGCACGTAACATATATACAAGATCCAGACAATAACCGTCGGGGCATAGCGGCCGCCCCGCCAGGCATACCACCCGCCTAGCTGGAAGATCTTCCCTTTTCCGGTAAAGTACAAAAATATGCTACTCCAGACATTCTCTGACGAAGATGTCAATTAATGACAGAACTGATCGTGACGTAATCTGAGCCATCGTTGGAAGAGAATACCTGGCATACCATCATGCCAACAACCACCTCGTTCATCCTCTACTAAGTCTTCTGGATCGTAGTCGCCATTATAGAACACTACTAGGCACTGATGGGTTGCTTTTCTTTCTGTGGGGATTATTTTGAAGTATTGCAATGGCTACGGTGTTGCTCAGTCTGTATTCCCTCTAGTCTAACTCACTCTCACTAACCACCAAAGGGACCCTGTAGTTGGTTTACACTTAGAAGTGAATGGTTACATGGTCGTGAAAATCAACTTACCTACAGTATGTCTTAACGTGCCTGTCTCATCGAATTCAACAAACACTTTCTGTTTTGCTTTGTTCAATTGAATGTTCTTAATTTGACTATTTGGTTGTAATATTGAATTCAATCCTGATTGTTCACTGAAGATTGCGTTCAGCCCAATCTGTGGAAAGTGTCAGATATTTTACTAGCAGCACTTTGGTTTTTATTACAACCTTACAAATTAAATTATATATACGAGTATATTTTCGTCTTCAAATTATATGTTTTAGTTTTGGTCTGGTTAATGTAATAGTTTAGTTCGATGACAGGGTTACTTAATACATTTAAAAATCTCTTGGAAGTGATAATAAGTGCGAGTCGGAGTTTGAATTCGCGACCTGTTTCCAAGGCGCGTGTTCTACCAACTGGGCTGTGACTGTTTTTATTAAAATAATAGTCTAAGTCTTACCTCTTGCAAAAATCCTGTATAGTCAATATACGTTTTGATTTGAAATAAGGGCAAATGTATCGTGATCAGCTTTGTTTCTATTCTTCCCATAACGTTCGTTATATAGTCTGGTTCCTTGTACAATTTTTCGATCAAATCAGGTAGACCTTGTGGGCTGCTTGGTACCGCGAAGATGACGAAAGTTCCTTGTGTTGCGAGGTTCAATCTTAAAATCTGGCAGAAAAATGTTTAGAATAATTGCTACTTTATTTGCTATCAAATCTGTGTACTTTCAGGTTTCTGAACGAAAACAGATGACGGTTTGATGGTACTCGGATATAATGTTAAACTCGTTTACCTTACATCCTTCATGTTCTAAGTAATCAAACATATTTGTTTTGCTCATCATTGTTATGCTTTTTATGATTGAACTATTGTAGAAACGAAATCTTCTTGTGTTCGTCAATTTAAAATCAAAAGGGAATTCCCACGACGGCTGAAACGTAAAGTGGAAATCGTTTACATAATATTATAATAAAACGGCTTTATGCGTTATTCTTTATCGCGCGAATCAGCTTTCACACGGGAAAGAGCACGCGTGTGAAAATACATAAGGAAAACAGTCTTGAAAACATGAAATCCGGATGCGAAAGTTAAACGTAGAGAATCGCGCGTGTTTAACTCATGTTCTTTCCCTTCTCAACAGAAAGCAATCGCGCGTGAAATATATAACACTAAAAACGGTTAACAGCAGTTTGAAATGGGACGTGCAAACTTTGACGCGTTCAATCCCGGTGACTGAATTAGTCATGTAAAGACAGCTATAAGTCACATTATTTTGTGAGTTTCGTTTCAGCGACGGTGAATTATATTCTTGGTGCATATCATGTTTGGTACGAAACCCAGAGGCAGAGGAACAAAGTACTTACCTTAAAATGGAGTGCGCTGATAGTTATCATTGTAGTGGCTGGGTCAAGGTCATCTTCGTTAAGCATGTCTGTTATACGCTTATAAGTCGCCGTCTCAACCTATAAAAATTATAAAAAAAAACTTACTCGGAATATATTACTCACTAATATTTACATACAAACGTATTTGTACATTTTAAATGGGGGAAGTAAAACGATTCTATTATACGTGAAATGCTTAAGGAATCGATTTCCAAAAATCGTAATCGAATTCTCATGCGATCACAAATGCTTCCGTCTTGTATGTGTCAGTGAATCCTTTTGGGAACGCGAGCGATTGACTGTACTCGTTGGCTATGATGATGAGGTGCATGTTAAATATATTTTAATCTCAATTCTGTTCAGAATAAAGCTGGAATCGGAATAAACTGTGTCGGATCTAATGACAAACTATGTGTGTGTGGGTGGTTTAAATGTCCCCTTGGTGAAGAAAAACAAAATTCGTATACTATCCCAGAAAGCACGCTTCAAAATATGCCTTCATTGAAAACTTATTCCGCGTATTCTACTATTATCTTTTGGTGGTGGTTACCAAAGACCAAACGTATTTGGTGATCAGAGTAGGAAAAGAGTTCAAAGTAAAACGTAATCTCACCCAGCGGTTGATGAATGTGCGTGCTGAATTAGGATATTTGAATCCAACCTTCTCCACGGACACGCCATACGAGTCACTAGAGTTCGTATAGAAGTTTGGTATGATGTCATCACTGTAATTCACGTATATTTTATTGACGAACAACACTGAGAACTGTCTTATAGAATCCATTTCATATTTCATTAGTTTATGACAGTCGTGAACCTAGAAATATACCTCGTGAGTTCCACGGTGTCTGTTGCTTACGACTTGAATTAGTCTGTTTATTGCGACGACTTGATAAGCTCAATTGGTAGTGACCCTGCTTTCTACGCTAAGGGTACCAGGTTCGAATCCTGGTAGAGAAAAACTTTGTGTGATGCCCCCAGTCTATTGTACAGTAACCATAATAAAAGCGTTGCTTTGAGTTGGGCCGTACAGTTTGTGTGTTCGTCTGGCGATATTATATTATTTTTTGTTATCTGTTTTTGTTGTCACGTTACTTTCATCTATTATTTATGTGTGGATTGAAAAAGGATGTACTATTTTGCCGTGTCACGGCACGCTGATAATGTTACTGCCATCTTAATGATAAAAGAAACATGAAGCCGTATCATCAGCATTACTGAGTCAAATCTTACATTAAATTAGTTTTGATTTCAATCTCCTCCTATTAGGCCTCTCTTGTAAGTCTCGGTAGTGTGCTCGCAGAGCGATCCCGTGGCGCCCCACAAAAGGCAGAAAGGCCAGAAAGGGCGGCGCTGGGTTTTAGTGGGTAGTCTGGACTCTTCCAGGAGCCCCACATAACCGTCCAAGCTCCCCCGGGCTTGGGCGGTATGCGTAAATTCATTTCCCAGCGAAAACAAAAAAAAGGCCTCTCTTATTGTACAAGAGAGGCCTTTTTTTGTCCTAAAACCTCTGCATCTTTCTTCAAAACTTGCTATTCATAGAACTAAGATTAAGTCACTAACCATTTTCATAGATTTGTAGCCTAATACGCTCATCAATTCCTGCTTCGCATCACCTTCAGCGACTGATGCCAACTTGCCAAGAGAGAAACGCAAAGCTAGCGTGGATACGACCACACTGGTCCGTGGCATGACCTTCATGACTTGCTGCAAATAATTGTAATAATTGTATATAAGTAGAATACTTGGGTTGGGAATCGGTTCCCGGTATTAGTACTTGGACATGTTTGGGTATATTTTAAATGTATCGGATTTAAGAAATAATGAAGATGATTCCTGTTTTTATGTTTGCTCAACCATTTAAATTTAGTTGGCACTTTTATCGATACACAGTTTTTCTTCAATATTGATGATTAGATCCTTTTGTTGTTGCGTAGATAAGAAGTAATTCTGTCATTAGAAGATCAATACTAATATATTTATTAATATAATTGACCACAAATTAGCTCCGTGGGTGGGTTGATTAGCTCGGCTTTCTCTGCTAAGGGTCCCGGGTTCGAATTGTGGTAGGGACAGACTTTGTATGATGAGCACGAATGTTTGTACCCGCATCATGGATGTTAAATATCTACATAGGTATTATATAATGGGTTCACCCCACTCTATTGTAGGTACCCATAATAAAAGTGTTGCTTAGTGTGGGACCGTATAGCTGGTGTGTTCGTCTGGCGATATTATAATTATTATTATAATACGTTACCAAAGCCATTCGATTCTTTAAATTGTTAGTCACTGTATCATCGTTTCCTATAATACATTTCAGTAATAAAACAATTAGGAACACGACTTGGAATAAACTGTGCATACGCATACTAGTAAAATAGGTACTACAAGTTTCTGATTTACAATACCAAGTAGCAGTAACGTCGATGCGATGTTGTGCAATATTTTAATAGAACGTTCACATGTTATTGGCTCGTGAAAACAATCGAACGATATTTTTTATATTGTTTCGTTATTCTTCTACACGAGAGGGAGATGTGAATGAATTCCGAAATAAAAATGTTATGTAGTTGATTAGCGATGATGCTATCATATAGTTCCTGACTGGTGTCTTATAGATATGTCATCATTAATGGTTGTCAAAATGTTAGTATGCCATTTTAATTCTTAATCCAGGTGAAGACTGCGCTGCATGCAAGTCATTTTTGTATGGTGTATATTCGTTGTGGTGTACTTGTTGATTTGATGTTTTCACCATATCAACGAATGTGGAGTCGGTGCCAAATAAACAACCCACGACGAATAATAAAAGTATACTTAGTAACGAGATGCGCGTACTAATTTGTAAGTAGTCTTTGGCGCGGACCAGCCATACTCGACGCGGTTGTTTGTTTGGCACCAACTTCTTCTGAAGGTAGTTTTTTTTCCTTGTTTTATTTTTTTGAAGACGGTTAGTTTATATTGACGCCAGCTACCAGTCCATCTCGATTTCGGTATTTTCTTCCTAAGTAATAGCTACGTATAGTTACTTAGACTCATCTGTATACCGCAAAGAAGATGAAGATCTCCAGTGAATCAGACCGGCTGATAATGTAACCCAAGTGTTCCGCGCGCGGCCCGCTTTGACGGCTGAATCAAATAAGTCCTCGCCAGTGAGAATGGTAATAAAATTGAACTGAGCTCCTGCCCAGATGTAGCTACGGATTTATCGCTTTGTTACTACCGAGTTCCAACGAGTGATTATAGACAATATTTTTTTTGTCAGTTGTGAATAAACATTGCACATTGAATAATTATAATGTAGGTATACTGATTTCTTATATTTACGCGAATACTACACATTGAAATAAAACTAATTTTACGAAATTTCTATAATTACATTATTTAGTATTTTAATACAATTAAATCCAAAACCAAGCGCACCATTGCAAGACCACTGGCCCAAGGCACTGTATGCACTTTCTGTGTAGATCGGACCGCAAACAACGACTAAATATGAGAGTACCCGGCTAAAACTAGGGCACTAGGAAGTCAACACCTCAGTCCTCCCGTGACCCCGGTTGCTGTAAAGCAGCCGAAACGTCGGGAACGTAAAAACATTAAATAAACGCGATAAAATCATTTTTTTTTATTTCAACTAAACTTTTAAATAAAAATATGCATCGCTCCGAGTGTGTCACAATCTCACACCAGTCGCGCGCTCGCGCTCGCTTACACATTCGTCGAGCTGCATTCAATATGTTTCCCAGCATATTGTCTTTAACATCTCCATTGTACTGATAGGTAGGTAGTGCGGAAACCTCCGCCTCTCCTAGCCAGCGAGATTCCGCCCTTCGCATGCGGGGATACAACTTTTTATTTCGTTACGCATCTTGTATTGTGTATACGTAGGGAGTACGTACGTAGGGAGATTTAAACGAAATATTATGATTTATCAATAAGCTAACTCTCAAATGTATAGAAGTTTACAACGCCATTACAAAGCATTTTATAGACGACATCTGCTTTAGGGAGGTACTTGTTATGTCTGTAAACTGATGCGGTGTGGTACCTTTGGATTTGTTAATACTATTGTATCTCCAGAACTCAAGTCCAGATTTCAACGATCGATAACTTTATTTAGATACAACCATTGATTGAAACGAAAGGCCCATTCACGAAACCAATTTGTCTCCTTCATCAACATCAAAGTAATAGAGTATCATTTTTACATTCATTCGCAAAAAAATAAGGGATTTCATTTAGTCACGCTATAAAAGTTGATCAATCGCCTCAAAATAGTAAAAAAATCGTATTCTTAACGCTGTGAGTTAAAAGAATAGGTTTCATCTATAAAAAAAACCATGATTTTGATGCCACTCGGTTAGGGAACCTATATACCCTGGACATTAATCTTTTCCTCAGACTCGAGCAATATGTATTTACTCTCTCTCTCCAAGTATCACTCCATGAATGAAGATTAGCAGACATCTCTTTAAACTTTCTCTTGTACAAAGCCAGCGTGAACAGTTGTTCCATAGTCTTTAGGCCGGTCCACTCCGTGGTGTTACGGAGTCATGATATCTCGCACCTTCAAATCTTTTTTATGGCAGGTACTTGACCATCAGTATAGTCTGCAGCATTTGGCACTCATTTCTTTATAATGTATTTACTAGCCAAGAATAATGTAGTATTCAATTCAAGTCGGTAGCCGGTTCGCGGAGAATTGCATTTTATTTGGGGTCCCGTCACCCGTCATAGATAGTTTCTCGACTAACATCTTAGAGGAGTTCGGTGTTCTTGGCTTCTTAAATTATCGATCAAACTTGTTTGGTATATAATTGGAAATGTTGACAAGCCGAGGCTCAGTGGTGGGTTCCTCTTCCCCCATTTGTATTCAATTCATTTCGAATATGAAATTTCACCGCATAAAAAGGACGAATCCAAATATAATCAAGAACACGGATTTTAACCCGACATTTTCCCAAATGAAATAATATAGGCAAGTAAATAAGTCCTTAAACCATGAATATCATCACGGGACCGCGCCAACCATATAATTGAATGAATATTCACATTTCTTAATCAATAGCGGCTTAGCACAGAAGTCCTATGGAAATATCCACCAGCCTGTGAAATTGGACTCGCGATGTTAGAGATGGCGATATACATAGTGGTAAAGAGTGAAAGAGATGAATATACTGGAGTGAGCTTTTATAAATCATTTTTCCCAGCACGGCAGGATTTAGGTGGGGCACACACTTTGCGTGAATTTTTATTGGTTAAAATATTATTAGTTTTTAAGATTTTACACCCTGTAAAATAATAATAGTAGAAAATTATTTTAATACGTCTTCAAAGTACTAAACAGCTATTGTTCATCTCACTACCATTCAAACATACAACGGATATCAATTTTGAACTATGGTTTGGTAACTAATTGAACTCAACCCTCAAATGAAATCAAATTAGATATACAGGTTAAATGATAACCTGCATATCTGACTTAATTTGATTTTGACATGTAATTTCAAATTTTTATTGTTTTAGTTTAGGTACCACATACATAGCTCGTTCAACGTTCGATATCTCATAAAAAAAAACAAATTTATGAGGTTCATCCTTGCAAGGAGGCAATAAATAATAAATATGACAAGTACATTTTAAAAACCAAGAAAAACTTGTCTTTTATTATTTGTAGAAATAAAATGGAAAAATAACTCCTGATAGCACCGGTCCTGTCGCTAGCGTCCAACCAGCCTTAGTTGGTAAAACGCTGAATCGTGATTATTTCTCTTTGCGTTTAGTTAATCAATTATTCTAATGTTGTTGGCGGAGATGTGTGCACGGTTGTGCTTTTGCTGGATTTTTACGTAACGAGCTTGTGTGGAACAAATTATATTAGCGTCTGTACCCTGATGGACGCGTGCGCGCCTTATTTATACCAACATTTTACTTAATTTGTTTTTTTAATGTATTCGGCTGTATTGCATTTAATAATGTAAGGAACTTAAAACACAGCATAACATAAATGGTTAATCAATAACATTCCAGAGAAATTACCAAAAGAACAGCTTTTTGTTATTTTCTGACGACCTGATTATGCTAATCAGGATGGTGCAATTACAAATCATTCATTTAGCTGCATTTAACGACTTTCCAAAAATACATTTAATATGACTACCACACTACAAAATTGGAAGCTCTATAACTCCAAATGTAGGCGATTTCTTTATATTGAAGCTCACCTATATCAATAGCTACAGTGAAAGCTCACACGCAAATTAGAACGTTGAAAAAGTGGAATTGGCCCGAACGATTGCGAATTTTAAGAGGCAATACCTCCAATTCCGCTCTGCTATGCAAGAGCGAGCAAACTTATTAGCGACCGTTGGGTGATCAGCCATCTTCTTTTATTTTGCGCAGGTTATCGCGCGCTGCGAGATTGATTGGACGATTCCGTTCGTTTTGGCCCCGTGACTCATTTTTGCACAGTTTTGCAATCCATCGATTGGATTTTAAATGAGTTTTCTTGTTGTGCTGCAAATGCAGTGCCAAGAACGTTTTGATGAACGAGTAGCTGTCAAATGTACTTTTAGTGTCAAAAATACATTTGAAGTCGTCGGTGTTCATAAAAAGATCCATCAAATTAATGGAATGTTACGATCTATTTAAGTACCTGCAATGGCTTAATATAAAAATTTGCTTGTAAAAAATGTTATTGTATAATCTCACCTTGATGGTAAGATTAGTATTAAAAAACCTTGGGAGTAAATTAAAAACCCATGTTAAAGAATTAAAAAACAAAAGCAATATATAATTCCGTGTCAATAAAAAGCATAGAAAGAATAGGTAAATTCAAAGGTTACTTACTATACAGTTTATTCTACATTGATAATTACTTATACGAATTTGACGGTAGCTATAAGCACAAGTGTATGGTTGGATAGTCATCTAGGTCTCGTCGTCGTCGTCTAGTCCTGAAGCTTTTCAATATAACAAATGTACGAGTAGGGATATATAGTTAACACAATTATCTTCCTCAAACATTGACCAAAAAATACAAAGTAAATAAGCGTGGCCGAAACACGAGGCGACTTTATTCCGCATAATACATCCTCCATCGAAGCCAATACGGCGCCAGAGATAAAGTCGCCATTCGGGCGAAAAGATACGTATAGGGAATTTACAAAGAGACGCCAGGGGACGCGGACTAAGCCCCACCGGACGCCAATAGATTTATTGTTTAAGATCGCGGGCCGGACAACTGTGTATTATATAGGGAGACAGACGCGTAGGCCCGTACGTTGTCCTTTAATTTACTGGACGAGGTAACGTTTTGGGAGGTAAAAAGACTTTTTTTAATGGTAGCTGAATGCACGTCTTGAAAGCTAGATGTGTAGGTTCTATTTGCGAATTTAAGTTTCAATTATTTTTAGAACTAGAAGAACATTGAAGGTTAAGCTACATGCAGGTCTTTCAAAAGATGTGGCAGGTTCGACAACCTGCACTCGACTATTGTAGACAACGGCCCCGTCTGGAAACACTTTCTAATTGACGGGAAAAGAGTGCCCGATATAATTGCCATAAGCTTGCCGCCTAAGACATTGGAGCATTTGGAGCATAAATCATAATACCATTGGCAAACAGTTGCTGTACAAAATGCACCTCTACCTACCCGCGTTAATATACCTCTTTACATAGAATATCTACAGTAAATTGACGCCACGCACTCCCCATTGAAATTCAAATCACACTGGCACTGAACACAGATAATGCAAAGTACACACTGGCTATTGCTGCAGTATATCAATGAGTGCTTAGGAATATCTCGTAAGAGGATTTCGGATCGCCCTCAGTGTATACAAGCCGGGTTTTTGAAAGTTCAGCTAGAATCTTTACGGTTCATTGCATTAGATAAGGAGAGATGGAAAGCAAATGGTTCGAATACTCTTGTATTGAAGTTTATTGGTTGTAACGATATACTTACATGACTTTATGTAGGTGGAAGATCACCAGGAACTTAACACGAAGGGAATGACGGGGGCTTAGTTCGCTCGCTCATTATACTACCCCTGTCATTCTCTTGGAACCTAAACCAGCCAAGTGCCCCGAATTCCCGAGCTCGCTTCACTCGCTTGAGCAGTTGAGCAGTCCGTTAATAAATAGGACACCGTATTACTATTCGGCTGAGCGTCAAAACGCCGCATTATCAAACGCTGAACGCTAACCAGCCGTATTGGATAACACTAAACGCCATTATAATATAGCTAGCCATATTACAATCCACCTAAAAATTAACCAGCCATTTTACAAAACTGAGGCGTTTTGTAAAGCGTCTATCCGTTTTGTAAAAGACCGTATTCTAAAATTCGCTTGATGTAAGACTCATTTATGACTTTAGAAGGTTTTGTTTCTCTTGTTTCACACAAATCAATAGGTTATCTAAAATAAAGAGCAAATACATCATATGGGTTGTGTTGTGATGTATCCCATAAAAGAAATCATTAAAGTGCCCGAACCCCATGATTCTTTGATACCTTTTCAACGTTTAGAGTAATGAACTGCCCACAATGCGTCTGCATCGACCGCTGAATGGCCGAGGGGCTAAAATATCAGCTAATGGTAATGGCTTATATACAAAATGCTTCTTTTAACCGCTCCCTACCCTACAAAATTATTTCTCTATTCCGTGCTATTAAGTGCGGAAAAATAATGTTGGCACTATAGCCAATACCTTTATTTGTGTCAGTCATGAAACAGCTGCCTACTTTTAGATTTGTTATAATAGTAATACATCTTCCATCAAAAGCAATCTCCAGGACCTTATAATATCAGATAACTTTTAAACTCTTGAATTGCTGTTCAACGTTCTGTGGTATTAAATGAAGACTTTTTATTACATTCAAGATCGAGGAGATTATTCACCGCAGTGGTACAATATTTCGTATTACTAAGCCACGAATCTCATAAATGCAATCAATTGGATGGTGAATTTTAAATTACATATCCGAGCCGTTCTATCGTATGTATAATGTATACGCAATGTATACGCTTCTATAATAAACTTCCCAAAGGAATCCGAGATTTGCCCATTAATAAGTTTAAAACAACTGTAAAAAGTAATCTTTGTCGTAAGGGTTATTACAGGATCTTGGATTATTTGGATGATAAAGCAGCCTGGGACTGATCGCTTAAATATCAATATATATAATGTTAAAGTGTAGCGTGTGTGCGCCCCGCATGGCAACACACTGGAGCTTACTTTTTAACCGACTTCAAAAAAAGGAGGAGGTTCTCAATTCGGTTGTATTTTTTTTTTTTTTTTTTTTTTTTTTTTATATATTTGTTACCTCATATCTCCGTCATTTATGAACCGATTTGGAAAATTATTTTTTTATATGAAAGGATATGTTTACAGATTGGTCCCATTTTTTTCAAAAAAATGTTCTGATCATGGGATCCATGAGGAATTGAGAGGACTCCTCAAATTTTATAGGCATACCGATAGCAATTTTGGTATTTTCATCAAGAAGTCAAGCATTTGCATTCAGAAAGTATCATTTGCTGAAGTGGAAGTGATGAAGAAGGCCACAAATGGCCAGCGGAACTTGTCAGTGTTACGTATTTCACGGGTTGCGCCAAGATAATCTCGATTATTGGTATACCTATTATCCAGTAAAAAGATTGATATACAAATCTTTTTAGTGACAAAGAATAGTAAATATATCCACTAAAAAGTTTAAAATAAAAAACTTTTTAACAAAATAAAAACCGTCTTCAAAAAACTAAAAAGCAAAAAATAATCTAATCTTGAAATCTACCTTGTCTAACCACATCAAATATTTAACTAATCTGAAGTCGGTGCCAAATAAACAACCGACGAAGAATAACAAAAGTATACTCAGTAACGAGATGCGCGGACCAATTTGTAGGTATAGTCTTTGGCGCAGACCGGCAATACTCGACTCAGTTGTTAGTTTGGCACCGACTTCAGATTAGTTAAATATTTGATGTGGTTAGACAAGGTAGATTTCAAGATTAGATTATTTTTTGCTTTTTAGTTTTTTGAAGACGGTTTTTATTTTGTTAAAAAGTTTTTTATATATTGTAAAAATAATGTATTTAAAAAAAAAGACAAGCCCGCTGAGTTTCTTGCCGGATCTTCTCAGTTGAGGTCGCGTTCCGATCCGGTTGTAGACTTAAGAAAAAAAAAATGTAATGACAATTTGTAAGTGCCCCCGTAGGCCTATACGAAATAAATGATTTGACTTTGACTTTGACTTTAATTATAAATTCATTTACTTAATAAAATTCTTAGACTGACTGACAGACAACGCCCAGCCCAAACCGGTGGACCTGGAAGCACGAAATATTGCTCAGGAGTTCCTTATGTGACGTAGTTAAGCACTATGGAGGGATTTTTTTTGGAAATTCGACCTCTTAAGAGAGGGTCAAATGTGGGGTCAAAGTTTGTATGGAAAATTTTATTCTGTGGGTTGATTATCTTGAAACTGTGTAAAAATAATCTTTATAAGAATTAATTAAATAGGGCTTTCCAAATGACCCTCCACGGGGTCGTAATGGGGTCCTAAAGTTTGTATGGAAAAAATAACTAAATAGTGCTATTGCGTTCATATTTGGTAAAACTGTTCTTGAAAATCAATAATTGGACATATATTTTCAAATTTTTCAAAAGTTCTTTTTTGTGGGGTCAAAAGTTTTTATCGCAATAATTAGCTGAAGGCGCGGAATAGACGCATCGAGCTTGGGTTCATTCTATTGGTATTTACGAGGACTATATTCGTCCATAGTGACCAGGGACTGATGATGAAGTCGAATGGAGATCATTGCAATTCGATGCGGGAATCGCATAGACCCACCGAGTTTGGGTTCGTTACAAAGGTTCTGAAGAGTACTTTGGTAACAAGTAGTTACGTGGTGCGGTTCCTGAGATGGGTAGCATCTCAGGAACCGCACCACGTAACAACTGGATATCCCATCGGGCACATGGCTTGTACTTAATAAACTTACGGGACGTTGCTATATTATGAATTTGGTCCAATTACATAAAAGTTATTGCGTCAAAACATACTCAATTAAAATTAATTATGATGGATGTAAATCAAACAATGATACTTAAAGAAAGCATAAGCTTTTTAATATTTACCGATATAATTAATATAAAGTTGGAAAAGTAAATTTCCATGTTAATTCCAACTCGGCTACGAATCTTAATAGCTAAGTTATGAAGTATTTAATCGAAATATTAAAAGTGCTCGAGTATTTTTTTTATTTTCTCCGAATCTCCGATTCGAGTAACATTTTTATTTAACAACTTACTAACAATTTACATGTTGAATAATAAATGAATCGTTATCCGCAAATAAACTGGGAAACGCTTTTAAAACTTGCCAATTTTCTTTGAGTTTTGTTCGGTGTTTTAATTTCTACTGTCTCTTGGGGAGATCATTTTACTTTACGAGCTATATTTATGTAAGCAGTTACATAGGATCTGTTAATTTTAAGATACAACCACTAGCTAGGCATGTATGCTTTTTTACACTAAGTTTTTTTTACAATAAGTTAAGACAGATAAGCAAGCGTCAAAAAACATGATAAATAAAATATATTTGTGTATAGAAATCATGTTTATTGGAATTAAATATGTGTATGTAGGTTAGCTTAATATGTAGTATGTTACTTATTGCACATGCAATATGGTACATATTTGAGCGCGGAATTTATTAACGCGTAGTATTTATTTACGCGTCAGGAATGACGTAGCGGAAATGGCGGCAGTGTCAATATCCGGTGTCGACGTGTCGCGAACATGGCCACGGTTCGCAGCCGCTGGTAAAAGAATTTGTGTTGAAAGTATTTTGACATGTGTATTTAATGTCGAACGAAATCAGTGGATGGAGATTTATATTTAAAAAAACCTTTTAAATACTTATTCGCACCTACTTAAGTACTTAAATAGCGTGTCAGGTTTCATACTCCGGGATAGTACGAAAACTCAAATCCACGCGAACGAAGTCGCGCGCGCGGCTAGTTTAATAAATGTCACAAGGATTTTTATTCGATTCTTTACCATAGGATATACTATGCACGAGCTGGTGTGGACTATATATATATCTATAGATATGTATTACCATTGATTGTGATCAGGTAGGCTTAGTAATTTTCCGACACATTTAGCTTACTCCAACGGCACCCCAGACGACCTAAGCCGTTTATAGGGATAGCCAGGCCATTGGCCGGTAACACAATACCCTGTTAGGCTTTCGATGGCGTCGCAATTTACATATTGAGAGGCTCAGTGGCCCCCCTACCGGGCCAACCATTTGTGCTGCATCACTGCGCGATTCAATGATTTGATGATTGCCATCCGATTATTCAATTCGATAGGTGTTAGAATGATAAGTGAATAGTGCTATCCTGCTCACGTGGCGTTGATGACCCCGGGAATGTACGAGTATACCATTTACAAACAATATTGTTGCCTAAATCATTTGTTTTAAAAAGTGAAGTGAACTTCTTTTTTTAAATAATAACTAATGAGTTTCTTGCCGGCTCTTTACAGTGGAAACAACATTCCGAACTGGTGGTAGATTCTGGCGAGTCATACTCATAAGTGCTTTTCGGCCTTTTTATAATACTTATATAGATACTAAGCATCCATGACTCGGGTACAAACATGACAACGTCTCTCGGATCATCAGCTAGTACAAAATAAATTCTGAATTAACTAACAGCTCGAAGACCATGATACAGAAAGAGTTTTTTTTCCGGCGGAGAGATGATACGAATAGCTATCCATTGGTTCTCCTTATTCCTTCCTCTCTCTAGCTGTCCCAATGATCTTCTATAATTACTTCTCGACAGGGAAGCACAAAGGAAGCCTAACCTAGAGGAGACATTTGAGAAAGCCACCACGTTAGGGGAACACTGAGAGAGCACGGGAATTATTGCCTTTCCCATGCATTGGAGGGGAGTATTCCCGCTATAATGGCAGTAGATTCACCTCCTATTACATTCAAACGAAATACTATGGGCGCAGTATGGGTGTACTACTGTATTTCTACTTACTCCTTCGGGACCTGTAATCCTCAAAGGAGAAGGCGTAGTGGTATTTATTACAACCAAATACTATGCAAAGGTATTTAAATTTCACTTGCATGGATGCAGTTGGCCCCCGCTGTTTATAGACTCCGGTGGTAGATAAGGTAATCGATCCCCGGAGCACAATTGGGTTATCAGCGACTAATTTGTGTGGTCATAACTCAGCACTCCATTAGTATTAGATTTGTTAATTGCACATGGATTTATAATATACTAATTGTCCCGGCGAACTTCGTATAGCTTCAGAATCAATGTATGTAAGTGTATTTTTCCCATGTTACAATAGTTATTGTGCTATTAGGGATGAAGACAAATTCACAAGATCAAATATCATAAAAATCGTCTTTTTTTTTTATACATTATAGGCAAGTATTTGATCTCGATCTCACCTGATGGTAAGTGACGATGAGATCTACGATGGAGCATACTTGCCTAGGTAGGAAGGTGGCAGTAGATCGAGACGCTACATTCACTAGGCACATGCAGTGCAACTGATCTGACCCGCCATCCATGAATGGCAACACCGAACATCATGCCGGAACACGGCTAGGCCGCTTGGCGACACGGCTTTGTTCAGTGGGTGGTGACTAACCACGGCCGAAGCCTACCACCAGTAGAGTTGTCACCTAGTTGGCACCACCCAGGGTCACGTGTAGGGTATCTCGAGGGTACTTAATTCTCCTACGGACGAAGGTGACTCAACCCCAAACCCACCCATTCTTGAGTTATAAATGGTGTAACTAGCACGACTTTGTTATATATATATAGATATAAACTGTGTTATCATTATATCCTATACTGACGTATCGTATCTTATATTAAGCCCTATAATGAAGGCCTGATTAGCTCAACGGGTAGTGATCCTGCTTTCCGTGCTGAGGGTCCCAGGTTCGAATCCAGGTAGGGACAATCTTTGTGTGATGGGCACGAATGTTTGTACCCGAGTCATGAAAGTTTAATATCTTAAGTATTATAATATACTGGGATCCCCAGTCCATTTTGGGCCCGTACAATTGGTGTGTTTGACAGTCTGGCGATATTAATAATTTAAAATATATGTACTTACCTATTATATGATCAGGGGTATAGCATACCCAACGAAGCAGGGTATTTTGTGAAATTGCACACTAGTAGGCAAGTCTATACAATTTATAGAGTAGTGGCCCGAGCGGCCGGACGGATGGCCGCACAAAAGATACATTTACATAACAAATTGAAGGGCAACGAATGCGCTACGCCGGCTACGTAGCGTTCTACGATCATGTATATTTGCTACGGGGGCTACGAGGGGAACAGATACATACCGCACGCTTACTAATAGACTGACCTAACTCAAAAAAGCTGTTTGTTGGGAAATCGCAAAAACGTTTTGTCATTTACAACTTGTCTGACATTATTACTTATATCTCAATGAAAATAGCGTAATAATAATAAATGATGTATTGTAAGAATACTTGATTAAGTAATTATTGATACTAAAATGTAATTTTGAAGAAATTTTATTATTATTTATAATTATTTATAGCTTTTAAAATGTTGTCCCTGAGATATGTCTGTTTATTAATAAAATCAATGATATATTGCTGTACTAGTGATGACACTTTTTGTTATATGTCTGTATTTTATTAAACATTTCACTAAAACCCTTTCTCTTTTATGTTATAAGTCTATACTTGATAAAATAATAACATATTATTTTTATGTTGTAAGTTTTTTAAGTTCAGAAACATGAATGGGTCACTATAATATAAAAGCACCGCGAGTTGACTGTCGCAATCTCAGACGCATTATGATTTATGTCACTTTCATGTTAAAAGTTTTGTCAAAATTTGTATAAGTAAAAAAGACAACATATTCGTTACTCAGTCTAGGAATAAGATATCGTAAAAATTCTGAGATTGGTAGATAGATAACGTTGGAATAAATCTATCTGTGTGCTTATCTCACTTTGGGCTTAAACCCTAATCGGTCAGTCTATTATTAAGCGTGCGATACATAGTTTTTAACCGAATTCAAAAAAAGGAGGAGGTTCTCAATTCGGTTGTATTTTTTTTATTTTTTTTTGGCTTGACCATGTTTAAGAAATTATCTTATTAGCGATCAGTCTACGGTCTTTGATAACAGGTATACTACTCGTATTACATACATATCAATGACAAACTTTTGCCTGCGGCTTCACCTGTACAACCATCAATTTTGTTCTGCAGCGTGACTTCTAATGTTAATAGTATGAGTATCCCACGGGAGATACGTTGAATTATGTTTTACTTTTTTAGTTGTTGAAGTAATTTTGTTCTGGCTTGATTTTCTTTCACGGGGTTCAAAAACAATTACTTATTATAATTACTTATTATTCCTAACATCTTGAAGTCATAATTCCGATGTCGATCAAGTGTTTTGCATTTTATTAAATAATAATATCGCCAGACGAACACACCAACTATACGGTCCCACACTAAGCAACGCTTGTATTATGGGTACCGTACAACGGACTGCGAGCGAACTCAGTATACGAGTATAATACTTACATAGATACTAAAAATTCGTGCTCATCACACATAGTTGGTCCCTACCAGGATTCAAACCCGGGTCACTACTAACTGCGCTAATCAGGTCGTCGTCGGGAATATTTTCAATATACATACAGACAGCCCAGTTCATGTTTTGTTATAGTGATAGATATTAGTAAAAGATAGCTGCAGGAATGCCTTCGCTTATCATCACTTATACAATTTAAATCGTTGGCTATTTTGCCTCGCTATTCATACCACAATATAACTCATGTAGCACTATAACTACACTTGTGTACCTACACCATATTACCGCTGGTTCGTGTTGTTTCATTAGCCCAACGACCGCGTTGTTTCCGCGCTATAGATTTTTATTTTTCCCCTTTACGAATATTCATTACAGTATGGGGTTCGCTATTTTATATATTTCATCAACCAGGTTGTGGATCGGATATTATCGTTCGTCAAAAAGTATTGAACGGCTGCGTGCCCGCCGGTCGCCTTGTATTGCTTCAGATATCTTAGGCGGTTCGAAGTAAAGAGTTTCTTATACTCATAGTTCTTTTGATTTTCTGTGTACCTATCAAATTTATTTAAGTATGTGTACCGGAATAAAATTTGCTGTCATAAAAAGGAGGCATAATTGTTTTATCTATACGTATAAAAATTAATACAACTGAATTGGGAACCTCTTTTTTTGAAGTCGGTTAACAATGTCGTGTTAGTTACACCATTTTTAACAGAATTGCTGGGCCGATTTTTATGATCTTTGTTTTGTTTTGAATTTGTCTCCGCCACGAATAACAGAATAACTATTAAACATAGGAAAAAAATACAAAAAAAACATAATAAAGATTTCATTTGATTCTGAGGCGGTACGAAGTTTGCCGGGACAGCTAGAATTAATAAAATAAATCTGGCTACATTCTTCACGTCATTAATTGATAATATGGATATTTGTGTTGTTAATAGTACCTATATTCTATTACAATCTGAATGAGATTCCGAGTCAAGGGTGCATAATGGAGGGGAGACTGAATCTACACAATCTATGACGTGATACGATAGCTAAACATGGGCAAATAAACTGACTTTCAAAGAATCATGTTCCCAAAAAAATACAATTTAGTTGACTTATCGAACATTACGAATGCGTTTAAGAAGCACAGGTTCAAAGGTTAGTATACTCTTTCTGAATCATTATGTATATCACTTATAATTTTTATCCTTTTTGCTTACCTATGTTAAGGTAAGAAGCCTAACAAATTCGTCGGTATCAAGGCAAACTAACAAGTTGGAAAACAATTTACATAGAGCGCGGGCCACACCGGGCGCGGCTCCGGCACGGCCCGCGATCTCCATAACTAATTAAATTGCGGCACAAAGTTGCCCGGCAGGTGCGGCGCAGTCCACTCCTGCGACTGTCGCGCGGGGGAATGTTTAAAGTACTTATTCGGACGTATAATGTATGGTAATGTGCCGGGAATTGGGGATTGCTTGTCTTTGATATGGTGGGCTTAGTTTACGTCTTCTTGCGAATGTCTCATTCGAGCGCTGTCTTCTGTTATTTGCGTCTCTGGTGGCATGCCCCGAACCAGCCTCGCAAGGCTGCACGACTTGTCTGGACACGACTAATCGATGGTGTAACATATAGAGTTTTTTTACAGCCTTTATTGTCTCATTGCTACAAAAACTTATTTTGTGTATGCTGTGAAAAAGCCTCCCCTTTCCTCCTCCACAGGATCCTGTCTTGGACTATTGGCGGCCACGTTTTACACATGGTATTTTTTTTTAAATTTACGACATAAAAATGTTTAAACACTATTTTGACAATTGTACCTGCAATGTACACACATAACGAAATTGATGACCTGATTAGCGCAGTTGGTAGTGACATTGCTCTCTGCACCAATGGTCTCGGGTACGAATCCTGGTAGGGACAAGCTTTGTGTGATGAGCGTGAATCCGACCCGAGTCATGGATGTTTAATATCTATATAAGTCTTATACACTGAATTCGCCCTCAGTTCATTGTACGGTACCCATAATACAAACGTTGCTTAGCATGGGACCGTATAGTTGGTGTTTGTCTAGCGATAATATATAAATTTGCCAGAAATCGAGTGAAGTTCAAAACAATTTCTCAATTAGCAAAATTCAATAATATGCCCGATTAGTATACCTACAATATAACTAACATACTAACATCTATGCCTGAGCATTGCCCAATAGTATTGGCCAGTTGAATGTTTTAATAGTTCGCTACCTATGTGGGCGATTAAGTTTTATTCGGACTATTAAGCCGGTATCGAGCGATTCACTCGGTACTGGCTCATTACTGCAGCGATTCAATTTTATACGGATAACGGTACGGTAATGATAATGAGGGAATTGTCGATTTTAAATGATACGAGTCGATGATCGGAGCGATTGATGTGTTGTTGCCATTTGAAATAACGCGTACGACATTTCAATGGCAAGGTTTATTCGAAGAGAGTAACAATGTTTTTTTTTTACTGAAAACATGGTTAACCTGCCCAAAACCCGTTTTATTTTAAAACATTTAGTCAGTACTAGTAGTGCATGAGTTATCGTACTTGTGGAGTATTTGTGGCGTATCCCAGGATTGGGAAGTCCCAGAAGTCCGGTGAACAGAACTTCCGTACACTACTAGAGTCCCATTCCCAGGACAAAAAATATCTTAGATATTGATATTTCTATAAGCGTAGCAGTTTTTCTGTGATACGTCATACCGACCGAAAAAATCCAAAAATTGGCGGACTAGACACGTGTATTGAGAATAATATCCCCTAGTATTGTTCCGTTCCGTTCCCCCTTGTTCCGAAAATCCTCAATGTACAAACACGGCAAAGCTACAGTCTGTATATATATAAAGTAATATATGATTATATTATGCATATATTATGGCATCGCCACAATAACGACAGTAGGATTCATTGTGAGTACTGTCGCCTTGAACATAAATTGTCTGATACCCCTCCTAACAAAAGAAAGGCGACCTTTTCTAAGTTATCACCATACTACTGACATAATAACAATATAATACAACAATACACTGAACAACAAAAGTTTCGTAATAAAACTAAATAAAAGCAACGTTACCTCGGGCCCACTATGCAGTATGACACTATTTTACAACCAACTGGGAACACACCAGTGCACACACTTCGAAGCTCATATTTTCACTGTCATCTGCCCCAAAGTTGTCCAGCAATTCCCACTGACCACTTATCTTAGCATGCCCAGCGCTTGGGTTAAAGCACAGCGTCATATAAATCCTTTTCTTATAACGCAACAAAACACCGAGCTGGGTCGGTTTACGACATTTGTCCCTAGGCCCGGCTATAACAAGCTGGTCTCCCTCGTCGGCGGTACATTACACCGTATAAATAAAGATAACTAGTGTACCAACTAGCTCGCAAACTCGAGTTGACAAAAATCACTGGGGACTACATGAAACATACAATTTGGATGTTGAGTAATCGTCATATATTTGGGATTATTTGCCTTAACGTTGAGCACATAAGGTAGTGTATAAGATAACTTGGCTAGGTAGGTAGATACGTGAAAACCCGTATAAGCGGTGTGGGTAAACAATGCTATGATAAATGATATATTCCTAACTCATGATCTTTGCGTCTATTGCCGATACATGGCGTAGTGTCTGAGAGGCAATGTTTTTGGTGGCTAAAAATCGACGCTTGAAAGGAGAAGTCTTCGGTAGTTGGTGGAAACCCGTCTTTATGCCTATTCTGCATCTTGTTAACAAGTAGACCCTCCCTTACTTTTTTACGCCAATCTATTAGTTTTTCAGCTAACTTCTACCAGTTGCTTTAGTCGATTTTAAAGCTAGCAATGTATCGCTTGGCACACTCTTAAAAGCAAAGCAGCGGCCTTCCAATGTCTCTTTTTGCATTCCCTACTGCATCTACAAAGACACTTCGTTGTAATCGGGACGGCTCCAAAAGGGAGCTAAGTACTAGAACACAAAATTAATAGAATTACCTTTGATGCAAGTTTGTTTTGATACGAACTGATGATACGTATTGCTATGTATGTGCCTTTGACTTGTTGATGTTTTTATGAGAAATAATAGCGGATTAATTTTTTTCTGGAGCGACATTACCCTTTAGTATGGTAGCGACTAAAAAGTGTTGACATATTGTGCCTTTTGATTAATAATGTGTACGTCAGGCGACGTTTGGTTGACCATCATGCACTTTCCTGTGATATTCCTTATTCCGTGGTAGTACCCTTATTTTTTCATGCCTTACTAATATAAAAAAGAAAACAGATATCTTTCGACCAAAATCACAAAAGCATAACGACAAAACACCAAAATTGCGATCGCAGCACCAACCTAGCGTCGTTCCAATCAAGAGCCAGCTAAGCGGTTCCCATTTCCTATCACAGATGGCTCTGCGCCCACACGTGATGGTTCGGATCTGTGCACAATCACGCCTTTGTCGAAAATACGAAGCGCGCTCGCCCTTCCGGCCCTTTCGAGTTGAAATCACAATTGCTTTGTGCACACGATTCTGGCGCGTGATTTCGTAAATTTCTTTGGGCGGCGATGCAGAAAGCAATAATGGTCGAAGTTTGATTCCAGCGGGTGAGGAATGCGGAGGCCTATGCGCCATGACAGTGATGCGTTACGATCACTAGCCGTTGTGTTTGTAGTTTGAAATGAATTGGTCGAACCATCGAATTACATTTTCGAACTGACTGACTGACTTTTCGAACGGTTCTGCGATGAGTTTTGTATAACGGGACTCAGAGTTTATAGGCTCCATTTAAAGACTTGTTGGAATATACAGACCATACACGGCGAGCGCTACAAGTGATGCCTAAAAAAGCTCTGGTTTAGCTTGTACATACACGCAAACATGCACACATATAAAAAATATTATAATATGTTCAGCCATAACTTCTTAAGTCTATGTCAGACCATTTATTAAGCAAAAAGTTGGTGTATGGTACTAAACATTTACCAGTATAAATGCATTAAAAAAGTGGCTTCACTTTGCTAGTGACAATGTTACGTATAAAGTTCTAACTAAGTCTATGGCTCCACATTAAACACATATTATTGCCACATCTTTTATATTGTAAATTATCACCTAGATAAAAAATATAAACATTAAAAAAAAACATTTTAACACTCAGAAGACTTGGCGACTAAAAGGAAACACATATTGGTACGCTACTAAGCAATACCTCGCCCCTAACTCGCGCCATGTACGCAGTTACCGTAGTTGGGGCTATTCCTGTGCCTACACCTATTCTAGACCTACGCTATCAGTCGTTATACTGTCTGATACCCGACGAGCTCAGTGCTACATCGCCGCCGCTGCACGTAGCACGCGCTTCGAACTGGCCACATATAAACTTTCAAATACAAAAAAAAACTAATGACATTTCGAATGTTCCAAATTCGAACTGGCCTTCTGATTCTCGAAATTTAAATTTAGGACAGTTAGTTTAGTTAGTTGTTAAGAAGCTGCTCACCGGTTGTGAAATTGACAGTAGATGTATGTTAGAAGTTTGTGGTAGTGTGTTAGGGTCTTTGTATACGATTTTACTGTAGTATTAGGAATGTATGAACTTTATACGAACTGTTACTATTTTTGTTTGTAAATTTACCAGTGACTTCGGGCCGGTAAGTACTTCATTACAATAATGTAGTTGTCTAGGTAGCTTTATTAACAATAATTTTACATTAGGCAGTTATTTGCTTATAATTCATTGTTTTTATTTAGTTCATGCTTACAATGTTATAATCTGCTAGTTTTATAATCTAATAATAAAAGTTATTCCTATAATGGTGTTAAGTTGTATCTCTTTCATTGTTTAAAAGTTACAGTTCATTGTAACCTATAATATTATTTTAAAATGTGCCTTATATCTGTAATAACGGAATTTCGAATACCTAAAAAATATTTCAGTAAGCCACAAAATACAATTAAAATGTAATATCCTTTGCCTTCTTAAGAAAACGTTTGTCTGTGCTTGAGTGCGACCCTCGGAACGTTAGTAGCTATGCCGACTACGCGGGCTACGCCGTAGCCAGAACGGCTACAATTAAACATAATAAGTACCTCCTCTCGCTTAAGATAAAACCAACCTTGGATCGTTGAGAAACTCTAATATCTTCTCGAGAGATCTTATAAAATGAAATTGTTGACCCAAAAATTTAACTATTAGTGAACCTTTTATAAAAGCAAACTAATCATGTATGTTTCCTGTGAACAAGAATATCTTATATATTTCTATAAAATTTCGACATAATTCAATTGAAATTTAATATAAAACTATATATATAGTCAACATTTTACTATGAGTCAAATCAGCAATTCATTAAAAAAATATGAACACGCTATTTATTAAATAATAAAGAGTAAAGGCAGAAATAAGTAGTTATTCAAAGAGCACGAGACTCAAATAATTTTGCAGCCGTGCGAAACACATCTATCTTTTCATCTCACTACAGCGAGGATAATGGTAAACCACAAACCATTTTTTTTTTATAATCAATCCACGATTCATTTATTATTAGCATTAAGCCTACTCTGCAAACTATATTACCTATCTGTTAATAATATTCCACTAATAATACACATTATTTATAAATAAAACATGCCAATAATGTATAAAAAAAAAACACAGTTTTTGGAAGATAAAACCATCCCGCTGAACCACGGTTTTTAACGTTTCATTATGTTTTTTCTTTATAGAAGATATACCTGGTACACAGCATTAACTACCACCCAGATTAACTAATTAGTTCTTATACATTCGTTTGTCACGTTCGAAATTCGAATACCTTTTCCACTCATGGAGATACAATGGACTTTTACAAGCAGATTTCGAACAGTGGGATGAAAAAGAAAAGAATAGTAAGTAATAAACGAAATAAAACACTAAAGTGCATCAGTTGAAAAAAAAATCCTAACAAAATGACAATTGTGATTTTTTGAGACCATTTTTTTTTGTTTTAACGTTTCGAAATGCTGATTTCACATCATGATTACAAATGCATTAAAGAGGCGCAGGTTCAAGACTTAGTATACCTTTCTGAATGATTCTGTATAACATAACTTTTATATAACATTCACAGGTAGGTACCTAAATAATTTTAAGGTAAACTCCTCTCGCCGACTGAAGGCACAACAGTAGCACCTCGTGCACAAAGTCGCGGAATGATGTAATTATTTTAAAAGCCTTGCAAATATGTTTATTCACGAAACGGCCGGATGTCGAAATAATAACCGTTTCCTTGTTGCTTTAGTGAGTATTTGAATCAAACCCATTTGGTATTTTTTTGATTAAATTGTATTTTGTAATAAACCTTTTAAGGTTTACGACTTGACAAGTTATTCAGTATAGCATTCTAGCTTAAGGACTGGGTAAATAAAACCTATGTTTTTCTAAAACATTCCATTAACACGCATCTTACTCGATATACATTATGTAGGTGCTTAACTAGGTAAGTTAAAAAGGTCGTGCGGTGCGTGGCAAAGTGGGCCACTTTGCCACGCACCGCACGACCTTTTTAGCTTTAGCTTATGAATCAAATTGACTTGTTTACTTATTATTTATAAAGGCTTAGATGTAAACTTCATGAATGAGAGAAAAGTAGAAAGACAACTATATTGTTAACTATCTTCTTCTTTCTTTACGAAATGAAATGCGATGAAATAAAATGGATATGAATATGGCCTCACCCGCAACTTAGCGGGTATTTTGCCAGTGTCAAGTAATTAATAGCAATATTAAATTCAATAAATACACATTATAAATAAAATAATGAATGTGACATGATGAAATGAAAATGGCGTCTCCCACAGACAAGTTAGAGATACTTCTTGTTAACTATCATTGGTAAGGAAATAGTGACAGTGATTGTAGTACATAGTAAAAAAATCATTGTGATACTACACATAAGGTTATATTTAGAAAAACTGTATGGTTAAAATTTTGCTTTGTTAAGTATAACAAATACTTTTTACAATGTGCCGGCAACTCCAATCCGCCTCAGAATCAAATGTATGAAAAAAAATTATATCTAGTATATATTTTTTCGGGGCGGAGAGGAGACAAATAACAAAAATCAAAGGTTTCAAAAAAATCGGCCCACCCATTCTTGAGTTATAAATGGTGTAACTGACTTTGTTTTATACAAGTACGATGAGTATCAACGATATAACAATATGAGGAGGAAGTCCGCCAGACTGGAATATGATTGAGGCACGTTTTTCTGATGATAGACCTGGAGAGATGGGCAAAAGTCATCATCATGGTGGCAGGGCAAAAAATGTTGGCAAAAGGATTACGCAGGTGGCTGATGACGATAAAACAAGGAATATTATTGGGGAGAAGACGTAGGTGAAAAAAAAATAGGTGTCTAAGGTCTCTCCATGGTACGATATTTATTCTACTTGAGCAAGATCTACGACCGTTGACACATTTCTTTATATACCTACCATCTCTAATAAACTCGTAATGGTTATGAATTTACAACGCTGTCCATTTACCAGTTTCCATTCGTATTTACGAGATTTTTCGCTACTGGATAGTCAAGGGTGATGGTAATTGCGCCATCAGCGCGCGGCGCGCTGTCCCATCGGTAGTACTTGGGAGGACCACTCATGACGTCATCGCGCCTCGCCAAATAGACTACACGATGAAACTTTAAAATACTTTTTAAAAGCAGTAATGGCTACCGCATTAAGACTTAATTTATTTTATTCATATTTGATCAACTATTTAATGGGATATAATTTTTCCTGGTTCCGTAGTCTGCTCCGACTACGATGGGTTGTTGAATGGAACCTCTATGTTTCGAAAAACACTTCAAGCAGATGGTCCCTTTGGTCATTCTATCCAAACATATCACTTTATTATCATTTTATTATTATTCATGCAAATTAAAAAAAAAACAACGATCATTGAAATCGGGTCATCCGTTTCTAAGTAATATCTGGTATAACTAATAGGTATTAGTTTTATATATAATGAGATAAGATATCGATGCATCCATCTGTTAGTTCATTTTAGTATGGTGCATGGTCTGTGCGCACAGGTCTTATTTTTCGACACTTATCGGTCTTTTATAGAATACTTCAAGCCACTTTTGAAATGATACTTGTGCAAGTATAAAGAGAGATAATGGCCAAATATACCAGCAGTCGCCTTGCATGCTAAGGAAACTTCAGATCTATAGCTCTACAATATCAAACATAAAATTTACTGAACTCCTAAAACAGTATATCATAAACAGTACACAGAACAAGTCCGCACCCAGATGTGTATGTTAATTAAAACGATAAATTAAACAAGGCCCGAGTGTTGGCGACCAATGAATATGTCAACGGGCGCGACACAGGTCGCCAGTTAGGGTATTAGCGATGCAGGGGCCGTCAACTATTCGGGACGCTACCTTTATAAACTATCGTCAATGTGGGGCCATTACAGGAGCGTAGCAAATAATTAGAATAAGTGTTAATTATCTTTAATTTTTACTACTTGACGGTTTCTTTTAATTAGACATCTAAAGCCAAACATCTTGAGGAAACCTGCACGTCTGTCAAAAGTCGAATAAAGTTTACCAAACCGCAATGGGCCTGCGTGGTGGACTACGGCCTAAATTTTCCTCATATAGGAAACGGAAATAGGCTCGCCCCCTATGACATGCCCCCAAGCCGAAATGTGGGTGAACTGTAGCGCACCTCTGCCTACCCCTTCGGGATTGCAGGAGTAATGGTGTATTATTATAACAAATACCAATTGAACTTCATGGCCCTCATATTTGGCGTAACCCTACGGCTGCAAAGACACCGCTGTTCTGACGGTTAGCGGTACATCGCAAAAACTAATTCAAACCGAAGGGTTAACCAGCTATAAATTTGCCAAAGGTCTCGTGGAATGCGAGGAGCTTGTTGGTTAACTACTCTATGTTGTTTGATAGCGTTTTATTAACATTACTAAATAGTTTTTAGTTTGTTTTTTTTTAATCTTTATACTGAATAGCTGTCCGGGCGAACTTCGTACCGCCTCAGAATCAAATGTATGAGAAAATGGATTATCTTATAATTTTTAAGTTATTTTTCCCATGGTTTTAATAGTTATTCTGCTATTGGGGCCGACAAAGTCAAAAAATCAAAAATCATAAAAATCGGCCCACCCATTCTTTAGTTATAAATGATGTAACTAAAACGACTTTGTTTTATATATATATATGAGATATACCTAGTTATGTAACAAAACAAAATTCTTGACATTATCTATTACATTCGGAATTTTTGGCGTCTTTTGATAACCTCTTGAAAACCGTACAAATAATTAATTTTAAATAAGACATGTTACGAATGTTATTAATTCTATGGCACTTTAATGCATCAATTTTGTTAAAGTTTTAAATTTAAAATAGTAAATCCAAATACCTAATAAAATTCACAAATCATTGGTGCGTAGCAGCACTCTTAGATCATAGATCATCATCACAAATATCATTACGCCCGTATTACTTAAACAGGTAATCGGATGTTCACCATTGTACTCAACATAACCTACACAGTATTTTTATATTCTATTTTTATTATGCAGACAGAACGCTATCGGTGCGATCGGCGCCGCGATTTTTTCCATCGGCATATATCACGGTGGCTATTCGGTTTAACTGTTTTCTTACGAACGCAATTTATAGAGGTGCGCGCGAATTATAGCCGGCAGGTGCTCGATATAGTGAAAACTAACGACTATTTTTGTTTTTCCCCCAATTCCATATATGAATTTTGATTTTTTTTTGTCATAGATAATATAATGTCATCGAGCTATGGAGGACAGGTCGCGAAAAATTGTAGTTTTCTGACATATTATGAACCATATATACGAATCTAAAAGGCATTTGAAAACGAATACATATATGTATTTGTCATGTATAATGTGTATTATGCCTGTACATAATTATAATGCATATTAATCGTGAATAGTCACCAATTTCATTTGCCAGTAGGTAATTATGTCCTAGCCGAAGAATGCTCTACCCTAAAAATGTAATACTACCCTTACATTATATCAATGCCATTACCCGTGTGTACGTTTCACCGTTATATAGCCTAAGCTATTTAATCTTAACGAGTACATTTCACCCAAGAACCTGACTAATTTATCACGGGTATGCAAAAACGTCTGCGTTATGTATTAATGAAAATTCACACTGAAATACCGAGCCGCGCCGCCGCCGCGCCGTGGCCGTGCGTAGCGCAAAACATGCGTTATCAGAGGATATTAATCATTCCCCATGCTAATATGTGTATAGTAGAGTCATTATATTCAAATTGCCGAATTAATAATGTTTTATGTATGCAAGAAAATTTACAAATCGCCTCGCTTAAGAGGTTTTTTTTGTCATTCATTTAATAACGATACGATAGGTTGACGAATATGGTTCCTATTGGATTGGATTAGAAATCTGATTAAATATATTTTGTGTAATTTTTTTTGCAACAAGAGATTTCGGACAACACTGACGGAGTTTTTATATATGTATATCAGAGGTTGTAGAATATAATTGATAGAACTAGGCGATACTTGGCGGAGATACTTTGTTAAACTAATGGGGGAAGAGGAACCCACCACTGACCCTCAGAAGAGCTCGCAGGTTGTAGAGCTTTCTCTTACACAACAATGGTTCACAGGTTATAGTAAGAAATTAACGAATAATACACATTTCGAATACAAAATTAATCTAAATATTTATAATTATCTGTATAGCTGTGTGAATAAAGAGTGTAGGCAGAGTAGTAGACATTTTACGAGCTTGTAACAGTCGGCTAATAAATCTTAACGATACAGTTGCCGGGGGCATAAATAACTGAATTATTGCGCTGCTCTTTGACAAACGACTAACAATTTGTCGAGGTAACTACCGTTACAATAATATTGTAACTGCTATACAATAATGCGTTTGTTTGGGTTTACCTTTAAAAAGTATTTTTGATTGAGCGAAATGAGTTCATAAATAAATAAGCATTGTGGGAACGACACCTACTCCATATATTATTGGTAAGATGTCATTTACAGTCGTTTCAAACTAATTGATGTTATTCCTAGTTACCTATAGATTAGTTTGAAAAACGACTCTACGATCCATTAATTAGAAACGAGTATGTTTTTCACGCAAATGTGTATTAGAAATTGAAGTAATGTTATTTATAAAAAGTCTACCTGTCTGGATTTGATAATGGTTTTACAATATCTCGATTATGTAAAGTAATGTGTTACACATACATTACATAAAGTTGTTGTGTTGTGTTGTCGACCTGATTAGCTTAGTGGGTAGTGACCCTGCTTTCTGTGCTGCGGGTCCCGGGTTTGAATTCTGGTAGGGACAAACTTTGTGTGATGAGCATCAATGTTTGTACTGTAATGGATGTTTATTATCTATTTAAGTATTATATACTGAGTTCGGGAGGGGAGGCTCGTGCCTAACAGTGGGACATTAAAAGGGCTGGTATTATTATGCATTCAATAAATCAGAATTTTTCAAAAAGGTATATACATCGATAACTGGCTATGTGGCTAGAGAAAAAAGTCAAATAGTCAATTTGTAGGCAATAAAACTCAAAAACCATTTTAATAGCTCCCATTCCTATAAAAGCTTACTAACACGGGAATAAAGATTTTAACCAGCTCGCACAGTTTCCAGTGTAACTCAAAGAGCATACTATGTTTATAGCTAGATAAGGTAGCTTTTTTTAAAATTACACCCGGCAGCAAAACGGCTGGTGCGCCGTCCATGCCGGCGTGAAATTGCTCAGGAGTCGAACTCTACCTGAAAACTTTCCCCGGGAACTTTGCGCTACCATTTTATTGTTGTTCCCGGCGAATATATAATTTTACGGTTAGTTGTACTGCTAACTCCTTGTCTAGAACCGCTGCAATTTAGAATTAGAGGTTGGTTGTAAATATTTTTGCGACATATATGATCAAGAAACTGAATTAGGAAGACGTATGCAATAATAGTCTCTATGGAATTGGTATGAACAACACTTGGATTCCTTGCATTGCAAATGATGTTGTACTTGAAACTGCATTTTACTTACAATCATAAAGTCATACAAATATTTCACCAACCAGCTCAGATAAAACACATACCTATGTTTGATCGAGTTAAACCGCTCAATGGGTAATCCAAGGAGTGGTCGAATTGCATTTTCGGTACAGTTATTAAGAATGGCTTTAAAAGATATCTAAGATTCGAGTAAACTTACAAAGCCAACGATTCGATTCGTTCACCTATCGAAAAGTTCTGAATCGACTCGCTGACAGGCGTGTTTGAAATCGAAGCTCTCTTAGCGTGCCATGTGTAAACATTGATTTCCTCACCTATTTCTCTTTACAACAATGTAATGTCACGGAAAATAATAATAGCGAGTACATAATTAGGTACTTAGAACGTTTAGAGGATAGCAGGTTCAAACCCCGGCTTGCTGTGCGAATCTCATTTTCAACCGTGATTATCACTTGCTAAAAGGTAGAGGAAAACATGGCGAGGAAACCTGCATGTCTGAGAGAACCGCTCGCAAGACGTTAGAGTCCGCCAATCCGCACTGGGCCAGCGTTGTGGACTACGGCCTAATCTCCCTCGCATTGATGGAAAGCCCGGGTCCAACAGTGGGAAATTAAAAGGCCGGTATTATTATTATTATTACTATGTTAAAGAAACTTTTAGTGGTAAATGAACTAAGCATTTCACGAAATAGATTTTTACTACGATATCTCCACCGCACGATGGCAGTGTAAAAATAAAAATTATCACCTCAATTCTAAGTATGAGTTAAGATGCGAATTCATACACGTCCCGATGTTTGCACCAGCGACACTGCAGTTGAATTTATCTGCACCAAAACATATTTCTCAAGTAACATTATTTATCTCAAATACCGCGGACGATTTCAAACTCACATTCAGCGAATTTAAGATTGAAATTTGCTTAAACAAACTTTTTTTCCACGTTGTTTATTGAAGATATATTTGTGAGGAGTGCATGCACTTTATAGTCGCGAACTCTGGCGCAAACCTTTGCCGTAAATATTTTCTCGGAATGTGGTAAACGTTCTATTTTTACGCGCGGGTACAGGCTCAGATGACAGTTTACGATACTCACATTTGTTTACTTTATGTCTAGATCGTGAGGTTAATCTTGGAATTTTCTGGGTACGGCCGCTAAATCTGTGGGTGCTCAACCGAATTTCATATTAAAAGTAACTATTACACAAGTCGATCTGGAAATCTGGTTAGATGAAAGCTTAACCTAACCACCGGATAGTTTACATGTAGCGATCGCAATCTGCTTTAAAAGCGCGACCTCAAGAAACGTAATAAAATATGTTAAGATCAACGGTAACCTAAACTCATTGAAAGCTCAAATTCCACTTTCCAGAATCCAGAATAATGCACTCTATTCACTAGATACTCGTAATATACGTCATAATGAACGTTCTCCGGGAAATATGCCGGCTCTACAGTTTCATTCGATATCTGGGTCGTGGCTCAAATGAGCGCACATTCAGATGCTGCTTTAATGAGTGTGGACAGGCACTGAATGGTAGACCGTGCAGGAAAATTAACTCTTAAAGAGGAGTGTCGAGTTGAATGAAAATTAGGTCAGGTTTGGAAAGAATGTTGCTTTGTTTGAAACTTTTTTCAAGAGTAGAGAGAATGGAACAGTTATAAAATTCTAGACATTGTTGTAACTTTTCAAAGCATCTTGCTTTGAAAGGTCTAATGTACTGTTTTGATTATAAGAGGAAGAGAGGAGTGAATGAGGGAGAACATTTGTTGCCTGAATACAAGAATCCCTACAGTTTTCATTTTACCTTTTTTTATTGACATGGCTGAAGAAAACGGCGTTTTTCTTTTTAGGATCGTTCTGACTTTAAATACTTTCATAGTTAGACATTTAAAACTTAAACAAAAGGTGGTGATAGAGTTACAAAAGCAATCTGTCTAGAACCTAATATATTTTTTTATGACTTTTTATTATCATCTTTTACTTTTTTACGACATTTATTTTATATTTACGCGAATACTACACATTGAAATAAAACGAATTATACGGATTTTATCGCGATTATTTAATGTTTTTACGTTCCCGACGATTCGGTTGCCTTACAACAACCGTGGTCACAAGAGGACTTATGAAATTAACCTCTTGATAATAAGATATTGTAATAATATTGATTTCTTATGTTTACGCGAATACTACACATTGAAATAAAACTATTTTTAAGGATTTTGTCGGGAACGTAAAAACGAAAAATAAACACGATAAAATCCTTAAAAATAGTTTTATTTCAATATTGTAATAAATTAGATAAAAAAATTGATTGTGTTTTTTTTTGCTGTTCTCAATCATTATGCCAAGATACTACTCGTAAGATGACTTCACTAAGGATTTTACCGCTGAGCTAAGATTTAAGTATCGCTGGACATAATCATCTTACTATGACGCTTGGAAATCAAGGTGAAATACAAACTCATAAGGGTGTGCGGGGGGGATTCAAAAGCAGAAGCTAAGTAGTATTTGTGTAAACAAATTGTTGACCCGAACTTTTTGTACATATTAAAAAAATACATGGAACAATAGTCCCAGCGGCGTAGTCGCAGTCCCCCTACGCCAACCGAGATCGTTTATTAGCACCAGTAATAAGAAAACTTCGGACGAATCTCCGGGCATTTGCATTTTATCGGCCAAAGAGCACGACTTACTCGCGGGATGGCGTTACGCCACATGGAGTCATGATTTAAAAATTTGTTAATAATTACAATTTCATTGTGTTTGAACATTTATTTGCCAAGAAGAAAACAGTTTAGTAAAATAAACGTTACATTTCTAGTAACATTGTGTCATACCGTTTTAATGTATTTGGTTATATCTAAAAACTTAATAATTATCTATGTTGCTATTATAAATTCTTGCCAACTTATTGCATTTATTACACAAAATATAACACGTGACTTGTTACATAAACTCGTTCAATCTCACCCACGGCACGCTTTTTATGATAACAATTTTCCTTCTTCTATTTTATCTCGTTTCTTTCATATTATTGCGGCGTCAACTAACGCAGGTAAGGGGGGGGGGGGGGGGGGCATTTTATTAGTCTACCTATAATATACGTATACATTATACTTTTACATGTATAATATGGATGAGCTTATCAGCACAGTTGGTTTTCTGTTTGCCCGTACTGGGACTTGAACCATACCTCGGGGTTCAAGTCCCAGTATGGGCAAACTTGGTGTCATGAGCACATTAATCAAGTTATATATGAATGTTTAATATGTAATTATTATATACTGGAATCGCCCCAGTCCATTGTACGGTACCTACCCATAAAACAAGCGCTGCTTAGCTTAGGACAATACATTTGGTGTGTTCGTCTGGCTATATTATTACGTCTGGATAAAAATATACCATGCTGTAGCCATGATTCTTAGCTTATGAAGGATGATTCAGAGAACGTATATACCTGCGTTTCTTTGGCTTACTTAAATTCTGACTTCACATCGTAATTACAAATGCGCTAAATAACCACTGGTTCAAAGATACCCTTCTAAAATAGGTTTAATAATTTTCAATTTTAACTCTCATAAAAATAGAATTTCCACTAAATATGTCAAACAAATAGCATTCCACATCACCAGTACCTAACTTCAGGAAAAGAAACGTAAGCCCGTCTCATTACGCAGGATTTGGATGGGTGGGTGGCACGCGCCGCCGCGAGAGGGCGCTACCAACGTTTCCGCTCTAGTTATCATGCGAAAACTTTCACCCAATCCGATTTACCTGAGCTAATTAAGTTTCGCAGTATTATAGCGAGGTTGTCGGCATCACGAAAATTGGCCGTTGCAAGAACTTATGTGCGTTACTATTTGACAGCAGAATTCTATTTGACAGAAGGGTTGGCTCTTTCCTCGCTCAAAAAATTAGCTTGATAATACAGCGAGGAAATGCAGCCAGCATTCTTGCCACCATTCCACGCGGACAAGGTCTTTTTGATACATAGTTTGTTGTCATACTGTTTTTAAGTTTTTTTATTTTCCTATTTAGGTTAACTGTAATTGTAAATTTTAATTATACTTGTAAAAACAAAAATGGTTTATAGATTCGTTTTAAAGTGAATGCATTGGGACTTTTTACGCCCAACGAGATAATGTGTTGCCATAAAATAATATTAATGATATCGTTCTGTCATGTTACCCCGCCCCTGCCAATTTTACACTTTCTTCTGCACGTAACTTAACTAGCAGTTAACTATCATGGCTATGAAGACAGTATTACTACAGTCATTTATTACATATATATGTATGTGATGAATCAGAAATCTTCGCGACATACGCCAATTGTCATCGTCACCACTATTCTGGTCTCAGAAATTCACGTGTGAAATATTAGAAGTTGTTGAGGACTTAGCGCGATGGGTCTCGAGTAGGAGATTAAACCCTCGTAGACGTGTCAATTATATGGTATTACAGACTCATTATGCGAAAATAGGGATTGTCTCATAGAATTTACAAGTATTTTGATTGAATACACACGAGAACTGTAGCTAAATACTCTATAGTTAATATTGTTTTGTTGGTAAATGTATTATGTAGAGTCATATTTTTGTGTCTTACATCGTCTTGCAACGAGGGGAAAGTTCAAATGTCCTTCTTGCAGATTTAAAAATAATAATAATATCGTCAGACAAATACACCAACTATACGGACCCACACTAAGCAACGCCTACATTAAGAGTACCGTACAATTGACTGGGGGCGAACGCAGAATATAATACTTATATAGATATTAAACATCCATGACTCGGGTACAACCATTGGTGCTCATCACACAAACTTTGTCCTTACCATGATTCGAACCCGGGACCCGAACCACAGAAAGCAGCAAAGGTAAATAGATAACGAAGTTGATAGACCTCTACCACTGGCAATGAAGAAGCAATTCATGGACCGATAATTGTTAGCGTAAAAGTGTTCTTTGACGAAAGGTCAAATAGAGTGCAGAATTTTCGGAATAATACTTACCGGATTAAAAAAAATACCTGACTGGATACGATAACAGGCTGGCCCAATACAAATGGGCCTGAGAGAATACAAGTAGCCTTAGAATGGACCTTGTAGAGAAAATAAGAGGGCGATCTGCAGTGCGATAAGGCAAGATGGAAATAAAAAATATTTCTTTTCAACATGATGACATTTTTTTTAAATATTGAATTTATTTATTTACTATCAGTAAATAAATAAATTCATCAGGCCTATTCAGACAAACGTCTACGAGCAATCTAATTAGTCGTATATCACTAACAAAACAATTTAAGCCTCCGGGAGCCCCCTTTAACAATTAATACGAACTAGCTAGTAGCAAACAGATTTTCTCATAATGAACACGATAAAACAATCCGCTCGTTAAGCCGCCACAACGTACGCCTCCCCAGCGCGTGAAATGTACTGGCTCGAGCCGTTTTAAAATATATGGACCGACCGAATTAAATGCGCGCCGTCTCGCGGACCCGCCTTTATGTGTTATGAAGAATAATGGGCACATCTTGAGTAAACGTTAGGTGCGTTATGTTTCGTAGGTAACTACCTACTACTATGTCTACGTATAATGTGGTAGGTACTAGGGATGGATGCCACAAATTGCTCTATGTATTTGTGAAAATAAAAAAATAAGAAGTGATCGTGCAAAACTAAGCCACGCTTCACAAGTGTCTAGCGTCAAGCGGCTAGCGTCAAGCGGCTAGCGTCAAGCGGCTAGCGTCAAGCGGCTAGCGTCAAGCATTTAGTGTCAGGTTTAGCGTCAAGTGGTTAGCGTCAACCGGTTAGCGTCAAGTAGTTAGCGTCAAGTAGTTAGTGTCAAACGGTTAGCGTCAAGCTTTTAGCGTCAAGCGGTTAGCGCCAGGCGGTTAGCATCAAGCGGTTAGCGTCAAGCGGTTAACGTCAAGCGGTTAGCGTCAAGCGGTTAATGCTAACAGCATCAATTAAACTTACTTACTCAAAACAAACTCTTTTATCAATTTAAAGAAGGAATCACTCTCAAAATATAAATGTCGAATTTCCCAAAGAAATAGTAAAGTACTAACAATAAATTGTATAAAGGAGGCAATACTGGCGTGCTCAGGGTCTGGTAATAGGCAATTTTCGACATCCAATCCCGGCACAATGCGACGACTTCGCTTGTTTAAATATTTCCAGGATACCTTTGGTTTTCAATGTCGATAGATAAGTGGGAAGAGGTTGCTTTGGGCACTAGTCGTGTGCTCGTTTAAACTCATGAGATTAAAAAAATACAAGGTTTACATTACATGGAGGAGCTGACAGAATTCTGTTAGTGCGCTTATCACGAATTACTTGTAACCTTTAGTAAGAAATACTTTAAGCCTTAAAGTTTAAGGCTTAATCATTTGTTACCCATTCATACCCACCATCTGCGATTCAGTGGCCCTCCTAATTCTTCTGCAAACCAAACACATTTCAAATTACCTTTGTACTTCTTACTAAACTAATTTTCCATTCTATAGCACATTTATTTGTCTTAAAAAGAACTAAAGGTAAAGCCAACACGCAATAATAAATATTTTTCAAAACAGTTTCTATTTTAAGTTGTTTCATGGCTCACTTCCCGCATTGTCTGAAATTAATTTTCCTGTTCCGGCCTGCATCTTTTATAAGATAGTGGAAACAACGGTGCCTCTGAAAAATCCCCTAGATGCTTGTTAGGGCGAAAATTAAATTTGTACCAACCGGGGCGTTTGTGTTTGCTGCGTTTTTATTTCAACACACAATTGGGTGTTTGTCCAAATAGTTCAATTAATGTTTAGTACAGCGATTTTGTTGGAGACTCCTCGTGAAAGGCCGCTGCTATAGCGTTTTGGGAGTGCGATTTTGGCAAAAAACTACAGAGGCAGTGGTTATATAATAGCATGAGCGTAGACACAATGAAGCAGAGTGGGGATCTAGCTCATGGATTCAAGCGAAAAATATAAGACCAAGTCGAGAGAGAAGTGATGTGCCTCTATAGTATCTTGGCAGATGACAGCAGTTACCTCAGGAAAAGAGCGACATTTTAATGGTGTGATGAGATTTTTTGACGAACAAGTGATAATGATTTAATTCGAGTTTCCTTGCTTTGCCCTACCCTGAAGCAAACCGTGGATAGGTGCATTTGTAATACCCTAGTTTGATTATAGGGTCAATAAAATAGGTATTATAATATTTTTTTTATGATTCAGCTGAGTTTCATCGGGTTCAGTTCCCCGGGCCAAATCTCTAAAACTATTTTCATCATATAGTATCTTACTAATATTGCCCGTAGTCTTTCGTACGGTAGCCATAATTGATTGTTACCATACAATCTGTGTGCTTGTCTAAAGTAGGAACTCCTAATGTAATCGAAACGTAATTGTGAAAAAATGCCGTCCCTGTCCCTTCTATATGAAATCTGTGGTGTGAGAGAAATGGATTGAATGGACATTACGTTACCGAAACACTATGTAAAAACAATTGTGCTTTAGGTCAAAAATAAATATATTTTTAAAACAAGTGAGATAGGTGTCCTATGCAACTTTTGTTTACTTAATGTAAGAAATAACACCATTTGCCATCGAATCAACCTCTAAGTCAAGGATGTCATATAATAATAATTTTTATTTAAACAATGATATCTTTATAAATTTCCATTTTATTTTGCCCTTTTAACTGTGTTTGGAGACTACAAGTAAAACCCACCTTTGTACCTTAAAATATCACTAGATGGCGCTTCTCCTGAAACAAGATTAAAATTAGGACTATCGCTTTAACTAAAGTACAAATTCTAATCGTGTAACCAGAATAAGATCTAATACGTGCAAACACTAAGTGTTTTACCGTGTAGCAGATAGTGGCGTGGTTGATAACGGGCTACGAAAAACCCAGCACTCGAGTGTCTTCGAGATACGGTATGGCCAATTAATTATGTAAGACTCATCGCGATTGGGGTTTGATGACAAATAAGACATGATACTTCAGGAATAATCAAATCTGAATAGGATTCTGCAAAAACTATCACAATGTATTATTGAAATCGGTTGATTAAGTGATAGCCAAGTTGGTAGAAAGTTTGCCTCGGTGATGGGTGTTCTGATTTTCATGTGTGAATCTAATTTTTTTAATGAATATCACTTGCTAAACGGTGAAGGAAACATCGTCAGGAAACCAGCCTGTCTGAGAGAACTCCTCAAAAGGTGTGTGATGTCTGCCAACCCGCACTGAGGCAGCGTGCTGGATAGCCTAATCTCCCTTGCCTCAAAAGGGCTAGTATTATTACCGTCTAGATTCCAGCCGTCACAGTGGTATGTGTTAGACCATAATTTAAAAGCACCAGATATCTGGCAACTCAATATGCAAAGTCAATCAGAAATGGTATAAAACTCTTAAATAGACCAGAGCTGAGCTTTAATTAATTAACCAAATCAAACATTGAACATCGAAAGACTGTTTAAAGTGCGAAGTTTCTCAATTTACTAAGAACACCGATCGCCTGGTATATCTTGATAATATTCTTTGTTAGAAAATCTTAAGGGGCCATTAGTTTTATTGGAACCGTTTTAATTTAGAACTCACCGCCGGAGGGGAGGGCTGGAGTAAGAAAGTTGCTATGGGTTAATGTAATTGGCTTTGGTAATCCAATTTTAGTATTGATAATAGAGTATTCTGTGATTAACATTGGTTGATGCGATGCCGTTTACTGCAGCTGTAGATGTATGTATTATTGGCTCAGATATGATTGTCTTATATCCTATAGGGTATGACACAATGATCTCGGAGGCCATAGATGGACTTCTACCTGCAAGGAAATTACCTTACTTAAGGAAATCATCCATCGAGCATTAGAATTTGTGAAATTATTTACATTTAAAAAACGTTACGTTACAATGAACACAATTTGAATTTCAAAATAATAATAAATCAGTGATTAAATACTAAGTTCTTAGAACACCCTTTAGTTTTATTTTATAATCCCAAAAAACCTGATAAGTGTCTAGAGCTGGATTGGTAGGTCCTTGTAATGTCATGGGTCCTCAAAGGTGAATGCCGTTACAGAGGAATATAGACCCAACTGAATCACAAAGCAATTTCGACCTAGTGAGTTGGCGGCGATAAAAAATATCCGTTGTTAAACCGAATCTGTGGCAGCCCGTGATTTAATGATCTTGATTCTCATGCAGAACGCAACCTGACAGGTTTTTTTATTTGCTATTAATTCTAAAATTGCAGGAGCTGTAATTGAAATTCTTTGATTCTATGCGATCTGCATTTTAAGTGCCAAACGAATATTCGTGTTTATACACAGAATAAGAAAAAAAAAAGCTAAGAAAATGATCAAATCAAAAAAATATGCAAATTGGCGTAGTATTGGCAAATTACGGCCTAATAATAAGTAATAATTTAATTTTTAAGAATTACATATATTTTAGAGATTAGATTTTTCCGAAAAATTAGTTTTATTTGATTTGATAGATCAGATTTTTTAAATGCATTTATCTTATATACAGGTTGAATTTTTCAAGTGTGCGTGAAGGCCAAATCCGAAACTATAGGGAATATCGAAAAATGCTTGATCAAGACCGATTTTCATGAAAACTAAAACTTTTAAATACAGCTTCATTTTTGATACATTTGACGCCATGACTTGTTCAAAATGGTGCCCCCTTTGGTACAAGAAAATATTTTTTGTTGTCTTTGATTATGGTCCAACCGCAAAGAGATATAAGAAATTAGAACGATTTGATGTGATGCTAAATGTAGGTGGGCACGGTCTGAACGATTTGAATGGTACGTACGGTTTATGTACGAAAATATTAAACGTTTATAAAAAAAAATGCATTTTCGTAAGTAAGATTATAAATGTACAACTAACTGTTGATTAGTTGTTAGCAAATGTAGACGTTATACAAACAGATAACGCTATTAAATTTCAATATTGAGTCTGGCAGGCCGCTCCATCAAACGTAACAGGGTCATGTTATGTTTTCATTACCAATAATCTTTATTTACATATATGAGAAAATTAGCTACCTAACTATTAAAATATTGTGTGACTAAAGTTTAGCAGTGCAATTTAGTAAAGCAGTGATGGCCGAGTTGGTAGAATGCTTGCCTCGGTAATGAGTATCGCATGTTCAAACCCCGCCTCGCACATCTGGGATTTCTAGATTTTATGTGCGAATCTCATTTTCAACCATGATCATCACTTGCTAAACGGTGAGAGAAAACATCGTGGGGAAACCTGCATGTCTGAGAGTACCCCTTGCATGACGTGTGTAGTCCGCCAACCCGCACTGGGCAAGCGTGGTGGACTATGGCCTAACCCCCCTCGCATTGATGTAAGTTCGTACCCAACGATGGAACATAAACAAGGGCTGGTATTATTATTATTTATAAAATTAAGCAATCAAATTTCCTTCGATTAAGGTCATATTCTCAATTAAAATTTCAATAATTTGACAGTTTTAATATTTCCCAGCACATTACATTCTCGATTCAAGTATTGTAACTAATTTCACAGCGCCACCTTATATCAGCTTATATCAGTTAAAACTTTTAAATGCAAAGGGTTGCCTGAGTACAGAATCTTAAAAAATCGTTCCCAATGAAGGCCACACTGCAAATAATGAATGCGAGCTTAGCGGTGGTTGCAGCGCTATCGGCATCCTGAAATTCGCGCGAAGCAATCGCGGAACGCTAATTATTATAGTCTACTGCACTTACAAGGGGATCGCTGCCGAAGTTTCTGTATGCTAACGCATATACCACGAGGTTTTCATTACACTGAAGCTTTCAGGAGCTTTCGAGGGTTAGGCTAAAATTATCCCGAATTTAGACCTTAAAGTGTTTTGTGCTTAAATTATTTATTACAGGGTGCTATTTGATTTTCAAGCGTAGAAATGAATCAACACACAAAATTTACTTAAATAGTTGAGTTTAAGTAATTGTACGGTTTGATATTATTATCAATGCTTTGTCTATAATCATTAAAACACAAGCCAATAAGCATTAAACAGCGCTATGCAACTTTTTTTTAAACGATAGTAACTAAAAGTACAAGCAATAATTTAAAAAAAAATACGTGTAATAAGTGATGTTACAACATGTTTGGTGTACGTACTGCAAATAAAGTAGTTCATTTCGATATTACATTATTTCTATTGCTATCATAGAGCGGCCATCGCGGTTATTCAGCACTCAATCAGTTAATGGGAACCGCTTGTGATCCATTTCAACGTTTGCTTCCTTTCAACTAAAGCCTGCTTTTTGAATGCGAATGCAATTTTATAATGTTGAGTCCGATTTATTTGTAAAGGATTTAAAGATTTAGAAGCGGTCAATTATTTCATCTTGCTTCAATATCACTGAACCCCGAATGACAACGTCACCCTTTAAGTGATACTTTGTTTGTAAAGCGTCATATAAAGAATGTAAGATAACGACTTTTCATACGGTTAACGAGGACAATGAATGTTTGAGTCTTGTTTGAGTAGTGTGGGGTAAAGTCTTCAAATTCGTTGCGTCTACATGCTTACCGTAACGTGGAATTTATAAGACGTTTTGATTCCTAATTCATTTCAATTGTTTTTGCAGCAAAATAGGGTCCCATTATAATAATAATAATATCGACAGACGACACCACACCATACAAGGGACTGAAGGCAAACTCAGTATATAATAATTTAGATTGAAATAAAACTAATTTTACGGATTTTATCGCGTTATATTGTGTTGCAGTATAACGCGATAAAATCCGTAAAATTAGTTTTATTTCAATGTGTAGTATTCGCGTAAATATAAGCAATCAATTATGTAGATATTTAACATCTATGACTTGGATATAAACATTCGTGCTCATCACACAAAGTTTGAGCCTACCAGGAATCGAACCAAGGAGCCTCATCATCGGCGCTAGTCAGGTCGTCTAGCTATGATGCTGCATCGCTATATTCAATAATCTCGCCATCAGTGAAGTCGCATAGATAGTTTTATTGACTCCGCCGGTCAGCGCCACAAAACCCCCTAATTTTACGCTTCATTTAACAGTCTTATGGTATATGGAGGACGGCGCCTCTATAGATTTGCCATTAGATCGTATGGGGCTGCCCACCCCGGTAATAAATTTCCTCTGCATCAAATGTGAATTTCGGTAGCTAGTTCCGTAGCTTTATTTTATTGCGATTAGATAAGAATTTGGCTTTGAAAAAATGACAACTGAATTCTGCCATCCATTTAGAGGTCAATAAGGTCATTCTACTGGCAAATCCTACTGGCTTATAAGCGGTGTATATTGTCTATGAAACTATAGAATTTTGCCGTTTTTTTATATTTTATCTAATACTTCATACTTTAGTTTATCAATTACCCCGGGAACTGTTCAAAGAAATTAAATGTTCAAAGTACTTTAAAATAGATACTATTCTGTAATATTGATCCCGTAATTGGCAAAACGACTGTAGTGCCTTTTGTATCTATATTTTGTTTATATATGTATACGAAAGTATTTTGAAAAAAAAGTTACACGGCACATAGAAACTAACCCCTGAATTTAGAGATATTTTATAACTTTGTCAAACGTATCTCAGTACTGCGCACAAGAGTTTTGCTTTGCGCAGCACTGTATGACGTTTGATAAAGTTATAAAACGTCTGTAAATTTGGGGGTAAAATTATTATATTTGTCGTTATAGACGTACTAAGCCTACAATGCGCTAGGAAAGTGAAATAATAAAAAGGAAAACGCATATAAAGGACACATATGAATGGAAATACCCACCCCTGCCATTGATGCGTGAAGGAAGGCGTCTCAAATCCGACTTGGAATTGTAAACTTATTGAAAACTATCTGTCGTCCGCAGTTCCGTTTGCAGTGTGGCAGACTACCAGCCCTTTAATCTCGACACTAATATTTAATATGACACAGTACCTACAATTTCAAAATTCCTAATAACGGTTGAGGTCGCGTTCCGATCCGGTTGTAGACTTAAGAAAAAAAAATGTAATGACAATTTGTAAGTGCCCCCGTAGGCCTATACGAAATAAATGATTTGTCATGATATTATAGGTTAAAGATTTTTTAGGTGAGGTAAATAGAGGCTAATTATAAGGTGTCGCTTGAAGATGGTAAAACAATCATCCTACTTTCTAAGAAATATTAGATGAAGTAGAATAATAAAATGTATCGCATTAACCTTTAATCCATTCTTCTTTTAAGAGGCTAAATGTAGTGGATAATGTGCATAATATCCGAAATCTTAATACAATTTATCACAAAAGTTCACACGTCTCCGCCGCGCGCACGCACCATGAAACACGGCAAAATGTTTGGCGAAACAGAAAAAAAAATTAACAAAGAATACTTTCAAACGGATAAAAGGAATCGCGAAAGTGGTAAAGTTTGTACAATTGGAATAGTGCTGGGCCGAAGGTAACTCCTTGCGAAACTACTTTTGATATCGCCCCTCTTTTGTCTAAGTTAGTGTTTGAGCACGAACTTAGAAATTCTATTGTAAAAGTGGAGGTAGTGATCGAGAAGATACTTATGAAGATTCGTGTTTTGATAGTTCAAAGTATCTGGAGGTTAGTGTGAATTGAAAGATATATCTTAAAATGCTCTTTATAAGTAAAGTCAATGTAGCAAATTTGAACTCCCGGATAGATAAAGTCAGTTTTGTGTTTAACAAAATTTTTGTGTGCTTTTAAGAGCCATCATTCAGTTTTTTGAAATGCTAAAATCCAGCCACTTTCTGAGCTACAGAAATCCAAACTCAAGGTTTGCCAAAGACCAATAAGTGCATATTGGGTCTGTATCAGAAAAACCACCCTGCGTTCCAGTACCCAAATTACTGATGTGGGAGCGAAAACTACTAAGCTGACGTGGGACTGGGCTGGCCACGAATTGTGGGAATAGATGGACTATCATTATCAATAATTGGATGCCCTCAGATGTTTACCACCGCCGTGGCCGAACGAGGCTAAGATGGTGCACTTGGACACCTTGCGGGTAAAAGGTGGCTACAACAAACCCTAGACAAAAACAAGTGGAGTGATAATGACGAGCCCTTCGCCCAGTGGTGGGATCTAAAATAGACTATTGTAGAAAAAACATGATTCATTAACATAACAAGTCAAATTATAATATCAAAATAATACCGCTAAAAAATCAGGCCATCTGACCATTTCATTGGAGTACAGCTATGAATCAAAAGCTTAACAAGACAATCGAAAAACTTAACCGAAAATATAAAGTGGTTGTCACAAATTGGAAACACAGGAGGTACAAGGGTACGTATAAATCAAAACGCTCCTTTGACACACAGATTTCTAAGTTGGGCCGCACGCGAGCCAACTGCGAAACGAGTTCTTTGAATTTGAATTTTGTTCCGAAGTAAGTAGGACTTGAAAAACAAATGGCGATACGGAATGCAGGCAGGGTATACGACAAAGCTTTGGCAATCCTGGATTCCTTGCAGATTCGACTCACGGTAAGGTGCATGCGAATTCAGGTAAATTGTGACGAGACTTTTACTCATATTGATGTTAAGAAGGATTTAAGATGCAGTAATACTTTGACAGAAAAATACATTGTGCACGATTCGTGCTAGCTTTTAGCCCTTGGCAATGTCTGGAGTTTGGAACCAAGGAGCATCCATTCATGACGTATTTATGTTGTCTGTTAATTCCTTTGCAACGGTTATTTTACCATCAATTAAGACATTTGACTAATACGGGATGTATGCTTTAACCCTATCCAAAATGTTGATATACGTATTGTTATTGAAATAATCCGAATCGCTCGGATTTTATCCGAAAAATTAGTTTTATTTCAATGTTTAGTATTCGCGTTAATATAAGAAATCAATATACTTATTGTTATGTTTGACAATATACAAAACAATCAGAATGTAAGTTATTCGGCAGCAGTCTATTTTATTTATTAACTCTACGTTTCATTTCGTCAATGATAGAGTCTGTTTCACCATTTACTGGAACATTTTTTTGACAGATAGCACGTACAAATTTTGTCAGATAAAGTTGTAAATAAGGTTCAACAGTGAATGTTGCAACGGGTGCTATAATATCATTTATTATTAATTATTATTATTTTTATACTTATTATTTTTCACAAGCAATAAATAATGTAACTTATGTTATTGTTACAGACAACACTCGCTGCTCGTCTCCAAGTAAGTACAGCATAATATCGCGCGAAAAGGTCTCAATTCGCAACAGATTACAATGAAATTAGAATTTTAAACTTAAGTATAGCAAAGTGGGTTCAGTGTAAATATTTATCCGACTCGGGCGCGGCGCGGCGGCGGCGCGGCGCGGCGCTGCGCGGCGGGTTTGCAATTAGCCCCTTAACTATTGAATTTACATTTATTACCCTCTTCGAGTGCTGCGTAAATATTAGCCCGTATAGTCTACACTTGAAATTCATTAGATATCTGTATTTACCCTGACATTAGCTGAGATAATAGTTTAGAATGGCAAGGTCGGTTTTATTTAAGCCTAGATTTAAGTATTTATAGACTGGGTTAATTCGATGGGACTACACGTATTAACTTGCTGACTATCTCATTTTCCCACGTGACTCTCTGGATATGTTTTTTTTTTAAATAATTTTTGTTATATTCAGCCGGTGTAGGTGTATTATTTCAGATTTCCGTATTGATTGGAAACATCATCGTCACAGTAGAAAACTTTTATAACATAATAGCTGCGCCCGGCGGTGTTACCCGCGATAAAAAGTATGAAAAATTAAAACATCTATCCCACGGGAACCATACATTTTACCGGGATAAAAAGTAGCCTATGTGCTATTCCAGACTATAATCTATCTCTGTGCCAAATTTCATCCAGATCCGTTCAGCCGTTCGGGCGTGAAAGAGTAACAAACATCCATCCATCCAAACTTTCACATTTATAATATTAGTATAGATTAACTGAATGTTTTTGTACTGCAATGGTCAAGATGAGAAATCCATGGTAATTGCGTGGCACTCCTCTTTCCCCTCTGGTATACGATCAGAATAGAAAGTATACCCAATGATAATAATGACGTATTCGGTACAATCGTACGTACGAGCGTCGACATCGTATAAGGGGGATTTGCGTCAACGGTGACGTTTTGTCTTGTCGAGTTTAGGGTCCTTATCAAGGAGGGATACAATCTATTTTTGTATTTCAACATATTTAGAGATTTATTATAATTACTAAGTAATTTCTACTGCCATTTATTTATAATCACTTTTGGAACGAAGTTCCTTATCGCGCGTAACGAAAGGGGGCTAGGCGGAAAAAATTAAGACGAAAAGTTGTAACGACACTTTTTGCTATCTTTGTCGTTTGCATTTACATCTCTCTATCTATCTATCTATCTATCAGCCGATATACACGTCCACTGCTGGACATAGGCCTCCCCCAACGACTTCCACACATCACGGTCCTCCGCCACTCGCATCCACCGGCTTCCTGCGAAGCGTGTGATGTCATCAGTCCACCTTGCATTTACATAATGGTCAGTATTTTCGAGACATTGCATAAGTGCATCCGTGGCGCAATTGGCTAGCGCGTTCGGCTGTTAACCGAAATGTTGGTGGTTCGAGCCCACCCGGGGGCGATATATTTTTGTTTCCCAAAATTATTGATTTGTTGTACATAATCTATACCAATATTATAAATGTGAAAGTTTGGATGGATGGATAGATGGATGGATGTTTGTTACTCAATCACGCCAGAACGGCTGCACGGATCTGGATGAAATTTAGCACAGAGATAGATTATAGTCTGGAATAGCACATAGGCTACTTTTTATCCCGGTAAAATGTATGGTGCCCGTGGGATAGATTTATTTGAATTTTTCATAGCGCAAAGGATCGACACGATTTTTTGCGCGGGTAACACCGCAGGGCGCATCTAGTAAATAATAAAGGAACTTCGTTCCATCCGGGTGTCCCTTGACACCTTTCAAGTTTTTTATTATATGCTTAAGGAGAGGTAAGCAAAGCAGAGGTATAAGATCGTAGTGTGGATTATCCCCTTCAAGATGTGCCTAGGTTACAGTGCCGGTGGATGATAGTGTTAATAGCCCTAAAAGGCTTTTAGTTTAGAAAGGCCTACGCCAAGCAATGCGCATTATACGAGTGATAATCTTCTATAAAAAATCTGTAAAATAAACCTCCACAGTAGACTTTGATAGACCGAAAGATATCCTATTTTGGTAAGCGTAAGAATTATTTTTATCTAATGCGGATTACCATAAAAACATACGTTTGCGGTACAGAACCCGCCTCAATGGACTGAGGGCGAATTTGGTATATTATAATACGTGTATAGAAATTAAACATCCACGACTTGGGTACAAACTTTCATGCTTGACACACGATGATTATCCCTACCAGGATTCGAACTCGAGACCCATGGCACAGAATGCAGGAGCACGACCATCTGCGCTAATCAGGTCGCGCCAATCTTCGCGCGTTCCGAGAATCTTCATGGGGGAATTTCAAAGGTTCTTATAAATCTGCAAATAATTCTTCAAATTATCATTCATCCTTCTTTAATTTGTACGACCACCCTAGATTTCCTTTCCAAGCTGTATCGAAGCGCTTTAAGTCTCTACCATGTCATCTCATACATCATGTTTTTCATTCTTTCTTTCTATTTATGATCAACATATAATATAAGACAAAGTAAATAGAGTATTTCCATGTTCCTTTTCCCACAAAGCCCTTCCTTTTCCCAAGTATTTAAACTGTAGGCATTGATCAATCGTGTATATTGTTAATAGCAATACGGAGAATCGCTTGGTGTCTAAATCCATCGTATTTGATAGTGCTCAAGCGCCCTAAGATTACACTGATGGTGTTTCTATGTAATCTACACTATTTAGCTCGGCCATGCCTCTGATGCGTATGGGGGATTAGAATAAAGCAATATATTTCCGACTCAATGCCTAATACCTTTGAGTATGGATTAAAATGATTGATTGAATCGAGCAACTACTTCACAGAGAAATTCAAGATTACAAAAAAAATTGGCAAATTTATAAAAGAATGAATCTATTTACATTGGTATTACGTAGATTTTTTGAGGGGCAAGGCGTTTTTTAATTCCCGTTGTAAATAAATGAAAACGTTCTATAAATTTGTGTGCAAGGTTTCAACCTCAGAGATAATGTACTCCGTGGTTTCAACTGACGACGAACTTTAAACAACTCTTTTGCATCGGGGGTAGAAATATAACGATACAAATGAAAAATGATGTGTCAAACGCTTAAGATAAATCTTGGGGTCGCATATGCACTCTAAAATTGTCTCCGTCCATTGACCCTACTGTCTCAACTATGAAGATCATAGTACAATTCCGTAAATATTTTGTTTTTAGTTAAAATTTAAAAAAATATTTTATCTTTTTATAACTAGATATTAATATCTCAATGTTGTATATTGTACTTAAAAACTTTAGACTATTCAATTTTGTGGCATTTATTTAGGTTTTTAATATTGAATAACATACCTAGATGAAAATTAATAATATCTCTTAAAATATTTTTTTATGACTGTACACACATCATTTTAGAACACGACTGTACGTTATACTAGCGGACATTGCAAAAAAAAAGATTATAAATGATATCTGAGCTCAAATTCCGTATGCTATCAATAGTGGTGCAGACCCCATCTCTCCCTGCTTCGAATGGGGCATGGTAATCTTTACCATAGTGTAACGAGAGGTCCTTTCATTCACTTATAGTTGAGGAATATACAGAGTGTTACGAAATAAGTAGGTACATCTACATAATGGTTTTTTAAGAAAAAATAAACATCATGTAATGTAACACTTTCACCTTTACCATTATTCCCAAAGTTCGCTAAAAACGTTAACATAAAATTTGAAATATGGTCTGCATTCACCTGAAAAATCGATCCAGCTGATTATAGGTACCTCAAGCATAAAGTATATCACGTGAATGCTATCGTTCATCAGCTGAAAAAATATTAAAGTATCACGTTTGAGCCAACTATAATAATTTCGGTAGGCTCATAATATACAATGTAATTTAATACCAAAACGAATCACCCAATATAAAATAGAGACACGTTCGTATCGATATCATTTTTCATTGTTGAGAGTGCAGCACTATTGTTGAGATGATAGATCGTATTGTCCATGTACTATTAGTGGGGATTGCGTCCAGCCTCGATCGAGGCGCGTTGCGCCTTTTCAGAGGCGCTCGTGTGGCGCGAATCGGGAATGCGGTGCTGAGTGAGTCATTTAGATCTATCAATTTGATGGTACATCACAGTACAGTTCAGAAGTAAATTGTGTTTCGTTTTTTTATTTTATTTATTCCAGCCATTTATTTATGATTAATTTCTATATCCTTTACGGCTTTTTAGACAAGGTTTCTTGAGCGTTTTCTACTGTTGTAACTGCTTTCCTTATGGGTTTTATTTATCTTTAATTCATGATTATTATAAGTATTTATCTATATGGTATAAATGGTTTTACATTATAACCTCTTCGATATTTTGTATCTCATGTATACAGAGAACAGAGTCCTAAAATCTATTCAATTTATCAGATGCGTCAAGAGTAAAATAATACAGTTGCTTAATTTATCCATTCGCAGAAGGGATGTGATTTACTAGGATTTATATTTATGCTATATAAAGTCGTATTCCTATAGCATGAAAGTTAATTTTTGATATTATTTAATGTCAATAACTGTCGTTTGAGGCAAAATGGTGAAACTCACAGCTCGGGCATTATTCCGAAAACCTAGAGCATGTTTAAAAAAAATGCATATCCACTTGATTTCAATGCAAATTGGTTCGCGGTCCATAGCTCCGTGAGTAATGTCCTATTGGTCGTTGACAATCAACCGAAGACGTTATACGGGGCAGCCATTGTACTACAATATAATGTTGGATTATTCCGCCCAATCTAAACATATCACATCACCAACAAGTGCGGTGCTCCATTAACGATTACAATTAATCTGCCTAATGAATGTTTGCGCGGATGTGACCACTCCATCTGGCCAAACATTTGGTCAAACCCCGCTTATGTTTGGCGCTATTTACCCTCCACTTCACTGCTGACGAGGTTTCATTGTGCCTATTGGTTACCTCTGACACAGGCCCCGATGATAATTAAATGTTACTGGTAGTTGATTGTGCTAAATGTGTTGTTATAGGTGCAATTTGTTAGATAGATAATACTTTATTGTACACCGATACGTAACAATACAAACAAATCATTTAATAGGACCGACCCACACTCCTGCCACAGTTACTCCTGTAAGCCATGATCCACAGCGGTGACCAACGAAGTCGCTGAGGTATCGATGATCGGTGAGTCCCGAGGAAAAGCTAATTGTCTTGGTTGGAAATAAAATTATCCACTTCCCTCCATTGCAAAGTGGGACACAAAAAACAACTGTATATAGCAGACTGCCACAGAAATTACACACACATTACGAATACCAGGCACACTTTATTGAAAGAGGGTTTCAGACCATATTCTACCACGTGCCGATTGGCGAACTTCACACTCCTTTTTCACGTACAACGACATCTGCCTCCACCGTAGGTACAGTAAATGATAATCATTATTAATAACGAGATTATGTTTGCCAATGATCACAATACTTCAAATGTAAGTCTGAAATCAATCGCTAAGCCAATAAATCACTCAACACACGTCCGTATCGGCGGCTGTCAGTAAGTTGACCCAGGCGGAGCTGTAGGTAATCACTCAGGCGACTATCTGGCAGGCGGCTAGTTCGGCGCTTTGTTTACAATGCTCTTATCACGGCACATTGTTCAAACACTGCCAATGTTGCCCGCTTCATGGAGTATCTAAGATTATACTTGGTTATGGAGTGGTTGTCTGCTAATCGAAGCTGCTCAGCTACAGATAGTTGAATTAATTTGAACAAAAACAAATAATTATTAAAGAACCTGTTATCTCGTAAACAATTTTCTTTGTCGAACCAGCGATAGCTCTGAGCACATCTGATAGTTTATCTAATTCACTGAGCTTGTAGTGTTTTTATCTTATCTAGAAAAACTAATAATTTGTCTACTTAAGGTGTACTTAACTTTAAAAGTGTAAAATATTTAACAGGTACATTAGTATACAGTTAACTTTCCTATATAAAAAAATCAAATTATTCGAAACTAGATGTTCTAGTAAACTTCGTACCGCCAAATGAATCATCTTTATTATTATTTTTTTAGTGAATTTTCCGGTGTTTTAATAGTTATTCTGCTCGAATAACTATTAAAACATCGGAAAATTCACTCGTCAGGGCGGAGACAAATTAAAAAAATCTAAGGTAAAAAAAATCGGGCCACCCGTTCTTGAGTTATAAATGGTATAACTAACATGACTTTGTTATATAGATAAAGATAGACTTTAAAATAGCACCACATAAGTGCGCGTTAAAACCCTACTCGGCCTTGATTATAAAAAAATCAAACATCATTTACGGATTTATTTTATACCGCAACGGGCTCGTCATTGAACTCTTAAAATATTTTACCCTATTTTTGCTACACCTTATATAATACGACTAAAGTCCAATGCACAAAATATAATCAAGTTGTAGTTTGTTAATTTTAAAAATAATATGCTGCCCTGTTTATAAAACTTGCCTCAAAGTATACCATATCCCAACATTCGTAGCTTCAACATCATTTAAACAAAACAGGAGGCCAACTGCGGGCTGATTAATAGCGCCCCGGCGTAGCACGTCCAAATGAATACTGTTTAGATCTAGATATTTAGATTCCAGATATCTTCAGTCTGTATACTGTCTGGTCCGGTGATAAATCTAATTCACCGTGTACTGGAATACCCGAAATTGGTACTTTTAGATTTTTGTGTTTCTGCTTTGTTATGTGACACGGTTGCGCATGCTTTGTTTCGTGTTATGTTAAGATCAGAGCCAAAAGAGCTTATCAATTATTGGTTAATAATATATTGTAATTTCAATTTTCGATTCTTACACGATGAAATCAATACAAAAGTTTGATATTATTGATTAATGTCGATAATATTTATTATAATTAAAATACAATTTTTTTAACTTCGATACTGCTTAATTCTTTCTTTCGATTTTGATTTCCAACTGATAATACTAGACAGTATTTCACAACACGGCAAACCAATGATTAATGTGACGTCGTATTCGTTGATCATGACATCGTGATAATTATCCAGCCACCAATGTCTAGACCCTCAGCAGTCAGTGAGTGAGTACCACGTGCAGATGAGATACTTCCATACTCCTCCCACTCTATCCAATAAATATAACAAAAATAATTACCACTCTTCTCCGATTTGCAGCCAACCCTCGTATCTCCCGATCACTTGCTAAATGAAGATAAACACTCCCGCGATATAATGACCCATTCGGCCGGCAGATGGCGCTGTATCATTATTAGATGATATCCTCAGCGCACATTAGGTAGATGGATGGCTCTCATTACGCGTGCGGTAACTGGGCCAACAGATCTTGAATCTGTACATTTGTTTTGTTTTTGGTTGGACGACCTGTCGAGATTGACCTTTGTGGATGTTCAGAATTTGATTTAAGGTCGAGTGCCTAATTTAACACATTAATTTTCGTTGCGGGCAGCAATCACGCTTTACAACGCGCTGTGCTCTTCAGGGGAAAATGTCCTTCGCACATTATGATCAAGCGATTAAAATTATTATGCAATTGTATGGTGACATACATAGAGACGTTATACATTTCGCTGAGCCTGCAGCATTATTGCTGAAAATGTTATTTTCTGTCTAAGAAAATACTTATCATCCGAGGCCTGAATAATTATGTATCAGATTGACAAACAAATCATGGTAAGATTCTTTTAGTTTATTTGACAGCGAGAAACGATTTATAAGAAATAAACATATTTACTCAATTATTAATGAATACCTACGTCAATATTCGGTGCTCTGCATATGTGACTTTTAAGGAGTGTTCTAGTAGTTTTATGAACTTACATTACAACCCTTTTGTGAAAATGAAGATGATGTAAGACACTTTGAAACAAAACCCATGTATTTTAAAAGTTTATTGTAACACTTTCGAAGCAGTGCGGAACTGTTGTTTGAACTCAATTGTTGGGGGCTGAAGTTGGACCAGGTTTTTACATGGAAAACATAATAAAACATAGAGCTTGAGTCTACAGCTCTGACCTTTAACCTTCAGAATATAGTTACGTTAAGCGATTCACTCTCAGTATTTCTGTAATTAAATTAGGACAAAAACTTTTTACCTAAACCTCAAAAAAAACCTAGAAGATAATTTGCATCTTTATCATGGGAATAATGTTAAAGCCTTTGGGTGACCTACTGCTGGCAAAAGGCCAGGCCATCATATTACAAAAAAAATACAGGATATACCTAATCCACTACCCTGGACCTTGTACGGCTTTCAAGAACGGGTTTTTTCTCAGACATGCAGATTTCTTGACGATGGTTTCTGTCACAGTTTAACAAGTGATAACCATGGTTCAATCTCGCACATGAAATCCAGCGAGTGGACAACCTGTTTGGTTTCACTGTTTTTTTTAAACTACTAATACAACTTATTTTGTATAATTCACCAGTACCTGTCGATTTGGTAATCTAACGTCTTCTGCCTAAAACCTTTTTATTATCACAAAAGATAAAAGCCTTGGTCCCGAATTGTCGCGTTGAAAAAACAATCATTATTCATACGACTGTGCCGTTGGATCGTAATCTTTTAAACCTTTGAAGGCCCTTGACGAAATGTTCCTTCCTCCTTACCCAAAGCTTACCCACCCACTCATTTAGTTGATAAGCTTTTTCATATATTTTTGTTTATTTTCATTTTAATTGTATTTTGATTTAATTTTAATTTTATTAAATTTTTAATCTTTATTTCGTTTAATTCACAACGAATAATGTTTTACGTTTCATCTTATCTTATTTTTAAAGAATAATGTTTTATTTCATTTTATTTTATTTCATTTTTGTTCTAGTTTAAGAAATTGAAATTATATACCATTTAAAATTTACTTGTATGTTAAATAGTGTACCGAGCTCCAAGATACAGACATTGTCTAGTTTGGAGCTCACAAATACTTTGTTGATGTAAATGTTAATTGAAATAAATATTCTTATTCTTATTCTAACATATATACAAAATAAATTAAATTACTTCCTTACTGCATGAAAAAAGACGAATTTCAATACGATGGTTTGCAATTGTTTTGCGATCGCTGCTAAAATATCATTTTTTTATAAGTAAAGGTAATCTTGAAGGTCAATAAAAACCCGTTTAAAAGACCACATCGCTGACGTGGAACACCGACGCTCCACGAATCTTGGAATCTGTGAACACATACTCCTGTACATGTTCACAGATTCCAGGCTTTGTGGACTTCTCACCCGCTATTATATCAGAATAGACCAACTACAGATCCTCGCGAAATAACACCAATTCCGATCAAGGATGATACGTGAGGCCTTTGAAGTTAAAAAAAAACCTAATTTCAATAGGGAACCACAGGCTTGGATCCAGTAAATTATATAATTAAATCCAAAACCAAGGGCACCACTGCAGGAACTCAAGACACTGTGAGAACTTCCTGCGTAGATCGTACCTGTAAGCAGCCGAAACGTCGGGAACATAAAAAAACATAAAATAAACGCAATAAAATCCGTATAATTAGTTATATTTCAATGTATAGTTTTCGCGTAAATATAAGAAATCAATATAAAGTTAATGTATCTATAATTTATTTAATTGCTAACTGCAACCAAATTAAGCACACTTAGTTAGTGTAGGACAGCCTGTGGCCAGGTAGAGTGACGACCGGCGGAAAGTGGACGACATAAATTGGATGTAGAGCTTAAGAGCGAGTGCCAAGCTCAGTGGCGTGATTTGGTGGCCTTATTCAGCAGTGGAGAACAATATACTGATGATGATAATCATTATATCAGGTAACCAACTAGTCAAGCTATTGAATTCTTAATCGGCCACGTTTCTTATATCATTGACAACTACGAGGTAATCGCAGTTATGATTTTAATTTTTTGTTCAGACACTCTTCAGAATCATCACAGATAAAATATATTCTACAACAAAACGAAATCAGGCTCCAGGGTCTCTTACGCTCGTCCCTTAAAAACTGGAAGGTCTACTTTGAATAATGTTGTTAGTTCAACAGTACATCACTGGTGATGCCTATGCAAATCGGGAGGATTGAGTTTCGACGGGTCCAGAATCATTATATAGGCTGTTATAAACTAAAATGCTATTGTTTAGAAGTAGTTTCTTTACATTTGCATCGTTTGTATGGACTGTTTTCATGCTCCATACTTGTGACTCAAGTATTGAAATTAATAGACCTCCATACGTTGCAGTAAACCGTGTTTGGCATATTTAAAATTGTAATCCGCAGTTGAATGTACTCTGTCTGCTGGCAACACTGGCGCGCACACACAAATAATGTTCCGATAATAAATTCAATAGCTCACAATAGCTACACGTTACATTAAATTATCAAGTACACGTGTACCTAATATAACCAAGTCCACAGGACGCTTGTTAACAAAATGTCGATTCTTACAATCGAAAAACCGTCATTCGGACTTCACCCTCGCGCTGCGGGGGCGCCCCCTGGCGTCTTCTCAACTCATCACAGATAGATGAATTCGAAAGACATAAATTGTTTACGTTTACAAAATATTTTAAAATAATATTGTTAGCAACACGTTTTTTCATAAAAAAAATACGTTGCAACTTACATGAAAGCAATGGGTCCTTAATTTTTTTTTACAAAGATTTCGCTTTTGCCGTAGGTACAGAAAATTGTATACATAATATTTCTTTTCAAAGATTTTTCTTAGAAAGGCAAACTAGAGTAAGTACTTCGGACCTCTCGCTAATGAGGTCCGTTCTTTAACGATTTTCTGAAAGCTTCGTCAAGGGTCATACTCATCGAATTTACTCCAATTAAATAAATTATTCGTTAGGTATGACACGCCTCTTGATCGTCACTGTAGCTCTATATTAGTTTGGTTTAGTACTTTAGTAAACGATGTAGCAACGGCTATAGCGTAGCGTCGTAGCGGTTCTACGTGCTCCGCAATGCCTACGCCACGCGTGATTACGGAGCCAAACGTTGGATTAGAACAACACACCCACTTGTGTTTTACATGTCTCGTTTTCCCACCTCCACAATTCCACCAAACACGTCAATTGATTGATAACAGTTGCCAATAAGATAATAATAGTATCACACACACAACACAATGAAAAACTAAATATAAGAAAAAAATCAATTATTATTTAGATGGGAACAAATTTATTTTTCAAAATTGATATTTCGTAATTCTGTCTTTACATAATGATTAAAAAAGCGCTAAAGAAGCGCAGGTTTATATACTAGTATAGTCTTTCTGAATTACGCTGTATAATAGTTTACACAGATATATTATTAAACATTCGTATGTTTGTAATCAGGTCATGAACACGAGCTCATCACACAAAAAAACACAGCAAGCAGTAACAGCTGCGCTAACCTGGTCTTCAAGAAGCCCAACACAAGGTTGAAAGTCCGTCACGAGTACTAGGAACCGATAAAAGTGAAGGGAAAGAATAGTGGAATGCTCTTTGTCAATGGCCAAATTTCCTTTACACGATTTTTTCGATTGTGAGCTCAATCAATCTGACTCATTAAAAGTACGTAACGAGATCACTAATTATCGATTTAACGAAGAGAGTGCTTTTAAAAGATTACTGTTAAATAAGTTAACGTTAAGTAATTAAGACCTGTTTGGGATATTTTGGAAATTCGTTTTCTGTGTTTAACAGGTTTATACTTTAATTAAATTGCGATGTTCTGGGAAATTATTTTGCGACAAAAGATACCTATTAAGATTCTGATACAATTGGGCTCAAAGGTAGGATTACAATTTGTGCGATGAACCTATTTTCATCAGAATAAGTGTTTTTTCGTATAATCTTCAAAGTGTTCAAGGTGGAAGCGCTAGATTTCGAAATTCAAAATTTCAATAAAATATTTTTGTTATTTAGACTATTATATAATCTCACTAAATATTTACAACAGAAAAGTAAAAAAAAAAACTTAAAAATGACATGAAAACAAACTATGTATCAAAAAGACCTTGTCCGCGTGGAATGGTGGCAAGAATGCTGGCTGCATTTCCTCGCTGTATAATCAAACTAATTTTTTGAGCGAGGAAAGAGCCAGCCCTCCTGTCACCTGTGGAGGCAATTAACTTTAATTTAACTAATTAATTTAATTATTTAATTAATTAATTTAGGCAATTAATTTCAATTGTTTTATTTTTTTTACGAAATATGGATACATCTTTTTGATTTATTTTAGTTTTATACGACATTGGCATTGTGCATTAGATACCTTAATGTATTAAGTTTGCTTGACATTTTACCTAAGGCGATACAAAAGTCCGAAGTTTGTAAAAACCGCTAACTAACTTTGGAGTTTTGTTTCATTAAAAAATAATTTTAAAGAATGTCTTGCCTTTGTCGCGAAAAAAAAATCAAAACATTTTTTGTAGAAATTAAAAACTCAATATTATGAATTTTGCGCCCTGACCTAGCGTTTTCACCTTAAACGAGTTAAAAGCTTTGATAGAGCGGTGTGGCAAATTACTTTAAATAACATAGTTATCGTATTAAGGACGTCATACACGTGTTAACAAAATAATGGTAGGTATTTTGACAAGGCACGCGCGGAACAAGAAACATAAACATACCTACAGTCGAGTTAATTTTGGATCATAGAGCATGGATTTCTTTAATGGAAGACGGTCATGACCGTTGATTTATTCAACAGCATAGTCAGGGTATAACAATAAGCTCTTATTTTAATTTTTGTTCAACCTTTACGCAGATGGCTCTTACTGGCTTAAGCACAATCTTTTTAAGCAGTGTAACGTTAATATAGACGTCTTCCATCCTGCTCACACTGCATAATTCATAAATAAGTGTGACAGTGGCAGCATGATTTCTTCACGACGATAGGACTAAGAGTTCCTACTATCCCTAGTATGTTTTCTTATAGAATCACCGGTGATTTGCGCGCTGTTAGCACATTACAATACCGATTCAGTAGGAAATACTGGAATAATTTCCGTCCCTACTTGAAAAGTTTTTTTTCTAATCCCTACTATTTCATGACTTAATCGCAATTAAAATAAAACTATTGTTATAACTACCCGAGGTTCCCTGTGTTAAATTTGGTACCCAGTTTTACAAGACACTATTCAAATAACTTTATATAATTCCAACTATTAATTGTTACTAGATGTCGCTAAATGTGCCACATTTAAGTAAATCAAGCAAAATGAATCACCTCTATTCGTTATTTATTCTTTGGCATGTGACCGTATACTTTGTAATTTCTTACCTGAGTCTCATTAATTGTGGTCACGTGCAGGTCACGTGACCCTTGGTACACAGAATTCAGGATTTCACGGGACCGTGCTGCTGGTCCTATGTTACTGTTGTTGACTGTTTTCAGTTTTGCACGCGAAGTAGAGATGACAACCATAATATTTTTATCTGATAGAGCAGAAAAAACACAATGAAATTATTATATATAAATATAATAATTTCATTGTGTTTTTTCTGCTCTATAACTGCCATGACTGCCAGACTTTACTTGCTACTCTCAAATATGCGTACTTATTACCAGATATTCCAGGAATTGGACAAACTTACCGTTGTCTGTTATTATAGTTTGCCCTGGACGGCTAGTCTCAATAGTGGCAGACTGTCACTATTTACTCGATGGTAAACGAGTACCACCAGCTAACCATCCAGTTATAACCAGCTATGGATGTCAAAAGAGTCACGTGAACCACAGTGTAATGAGACGGCTTCAAGAACTATGCAAATTAAAGTAAATTTCTTTCAATCAGGATAAAGACAGGGGCTGGCTCTTTCGTCGCTCAAAAATTAGTTCGATGATACAGCGAGGAAATGCAGCCAGCATTCTTGCCACCATTTCACGCGGACAAGGTCTTTTTGATACATATTTTTAAATATTTTTTTTTTTCCCGTTTGTAAATATTTAAGTTATCTTAATTGTAATAATAACTTCTTTTGAACCACAAATAAGGTATTAAAAAAATCAGAATAATGACACGAAATTTGAAAACAAAAATAATATGTTTCGATTATCAAATATAGGTACACCAATATAAATACATACATACACAACAGACCAGTAGTTTGGGTTTTAACTCGACGCGACCGGGCGAATTTTGTTCGAGAGTTCATAAATCTGTCACACGTCAAAGTAAGCCGGGTATCGAACCGGCCAGCCCTCCGGTAAATTATCAACTAACCGCCTCCAGCACTGCCCGATCCTCGTGCGAGCTGCTGTACACCGAAACCGAACCTAAACATTACTTAAAAGTTGGAAAATATGAAAAAATCATCTCCTTGTCTTCAGGAAAACTTGCATTCAAATTGTAGATACAATAATGAATAGATAGTGGTACTTATAAATCCTCCCAATTCAGGGGCGGATCCAGGATTTCATTTAGGGAGGGACAATTTTGTTTAAGGGCGGGGGGGGGCAACTGTGTATGAGGGGGGGGGGGAGGAATGGCACCCATCGCCGCCCCCCCCCTGTATCTACCCCTGTTTTAATTTCAGGTATTAAGGATTGAAATCACCGGAGAAATCGTTACTAGAAATGGTTAAACCACTCGACTATCAAGCACCATCCATGCCGTGTATGAAAAATGGTGGGCAAAGATGTAAAATCAATCAAATCATCAATCAATCAATCAAACATTAATGGAATATTTTTTATCGATTAGCAAAATTAAAAGATCCATTAATTGTTACATTCTAATACGCACATGTACACATTAATAAGCCAGTAGTGAGACGGCAATGAAATAACAGCATTTAATCAACCATAAATCAACGTTAAACTGCTGATAATTTCAACGCTAAGCCCGCATTTCACACTCGAGCCGGCAATTAGCCGTGATCTGTCTGATTAACATGCGTTATTGGAGCGGACGGAGCGATGCGTGTGGGGTCCCACTTCGAGATATCAGCGGGCAGGTGCTTACGCGGAAAGTGACTGAACGTAGAGCGTCAATATACTTAGAGCCCTTTAACAGGAGTGCGACGTCCTATATGTTCGTAATAGCTCTTACGTAACCTGTATAATATGTAAACATTGTAGTCATGTTCATCAGAGAAATTTGCATTCAGATTCTTAGGTACGTATATATGACAATTATCAAAGTCCTTATACTTTGTACGTCCTTTGAAGTATAATTGATTTAATGCATGCCAGCTCAATTGATGTGATGCTTATTTTAATGTGTTGATAACTTTCAGCGAGTACTATGTGACTGTTAGCTCCATCTAGTGTTCTCAAAACGCTTACTTTAACGAACACTAGATGGCGCTAGCAAAAACGAATAGCACTTCTGTCACTGTCACTAATGTTTAAGTCAAAGCAATAGACTATTAGCTCTGTGTAAAACCATAGACAAACTGTATTGTTCTGTGAGAAATAAAAAAGTTAATTCAATACACATAGACAGCAAAGACTCAGCAACACGAACTTTTCATTTATTACTTAAACTTAAACTACAACGCAGGAAGCGACCGGCGTGCTGGCAGTCATTCAGTGACTTAAATATATAATACAGTATACTTCCAAAACTTACTGCTACATGAGAGTAAACAGTAACTCCTAATTTAATTTTAACATCATCGATAATGTCACTGTCATTCTTATTTATGAAATCTGTTATGTGAGCGGGATGGGAGAAGCTTGCGTTACCGGAGTGCTTAAGCCAGTGCTAAGTAACCGCTACTCGCCCCGCTATCACTGCGCCCCCTTACACTGCTTAACACCGACTAACTGTCGGCTTGGCTCCTACCGACACGTGATCTTTCAGGTGTTACTCCTGATTAATACGCAGCCGGTATGTGAGTTACTGTGACGTCATTGAAGCGTTTGTGCACCGATGCTCAGATAGCCAATCAAGTTTGTAATTAAGCTAACCAATTTATATAGATCCTTTAAGCTTAAAAAATAGTTCTCAAATGGTCCTAAATTAGGCCTGCGTCTGGCTGGATTTTTCATTATTTTATTGATGCTGTTTTTTCACTCTTTAAATCCAGTTCTATTTTCACGAATTCAAAATGTATCCAGAATCAAATTGAACTTGCTTTAAGTTTACCTTTTAAAAAAAATATTGGATTGTAGTAGTCGGTATTTTTATCCGACTTCAAAAAGGAGGTGGTTCTCAATTCGGTTGCATTTTTTATTTATTTTATCTTATAAATAATAAGACCAACCCTGTTTAATGTCCTACTGTTGGCCACAGGCCTCCCATTAATGCGAGGGGGTGTTAGATAATAAACTCCTCGGAGTACAGAAAACCAAATCTGTCAGTCACTTGCTTGTCAGATCTCTACGAGATGTGGAAAAAGCGCGGGAACCCCGAAACTAAAGGCGCCTTTTTTGAAAATAATTTTCAGATTATTAATTTATTGATATAGTTGCATTAAATTATTAACTTTTTCCAGTTTTCCCATTATGGGGAAACGTAAAAAAAAGAAGACTACAGAAGATGAGGCTGTAGATGATAATAATTGGATTGATGCCAAGCAAGACTCGTCCGAGGAGTCGAGTTCTGATGAGGAATCTAACGAGCGGAAGTATAAGCCATATTATGTGTCTGATTATAACAGGAGGTATCCTGAAGATTCATTACTTACTGATTATGTAGTCTTTGTAGAGTCTAGCGATGAGAAAAGACCAATAGGTACGCGGGACATGATGTCTCTGTCTACTCAAGCAAAAAGATTTAATAAGGGTATTAAGTTCTTGCAGTCTATTAATAAATATAAGATAGGTGTGCATTTTGAGAAACCCACATTGGCGAATGCTTTTTTAAATAATAAAACATTTATGATTGATTACCATTTTAAAGCGTCAATCCCAGCAGCGGGTACCGAGGTGACTGGTGTCATTACTAGTGTCCCTGTGAACATATCTAATTTCAAGATTTTTAAACTATTATCTACATATAGAAAAATAATATGTGTTAAGCGCATCATGAAAAAAATACGGTTTGACACAGGAGGTAGCAGCTTGCAGCCGACAGGAACAGTCGCAATCACATTTGCGTCCAATGCTCTGCCTGATCATATTGACCTCAACGGATGGCGGTTTGTAGTCAGACCATATATCCCACCAGTGAAACAATGCTACAATTGCCTCAGGTATGGCCACCTTGCTAAATTTTGTAAGAATGCGGTGAAATGCTCCATATGCAGCGAAAGTCACTCATACAAACAATGCAGTACTCCAGTGGAGAAGGCTATATGTGTACACTGTAAAGGTAATCACGTCAGTATATCTGGTCAATGTCCAATTAAAAAAGAAAAAATAAAAGAAAATCAGGCATCCCTTAACAAAAGTACATTTGCTGATCTATTTAACAAAGATAATTACCCTGAACTTAAGAAAAATAACTCGACAGATATTTTATTATCATTACTGAATAAAGACGATATTTTAAATATTATTTTAAATTCTATCACTAAAATAATTATGCTTAACAAAGCTCAAGAAAAAACAATATCCTCCCAGTTAATTAAAGATGTTCTCATAGATACAGTTAAAGCCAAATAACTTTTATTTTCATTATGGACCAGTTGAATCTACTTCAATGGAATGCACAGAGTTTAATAAGTAATCGTTTTTTATTCACACAGTTTCTTTATGAGAATAATATACACATTGCTCTTGTCTGTGAAACTTGGCTCAAGTCACGACATAATTTTAGAGTTACAGGATATAATATTATAAGACTTGATTCTGGTAATGATCACAATGGTGTAGCTATACTTTTACATAATAAGATTAACTACCGTATTATTAATACTTTTTCTGATGATTCCATTCAAAATATTGCAGTTCAAATTTCATATGGTAATAAACAATTTACATTAGCTAGTGTTTATATTCCTCCGAATCCACCAATAACTTTTACTAAAACTAAATTAGATAATTTAATTCAAAGTCTTCCTGAGCCAGTATTTATTGCGGGTGACTTTAATGCTCATAATACTATGTGGGGGTGCTCTTCATCAGACCCACGTGGCATGGATGTTCTTGCAAGTATTGATGATAATAATCTTGTGATCTTGAATGATGGTCAGATGACTACTGTAGGTTCCCATAGATGGAAGCAGAATGCGCTTGATCTTACTTTAGTGTCTCCTTGTTTAGCTTCAGCATGCAATTGGCAAGTGTATAGTGATGACTCTCTTGGGAGTTATCATTTTCCTGTAATCACAAATGTCACAGTTCTTAATGATGGTTTTCATGAAACATCTACAAGAAACATTAATTTAAAATTAATTAAGTGGTCTAAATATAGTATTGCAATTGCTTTTCTTATTGCTAATCATAATTTTGACTATTCTGATTCCTTGCAGTGTTATATTGATCTAGTAGAATTAATTAAACAAGCAATGCAAATGTCTCTTCCTTCTAATCAGGCTCCTTATGATCGGCCTTCGCGGCCAGTAAGCAGATTCAATAGAAGGCCACCTTTACCTTGGTGGAATAATAAATGTAGAGAAGCAGTTTTAAACTGTAAGAATGCTTATTTGACCTTTAAAGTTGATCCTTCGGAATCGAATTATATTGAATTCAAACGGTTACAGGCTGTTAAAAAACTAATTTTAAAAACTGAAAGACAACTTAGCTGGAAACAGCTGTGTGAATCTTTTAATCGTTCTACACCATTGTCTAGAATATGGTATTATATGAAAAAGTTTAATAAAACATTTGTTCACAATAATACATCTGTTGTGAACTCAAGTTGGGCTAATGAATTTTTGTCTAAATTTACTTCTGACACAGTTGAACTACCGCTGACTTCCCAGTCATGTAGTAATAACTCTGTCTTTGATTATCTTTCTCGACCTTTTACTTTAAAAGAGTTAGATTCTGCTATCAATTCTAGGAAAGATACTACATGTGGCTTAGATTCTATTCCATATAAGTCTCTTAAAAATATGAACCCTGTGTGTAGACAAGTAACATTAAATGTTTTTAATACTTTATGGTTGTCATCTGTTATCCCAGACGATTGGAAAGTTGACTGTCTAGTACCTGTTTTGAAACCTGGCAAGATGCCACACAAAGCTGACTCCTACAGACCAATCGCTCTTACTTCATGCATGAGTAAAGTATTTGAGCAACTTATAAAAAATAGACTAGAATTTTACATAGAAAGCAACTGTCTCTTACCATCAAATCAATTTGGTTTTAGACGTGGGAAGTCTTCAAGGGAGAGTATTGAACATCTGCAATTAGATATTTTCAATTCTATTAAAAATAACAATGTATTGATAGGTGTATTTTTTGACATTGTTGGCGCATTTAATAATGTTAATCATCACATTCTTGCTACAGAATTAAGGTCTCTGGGTATTCCTGAAAAAATAGTGCAATGGGTGTTTAATTTCTTACATGGTAGAAAAGTATTTGTTAAAGTTAATAATAATACTACTTTATTAGGTCCTAGATTTAGTTTTAAGGGTGTATGTCAAGGAGGAATTTTAAGCCCTCTCATTTTTATATTATATATTCATAAATTAAATATTATTTTGGGTACGAAAGTATCGAATTTGCAGTATGCAGATGATTTAGTTATTTATGCTTCTGGGTCAAATGTAAGAGATTTGGTGTCATCTGTGAATGAATCACTGGAAAAGCTTCATTCATATTTTTCATATTTAAATTTAGATATAAGCACAGAGAAGAGCAAAGTGGTGGTTTTTAACAAAATTCGTCCTTTTAATGTAAGCTTATTTTATAATAATTCTATCTTACCTGTTGAAAGTTGTGCTAGGTTCCTGGGCATAATTTTCACCAATAATTTATCTTGGACTAAGTATGTGAATTCCATTGCAGACAGGGCTTCTAGGGCATTTAATGCTTTAAAGGCTCTGGCTGGTACAGGTTGGGGAGCTGATCCTAAAATTTTATTAATGTTATATAAATCCATAGTTAGGAGTCATTTCGAGTATGGCTTCCTTTGTTATGCTTCAAATAAAAGGTTAGTGAATAAGTTGGATGTCATTCAAAACAAAAATCTGAGGCTCATTACTGGTGCTATGAGAACAACTCCTATTGTTTCTTTGCAGGCTGAATGCCTTACACCTCCTCTTATTTTAAGATTTAAATACCTTAAATTTCGGTTTTTACTTAATATAATATCTATGTCCAATCATCCCCTCTTTAGAAAAATACTGTCATTTTACAATAGTTTTTCACCTATTAATGAATCTGCTCCATATATACTTCGTGATTTTACTGATATTATACAATATGATCAGCAATATACTATTCACAAATCTATGAATACTTTATCCTGCTATAATGGCACTTATGATAGTAAATTTGGTAATTTGAACATCAATATTAAAGAAACGATGAGTAGTAAAGAGGAGGTATATGAGCTTATATCCAGATATTTTGGATTTCGCCACATTTACACTGATGGTTCAAAAAAGGAAGACAGAGTATCTTGTGCATTTTACATACCACATCTTAAGATTGGTCGTGGTTTTCCACTTCCTGCGCCAGCCAGCGTATACACTGCAGAATGCTACGCAATTGTTGCTGCACTTCAATTTATCATGGACAATTCAGATAGATCATTGAAATGGTTGTTGATCTCGGACAGTATGAGTGTTTTGAAGGCATTGCAGTCTAGATCTTTGGACGCCAAAACTTCTTTCATAATTTATGAAATCAAGAACCTATGGTGGAAGCTGCATGAGAGGAACATTGAGATAAAGTTCATGTGGACTCCTTCTCATATTGGTGTCGCAGGAAATGAAGATGCTGATTTTTTGGCTAAAATTACCGTTGACACTGAATTTGACACTAGTGACAGTTTACCTCAGGTTGCCATTCCTTACACAGATTTTTATTCTATCATAAAAAAGAAGCTAAAAGAAGAATGGAAGTTATATTGGACAAATATTCTGGAAAATGGAAAAGGCTTATGGTACGCGTCGATTAATCCAGATTTTCTTTCCATTCCTTGGTTTTCTCACAGCGAGAACTTTGTAGATAGAAAGTTTTATTCTACATTGTCTAGACTCAGATTTGGCCATTATCGTTTAAATGCACACCTCGCTAGAATGAAAATTATTTCTTCATCTTCTTGCAATTTTTGTAACACAGGATGTGATCAAACTGCAGATCACATAATTCTCAGCTGTCCTGCTTTTGCAGTGGAAAGACTGTTATTGATTGATGATTTGATTAATATTTATGAAGAATCTGAGAGCGTCCCGCGTGCCCTCTATGAAATTTTACGAAATTACAAGACTTACATGCCTTTATACAAATTTATACTGAGAAGTATAAATGAAATTTGATAGATTATGATCACAAGGAAAAAAAATATCGGATGTGACGGCTACGGCCCATTGAATATAAATCAGACTTGGCTTCGTCCTTCTTTGAAGAAATACAACAGACATGGCATTAGCCTTTTTTGAAATTACATCAGACTTGGCTTTGGCCTTTTTATTAAAGATACGACAATGAAACAAAATACCCTCGGAATTGAATCCATTCCAAAATATGACCAGGCTGTATGGCTCTGTCCTTTGCCTGCCTATTGGCGAATTAAAAAAACAACAACATCTACGAGATGTCTGTTCGTATTCTTACATATTAAATCCATTTCTATCTTGCTACATCGTTTACTTTGCTGCCCATAACCCATCAGGGGGATTAGACCATAGACCACCATACTGGCCTAGTGCGGGTTAGCGGACTTCACACATATTTCAAGATGTTCTCTCAGACTTGCAGGTTTTCTCACGATATTATTCTTCACCGTTTAGCAAGTCATAATCATGAGATTTGCACATGAAATTCCATAGGTACAGCTGGGGTTGAAACCTGCGATCCTTGTTACCGAGGCAATCGTCTACGTACTAGGGTATTACTGGTTACTTTAGTCTTAATTCAATTTAATTACTTATATTTTTTTGTAATTCATGTAGACTTGTAAATAGAAAAGAGACCGTGAGATACTAGTGTACATATTCAGTGTCATTCTCAATGTGATGGATGACACAAAAGAGAAATATAGAACACTAATTAAACCTGATTCCATTTTTGTAAAAGAGTAGAATCTTCCAGAAAGTACCGCCCGTCTCCTCGGGGGAACCTCGAGCGATCTTCAATCGCGCAAAGTAATCGCTTGTGTTTGAACAGTGCACACTTCCCCGCGGATCTGGGGGGATCCGGGGAGTGCCGGGCCCGGCTTGTGGCGTATCCGTCGCTATTACACATTAAACCTATTGCACGGATGATATCGCCAGTATTTTATGAGTATTTGTAAATGGTCCTACTATTGGTCACTCGAATTAAAGTCGAAGTCAGATCATTTCAAATTGACTGGTACGGTCCCAACTAAGCAACTTATGTATTATTAGTACCGTAAATATATATATATATAGCACGAATAATCGTACTCGAGTCATAGGTAGTCATTGTAACCATGACTCGGGTACGATCATTTGTGCTCATCCACCAAGTTTGTCCCAGATCACAAAGGTTTCGAACTTGGGACCCTTGGTACAGAAAGCAGAGTCATTACGTCACAACCAACTACGCTAGTCTGGTCGTACGAAAAACATATGTACGTCATCTACTAGCTTAGCTGCACGTTTTCACCTGGTAGCTGCCATTAAATTTCTGATTTTGTGATATTAAGGTCATTTTTTTTTTTATAATGAAATCAGATTTCATTTACCAATACTGTGCAATTATTCAAAAAACCGACCTAAGCTCCCAGTTCATAGTTATGAGTAATCCAGCAAAATTAGTATCACCACTACAATTTTGTTTGTTTAAGTCTTATGACATTTATCATATACATTAAAAGTGCATATTATTATATACTCGTAAAATAGATTACTCAAAGGCAAGTTTTGAATGTCACCTTTTTGTGACTTTATAAGTCAGTTAAAGTAAATATAAAACTCGAATATTACTCGCCTCCCAGAAGTGATTAAGCAAATAGTAGGGGAATCCAAATCGAGATCCATCTTTCCATTTTATGACTGGCATAGAATTGAATTGTTGATTTTTGGTGAATTTTAAGTAAGTAATAAAACGTTTTATCGGTCCCGCGTCTGATGTGTTTTTTTAAGATTTTCCTCTTGTGCAGTATAATATAACGTGTGCAAAAATATTACTTAGTAAACGTTCAATAAAATTTGTATCTTCAATCATTTCTAAAAATAGTAGTGGGTGACGAAATATGGAACAACAATATAGTTAACAATAATGAATCCAATCCAATATATACAGGATGTACAGGGCATGATAACGAAAACTTTGGGTAACAGTTGAAAACAAAAAGCAGAACAAAACGCTTTTGGCTGTAATATTTTTAACGTTTAACTACCATCCAAAGAAAACAGTGACCGTTTTTATTAACGTTTCCGTGTGATAATAACGGTTACTTTAAAACACTACTTTACCGACATACTACTATACCCTAAACACGTAGAAGAACATTTCATTTAGCTGTAAACCGTAGTGCACACGATCCACGCCTCAAAACGACAGCTCCACATATTACAGCAGGTTTGCACCTGCGGCTCATTGTGCGCCTGACGACCTGACTCGGCAGGACCGGGGCTGTTTCAGTCTAGGCGCGCCTTTAGATTGGACCGTTGGCAAAACAAATTATATTTTTGGAAGCATTTTTTTTTCTAGCCCTTATTATTCTACACTTCTAAAGGAAAATAGCGTACGGATCCGTACTGTTCTGAATAGGTATTTGATAGCTTCACTAATTGCTTGCTTGTTTTCATCCGCGACTCATTTGGGATCATTAAATCTTTAAGCAGATTAGACAACTAACGTCAGCGTCCTTAGTTCGATTTATGAAAGTATCCATATAGCAATCTAGTTATTGATTATTGCCAAACATTTACTAGCAAAGCTGCACATTGCTGTTAAGTGCATCGCTGTCAAATATCACTGTTTGATGCATTTACACTCAAATTAAGCCTAAGCTTTGATCACTGCTTAGTAAAAGGAACTATTCGAAGTTCCAGTTCAAGCTAGTTTTTATTTTTGTTTATCAGTTCTGCCAGTGTACGGACAATTTTCGTGATTATGTATTGCCTTCGTTAATAGTTATATGTTATGTTTATCGTATAGGTACAAAGTTAATTGCTTATCATATCCATTTGGCAAGTCTGGTATATTATTGATTCACAAAGTCAAAGTCAAATCATTTATTTCGTATAGGTCTAGGTTACAAATTGTCATTTACATTTTTTTTCTTAACTCTCCAACCGGATCGGAACGCGACCTCAACTGAAAGGATTGGGCTATAAACTCAACTCAACGAACTTTTCTTTATTTAACATTTTTTTTCAAAAACTAATTGAATATAAAACGCATCATCCAGTGAGTTATATTACAACAGTCTAACATAAACATTTGATTGGTTTTAAGTTTTGAATGCTATCTGTACTACTAGTACCGGGTACAGTGGCGTGGCGCGGCTTTGTCTCCGACTGCCCTAACGAGTGCGGGTTCTAATTGATTCCGGGGTGGGGAGCGATTGGGCCATTCGCCCGAGATGACGACCGATCGTTACGTACCCACAGAAGGTGTTTGTCAAGTAGCAGTAGGTAATAGTATTCTAAAATATTTTTTTATTCTAATTTTTTTTATATGGTTTATAAATCTGCATAACGTGTCTATTAGAAATCTGGATGCCTGTAGTTTTTTAGAAATTGGCCTCGCCCACCTTTGGGTGAGTATTTTGCCAACGTCAACTGGCATGTTTTTTTTTCATTATTATCAAATATGGGAGATTCTTTGCAGGCCTAATCCGTAGACTAGGCCTAATAAACCCCCCTAACTCTATCAAATTACCGGACTTCTTGGGAGAGCTGGAAAAGCCATGTTTTACTATTTAGTTATGTTTTCCTACACTCGTGCACGTTTATGAACACATAATGGTTAATATTTCACCAAAATCACACATTATATTACAAAGAAACATATTTTTCACAAAATAAAACAATATATATAGATAACCTTTCTCTTCGACGACCCCCAAAAAGTCCTAAGTAGAAAAAAAATGTAGTAAGTAGGCCTCTTGTTAAATATAATTTGACTGAAACATACATGTTCTGAATCGTTTAAAATGGATTTTGATGTTATCAATGTAAGTTAGCTAAAAATCGTAGCTACCTACCGATGTTCGCGCTTGATTCTTTTTTCAAGGGATCCAGGGTAACTAAATTCAAAAAAGTTAGGTAGATATTCTTCGTATTGCCTTACCGATTCCACCGTCGATTGCGCCCGGGTGGATATTCAAAGGATCTTGCTATTCTGAGATCACGCTCACCACCGCCGCGTAGTAAGTGATAAGATCATAGCGAGATGATAACAACTTCTATGCTTACATAAATAAGACTGCAATTTGATCGTATCTGTTCATGGAAAATAACAAAAATAATGTAGTGGACATTAATTTCGACAGAGAACCCGAATCCGCAATTTTTTTAATGTATGACTGTTTTTTACGATGTTTGATGAACATTACAAAAGTGATAGCTTATAATTAGATCAACAGTACGGCATTAGTATTACGGCAAATGCAAAGATTTCTCTGGGATATCAAAAAAATATTATTTACGTGTACAAAGTGGCGGGTACTACTCTCTGTACGTCAAATGCTACCTTATAGTCTACGTATTTAGAAACTATGTATCGAGAATTAATCGGCGCCTCTGAGGGACGATATTTAAAAAACTTCAATTACAAACCCTCTGAATACGTAAATAAAGTATATGGTTTTTTTTTTTTATAAGCCTCTTTTATTTCCATGACATTAAAAGAATTTAATAGATTTTAAAAAATTAAAAAGAAAATATATATGTCATGGCCCCTTTCGGGTATAGGCCTCCTCCATTTGCCTCCACTTTTCCCTGTCGCCAGCTGCATCCATCCAGTCTCTTCCCGCCAACCGAAGTATGTCGTCCATCCAGCGAGCTTTTGGTCTGCCCCTTTGTCTCTTTCCTCCCGGACCTGTCCATTTTGTTACTCGATTTGGCCATCTTTCTTCAGAAGAACGGGCGATGTGTCCTGCCCATTTCCACTTCAAACGCTGTGCGTGTTGTAATGCGTCTATCACTTTGGTTTTGTTAAAAGTATATGGTTAGCTTACTAATAATCACGCACTAGACGTCCTGAAGATATACCCCCAAATTAATAGACGTTTTATGACCTTATCAAACGTCATATAGTACTGCGCACAAGAGTTTTGCTTTGCGCAGTACTAGACGTTTGAAAAAGTTATAATACGTCTATAAATTCGCGGGTAAGCCTATCTAATAGTGAATAAAAAAAACATAAGTGGATGTGACGGTAAATATTTAGATGGTCGTGACGTGTTATGAAATAAAAATACAACCGAATTGAGAACCTCCTCCTTTTTGAAGTCGGTTAATAAAAACAATCGCATAGCGCTCCTGCATTGCACCAGCGCATAATCGGATCGGCGGCGGGTGGCGACGGAAAAAAATCCTGTCTCGTCGTCGTAACAATAGGTGGCTTGCGAGGCAGACAGCACGGTGCCGATCTGAAAAAATCCTTTATTTAGTTTCCTTTAGTTCACACCGTCAGAAAATGGGGTATACAGGATGTAGACATGATAACGAAAACTTTGGGTAAAGGTTACACTTAATGCCTATAATAAAATTATAAAAATAATTTATGTCGAATGTGATGGGTTACAAATGTTGTAATCTTTGAGCGAGCAATGTATTGGAAACAACGCGATCACAACACAACGCTCCGCGCAATACTCGTCTCGTGCGAATGACGAGCGACAAAACGAGCGAGCGAGTCAAAGTGCACGTATTCTTGGAATACCTATTTCGAAATAAGAGCCAAAAGAGAACTAAATGAATAAGAATATCTACCATTATCTTTAAATTAAAATGAGAAAACGATTAAACTTTTCAATAATAAAAAAGCACTTCACTCTCTTAATTGAATATACGGAAAATCCAATAGGGGATTTGAACTCAATAAATAACAAGCAAATGAAAAATTCCTTTGGCTCTGCGGCACGGGGCTCCGTTAATGAACACCTGTATTCAAAGAAAAACCATATAATGAGCTCGCACTCAAACGTACGTATGTCGTCGAGACGTTTCTAGAAATTTCTTTCGAAATAACCCGGCTTTGAGAATGAATCGACGAACAAGAAGGTAGGAGCGAGTCTGGCGCGTAAGTGAATGGGCCGACTTGAACGGTGAATGGAATCCCGGCGAATGAGACCGACTTTGGAATCTATCCCGGTCTAACAAGAAGGTTTAATGAACTCTAGTAATGTGTAGTAGACAAAAAGTTTTACGTGTAGATATGATATCACAAAGCGGTGAGGGGGGGGGGGCTATGGTTTATATAGCTCTATGGGCCCTATATTAGATATTTCGGTTCCATAGAGCTGTTTAAATCACCGATAATATTGAGTGGGCGGGCGGGAGAAGGACCACCAAACAAGGACCACGCAAAAAAAATAATGGAATGGTCTCACGTCAATAATTTAAAGCCCATCAAACCTGGAAACTGATTACAAGTGCGGCTTCTCTACGCTATGGCCGCTTACGTTTTAAAATAAATATCTATCATTAAATTTACTTCTAAAAGGTAATCCTTGTGTCTATTAATCTTCTTTTAGAACACTTTCAAATGATTTATTAATTGGCACATACCACTTATCACATAAGTATCATCATCCTCGTTCTAACTCAAGTTGAGATAAGGGCCCATTCACATTTGTTACGTGCTCTATTTATCTTCAAGACGAAATTGTTCAAGCATTCAAACAGCTTCATGAAAACTCTGAAAACTTCATCTCGACGGACCTAAACATTATTGTTTTTTGAACTTTTGGGACTTATTTCTTAGTGCAAACATTATAAAACTGGTTAGGTATATATCAAAGAGTACGTCTGTAGAAGTTTATAAATAAGTTTAAAACTTTCTTGAAGTAACATGAACTAGATATATCAAGTTGACGTTTTATTTACAGGTTTGGTGAATCAAAAAGACATTCAGGTAAGTGAACGAAACATAATTATATTAAACTTTGATCAATATTTTCAGTATTTTTTTAACAAGATGATTAAAAAGTGCGATAAGTAATTACTAGTAGTTCTTTTGCTACTAAACAGCTAAGGTATGGGCTATAGAAATGGGTTTAAAAAAATAACTTTTATTGACAGGTTGGGGATTTAACCGGGAACGTCGTGGCTATGAGGGCGGCCCCTCTAACCACCAAGCTTTTCATGCTTGAATTACCTTTTTAAATTGTATGAGCAATTATAAAATTATATATTATAGGATTTTATTCCAATCCTATTCCAATGAAATTATTAAAAACTAGCTGTCCGGGCAAACATAGTACCGCCTCAAAATCAAATTTTAGTGAATTTTTCCCATGTTTTAATAGTTATTCGGGGCGGAGACAAAAAAAATAAAGATAATAAAAATCAGCCCGCCCGTTCTTGAGTTATACATGGTGTAAATAACACTACTTTATTTTATATATATAAAAGATAATACCGAGTATTATATTCTAATCCAGACCAATCAAAACTAAAATTCTTGGTTTTAGTAAACGCTTGAACGCTCACAATTACATGTAATCCCCATCTATTTGTGAAGCCTTAAGGACCTATTCTTTCATTGGGAAATATTCGCGTTCCATCTCTTAAGAAATTCACGGTACCTAGTCTGAATTTATCGGCGTTCCACCCACTTAAATAATTTTCTAAGGGCCCAATTTCTCACTGGTTTATTGTTCGACGACTCGTTGTAAGGCCCTTAACGACGTTAATTTCGAATTAATTCGCGTGATACGAAGCGCCTTGATTAAACTCTGATTAGAGAATAAATCTTGTCTATTTCGCGCTGCCAAGTCGATTCTGTTGCATCTAAATTGAAAGGAATCTTGTGTAATCTTGAAATATTATGAAAACGAAAGGCAAAGTTACGTGTTTTTTTCGCTTTAAAATTTTAATTTAATTACTTTCTAATCAATTCTTATTAAGTTTATCGTGATGTAAACTGATTTTACAAAAAGGTACTTCTGGACAAAATTCACTATTTTTCTCTCGCTCGCATTTCCTAATCAATCTTGAAGGAAATAATAAACAACCTACACAATGTCAATTAAACGATTACCTAGCTGTTGGTCCATGCGCACACAATATTTCTCTCATGAGATGAAATTTAATAAGCGCTTAACACTTCAAAGCGCGCGTTTAAAAGCAATTTGGCGTGCTCACCGAAAAACACCACAGTTTTCACCGCTGCGTAATTGGTTTAGTGAGGCCGCTGCAGCGCTGCGGAAAGATTAATTAGTGCTGCTAGCAGCGCTTTTAAGCGCTTTCGCTGTCACAACGTAACCGGTGCTGAGGTAGAGTTAGATACAACGCTTCGAATGCAAATGAGCTTAAGTGCGCGAATGAGCTATCGAGGACTCATGTTGCAAGCGTATTTTCTTCTTCGTCACAGTTACTTAGCTACATCCAATGCAAAATTTAACACAATTACCAAGCACAACAATTAATTACTAATTTGATGTATTTTTTATCAATAATACAAATGTTGCTCTGTAAAAGGCTTTCATTGATCACTTCTGTAAATCTAACAGGTAGCAAGTAAATATCCATTGCACTGAATATTTTCTAAGGCGTCCCTCGTTTATTTCATGCTCTTCAGAATCTTTAAACTTTGTTGAACTATCTCCGAGCTGCCGTTAAATTAATTTTACACTTGATATGCTTCCGATAGTCAACGGTAAAACTTCGGAACTTATTTTAGCAAGGGCGGCAAGTCCCTCCGGATGGTTGTTTAAAAAAAAGCGTGCTATTTGTTAGAATATCTGCAAGATTGCCAACGTCACAGTCTTCTCAGTAACTGTACCTTGGTGTTATTATAGAACGCGTATATGGCTCCTATAACTCGCGTCCAAGGTGTTAATAAAACACTAAAACAACGCCGTTTTTGGGGTCGAGTCACCTTCGTCCGTAGGAGAATTAAATACCCTCGACATACCCTGCACGTGACCCTGGGTGGTGCCAACTAGGTGACAACTCTACTGGTGGTAGGCTTCGGCCGTGGTTAGTCACCACCCACTGAACAAAGCCATGCCGCCAAGCGGTCTAGCCGTGTTCCGGCATGATGTTCGGTGTTGCCATTCATGGATGGCGGGTCAGATCAGTTACGCTGCATGTGCCTAGTGAATGTAGCGTCTCGCTCTACTGCCGCCTTCCTACCTGTTCACACTCACACAATATGTCAATTCGAGAGTGAACAGGTACCTTCTAGACAAGTATGCTCCATCGTAGGTCTCATCGTCACTTACCATCAGGTGAGATCGAGATCAAATACTTGCATATAATGTAATAAAAATAACTTGGAAAATCAGAGAACCTCTACAATATCTGCTATGTCGGTCACGAACAAACCCTAGATTCGTCAAATGTTTCACAGAAATAAATACGGTGGCCCTCTAATCCGCCACGTGCCGAATAAACATTACCCACAAAACACTACCGACATTTGTATGTATTGCAAAATTCAATAGGATGGCTTGGATGTGGTGTGGCCACCTCTTCGAAGTACGATGAGATTAAACATACCTACCTTGATTGGCAATAAATAAATAATAGCGCTGGGCGAATACTCCAATTGCATCTATAGTTCCGAACTAAGTTGTTTTTGGGTTCAATGATCTGTGGGCGATCTTAGTGACAGCCGGACTAGAACAAATTCAGCAAAGATAATTTTCTTAAATTAGCACCCGATGGGAACTGAACCGACAACCAGTCGAGCAGCCTATGCCCAAAATACTACACTAAGCTGTAGTAATATTGTTGGTTTGTGTATCAAAGGAACACTATATTTTAGATGCTTTCGTTTTGTAATATTTATTTTTAATCTATGCAATGGTATCCATAATTTCTGGTATTTTTAATGAATCAATTCTACCTATTAACTCAACTTTTGTGACGAGCATGTAATTGATATACGTAACTTAACCTACCATACCTAACGAAATCTTTTTAAATTGAATATATTGTTACAAAACATTTTACATGTCCATCACAAATCTAAACTCATTGTCACTTTACACACAACGCCAGCGGACTCATCCCAACCGTTCTCCGGGTTATGAAATTGGATCCAGTGACAATAAAATACATAATTTAGCCCCTCCCTCCCCCGCCCCCGCCCCAGGGCCCTGTGTGGACTGCCAACTTATTGTATTAGACATAGTAAATTCGCTAAGACGCACGTGCGCCAGATGATTCTGTGGCCAGAATTGGGTACGAATGGTTTACACTGGGTTGGGGCGGTTTCGACATTCCGTTTGCTTTGGATTTTCCGAGATTATATCACCGATACGTGGTATGCAGAGTAAATGAACGATACTTGTATCTTTAAGCCTTAAAGCATATTTTTACTGGTCATCAATCGCGACTTATTTCTTGCTCTGGTGCTAGTAGTAGCACGCACATTGTCGTCTCAATACAATAAAATGATTAACTTTATCAATGTTTTGAACACAAATGCTTGTAAGTAGCACATGTTCCATAATAGCTTGATTTTGTGCGATGGTTATGTTGTGCATCTTGTATGTTTGACTAACATTTTATGTTACCTTTCTAGGCTTACTTTCCTCGCCAGGCTTTCACATATTTCAGGTACCGGGCCGCGTCAGTGCCAGTCGTTAATGTAGAAAACGAATTCCAAATCGTAGTACGACGGAGCAGCTGCTTAATTATCTGTGAAAGCTATCGACAAGTTCCTAGCAGACAACTTGTTCCGCCAATCTAGTGCAGCAAGCTGATTCTAAGGGCTGGGTGCGTGTTTGAGCGGGCATCTTTTGAACACTTGTATACACTTATGAAAAAGAAATCCCGATGAGTCGGAGCCTATGATGATGATAGCCTGTGATCACCATTAGACAAGGCAATTGTCAAATTAGTGTCATCTAGTAATTGTTAATTAAGCTCAGAACGCCGCTATGCGAACTGAATTTTTAGTAGCTAACAGTTCTACACGCTTACTAAATGTCATGATGAGGGGAAGGATATTAAATGGAGTAAATTAACTAAACCCGAAGAATATAACTGATAGAACTAGGCGAAACATGGCGGAACTCCATTGTTAAACAATTGAGAATTGAATGAACGTAAACCAGCCGTTTTCCAGAACTGAGGCCTTATGTAAGGGAGCGGATTCTGCTGAAAATTATTATATACAAAGGAATTAGTTTTAGAAACGCTAACACTGGGCCCCCACACCCCGCTGTCTCGTGTGCTGACCGCACCGGCTATTAATTCTGACACAATATTTCGATGTCGGTCCCCATCGAACTTCCAACGCGACACGTTGGACCGCTCATACAATATGTTGTTTATTACTCCCTTCTAGTTATTATTAACATCCCCTGTAAATATTTCACAAAGCTTTCCTTGAGCTTTATTTTCTGTGTGTTTTGTATTAATTTTCGGATCGGAGATGCCGTCATTGGAGGGCCTTGAATGTTTATCAGTAGATTTAATAATAATACTAATGTTGCCAGACGAACATACTATTTATATGGTCCCACAATAAGCAACACTTGTACTATGGGTACCGTACAATGGACTGAGAGAGACGACTGGCCGTACGTAAAAACATAAAATAAATGCGATAAAATTCGTAAAATGAGTTTTATTTCAATGTTGTGACAAGCCATTTTACCTTAATTTACAAAGGTAAAACATTTTGTTCCCTATTCTCTATAAACTTATTTATAAGGTAATTTAAATCAAAGGCCAGTTGACACCGCGACATTACTAGCGCGATAAGGCGACAGTACATTCATCAACATGGCGTCTTGATATTTTTTAGCTCGCCTTAGCCAGCATTAAATCACACCATGTGACAAGAATTATCATAAAGTTCGAGATAACCGCTGTAATTTTATTTATAGCTTGCCCACTGATTAGGGGCTATGAAAATAATACAGCAACATAAATAGGCAAGTGTCGTGTTATAGACACAAGAAGAAGAAGACGTAAACTCTACTATATTTCAATTATAAACATAGTGAAAGATAGAGCGGCTAAAGCTAGAGTACAGTGACCAAGTAACTATTACCAAGTAACAATTAATATCAATTATACATTATATTACTTAAATAATTACCTATATTGTCTGATGCTGAACTGACAAGTAATATTCGAGGATCGATGTTAAATTAGAACATGTTCGATAGCTTATGTCTATGTCCAAGCCGTGGGTCAGAGCAAGAAATAATATAGGTAAACTTGAAAATATCGTCGTTTTTAAGTCACGTCAAGGTTAGTTATTACATTTAATAGTTACTCTAATCATTCAATGCTACACAGTTTTTAAGGTCTTCAACTCTCATGATACAGAACATAATATAAGGTCTGCTCGCAATAATGTAACAATCTTCGAAGACAAGTTCTCTAAAGCCCTCTCCAAGCAGGTACGCTGTCATACCCAAGTAATTTTCATAGCTCCTCACCCTCCGAGGTTCTTCATTACACCTCAGCGTAGACGAGGTAATTGCAGGGCCGGCACACGCGAGCATAACCTCTTAATTTATTGAACGAAACTAATGAAATTCCAGTGCAAAGTTTATTGCTGGAGACAGCCCTGTTGTGCGCTAACAATTTTCGGGACTTCAGCTTCGAGAGAGGGGTACGATGCTCTAACCGTTTCTTTAATTATTTCTGAATTAATGTTTTGTCTCAACTCTGGGATGTTAATTTTGTGAGATATATAGAGGGTTAAATTTATTGGTTTAAACTGATTATTTGTTTAGATGCTTTGTTTTTAAAACGGTGTTAATGAGACAGTTTAACTTTGTCTTGTTGATGATTTTGCATTTCCAAATATTTTGTTACATATGTTTATTTTATAGCTTATCATAGACTATTCATCTTTATTATTATAGACCTAGTGTGCAATAGATCAACTGGTATCGTGCTAGTATAAAAAAAAACATCTTTCATTATTATTGTATTTATGATACCAAAGAAATGTCTACGATATGATATGAAGCAACTTTAGATAACGAGATCAAAACTAGCGTCGTCTAATATTCACGAATTTAATGATTTCTGAATAAGAAGAATCAGAAGATTTGAGTTCATTAGAGCCCTAGAGAATTGCGAGTGAGAATTTAGAAATGTAAGCTTAATTATAATTTCTTCTTAACAATGATGTTCGAGCCAACACCCCGAGTAATGCAAAGTAGATAGAAATGACAGCTGTGACGAAAGCGACAAGCGACGAACTGAAAGCGTTCTAAACGCTTTCAGTTCGTCAGAGGTACCCAGACTTTTTCTTCTCATAGACCACTTTGAAAATTTTGCTGGTTCCGGTGGACCCCCTGCAGCGACGTTTATACCATATTCCTAAAGCTCGACAAAAATGTGAAGATTAGATCTAACTATGGAAATTTGCGTTGCGACTGAGTTCCAACCACGAATTAATAGTTTTCGAAAAAAAAGAGAGAATTTATTAGTTAATTAATTAATGTTCAATTAATGTTCTCGATACGTTGTACTGAATATAGAATATGCATGTTTTTACAAGTAACAGTCGCTGAGCTTCTTAAAATATTCTCTGCCTACATTGATACATATATTCATATTTATCTCCACCTTATGGGTAATGAAGAATGACATTCAAACTGATATTCTGATAATCACGTATAGTCTGTTATCAAAATAAAAACTTTGAAATATGAATTCAACATGTGATCGCTATTTGCTATTCATAGTCAAATATTGTAATGTAATATAACTTCTATAAGGTTATATTAAAAGAGCTGTTTTAATAAGTACATTATTGGTTTTTATATTATTATTTCAGGCATAAAGTCGCGAGCATTGCTAGTATATGCTTAAACTAGTCCATCTTCACTACGTGATTTTATTTCTTTTCTTTTCTTTATTAGACTTTGTAAATATAATATTGCCTCATCTTGTAAATTAGGCCTGAGCCGTAAGAGTTCTAAAGTTTTAGCGAAGCAAACAGTACATTTTGATGATAAGTCGTTTTAAGAATCAAAATAACTGCAACAGGAGGGGCGCGGGAGAAATGCAAAAGTTGCGAATTGTTTTCAATAAAATTAATTGGTCGAGATTGAAAAATGAAGTCCCAAAAAGTTTGCTTTTAGGGAGTTGCATTAATGGACGGTCAGCTTTTAATTTTGATTGAAGAGCAATATTTTAAAGGAATTTGATTTGTTTAGATTTTACTACATCCTTTGATCTCACCCGTGATTTGGAGGACACCACGCTAGCAGTTCCTTTGATCATTCTTTTAACTTTGGCAGTTGTTACGGGCATTGAAAAGTCTGATAATTTATGTCAAATGGTGTAACCATTAGATTACCGGTATTCCACTAGTTTTGCACCGATGGCAATCACGCAATGAATCAGAATATTTTTTTTATTAATGTAACAATTACAGTACTTATCGATCGTCCTATCGGTAATCGCAGCCCAATACAAAAAAAAAAAGTAAAGACTAGAAGATTTACAACTACTGACTAGACCTCATTTCAGTCAAATTAATCTAAAACCTCGTGAAATTTATTTATTTCTTTTCCCTATCCATTTCCTATCGTCAAACCTAACAATAGTCCCTAATACTACCATTTTCAGAAATTGGTCTAGACTGGTGAATGCACCGACAATTTACAGTAGTATTTAGTGCTCTGAGCAGCGCCATCTATAGGATTGCCCTTTGTTTGTTCGTCTGCGGTGAAGTTGTAAATGTTGGGTTTGGAATCCGATCTGCTAAATCAACCATCGATTAATTTTAAATATAGAAAAATAGCTAACTTGACGCATTTACAGCACAACAGTACGGCAAGTGCGAGATTATGCTTAAGCTAACTGTAATACGTATGGAGAATTGAACATTGCCTCTAGCGGATAGTATTTAAATCTTTCCATTCTTCATACAAAATGTCTAAATACGTAGACTATAAAGTATACCGTTGGCTTACGAATAATCTTGCACTTGACGTACAGAGGTAGACTGCGCTACAAGAAAAACATAAATGTAGAGTAACTGTCTCTTTTATCCTTATAATAGTGCGGGTTGGCGGACTTCACACATCTTTCAAGGGGTTCTATCAGACATGCAGGTTTCCTCACAATGTTTTCCTTCACCGTATATCAAGTGATAATCGTGGTTCAAAATGAGATTCGCACATGAAATGAAATCCCAGAGGTGCGACCCGGGGTTTGAACCTGCGATCCTCGTTACCGAGGCAAGAGTTCAACCAACTTGGATATCAATGCTCCCATACCTTACCTAAATATAAAATTACATATTAATCAATATAATCCATTTGGATTAAGGCCACCACGAGCTTGACAATATTATTTATGCATAATGTGACACAAAACGGACATTACGCGACATGTCCCCGTGGACTTAATCTGTTGTATTATAATCGTACGAACATACCTCTCGGAGCAGAAGGAATAGGCCGAGAATGGACCTATAAGGTGTATTATGTATCGATGACCTTATATTAAGATTCACATCGTTGAATTTTAGATACAAAAAGTTTTGAAACTAACATTTATTTACTTTCGAAAACCATGAAAGGTCTCCAAAGGATCAGACAGAGACGAGACATGCCCAGAAAATAACTTTTTTTTAAGTTTATTATAAGGCGAAGCGTGTATTAAAGTTTGTATATTCTTCACTTTATATGACAGTATCTAAAAAAACAATTCTCCGTTCAAAGTGGACAAATAGTATACCTAACGACATACACTCGATGTACGAATCCGTGACGACCCTAATAATGTATAGTCTGAACTTCTACGTCGAGAACTACAGATGGATTTAAGAAAAGAGAAAATAGAAAAAGCCATCGGCATTACCCGGGGTACAATAATAGATAGTTATATTAATAAATATTATAATGAAATGGAGATATCGTTTTAGGACGTGCTTATTACGATAGAGGCCATTTTCTTTGGGGCTGGAACAATGGGAAGCTTATAGCGAACTTGATAATGTTATAATATATAATATATTTATTTTCCATAAGCATAATGGAATTACAAGTGTATTTCGATCTACTTTGCAATCATTTTAGACGTAGGAATATCTTAATACTTTTTAAAGGTGTATAATTACTGTAAATACATAAACATAAATAAATGTTTCTAGCATTATTTATTTATCATTGGTTATGGGAATCTTTAGCTTTTGAAAAGCAAGACTTACAATATCCCGACCCCATGTTGTTATATTTGTCCCTATAACTCAACATAAAAATATAGGTGGTTAGGAAAAAAAATAGTTAAAATGTTAATAATAATAATACCAGCCCTTATTAATGTCCCACTGTTGGACACGGGCCTCCCATCAATACGAGGTGGATTGGACCATAGTCCACCGCGTGCGGCATGGTGGACTTCACTTCTTCTTCGAGGGCTTGTCTCAGACGATGTTTTCGCAAAGTTTGAAGGATTGCAAAATCAAAATCCATTCTTTAAAATTTAAAGTTTACAAATTAAAAAGAAGTAATATACAATTATTCATAAATTTAACATTATTAATTTAAAAAACTTTTTAACATAAATACTTGAATTATTTTTAAGACGTAGTACGAATAATCATATTTATATAAAGATGAATTATATAACAAGATATACAAAGATGAATTTGGTCCATCCTGGCGTATGTAACAAGAACGATATACAAGCTCACGCCGAAAAAAAGAAGCGTACAATTATCACAAAATAACTAAACATACTTAAGTGTCATAATCGCTTGTAACTTACACTCAACACGGGGGTTTCAGACGGTACGTGTAAAAAGCTTTGGTGCAATGCATGACAATTCGCCTGAACGTGGCCGGACGACTGTACACCGAATAAATACTGACCAAAAATACTACCGCTTTCTGTTGCCTGGACTAATAATTGCGCAAACAATAGTACCCAATGCACAGGTATCAATAAAAAAGATTTGCTGTTCACTTGAGCGCATCACTTGAGAACGGCTGAACTGATTGCGCTAATTTCCTTATTTAAATGATCACAATAGTCCGGACTACGTCTGTAGGGAGAAAACAATCTATGGGATTTGGAAAGCATAAGGTCTGTAGGGTCAGAATGCCGACGCCTCTGACGTTTCGCTTGACCATTATTATAATTCATAAATATTGGTTTGTACAATAATAAGAGATTATTCCTACCATCGAACCGCATGCATATGAAAGCACGACAACAATTTGCCGCTCTCATACATTTTGATATGTGAATATTTTGTGATTTTCCGATTCACGTGGAATCGAATCACATCCAAGATTCCCTTGCAATAGGTGGTGGGGCGTGAAATTTTAAAAATATTCTGTAGCACGGAACGTATGTGGTAAATAGAATATTTCGTATGGTGACGTCAGAGTTTTATGACGCACTTCCGCCGTTTAAATTTGAAATTCAACACCAAATTGTAAATGACAATATTTTCTATTCTTTTTCCCTCATCTGTTTCCAGACATTGACTAATTAATGACAAACCCATCCTCCAGTTCTAATAGTTAGGTGTAGACGTGCAGATGGCAATCACTCTGTGTAAATATAGGTAATCATTCAAATCCCGGTAAAATGGAAGACAAATTAAATTTACAAATAGATGGTAATGCGAAAAAGGCTAGAAAGATAAATAAAAATTAATAGGTAATCATAATTGAAATAAAACTAATTTTAAGAACTTTATCGCGTTTTTTTATGCTTTTACGTTTCCGACGTTTTGGCTGCTTAACAGCACAGAAGACACACTTTACAGAAGTCTGCGATGTGTGAACATGTACAAGATCGCACCCGCCATTATATCAGATTTGATCAACCACAGATCCTCGCAAAAGAACACCAATTCCGATCAAGGATGATACGTGAGGCCATTGAAATTAAAAAACATCCTTATTTCAATAGGGAAGATGGCTAGGTGCTAGCACCAATTTGGGATCCAAAACCAAGCGCACTATTGCAAGACCGCAATACACTGTGAGCACTTTCTGCGTAGAGCGGACCGCAAACAAGAACTAAATATGAGGGGGTACCTATGAGAGTAGGACGTCTAACTCGTCAGTCCTCCCGTGACCATGGTTGCTGTAAAGCAGCCGAATCGTCGCAAACATAAAATAAACGCGATAAAATCCTTTAAATAGATTTATTTCAATGTGTGGTATATGCGTGAATATAGGAAATCAATAGTTAGTCATAATTTTAATGTACATTACACTGTTATTATTGCAGGTTAATCGTCAGTATCACGGGCGTACATAGGTGTATGTTGCGTGGCCTGTCACAATCGATCTTCATCGTGCTGCGTCGAGATTTACGAGCGACACGATGCGTATTGCCCATACAGTTGACGTTAAAAGCTGACGCGAGTGAAGCGAGCGGGCAATGTAGCAACATGATCACAGTGATTTATTAAGATATCGAATTGCGGTACTCTGTGTAATTTTTTTTTGTAATTTGACTAGCTTATTTAACAAATTGGCTATTAAATAACGTGATTATAAGAACATTAGTGTAAAGCAGTATGGGGCCTTTTGCAAAAAAAAAACCGTGTAAATGTGGTAAAAATATACGAATTCTCGATATACTCAAAATCAACTATTCAATTGGTTAGTGAACCATGTACTGAAAAATGCATTGTAATGTCATTGCAAACGGATTTTAGTTTCGAGAATGTAACGTAACCATCTATTGCCGCAAAAAAAACGGGAAGCATCACAGTACCACATCTATTCCATTCAAAACAATGGCCTCCCATCTTAAAAAGCTCACAACTTACTCATGTCAAACAACACAACAAACTCCCTGATCAAGATAAAGGACCGAGGAACAACCTCATCATCCACACTCTTACGGGAGATAATATAACACATCCCATCACGGGTGGCCATTAGTTTTTTAATCTATTTTAAACTCGCTCGAAACGAGTCGGGCTTTTTTCTGTCACAAAATAATTGTCCGCTATCGCCAATTAGTGGCGAAAGTTTTTACGTATGCACCGAGATAATGTACATTTTATATTGCGAACACTTTGATAGAAATTATGTTAGCTATTATTGAACTACTAGCTGTCCAGGTGAACTTCGTACCGCCTCAGAATCAAATGTATGAGAAAATAAATTGGTACTCGATGAAAAATTTAAACAAATCTATCCCACGGGAACCATACATTTTACCGGGATAAAAAGTAGCCTATGTGCTATTCCAGACTATATTCTATCTCTGTGCCAAATTTCATCCAGATCCGTTCGGCCGTTCTTGCGTGAAAGAGTAAAAACATCCATCCATCCAAATTTTACATTTATAATATTAGTGGGATTTGCACGGAGTAAGGGAATAAACCACTGAATATTAAGTTCTGTTAGGGGTGCGTTTTGGAGATACCTATCAGTATGTACAACATAACACAATTGATATTATGTATCTTGTTGGTGTGAGATTGCTTTACTTATTTGCGTCAGTCAATATTTCTTATAAAAAAAATAATCTGACTCGCATATTTTTTCTTCCATACCCATAACAATGTATAACACACTTTTCGAAATAGTAAGCTTACATTTTTTTGCTCATTTTTCTTAACAAGAATGGCATTCCGAAAGGGCGGTAGAATTTTATCTAAAATAATTCTGTTTAGTTTTAACGATTCATAAGTATGTAATGGGACATACGTCCTTAAATAAAACATTCTGATTCTAATAAATAAATAATATGTGCTTAATTGACTGGACTACATTTTTGGACCGGCGACCTTCCCCGTTCGAAATATAAATTTCAAATACTCACCTAATTGGTCATGCATTCTGGTTTATTATTTTACAATCTCAAACCATAAATAAATATTTTCAATTTTATTTTATCGCAACAACATTATTTTAGTATCACTTCAAAATAAATCCACAACACGAAATTAATGTATGGTATGAATAAGCATATAACATTGTGAACAGACATGTATCAAGCGTGTAAAAATAACGAAACCCTCCCACTGTCGGGGGCGGATCGAAACGACACGAGTAATTAGTAAGCTGGTTGCAGCAATTTGTCACTAACAAAAGGTGAGTGCGCGTTCAAACAGCACGCTTTTGTTTGTTATATTCGTTATTTCTGGTATTCGATGCATGTGTCGTCCTTATTACGATTTGATTTATTGTTTTATTAACATGAAACAACCAAATGCCATTTAGGTATATTCTCTGAAGGGGTAAGCAGAGGTGCATGAAATACGCCCACATTTTGTAAGCAATTAGTAATGTATGTAAGTGCAATGAAATTAATATTTGTGAAATTAAACAAATACTACACATTGAAATAAAACTAATTTTATCGCGTTTATTTTATGTTTTTACGTTCCTAACATTCGGCTGCTTTAACGAGCGTAAAAACGTAAAATAAACGCGATAAAATCCTTAAAATTTGTTTTATTTAAATGTGTATTAATGAATGTATGAATGAAAAAAATGTGTATTATCGCGTAAATATAAAAGTCAATATTTTCAGAATTGGTCAAAATTATATAATAGGTAAAAAATCGTTTTACAGCTTAAATATAAAATAAGCACGCTAAAATCCTTAAAAATAGTTCAATTGAATTCCAAACATATTTGGAGACAAAAAGAAAATAAAAATACCTACATTACTTATTTATAATTTTGTTATGTTTTTCCTTAACATCTAAGTAAGGATAGCTAACTCTTTAAAAAAATAAATTAACAATTTATATAGTCTCCAGAGTTTATTTAAAGAAGGTATATTACTCACCTATAATTTTATACACGATCTCTTATCTCGTAAAACGAAATGACATTTTGTTTGTGTTATATAACTCTCACAAAACATGTCAGAATCAGTTGTGTTTCTAAAACGAATTCTCTTGTCGTTCAACAGCACGCATTGTTGCTCAGTTGGGAGATATTAAAACTCATCCCCGGTGGCGGCTCGGCCCGTTTTTATGGGCCAAGTTGACCTCCGATGTCTTGAATAGATAATACGAGTGCATTGTTCCGTATAATACTATATAGTGTTCGAGTGTAAGGCGGGCGAGATTGCATACATTGTTTGGTGGCTATAGTTATTTTAGGGTTCAAAATAGTTAACTTGTCCGTTTCATTGTGTAATTTGTTACTTAGTCAAAAAAAACTATAATTGTTTCCGTTGCGACGTAAAGCTAAAAAAAATATATTTTGAAAATAGTTCATAATAGCGATGCTTTATTTATATATCTAAAAGTCGACCACTTACTATAAGTACTTAGCTACATTAATAGTACTGTCTAATATCTTTTAATAACAATTGATAAAAAATAAATCTCTAGAAAAAAGGGGCGTGAAGAAACATGCCATATCACGGAAACTGATAGCAAACTTCATATCAGCGTGGAAAGTTATTAAAGCTTCTGCCGATATTTTATACGAGCAAGATCACCGTCTCCGAGGGTCGATAGGAAACTTTACAAGTGTGGAAACATAGGGAAGCGAATTTTGTCACGGCACGCACGGCACGTAATATTATTAGTTTAAAAAAACCACAGAATTGAACCATCCTTTACTTGTATGTTTTTATGAAATAAAATGTGTACACAAGCTTTAGACTGTTACGTAAATTGTAACTTAGACCCGGTCGTCAGGTAGTCAGGTCGTCAGGTCAATACATTATTCCTAAGCTAACCATATACTTCATAGTCTACGTATTTAGACACATTGTTTTTTTTTTTTTTTTTTTTTATTACATTATAGGCAAGTATTTGATCTCGATCTCACCTGATGGTAAGTTACGATGAGATCTACGATGGAGCATACTTGCCTAGGCAGGAAGGCGGCAGTAGATAGAGACGCTACATTCACTAGGCACATGCAGCGCAACTGATCTGACCCGCCATCCATGAATGGCAACACCGAACATCATGCCGGAACACGGCTAGGCCGCTTGGCGACATGGCTTTGTTCAGTGGGTGGTGACTAGGCACGGCCGAAGCCTACCACCAGTAAAATTGTATGCATGTTTTAAATTATTTCCGCTAGAGGCGCTTTTAATTTTGCAACACAATGTGTCTCAATACGCAATCTATAAACTATATAGTTAGCTTACGAATTATCTCGCACTTGACGTACTGATGTATTTTTCTTGTATTGGCCAGTCAGTTTTGTGTAAAAAATATGAAGATAAAATAAAATAAGGATACAGATAATATATTACTAGTTAGACCGTTAGATCCTTCAACTAAGCCAAATACTGTGCTAGGAGTGGGCTCACGTTAATACTTAGTTTACTCTTTACTTTATATAACTACTGCATTGGAGTAATATACCCTTAGAGGCAACAAATATGATATAAGTAATTTGGCCATCCGAGTGTACGTCACTTTACCAAATTTACCGAATATTCATATAAACTCAATATTAGTAACGTTGAAATAAAACTTGTGTCGTGAGCTATAAAATAAATGTTACAACCCAAATTCATTCACTCTAATAAATTTGTAAGATTTACTTAAGAAACACTTAACTCCGTAAAAAATATATATAAACTAAGTGTAATAAAAAAATGTATAGAATAAGTCGTTATACTCTCTTACTCTGACCACTTACACACCCCGTATGTTTTCATCCTACGGACGATTCGTCTCAAACTTTACGAGAGTAGAACAATAAATCAATGTGTCGAATAATTGCTCCTCATCGGAGCTTCGGAAAGTCGGAATCAAAAGTTACTAATCACCCGGTCTTTATTAATAAGGCGTGGAGGAAAATATATTCTGCGAGTCGAAACTTTCCAACGGAGTTTTAAGAGTTCCGGCCTTTGGGACCGAGCGCGCAATTTAAGGGTTAGACGGAGCGGTGCGTCGGCGATTTGTTACTATACGAATTTTAATAACCACCTTTTGTTTTTAATACTGGAATAAAATCCCGGACGGGCGGTAATTCCTAGTATATCATTTTGGGACCGTTTGACTCATAAGTACTATAACGGTTCACATGAATAAAAAATATTCTGATTCTGTTTCAGCTGAATTGTTTATATGAAACGTAAATATGTCTAGCATTTTTTATTAAGCTATGACCAATAAACAACTAGGATTGCGTATACGGAATACGATAACATTTCGCTCACTAAATTGCTTAGCATGATGGACAGACTAGCACGATGATGCCGTCATAAATAAATTATCACTTGACTATAACAATAGGCAATAATATTTATCTTAATCTAATTTTGGTTACGATGGCAAATCTCAACGGAGACCAGCCAATTACGCAAGATATAATTATAGTGCACATATGGGTGCGCAAGCACAGGTGCAATCTCTCTTACCTCACTCGTAGTCCGATGGAACGGCAATTCGATGACTGGAGATTGATCACGCGCAGGACCGACAGTTTCAAGCGATCTCCGAGGCACGAGCGAGTGATAATCACGGTTGAAAATGACATTCGCGCATGAAATCCAGAAATCCCAGAGGTGCAAGTCAGGGCTGGAACCTGTGATACTCGCTTTAAAGGCAAGCGTTCTACCAACTTGGCTATCACTGCTTATAACTCGACTATATTGTGTACCTACATCATAAAGTTTTATTAATTTACAATAAAATAGTTTATTGTATGCACTTTTATTGGATTATAAGGACTTAAGCAGTGTATCAAGAGTATTATTGCAATGTTATAACAGCCCATTTATCACGGACATACAAAAATAACAAATCAAAAAGCATAAAATAATAACATTGTGCGCGAAACAATACAATCGTGTTCAGTAAAGTTTGATTGTAGTTTTAAAACGATGGTTCTGTATACGGGGAAGCGGTTAAATATGTATTTTACAACGATGCTTGTAAGAAGTAGGTAACTGCTAACTCGGGTACGTATAAGTAAATAGGCCTGCGGTTAAATTATTAGAAAGATTTTGGGTTTATGTAAATTTCACAAAGTTCCCGTTAGAGAAATACAAGGCTCCAAACTAGCTATTTGGCATATTTGCCATGAATCATGCGCAATAGTTTAGAAAAAATCTAGGAGTCTAGATTCTAAAGTTATAATCTAACAAGTAATAGCATGCTTTACCGCGTCAAGTCTGACTCAGCTCAATAATGAGAAATCGAAATCCACCGCAACAATATATTGTTTGCATTTTTTATCGTTATTTGTATGGCTACAGCACCCTTTCTTGTACGCATACCAATACGGACTAGGTTAGTTTTTTTATGTTATCAACGTACTTACAATTTTAAATATTAAATCTTACTAGTAATTTTTTTATCACAACGAACCCTAAAACAGCCATGGTGGTCGATCAGGACCAACGCCATAATACAATATCATCGCGTCCCTTTTCAGCCATCGCACTCAGACAATTGTGCGAGCAACTGTACGTCTATACTACCAGGCTGTCGAATTATTATGTACGTGAGCGTTTTGTTAAGCTTTCGTAACGGGTTATTAAGACGTAGTGTGTCATGTGTGAAGACGTGGCGGGTCGAACCGACCAGGGTGTGGTATTGCTCCTGCTACCTTTCATAGAAATTGATTTTAATTTAATTAATTATATCTGGAGCATATTTTTGTGGTTATTTAATATATCATGTAGTCATATTTACTGACTATTACGTTTTATTAAATTAATTTTAAAAATTAAACTTTTGATATGATTCTGATAATTATCTCAATTCAAATGAATTTTATTTGAATTGGCTTTGAAAACACACACCATAATGGCAGTTAATAAAAAAATGACTTTATTGTGCCACAATTTTGCTTTTGAATATCTTCATCAACTTAAAAAACGATACACAAGTTTTTTTAACCTTAGTCCGTAGGAGGATTAAATACCCTCGAGATACCCTACACGTGACCCTGGGTGGTGCCAACTAGGTGACATCTCTACTGGTGGTAGGCTTCGGCCGTGGTTAGTCACCACCCACTGAACAAAGCCATGTCGCCAAGCGGCCTAGCAGTGTTCCGGCATGATGTTCGGTGTTGCCATTCATGGATGGCGGGTCAGATCAGCTGCGCTGCATATGCCTAGTGAATGTAGCGTCTAGATCTACTGCCGCCTTCCTACCTAGGCAAGTATGCTCCATCGTAGATCTCATCGTCACTTACCATCAGGTGAGATCGAGATCAAATACTTGCCTATAATGTAATAAAAAAAAAAATATTCAGTGTGGTATCCACGGGATATGCCTTTGATATTTATTACTATTAAATATCCGACTTACTTCACATATAACCTCGCCACGAGCAAACATGTACTTTAATGAGTGGGTAAAACTTATTTTTTAAGTTGTTTTAAATTCATCTCATATTGCGTTGTTCTCAACGTGACGATATATATTTTTATGAACCTTACATGCAGTCTACAAAATTCAAATAAAGAATAAGGTTTAAAAAGAACCAAGTTCATTACATGGCACGAAAGTATTTAAAAAAGCTGTATTTTTTTTCTAGTTGCGTACTCAGCGCCCGAGGCTTTTCAGCTCGCCTTTAGACGGGTTGCACGTGCGAGCACGAGTATCTATTCAATGGTGCCAACGTAAGCGCGTGGTAGCAAGTTACTTTTTTTAAATTTTGACTATTCAAATGTGGTTCTGAAATGCGTTCTTTTCCATTGTGAAAAGGAGTTTTTAGTTGTCACTATTTTAGTGTGTAGATCTATTATTGAGATAGAAATATAAATAGCGAAACTAGTTTATCCTTTTGGAATATTCTGTGGGTGGAAGTTAGTGTTCAGTTTCTGACAGCATTTTGATACCCTCAGATAGGTGGTATATTTTTACTTACCACGAAAGGAACAAAATTCCACGCGTTAAATTTCCATCATGGAATTTCCTGTGATTAGATATTCACTTGTCAGAATTTTCGATGCTTAAATATCAAGATTTACCCGTTTTAAATATTTATTAAATTGATTCTCATTTTTTACGCACACAAAATAAGGGCCCAAAAAGAATCCATCCCTATTTACGAGACAATCCTACTCTGCAGCGCTATGTCGCGCTAACGTGAATGTTCGAAATTTAAAATTTAATTAAGGCGTCGTTCCACAGTCGTCGCGTCGGTTACGCGAGCGTTAATCTTGTAAAGGCCGGGACACACGCGCTCAGCGCTTACAAAGCAATTTTTAATTGCACTCCGGACTGAAAGGCGACGTGTCTTTGGCGTTTACGATTGATTAAAAAGAAAATCGTGTCTATGAGAATTTAAAATACATAGGTGTCGTTAAGAAGTATCCTGTATCTATTTAGCTTATTATTTGAAAATCAAATTATAGTGCCTTGTACTAAATTAAAGTTTTTGAGGGGTGGACAAATTGTTAGCGAGGGTCATTTTATTTATTTCGTGTTCTGTGATGATCGCAGACGTTATGTACTTATAATAAAAGTGATATTGCTTCGCATAAAAGATACACAGTAATATCGTTGTAAAACCACTTTAATCAATTTGCAATTCAATAAAACATGTTAGACGGTGAACGAACAGACGAACGATCGTAATTTATATGCAGAGTCAGATGTGTTTGTGTACAAAGCAAATTCGATTCCATATTTCCTGATGTCTGATTCAATTGGGCGATTGAAAAGCCTTGTAGTGGACAAGCGTGCTTTCTGCAAATCATGCAGTCTACGGTTTAAGCCTATTCTTATTTTGAAATTATAAACTTAACTTATTGCATTTTCTTTTTTTTTATTAATACCACTACACACACACACGTATAAACATAAAATAAAAGCGATAAAATCTGTAAAATAAGTTTTATTTCAATATGTAGTTTTCTCATAAATATAAGAAATCAATAAGCATATTGTTTTTAAAGTGATTTTTACGTGAACCAAACTAAAATTGTGTCTAGTTTATGTTATATACAATTAAAACCTCAGTAATGAGGGAGTTTCTAGGTCAAGTATCAACAACGCAAGCCGGTTAAAGTGTTGTTTTTATGTAATTAGTGTTGCCAAACCAAACGCAACTACGTCGCGCGGGCTTAAATTCTGAAAACGTGTAGCAAATTTACCCTGACCCCTGAGCCCACGAATACATCTCGTATTCAGAGGTTAGAACCTGGTTGTTAGTACTTCAACTTTTCCATTCCGCTCTGAAGTTAATAAGCATGGGTTTATTGACTGAAATCTCGGATTGGATATAAGTTTGGTTCTATTTAAGGTAAACTTTATAATATATTAGTCAGTTGGATTTAGTATACTTATAAAGTAATTACTAATATTTTTATGACACAAGAAAGAACTTCTAAAATAAGTTGTATAATTTCAAAGATTATTTCTTATTCAAGTGCGCAGAGACTAAGGTTGGACTATTCATCTATCACACGCTCGCTAACTTATAACTGTGACGTCACCATGGCTGTAGCTCTATCTGGTTTCTGATTTTCCTTATTGGAATATCTGTAAAACCTTATTAATTGAGAAGTTACCTTCCAACCCTTCATTAAGTGCTAATATACCTATCCGCTACAAAAGAGGGGTAATCTTGAATAAACCCAAGGTGTCGCCCAAAAAGAAAATAGCAACAAGCCGTGCTCGGGGACTGTAAAATTATAAAGTCGGGCTGGCCCGAGTTTAGGAAGTGCAGTGCGACAGATGGACGGGGGCGGACGACATAGTGCCCAACAACGTACTAGCCATTCAGAATATTCTTACCCAAATTGTACTGTATATTTATAAATTAAAGTTCATATTCAAATGTCTCATTCGCTATGGATAACACTTTGCTGCTTAATTTAAAGCTATCCCCGCAACCTACGAAGAAATACAAACAAACACGCAAAGTTGCCCTCAGTTGTTAAGGTTATTAAATTCCCAACAGAAACTTTGAATAAACTGAATCTGAAGGTTTTTACAGTTGGAAATATCTATCATAAGAAAATGCATGTACCATTTGTGGACATCAGCATCCAACGCTAAGTTTCGGACCTTGAAATCTAGAGGCCAATTAATTTTTTTTGGCCACAAATGATATATCATTAGTGGACTCAAAATAACCGAGTTCTCTATACTATAGTTTTACTATTTTCCTATTTGTAGAGCTAAGATTTATAATAATAATTCCAGCCCTTTTTTTATGTCCCACTGCTGGGCACGGGCCTCCCCTCAATGCGAGGGGGAATAGGCCATAGTCCACCACGCTGGCCCAGTGCGGGTTGGCGGACTTCACACATCTTTCGAGGGGCTCTCTCAGACATGCAGGTTTCCTCACGATGTTTTCCTTCACCGTTTAGCAAGTGATAATCATGGTTGAAAATGAGATTCGCACATGAAATGCCAGAGGTGCGAGCCGGGGTTTGAACCTGCAATCCTCGTTACCGAGGCAAGCGTTCTACCAACGTGGCTATCACTGCTTTTAGAATTAAGATTTATATTATTATAAGTAAAAAAATATGTGAAAATTATCACGCAACATAACACCAGCACGTTGACTTTAAGGTCCATATTGTATTCTACTATCTCTACCTACCAATTTGTCTTTCCATTTTTGTACTAAAAAGTTAAAGGGTACGTTCGACGTGACCTAAGTTATACAACAGAATAGTTAATACAATTATTCCTATTAAATGTAGTTCCCTCACAAAGTCTTCTGGAAAATAATCTTCGAGTCCAACTAGTCTGGGAAAGGGAAAAATCTTGCGAAGTTATTACGAAATCTAGATAACTCTACAACTTGGTTAAACGAGTTAGTGTACGAGTAAGACGACTAACTAGTGTAATTAAATTAGCAATTGTATCCCGAGGTTAAGAACTAAGACGGGAATATAAATTATATGTGAGTTCGCTGCGAACGCGTTCGTTTAGCGAAGTTTCACTTCAATTGGAGTATGTGATAGGTGTTAGGTGCGAAATTTAAATTTTGACAGTTTATCTTTCTTTTTTCGAAAAATTCGAACATGAAAGTTAAAGGTCGTATTTATTTGTTTGCGGTTAGGGCATATTGTTTTTCATTTATTTATCTATTCAATTTGCATTAAAACTTATTTTTTAATAAAGCACAGAATACAAAATGTATGGGTTTTAGTTTGAAGTGGTACTTTAGTGGTACTTTTGATTAATGTCAAAACAAACTTAATACTCCGAGACATTAAATACAACATGCTGCTGTCGCAAAAAACAAAACGACTTCGCAAAGAAGCCTCAATTTTTCGTTAAAAATTAAAAATAAGCCGATATTTGGAATTCGCGCCCGTACCTAGAGCCCGTACCGTATCTTAAACGCTGAACGTATGGAAACTTGTACTTCTAAGAGAACCTTAATAGTTCTTGAAAGACGGGCTATCCGTCAACCGCATTGGGCAGGTGTGGTGGACTATGGCCTGAGTCATGGTTTTCTAATTAGACTCAATACTGATACTTAAGATTTGGCCTCAGTCTGCAGGCTCGCTGTAAAAACTATTCTAATATTGCTTAACTAGTTCAAAACCAAAATAAAACCAAAAACACTGAAGTTTAAATATTATAGTTGTGAGCAAGGTTAGAGCTATTTTAGTAAGTTTTTATATTATTTTTATTTCAAATGTAAATACATTTCTAAAACCAACTTCTAACTGAATCTAAGTTAATCTAGGTATAAAGTATAAACCCGGACCACACACAGTATCAGGTTGTTTTGGATCTAGCGTTTAGACTGGCTGCCCCGGGATTACCGCAGATAAGATGGCGACTAAGTGCCGGTCTTAATAAGGATTCCGCTGTTTTATTCTAAAGTTTTATTGTATTTTAATGTAATTGCGGCAAGATAACTAATGAACTTTGTGGTTTTACGATCGAAAATGTAATAAAAGTGAATATATATACCTATATATAATACGAAGATAAGTTTATTCAATACTTTAATATATACTTAATACATTTAAGACCATATTATCATATTTTGAAACAAAATTACTTTTTAAATCACCTATACATTGTAATGAAAAAAAATATCATCAACGGCTACAAAAAACTCATTTTTTTACAATTTAAATTGTACTACCTACCGCCATCAGTAGCTACAAACCTAATGCATCGCTTCAAAGGGCTTGTGGGAGCACTATTTACTATAAGGCAAGTCAAATCTTACCATGGGGACCATAGGTATTACCACACTAATAAATACATTTAATCCAATGATCGTGTGCAAATTATATTCTAAGTTTAACCGTTTCGTGTTACTACAGATTATTATTATTACATAATTCAAAGTAATGACTTGAATTTAAACTTAGATAGTTACATAACTAAGAACACGTACAGTCCAAAACTAGATTAGTTCAAAATCGCATATCACTTTCATAATTATCATCCTTGAAAAGCTCAAATTTGATAGCTAATTTGCGCCCTAATAAAGCCGCATTAGTCCACACGTATTAGCGGATACGCTTTAATATCTTAAACTACCGTACTTAGCATGAAAGTTTCCCCTGCTCAGATTATCCCATGATAATGAGAGTAGCGTCCACTCTGTTTTCATTACTGTAACGAGTGGTGGCTCCGGTAATGGGCCATAAACATAGCCGCGAATGGAGAACGAAGAAGCCAACTTCAGGGCAATAATCTTGAGATACACTGTTTGGATAAGCAGATTAACTAGATGAGGTAAAATCACACATATCAATTCATAATCCACCACTGGTTTTGAACGTAGGATCTACTGAGAAGAGCTAGCTAGAAACTCAATAGCTACTCTTTTAAGAAAGATGTTGGTATATAACATCGACAATGTGTAAAGATAATACAATTGTTACAAAACTCACTGAAATTCGTTTAAACTAGGAAGTCAGTGTCATGGTAATGGAATGTGCATGATGGAGGCAATATGCACACCTATTCCTATCTACAGTAGACTTTTATACAAGAACATTGTTGGAAAATAAATGCTTAGATGTGATACCTTTTAGTCTAATATGAAAACCGAATAATGTTGTTTAACCTGGCCAACCCAGTCCCTGTAGCCAGCATACGAGCATAAAATAAGGAGGTGATAAAATCAGAATCAAAATATGTTTTATTCATGGAAATCAAATTTCATGTAAAAAAGTCAAAATTGTCACAACGATCCTATGGAGAAGAACGGGAAAGAAACTCAATGGTTGCTCTTCGTAAAAAAAATATTTTACAGATTTGATGAGCTGTACATGGTTAAGGGTATGTGAGAACAATATAGCATGGCTAGGCAGGCTTGAGCAGCTGGTCAAAAAATACTAACTCTAAGTATATAATTACAAGTTAATAGCTTATAATTACACGATAATATGAGCGTAATAGGAAATAGAAAACTAATGTGACAAGGAACTAAATAAATGGCTACACAATATATCTTTACATTTAATACGTTACCACCAATCTTGAGTTAGGTCTCAAAAAATATAGACTACAGAAATGAACACTACGCTCTAGGAAATAGTAACTTTTAGTTACTATTTCCTAGAAACTTTTACAATTAGCTGATCAAGCTGTGTCGTATGCGGATGCTACAAAACAAGGATACTCAAAATATCCAAATCCCTTACAAGATGAATGTTATATTATCATATATTCTTAATTAATAACATGTCCAGTGCTTCTGTATCTATGTAGAGACTCGTAAAATTAGTTTTAGTCGGATATCTAACAAATTTTACGCCCCTCTGATTACTTGTTCCGACGGCGCGGAGTTATACAAAATAGGAGCTTATAATACCGGTATTAATGTTATCATATTTAGCTATAAATCCCATCTCATAGAGTTTAATATGTTATTTATCTTTAGGGCAATCGTCTGTATATTTGGCAAAATATTGTTTGTTTATCTAGGTAGGTCTTGTCTGACGTTTCACCTAGGTTTTCAGTGTAGGTGAGTACGGGGCTACATTTCCATCTTTAATTAATCTAGTTCTTACCTGGACATTACTCTTTTTTTCCTATTTTATATTTCGTCAGTGCAGCTACTTAACTGACCGAGCAAGTTAAGAAGACATAACACTTAACTTTGCCGTACCGAGTCACTCTCGCTATTATTCTAAATTCATAAGAGGGAATGACACAAAAATTATATTATAATTAACTTATTATACTTAACGTGACGTCAACAAAAATTCCGGGACTAACCGTAGAGTTATATACCCCATCACATATCCCATCTACATCCATATAAACGGGCAGCAAACTAAGTTTAAGCGCAAAACAGCGCAACGTTGTTAATGGTCAATAAACGGGATCCAATGGCGGGCCCGTACCCCGGGAATTGCACTCGTTGATCCCAACTCTAATCCCGGGACGGCAGCGCGGCCGTTAAGATGCGTAATGCGTTGGACATGAAGTTATGATTAAGGATGCTATGTTTGGACAACAGTATGGACGTTACACTATTTTAACGTCACTTATACGCTCGAAACATCACCCAGAAGATGGAACGACAAAATTAAGACGACAATTGGTGGTCCAATCCAACCTATGATCACATACAAACGTAATTTGTAAATGAGGGAAACATGTAGCCATTAACCTGTAATTATAAATCCATAACAATTTACTGCTCAAAAATGTTAAATATATTTTAAAAAAGAGTACCCAATGGAGTTACTTGGCCGTTTATCTCTATAGGAACGGCGTTCAGAATGGGTGGTAAAGTTGTAGCTTAGCATTTTGTAACTATTTTGACGATTCATACGTACTGTACTTAATGATTTACACGAATACGTACAAACTTGGTGGGATGAGCACAAATGGTTTAAATCTATATAATATTTTTTATAAATACTTAGATCAACCCAGTCCATCGTACAGTACCTACCGTCGATACAAGCGTTGCTTAATTTGGTACCGCATAGTTAGTGTTTTCGTCTGGCGATATTATATTATGGCAATATACCTTGCTACAATCCAAGGTAAAGGTGGAATAACTACAAATCTGCAATATCAGTTCAAAATATGAGGGTTCCGTTCATAATGTCGGCTTCATTTGTCAAGCGGCGTGTGCCAAGTGTTCACGTAGTGTTAATAACCAGCCTCCGTGGCACTCGGCCAGGTTTTAGGTTTCAGGGTTTGTGGCTTAAGATTTGAGCTTATAGATTTTCGGATGGCGACCTGATATTTTACCCTAGGTCAAAACTGTGTAGCCATTCCTACATTGTTTTCACATACCCATAACAATGAAGTACACAAAAATGTATAACATATTTATAACACGAGCAGCCATGGAGTTTCTTGCGTCATTTATTCCATAGGAAAGGCATTCCGAACGGGCGGTAAAATCGTAGCAGAACATTTTCTATCATTTTTGACGATTCATAAGTATTATAATGAATTTAACACTCACATGAATAAACAATAATCTGATTATGATACGTTTAATGATTTATAATTCGATATTTACAAGTTTGGGAGAGATAGTATAGTATAGTATATAGAGATAGATCTTAGTTATAAATCATGCCGATTTATAGATAAGCGCATCAAGAACGAGAAGAAGAAGAAGAGTCAGGTTCAAACTAGAATGGGTTCCAGAATGATACTTATCATCAGAGGCGTTGGCAATAGTAATTATATCGTCATCAATATCATGCTGTCAATGTCATTCTTTTCTGTCATTATAGTTTGTGCTTCTGGCGATCCCAGTGCCCATTTAACATCTTGTTTTCAGTGAGTTCACCAAGCAATGCATTCAGTAGTATAATAATAATAATAATTCCAGCCATTTTTTAATGTCCCACTGCTGGGCACGGGCGTCCCCTCGATGCGAGGGGGATTAGGCCATAGTCCACCACGCTGGCCCAGTGCGGGTTGGCGGACTTCACACGTCTTTCGAGGGGTTCTCTTAAACATGCAGGTTTCGTTACGATGTTTTCCTTCACCGTTTAGCAAGTGATAATCATGGTTGAAAAATGAGATTCGCACATGCATTCAGTAGTATTCAGGCCAAATGGTGGGTTCTACTTTGGTTCTACTTATAAATGTCGAACTAATAAAAATGTGATATTCACCATAATCTCCCTAAGTCTATAACTTGCACGGCGCGCGTTTTAAATGTAAAGGCGATGAGGCTATTTCGCAAACCTAACGAATTTTCTCATACCACCGCCATCTAATTGGAATTAGATTTTCCTTATACACAGTCTTGGTCTCAAATATATATTTTGGGGAGGACACTCTAGTTCGGCAGTGAATTATTTAAGAACTTTTGAAAGATATAACAGTTTATTATACAGTAGGAGCTAGAGTATTACTTAGGCTTAAATATTTATGAGATTGCTCCATTATTAATTGCGTAACTATTCTACCTATTAGTTAAGCAAACTGATAAAATTAATGATATGATTCTGGATATACAATTAATATTTAATGATAAGTTATTGCTAAAACTATGTAATATAAGAATGATTTATTGATTGCTAATGAGCACACTTGCTGGACGTATCTAAACTGAAGTGAACGCTTAATGTAAATGCTGACCACGGCAAATTTACGTTCATTGGCCCGTACAACCATGTTCAGATTACAATAAATCAATAAGTATCCGTATTGTTTTTTTAATTTTAGGCGAATACTACACATTAAAATATTTTTAAAAAATCGGCTGCTTTACAGCAACCATCCCTGAAAGTCACCAGTCCTCCCGTGACCATGATTGCTGTAAAGCAGCCGAAAGGTCGGGAACGTAAAAACATAAAATAAACGCGATAAAATCCGAAAAAATATTTTTTAATTCAATGAGTATCCAATTCGTTACATCATAGAATAGTATAGTATAGTAACAATGGTTCCCACGTGTTACAGGGAATACTGAATACCATCCGTTTGAGTTTATATTACGGTAGTGGGTTTTCAAGAAGTATTGAATTTAGGTTTTAACAGTTAGACCCTGCTAGATTCATCTAACTGATAAATCGAGGGAGTGATTCCAGCGGTGCATTTTTTTTTCGCGGTATTCCATTGGACGTTACATAGATCATGTCTCGCTAGCACGATCGCGAGGAGGAAACCATTATACTATTTACTTTTTCAAGACATAAAACTCATCCCCCATGCAACCCCCATGTAACTATATATCTTCTCATTCCCATAACGCAAATACAAGAGCATTGTATAAATCGCCACTTTCTATACGCGCAATAGACCGTATATTTTATTTTTACAATAACGTTAAACAAAAACAAGATAATTCTGTGGATTTCCGGTACGGGGAAGATTTATGCACGCACACATATCAGTGGATAGCCATTTGTTTCGGTTCGCCCCTCTACCCTTTGGTGGGAGCATGATGAAATGATACGCATTGAACTATCACTTGAGCAACCGATTTGGTTATCTGTTCGCGTTTACAACCGAGCGGAATTTGGGGTTTTATTGAATCGAGTATTGATTGTAAATGGAATTGGGAAGCCGTGTGTTACTTTGAATAAGGTCGTGTATGTACACATATATGAAATAATAATTTTATGTCCAATAAACCTAAAAAGAACTTTAAACATTTTTCTATCATTCAGTATCTTTTAGTTGTTTGTGTTTTAACGAAAATATCTTTCTATATATTATACGTAAATAACCATAATAATGAATAAATCTAAAGAATATATAAAAATTTGTGAATGCAACCACTTTTAATAAGTTTTTTCAATTTAATTTGTTCTCGTATTTCGTTCATTTTTGAATGGCGCCAATTTATGCAACATTTAAACATTATTTATTACGTTGTCATAACTGTTGCTATTAAATGGCAAAGCACATGCTGCATCTTATGGCTTTTGCCATCATTCACGATAAAACATTACCTTTTGTGCTGCAAACTTCGAGTTTATAATCTCTGAAATTCTTTTCCAATCTCCGTAACGAGACTGCGAAGTTTATTTACAGTGTCTATAAATCTAGTAATAAAAGTGAGTGGCCGCTGTCCGGGACGATCCTAGGCCGGAGTTTAAACTTTTAATGGCACTTGACGGCCAAGAAAATGGGGTTAGACAACATTAAAGGGCTTTATCGGCATTCTTAGTTGCCATAGCATATAGCGGTAGCGAAAACTAACGATTAAAAGTTATGGATGTGAAATTGCGTTGATCGGACCGCAAGCAATAACTAAATATGAAGGTACACCAGTTTAAACTATGAGACTAGGACGTCAAACATCTCAGTCCTGACGTGACCAGGGTTGCTGTAAAGCAGCCGAAACGTCGCGAACGGAAAAATCATAAAATAAACGCGATAAAATCCGTAAAATTAGTTGTATATCAATAACCTACTGGTATAGATATTAAAATCCATGACTCAAGTAAAAGCATTCGTGCTCGTCGCACTAAGTTAATTACAAACTAGATAAGTCCTTACCTAACCTTACTTAATCTCAAAAATTAATAAAGAAAATTATACTAAATTTTGTATAAGAATTTGAATCTAAATACATGGGGCCCAATGGTGTTACATTGACGCCTGACTGGTGACTTTGTTTACCAGTTAGTCAATTTGGGATCACTAGAGAAAGTTGAAGAAGTCCTGAAAATTTATAAACTGCGTGCTTTACCCCCGAGCTTTCCATATAAAGTAGGTATACCAAACAAACTTCCAAGTGAGCGGCATGAGAGCATGACACGTAACTCCATCCTCATCTAAATTAAAAGATCATTCGAATTGACATATTTATCACAACAGATGTCGCTACTGCTCCCAATATCACAAAACATTGTATCTCAAGTTCTAGCTTTTATATTTTCAGTCTAAACCTTTTAGAAATTAGGTATAATGTTGTTTGGAGGGCGAGTTATGTTATTTATGTTTTGTTTCGGAATTAAATGAAGTTGAATGGTGCATGCAATGATTCGTGGCATTTTGGTGACGTGTGCATTTAATTATATGCCATGTTGAGTCATTTAGTCTCGTGCTCACGGTCCACTGGAGAGGCGATGATAAAGCATGATGAGATAAAATATTTCGCAACTCCATCAAAGCTTGCGGCGAAAATTATAATCAATTAAAAAAACATTAATCTACACAAACTTTTGTTTTTACATTACCAGTATTAATTGAATATTAGAGTGGGAATATTAAAAAGTTTCGATCGCGTTTTAATATTAAAATTGATTTTGCACGATGTTATTACAGCATTTCATATTAATTTTCATTAACCCTCGAACGCCGATGTAAGTTTACATAACGTTGCGTTCGTTAGTTTAATTTCAGAAAGTCATCATTTTAAACACTCTTAATTTAGATACAGTGATAACTGATAACTTCCAAGATACTATGTCCGGGAGTATTTTCCGTATCATATCGTAAAGATTACCCCAAAGGAGTGTATATATTTCTTTATTTATTGACCAAAGTGGCATTTTACAAAAGTTACTGTGTATCACATATTATCATTTTGACCACCAAATTTGTGGAAAGATTTGAACAACTTACTTACCTACACTTAAATACATTAAAAATGTTTTATAATTTATAATGGATTAAAACGTATAAATATGGAGGTAAAAGTAATTTAATATTACTATAAATTCACGCAAATAAAGCTACGCAATGTTGCGTCGTCCATTCTTTCGGTGTTATAGTTTAGTTTAAAACAACAGTTGTTTCAAAGGAACAACAAACAGAAGTTTGCTGAAGTGAATTGTGAAATAAAGAAAAGTTTTCATTTAATTATTTTACATCAGCGCCTAAACAGCGTAGCAATGATTCACTATAGGCGACTTAGAACTTAACTGACTTAATAAGTAAATGTTAAATATTTACACAGAACTTAAATATAAGATTAATAATAAGAAGTATGTGACTTAACAACAATTACAGCAAAGAGGCTTGGATTGGCTAGGCTAAAAAATAGTATGTTAAGGCTAAAAGCCGAAATGCAGTTACATCTAGGTTGAGCCAGCTAAAGTGACTTTTTATTAAACGCTAAAACTCGTAAATTAAAAGCCTACAACTAGATATAGCCAATCCTCGGTGGCACGGAGTCGCAGCCTTAAACTGGAAAGAAATTAATTAAAAAAGGTGACGCATGGAATTTCCGCCATTCCCTTCCGTCTGGCATGGCGGTGCGAGCACCGTGCCACTGCGCCGCGTCTCGGCGTGCACAATGGCGGCGAGACAATGCCTCCAGCAGGTGTGCCGTGAAGCGCGCGAGCCCGTAAGCGTGATGACAATGACTACTCATTACTATAGTCTGGCCAGTGTGCCTAGCAGGAGTAACTAACGTGATCGTAGCGTCATCGAAACAGCTTGCTTTCACAGCCAGTTTTGTGAATTCGGTGGTGAGAGCGAGATGGACTACATGTCAAGTCAAGTAGTCAACTCATGAGTTACATATTTTAATGCGCGCAATGTATTGTAAACCATGCCGTCACAACATATCTGAGCGATACCTTTACCTTAAGCACAATCTTATTTACTTTACGTTTCGGTAACGTCTTTTGTCTTCCTCTCACATCACAGATGTCATAAATAATGACAGCACGTTTTCTCGATGACATTACGATTACATTAGAAGTTTCTTCTTGGCCTACTGATTCGATTTATGAGCGCGCTCGAGCATCTTGAGTTTTAATTAACATTTCAGTTCAAGATCTAAATTTGTATTTTTTTTTTATTTAAATTTACGTTGAAATAGTCTATAATTATTGTATGCTTAAATCAACGGTACCGAGGATTGCAGGTTCAAACCCCGGCTCGCACCTCTGGGATTTCATGTGTGAATCTCATTTTCAACTACGATTATCACTTGCTAAACGGTGAAGGAAAAACATCGTGAGAAAACCTGCATGTCTGAGAGAACCCCTCGAAAGATGTGTGCAGTCCGCCAACCCGCACTGGGCCAGCGTGGTGGACTATGGTCTAATCCCCCTCGCATTGAGGGGAGGCCCGTGCACAACAGAGGAACATTAAAAAAGGGCTGCTATTACTATATTATTATATCCGCATCCAGTTACCATCTAGTTAGATAGTACAAGATTCCATTATCTACAGGCTTCAGGAAAACTATGCATTATGTTCCAAAACAAAACATCGAAGTCTTTGTCGACAAAGTTTATTACTATATAAGCCAACAATTATGACCCGGTATACATGGGAATTGTCATGTACCAACTCTTAACCATAACCATAAGAGTACCATAAACCAGGCCCTCCCGAAATAAACCTATTCGCACACCACTCCAGCCTAGCAGCGGTGTAATATCATAAATAAGGGGTCATCCAGACAGCCCCGCCCCGGCAGTTGCCGAAACTAACGGTTACAGTTTAACAACAGCCTTAAGTAGCGAGGAATGCGAACGACCAGTTTGTACAGAGACTGTATTCCTGTTTGGGTTGGAGACTAGTTAACTAGAATAATCGTTTGTTAAAGTAATTTACAAAACAACAGCATGTATGCTACGGTAGCTATTATTCTTTACCAGTAAGTTTTGATACGAGAAATCAGTCGCTCAAGCACAATCTTTTTACGTAGCGTTAGAGAAACGTAAGTGTCTTCCGTCCCACTCACTCAACAGATTTGATAAATAGGAATGACGGTGATAGCATGCTTTCTCGATGACATTACATTAGAAGCTCCTGCGTATATTACAGTTCACACAGAGTTGGCGTAAACAATCTGTGTGAGGTCATTGAAATAAAAAAATATCTTTATTTCAATAGGGAAAATGGCTGGATGCTACCACCGACTTGGGACCAAGCGCACCATTGCAAGACCTCAAGACACTGTAAGCACGTTCTGCGTAGATCAAACTGCAAACATAAACTAAATATGAGGGTACCCTAGTTTAAACTATGACACAAGGATGTCTAGCACCTCAGTCCTTCCGTGACCATGGTTGCTGTAAAGCAGCCGAAACTTCGGGAACGTAAAAACATAAAATTAACACGAAAAAATCTGAAAAATTACTTTTATTTAAATGTGTTGTATTCGCGTAAATATAAGAAATCAATAGGTATATGTTTGGTTGAAGGTTTAATTATCTTCCAATACTGATCGATTATATACTTCATATTTGGAGTTTGTACCTATTAAAAGCAATGAAAATAAAAACGTGCAAGCTATGCGTGGACCGGTGCAGACCGCCACTACCATAAACAAAACGACAGCTGCTCTGGATGCGGCAAAAACTACGAACGGTTATGGTATAGTAAAGAAGTGACGAAAGCATGATGCGGTAACTAGTTTTTTCTATAGATCCTTGCGCTTAGTGAATATACAGGATGATTCGGAAGGGATGTACTAAGCTTTGAACCTGCACCTTTTAGCGTATTTGTAAATACTACGTTTAGTCCGAATTTGGAAAACAAAAATGTTGTTTACAAAAATTCACAATTGCCATTTTATTGGGAATCAATGTTATATATGTTCTAAAATCGACATATTGAAATTTGATATTACATAGTGTTTGCAAATGCGCTTAAGAACCCTATGTTCCTAGTAAGCTAGGTATACCCTTTTTGAATTATTCTATATATTGTACTTCTTGTTTACTACCCCCCGCCATCTTTACGATTGGCTAGATTGCAAAATGGATTCTGTAAAAGTTGCTGTATAGTTGAGTGATAAATCATGCCATATTAGTTTATTAGTTTACATTTACAGTGGTGACAGACATTGAAGAAGGCGAAATCTAGTCATGCATTAAGAATGGGGAGAAAAGAAAGAGTCTTGCATAGTAAGTTTGAGATTTCTGACCTGGATTGAATAAGAGTAATTAAGAGTCTGAATTAAAAAGAGTGAGAATTATAGAACGGCATATCATAGTGGGAGACAGAGAATGACTCAGGGAAGCTGACAACCTATAATAGAATAGAATGTGAAGTGAAATTATCAGACCCCAAAGTTGACAATTCAGATATCAGGATGCCGCATCTATATCTTCCTCATCTCCGAAAGGCCATGGATGCCATTCCTCGTTTGTCCAGCACCGAATGCCTGGAGCAACAAGTCCTAATACAGTATACAATAGCATCTACAATGCAATCCATTTTATGTTTGTGATTGTTTAAGCTTTTTAAAAGCGTGCGTGCGAATTACTACTTTTGGGAAAGTACTAATATAGGTAGACATTGTGAGCGACACTTTGAAATAAATTTCGACAAGAACTCTCCTACGCTACCTGATAAGCGCAGGTGGTAGTGACCCTACTTTCTGCGCCGAGGGTACCGGGTTCGAATCCTGGTTAGGACAAGCTTTGTGTGATGAGCATGAATGTTTGTTTGTACTTGAGTCATGGATGTTTAATATCTATATAACTGTAATATATTGAGTTCGCCCTCAGTCCATTGTAAACTGCCCATAATACAAGCGATGCTTAGTGTTGGACCGTATAGATGGCGTGTTCGTCTGGCGATATTATTATTATCTTAAATTATATAATCTAGTTCAACCTAACCAATGGTTAATTATACATGACCTAACCGAGGTTATCGACAGTCTCGTTTTACAGGCTTTATTAAGACAAACGGTTCTTAGTTAACTAGCAGTTTAATTGGCCATAAAACGTGAGATGACGCAGTCTCCGAGGCACTGCTTATATCATGGAGTATCTTAATGTAACGTTGTAAGATAGAGCACTGCGGATAGAGTTATGAGTTTTTGATATTAATTTTCTTTTCTATGTTCTTGTGTAGAGCAAAATTTATACTTTTCTATAAAATTCTAAATTACTGCCTCACAAAATTTTAATCCTTTTCCGCAATGTCTAGTATTCGCGTAAATATAAGAAATCAATATTATAATGACATTCTGATTTCACATAATGTATACAAATGCTCTAAAGGAGCGCAGTTTCAAAGGATATAGTAGACCATTTCTGAATCACACTGTATACAGCCACAGCGATGCAAATGATAGATGAAAACGCTTAGACAAATCAGCGCGAATCTTTACCTCGAGTTTGCTACACCCTGAATGAGCCAGCAAGAAGCTGCACGGGCAGCCAGTACACGGCTATTCGAGTGTGTTAAATTCCATTGGAAAAACGTAAATGAACCCTTGAAAATGTCCAATTATTATTCCAGACAGAGTTGAAAACAATTTCTAGGGTTTATGTTAATATGAGAAAGTATTTTCCACGTTATCCAAGTGATGGATGTAGGATCAGCGACACGCGATCTGTTAGTGTTTATTATAAGTTTTGTGTAGATAAGGATACTATATTTGAAGGTTCGTTTTGATTGCGCTAATGAAGTTACGAATTGTTTACGGAACGACAATAAGGGACCAATTTAGAAAGTTAGAAAACAGTAGCATAGGTATATCTGCTCGTACTATGCTATTATCACTCGGATATTGAAATCTTAAATCTGTTATGTTTGTCTGCAAAATTATTCTGCAGACTGAGCACCAAAATATGGCATCAACACAAAGTATCAAACTTTTAAAGCTCAAGATCCTCACTGAATAATATTTTCAGCGAATTCGCGAACGCTTTCAGCAGAGTGGGCGGTAGTTTGCCGGCAGACGCGGCGCTGGGCGGGCGCCTGCGAAACCTTCGCTGAAAACCCCGAGAAATTATCGTAGCTCGAGTGTTGTGATTGGATAAAATCTTTTCGAATTTGGAACTAGCGGTTTTGAATTTAGAACTTAGTGGTGTGTTGAACGTAACGGTTCATTGAATGTTGTATACTTACGTAAATAAATGGTTGTGAATTAGTTTAGATCGAACGCGGTATTAGGTAAGTTTTTTTTTATTATTATTGTCGATACTTTAACTTGAAAAGTATTTCTACAATAAAACATTGCAAGTGTTTATTGAATGGAAACATTTTCTAAAGCAAGTATTAGAACATAAACGATGGCGTGACGAATAGTTAAAAGATAGTTAGCACGTAATTCCAATGGTATGTTGAACTTGACATTTAAACCACTTTTGACCGTGAGTGTACTAACCAAGGACGCTAATCCAAGCATGTAATAATGAACTTGAATAGAAAGTAATGTCAAGTACAGTCGGCTTTGCATTTCAAACGGCTTTTAGGTAATATTATAGAAATACTGCAGTACCTAATGCATCATGACATCCAAAAAACAATAACACATGTTTCCCGCCTTTCAATTAGTATGATACATTTGAAGTGATCTTAATAAGTCTTCACATACTCGTAATACTTTTTATGGTAATGTAAACCTTAAATAGTTGCAATACGGTCCACCCGCGTGATAAGAGGCAATGAATCATTTGTTAAAACATGTGTGCAACGCGTTTGATTTATGCGATGTTACCATTTTAACTTAGCGGTCATTTACACTTGGATTTGGTTTAACTGCTTAGCTGTTAGTTTATGTATTCGAGAAGCTTTTTGTTAAGATAAATAATAATATCGCCGTACGAACACACCAACTATACGGTCCCACACTAAACAACGCTTGTATTGTGGGTACCGTACAATGGACTGAGGGGAACTCAGTATATAATACTTATATAGATACTAAACATCAATGACTCGGGTACAAACATTCGTGCTCATCACACAAAGTTGGTCCGTACCAGGATTTAAACCTGAGACACCCAGCGCAAGAAGCAGGGTCACTACCAACTGCGCTATTCAGGTCGTCAAATAATAACATTAATTTTAAATTGTCGGGTTCGAGTCACCTTCGTCCGTAGGAGAATTAAGTACCCTCGAGATACCCTACACGTGACCCTGGGTGGTGCCAACTAGGTGACAACTCTACTGGTGGTAGGCTTCGGCCGTGGTTAGTCACCACCCACTGAACAAAGCCATGTCGCCAAGCGGCCTAGCCGTGTTCCGGCATGATGTTCGGTGTTGCCATTCACGGATGGCGGGTCAGATCAGTTGCGCTGCATGTGCCTAGTGAATGTAGCGTCTCGATCTACTGCCGCCTTCCTACCTAGGCAAGTATGCTCCATCGTAGATCTCATCGTCACTTACCATCAGGTGAGATCGAGATCAAATACTTGCCTATAATGTATAAAAAAAAGAGATATTTATTAATATCTGTGAACACCTAACGCGTAGTCGGTACGTGTGTTGCCCGAGGCGAATGCTCGCGGTGCTTACCCGAGCACTATCATTTGTTTTCCGCTTTCAGCTCGACTGCTTATGCCATCTTCGCGTGAACATGTTGCTTGTAAAAAAATATGGATTGCTCGGATCTAAACTGAGGCAGCCGCGCACGTGCCCAGCCTAGCGCTCGTGGTCTCGCGGTCCGTCAGTACGCGGCTATTAACAAACAGCTTTAGCCAGGTGTCAACTTATTTTCGTAAGACATACTCGTAATATCTGTCAATTTCGTATAAAATTAATAGTTCGTTTCGTTATAGCAAGTGAGAACAAAGTCTTAAGCATAGTCTTAGTGCGGCTAAGACTAGCTTAAAGCTCTTAAACACAATATCAAGTAAATATTGATTGAGTACCTTAACCAACTAGCGTTTAATACGGCCCATATTATAGCGTATTTGTATTCCCTTTTTTCCGGGCACAGTGTCGTAAATTATGTTCATAAATTGTCCGGGACACATTCGTGGTCCTTGGGATTAATTAATCCCTATAACGCTACATCGTGAGTTCATTATTCATTATAAACATTTGCGTGCCGGTAAAAGGACAAATAATAATAAACTTATCTACATTTTGACCCTATCTTTTACCTGCATTTCTCACTTGTACTCCTACATTTTCAGACTTAAAGTATAATTACTATGGAAATTGAATCCACGGCTTCACGATCTGCAAGCTATAGGCTTGGAACCACTGAACCATATCCATTGTATCAGTATAGTTATTTTCTTAGCTCGTTGGTTATTTTAATATTAGTAATCTAAGGGGTATATAGTTGGCGAGTAGAATTTTATATAACAGGGTGGAGACAAATTAAAAAAAATAATGATCATAATAATCGGCCTACCCGTTCTTGAGTTATAAATGGTGTAACTAACACGACTTTGTTTTATATATATAGATAATTGATTCTTGTGTATTTCAACATCTAGTTTCATCTCATTAATTTTTATATTTATAACGTGCTAAAAATGTCAAAAAACGCGGTCAAATGTTAGCGTATGCAAGTACCAAAATAAATTCCACTTCAAACGGCCGGCCGATTCCACATCCTGTCTACAAATAATTCATATGTATATTGTAACCCCTAATATACATCGTCTTCCCTCTCTGTCGTATATCATATCGTTAGAACAAGACGAAATATTATATGATGTGATATTCAAATGTGACATGGTTACCAAAGTACAGTCGGATTAGAGAAAAAGTAATTATATATGATTATTTTTCAAAAGCTCATTTCATTCTGTGATAGTTGTAATTTGTAGTTGTCACTTCTCTACATACTTTTTTAGTAAACAGACTTCGAATTGTTAGTGAATTAGTGCTGAAACATGAATACCTGTAAAAACTTATATGGCTTCTGAAGCTTTGTAAAGTTTTAGCGAAAAGATCAATAGTTTACATGACATGATTGTAAAAGCAAAGCATCGCTATCAAAGCTTATTTTATTTGAATTTTAACAATGCGACATTAGTTGTACTACTATCATATAAAATGTATTATTTTAAAGAATCTACTAGGTAGGAATTTATACACCTTTCAATAAAGTTTTCGAAATTCAATTTTATTAATAAAAATTGCCATGAATATCATGTTGTCAATTTTGTTAGAAAGTACACTATTCTAGGGTGGCAATGATTTTAGTTTACAGTTTGTATATCATTGTATTTTATCCCTAAACGCGATGTGGTATTCTGTCTGATCCAGTCACAAAAGTTGTCCAACCAATAGTGGGGATTATCCGATCAAGCGCTTACATTCTTCAGAACCAATATCAATGCTTTTTAGTCCGACTGTACTTGACAAAATGCCAGCTCTCTGGGCAACGAGAAATTGTGAATGAAGACGCTGTCTTGGCGTTACATATAGACTCTTTAATTTATGTTCTTGTTAAAAAAGGACGCGTGTCACTTGATATTAATGCGTACGTGTATCGTGCTCCACAGTGATGGACACACTGGCAAGAGCGAATAAGTGGTTCGGAAATATAATTAAAAAAAAATACTAGCCATTCTTGTTGGGTTTGGGCATCCGGGCGAAGGGGATTAGGCCATAGTCCACCACGCACGTGCAGTGCGAATTTGTGGACTTCACGCACGCTTTTGGACGGCGGATCTCTCAGACGTGCCGGTTTTATCCCGATGTTTTCCTTCACCGTTTCGCAAGTCCCAATCATTGTTGGAAATGAGATTTTCACATGCAATTCTGAAATGCTCGAGGTGTGTGCCGAGGATCGTCGTTACCAAGCCAAACGTTCTACCAAGTAGGCTTTTACTGTTTAAACATAATTGTGTGTTTGAAAACTTGTAGAGATAATGAAACGCCGTTGAAGATTCTTATAGACAGTAGAGGTTAATAAAAAAAACTGTATGAATAAAGTGTAAAGGCTCGCTCCGAAGAATGCTTTTCCTTCTCGTGAGGAGATGCCTTGAATCAGAATCAGAATCAGAATATTTTTTATTCACGTAGACCATTATTGTACAGTACTTATGAATCGTCAAGTTACAAAAATATTATGCTACTGCTTTACCACCCGTTCGGAATGCCGTTCCTATGGAGAAGAACGGGCAAGAAACTCCATGGTTGCTCTTTTTTTAAAATAGATCTTTTACATTTCTGAGCAATACATTGTTATAGGTATGTGAGAACAATGTAGGATGTTATAAACAGCGCAAACAGTAATATGAAATGGAACTGCCAAACGGCAACAGATTAGAAGGCATTTGTCACAGCACACATGCTAGCGATCGTGATCGATTGTTCATATTCCCACCTCTGGAATGGCAAACGTAGATACTTTGAATGTATCACTACAACCATTAACTATTCTGTTAGCTGCCGCTCGTCTTTTCATAGAAACTTCGTGATGATGCGTCATGGTATCATTTAGGTGTTTTGTTGTACCATCAGATAAACAATTCTTATTCTTATTCTTATCATCATACGAGTTCCCTATGAATGGAGTTAAGATGACATGGAAAGCGCTATAAATCGGGTGTATTAGCTCTTCACAGTCATGTTATCCCACTAATATTATAAATGTGAAAGTTTGGATGGATGGATGTTTGTTACTCAATCACGCCAGAACGGCTGAACGGATCTGGATGAAATTTGGCACAGAGATAGATTATACTCTGGAATAGCACAAAAGCTACTTTTTATCCCGGTAAAAAGGACATACTTTTTAATCCCGGGTAACACTGCGGAGCGCAGCTAGTTTAAAATAAATGTCGTATGTCATAGTGAAAAAAATAAATGCAAAGAAAAAAAGTTTATTCAGCTCGGACACAAAAATACACAAATACACAGGAAATGAGTTATATTTACAAAATTGGCTTATTGATCTCAGTGAGAGCTGTACTGAAAGGATTTGGCTCTGCCATATTTCTGGAATAACCGACTCAGAGAATCTTGACCAATTAGAGTACGTATAATATGCATAATTGTGAACTGCTTCTAGAAGTAAACTATTCATTGAAAAAGTTTATCGAAATTCAAAGTCAAAGTCAAATCATTCATTTGGTACACTTACGGGTAACTTACAAATTGTTTATTATTTTCTTAACTCTACAACCGGATCGGTATTTTAACCTCAATTGCTTTTACATGAAAATTTCGCAACAAACTAAAATAGCCTGGGACAATTGAAACCTCGTCAATTCCTAAATGACGCGCGCAATATGTTTTAATCCGAAAGAATAAAAAAATGGATAAAAAAACTGTGTAATTCATACGAAATCTTTATCTCGCAGCGACGGTCATGAACGTTCCATTTGATAGATTCCTCTGAAAAGCCAGTCTGCGTTCGATGTTCCATTACATGATTGAACTGACGTCATACACATATTCAGTGGGTTTATGGCTAGCACGTTGCGATATCGTTTCGACATCGAGTATTATATAAGGATTCAAGAATACAGGGGTTGGATTTCAATAAGTAACAAATAAGTTAGGCTGTCGGGGTTTAGGTTATTTTTGTATTAGAAAAATACATATTCCACAAAAATCGTGTTTAGGTCGCAAAAAAGTGGTACTATCGTTTCTATAAATATATATTCAATATATTTTTATCATACATTTTGTGTTATAATAATTAAATGTATAACCTATTGGTGGAGTTCATGTCAGATAGAATAGGCCCGCCGACGGCTGGTGCTTTTCATTACTTACTTACATAAAAAAATCTATTTGATAGGCAGCGCTACGAAAGTATTTTTATAACTGTAACGTTGTTCTGTTTGTGTATTCACTTATATTATGTTAGCCGATTATTCATGTGTATTCGCTAAAAGTAAGACGGCTTATTCTATTAGAAATGAAACATTTTCTCCTATATATTCATGCATTTTTGAGTAGTGCTAAAGATCTTTTACAGCTTCATGAAATGGTGAGCGTTTAGTGTGCTCAAGCCTGTACCAGATGGTTCACTAGTTCAAGAGTACTTGGAGTGAAATACGGGTATTGCGTCAGAAGCAGCTGTATGAGGAAAATGGTGGAAGGATGGAAATCAAAACAAGTGCTAGATTTTATAATTATACCGGCTGAAGACTACGAATCAAAATTTTAAACTATAAATCATAGCATTGATAGCCAGGTTGGTAGAACGCCACCTTGTAGATAAGGTGTGTAGGTCCCATGCACCTCTGGAATTTCATTTGTGAATGTTATTTTCAATCATGATTTTAATTTTCTGTACGGTGAGGGCAAACATCATTAGGAAACCTGCACGTGTGTTGAAAGACGTGTGAAGTTCCAAACCGCATTGGGCTAGTGTTGTGTACTATGGCCTAAGCCTCAGATAGAGACCTACAACATTGAGAGTGAATACCATCAATGAAATGTGGGTGCTTACCCCTTAGGGGATCACAGGCAGGAGTGGCGGTGTATTTAGATCTAAATACGAAATCAGAGCGCACTAACAGGTCAATGTGCCCATGATCTCATCTTAACGACACATGATTCAATGAAGGGACAGCCGCATCGTTCATTTCATTGCGTCCACACATCACGTTTAAATTATGAGCTGTGAACGCTTGTGAATTGTATAAAGACACCGCTTGAAGACACATGAGCTGGTGATCAACTTACAACTGAACGAGCTTTTGCCTTTAGCTAATCTGATTTTGTCCAAGAAAAACTGAATAATTGTATTATGTAATTCTGATTTGATTCATAAGTAAAGTGACCACTTTGCTGATTGCGGGAAAGAGCACTAAGACCCAGCCGATTGCTTTCAAATGTTTCAAGAATTATTTTAAAAAAGCTCTTTGAATCTTTACAAATTGCTCAACCTTATACTTTTGAAACTGGCATAATATCTAAGTTGATTATGCTATATTTTTTTATAGTAGAAGACTCGTGCTGACTGAGCCAGCAGAGGCAGGCCTTGTGAGCTACTCGGTCAGCTAGTTCACGGCTATTAGTAATGATACAATATGCTAACATGTGTTAAGCTCATTTCGCTTAAGTAGGTAAGTTTTACCTTAAAATTGACGCTCATTATAATGAAGCCCGACCGTGTCCGTCATTCTGCAGCAGCTGATCTTAAAACAGCTAAACAGATTTGTATCATCCTCAAGGCTGTAAGCTAAGTGCGTAGGCACTTGTACATCACGAACTGATTTCCAACTGCAGTTCTCCATGAAATAGGACATAATATACGCTCACTGTATTTCCATATAGCTCCGTCCCTTTCGGTTGGGAGTCAGATCAGGTTGAATGTATGGGGTGTAAGACATTGACTGATCAATACCGCTTGGTTACCCCGTTTGACCTTGTCTGCCCGTTCCTTCGATACCCTATATTTTTCCGTACCGTCGCAATGAGAAATGTCCTCCCATCATTGGCAATAGGTCAGCTCCGAGCGTGGGAGCCGGCCAGCTGTCATCCGTAACATATTGCGCCCAATTAGGCGTGCTACTAGCGAGCTATTTGTAAGTTAATTGCCTGTCATTACTTTAGTTTCACTTTGGTAACAATGACTTAGGAATCCTGCTTATAAAATGTTATTAGTTAGAAAGGTATTTTCATTCTTTGGGTAACACATTTTCTCGAGCGAAGAAGCTCAGCAATGTCTCGCGTTTGTACGTATTTTGTATTGCAACTTCTTTAGTTGCTCAATGTTAGTCTGAGGATTAATAAAAAGATACGTATACATTTGACACTCGGTTTACAGACTGTGTGTCAAAGTGCGTACACCGCAGTGACACCGTGTTTTAGATCTCGTTATTTGGTCACATAGTGTCGAGTGTCAGTGTCACCGAGTATACTCGTACACATGTTAAAAAAAATATACGTCGACATTTATATCAGGACTCTGTCCATTCTCAATTCATAGACGCGGTTTGCATTGCACCGTCCACAACAATGGCACGATACTGGATAGATACTTCCATTCAAGTCCGCACGGCGAAGTTACCGACATAGTGCCCTAGATGTTATTTTATATGAGTACTAAATAGGTAGCGAACTTAGTTAGTCGAGAAATTGTTGAAATACGTAATTAAAGTAAATAGATAGCGCCGATAACCTAGTGGTTAGAAGGTTGGACTGATTATCACGAGGTTCCGGGTTCGATTCCCGACCTGGCCACTAAACCATTGACCTGAGTCCACCCGTAGCACAAGCTTTAGGTACTTCTAATAAACCTAGCATCTAACAATTGCGGTGTAGAAAAACTAAACATATCTTATTATTGATCACATTTTTACACAATCAGTTTAAGATTTTTAAGGTTGCGTGCGCATGAGGGTATTCCATTTCGCTCTTACCAAGGAATTCATTAATAAGTGTGATAGTGTCAGCACGCTTTTGGATAACGTCATATACATCAGCAGTTCCTTCTGATCGATAAACATAAACACCAAATAAGCATGGGCTTAAAAGCAGTGATAGCCAAGTTGGTAGAATGCTTGCCTCGGTAACGAGGATTGCAGGTTCAAACCCCGGCTCGCACGTCTGGGATTTCATGTGCGAATCTGATTTTCAACCATGATTATCACTTGCTAAACGGTGAAGGAAAACATCGTGAGGAAACCTGCATGTCTGAGAGAACTCCTCGAAAGACGTGTGAAGTCCGCCAACCCGCACTGGTCCAGCGTGGTGGACTATGGCCTAATCCCCTCGCACTGAGGGGAGGCCCGTGCCCAGCAGTGGGACATTAAACAAAAAAAAAATGGGAATGATTAATTATTATAAGCATGGGCTTTCCCTTAATGACCTACCCGCATCATAAATACTGGCAAAGCAGCATAACAAAATTAGCGCTTCAAGCGCGATAATATAGCGGTAACAGCTTCAGTTGCAAGCGGTCGCATTACGCGCACCGCTGGGTGGCGGACGTGTAGCCTCCTCGTGCCAGTGAACACCCACCAGACATCGTGTGGAGCTTTGCAATTGTATCTGAGTTATGTTAGTCCTATAGGTACCGATAATAATGTAGGTACTCTACAACCATGTGTATTTTTTTTTTCAAAAGTATGACCATAGGAATGGTATTCCCAGCAAGGGGCGTACTACGTGTAGTGCAGTGCTCTATGGTAGTGTATGATGAAGTGCTGTCAATGTCATCTGTCACATTATTATAAGATAACCTGAATTAGGACGCCATTTTCATATCATCATGTCACATCCATTATTTTATTTATAATGTGTATTTATTGAATTTAATATTGCTATTAATTACTTGACACTGGCAAAATACCCGCTAAGTTGCGGGTGAGGCCATATTCATATCCATTTTATTTCATCGCATCTCATTTCGTAAAGAAAGAAAGAATAAAGGACTTTTTGGCGGGAAACGGAAAAGTCATGGCGTCAGTTATGTTTTAATTTTAAAACTAGTGTTCCAGCGAGTTATAGTGAGTGATATAAGTGGAATATTAACCATTATGGGTTCGGTAAAGTGCACAAGTGTAGGTAATTGAAACAGAGTGACGAAACATGGCTTAGTTTCTCACAAAAATCCTTGAAAAATCTTTCAGTAAAGTATCCATCACTTTACTGATTGAGGGATGGGGGGGTATTTTACTTGGGCCTAGCCTTTGGGCTTGTGCATATATTCAACAGAAATAATTTATATTACTTGACACTGGCAAAATAACTATGGTGAAGCCAAATTAAAAAAAAAAAAAACCTGAATAAACGGTGGTGTCGCTCCCCATACATTTTAATAAAACTTTTATTTAAAATTATACTTAAAGTATAAATACCCTAAAATACTACATTAGGAACTCTTGTTCTCTTGTTCCAGGAAATTAATTTCTCGCCCTAAAACTTGTTGTCCCTTTCCATTGCATTATTATAGGAGTACCTATTAACTCAATATCTGTATCATATTAACGACATAATTATTTTCTTGTTAAATAACCACTTTGTCACAGTCTGTAATTGTAATTTCGACCGACAACTTATGGAAGCATTATACTTTTTTATTAGGAAAAGTAATTAATTATTTATTATTGAGTTAAAATATTAAATCGACAGGCAGTGCAGTGTGTTGCCAGGTAATAAGTGTTCATAGTAGGCCCTGGTAGTAGTATGTTTCTCCTTTTGTGAGACAATTTTGACGATGCACATATTGTGCTTATTGAAAATTATTTTCATGCAAAAATACCAGATCTGATTCTATTTTTATTGGACCGGTCAAATTTGAGACAGCATATATTTGCATCGCTTTAAAAGGGATGAAACTGAAAATGCTGAAAATTCGCGTCCTTTGTATAAACTACAAGCCTCAGGGAGGGGTTGCTTCTAGAGGGGTGTGTGACACTTCTTGTTTATGACTTTTATTGATTATTTTATAAATTAACAAAAAAATATACAAATACTTACAGAATTTACATCCGTAGTTCAGATAATTGATGTAAACGTAACTTAACCACAGCTCTATATATCTCTTATCATCATCTCTCTCCCTCTTTCTTCTCAATATCGATAACAAGAGTAGACAAGACAAACAGCTGACGTCATCCATCACGATATTACATAGACAGCGACTTAGCTCGCGGATGATTCTGCTGCACAAATATTTGTCGACGGCTCGAGCGAGCCGGAGATGTGCGCGGCTACACTGTTACGAACGACACGAAACATTTTTAATTTATTTTTTTAAATAACCAGCCGTCATTGCTTTAACTCATTAGTATTGATTTCTTATATTTACGTGAATACTAATCATTGCAATAAAAAGTTTTTTTTTTATTTTATCGCGTTTATTTTATGATTTTACGTTGCCGACGTTTCGTCGTCCTCCCGTGACTATAATTGCTGTAAAGCAATCGTAACGTCCGGAACGTAATCATAAAATAAACGCGATATAATTGGAAAAAAAATAGTTTTATTTTAACTCTTGAGTTTTCGATTTGTGTATGGAAAGGTAAACTACATAAACAATTTGGAAATAGAGTTAAAAAAATAACATAAAAAAATAAACACGTAGCAAATACTCGGCAAGACTAAGAAACATAACGTGTGAAGAACGCAAATGCCGCACTATGCTTGTGTGATGTTCAGTAATTCGATTATATATTGATTTCTTATATTTACGCGAATACTACACATTGAAATAAGTACACAAACTATGACACTAAGACGTCAACCACCCCAGTCTTCCCGTAACCATGGTTGTTGTAAACCAGCCGAATTATCGGGAGCGTAAAAACATCAAACTATGACACTAGGACGTCAACCACCTCAGTCTTCCCATGACCATGATTACTGTAAAGTAGCCGAAACGTCGGAAACGTAAAAACAAAAAATAAACCACGATAAAATCCTTAAAATCAGTTTTATTTCAATGTGTAGTATTCGCGTAAATATAAGAAATCAATAGCATAAAAAAACGTGATATAATCCGAAGAATTAGTTTTATTTCAATCAAAGTAACACCGTAGCTTAGCTTAGAGAGAAGACTAGCTAGTAGTTCTTAGGTAGTTCCAACAAGTTTCTCGATGCGTCATTATTTTTAACTGATCTAGAATCGTGATGCAATGGACACGAGCTCCATCCCCGTTAGTGTGTCTACAAATTTAAAGGGTCCCGTTTCTTAGGTAATGTTCTCTCGGTTTAGTCGGGGTATATTTTAGAATGAAACTACGCCTGGTTGCCTGGTGAAACAGCCGTTTAGTAATTTTTTGACTAACTTTACATCAGAACTGCTTAACTTTAATGGTGATTCTGTCTTTACTTGCCAAGTTCTAGTATTAAGAAAGTTACAATAGGTATATTATTATAATTTAAGGTTATGTGTTCATTCTTGACTTAGTTACTCAATGTATGATTTATATTTAAAAGGGATGTAAGTGTAATTGGATATCTCAAGTATAATATTGATCTTTTTAAAAAGAGCAACCATGGAGGTTCATGCCCGTTTTTCGCCATAGAAACGACATTCCGAACGGGTGGTAAAGTCGTAGCTTAGCATTTTGTAACCTTTTTGACGATTCATAAGTACTGTACTTAATGCTTTACATGAATAAAAAATATCCTGATTCTGATTGCGGGATTTATCCCAGACAGAGATCTACGAGTATTTCAAGGTATTGAGACTGTTTAATGTAAGTACCTAGGTGCTATAGGAATTTAACAACCAGCTAAGCCCATTTTCGTTTCAAAGGAACAGATACAGAGCCGTAGTATGCCGTAGCGTTCGTGCTGAGTTTTGCCATGCAAAAGTGAACTTAATTTGGGCTGGCAGTAAATTCTGTGATGGTACCTCTGCCTACGTATGTTAAATGTTGTGTGGTTGATTTACGAATCCAATTAATCTATACTATATAGAGGTAAAGATTGTATGTTTGGATGTAGGAGGATATCTCCAGGAATACTAATCCGATTCTAAACATTCTTACACTAATAGGAATCTGCATTGTCCCTGCTATAGGCATTGCTTCATCGAGGTACCCCGGATGTAGCCGCAGGCAGAAACTAGTATCATAATAAGCCATGTGTCTTTCGTTGGCAGGCAAGAAATTGACAGCTAATGTTACCACATCTAACTAATTAAAATATCTCTGTTTTTTCGGTACCCTCATCTTTGAAGTAATACTTAACGAAAAAGCAGTTCGATTTCGTCCATAAGTAAATTAAAAACACTTCCCACAGAGTATTATTTGTTCAGCCCGGCCGCGGCGTCGCAAGACGTCGTGAACTCGTGAATAAACAAAAACCCATTTGTCGAACGCTAAAATAAACCGATTTAGACAAAAAAGGACGACTAATGGAATTGACAGATGTAACTGTCATGCTTTTACAGTATTTTCTTGATTACGGTATAAGTAGGATTGATTTTCCTCTATGTGTTATGGTTGTTATTTGATCGCTCGTTTTCTTATAATTATGGAGTAACAAACACATTTTATGTTATTGGTTTATTTATTACTTTTTCATTATAGATACGATAGCTTCTTCCTTTTTTGTACCATAGTCTAAAAATTACACAGACAAGCTTACACTTTTTCTTAAACATTCGTTCCGAAATGTAACACTATGCCTGCGAGCTCTATGCAGCTAAATATGCTTATCGGCGTAGAGTTTGATAACATTCCAACCATAGAGTTAAGTATTCACGAAGAAAGCAGTCAATGCGGATAGATATACATACAGATTTTCGTTTGTGTAATTTGAAGAAAAAAATCAAATTTTCCACTAAAATATTTGGATAAGAAGGACGGACACAATATAAAAAAAAATACGATCATATGCATTTCTGCTTGATTTGAACACGTACTACACGTTTCTTGCATAATCATCGTGCAAGCTATTAGCACATGTTCTGACAATAGTGCTATCAAAGCATAACATGAGTTGTTACGTCACAACCAGTAGTGATACCTCATAACTAAATATCAATTAATCTTAAAAAAAATTGCCAATACAAAAATACCCCTTGCGTATTACGCAGCTAATCATCGTCAAAAAAAAAACTCCCCATTAAATTGGAACCCAGCTCTGTATTATAGAATACCCCCAAGATGGGGCTCGTCTCGAATTAACAGCGTTTTAGGGTTGCCTGACTTTTGTCACCGCGGCCCACTGTGTGGGTCGGGTCGCACAGCCGTAATATATCGTGGAAGTGAAGGATAGGGATGTATGTACATTGCCGCGTCAATCGATCAATCGATGCATCGATAATTGGTATTTTAAAGTGATGCTTACAAAAGCAAATTTGTTGGTATAATAATGTCAAAAAAATAAGTGAAATCTATTTAAATTATTGGAATAAACTTTTTAGAATTGATGTAATTGTTTTAAAAACATTATGGGTGGTAAAAAAAAGTTACATCTATGTAAATTATTGGAATTAACTTGATAAAATAGATACTGGTAAGTTAGTTACATGTATTGAATATGAAGAACCTTTAAAGCTTTTGAGGCTGTTTGGCACTGGCTTTTTTCTACTTACTTTGCAATGATAATGTGCGTATAATTTGATTATTATTCATCATATTTTATCAGTCAATTAAGTATATACGAGCATTTCGTATGAGTATCAAAATTTCATGAAAGATTCCAGTTTATTATGCTGTTCCTAGGTTACTGACTGCGTTATAGCGACTGCAAAAAAATAACTCATCAATTAATCATTATCTATGGTCGGACAGTCAATTTTCAACATGAAAACTATCGATAGTAAACACATCACTACCTGCGACCAGGGCTGGTCGCAATTGATTTAACACAATAACGACGCCGGTTGAATGGGCGACCCCTATTTGTAGCCGTGATGACACGCCGGTGATCCATCATCTGCGCCGCGGCGAGCAGCTGGAGAGCCCGGCTTTGTCCACCAGATACGTGTTTATGGCATATTTCCTATTTATAGGAACAGTGGCGAGAGCAGTAATAGGGTTGTTCGGACTTTTATTGGCCATATAACATGGCCAATGCATATTTGTTGGCCAAAGAATAGTTCGATGTAAATGCGTCCTTATCAATAGTGTGTGCATAGCATAATGTATCTGGAGCACTTCAGAACATAAACACCTAGGGTATCTACTTACATAAGATACACTTTTTGTATGTAACCACAGATCACGAGAGATATGCCGTGCGGTTCAAAATGTATGGAAACTCGCTGTCTCCGCTTGGTCCCCACCACTCGCCACAAAACACATGCAATTATATAAAACCAACCAATACGAAGTCTCACACACACACGCGTGCCAATAATTCGGTGCGTGCTGCGTCGTCGCCGCACACAGCGGCCGTACCACGCGACGCACCAGTTTATTCAAAGTATCGTTAGACGATCTATCCATTGCTTCGTACATTCACTCAGTAGCGAACATAGGTGGTACTTAAAGAGACATGTATTTTGTACAAAAATAAAAAAGTCGTTGTGCTACATGAATACTAAAATAACATAATAAAGGCATTAATTATTTTTTGATTTGTTGTTTTTAATGATTTTAAAGACGAATAAATAAAATACTTAATACTGGCTGGTGAAATGAGATTCCATCTTTCGCGTAGTTCATTTTGCTGCTAGTATTTTTGCACACAACCACGGAATAACACGGCATTTAAAAAAAAGTTAGAGCTCGACGTGCAGTTGCAGTCGACTGACGGCGAAAACTCTATGTTAGCGTAATTTTGGCTAAAGGTGAGCGCAAGCCCACCGCTTTCATAACATATCTCCTCTAATATATCTGTGTATGTAACAGTCCTAAGTTGTCAAGAGGCGAACACTCAGTTTCTCTCCCATTACTAATAGATGGCGCTAGTAGTGTCGATTTACTATGGCTTAGTAAGTCCATGTGATTTGCTCATTTTGGTAATCAATTCTGTCCAAAAGGGGATATTGTAATAGATCTCCGTTGCATTCCTAGCTATCTGAGGATTCTCCATGGTATTCGCCTTTGCCCGATGACGAGGTGAAACTTTACCTTTTTTAATTATCAATTTAATATTTTTGTAAATATAAATGCTTATATGATAGTGTCCTTTCAAATCCTTTTTAGTATAGCTTGTATGTATATAAAAGCTATTAAATTATGCTAATCAGGTTACAGTGTTGGCTTTTATCCCGGCCGCGTTATAATTAGCTAATCAATTAGGGCTCCGGTAAATTTATAGCGTTTAGTTGGATTAATTTTAAATTAGTGGTGATTACTTAACTACACATATTTTATGGTATAAAGGCGCAGTATACAGATATGTTCTTTCAGTAACGATGGCGTCTTGGTTAAAAGATAGTCTAGGTTTGAATCTGCACTAACATTTTTGTAAAGTTAGTTCTCCGACTTTATTGTTATCTTGAAAACGGCAGAACCAATGGCTTTTCTTAATTCCCAACAAATACGCTTCGAGTTAACTACACGATAACTAAATTATTTTTGTTGACAAAAATTCTAACTCAATTATCACCGTAACACAATTTAACCAGTCGAAAAGAAAACCCATGGTAACACACATATTTAGTTACATACATTTCATTATATTAGATACTTTAAACGAACGGAACATTATGCTTAATAGTTTGCAAGTAACTTCTGGAGTTGTATACTACACAGACCTTGTGGAAACCAGGGACAACTTCCGTGCGTTCAAGCGTTTTTGCCACACCTATTACTGGAATCAAGTTTAATCAGCTCACAAGTTTAGGACCAATTAGTATTTAAACTCTCCGTGGTGCCTTACACCTGGAATTAGTCCAGCTGTAAGAGTCTTACTTCTGTGGACATTTGTCTACCAGATCTTTTTGTCTCCCGCTTTGCAATGGAGGGAAGTGGATAATTTTCTTCCAACTCCTCCTATTTTTATCCTTCGATTAATTTCGTGCGGGTTCCAAGACAATTAACTTTATCCCGGGACTCACCGAGGGTCAAACCTTGGTGTCTTCATTGGACACCATTGTAGATCCTGGCTTACAGGAGTAGCAGTAGTGGGAGTGTGTGGCGGGCCTAGTCCCATAAAAAAATACATTTCATTATGAAAATCTCATAAATTCCATACAAAAGCTGGTACGGGATATTTCATACGTAGATAACGGTATTTTCCATACCGTTTAACGGTATTTTCCATACCGTTTGACATTGTAGAGCGTTTTATTCACAACTTTCCTACTTCAAAGGTGGAGTCGGTAAACAAGATTCATGAATAGTCTATGTAATTGTGTAATATGCTTATATTATACGCAAATAACTAACTTTGTTGACATTTTACATATTTTCCTATTTACATTTTTAATAATCATATTTTTATAAGGGTCGGTTCTCTGTCAACCATGATTAATGATATTGTCACGAAGTCACCGCCGCGACTGTCATTTTCCGTAATGATTATCTCTTCCAATACGGTGAAGGCAACCTACGTCTGTCGAAAAGTCATGTGAAGTTCACCAAACCGCACCGGTACAGCGTGGTGGACTATGGCGTTAATCCTCCTTGTATTTAGGAGGACCGTGCCCAGCAAAATGGCAATAGGATCGCCCCTTATTTCATTGAGACCAAAAACCATTGGCGAATTGTGGGTGCACTCACCAATGACCACACCTCTGCCTACCCCTTCGGGAATTACATGTGTGAAGGTTTATATTACCTACTAGCTGCTACCCGCGACTTCTTCCGCGTGGTATTTAACAAAGACAACCGTTGACAACAGCCTGCTCGCCCATTCTGAGCCCGCGGGACGCATTGCAGGTTGTTGCTATCAAACTTAATCAGGCGCTGCGCTGCAAGATTGGTGTTAATTTTTTTTTCGTGAGATCATTTTTTTTCTAAAATAAAAGTAGCCTAAGTTACTCCTTGTTACATCAGCTATCTCCCAGTGAAAGTCCCGTCAAAATCGGTACAGCCATTTCAGAGATTAGCCGGAACAAACAGACAGACAGACAGACAGACGGACAGACAGACAAAAATTGTTAAAAATGTTGTTTCGGTATAGGTAACGTGTATACATCCAAATGCACTTAGTAAAAAGCGGTTATTTTAATATTACAACCAGACACTCCAATTTTATTTATATGTATAGATGTATATGTATAGGCGTTAGATTCTGTCGTAGTTGCTAGCCGCACCTTCAGCATACCGTGCTCCTCGAAATGATATGGAGAATATTTATACAATATATGTAAAACAACGTCATGTTAGTAACACCATTTATAGCCCAATAACGTGTGGGCCGATTTTTAAAATGTTTGAATTTGTCTCCGCACCGAATAGCAGAATAACTATTAAAACGTAGAAAAAAATCACTATTAATGTCATAATAAAGATGGATTATAACTCATACATTTTATTCTGAGGCAGTACGAAGTTCGCCGGGACAGCTAGTAGGTTTATAATTATAAGTACTTTGACTTCTTAGACTTTTTTACTTTGACGGCCTGATTAGCGCAGTGGTAGTGACTCTGCTTTCTGCGCCGAGGGTCCCGGGTTCGAATCCTGGTAGGGACACAAGCTTTGTGTGATGAGCACGAATGTATGTACCCGAGTCATGGATGGTTAATATGTATATAAGTATTATTATACTGAGGTCGCCCTCAGTCCATTGTACGGTACCCACAACACAAGCGTTAAGCTTAAAGTGGGACCGTATAGTTGGTGTGTTCGTATGGCGATATTTATTTATTTATTAAGTACTAAGAGCGACGGGTTCTTTAAAAATCTGTCGCTGGCAGCTAATTTGTAACATAACATCCTTGCTATTGTAACATTCTGTAAAATTACAATAATTTGCCTCCAACAATGAAATGTAACTATTTACAGACCCTTGCAATGCGTCCCTCTGGGTTAGATCTTGTAAATTACCCATACAGCAAGCGCATACAATGGGACCCTATACGAAACTTATTATAAAAAGACCCCTGTGTTATTATGTTACAATTTTAATGATTTCTATGTGCACGTGTATCGATTACTTATAAATCCTCATATTTGCAAATAAATACATACTCTATTGCATTGAAATATAGGCGGTTTTGGTAATATAGAAAGTGTTATTAGGTGTGCAGGGACTTTAAGATTACAATGGTTTCGATAAATTGACAATGCTAGTTATTTCGATTCGGCATTGTGTGCAATACAAACACAATACAGAATGAAATGTATTTCTTACCCAATTAAGTATTTTGATGATGAGTTTGTTTACGTCACATTTGAAAACCTCAAATTAATACAATTACAATTATTACAATCTCAAATTAATGTATTATCAGTAGCGATTTGAATATTAGTTTCAAATGTGACGTAAACAAACTCATCATAGAAATACTTAATTGGGTAAGAAATATTCACTTCATAACTTATATTCACCCGCAAACTAGTTTACTTTATGGATAATGTACGGACATTATCCAAAATGTAAACTAGCTTGCGGGTGAATATAAGTTGCATTTTCATCTAGGTAAAAATAACCTTTGCTATGTTTATTAAAATATGTCTTATAAACGAAACATTAATGTATTAATTATATTTAATTATTATATTAACGCGAATACTACACATTGAAATAAAAGTACTTTTTCGGATTTTATCATGTTTATTTTATGTTTTTACGTTTCCGACCTTTCGGCTGCTTTATAGCAGCCATGGTCACGAGAGGACTGAGGTGTTTGACGTCCTAGTGTCAAAGTTTGAACTGGGGTACCCTCAAATTTAGTAAACGCCATAAAATCCGAGAAAATAGTTCTATTTCAATCTATTAGTTGCTTAAGCGTGATCTTATTACGTAGCGTTACGGTAACGACCATATTTCATCTCACTCACACCGTACACTTCAAAGAATTATAAATAACATTTACTGCATAGCTCCTCATACGATTACATTAGGAACTCCTGCTTACCCTACAACTTGCTTAATTATAACCAAATAAATCGCATTTCATATTTGTAGTTCCTACTCTTAACTCTCCTCCTCACTACCTGTTTCAAAACAGATAGCAACACTATATATTTCCCATTTCTACATAATCTGTAATACAACCCCTATACGACATTATATGGTTCAAGGGAGACACCTCTGATTAAATTCGGGATTATCCCCCGCCTCATCGGGCCCGATTCCATAACATTATTGTCACTCAGTTAATCCATCGGCTGTTTAATTAGATAACAGACGTTTTGTTCGGCCGAACCGGTTGCTGATCTAGGATTACGATCGGTCCAACTCGATTTGAATTCGAGTTTGATATGGGATCCAGTGACCTAATTAAAATGGTGTGTAAATAGAGCTAAAAGTTTCTATAAATGTATGGCTTTAATATCTTATCTCATATATTTAAGACTAGAATATGGTAAATATTAGCACATGCTAAAACCATAAAGATTATTACAATCTAAATATACTATACTAGCTGCGCCCGGCGGTGTTACCCGCGATAAAAAGTATGAAAAATTAAAACATCTATCCCACGGGAACCATACATTTTACCGGGATAAAAAGCCTATGTGCTATTCCAGACTATAATCTATCTCTGTGCCAAATTTCATCCAGATCCGTTCAGCCGTTCGGGCGTGAAAGAGTAACAAACATCCATCCATCCATCCATCCAAACTTATTTATAATATTAGTATAGATAACGTGTCAAAATTGGCTATGCTAATATATTACAACACACACAGACACACACGTAAATACCCATACGACATAAATAAAGAACGCTATTTTTATAGTGTTTCACTTTGACATTTTGATTTTATGTTTCTGTTTAAGATATTAAATAACATGTAAAATTATACTTAGTGTACCGAGCTCCAAGATACAGATATTGTCTAGTTTGGAGCTCACCAATACTTTGTTGTTGTCGATGTTACTGGGTAATAAACAATTCTTATTCTTATCAAAGAGCCCATAACCCATACTAGGGTCTCCAATCTAAGGCGGAGTGTACAACCAATCGTTTGTTGTAATAGCTGAAAATAGGTTAGTACTCTCGGGGACATAAAAGTCATTTTAGCATGCGTCATGCTCTGCTAAAGCCCTGTGCAACACACCTGTAATCCGCGAAGGCAATGGCAAAGGTGTAATGCAGTGCATCTACATTTAAGCGATGGTATTTAGTCCCAATGCTATAGGGAGGCGAGCTTTTCCAAGCCATGGGCTAATGCGGGCTGTGAGCTTCACATGGCCTTCAAGAAGTGCTGGTTTCCTTTCTATATGTACCGTCACCCTTCAGCGAGTGAGAATCGTTATCGAACATGGGTTTCGCACATGAGATGTATAAATCCCTGAGCTGCGAGCCGGGGTTGAACATTCAGCGTCCCAAAGCGTCCACTCCACCAACTTCTCAAGCAATATAGCTGCTATAATTGCAGATCTAAAGTGTTTAATTTGTTTTTGCAGCAAACTCAAAGTTGGCATAACACTTGACACAGTTTCAAATGTAATAGCGCAGTACATTGTGGAGGGGAGCATTTCCGGAACAATAAAAACAGAAAGGCTCTTCACTTTATTTGTGATAATGAACTCTTGCCAGTAGCGGGGGTTGGGACAGAAATAGTGGGAGCGCAGACCTTTGGCACTGGATGTGGTACTGAAAAATGGAATTCCATTTTTTCTCTGGTCAGCCCGGATTTGAGTGTGGATACAAGGAAAGAGGATTAACAATGAAGGGACCGGTGCGCATTAAGAAGTCATGTTGTGCCAGTACCAGTTCCCATTATCCGGAGTTGGCGTAATATATCGTCCTTCCATTCTTCAGGATGTCCTGTAGTATTCGCGGTAACCAAACCAAATTTATAGTATCACTTTTAATGCTGTCTTTCACCCTGAATCAATTCACATTCAATCTCATCGCTCGTTTAGTGGTAAAGTCCTCATTTGTTCTCGGCACATGCCCAAATCATTTTCCCTGGTGACCTAAAACAGGCACCAGCTCTAACAATGCAGATTTTTTTGACGTTGCACAGACAATTGGGCATCTTATATTGTCAAACCTGTTGTGAGTTAAATAAATAATAATAATAAATCATTTTCTCGCTACTTTTTCCACTCAATAAGACATAAGGTCGAAGAACTATTCATGGACTATATATAATACCGCTAATATGCACCCAAATCATTTCCAGCTATCATGTAGATCGATGTGATCACCGGTACAGCGTGGAACCGAGCTGTTTGATACAATTTATGTGGCACGATGTCGGGGCTAATTGGTCGTGAGGACGCGTCGGATGCGCAAACATTGCTCTTTGATTGCACCCTTCGGCCTGAGCCGCTGTGTGGTGGTGCACTTGTACGGGATCACTGAGATGATATTGATAGGTACTTACTAACATTACCGAATGAAAAATGTTTTATGACCTAGTCCTCCTGTACAGTGTTGGCACCTTAAACGCAATGCAGGAACAGTGCTGGATTATGTCAGAGCAGGGCCTGTAAAAACTCTTACGACTTTTCATTGGATGGTAGGTATACCATATGGATGAGGTACCATAGGAGATGGTTGGTATACCATATCTATCTTACTTGATACATCTTTCTGCACACAGCACAGGAGCGAAGACTCCCAAATCGCAGGGCCCGTAGCATTTGCTAAATCTTGCTACCTGGCATTGTGCAGGAATTGAATCCTTGAAATACAAATTTCTTCTTATCGTGAGTAATGTCAAAATTATGTTTTTTTTAAATGTGGCTGCTATTTAGTGCACCTTTGCCTACCCGTAGATAGATATTTACTCAATAAAGGCCATTCGTTTTACGCCAAGAAATATGAAATTCCTCGATTAAGCCTCGTGAAATCCAATGCGAACTGCGTTATCAATGGTCGTAAAAAGCTCACATGTACGAGTAACCTACACGTGTTATAACATAAGAGACAATTTATTTGCTTACGGGAAAAGCCGTGCTTGCGCTCTAGATCCCAGCAGATAGCCCTCAATTCTGGAGTTATATGGCATATATCAGCTGAGTAAAGTTTCACATTTAAATTGGTTTTATTAAAAATCTTATCAGCCTCTTGCACATGAAGTTTAATAAGTGAACTAGTACAAACATAAATAATGGTTAAAAATGTGTCAGGGGCTTTAATATAGAAACACGTATTATGACTCGTAATACGTATATATTCTTGAATGAATGTTAATTGGGGCGTATTAAGAGTGCTATTCACTACACGATTATTATATTTGTTTAGCTCCTTGTTTTATTTTATACGTGTATATAAGTGTTTATATATAACTTTGATTACTGTACCAACCGTTTGAATAACCTTCTCTACAACACTAGCGGCCAGCAGTTTCTTTCTATTACTCTGTAGCTTGTGGTGCGGTTGAAGTGGTCGCTACCACTTCAACCGCACCACAAGCTACAACTCTAAGTGCCCTTAATGCACTGACCAAATCGTCATCCATGAGTTTTTATTAATAAAACTTACACATCTGAAATGTTTTTTATTACGGCAAAAAAAATCATTAAAATATATGTTTTTTATTTAAATGCTTTGTCAGTCCAAACCTTACCCAAACATAGTCATAATTAACAATATCGTCAGACAAACACACCAACTGTGTGGCCCCAAATTAAGCATCGCTTATATTATGGGTATCGTACAATAGACTGGGAGCGAATCCAGTATATAAATAATACTTACGTAGGTATTAAAAATCCTTGACTCGAGTACAAACATTGAGCTCATCACATAGTTTGCCCCTACCAGGATTCGAACTCGGAATCCTCGGCACAAATGGCAAAGTCCCTACCAACTAAGCTATTCAGGTCGTCGAAGTTATGATCATACCTTTCATTACTTATCTAGTTTCTTCAATTCAACATAAGCATAGTAAGAAAAAAGTACAAGGCATACCCCGCTTTACGCGTCGCCCGGTGGTTTTTGTCGGCGTTTTAACGTAATTTATCGTTTTTCTTTTTGTTACCGGTTTCTGGTTATTTGTTCGTTTCTTTCCACTCACGTAGGCCACTGCATTTGTTATGTTACACAGTCTATTTTTTCCCTTTTTCAGGTACGTAGCCCGAAGGTATTTTGTGATTTTGTGTAGCTGACAAGATTTTTCGTCTCCGAGCTTGGTTGTGAGTGGAGATTGTTTTTTTTCATTGATACGAACAACGAAAGCATGATGTAAGTCGTGGCTTCCGAGGATAATGTTATTGCAAGGTTATATTTATTGCTGAAATTTTCTTTGTAGCCATAGTGAATGGTCAAATTATTTATTTTCACGAACTCCACGAGAAAAAAATCTTCTCGAAAGCACCGCTCATTGATCGAAGATGGCGGATGATGTTGCCTTGGGCCAATCAAGTGATTTAGCTGTTCCGGTAAAAGAATACATAGCTTAACATATTATTGTGGCATGGTTGATATGAACTCAGACTGTGTGAAACCCAGGTTAATACTAGTAGAATAGGATATAACCAAAATTCATTAGGTACTTCATATTCACTACACGTCTCACGAAATGAACTAAAACTTTTAGCTTCAACGTTTAATTGAGATAAACCGCATTAAGTTTTAATTCGGATGGACTAAAAAGTAGTAGCCGGGCAACTAAACGTGATTGATTATGCGCCGGCAATGATTCATGGTTGTGGTTTTGTTGGAGCAGAGCGTTAGCGGAGAAGGTAGCAGTTGGGGCATATGGATCATTAGTCGAGTCGGACCGCGGTCTATTGGGACTACGGTCCCAGTTGACAACGTTCCCAGTCGACTACAAAGCCGTATGTACGAGCTACGCTACAGGGCCCCGAGTCAGCTAACACAATCGATTCATAATCGTACAGCAATCGCATAGTAGCTGTCACTTTTGACAGATATTGTATGGGATATCTGTCAAAAGTGACAGCTACTATGCGGTTGCTGTTCGATTATGAATCGATTGTGTTAGCAGACTTGGGCCCAGCTCTGTAGTCGTAGTAGTCACTACTGCATTAAGCAGGATTAAAAAGTGATATTGCAAAATTGTTTCCATTTTAGAAAGTCCTTAGTCCAAATAGTACAGACCGCAATTTTTATCAGCCCTATTTGGGTAATATCCGGACAGTAATTTTCGTCGGGCTATTTCGAATAGTTAATTCTACATAGATATACAACTCAGATAGGTACTTTTTTTCATTCAGAACCCACCGTCCGGGTATTCCGGACAAGGTCTTTATGTCCGGAAAATACTCAAGCTTTTGAACGCTTGCATAAGCTATGCTGTTCTTCAACCGGTTAAGGTTCCGTGCGCCGGTGAAAACTGGGGACAAATTGTGAATAATGTGAATATGCGAGTAGCCGTATTGCACCCGCCCGGATATGATCGATGATGCAATTTTGCACATTTTTGCATTCGCTTTTTTCATAAATATGAGGGATATTATTATTATAATGGAGTTCGATAAATCTTAAATCTTTTGTATATCTGAATAAAAATGTACGTTGCCATAATTTTTGTTCCTTGCTGGCCGAAAAAAACGCAGGGAATTTGGCTAAAATACGTCTCTTCATACCAAGGTATACCTGTATACTGTTCACCAGGCAATCACAGCTATCGACGTTCAAAAGAATTTTACTTAACTGTTATTAAACATGCCTATCATGCCTGCAATAGGTACGTGCATGGCTACAAAACAAAATATAAATATAATGTAGGTACTCACATACTACGTCATGAGTAAAATATTTTTACAAATACAAATATAAACCAAGTTGGTCCACAAAAAGAGCGATCAACCCACTGTGCGGTATCGCGTCACATGTCACGGCAACAACGCCGAGCGACACGCCCGCGAGCGGTCACGCCGCGCGTCGCCCGATCGCGCGACTTTTTTGTCGTATCGCACTTAAATATTCAAATTTGAACGTGCATTTTGTTCTGCGTTACATTTTCATTCCGTCGCACGTAACAATCTAAAAACGTGACTACAGGGCAAAATGTCCGGTATATGTCGGTTGGCATGTTTTGTAAATAGTATTTGGTTTTTCGTTTTAGAATAGTTATGTTTGTTACTATCCACTGCAAAAAAACAAGCAATTATTAATTACTAAAATAGTTAATCGGAAACTGAAACGCCGTGTTTTTTTTTTTTAATATCGCCATACGAGCACGCCAACTATACGGTCCCACTTTAAGTTGAACGCTTGTGTTATGGGTACCGTACAATGGACTGAGGGCGAACTCAGTATATAATACTTATATACATATTAAACATCCATGACTCGGGTACAAACATTCGTGCTCATCACACAAAGCTTGTGTCTCTACCAGGATTCGAACCCGGGACCCACGGCGCAGAAAGTAGAGCGAGATATCTTTATTACCACTGCGCTAATCAGGCCGTCTTCTCTGTTTATACGACGATTACAAATTTTGAAAATCCTTGAACATATATCAATTGACAACGATGAATTATCAATAAACCCGGACACAATACTATGCCTTGAGGAACGCCTTCATAAATCACATCCAAAAATGAGAATGAGTCATTCACTCCAGTGTGTAGCATTAACAGTATGTTCAAGACTCGTGCAGAATTACCGCATATTACCCAAAGTAGGTTTTCGTTAAGAAAAAAAACGGGCAAGCATGCCAAAATAAGGGTTTGAAAAGCTTTAACTAAAACGCGAAGGGCCATCATTTATAACCGGCGTCGACGGGATAAGAAAATTCTTGTCTGTTTTATCCCTTCGGAGTGTTGCTCGACTCGGAGCTGGCATACTTTTGGAAATACTTGTAGCCGTGTACTAAAGAAGATTAAGTGGAACGAATGATAATTTTCTATAAAGTCGTGTGAATTTAGACGACCGGCCATGCCTCAGAAGATATCAAAAGAAGAACCGCGAAATATGTACTCAAATTTTAAAGCTGGTAAATTATAAGGTAACTTGGTGATATGGTGACTGAAAATTCAAGAATTCGGAGGACTCTAACCTCGGGGTGGGATAAAAGCATTTTAGTTTGTTTATTCAATCGTTAGAAGTTTGTCGGTTGCGTTGGTAGCTAATAAATTATGGAATTATTTTCGGATTTCATGAGACTTATCTCATTAACAGAAAAAACCTCTCGTGAAGAAATCTGCATGTTTTTCAAAAGCCGTGCGAAGTTCACTTTTATTAGAATATTCCCTAACATTGGTGATTGTGCTTATTATAATGGTAATAAGCTTGCCACCTATTGTATAAAACATTCAGGAAATGCTAGAAACGTTTGGCAATACACGATCGGTAACGGAACACTAATAAGAAAACGGGCAATCCATCAAGCTTCCTTTTTTTTTTGCTTTTCCGCCCAAAATTGGAGATTTCCTACGTGTTTCTCTTACTAATCTATCTTATTGCCTTCGAAAATTTTATGTGGATTTTATTTTATTCTTGGAAGTGTAAAATGAAGCTAATCTTTATTTAGAGATGTTTTGACTAGACATTAGATGTTGCTACAGGCTCAATGAAACACAAGCGTGTTTATAGTATTATTACAGTATTTCTGAAGTCTAACCCCCGAATTTATAGACGTTCTATAACTTTATCAAACCTCATATAGCATTGCGCACAAGAGTTTTGCTTTGCGCAGTACAATGTGACGTTTGATAAAGTTATAGAACGTCTATAAATTTGGGGGTTAATCTCTATATTAACTTTACTGAAAATTGTTTTTTTTTTTCATTTATATACATAATTAGTACATTGTGTGCTCGCCAAACAAAATGTATACACGAGAACAAAAGACCGACGTGATGTAACAGATAAATCATACATCTGACAATTTGGGGGTGAAATTAGAAATAAATTCCCTCCGATAGCGAGGGGTTGTCTCCAATCGTATTGTAGGTGCGTTTGAATTCGAATGTGGCACGTCAGGTGTGAGGAATGGCGACGGTTTACGCTTCATGAGGTCGATTCTGAATATATTAGGAGTATACGTCATGGTATGCCTGTGGAGGAGGTACGGTGATATACAATCTTATCCGGTGTGGTATAAGATCAAACTAAATATTTGATGTAACTCTCTATACCTATGATTATATATATATATATATATACTCTCTATACTTATTACAGTAATTTGATCAGATGCGATCAGATTAGAAGATTAGTAATCAGAGGTAAAAGGAACTTACACTTTTAAAAAAAACAACGCATCGACTATCAGCTATCTAAACCAAACCAATACCAACTTCAAAACAAATGATAATGATAACAATATTTATCCTAAAAACTTCAAATCAAATGATAATGATAACAATATTTATCCTAAAAACTCTGAGCAAATAATAACTACCTCACCGTTGGGTAGGATTCGACGCAAATACAAATATTGTAAAGAAACATAAACCAACAGAGTCGTATGAACAAAACAAATCCGTACGGCCAGTGTTTACAGAATTCTCTAAAAGTGACAATGCTGGCGAGGCTGACTTTGTGCATCCGACACGAACTAACGTCATCAGAGGCACAATGAATGGGACGGCGTGGGCACACCCCTGTTGACAAGCCACCCCTGTCGCGACGAATTTATTTTGCTGCGGCCCCTCGTTTTTCGTAAACCTAATAAAGATCAGTGTTAGTCAACAGAATGCGGAGTAAGAACTGCAAATCCTTGTCCTCAGATTGACGAGGCTTGATTTGATTTGCAACGAAACAAAGGGAGACGGCAAATTTATAATTAAATGACAAGTGTTGCTCTTTTTAGATGTTTTTTTTTTGGAGTTTGTTTACTCTGGACAGATGATGAGAAACGTTGCTTTCTCTTGTCTTATTCTTGTTAATGCTATTGCATTGCTTTTGCTTCCATGCTACTTTAAACATGCTTCTGCTTAATGACAATAAAACACAAAAACATCTTGCTAATTTCAACTGCAATTTCACTATTATAAATCAGGACCAATTACATAAAAATGTTACAGAAAAAATGTTTAACACGAAACTATCAAACACGGTACAGTAAAATAACATTACCCAAATCAATTTAAAAACTCTGAAAATGTAACGAGGCCAGTACAAATCCCGCTAAGTCAACCAAAGCGAATAATGAATCGGGTGAATTTTGTAGGCATCTGAAGTTAAAAAGAGTCGATGGAGCGTGTCTAACTTGTCGATATTTCTCTATGGCGTCATAATAGTGAGCGTTTGACACTTGGTAGAGACCTTCTACATTGCAACCATCGTAAATTTATTCAGCATCCCAACTAAAATTATACTCTCCTACTTGGGAACAAATTCCAAATTTATTTGCATCACTTTTGGCTCTTACGATTTATTTTGCGGTTCCCTCTATCAGGTTATGGATGGCTGCGGCTTGTGTACTTTTCTTGGTCGATTACAAAAAGGTATAATTACTTTGAACGTTTCTACATTAAGGTCTTTTTCATTTAGCTTTGGGGACGTGGAAAGCTGGTATGGTAATTTTAGGGTGGAATGAGGTTTTCATTTTCTATTAAGCGTTTTACTGTGCGGTCTTTAGTACGTTTCGATTGATGGACTAATAATGAAGTACCTACTTACGTATATGGGATGCCGATTGAGCATTCTGACTCGATTTTTGTTTCCAAATGACTTAATTGTATTGATGTCAACCATAATGAGGTAAGGAAATAATAATAATCGATAGCAGATAGGATAAATGACCAAGTATCGTTGGAATGCGTTCACACCGCAGTATAATAATAATGTTGCCAGATAAGCATAGTAACTGTTCAGTTCCAAACTAAGCTACGCTTGTATTATGGGTACTGTACAGTAGACTGGAGGCGATCCCAAACATCCATGAATGAATTTAGCCATACCAGGAATCGCACCTGGATCCCTCGGATTAGAAAACATGGTCACTACCAACTGTGCCAAGCAGATCATCAACACATATACGGCTGGACATTTTGATTTAGTATTTTGATTATTCAGTATAATATTTCATATCACCCGTATATTCGCTCAACTAGTCACGAAATGCAAGGGTGCGCTGGCGTACTAATCAATCATCGCTATCAATTTCTTTCAAAAGTTATTTATATACAAAAAGGGACACCAAGAAAGGGTCGAGTCCACGCTAATGGAACTAGACCTATCTGAGGATGCCAATGTTATCCCCGTACCCCTGGATGTTTGACAAACGGTTGTATCCTTTGCAATTCGCAAAAATGTTGCCAAAATACGTCACACCTTCAGGAATATAATGACCGAATGGGTAGGCAAGTGTAAATTGGTTATACACCTTTGATTTCGTCTAACTTACCAAATAGCAAAGAAAATGCGATTTACTTGGTACTATTCCATTCTGGAGATTGTTTCTTTGAGATATGAGATGTGTCAACTATTATTCTTAACGGAACAGCCCTTTGGAGGAATAACGGCCTCGAGATAAACATGGCGCGTGGGGAAATTTGAACTCTATCATAGGCATAAAGAGCTATACCTATAACTCTCCTATAAATATTTTTCGGAGAAAAGTTTATTGGTGGACAGGTACTCCTAAGGTACGTCTTCTATGTCTCATAGCGAATAATATTTAAATTCCCGAATATTCACGATGGCGGCCATGATAGCGGCATTATCGTCTCACAATAAATCATCTCCCGTCATGTCGGCAGAGACGCTAGATTTTTATTCAACCAAGTGATGTCTCAATTTGTTTCTAGTTTGGTGCTATAAATTTATAAAATATAGAAAGGATAAAGATTAAACAGGTGATTCAGAATGATTTCGTTGATTTATTAGAGTTTTTATCACTATTAAAAGTAACGAACGTATAAACATATATTTAGATTCAATAATGAATATTTAAACCTACTTAAAACTATCTTTTTTGAATCTCGTTCTGATCCTACAGCCTGTTAAAACGCAATGAATCATTTAGTAACACAATAATTCAGAAAGGAAACTTAAAACATTAACTTCCAAACTCCCACCGTTTCACCTACAAATTCATTTTCCCTTGAACATAATAACAGACGAACAAATGACAATATACCCAAACCTTGCAGGCAGACTACACACGTGACGACGCCCGCACGCACGTCATCACAATCAAAAGGAGAAAAAAATCGCGCGACTGCAGCGCCGCTACACGTTTTATAAGCGGGCATTAGGCAGGCGACGCACGTACGACATATTAACGTACACCGTGCGACATACGTGACTGTGGGCCCGTTAGTGCAGTACAGAGCGGCGACTCGATTCAATAATCTGTGTTCTTTTTTGTTTTGTTGATTTTTATTTTGTGAACAAATTGTGTTATGTCGTAAGTACATAATTCATTTGGCTCATAAAATTCATTTAAAAATAGCAGTTCATTTTACTAGCTCTGGCGTTGGCTTTATAACGTCTATAGTGGCCCTACGTTGGTTTAGTGGACTTATAATTACTACTAGGTATCTACAGGTTGATTCAGAAGCCGTAACCTGTGCATCTTCAGCGCATTTTTAATTACTATGTAAAGTCAGAATTTCGATATGTCGATAAAAAAAAATATTTTTGTGAGCATTTTTTTTAAATTAACATACATACAATTTCTAAATCACGCTGTATATAGCAGTCCGATTCTACAAATATGCAGCCAAAAAATAGGTATATCTTTTATTAACTAGAAGATCAATCCGCGTCATAGTTACCCTTAATGATCTTAAATCTTGATCAAGGTCAAATCAACAAAAAGTGTATGTATTAATAATCTATGACGATTCGTCTTGTGCGGTTACCGGATGCGGATGTCGGTGCTCTTTTATCGGCCATATTGTTGTTTCACCCGCGCACCGACAGATGACACGGAATTGACGGCGACGACGCGACGTGACGTCAAATCGTGACAAATTTACTGCGTTTAAAGAAAAGGCGCTATCAGTTTAAACACTGATTGACTTTGATGAAGTACGTATACTGGGTGGGTTAATCCAACGGGATGCTGTGATTCTTAAGCAAGTATACTTATAATCCGTAAAAATATACACAATAATGACAGATGTTCGCAACTCTTCCAGTGGTCCCATCCCATGCCCATCAAACTATAATCCATAGTCCCAATTACATATCGTTCCATATATCTGAAATAGTTCCACCGCTCGCTGAGGTCGAATAGCAGTTGCAGTTGCAGCTCACCAGGGCCCCAATTCTCTCTAACACAATCGATTCATAATCGAACAGCAACCGCATAGTAACTGTCACTTTTGACAAATATTGTATGGAATATTTATCAAAAGTGTCATTCCCAAAAAGGGCCACTACGTTTTATCGTATCAAATGAAGGAAACATATACGACAACCGTTTGCGTTCTCAAAAGTTAGTTAAAGCTCCGTCTTTCTGAATGTTTTTAACTTTGTAATTAAGTTCAACAAGTCCTAAGTAAACATTTAAAGAAGCTGATTAACTACGAGAGGAGAGCTGCAGTTAAATCAAATTTCATTTGAGTGTTGTGGAGTAAATGATTTGGTACGATTGCACTTTTGAGAAAAATCAAGTTTCTATCATCAATTTAAAGATCTTCCTCCTAAGAGCCCACCTGTGTACATCAATAAAACTACTTGTCTTCCAAAATCAAGAATTTATCCCGATGAATTCATAACCGACTTATGTAAAATGACTTATGTGAACTGAGTTTTTACCAAAAACATGTGAAAAACTAGGTCTTTTCGGATTTTTTATAGTTTTTTATTACTGAAATGAGCACAGTAGGGTAAACTGAAACACCTAATGTAATCGTAACGTCATTGAGACAACATTTTGTCACTGTCATACTCGTTTATCAGATCTGGGCTGTGAGAGGGAAGCACGATGCTTGTCTAGCGAAACACTGCGTAATAGGATTGTGCTTAAGGTACTGTTACCTACTGGTATTTTTTTTGACTTCAATTATTATTAGTTCAGACACTATGAATTTAAAAATCTTATATCAGTTGTGTGATCTACGTAACTTATCGAACAATTAACAAAAGAGTTAAAAAAAGTAGAGTATATTCCAAATGTCCATTTCGGTGGTGAAAATGTCAAGGTGAGGTCAAAAATAATCCAACTTAAAATCACGTGTGTCAGGCCACGCGGGAAATCAAAGTCCTCGGGTGAGCCCTAGGTCGATAATTTATGGTACCCTATCTAAAAACGGTCCCGAACAACACCCGTTTGGCTCGATGAGGCTTTTTTTTGTTCTGGATGTGAGGTATAAACCAAGTCCAAGAAGTGAAAGTGTGAAATAGACGTTAGTTAAAAGATATAAACCTGGCTTTTAATAAAGCGCCCATTAAAAATCTCGGCTTTATTTCTCCTGGAATAGGTCTTCAGTTGTCTCATTAAGACTGTTGCAGCCACGTTTGGATAGAAAATTGTATATCAATTTACTTACTAATCTATTTCGGCGACCATCTTTGAGCGTTGACTGTCGAGGTAAAAATAATAATGGCCTCCAATTTATTATTCAAAGATTATACAAACTAAGTAGATTTGAATAGATGAAAATATAAAGACAAACAAACGTCAATCGGTAACGAGTATTTTGTAAACCTTTTAATACCTAGTAAGTAAATAATAAAAACCTAACAAATCAAATTCATTCGCAACAGTATAATAAATTTGCTAAAGTGAAATTATTATTTTTTTGAGTTTGTTTTATCCGTCTAATCTTATACTTCAAAGAAGCAAAATTTCCTTGTTAAATTTGTCGAGGCGAGCGCTGAGATATTCTCATGGCGAGGTCGGTCCCTCGGGAGAGAAACGTAAGGAAACCGTCCACTTGCCTTCCACACAAAATCCTTCTGAAGGTAAATTATTATTTTTTCACTGTGGTAACATGTTTTCTCGTCTTACTAAAGCTGCGGCAACCCCGCTTGAAATAAAACGAACGTTTTCAGGTTTTCGGCAATACAAAGTAAGTGGCCCCGTGTTATTTAATTTGAAATTAGGATTAAGAGTTTTGGGTTTGCTACACTGAAATTACATGGAAATACGTGATTGATAGGTACTGTATAAGTTTTAATTAGCTTATACAGACGGCCTGATTGGCGCAGTTGGTAGTGTCCCTGCTTTCTTTGCCAAGGGTCCCGGGATCGAAACATTTTAGGTAATTTATTGTGCTGCGAGAGGGCGAGAGCTGCCAACTCTAAACTTGAATAATTCCAATAATATTGCTTACTAAAAAATATATTCTTTATGTACGTTGTGTACACATCATTTATCAAATCATCCATGCTTCAGTCGGCGTTATGTTGCAATGGCCTTGTTAGGATCAGAAGCTTTAATAATAATAAAAACTATCTCTTTCAATAGGAACCGTTATTCAGTTAAAAACTACTTCTAATATGCAATAAAATAATTTAGTGCAAAAGCAATACTAAGAACACCATGTTCTAAAAAATATGCCAATGTGTGAATTTGTACACTTGACACCTTTTTGCCCTTCATATAATGTGTCTTACACAATATATTTTAAGTTTCAAAAATGATCACCGCGATGCGTGTATAGCCCACGTTTGTAAAAGTTATTAATATAGTAAACTTGTAACAAGAATATGAAAACGTAGTTTACCCAACGACATGTGGTTGCTACAAAGACTTTAAATGTGCGGTATTAAAAAGAAATCTATGCTATGTAAGGAAGTGACTAGTCTTGCTCCGCAATAGAGACGTGGCGATATCGATAAAAGCTAGCAAAAAATATTCTTACTTCTGCAATCTTCTTTTCTTTTTTTTGTAAACATGGCTTTAAAACAGATATGCCCGCTGAGTTTCTCACCGGATCTTCTCAGTTCAGTTCGTTCCGATCCGGTTGTAGAGTTAAGAAAAAATAAATGTAAATTACAATTTGTAAGTGCCCCCGAAGGCCTATACAAAATAAATGATTTGGTTTTGACTTTTACTTCTTTGAAACGAAATCGAAACGTCGGGAACGTAAAAACATAAAATAAACGCGATAAATTCTGTAAAATAAGTTTTATTTAAAAATTTAGTTTTTGCGTAAATATAAGAAATTTATTTATTTACAATATTTAACGTCAATTATTTTTATAATTTGTTAGCGTGTCTCTCGACTGATGTACTAGCATATGACGCGGTGTCTAGTGCGATGACTTCGCCAATTTTACATCGTCAACTTATTACCTAGTGTATCTAGCAGGAACTTGTAGCCTACGTACTCTAACGTATCGTCATCAAAAAACATGCTGTTACTGTCAGTCTTATTTATAATGTCTGGCGCGTAAGTAGGGCGGAATATGTAACGCTAGGTACGTAAAGAATGCTGAGGCTTCTGATCCGTTTATGGTTCACATAGTGATGGAGTGATGGATTGCATATCTGCAGATGGTTTTTATCTTTTTGCAGCCTATACCTTACCCATTCAGCGCTAGCCGGTTTTGTCTTTTTGTAGCCTATATCTTACCCATCCAGCTGTAGGTGGTTTTGTCTCTTTGCAGCCTATACCTTACCCATCCAGCGCTAGCCGGTTTTGTCTTTATGCAGCCTATACCTTACCCATCCAGCGCTAGCCGGTTTTGTCTTTATGCAGCCTATACCTTACCCATCCAGCGCTAGCCGGTTTTGTCTCTTTGCAGCCTATACCTTACCCATCCAGCGCTAGCCGGTTTTGTCTTTATGCAGCCTATACCTTACCCATCCAGCGCTAGCCGGTTTTGTCTCTTTGCAGCCTATACCTTACCCATCCAGCGCTAGCCGGTTTTGTCTTTTTGTAGCCTATATCTTACCCATCCAGCGCTAGCCGGTTTTGTCTTTATGCAGCCTATACCTTACCCATCCAGCGCTAGCCGGTTTTGTCTCTTTGCAGCCTATACCTTACCCATCCAGCGCTAGCCGGTTTTGTCTTTATGCAGCCTATACCTTACCCATCCAGCGCTAGCCGGTTTTGTCTTTATGCAGCCTATACCTTACCCATTCAGCGCTAGCCGGTTTTGTCTCTTTGCAGCCTATACCTTACCCATACGGATGTTCTTTGCATGTTATTCAAAGTTAAAGTGTCGGTATTAAACTAATTCAGTCAAGATGAATGTCCCGTGATCGAATAGTTCTAACTAGTATTAAAATAATTTGATACTTAGCCAATAGCCTATTTATTTTAGCACAAAAATGTAATTGCTCGTCGGATACAATTAACAAACCTTGTTACAATGAGACATTATAATTACGTACATAATTCAAAAGTTCTTTTTAATCAGCGCCCGCTTCCTAAAGGATCTCATTATTAACAGAAAATTTATTATTTTAATGTAGACACCTTTGAAGTATAGACGGGCCAGGTAAATATTAATTAAGCATTTTCGGCTTTGTAGCAATACTGTACTGATGCTTCTATTTAAATTATTTGCGAAAAAATACCAACCTCTAATTGTCACGAGGTATTTTATGGTTAAATAATGATTTAGGCAAATGGGTAGAGGGAGTGAATATAAGAAAGGGACATTATAAGATTGTTTTTTGACCAGCTGCGTCTGCCTAGCTGTTCCTATATAGTTCTCACACACCCATAACAATGTACTGCTTAAAAATGTAAAATACATTTTTAAAAAGAGCAACCATGGAGTTTCTTGCCCGTTGTTCTCCATAGGAACGGTATTCCGAAAGGGTGGTACATTTGTAGCTTACCATTTTGTAACAATTGTGACGATTCATAAGTACTGTACTAAATGGTTTACATGAATAAAAAATATTCTATTCTGTTTCTGAAGGAGCTTATAACTTATATACACATAGTTGAATGATTTAAAGTAAGTATATACATACTTCTACTTTTATCGGATCTGCCATAACCGAGATTTTTCGTGCAAAAAAACTTATTAAATCACTATAGCTGCGCTCGCGGTGTTACCCGCGATTAAAAAGTATGTCCTTTTTACCGGGATAAAAAGTAACCTATGTGCTATTCCAGACTATAATCTATCTCTGTGCCAAATGTCATCCAGATCCGTTCAGCCGTTCTGGCGTGATTGAGTAACAAACATCCATCCATCCAAACTTTCACATTTATAATATTAGTATGAAGTGTGATGGTGACAGTAGTATGACGTAGGCCGCTTGGCTCACTCTACCACGTGGTTATAAGTTATATTTATTAATATTTTAAAAACATCGTAAATATTACCATTAGGTTAAGTTAGTGAAATATCGATACTCCACTTCCCTACAAACTCGTTTCTAGTCGACGAAGACGATAAAGAGGGTCTGATATAATGTAGTGCTTTCAAACATTGAAGTGAAGTTTGCCTACAGAGCAGCAGACAAATGACAACGGGCCTGAGGCGGGGAACTGCGATATTAGAAGCCTTTAAGATGAGAAAAATAGCAACTTTTACTCGACGTATTTATGCGTGGCCCAAGTTTGAAGCGGGACGAGTTTTGGTCCTATGTAATTTATTTAGTCTGCATAATTCACTTGCGCCCGTTTCAGAAGTCTTTTCTATTTGTTACAATATATGCTTATACATTATTGGCGCCTACGAATTCGCTCTCTTGTTTGTTTACGTCATTAGTTTTATGGATGCTTTAGAATTAAGTTGTTATGTTAATAACACATATATTTAGCTATATATCTATTGGAATATGCTGTAATATATAAAAGATACTATGTTTAAGAACTATGTTTAAACCAGCAAAAAAGACAAACCCATTTATTTTTAACCAATTTAATGGATAGGAGGAGTTTTTCAATTCAGATTGTATTTATTTTTAAAATTATATTTGTATACTATTCCTTCATACACCTGGCGTCAAAAACTATCTAATGATATTACCTAAATAAATGGCAAAGAAAACGGAAGACATGAAAAAGTTTGCCGATTGATGGCGAGCCTTGTATTGATATTAATAAGTAACCTCGACCTGCACATATCAAATCTATAATTATTATTATCCGCTCTACACTAGTCAATTGTCCCACGCGCCATGCATAAGATGGCAATGGTGTTCCACGCGGGATGCCGTGAGAAAGAATTGCCGACGACATTTGTTTCGGCACCGTCTCCGATGCGCTTGTTTTGCGAACTTCAGTTCCAAGAGATACGTTCTTAGTATATGGCAAATATGTTTATGTGTTTGTAGAGTTCTGAAAATATTTGCAAGCTACGGTTTGGTTCGATCAACAAAAATCTTAGACTTTTCTAGTCTTAATTTATACCTAACCGCGGGGTCTTACTTATAAATAATATTATTTCTTCCTAAAACGTACTTTACATTATAAATGTAATTAAGTATATCTTTTTAGTATGTGAATGTATTTTTAAAATTTTTACATGTAATCGTAGCATGCAGTAGATTTTTATTCTCTATGATTGAATATATATTCTCTATAATGGAAGCGCAGTGGACTGCACTTACTAACTCATGTTTTGTAATCGTTTGTAATAACCTAAGTTCATTGTCGTTGTATGCTGTTCCTCAAACAATAATATAAAAAGGTAATTCCAAGTAATCATTTAACACATCTAGACATTCTACACACTATGTAAGTATAGTTATAGAAGTAAAAAATAAAAGTGACGGCTGAGGCGTCTGGCTAAGGCTTACAGTTGAAAGGCTTCGGCTAGACGTCCCGACTAATTGTCAACGTACTATTGTCGCGTTTGGATGAGTACTTACACATGTCCGACTGGGGAGTGTTAAGGCTGGGTGTTCATGAACAAAAAAATGACAGAATAAGGGCTAGATCAAGTAATTGCACATGAACGTAATTTCTAATTGTGTATGTATTGTGTCTTATTTGATACATTTAATAAAAATTAGAACGCTATCCCTAACTTACATGTATATGTAGTTCAAACACAATCATTTTACGTATTGTTACGGTAATGTTAGCTTCTTCTGTTTCGCTGACACCACAGAATAAGTATGACAGTGACAGCACGTTTGATGACGTTACAATAACACTTACCACTTACGATACTGTTTCCAGTGGTAAATATTTTTTAATGACTATAAAGAAATAAAGTAGATTACCACTTGTATTTGGAACAAAATTGTCATAAGCGCCAATTAATATACAACCTAACCTCGTTCACATAACTAGATATAATGCATCAGACAAAGTATTCCGTGCGGGATAATTCGCGTGATTGATCACGGCGTACCTTAATAATGCTGTGTGCACAAAATTAATATTGTTTTGTTTCACAACAAAATTTGGGAATGTAATAGATTAATGTTTAATTACGCCAACACTCACTAGGCTAGCGTCAACAACGTAAAAACACACCTCTACCATAGACGAGAAGAGCGATGGAGAGACCTCCATTTCACTACCGCTACATAGCGGAACAGCACAAAGGTGCCTGCTACAGTCATGCCATTGCTATGCAATAAATTTTGGACTCTATCAGTGTAAAATATTGTTGCTTATTGATTATGAGTGGTGTTTGAAGTACATTGTAATTGTTGTAATTAACTATCGCTTACTTATTCACTTGTAGGATCGTCCCTAGATCTTGTCACCTATGTATACAGAATCATTCAGCAAGGGTTCTTTAGCGCATTTGTAATCATAACGTGATATCAGAATTGGGATGTCTCAGATTTATGAAAAGATTTTGTTCGCAAAAAATGTCAATGGTCATTTTGTTGGGACAAAAATGTAGGTATCTATTAAAATTAACACATCTAAATTCTGACTTCACATAGAGTTTACAAAAGAAGCCCAGGTTTCAGGCTTAAAATACTCCTTCTAAATCACCCTCAATACTTATAAAAACATACTTAGAATTAGATCTATAATTTACAATAGTTATTGTTAAATAAGAAAAGTAAAGCGAAAATCTTTGCTCAGCTGCGGACGTGAGGTATTTAGAAAAAAAAACCTGTATAAGACTACAATTACGAGTTGAAATAAAATTAATTTGGAGTTAGACTTATTTATTTTTAACAAATTATTTAAAATAAAGGTAGTCTAACTAGTAAGTATAATTCATTATTCATTTTCACAATTTCTAAGTACATAGTATATTTACCTTAGTTACCCAGATTTATAACTTACGCCATATAATTATTCCATCAAAGGTTGGCAGTGGAATGAAGTGCTGATCAAAGTTAAATTGCCGGTGGAGGAGCCGTGATTGTTATCATAATGAGTGATGTACTTAACGAGCTTTGAGAAGCAATGAAAAGTAGTATTACCCGAGTAGCGCCATCTTAGGTCAGCCAGAACCTTTGCTTGATCAAGGTATACTTTCAAAGATGATGTTGAAGTAATAACTATGAAATGGTTGAAATGTATAGTTTTCGGACTAATATTGTCAAAACATCATTTAGATTTTATTGTAAACGAAGCCTTGAAAGTTCGGAATCGTATTGATTTTAACTTTACTTTGTAATTGCAGGGCTTTGCTTTCTTGAAATACTGTGCTGTGCCCAACAGTGAGCCAAAAACGAATACCTACGCATTAATTTAGTTCTATTTATATTAAAATATCCATCCCACAGCCTGCTACAGTCACGCCATCATTGCTAAGCCGATGTTTGTATACTTCAAACACCACTGATAATCAAAAAGCAACCATATTCGAGATTGATAGAGTCCAAAATTTATTGCATAACAACACCTATGTGCTGTTCCGCTAGTGATGTGAAATATAGTCAATAAAAGCGGCTTAGTGGCATCGATAACTTTGTGTGTTTGCGGTATTTATGCGTTCCACTTGGCTACGGTACACCTGTTTTGTTTGTATGGAAACTTGTGTGGATTTGGGACTTTGCATAACTGATTCTTATTAAGAGGAACATACGGCGGGGTTATCAGCTAACGAAAGAGAACTTAATCAAATATTGAAATAAAACTAATTTTTTGGATTTTATCGCGTTAATTTTATGATTTTTACGTTCCCGATACCTCAGTCCTCCCGTGACCATGGTTGCTGTAATGCAGCCGAAACGTCGAGATATTTAAGATATTTAATTTATTTATAAGAAATCAGTATCGCGATCAAAAATACTTCGCAGAGAATAGGTAATTCTAATAGAATATTTATCTTTATTTTCAGGTTAGTGGTGAATGTTGTGGTGAAGATGGACAACTAGTGGTATCTAATCGCTTCGAATAGTATGCTCTACACACAAGGTAAGTGAAGTTATTATACGCACCTACCTCCTTCATATTTATTCTTGTCACAATCATGCGCAAGACAATGAAACGTTTACAATCATGACGACACTAATGATACAGCAACAGTTATTTATAGAGAAGCTAGTTACAATTAAACCGTTGAATAAAACGTGCTCAGAAGTAAGAAGTCTTTTATTCATTTATACTTCTGAAAGGGTTTTGTAACCTTAATCTCTTCTAAAATAATAACATTAGTCATGTAACTACGATATATTAAGCTGAATAAGATGCTTGGTCGGGACCAGGGTTACAATCAGCGGACGATCACGTCCTAGCCTACCCCTAAATGAAGGGTAAGCGGACAGACACCAGACCTTTTGTTAACTGTAGTGGCTTGTCTAGACTACCGTATAGTAGTCATTTTAAAATTAAACTAATTTACAAAAGTGGCCGCAGTTTAGGCCTGTTTTCCAGCTCTGTGGTCTCTGGTTTTCCACGAATGTTTGCGAGGTTACTGGCCTTATTTATTAATGTTTTGTATGGTTCCTTAGATTTATTTTTATGCTCAATTGATTGTGATGACTAGGTGATATCCTATCCTATCGTATCGAGGGAAAGCCCTAACCCAGTAATAATAATAAAAAAATACTATATTTTTATCCGTACCTACATTGTATTTGACGACCCGATTAGCGCAGTGGGTAGTGACCACAGATATATGAGAGGACATATGTTATGAAAGCGGTGGGCTTGCGCTCACATTTAGCCAAAATTAGGCTAACATAGAGTTTTCGCCGTCAGTCGATTGCAACTGCATCGGTATCGGAGCTCTAACTTTTTTTTTTAATGCCGTGTTATTCCGTGGTTGTGTGCAAAAATACTAGCAGCAATGTGAACTACGCGAAAGATGGAATCTCATTTCACCAGCCAGTATTAAGTATTTTATTTATTCGTCTTTAAAATCATTAAAAACAACAAATCAAAAAATATTTAATGCCTTTATTATGTTATTTTAGTTTTCAGGTAGCACAACGACTTTTTTATTTTTGTACAAAATACATGGCTCTTTAAGTACCACCTATGTTCGCTACTGAGTGAATGTACGAGGCAATGGATAGATCGTCTAACGATACTTTGAATAAACTGCTGCGTCGCGTGGTACGGCCGTATACGGCGACGACGCAGCACGCACCGAAGAGACTTCGTATTGGTTGGTTTTAGCGAGTGGTGGGGAACAAAACGGAGACAGCGAGTTCCCATACATTTTGAACCGCACGGCATATCTCTCGTGATCTGTGGTAGTGACCCTGCTTTCTGCGCCGAGGGTCCCGGGTTTGAATCCTGGTAGGGGACAAACTTTGTGTGATGAGCACGAATCTTTGTGCTCAAGTCATGGATGTTTAGTATCTATATATCTATATACTGAGTTCGCCCTCAGTCCATTGTACGGCACCCATACTACAAGCGTTGCTTAGTGTGGGACCGTATAGTTGGTGTGTTCGTTTGGCGATATTTATTTATTTATATTTATTGTATGGTACTTTGTCAGTCAATGAGTCTTGGACGTACAGTTTTAACCTTTTTACTCAGATATGTAGCCACTTAAACTTTTTTTTAACCACGAACGACGACTAATTTGGAAAGCTGCGTGTCCTATCTTTCCTAGCTCAGGGTGCCTAGCTTGCACCCTTAGCGCGTCTCGGTTCAGACCACTTCAGACGGCTGGAGTGCTGGTGGTGGGTGCGAAACGTACCTGCCCGGGTTCAAGGTTATATTTAAACGATTATTAGTCTTAACAACCCTGCATTACGGTATTTAGGAAAAAATATACCGTAATCGAATAAAAATAATAAATAACATATTTGTAATTTGTAAGTATGTAAAAGACACCTATTTTTTCTGGACTGCGTCTTAAGGCGATTCTGTATTTTAGTTGCCCAATTAAAGGAAGCGTGGCCTTTGAAAGAGCATAGAAATGTTTAAATTGATAGAATATGTTTAGGGAGAAGCATGTTTATATAAGAATAATATACCCAGACAAACACACCAACTATACAGCCCACACTAAGCAACGCTTGTATTATGGGTACCGTACAATGAACTGTGGGCGAACTCAGTATATAATACTTACATAGATATTAAACATCCAGGACTCGGATACAAACATTCGTGCTCATCACACAAAGATTGTCCCTACCATTATTCGAACCCGGGACCCGCGGCACTGAAAGCAGGGTCTTTACCAACTGCGCTAATCAGGTCAACTTCGGTGAAATCATATAATGATGCCACTTATGACAGTTTTAAGCAATATTAAATACTTAGGTAGCCACTTAAGTTATAACTATAACATTTGTAGGTACAATTGGCTTAGTTCTTAAGTAACTACTTATTATGAGTAGAAATAAAAACCAAGGCTTATAATTCCTTTAATTCAATTATCCAAATTACCTTTTAAATCATCAGGAATATACAAATATATAGCTAAATTTTGGCCCACATTATCGCAACTAAGAAGCAGGGTCGCGGGTAAATGCTTGTTTATTTTTAATTGTATTTATTTATTGAACACAAAACAGGTTACAATCAAGTTTGCATTAATGGTGACATGGAATATAGTTGCTTAAATATAATTATAACCCAATAACTTCTAATATTTAACTTTATATTAACTATGAGTAGATAAAGCCCGAAGGATGCATTTTATCATGCGCGGATCGCAGACCGTCTGCGCATGCATTATTGAGAGCCACTGAGTGACGCGACAAGCTTCCTTCCGGAGCGTTGCGATTGGAGAACTTACTTGAACTACACATAGTGTAAGTGGCTTCGTAACGAAAACCGATAGCACGGATGCACCTCATTATTCTGGACTCCCCAGAGATGTGATTTTGTATCGATATTTGCATGATACATACGCACTTATTTAAGAAAATATTAAATATAAGTCGATCTCGGCGTGATTTATAATAAAAAACAATTAATTATTGAGACCTAAAACATCAATGTAAATTAAAACTCGATACGCTCGAGCATATTCGTCACTCGCACGGGTTGGGTATCGCGTGGAGCGTTCTAATGTGATCGCGTTGTTTACGATACATTGCGCGGTCAAAAATTACAAGCTTTTTAATTCACGACTTTCGACAATAAATGATTTCTATAACTTACTGTGCAACATATTTATCCTAAACAAGTATTTCTAAGAAGTGCCAAATTTCTGGTGAAACAAAATAGAGTAGATATTCATATCCACACGTAAATAAAACTATTCGCAATGTCTCAAACATGTCACTATTTTTATCGTATCTTTAAAGCAATACTGGCTGTGATGTAAACGAGGCACAAGGGTAAGCACTCGACGCTCGGGAACGGGAGACAGACGGTACTTTCACGATACAGAACTAAGGCACATAAGTTTAGGCACAACACTCAATGGATTTACCAAAAACAAAAAATACGCAGTATGCGCATATAGGATCGCAAAGCGTGCCTTAGCATAGAAAAAATACAAAAACAGAACATTTATATTACAGCTACGCAGGTAACACATAGACCATACCTACCTAGTGGACAATATACAATGAAAAAGAGATTTACTTATTGTAAGTAGCTGCAACAATCAAGATCATTCCTCAGTACTCAGTTTAGATATTGCTGAACGCCTTGACAAAGTCAAAGTCAAAGCCAAATCGTTTAGTTCGTATAGGCCTACGGGGGCACTTACAAATTGTCATAACATTTTTTTTCTTAACTCTACACACATTATCATACTCAACACCGTTTTACAGATTGAAGTCAGTTAGTTACGATTAAAGACTTTTATACGTCTATAGCTTCTCTATGCCATAGTTTAGTCATAAAGATGGGCAAACTGTATCATAGCGATAGTGTAAGTTGTACAAATGCTGATTAAGTTTATAATCATGGTAGTACCAACTGTATACACCCTCCAGAGATCGTACTTCAACGGATTATACTTTATAAAGGTCAATGAGTCTTCTACCACGCCACGAGATGAAACATCTGGAATAAAAATATTGTTTACAAAAATTGCCTTACATTGGTATAGTTAAGGTTTGAAATGGTTATTTTTATAATGTTTACTCTACCTTTGCAAACCAGAAATTGTCTCTGTAATAACAGTTTGACATTATCAATTTCATTACGTGCTAAGGCTGCCAAAAGTCCTGGTATGCATCCAATGATGGCATCGTAGGCAAATCCAAAGTAATCGATGTACTTGCAAATTAAAAAAAAAACATTAATTATGACAAATTACCGTTCCAGCACCCCTATAACTATAAAAAAATTTCATTTCGTAAAGAAAGAAAGAACTACTAAAATGTGACAGTTGACAACCCAGTTGGCTCACTTGGTAGCGCTGGCACTCTGCTTTCTGTGCCCTGGGTGCCGAGTTCGAATACTGGGTAGGGGCAAACTATGTGTGATAAGCACTAATGTAAACTATATTTCATTTGTTTAAAAGATTTTAAATCATCACTATCAAGAATATTATTGCACATTATGAATTTCCCTTACTATTATTTCCACGTTGGTAATCGCGCAATACACGAAAATCATTGTATGTGGAATGATGCTACTTGCTTGAAAGAAAATCTGAAATATAAAAAAACATTATTAATCCCACTGTTTTTAATTCAGCCTGTATCTATCAACTTGTGGGTACGAATGCAAATGGCGGTAAAGAAGAAAACTTTTCTTTACCGCTATTCCTTCCTTTGCTGTACCAGTTTAGTTCTGCATTACACCAGCTACCTTCGTGACGTCATTGTTTCCACCTAGTTGGTAGTCTATCTCCCTTCTATGACCTTGTCCAATTCATCACTCCATTACCGCCCTAGTCTATCAGCTATTACCCAGCCTTATAAAGTATGCTGCCAAGTTTTGCAGTCTGGACAGCGACGACTAAAACTTTCGTCTGACGACATATTTCAACGTTTGATATGCGTGGGCCACGTAACATATTTATATCATAGTCTACTAAATAAATTGCAAGTATAGAAATATAATTAAATGTAATTTTACTGACCATGCTCTTCACAACTGTTTCTGGCTTATGCACAATATCAAGAAACTTCTTCAAAGTTAGCATAACCTTTTGCAGATTCATCTTCAATAACTCATCGCCTTCCACTTGACGGGCTTGCGCCAATTTATTTTCAAATAATTCTCTAATTGCCCTCATTCTGTGCCATATCAGCTCAAACATAATAATCCTGCTAAGATTTGTAAAGGAAGATGTGATCATAAAGAATGTAATGTTAAGCATACTAATATTAATTTCATCCCAGATTTTAGGGTTATTATAAGATAACATGAAGCTTACAAATATTTTAAAAATTATTATAAAACAAAAAATGAATTGAGTGATTGGAACTATTTCTGTCAAACTAGAGTTGAAGCATGAATCAAAAGTGCGGACATCTTCGTAGAATGTAATGAAGCACTCCGAATCCATGATCAGAGATACGAAAACGTTAACGTTGTATACACAGAGAAACAAAACGATAATATAGAAGGTTTTTGCGTTTGGCAAATAAACATCTGTAAAGATCCAAAAATTGAAGTTTGAGGCAACGCAGATGCAGTACACTCTCGTTATGAAGTCAAACAATTTATTGGAACTAATTTTATAGTATAATCCACCAATTAAACGTGCTATCATAACAGTTTTGACTGAGATACAGCTATTTAAAATTAATTTTAAACGTTTAAAATGTTCCTTTTTCATTTTGAGTCACAAACTTTACGTCAATCGGATCCGAAAACCCAAAGCTCTATGGGATAGTTACGAATGTAGCTTCAACACTTTACGCATTAATATTAACTTCAATGTGTAATTATTTCAGTAGAATCGGATACAATGTGATTAAAATGTTGATATCAAAGTTATCTATCTAATTCTGGTCAATCCATTACACTGGCCTTGCGCTATTCTCAAACACCCTTTTTTCCTGCGTTATAGTTCAGGGATTATTGAAGGCTTATAATATTCCAGTGTAACATTAACTATGACTTACGTATAGAAAATGGTAGCAATAAAATGAAACCTAAGCTCATCACAAATCTTTCAGATTGTAAGGAATTGTTACAACCAATATGATCCAATTTGGCAGCCTCTCTATATATTTAATAGCTCAGCGCAAAAACTGAACCATTAAAAGTAAGAAAATCACGCATTCATAGGGAGACCATAATATATGACAGACTCAGATTTCCTAATAATAATATGGTCACTAAAGTAATAATAATATTGGAAAAGAATTTTCTGACTATCTGGAAGACAAATCAGCTTGAAATTTTGTACAGCTCATCTAGCGTCACTTAATATTTTAGTGTAGCGTGGCTAACTTTATTTTAGTGTAGCGTGGCTAACTTTATTTTAGTGTAGCGTGGCTAACTTTATTTTTATGATTTATTTCTTGCATACAACTAAATAATACTAATGCGATTTGTTTCTTGCCGGACCTTCTCGAACACGTTTCGATCTGGTTATAAAAATCAGAGAAAAAAAATATTTACCGTTTTATTTCAATGTGTAGTATTCGCGTAAATATAAGAAATCAAAATAAATGTTATTATTTGATTTTGACTCTAAGTATTTGCGATTTCGAGTCAGGATAGAGTTTGTCTAAATACTGGCTACTATTTCCATCATATACTGTTTGATAGTTGTCTCAAGAAACCAATAGGGTAGTTGTCACCGTACGCATAGTATACAATGTGAACTCATATTTGTGGGTGAGTCGGAGCCAAGTCTCAGGCAACTGGCAAGAGGCCTATCAGATCGCTGTAGTCGCTTCGCCTAAGCTAGGGCTGCCACCTATCAAGTTTTTTTTTTTTATATTTTATAACATTTTATTGTTATGACAAAAAAAAAACTTACAAAAGATATACTACTAAAAGTATTTTTATAGAAATACCTAAATCATGAGGTCTGTGAGGTCATAATGTGCACAGAGTGGATTTTAGCTATCACCATGCAACCTTAGTGGAAGGTGGAAGAAATTATTTATTAAAAAAACATATAGAAACATACCTACATCAAATCAGTTTTTTAACCGATCGCAGTACCTGATTGACCGAGTAGCCTCATCCTGCCTGCATGTTTAGTCAGATAACTCGCCCGAGGCAAACACTCGCATTGCCTCCCTTGAGCGATGTCATCTATCAAATGCCTCGCTGACAGCTCGGCTGATTATGGCAACTTGGCAAGAACTGCTCTGATCAAAACGGAGGACACCGCGCGCGACACGCAGTGGTAGTCGGTCAATACGCAGGTTATACGCTCTCTCTCATACCTTAAAAAATATATACGCTATTACAAAACAGTAGCCAGCCCTACACCGTGTGCTACGCCGTTGTGCCCGTGATAACCTACTTTCACCCGGAAAATGTTTTGTGTGTATGACATTCGTTCTGATAACGCGTTATGTGTGTGTTGGACAGCCTGGCCTCGTGCGCGGATTAGGAAAACGCTTTTCATTAATTTGGAGACAATTTTTTGGCGGGTGTATACTGCGATTTGAGGGGATTTATTATGTACTGTTACACCGCAAATAATATGAAGTCTCTTTAATAAATTATATACAATAGTTATGTACATGGAAAAACAAAAAAAACTAAAAAGTACTTATTAATAGGACATTAAAAAATAAAAATAATATTGATCAATATTAGATAAAACAAAGTCCTGTTAGTTACATGATTTATAAATCAAAAACGAGAGGACTGATTTATTAATTTGATTTTGTTAATTTGTCTCAGCACCGAATAGCAGAAAAACTATAAAAAATGGAAAAATATCACAAAAACATTAATACAAAAATAAAATTCACTTTCTCATACATTTGATTCTGTGGGGGTACGAAGTTCGCGGGGACAGGTAGTTAGATATAACTACTATGTCTACAATTATACACAATTTAAATACCAATAATAATTAGTCGTGTTATTCCTTTGCCGGCGTGCAATGGGTGCTCCTTCATAGCAATACTTTATTGATTACGAGCGGTCCACGGCCGCGGGCACACTGATAACAACTTGGCCTCTGTAATTTGCAAGAGTATTCCGCCGATAAGCCTCCCATTCAGTTCACCTGTCTCGGGACAGTCGATAAAAGTTGTCCTATTATTTCTGCCGAGTCTACTATCTGTAATGCTCGCGGCGATCCCAAAGAATACGCTACTGGTTCTAGATTATATCTATAATATGAATTATGTATTTAGTTGGTTGGCAAAAAATGTTTGATACGATAACTGGTGGAGATTTATTTGAGAACTTTTGTGTGTGAACTTTAAATGTTACGTCTATATATGGAAGTGTGAATGTTGTTTGTACATTTCTTATAAACACATCTATGTGTATTTTGTTTTATCAAACGATAAAAATGATCTGTACGTTTCTGTTATCATTTTTTATTTCGAATGACCATTTAGGAGCTATAAGGATCTAAAGTTGTTTAGCAAGAATTCTTACAAAAAAAAATCAATAATAAGCTAAAAAATATTAAAGTTTTTTTTTTGACGCAGTTGGGTTTTATTTTTTATAATGTTGAGCACTGGCTTCCTCTCAATTAATATTCTATTGTTTACTTTTATTAACTTATTTTGAATACATTACGATAACGTATTCTTTTCGACAAATAATAAAATCATTCGCGCTTGATATAAAACTCTGAACATTCGTTGTCATATTTTTGCGTTATTATGTTTGGTTTACAGTGGATTTGTCGTAGCTTCGAGCTGTTTTCATTACTTATGCTTCTGAAGTGCTGAATGGTTGTGTTTCTTTTACATTATACCATCCGCTACAGGCACTGATATTAGAAATGAAAGTTTTTGTTGTATGTTTATAGCGGATAGGCATATTCACACTAAATTATTTACATATGTTTATAAGACTCGTTTGATTTTGAAGGTTAAAGACTGTTGTAACATAGCCAGAGTGTAGAACTATATAACAAACTATACTATATACATGTATGTAACGTGAAAAACGTCTGGGACGCTGATCAGGCGCATTTGACCGCTGTGGTCACAAACATCTCGGGGCTGTCTGTACTGTATTGGCTCCTTTGACAGTACTTTTAGCAACGTTAGAATGTTAAGCAGTTTTATGAAATGATAGTATTTAAAAAAAATACTGGCAAAATTGCTAGGCAAGGTTTTGTTGCTTATTGAGCTTTAAACTGTTAATTTCTTATATGTACGTGAACACGAGTACTATACATTGAAATAAAACCTGAAATAAAACCTATTTTACAGATTTTATCGCGTTTATTTTTTGTTTTAACGTTCCCGACGTTTTGGATGCTTTGTTGTTTCGGATATATATATATATCGTTAATATGATGAAAATCAGTGGGTATATTTAAACACAGATTTATTTCAAATTTAATATTAATCAATCGATTTGGCTAATAATGGTGTTTAAATAATCTGAATCATGTACCTATAGAGTTATAGTTTAAAATATTGCCAATGATTTAGATTTCACCATTTGTAATGGCGGTTAAGTAATAAATAACCATATTATAAACGCAACAAATAGTTTTGTGCTATTTTAAACGGTGCCTTTTGCAGTCCGTACTATGTGCGGGACTGTGACAACCGCGTGCCGGACGTCCGGCGCCGGCCGCGCCGTCTCGCGCCGTCGCCGGTCCCAAACTTATTAATTGCCCCGGGCCGAGCCACGCTCGCTTTGCTTACTAAATGATGGTACCGTACTAACAGTCAACGTATCATGTCCCTTAAAATGATAATTAATAGCCATGCCCAGACCGACAGCGCAGTGTTACAAAGTATACGATCGATGACTGATGACAGCACATGCCTCGGGCTATCGCAATTATTTTTCGATTGCCTCCCTCTCAACCTGCCTCGCGGTATCGGTATGGAAATAGTTCAATGGCGATTAAGCTACTGTCAGAATAAACAGCTGAAAAGATTTGGAACATACACTTTTCAACAAAATTGTATGAAAACCACGTATATGGTGTAAGAAAACCACGTATGGTATACCTATTATATTTGCAGCGACCTGTTCAAACTCGCCACAAGCTACACAGATGGCGCTGCAGATGCATTCCGAACAATTGACAATTCTCCATACAATCCTGAAACGCGCTATGAGAGTTTTCAGAGCATGTAACATAAATACAAGATCCCGACAGTAACCGTTGGGGCAGAGAGGCCGCCCCGCCTGGCTGCAAGATCTTCCCTTTTCCGCTAAATATTTAATGACCCATGGTATCAATATCAGTACTATCAGTACCAAAAAAGTACCAACATACATAGACATCGGTATTAATATGCTAAATTAAGGATCAATTTTAAATTTAACACCAATTTTAAAGCCAACTATAATTATGTTTTATGCTTGATACTTTAAACTAAGTGTGTGAGATCATTATAAATGTAGTGACAGAAATAGTCGTCGATATTTCAGTCTGACCCAATCCAGCCGCACACGTGTCGCTCGAGGCAGTTTTATTGTGGGGTGAGCGCACTAGTTATCGGTAGGTTAATAATAAAGTTGTGTAAGTAATTATTTTAACTAATTTTTTAAGTGTATCAGTATTAAGATGTAACTACAATGATTTCATGTAGGTCATAAAATATATGTAGGTAATAAAGACAATATAAAAATAAAACTATTTTAAAACGGTCAACACTACATTATGGCCTTTTACTTAATACGAGTAAAGTTCGATTGTACTTATCTTGTAATAGGTATCTATCTATTTTGTTATTGGACTCATAGGTAATTGATATTTTTTTAATTTTCCTGTGCAACCAAGGTATTTTTTTCTTTCTCGTTTGTAAATTTGAACCCCGTTACAATTTTAAGCAAACCTAAATCTATCCCAAGGCTACGTAAATCTAGACGTAAATTAATTTAATCGTAATCGTAATTAAATCTAGATTTATATTAAATATATTTTTATTAGACACTGCAAAAATACCACCCGTAACCATACCTGTTACCCTAATCAACCGATTAAAGTTGCAAGAGCTGTCCGTAACGAGATTATAACTTATTTATCGTGGAACAGAACACGGCACCCGTATCAGATCCGTATCGTACTCGTATCAGATCCGTATCGTACCCATATCGGAAAATCCGGAAAAACCGCGTGGGCTGACAAGAGCGATATCTAACTGGAAACGCGAATTCATTGTTATGTATCAAATCAATATAATATGTAAATGATATCTCTAAATGCAATAGTTAAAGGACAGGATTTTCGATAAATTTCATCGGTTTACAAGACTTAAGGGTTTTTAATATTAAGTCCTGATAAACATTCCTCTTGGCCCAAATTGCATTATAACCAAAAACAATAGCGTGGTCAACACCACAAGTTAAATAAAGACAACAAAAATAAAATAACACTAATCTTTTTTTAATTTTTTTTTAAACAAAATAAAAATGAAGTGATTGTGTTACTTTAAGCCGCAGAGAGTTCATTAATTCTGATCGCGTATTTACAAAGCACAGTTCTCCAGCAGTCGGTGTTCGGCTGTTGTAACTGTTTGCATTCTGATCGCACCCTCGACCACCGACGACGTGATGGCGTGTCTGACTGCTGACGGTTAGTCTACATTGAATTTATTGGTGAATGACTTCAATTCATCGAGTCTTACTAAGTTTTGCTTACCGAAACCCCAATAGCTTTTTAGCCCAGAACTTTTCAGATTTTTCACGCTTTGGACTGTCCGTAACAACTCTCAAAGATGAAATCATGACCATGCATGACGTGGTTTGCGAAACATTGTGTAAGTCAGATATTAGAACTCATACACCCATCCCAGGTGCGGCCCAGACACGCGACAATCTAGGGAGTGTTTTTACTAATTATGCTACAACCTCCTTACTCCTTGTTATTATTTAATCTACTCCATGATTTCTTACGGCCTATAACATTTCTTTTTATTCTTTACAAAATGAAATGCGCTGATATAAAATGGATATGAATATGGCCTCACCTAACATTTTAGTGGGTATTTTGCCAATGTCAAGTAATTAATAACAATAACACATCAATAAATATACATTATAAATAAAATAATGGATGGGACATAAGGGTATGAAAATGGCGTCGACTTTATTCTTTATAACTAAGAGAACCTATAACCTTTCTATTATTTTTTATCCCATCTACAGACCGTCAATTCTAAAATGTTTAAAGAATGTAACCCTCGTCTACACAAAAATTCTTCGTGATGACCAACACCATATTTTAGTTTATGAAATATGGTCATAAATAAAATACCCATTATTACCGTCCATTTGAATCTCCAAATAAAAGGTCACTCTCCCTTTCAAGGGTTATAGTTCTGTGCATATGAAACCGCTAAAAGTCCACGGACTGTCCGTGGAAGGATTTCTGAAATTGCTCTATGAATAAGAATGCGGTTATAACTCGTAATATCGGTCGAAATATGACCGGATGCGTTTCTCCATGCCGACGCATGCTATAAGCTAGGGGGGGGCTTACACCAGCGGAGTGTGCGTTCCGGATATTCTCTGATTTTTGTCCAGCGATAAGTGCTTAAATTAGTTTCAAGCTATATTTATTTTGTATGAGTTTAGTGGACGTTAGCTTAAAGTAAAATGTCAAATTTTTATCACATTTATACATTCATGTAATATACCAGCGTATTGGATCAATGGATGTACATGTAAGGTAAGACAATATATCAATCTTCTGAAGAAGGGAAGCGATCAAGAATAGCTCAGGCTGCAAACGTTTTTTATAGATCCTAGCAAAAAACGTAACATTTGAAGTTATTATTTATTTAGATGCTGTCTTAATAATTTAAAACAAGATTACAATGTTTTTTTTTTTTATAAATTGCTTTGTAAACGTATGGAAACTTTACATAAAGCAGGTTAAATAAAGTAAAAAAATAATAATTACAAAACCGTTGATGAGGTCTTCATTATTTATTCCACGTGTGTATAAAGTTATACGAACGAAACATAGCCGATCCGGATGGAAATCCGTACCGTGTCTGGACAGTGCGTGTGCACTATACTTTAATCTAAACGTTTACCGCGGTGATCCCTAATGCATTATGCATGAGCGTGCACATTATATACTCAGCCCATAATGTAGTTCTGCATAAAGCGCGTCATATATTACTTAGAAGCATGTACTATATTCAAGGCACCGTAGTATATTTTGGTCATATATATTCAAGTAGATGTCCAACGTTTTTGTAGAAATCATCATTCTTGTTATATACCGCTCAAATTTATATAATTATATCAATTCCGTCACCAGGATACGTAAGTAAGTGGTAAGTTTAAAGCAATCAAAGCGCTATCTCTTACTATACCTAACTCTACATTTGATGCTTGATAGAATAGAGTGACGACTTGATTAGCTCAGTTCGAATTCGAAGGGTTCGAATCCGAGTAGGGATTTTTTTTTTTGTAATGAGCATACATTTTTGTATCCGAGTCATAGATGTTTAATATCTATATGGGTATTATATACTAAGATCACCCTCAGTCGATTGTACGGAACCCATAATATAAGCGTTACTTAGTCTGGGACCGTATTTTTGGTGTGTTCGTCTGGCCAAATATAAAAAGTAATTCACAGTACCAATGTATGAGTCACACGTTATTGTCACGGATCTAGACATCAAGCATTGACCACAAATGATATGTAACGGACATTGTGTGTATAATAAGTTATTCATTGTTTGCTTTTCGTTCTTGCTCATATTATTAGCATTTGATTTACGAAAACATGAGTCATTCATACGTGATACCTTAGTCATTGTCATTTGTGGAGTTAAGGAAAATAATTCTTTATTTATTCAGGGAATATTATCCAACAGGTTTACCATACATTTATCTATGGTATACATAAAACGATGTTCCATTTTGTTATTTCATCAGTTCATAATTAACCAAATAATAGTAACATTAGAAGGCAATCGATGGCAATGTTTGCTAATTAAGAGGATTGGTTGGTTATTAGCGGATTGTACTGAACCCACGTATCTTACTGACTGCTTATACTCATAAATGGTTTGAAAATACCAGCATTAATTTTGCTTCTAAATAAAATACACCATCACGACTTTATAATCCCTGAAGAGTTAGATAAAGCTGGGCTAGCGTGTGTGACGTTTTAAAGGAATAAACTGGAGTTAACAATAATTAATATTTAGTAACATACAGCGTAAATGCATTGACAAACAAGTTGGTAGAACGCTTGCCTAGGTCACGAGGATCGTAGGTTCAAACCAAGGCTCGCATCTCTAAGATTTCAAAATTTCATGTGCAAATCTCAATTTCAATCGTGATTATTACTTACTAAACGGTGAAGGAAAATATCGTGAGGAAACCTGCATGTCTAAAAGAACCCCTCGAAACAGGTGTAAAGTCTGCTAACCTGCACTGGGCCAGTGTGGTGGACTATGGCCTAATCCCCTTCGCATTGAAGAGAGGTGCGTGCTCAACAGTAGGACAAGGAAAAAAGGCTAGTATTATATTAGTAAGTGTTAAATAACACACACAGTGATAAAAAAAACGTTAAAAAGACGCTGAGATTCTTGCCGGATCTTCTTAGTTGAGGTCGCGCTCCGATCCAGTTGCAGTGTTAAGAAAAAAAAGGAAAATGTCATTTTTTAGCCTAAAAATCTTACCACGGAATAGTAAAGACTGCCCCTAAAACTCGAGCTCCTAATTTCAAAGCTAGAAATCAACCAATCACAACATCTTAAGCCAAATAGCTTCTGCCAATGACAGATCCTGGGCCATCCCCGGGACGTGAAGGATTGCACCAATTTGCCTGGGAAGACAGAACTCCTGACACTACTAATTACTGTACAAAGATCGATGGGACTCTTAAGACGGGAGCGGAGCATATACGGAAATAGTCTTGGAGATATTATATTTTGGGATAAAAAATTAAGAGAAATCTTTTTCATGATATTTAAATATTTAATTAATTTAATATTTTTTAAATTATAATGGAAAACCCCCGAACACATATTTTGTCTATCATTCTGTCTGCATAGGGTTTCAGAGACTTTTTTCATATTCCTAGGTATTGTAGTATTGTGAACATACGCGAAGGTGATCAATGAATGCGAAAGGAAGTTCTGTACTTAAAGTTTTGCTTTTTTTTCTTGGGAAGTTTAACCCAGGCCGATTGCTATTTATAAAAGAAATACAGATAAAAAATTCCAATCGAAATGAGTGAGTACCTGCAACGTTTATTTTTCAATAAAACGCTTGGTTGGTAGGTAACAGCTTAAAATGAAACAGCATAAAAACGGAACCTCCGTGATCGGCAGTTGAATTATGAAAATGATCGAATACATTATAATATTGTTCGCTCTCGAAAATTGAATTGATCAACATTGATGGAACATTGACCGGTTGAACGAAAACTTAATGCAATTGCAATATTTTTTTAAACTTGTTTTTAAAATGTCAGAAAACTGCAATTTTCAAATATGGTAAGCTGAGAATGGGCTGCCCAAGCCTCAAAAGGTCGACACGGTCTGAACACGTGTTATGCTAGAACATGCATATTTCAAAGCAGTTCAACTGTATATAATGCTTTTATAATGATCTTCATCTTGATCAATACCCAATCAGAGGTCGACGATCATTATAGCTATTGTTTTAACGTTGCAAAGATGGCTTTAGAGGTTTTAAGGTCGGCTCCCCTGATCTTTGTATTTATCTTCTGTTTGATAAAATTCTTAACACTGACTGACTAACAGACAACAGGCAACCTAAACTGGTGGATCTAGAGATTTGAAATTTGGGGGATATGTTCCATGAGTGCCCTAGAGGTGCTCTAAGGAGGGATCTTTTGAAATTGGTCTCCTTTGGGGATAAAACAGGGGGTCACAGTTTGCATGAAAAAAAATATATTTTTAATTGATAGAATAATAATAATAATTGGATAATGATCATTGGAAATGTTGACAAGCCGAGGGTCAGTGCTGGCTTCCTCTTTCCCCATTTGTTTATCTATTTTTAAGTTACGATCGGCTGGTGTAAAAAGTAAAACACCTTGCGATTATTTGACAGAACATTTTACAAGCTCTGGTTAATATTATAAGCTCCTACATTCAAGTTCGATGCTCCAGCCGGGACTTGCTCGGGGCGGCAAGCGACCTAGGCATACAGATTTATACGTTCCGTTTCTACTTACACTGATGTTTATGCTTTATTGCTTCATTCTGCATGCCTATTTTGTGTCGAGTTAGGGCGCAATGGAGACGGTAACAAGTCTTATTGTGGATTTTTTATGTCTAAATACGAGACTTTTTTAGTTTTGGTTCATAAGTTGGGATCTGACGTCTGAATTTGACTACTTGGTCCAGTGGCTAGGTTAGGTTGGTTAGAACACTGCATCAAGAGTAAGCAGTTTCGATTGCTGATTGGCCATGTTACAGAAATGTATATTTTTTTTAATTTGCCTTCATAGAGTAGAAAAAAAATTCATAGTTTATTTATATATTATTTAGGTATTTCTACACTGGCATCCACTTGTGAGAGACCATTTAGATTTTTTTTTTAATGGAGCCTAACGTGATTATAAAAATAAACATTTTAAGATAAATGCTTGTCCTTAGTCAACATATTTTATTGTCATCATCATACTTATTATTTCGGCAGTGCTCGGCTAACCATTCGTACATTTCATACTCCGTCAGATAGTTTACTCGCCTTCGGATTATTATTTACGACGCATGCGCGACCCTTTGCCTCTCGCTGTTGATCTATCTGCGCGGCCATTGTTATGAGTAACAACAGCTTCATCCTATCGCTATATACCTGGTAACTGCCTAAGTTGAGATTGATAGAATGGCACTAGCAAATACATTGTAGTTGTAGGATAAGTAACAACAGCAGGAGAGTTCTTGAAATTTAGTTTCACTAATAAACTATATGCGACTTTAGCTGCGATTTTGCTTTTCCAAGCACACATTTTTTTACAACAGGGAATCGAACTTTAAGGTTGGAGATCAGACGCCCGCAAAACCCAAGGGTGCTATTCAAACCCCCCTCAAAATGTATCAAATGCACTGCCGAAGAAACCTTTGCTCTTATATGTACATATACGAACACTCGTAACAGGAGGGTGGTCAGATTTACAGCTCCTTCAACGCCAGCCCTAATAGACCTAAATTACGTTGCGGTCGAATTTATAGACTATATTTTATTCTATTCCTTTTTCAGGAATTTACTGGTTCATTTTAACAACCTATTTAACGGATTGGAGTAACGGAACAGAATAGTAAATAGAATTTCGTAAAGCGAAGTACATTATTTGAGTGTTAACGGCCGCGAGCCTTTTGTTCACGCTTTAAATGCGCCGCTCGAACTGTACCAAGACATGAATATGACAAAGGACACTAGGTACTTGTCATTAAATGCGCCGCTGGAACTGTACCAAGACGTGAATATGATAAAGGACACTAGGTACTTGTCATTAAATGCGCCGCTGGAACTGTACCAAGACGTGAATATGACAAAGGACACTAGGTACTTGTCATTAAATGCGCCGCTGGAACTGTACCAAGACGTGAATATGACAAAGGACACTAGGTACTTGTCATTAAATGCGCCGCTGGAACTGTACCAAGACGTGAATATGACAAAGGGCACTAGGTACTTGTCATTAATTGGTAAAAACTATTTATAGGACCATCAGAAGTATACTTTACATTACTGTTATTAATGAGAATTATATATACATTCGAATTGTTTTCATCAAACACGTCTTTCTTCAAAGTCATCCAAACAAAGTTCACAACAATTATTTTGAACTGTTATTTATTTTCTGTCTAGCGACATCCAATAGTTTATTTATTAAAACGACTTTAATCTGTTTCTCAGCCAAATTGTTTCGTTTAAGATTTAAACACCTTCGCTGAGTGTTTACAGATGTCACCGAGACGACAACCTTGAGACAAATTGTTTTAAGAAATCGCTATATGTCTAGATAAATAGCTTTTTGATGAAAATGCCTGTTTCATTCATATTTAAGCAGAACTTTTTAATACTTTGAAACAATATTAGTCAAGTTAATAACAACCAATTGTGCCCAGATGACAACAACTTTTACCGCAACGCAAATATGTTTTGCTTAAAATGAAGTGTGTGGTACATTTTGCGTCATAATGATACCTCAAATGTTAAAGCTAAAATTCCTTATTCGTCCAAGCAGCACGTAGCACAACTTCGTCGTTTTGTAAAAAAACACACACCCGAAGGAGTAGCATTGGATTTTGGAGATCCACAAGGCTGACTTCGTACTTTCGTGAAAGGAAGTATAAAACCCAATTGGATGTAGCAATACTATCAAACCGGCCCACGTACCGAACCTCGTTTAGTAAAGATTTACGCAACAGATAGATCTTACTCGAACCCTTTTCAGGCTCTTTATATCCTTAATTCTAGCAACACAACGGCAAAACGTACCGTGTATTTCACATTCATGACTCGAAAAAGTTTTTACGAATTGATTCGAGATACATTCACGACGACTTATTCTACACCTGTGCGGGCGCCATTACATCCTTCTGCTTTCGCAATAAGGTTGGCATTAGCTTAAATATATGTTATTTAGATTGGTTGGAGTGAGCAAACGTTGGGTGTTAGTTTTGATCGTTTTTCATTACCCTTGCGCTAAAAGATGGTATTTTAAGACACTCAGTAAACTCAATGATGTGTTATATTATGGGGATCTATTGATGGCACAAAACATTGTATTTCTGACGGTTAATGTAATAGAAATTATTTGGATCAAATCAAAGAAAAACCTGATTATAGCTCTTCTACATTTTTTTTTTTTTTTTTTTTATACATTATAGGCAATTATTTGACCTCGATCTCACCTGATGGTAAGTGACGATGAGATCTACGATGGAGCATACTTGCCTAGGTAGGAAGGCGGCAGTAGATCGAGACGCTACATTCACTAGGCACATGCAGCGCAACTGATCTGACCCGCCATCCATGAATGGCAACACTGAACATCATGCCGGAACACGGCTAGGCCGCTTGGCGACATGGCTTTGTTCAGTGGGTGGTGACTAACCACGGCCGAAGCCTACCACCAGTAGAGTTGTCACCTAGTTGGCACCACCCAGGGTCACGTGTAGGGTATCTCGAGGGTACTTAATTCTCCGACGGACGAAGGTGACTCGACCCCAGAATCACAGTATTGGGCATCCTGCAGCCGAATCCTCCCTGCTATCTTGACCAGGTCCATCTCGTTTGCTGTATAACCTGATTCTTCAAATAGTTCTGTGTCTCCACTTAATTTCTTTTCCACCCCATCTGTTATCAAGTCTGCAGCGTATATAGCCTGTTCTATTTCCTTATTGCAGATAATAAGGAAATAGAACAGCCTCGCAATAGCGCTTATATTATTAATCTTATTTCTTCTCCCATTCTCTGTGTTTCTCACATCTTAATGCAGTGTATTTGCGATGCACAACTCAGTCAATGCAGTAGTTGTTAGCGTGCCTCTTGTTGGGGACAACCGCGCCCAATCTATTGATAAAAAATTTAAAGATGTAGAATGACTGAAACGAAAAGAAGAAGCCTCAAATTGCAACATATCCCGTAAATCTCATTTCAGTTCCCGGTAGCGTATCATCCAGATTATAATCCCGTATGTACATAAATTTGTTTATTATTTCACGTTTCTTTCCTCGCGCGCGAATTATTACGCTCATAACTTAAACGTAACTTGGCACATACGTTTTATTACGCGGGAAAATGTCTTTATTAAGTCCATAGCATTTGTCTTTCTTGATACCTTATCGCTTACCCTCGCTCCTTCGGAGCCATAATCTCATAAAACTGTGACGGTTATTCTTAACGGACGCATTTCATTTACTGCTTTTTCCTCGTCACTTATATGTTTAACTTCTAAGTGCAGCAATGTATATAGTGGTAGTTGTGTGTCCTATACACACAACTAATGTAGTTCAGTGGTAGGTAAACTTTTCTAATTCTATCCGATAAAGCGATTTTTGTGAATCCGTCTTATCTGATTATAAATACGTATATGAAATAATGGTTATCGGGTTTGCTCAAAATATAGGAGATGGACTTACGCACGAACTAAAACATTCCAAGAAGTCATGACCTTAACCTTGGTAAGAACTTCAAAATACACACCCATTCAGTATCGTTCTACTTTCAAGCACAATATAAAAATCACACTCTTGTAAATTTTTGGTATCTATGCTTGATGTGATGTGTAAACTTATCGCCATGGTTTTTGATCCACATTAAAATTGGTAATTTATTTGTCAAGACATTTATATGTCAAGTGCGAAATAACAAATGGTATTATATTCTTATTTCTATGCGTATTTATTCCGCAAGAGTACTTATTATACAGGCTGGTTTCTATCCATACGTCGTACAGTACCGGTTTTACTTAAGATATTACTTAAGATATTGGGGTCGAGTCACCTTCGTCCGTAGGAGAATTAAGTACCCTCGAGATACCCTACACGTGACCCTGGGTGGTGCCAACTAGGTGACAACTCTACTGGTGGTAGGCTTCGGCCGTGGTTAGTGACCACCCACTGAACAAAGCCATGTCGCCAAGCGGCCTAGCCGTGTTCCGGCATGATGTTCGGTGTTGCCATTCATGGATGGCGGGTCAGATCAGCTGCGCTGCAATTGCCTAGCGAATGTAGCGTCTCGATCTACTGCCGCCTTCCTACCTAGGCAAGTAGTCTCCATCGTAGATCTCATCGTCACTTACCATCAGGTGAGATCGAGAGCAAATACTTGCCTATAAATGTATAAAAAAAAAATAAAAAAAATACTTAAGATTATTCACATGGCTTTAAATACTTATTTATTTATCTGTAACAACTTATGACTCGTCAAACGCTGAGCTCGGGTACAGATTCCATTAAGATAATGGTTGGCAGTAGTTGACTAATGCCTAATGGACGCGTATTCAGAGCTGTTCCATTCACTCGTTCATTCCATTCAAGTGTTTCACGTTTTCGCGGGAGCTATTACATTATTTAAAGAAATAATTAGGTAATGAAGTAATTATTTTGCACGGATATGACAAAACCTGTTTTTTTTTTGCAAATACCTTTAAAACTTTACAAAACCACTGATTTTGTCATGTCACTGCAACATTACATCTTCATCCTATTACGATTTAAAAATAATATTTTAGTATATCAAGCGTATAATTAAGTTATAATAATATATTATTCTATGAAATTAAACTACTCCTAATAAGTATCACATTATTATTGAACAAACGGTGTCAAATGGAAATTGCTCCACATTCAGTCTTTTCAAATTCAAATTTAGAATTCGCAACGGACACCAGGACAACCAGTCCGATTTGTATAATGATGGGAATCGAGCGGAGTTGAGTCGATTATTCGAATGAGCTATCATTTATCTGATTGTAGTCGACACATTTAACTGACCGTCTCGTTCGGAACAAAATGCTCAATGGAATTATGCTGTTTTGTGGTAATGTTTTAATAAATATATTAAATGTTTTATATATATTATATATTAATTATTTTATTGTGACGTTTGCAATTACAGAATATTATAAGTTGACATTAAATCTCCGTCTCATTTTGTTGAAGTTATTTCAGTTACTTACTATTTTCCGCAATAATAATTATAGCACCTACCTACCTTGCTCTTACCTGAGCCGCGAACAAAATAAAAAGCATATAGAGTAACTCATTTTTATTTCATATCTGTCGGAGTGAGAGTGAGGGCTGTCGACGTAGCCAAACTAAATAAAAGCCCAGCCACCATTACTTTTTATGCAATTATAAACTGTCAGCATCTAATAAGTGCAAGTATAAAAAGAATAACATCGCGTTCATTTTATTTACATGCATTTTTTAACTCTCGAGCCAATAAAAAAGCGGTATTATAAGTTTCCGTCTATTTATTTGTGGCACCGCAGGTCCACAACATGGATTGTTTTCAAAATATACATAAAAAATGTAAATATTCTATGAATATCGTATATACCAGAAAACAGAAGTCGCTAGTAACACCAACCCAGAACAGATAATTATTGTCTATGACTGTGTTTAACCATCTGCTTATAAACCCTATGTACAACTTATCTAAAAGATGGTATACGTCCATATTCTGTCAGATTAGTTGTGGATAGAGTTTATTAAAAGATGGTAAAACAGGCGCTAAAACATTTATATTCATTGATAACCTAATCACGCCAATCGGCCGTCACCAGGGCAACATGATTGATGAGCGAGCCTGCCCCGTGCGGTGTTGAATGACATTCACTGGAAATATTCATTCGATCGATCCGTTCATTCCAAGAAGCGGTTATTAATTAATCGAGCAACTCACCCAAGCAGGGGAATTAGGCACATTAGTGTTATTTTTATTAAAACAAGACACTTTTTTGCTTAATTGAAATAGTAAGGGGCATAGGCAACACATTCATGTTTTTCTTATTAAAACAATACACCTTTTCGCTTAAATAAAATAGTAACTTTGAAACTTTGGGAATAGGATTAAGATTAGTATTGTGACCGAGTTGTTTGGCATAACCATCTAAACTATATTTCAGTGTATATTACTGTTTTATTTATTACTAAAATCACGTGACAACACAAATGCCTAAATACGGTAGACTATAAAGTATACGATTAGCTTACGAATAATCTCGCACTTGACGTACAGCTTCCTATGATAACGGGAAGTACAAATAGGTACTCCAAAACATTTTGATAATAATTATAAGTCAGTCGGTCAGTGACTAAAATAAATTATTGTATGTGCCCTGCTGGGCTAGAATGGTGCAGGCGGGCACATTTTGAACCTAGCAAGTTTCCTATATCCTGTGTTTTTATTTGAAATCTAATGTCGTACCCACACCCAAGCTGTGAGGGTTCAAACAAAATCTGATTCGCTTCGAGAAAAGGTTACTGCAGCACCTACTTTTTAAAAGGGTTCTGTGTAAAAATTGAAGCGTTTTAATGACTAGCAGATGAGTATGATTGATGTGTACGGGACCTTTGGCTCGGGATATTAATTAAGAATCTGACTTGCGCCGGAAAAAAAAGGAATGGCGTTACGAATTATGTCCCGATAGCAAAAAAATCATTAGGTACCGAATGTTACAAGGAGTGATGCAGAGATTTTGCCAACCATATTTTTTTTATTATTTTGTTCTAATGCTGGGCTGTTTTCCCATGATAATAAAATGTACTAACTGGCAGTTTTAATAAAATAAGATTGTTTCTTTTTCTTTTACAATTTTGCTTAACCAACACATTTACACAAAGTACTCGTAACATAAATATTAACTATGTATAAAGTCTCAGGGTTTTATTTAAAGTAAATTCTGGTTCTTATGCAAACCGTACAACTGGCTACTATAAGGCATCGTTCACATCAGGTGTTTATGACAAGGGCTATCTCATCAACCATACGAACACGTCAGTTACAGACTATGTATAGGTACTAATAATATTACATGTATTAGTCATACTTTTGATGTTTTAGCGCCACTTTGGGAATAACTTGGCAACACAAAATGTAAGAAATGTCCGTTTGTCTCTTTATATAGTGTGATATCTATTGGTCACTTAACGTTAGGTATTTATTATTGTTTAATAAGATCATTAACATAAAAGCCTAGCCAAGCATAATTATGTACAATAAAAGGAAATGATTAAGGCTATTTTTTTTAATAATTTGTGTCAAATGGAAACGCTTGCACGAGATTATAATGAAACCTGTGACAATGATTACTTATTTTGGTATAAACTATAGGATAGGTTCTTTTACCGAAGAATTAAAGTATTTCCGAGCAGATGAAGCCGTGGGATAAAGACTACCAGTAAAAATAACTGAAACACAATATACAATTATACATTTAATGACATAAGTAATAAGAAAAAAAATGGGATGAACCTTCCGAGCAAATTTTCTCCATTGCCATTTGTCTTGAGATTAGAATGCGGTGCAGTTAATTCAGCTGAGTCATGCTATGCTAGCACAAATTCGGATGGGTGGCAGTGGACGATCGCATTCACATATTAGTGGTCTCAGTGAGAAGCGTCGCGCTTAGTTTGGGACTGTACAGTTAGTTGTTATATTTGTCCGGTGATATTATTATTGCTACAATGATACTGAAAATGAAACCGAGGGAGTGTGATCATGCCTTTTATCTTCTAGAATTCCTTGCCAAGAATTCTTGCTAAGTTCTCGGCTAGTGTAGAACGGGCTTTACATGCAAACATTTCTCAAACTCTCCAGTTTTACGACTAGTTAGTAACGTTTTCGTATTATTTTATATTATCTTAATAGAAAGTCAACGGCATTGCAGCGTTACTATAAATTGTAATAAAACCGTTGAATTTGCATACTAGGTACACATTACACGCTTGTGCTTTTCTTTACGATTTGCCTCATAAAAATTAGTAAACTTGGTTAAGTAAATTATATCATGTTTTTATGGTTCAATAAATTTTAACACTGTAAGTACCTATCTTTGTTTACTAAATGTATGGCCAGTGGATCGTTATCATTTATCTGTAATACATAATATCTTAATATAACTGTTACATTGTCTTATTGTATTATGTAAACAGGTTGCATTTAAATGTATTAGCAACTAGCTGCGCCCCGCGGTGTTACCCGCGATTAATAAGTATGTCCTTTTACCGGGATAAAAAGTAGCCTATGTGCTATTCCAGACTATAATATATCTCTGTGCCAAATGTCATCTAGATCCGTTCAGCCGTTCTGGCGTGATTGAGTAACAAACATCCATCCATCCAAACTTTCACATTTATAATATTAGTGGGATAATGAAACCTATTTTTTTTTACTTTTTGAAAAAAAAGCGAAACAAAAACATCAAATTACAGTTTTTTTTTTAAATTTGGATAATGATTTAAATATCATACAGAGATTATTACACACACATATTCACGAGGATCTGATTAGCGCAGTTTGTAGGAACCCTGCTTTCTGTGCCGTCGGTCCTGGGTTCGAATCCTGGTAGGCACAAACTTTGTGTGATGAGCGTGAATGCTTGTATCCGAGTTATGGATATTTAATATCTATATAAGTATTATATACTGAATTCGGCTTAAGCCCATTGTACGGTACCCATAATACGAGCGTTGCTTAGTGTGGGATCGTATTGGTGATCCTATACGATCCCACACTAATCAGCGTGTTCTTCTGGCGATATATTAATATTATGTAGAGGTAAATTTCTTGTGGGGCTACTAAACATTTATCAGAATTCTCACACGCGACTACATAAAACGATGTTCAATTTACGTCCGCAACTGAAGCGTAAACAGAACAGTCATCTGTTTACAAAGTTTATTCTATAAAATAATGTGCACCCACCCTCTTGAAGCACCCTTGAAACTCGCAATTGAAACTTACTAGTGCGCAAAATTTACACAATGAATGAGTAATTTCAAGAGAGGATTATGTCTAAGCTATTATGTGACATCGATTTAGGGATGTCGCAATTTTATTGATGCGATTCAGTTAAGAAATTAAAGTAGCTACTTATTTACATGTACACCCTAATTTAGTAAATGTCAAAATAAGGTTTCGCTGCAGCTTACCGGCAAGAGCAGCCAACGGTACGGTCCCAAGCTTCGTGACGCTTGTATCATGAATATCCTACAATAAACTGGGGCTGATCCCAGTAACTGGTCTGGTATTTTTGAAATTTGACCAGACTGGAACCGAACCAAGTCATAATACAATTCTCAATACAAGCAGATACCCTAACCATATTTCTGTTAACTGTAAGCGAATCTACATTTGGCAACCCTAATAGCACGCATAGACATCTTGTAAAGGTTTTTTTTTTATAAGTAGTTTTATGCCTTTAATGCCAATACAACGGAATTAAGCTTCCTATTATTATACTTGCATGGACAACATGTTGTTACCAAAGTAAAATGGTTTCGGTTTTTGAGGCAAAGATGCCGTATTCTTGTTTCAAACACGGGAGTAGAAACATGGCGCAATAAAAACATTCGTGATTTTTCGCTAGTTTATGGTATGGTATAGATAGATACAATGTCTACTAACAAGTAGATCAATGATTAAAAATATTAAAAAGGTCATACCTGTTATCACGTGACCACGAACTTTCAGAGCTTTTAGTGAGCTTAACGTGAACTACATAGTCTGCGTGTTCGACATTTTGTAAGGCAAACTGAAGAGCGCCTATAGTTGGTATCGATAACATTCGATTCTCATTTTAAAGGGAACAAATACGTAGACTTCAAAGTATACTGTTAGCTAACGAATAAACTCGCACTTGATATATAGAAAATATATTGAGCATTTCGAATGCTTTCATCAGAATCGTAAAATGTATGTTTAGCACCCTCAGTAGCAAAGTGAAACTTTATTTGTGATGAATCGAAACATGATTTCGTAAAATATCATAACTTGTACTTAGCCTACTGATCACATCTACCTACTCCTTAGGCAGAGTACTTATTCTCATTGAGTCATCATACCACTGGTGATGTAATGACTCTAGAAGATAATAATAAGAACTCACACTTTCTACACCATTTCTTTTTACAAATAGGAGCATAAGCCACACCCTAAGATGAAACGTTCGAATTAAAAAGCCAATCTACGTTATCCCACACAATTACCAGCCACTTACCACACCCCACCGGTTAGTGGGGGCGGTAATAATAAAATGCAAGGTGCAGACGTCACGTACTGCAAGTGGGGTTCCGCAGGGATTAAAATAACCAAGAAGGCAGTAGGGGGAATGGAACGCTTGATTTTATACGGAATATCTGTAATTAAGTTTTTAACGCATGAAGTTTGGAGTGGTACGCGTGTAGGCTGAAGGTTATTGTTTGGTTTTCACTTTATGTTCTATCTCCTTATGATATTTTGTAACGAACTAGTACCAACGAACGGTCATTTAACATGTTTATAGTATGACTAGCTGTTACCCGTGACTTCGTCCGCGTGGTATTTAACAAAAAGCGGACGAAGTCGCGGGTAAAGCCTAAGTTATTCCTTGTTACATCAGCTATTTGCCAGTGAAAATCGGTCCAGCCATTTCAGAGATTAGCCGGAACAAACAGACGGACAGACAAAAATTGTAAAAAATGTTGTTTTGGTATATGTACCGTGTATACATCCAAATGCACTTAGGAAAAGTGGTTATTTTAATATTACAAACAGACACTCCAACTTTATTTATTTGTATAGATAAACCATGGTTTAATATTTTTATACCCGTTCATTTTGCATTACGGTACAGGATGTTACCAGACGGTGTTACCACATATGGTAATTTAGCAACAATAGAATGTTGCTACCGTAAAAATGTTGGAAGTACCCTGTGACCGCAACTATGGGACTTTCGTTTTAGACTAGCCTGCGAAAACCTTGGGTTAATTCGGGGTAAAAAGCATCTTAATTATGATGTAAGCTGTGAGTTTAAATAAAATACATTTAGTACCTAGTTGTTTTTTTTATATTCCATATGCATAGACAGCCCTATTACAGTTTTACCTACAAGGCTAGGTATATTATGTGGGTAATAAAAACGAATCGATAACACAATACTGCATAAATTTGTTTGCAACAATAACAGTCCATCGGACTGGTACAGCTTGCAAAATAATAGTACCAAATTTAAAATATATATATATATATATATATATGTAGTTGAAAATCTATCCATATACAGAAATATAATATGGTTTTTAAGCTATCAAAATTCAGACACGTAATTTATTAGTTATAAGTAAATTACATCAATATACAAACATAACTAAAATAAAAACAAAAAACTAAACTAAATCAGAGACTTAACAATATCTTTTAAATGTGTCTGATTAAGATGTTCTGAAAAAGAAATGTGCTCAACATTTTTTTTTGCTGACTGTACGCAAAGTGCTGTCTGCACTATCACAGCTGCAAGTCCGTTGAACCCGTTCGCACCTTGACCTGTGTTCCGCTACATCTCACCCGCCGGGCTCTTTCGTATCAATGACGTTTGCACATAAATTATTGCATTTGTGATTAAATGGGTATGAAATAGAAATAATAAATATTACATATATATATATACGTATCAGTATTAGGTCGTAATTCTGCTATAATATGGACGTACCTATTCGAAAGAAGAAGGAGAGAGATAGGCCCATTACTTAGTAACCCAAAAGTAAAAGCTGAACTAATTAAACATCTTTTATTTACAGGTACGGCTTGACCCGCACGCAATTCGCGACCACCAAAAGGTAAACTAAAATAAATACAATAAATTCGAGAGGAACCCGCGGTAAATGGGACTTAAAATCGTAAACAGCCGAAGCCGGCGATAAATTCAAAAAGGGGAGGCCCTCAAACAAATTAAGCCCTGTAAATATTAGGAGGGCCATCTTTCAAATTGTTAACGGATTTGAACCTGCGACGACGAGACGACAAATAGGTTGAAAGCTTTACCATCAATTCATTACTGTTAATTGTAAGTATTTAATTTTTTCAGCCGCGTCGACTAAGGCTTTGTGGTTGAAATGGTATTTGAGCAACACGATGTCAGGGGTCGTCAAAAAGGAGGTGTTATGATCTTCCCATTCGAGGTGTGGGAGCGAGACTTGGGGCGCTACTTTCATATATTGTGAGGTCTAACAAAATTATAATATTAAAATTTATTGTGTGATTCGAATGTTTCATTTGTTTAGGGTTTCATTAAAGATTTGGGGTCTCGGGACAAATATAGAACTAAACAAAAAATGGTTCGTTGGGGAGCTCAGTTTTCTAATTGTGAATTTATACTTGCCTGAAAAGTATACATGTTATGTTGACCATTATCTAAAAATATTTAACACCTCTCTTGCTCGTAAAGTCCCTTTTTATGCCGGGTGTAAGCGGACTAAAACTGCATTTCATGCTCTATTTTTGTCTGTCTGTCTGTTTGTTCCGGCTAATCTCTGAAATGGCTGGACCGATTTTGACGGGACTTTCACTGGCAGATAGCTGATGTAACAAGGAGTAACTTAGGCTACTTTTATTTTAGAAAAAAAAAATAGGATCTCGCGAAAAAAAATTAAAACCAATGTTGCAGCATAAAAGTTTTTACTTCTTCTTTGATTACAACAATTAGTCCATGAAGCCAAAAACAATAAAATTCCATACATATTATATAGAAAAAACGTGCTATTTTATTACTTTAAGATAATTGCTTCTCTGTGTTCTGTATAGCCAAATAAAAATTAAAAACCAGGAAGGGATGAGTATTATTAACAAACATTAAATAAAATGCACTTATGAGTAGTCAGTATAATTTCTCTGAATTTGTTTTATAGATAGAGATAGATTTCGATCGGAGGTAAAGTTGTTATTATTCTTCTGAGGTTTATTTTAATTTCTGCAGGAAGTTTGTTTACATATTATCTTTTACGCTCTAGACACTATTGCTTTCGAATTTATATGAACCAACGAATCAAGTAATGTGTACTTTTGATTTTATTATTCTTAAATGGAAAACTGTTCTGAAACTTTCTCCAGAAGTATTTACTATTAATCATTTAAAAAAAACGAATAACAAAGATATTTATGAAAAAAAGGGTTCGCCTTTTCTTTCAGACTATTCAAATGCCATAGACATAGTCTCCAATTAGATACGCTGAGTCAGATCTATACAAGAGAATGCCCTCTAACTTTTCACGAAGTTCTTAGTGGAGGCTATAGAATAGGCGAGTTTATATTTCAACTAGTTTTCTTTTGTGGGCAATTACTAGTCGTACAAAATAAACATACCTAAATTCTTGGTACTTAAGTTGGTTATGTACTAAAAGAAATCTACTGAAAAATAGTCTAGCGCTTTCTGTATGGTGTATAGGTATACCTATTGTTAACATTATCTGATTTTATTTTCAAAAGCTAACCGCAACTTCAATACTAGGCTAGTATTCTTTTAGCGTATTCGCAGCCCTCGTGGCCCACACAAGTCCGCCATTACACAATAAGCTCGTGATACTAAAAGCAGATTCCGCCGTCCTCTGCGCATTCATTGTTCGATCGAACAATATCGCCTGGACAGAGCCGCCTGGCTCGAGCTACGTGGGCTACAGGCGACGGTTGTTCGAGATACGCCATTCAATATCAATAAAATCAATGAATTTGGACTGCGAGTTCATACTCTTTTTGAATAGCCGACATATAAAATAAATAAAGGCTTGTTCAGATTAGATGCAGAGTGTTACTCTAGTTTGAGGTGTACGCAGAGCCATGTTGTCTGACAGACGCGAATATTTGCGTCTCAATGACTCGGTACCCGAAATAACCTGATATACCCCATAGTAACCTATAACCTATATTATTTTCTACTGTAAATCAAGTCTAGTAGTATTACAGGTCAGTATATTTTACACGTTCATTTAATGTTTATCACAAGCGACGACGATATTCAGCTTCCAAGTAACATTTTTTTTTAATAAGCGATTTAAAGTCTTATAGCTTGGCTGAGACCTCGGTTGCCGTCGCCAAATTGATTACACTTTTAATAGCCTACCCTCATTAGACGCGGCCCATAGCTTTTTATGACAGATTCATTAAGCTTCACCTATTTGACAGTTTTTTTTTATAAAATAATAAAAAATCTGCGATCTTAATACCTCGAGGTAGCGAAATGAGGATATATTTTGTTTTAGTTTAATTAATGAACTCTTGGTGAAGGTTGGTTCATTGAAGTTGTTTTTATTGAATGAACAGAACTTTTAAATATAAACAAATGATTTTGTTCAGCAATTTTTCGAAGGTACAGTACGGCACAGCGATGTTATGTTAATCCATTTTAGTTTGACTTTGGCCCACATTTCGGAAGACTTTAATTGAGTAATAAAAAAAGGCCTATGAAATTAATAAATAAATATAGTTATCGACCTAATAGACACACCTAAATACTATTAAGTATTTTTCTTGCCAAATAGTATTTAGTTTCTGTTATATTAGATCGTTTCATAAGGAGTTGATTGATATTATGGCATACATTGCGACTACACTACAATTAAATTTGATCGATTAAAGTATTACTTGTCTGATTCTGTGAATAAAACTACTTTAATGCCGTAATTTGATATTTAATTAAAATCAGACAATTCAATATCTAAAACGATAAACTACAAAAGTGCTTGGTTTATTTAGGCAGGGCGGTGGGAACCCATAAAACTGACATACCAATTTACAGATTGTGGTACGTCAATTAATTTAATGGTCTGTCTACAATAAAGGGTGTACCTTATTAGGTGAGGTCTCGGTTCGGGACCGTTCTGTAGTATTAATTACACAATGAGTTGTAAATTGGGCAACATACAGTCGTGTACATAATACATTAAGTTGGTACCGCATTTAATCTACTGCTTTTTTTTTTCTTTTTGGCCTTTTTCTAATTGTATTGCTTATTTTATAACCTTCTATATTGAATGTGTCGAAGTGACAGGAGCGAAAATTAATTGCATCGCAATTTCTTCTCGACCAAAATTAACTATGACACATTTTGTTTAATTTTATATAATACCTAATCATTTACGTATAGGAGGCATCTAGCAAACAATAATTATGGCAAGGAATTCCATCATTTATTGTAAAAGATTATGTTTATAAATGTTATGGAAAATAAAAGTTAAGTATGAATATGGAATGTAAGAACACTAACTTTCCAGAATACACTTCCGAAAAAAGCGTTATAATGCAGTGGCATTATAACGCTTTTTTTGGAAGTGTATTCTAATACCTACCACTAATGATATATTATAACTTTCTATAAATACGGGGGTGTTTTATATACCTATTGTAAGACTGTAAAATGTCTGAAATATTGCGATTTATTTTCGCTTCAGATTAATCCTAGTCTATAAATTTTTAAGTTAAAACAAAAATCAGACTAAGTTATCGCCATCAAGGGTCCTACCTTTTATATTATTAAGCATATCCTAAATCAACACGACCCATTTTCATTAAAAAAAGTTATCTAGCAAGCAGAATTTCGAAGGAGCCGTAAACGGCCTCTAAACGGAGTCCCATTAGTTCATACGACCGGCATTAGTCTTCAAATGTTCCCGGGAAATAGGACGGAACGCGACCCAGGCCAAAGATACGTCTCGCGCGCATTGGGATGGGTCATTCTTACCGATTAAATTAGATCTAAGCAGACTTATGTATTGAATAATTAAGTTTAATATTCATTGTGGATATCAAACTACTGGCATGGTCTTGTGCTAGTTACTGAGCACACAGCAAGCACACACACGCATAACTCAGCTTGCTGTAGTGGGTAAGTGTAGACCGCTCTGCTTAGTGCATTACATAATTAAATTTTTGTTGAAGGTTTGCTTTTTATTTCTAACTTCATAATTGGTGCCATGAAAGAACTAGCCGTGTACGGTTTGACCGAGCAACCTCGCGAATCTGCTATTGCTCGCTCAGTAAGTACGCCGTCCCGCCGCGCAAATCCCGAACCAACCTCTTGGTGATACGCCGTCAGTCAGTACACGGCTATAGTGTCATATGGACACCCGAAATAGTCTTAAGTTCGTGTTATAAATTAAACTTGCCGGGAATGAAAACTGTCCGCTTCTGCTTCAAATTAGATTCATAAAATGAAAGCCCACTGCTACCAAATGCGAACTCCAAATAAATCAACACCATTTTTTTTCTACTCTCTGATTCTTTTTGTTATTTAATTATCTGTGACTCCTCTGATCCCCGTAAATTGTAGTTTGGGTTGTTATGTCGTGAGCGATGCTATCCAAGAAATGTCTCTAGTGTCTTTATGTGAAGGTATTAAGGGTGATTTTCGTTCGTTTTTAGTTTTTCAATGATATAGTGTTTTCAAGTGTACGGTGCGATAAAATCTCTTTAAACCATTATTATAGGGTTGTCGGTAATTATTGGACGCGTGTCGTGGCCGTCGTGTTTTATTACTCAGCCGTTCTGTCAAATTAAGTAAATTTCATCGATTGACGTGATAAAGTCATCGGAGTTTCACCACGGCTTACACGTTTGTAACTTAACGATTGAGGTTAACTAGGGAATGCGACCTTGCCATCAATATTTATATAATAAGTTACTTTAATATGGTAAGTTTATTTTTAATTTACCGCCAAGTAAGTACCTATTATGGGTGCAATTTGATACTTTAAGAAAACTTTTTGGAATAATTGAATTGAAAAGGAAAGTATCCCGATATTATTTTGATTATACTGTGATATAATTTTTGAAATATATAACTTAATATCAAAAATATGCCTCACAGATGTTTAGTAAAAGCAAGTAATGCGGATAGATTGGTGTCATACTTTGTTTCTGTTACGCAAACGTTGACTTGTAGTTGTGACGTCACTACCCTGCTGTTTTGTACTGTTTTCATTATATCCGATCGAAAATTTTAAGTGCTTGTATTATTACTGCCTATTTATAGAGTAAATTTATAAATAATTTTACTTGTAGCATAAAATATGGCAACAACCCATTTGTCTCTAAAAAAGTACAAATCTTAAGCAGGTACTTGAATATTTTAGTGAGACCTCAAAACTTGTCCCATGTAAATGCGCTCTCTCTCTCTTGGTAGCTGTAGAGAAGATTAAAGTCTCATACACTTCAGTCTTAAGAACGCCATAGAATTAGGAAATACCAGATTTGAAGGATCACAATAAAACACGTGAACTCAATTAAAGCTTATTTCCAGACAAAAAAAAACTAACTTGCGGCCGATTTTAACTACACGCGTCCCCTAGTTCCATGTCACCCGTGTGAATCGTTTTAAGTTAAGGGTAAGACTGTCTTGATCATTTAAATAATCGAAGAATCTTGTGTTACATCCATATACATCTATGCAAATAAATAAAATTGGAGTGTCTGTTTGTAATATTAAAATAACCGCTTTTTACTAAGTGCATTTGGATGTATACACGGTACATATATCAAAACATTTTTTTTTATAATTTTTGTCTGTCTTTCTGTCGATCTGTTTGTTTCGGCTAATCTCTAAAATAGCTGGACCGATTTTGACGGGTTTTTTACTGGCAGATAGCTGATGTAACAAGGAGTAACTTAGGCTACTTTTATTTTAGAAAAAAAAATAGGGTCTCACGAAAAAAAATTAAAACCAATGAAAAATTTAATAATTTGTTAAATACCACGCGGACGAAGTCGCGGGTAACAGCTAGTATTTCATAAAAATATAAGCTTTATCTAGATTTTGATTTTTATTTGGGGCCGTACTGTATGACGTCACGATATCGTATGTACTGTAGAACATAATACACGTTTTAGTACCGGCTTTGTCCTAAAACAAATTTCTTAAAATATGGAACTCCTTAAAAATTGTGGAGTAAAAACATCCCCTTAAATCCGCTACCGTGACACTAATTAGGTATGACATCCCATTAGTTAAGCGTGCACCCATCCCTTTTCATCGCCGACACTAGAGAGAGATGACATGCTTTCTAAATAAATAGTTTCCTATCTTGCATTCACGATAAATATTAATTATCGTCTCTGCGTAGGTAATCATGTTTTTTTCATTAGATTTATATTTGATCTGAGTATGAGCTTTGCCAAGTGATGATGAGATTATCAAGGCTCTTCTAGGACTGAAATAAACGACTGCAATTCATAGGACGTACCTCGAAGTATGTTTACAGATGTATCCAAACACGTACACCTATTTTCAATAGGGGTAGGTAAGGACTATTGTTTACAATATGCCACGATTATGTATAGGTATATTTTTTGCCTTATCCATATTTATTAGTGTTTTATGTAATTATGTTGAGAGTTTTATTTAAGTATCTGACTTTCTATTTCCAAGCCTTTTGAAGATAATGAGCTGGCGTAAGTTGGCTGTAGTTTTAACAAGACAGTGATGCTAAAACAAAGTTACTACTAAAACTTTGAAAGTATATTTTCAAAACGCAGAAAAGACAATCGCAGAGGCAATGTAGCAATGAAATAAAATTTCAAGCGACGCCATAGGAGGTAAGTTATAGCGTCAAATAAAAGCGTTATGTGCTCCCGACACAGGCTCGGATGTCGTTAACTGTAATGTAGTTTAAAGTACAATATTACTCTTTTGTAAGTCGGCTAAACTTCACACTTGTTCCAGGGAAACTTGGGCTTATAAATATCGTGACACCGCGTTCCCAAGTTTTTATGGAAAATCTACTTTTTAGTGCTTCTCGGAGATTGCACTCCATGCATAGTCACACATGCTACCTTTTAACCTCTTTGTAACATTTGATTTCATCAAGTCGTCAGAGTCTACTTAATGAGGAAATACAACGTACTAACATAAAACGGCTATGTCAATAGAAAGGGTTTTGATATTTAACATGATACAATAATAATTAATTGTGTCCTATCGTAATTTAACTAAAATTTTTAATACCAATTTTGACCCCAATTTGACTCCTACTGGGGTCGAATTTCCAAAAATATCTCCTCAGTGGATTACTCCATCAATAAATCCTATAAAATTCATATCTCTAGGTCCACCGTTTGAGGCTGTGCATTGTCTGTCAGTCAGTCAGTGTGTCAGTGCTAATAATGATTAAGTAAGATGATGTTTACTAGCCAAGTACGATATTTTAAAAAAAGGAAGAATTTTTACGAAGTAACAAGGCAAAAAAAGAATCGATCTTTTGACATAAAATATCTCCAAACGATTTTCTCATAAGTAAGAATAAAATATCAGAACGATTGATTTCTTATATTTACGCGAATACTACACATTGAAATAAAACTATTTTTAACGTCGGAAACGTAAAAACGAAAAATAAACGCGATAAAATCCTTAAAAATAGTTTTATTTCAATATCAGAACTATTTAATTTAATGTGAATATGCACAATTATGTTCATATAGCTATTCTTAGAACGTTAGAATTAATTCAATTTTACGTTGCACATTTTTCCCTCGGATAGGAGCAGTCATACACAGCAGTTGTAATCACAAACACAATACATCACAGTCGACATCAGGTGCAACACAAGTTCGCGACGGCACCATTGTAAATCTGCATTCGCATTGCAGCCAAAATACTTGTGCAACTCGCCGAGTGACGTTCACCGCACCCGAGTAATTCGAACCGGGCCCAACCCGGCCCGAAGCGGCATAGCCCCGGCACAACGCGGCTCAAACTTCTGTTTTCACCCTGCTGCTACCGGACGTTTGGCTTGAACAATCGTTCTGTCGATTTACGGGCATCTAAATATTAACTCTATAATTTTTTTCACCTAATTATATGGATCACCGTAGAGTTGGCTGCTCTAAACTCACTAGAACAAAGTACAGCACAGCTGTGCGGGGTAGCCTTGTTATCTTAATATTCCATCATTGGACATAGACAGAACTTTGATTTGATAGAGCTGAAAATGCTACGGACTTCGCAAATAATTCATAAACGTCTTATACGAACTGAATCGACATTGATGAAACCTTACAGTCGTTTTCAGTTACAGCGTCTTTTAGACTCTACTTTAGTTCGGAGAGCTAGGGTGTAAAGCAATCTGATGGGCTCTCTCCATTAACTTGAAATTTCTACGTTAACTTAATTTGATTCCATCAATCTACTAGTACTAGGTTGAAAAGTAAATTTTATTTATTAATATTGAAATCTGAATAATAAAAGGGCAATTTAATTTCTCTAAAATTTCGCCAATGGACCTATTGATTTAACAATTTCTTCAATCTAAAGACCTGTATTATATACCTCTAGAAAGTTTATTACTATCAAGATATACAACAAAAAACTATTAGATATCTATATCGTTGAATATATAAAATAAACTTCAGTCAAATATTTTAGCCAATATCACCAATCACAACAAAAGTGTATCCAATTCATAGATGGATAGGAATAATATAAAGTTTTACACCAGATATAAATCCGGGTGGGTTTATGTGCGGTGCGATCGTCTACCACGCATTAGGGCGAGGACACAACACTGCGTTGCGACGACGCATCGCAAAACTACGACGCACAGCGCGTCGAGGAAATTTGCGAGGGGCGACTTCGAACTAAAACTGATACTATGGACTCAGCTCATGATTCTGGAAAGAATTGGAATTTGCCATCAATATTGTCATGAGTATATATGTTTTTTTTTCAGTATTTTTAAATTCGTTTTAGCATAAAATCATAATAGAAATCTCAACGTGATTTCAAATAATAAATAAATCATTACTAATTCAGATCTAAAACAGCAAGGTATAAACAAACGCAATCTCGATACGCTCGAGCGGGCCCGTCACACGCACGAGTCGGGTATCACGTGAAGCGTTGTGTTGTGATCGCGTGGTTTACAATACACTGCGCGTTTAAAATATACAACATTTATAACCCATGGTTTTCAACATAAAATATTTCTTTAATTTTATTATAGGCATTAAGTGTAATCTTTACCCAAAGTTTTCGTTACTATGCTTAGGCTCTGTATAGAAATGGATGCACGCAGTATATTTTTTTTTCAATTTCCTCTTCATGAGTTCTCTTCATGAGACACAAGCAGAAGTAGGATACGTATAGTGGGGTCCATATCTCACTAGAAACTAAGCGAATGGTCACCGTTTTTTCGTACCATGCCGTATTCGATATTTTTTTTGCATTGCGTCAACGCATCGCATTACGTTGAAGCGAAACGCAGTATTGTGGCCTCGCCCTTACGGTGATATCGCTCGCTAATTCGGAAATGTTTCAGAATAAGACGCTCTCGCGTTATTTATGGATTTTGAGAAGCTGGGTTTTTGCTATCGGTTATAAAATTGGATTTTATTTCTAGCACACTAGAGGCAATGGCCTCTGGTGTTTCCATCTCAAACCCAAGGAATAGGTACTTATATATTTACGCGATTTATAACAAGCACATAATACTTATATTACTTTTATAATAATGTTCCATAAGATCCGTTTTGTCCATGCGGTACATTCGGTAACAAAAGATTTATTCGAAAATATTATAAAAAAAGCACGACTCATCAACGATTCGTGTTGTGTGTACAGTCAAGTAAACAAATCCACGTGTGACCACAAACACTGTCCAAAGCGATTGTATATAACAACGGACCCATCGGTCGTTCGGGACCACTGGTGCACATCAAGTCATTTTTTTTTTCGAAAATACATATACACTGAAATCGATACGGCTGAGTTTTTTGGCCGGATATTATTTCACGCTGACTATACTAATACACCTTCCAGTGTGTGATATAATTTAATTTAATTTTGGTATAAAATATTTAAAAAAGTTAACTTATTATAATATATATACAAACTCAATCAACCTACTCATAATCGTTTAAAACAACAAAAAAACTGTTACTTGAAAAGCAACTTTATAGTAGAATGCATTAGGTTGTTTTTATTTAAGTCATGATATTCCATGTTCTTGTGATTCTGCTTATTATCAATCGATCTCGTAACCTTGAGCAAGTGTGAGTCAGTGGGGAACCTCATTGTAGTACAGGAGCTGGCGGTTATTATATAAATATGAAGAACATTTATTAATTATAATTTGTGTACCAATATTATTATTATCCTTGGAGAAAATTTAATTGATTGTTCTTTGACTTAGTATTTAAGACTGATATGTATGAATACATATTTAATTTCATGTTATTTAAAAATAACACATTGAAATCAGATATGTTTGACGTGTTAACTTAATAAATCAAACTAAATTACATTATTAATTGTTCAAATAATTTTACTGCATTACTTTTTTATATTTTTTTTCGTATTGAATGTTGTGTGACGTTCACCAAATAGTACTGGGACAGCGTGGTGGACTATGGTCCAAATCTTCCTTATATTGAAGAAAAGCGTGTCTGGTATAATGGCAATAGGCTATTACATTGGGATCAAATACCATCAGCGAATCGTGGATGAATGTGCATGGCACCTCTGCCTACACATTCGGGAATTACAAGCGTAATAGTGTATTTATTTTACTTTTAAAAACTCAAATGTCTTGCGAGATGTGATCATTAATTTCGTGCAATAGCTAGCTCTTAGAGTAGTCACAAACTCAACATGTGGTTACCATTAGGGTTTTAGTAAATAAACAGACAATTCAATTCTATATTTTTGTTGTTTTGGTACAACTTGCGGGCAATACATACAGACACTACAAAAATAATCGCATTACTTTGAATATTAAATTTATTTTGTACATTTTGGGACCCCTTTTAAGGTTGAATATCGTACAGCAAGTGTATACCATAAGGGTACTATTCTGACTGACGTTGCTACGAGCAACTGCTCTCAGATATGACGATATACAGATATACGACCTTATTGCATTTTGAGTGTCATTGAAAATAATAAGGAACTGGGTCCCATATCAATGTTCGCGACCGTATCTACCTAACTAACGATTACTAGGTTATTTATTTATTTATGGAAAACTTTTAGTTAGTAGTGACAATAATGATGTATTTCCATAACTAAATATGTAAATTTTAAAATAAAACAAAACGTTAGAACATTGAACTAATTTATTTTAAGCTAAAACAAACTTGATTTTCACATATTTTGTGTCTTAATGTGATCGTCATTTCAAAATACCCAAATTGCTTTTACAAATTCACATGTGCGGCAATTAAATGGAATAAAATGACATAAACATGTCGTGGTGCGACTGCGCAAGCGCCACTATTCGCTGACAGGCTTTTGTCGCGCGAAAACATTGCGATTTTTGCCCGCCATCTTGGAATTACATACACAATGAATTGTGAGAAGTTAATATTATCTTCCATACAAAGCGATGTGCTAATTTTTTCACCTCTAAAGTTAAGGCAAACGTGAACCTTAGATTAACATAACAATGGTTACATACATACTATAATATTGATAAGGATAACAATAGCTGTGTACTGACTAACTGTGCAGCCTTGCAAGGCATCGACTTTGATCCGGGGCAATCAGTTGACGTGAAGTTGACTTAAGCACTCAGAAATCTTGGGCAAGGCAGTGCAAGCATTTAATTCTAGAGACTAATGATAAATTTGTGAATGAAGATTGCTTGGTTCAATATTGAGGTCATCACCCATTTACCACTTATTTCACAGAAAACAGCACATTGTAAAACAGATGTAGGTGTACTAATTAAAATAATAATATAAGGCCTTTAATTTCCCAGTGTTGCGCACGGACCTCCCCTCAATGCAACAGGAATTGAGCCATAGTCCAGCACCCTGGCCCAGTGCGCGTCGACGACTTCATTTTTCGAGGTGTTCCTTCCAACATGCAGGTTTCCTAAAGGTCTACTGATGAGTATGCGAAAATTGAAAGGCAACAACGACGTATGTTAAACAGACAGCGGTAATCTTGATTGGTAGAGTACCATCTAGGGGGACCGCACCACAGATCTTAAGCTCGAAGGGTCGTTGGCGCACATACAACTGAAGAATCTCCAACTCGTAGCGCAGCGACTCATCTGTCAAAGAGACAGGAGATATAAGTGAGAAATAAGTAAATGGGACCGACAGTGGAACAAATGACAGACAAATAAGTGTGTGGTTATTTACAGTCTGTCTTTGGCAGAATCACGTTGGGCCAGACTCAATTGAAAAAGGCCATTATAGAAAAAAAGTACAGTCGCTTGAATGCTCAAAAGTCACTCAAATGGTATCACCCTATAGGTGCTTGAAAGCTTAAGACCGTCGTTATCAGGCATGTTTGGTTAGACGCGTTAAATTTGAGCACTCCTCACATTATAGTTGTTTAAGTTTGACGGTATGTCAATTCATTATTTCCATTCCTCAGTAAGTATCTTGAAGTTTTGTCTATAATCTTGAAGTTTTGTCTATAATCTTGAAGTTTTGTCTATAATCTTTGAAATAATAAAACGTCTTTATCTCTACGCAAATGAATGACTTGATCGTTTATTACCTGAGCACCTTAATAACGCGCGGGTCAGTATTTGTCTTATGTTCTCCACTTCATAGATGATTAATTCAGCTACAATGCCTGGTGTGTAGATCAAAACTATTGCCAGAATCACTTCCCATGTTCCAGTGATCAAATTTAACGATTGAACCTGCGGTTAGACGGCTAGCATTAGTTTCAAAAGTATTCATAAATGTCGTAAGAAACCATCTTAACAACTTGGATTTGTAGGGTCCCTGCCAAGTGCCAAGTAACTAGCTAGCCAACGTGCCAATTTGTCAAATCAGCCTTAAAGCTTGGGTGCCAAGTTGAGCTGTTGGTAGAACCTCTAACGCGAAATCATGGGCACTGATTTAAATGAATTGACAAGAAATAATACGTACCCCATGAAAGTTATTCCATATATGGTAATACAAATGGTATACAAACTGAGGGGCGTGAAACAATAGAGCAACTGTCAACTGAAACACAATACAAATATACATATTAATGGGCACATATATACAACATCAAAGTAAATCCAATAGTCACCAGAAAATCAATCGAATTTAATAATCAACATTATTTCGAAATTTCAGCTTATTATGCAGTTATTGTGAAATAAGGTCGTTAGTTGTTCTAATTTAACTCGTAGATAATTAATACATACCAAGAATTGTGACTGTTTATCAACGCGCTGCATATTATTCAACAGATGATCGTAGTTAATCAAACTCTTCCTCACATCTCTGACTCTCAGTGGGAATTCGTTTCCACCAATAATACTAATGGATCTGGTGCTTTTCTCCAAAAATATCCTTAACAGCCTCATACGAGTGTGCAACGAGGATAGTATTATTAATATGACCATGTAGTTAACGTATGGAGATATTAAAATATTCCAAGAAACTAGTGCTACCACCAATTCCGCAGGATGTAGGACATAATACATATATGCTGCAGTGATAGTAAAGAATAGAATCAAAATAAATATGAACTTTACGTAATTAACAATAAGAGGGGTATCACCATAATTCATGATGACATCACCGGTGCTGATGGTTTGGCAGTACTTAAGGAAGTATTCTTCAGATGTTATTAAGGAGAAGAGGGCACCAACAGGGTATTCTAAGCGAGCGAAGATGTCGCTATAAGTGAGATTCCTGTGCCAAGCTACGTAGTAGCGGACAGTACAAAACGTACAAAGACATATGCAATAGAATCGTAGTAAAGTAATGAATGTCTTGGAGTCAGTGATTTTGTAATGATAGCCTACAATGAGGCGTAAGAAAATGATTATTTTAAAGGTATTCACAGATTTTGTTACGTTTATAAATGATTCTTTTAGGGTTACCATGATGAACAACAAACCACGAGCGCGGGAGGCGAACTGCGATGGTTGGAATGAAATACACTGGGATGGTTATTATCAGGATAATGGATCATTTTAATTTTGAAATGTCGACGTGGTATGCCACGTCGACATTTCATGATACACGCCACGGTTTGATATTTTATCAAAATAATTGCTTGAATATTTTTGGTATTTTTCTAATAAAAACAAGTAGCTTTCATAGATTACATTGGGTTATTTTTACATGTTGGTTCGTAGTATATATTTATCTGTAGTTGATTAATTACCAACGTTATTATTAGAAGATATGTCATGACTAGTTGTGAGTGCTTGTAGATACTTACATTGATTACGTTAACTTTGTTGCTTACTTACCTTAATTTATCCTACGGCTTATATGATACTAACTGCGCCCCGCGGTGTTACACGCGATTAAAAAGTGTACATTTTACTGGGATAAAAAGTAGCCTATGTGCTATTCCAGACTATAATCTATCTTTGTGCCAAATTTGATCTAGATCCGTTCAGGCGTGATTGAGTAACAAACATCCATCCATCCAATCTTTCACATTTATAATATCAGTGGGATTTATTTTTATCTTTATAATTAATTCTACATAACGTATAGTACTACTTTCTTATGTACTACTAATAAACTGATACTAAAATATAATATATTATGATATGATAGATAAAATATACCCTAGAAATTTGTTTATATAGTATATTATCGCTCGCAATGTACTGGCGCACAAGATCAATTTCGGTCCGAGTCCATTCTCATTCTGGCCACACACAAACGGCGAGTGGGTGTAGCACTTATTTATTTGCGAATTTCTTCAGTGCGCACGCGCAATTAGCTTTTGTGAGCGAGTCAGTTAACTCACAGTCTTCTTTGTGTTATTAAATTTATTAAATGCTATTATCTTCGCTTGATTCATTGTTGTATATAATTTAATATGAATTATCTTTAAGTATAATTTGGATTTTGATTTCGGAATGAATGAATACTGATACATATAAACTGTAACTGCATACATATATTATGGTCCGTATATAGTTATCATACGTAACAAACATGAAGAAGAGTAGAGAACACAAAAACATGGGTTTGTTTAACATAAATCCCCATTTCAAGGCGAGCAGTCACGTAGGATATGTCCCAGCGAAAGGATGCACTTATCATATGCGAGCGCACGGTATGCAATATGCCAAGATAACGCTGGAGCAGCTTTATATGGCGACAACATGTAGATTAAAAAAAGTAGAAGCGTAAAGCCAGGAACTCTGCATGCTCAGCAGTTTACCCACTGGACGCGGAAAGCTCAGCAATTTACCCGCTAGACGTGGAAAGCTCAGCACTTTACCCCCTGGACGCGGAAAGCTCAGCAATTTACCCGCTAGACGTGGAAAGCTCAGCACTTTACCCCCTGGACGCGGAAAGCTCAGCAATTTACCCGCTAGACGTGGAAAGCTCAGCACTTTACCCCCTGGACGCGGAAAGCTCAGCAATTTACCCGCTAGACGTGGAAAGCTCAGCACTTTACCCCCTGGACGCGGAAAGCTCAGCAATTTACCCGCTAGACGTGGAAAGCTCAGCAGTTTACCCCCTGGACGCTGAAAGCTCAGCAATTTACCCGCTAGACGTGGAAAGCTCAGCAGTTTACTCATTGGACGCGGAAAGCTTAGTAGCTTACCCGCTTAACGTGGAAAGCCCAGCAGTTTATGCGGATCGCGGATAGCTCAGTATTTTACCCACAGAACGTGAATAGTTTTGCAGTTTACTACAGAACGCAAAAAAGAACTTAGCTATTTGGGAGTAAGCAATATATTATCTACAAGATGCAAACGCAGGTTAAGATAAATGCAGAACAAAGCTTATCAGTTTAATAACGGAATGCAAAATTGCTTAGCAGTTTGAGAGAAAACTTAATCATTGATCATGGTTTTAGGATAAGTCTCAGCAGTTTTGGAAGAAGTTCAACAGTAGCCTTATTTTATTGTTATGACAACCCACTATTTTAGTTAAAGTTTGGTCTGAAGCTTAATTATATACTCTATGATGAAAGTAGAGAGATTTCTTTCTTTTTAGTATCGTTTTCCAGCGTGGCGTGGCGAACAATTGTTCACCCGGGATTAGTGGCATGCGCTGTCCTAGATATCCGGCCCGCAAAATGTTTTGTTATGATTTAGAAGTGAATAAAAGATATTGCATTGTTCTGTCTATATTTTCTGTGCGACTATTTGGTCCCAATTACTGTAATGGATTTTTTCAAATACCTAACAATTCTGAATAAATGGTATCTGTAGTAATAATTATTGCATAAATGACGAGATTTATAGACCTACCCCCAAATTTATAGACGTTCTATAACATTATCAAACGTCATATAATACCACAACAATGCAATACTCTAGTGCGCGGTACTATAATATGAAGTTTTGATAGTGTTATAGAACGTCTATAAATTTTGGAGTAAGTAAGCGACTTCTACTTTGGCTTAATTATTTCACGCAAAACAAATGCAAGGTACCAAATCATTTTGAATTTAGATTATTTTTCTGTCTCTCCTCAAGAAACACACAGCCGCCCATCCCCCCTCATTTCACGGCCATTAGTTAAACTTGTTACCTACCCGTGGATCTCTATTAAAATGCAAATTTTACACCCCCGAAAATGTTCATATCATATTATACTCAATATATTTTTTCCATTTATTTTATATGGCGATGGAAACGAGTCTGTTTGTAACCTAGTCAGTATACTACTTGCTAAAGGAAAATGAAATTTATATTTTTAATCAGCAAATCATTAAGATCGTTTAACAGAAATAGATTTATAGTATGGTCTAGACAGAACGACTAGACTTTGAACATGGATACCGCATACAACATATTTTTCCTTACCTATGTTAAGTCTTCATTAAACAAAAATGGTTTTTTTTCCTATAAAAATATTTTTAAATAAAAACACTTAAGTTTATTATTTGGTTCAGTGCATCCTGAGCAATCAAATAAAACTCCACTCGGATCTAAAAATACTTATCCGACATTCTTGCGTAGGCGCCGACGACAATATCTCTCATTTAGATTTGACACTTAAACACAGGGGCAAAGAATTCAAAACAGTTTAAAATGTTTTCTCCGGATTAAGTTACTTGTATAATACAATATTGTCGACTAGTTGACTATAACGCGACCAAATATAGAAAAGGTGATTTAAAAGGGGTGGCATCGCAGATATGTTCCAAGAATCAGGCTCGTTTTAAACTCGAAGAGAGACATCAATTTATCGTACAGAATATTTTTATTGAAATAAACAACAGATAATAAACGCAATAAAATCCTTAAGATAAGTTTTATTTAAATGTGTAGTATTCGCGTAAATATAAGAAATCAATATGAGAATATTTTTATTTTATAGTATTCAGGTCTTCAGGTCTTATGGTCTATTTTTATTTTATAGTATGCTTACCTCTACTATAATGAAAGCTATATAGTAAAGTCCTCATCCCTTATCAATGTAACATAATACAAGCGAACTAATATCACTAGAAAAAATGGTGAAATATCCTGCAATGCAATGCTTGAATCCACTCCAAAATTAAAATCGTTTTAATTTAGATTCACTATGAACAGTATTCTGAGCTCCTATGCCTCTCACAAACTTTCTTCTATACATAAATTCACATTCCCTGCCAACCAACACAAACAATAAAAAAACAAAAATAGCATCGAGGAAATAGAAAAGACCGATTTATCGGGCCATTACGCCCGCCTGTGGGTTCAATGTGTCATATTGAGAAGCAACAATAGACGCATTCTAAAACCAGTCGCATAATAGTTACGTCTGACTGTTTAAAACTCCACTTAGTTTGACTAAACGTTAGTCTATAACTCTGTTTTATAATAATAGGTGACTCAACAGACGTCCTGCTAAAATGTTATAAAAAAAAACATTTTCCATTATCCCGTATTCTCGAATTTTCCAGTATTCTTATTTTAAAAAAAGGCCTTATGTGTCGGTTCAGGTTTTCAAGTATCGGCGCTTATCAAGAAACATCATTTAATTTTTATTTATATAGATAGATAGATATTCGAACTTCTCATCACGAAATCATAGAGTTAAAAAGGTTTTTTTTTCGCACAAGCACTTACGAGCAACAGCTTGTTAAAAATACACTAACCTTCTCAGACGATACTTTCGCTCGCACTTCCCTGCAAAATGCACCTCCCTATTTAAAATGCGTCATCAAGCACTAACATCGTTACCCAGTGGCGTAGGTCCACTCGGATTACTTTCTAACGTGCGTCGGGACGGTCGTAATCGAATTGCGACCGGGGCCGACTGCAAGTTCATTTAATTGTTCAGCGCGCTGCGGGATTAGTCTGGTAATTAGTCGACTCCACCGATCTCGATTAGTGACGGCGAGAATCGAGAAGAAAAATCGAAATTGATCCAATTTAATTACATTTTCGTTAGGTTATATTAAGTTCTAAAACACTAGTTTTAAATTTTGATAAGGGTAAATAGACAATGCCACTCATTTAAAAAAAACATAGCCAACTTAGTAACAGTTATATTAATATATAGCAATAGTATAGTCAATCCATATCAAATTAAAGCAAACACACACCCAATAAAATAAATCCATCTGCATTAATATTACAAAGGGCCACTAATTGGTGGTAATAAGTGTGAATGTTACCCTTCAGTGACTTGCAATAACCGCAGGAAGCTGGGATTACCGCTCGGAAGGCCGCCAGTCATGCTGTAAGTCCATAACGAATTGTTACTAATATAACAACAGTTGCGGCTAATCGATGAGCCCTGTTGATAGCCGGACGCATTTTTGTTTTAATTTTGTACAGGGACTATCTCAAATATTTAAATAAAACTATTTTTAAGGATTTTATCGCGCTTATTATTTGTTTTTACGTTCCCAACATTTCGGCTGCTTTACAGCAACCATGGTCACGGGAGGACTGAGGTGGTTGACGTCCTAGTGTCATAGTTTGACAGGGTGCCCTCATATTTAATTGTTACTTGCGGTCCGATCTACGCAGAAAGAGCTCACTGTGTCTTGAGGTATTGCAATGGTACGCTTGGTGTTGGATTTCATGATATTTACTACTGGATCCTAAGTCGGTGGTGGTACCCAGCCATCTTCCCTATTGAAATTAGGATGTTTTTTAATTTCAATGGCCTCGCGTATCATCCTTGGTCGGAATCGGTGTGCTTTTGCGAGGATTTGTTGCTTACCAAATCTGATATAATCCTTAAAATAGTTTTATTTCAATGTGTAGTACTCGCGTAAATATAAGAAATCAATATCAAATATTTAAGTTTTAAAAGGCTACAACATATAATAAATCCATTACAGGTTTAGGCTCTTTTAATAGACATTTTAAAACACATGAAAATTATGTATACAGATAGAATCATATGTCTAGACTAAATAACATTATAAAAAGGACGTTCTAGATACCTCTGCATTTAGAGTTTATAGGCAAGGTGTTAGTGTCTCCAATATGTTATATATTCAAGCTATATACGGAACCAATAAGCTTAATCGGTGGCTCGAGTCGCTTGAATTGCGCACTACGTCCTACCGATATTCGCGATATAAAGCCAAACATGGTACCGTTAGCAGGAAGAACATCTCTGAGATTTGAGTCATTATGACTGGACGGAAATGTAAATATTCTTACATGTGCAGCTTTTGGCAGAGGATGTGCTAAGTTGAGCCTAGCGGTATGCATTGTTATTCCTAACAAACAAATACTTAAACGCTATTTTATTGATATAAAACTAATTTTACAGATTTTGTCGCCTTTATTTTATGTTTTTTACGTTCCCGACGTTCCCGCTACTTTACAGCAACCATAGTCACGGGAGGACTGAGGTGTTAGACGTCCTAATGTCATAGTTTGAACTGGGATACCCTCATATTTAATTGTTGTTTGCAGTCTTATCTGGAATGGTGTTCCCGACGTTTCGGCTGTAAAGCAGCCAAAACGTCGAGAACGTAAAAACATAAAATAAACGCGATAAAATCTGTGAAAATTCGTTTTATTTCAATTTGTAGTATTCGCGTTAATATAAGAAATCAATACGCAACATTATTATTTAAATCATGCTAACAGCTGTTTGTGACGTCACATCTTGTCGTCGTCACATCTCGGATTTTAGTGAGGTTTGAGTATTCATTTACACTTATAAAATTGGTTAAAAACAGCCCGAAAAATTCTACCAACTGTACTAAGCTAGATTACCGGTAATCTAACTAGTTGGGTCTAGGTGAAGACCCATAGTCACTAAAATTTGTAAACATTGATAATCAAGAATCAGAGTGCACTAGACAGACACCATCCTGAATTTAAAAAAAAATGCAAATAATCTGGGATATTTTTTTAAAGTTTTTTTTCTAACGGTATTCTAAGAATAAGGCGGTTGGCACACAGCAATAACTGGTGACTTACGCGCCCGTGAATGTGGCACACCGTACCTATGAATTTATTAGAATTTCCCAGAACACCGCCATCTATATTGTGGTGCATTAAATATTGTAAACAGTATTGCTATTATACCGTCTTTGGTGTCGCTGCGTTTTCGGTGTTGGTTAGATCGGGCGCTGAGTTAAAAATGTAGGAATTTTATGTTAAGATATACAGGTAATTCAGAAAGGGTATACTAACATTAGGGTTAGTATACCCTTTCTGAATTACCTGTATATTATTTTATTTTATTTTTATATTGTGTCAACCAAAAGTTCGGACTGCTATTTAGAATACCTAATAATATTATAAATTTAGTTAAACAACAAAATGTGTTGCAAAGTCCATATTGATTGAAACGTTCATAGGTACCTACTCCCTAAATGAATGGTTCGGATTGGTTTAGAAGCAAACTAAACATCATTAGCTCTAATTACCAGTGTTTGTTGGTTAACGTCGACGCGCGCAAACAAACAGACAGCGTACTGCTACTACTAGATATAATACTGCCATTGGCGATGAAGAAGACATTAATGAATTGACCAACCGAATGACTGTTGCTTAAACTGGGCCTATGCAAGTCTGTAGATAGACAAGATCTAGCCTTTTGGTCAATCTGTCTTAAGCTCAAGTAGTTCGACGGCCTGATTCGCGCAGTTGGTAGTGACCCTGCTTTCCGTGCCGAGGGTCTTGGGTTCGAATCCTGGTAGGGACAAACTTTGTGTGATGAGCACGAAAAAACTGTACCCAAGTCATGGGACTGGGTTCGCCCCCAGTCCATTGTACGGTACCCATAATACAAGCGTTGCTTAGTGTGGGACCGCATAGTATGTGTGTTCGTCTGGCGATATTGTACGGTACCCATAATACAAGCGTTGCTTAGTGTGGGACCGCATAGTATGTGTGTTCGTCTGGCGATACTTTTTTTTATGATATTTGCTCTTCATTTACAAAAGTAATTTGTAAATATGGAAACCATGTAGCCATTAATTTGTAATTATAAACTAAGGGTTAGTACTTTTTTAACCAGCTATACTCATGCCTGCCCAGACGTTCCTACATTGTTCTCACATACCCTAATAGTGTTCACAAAAATGTATGAGATTCTTTTAAAATGAGCGATCATGAAGTTTCCTGCCCGCTCTTCTACATAGGAACGGCATTCTGAACGGCTGTTAAAGTCGTAACATAGCATTTTTGGAAAAAAAATCTGATTCTGATTCTGAATCCTATAGTATTTATTTCCAGTTATTTAGAATCATCAAAATAATCTTCATTTGCAAACTTTAACTTCCAAATATTTCATTACTCTCCAAAGTTGCCAACTAACTTTGTTACATGTTAATGATTCCTCTCTCCCTATTTGTAGGTGTATTCGATCAGAGTGTGTAGGCGTCAAGGCACCGTGTGCGGTCTCCTTGCCGGTCAACCACCAAGCCATCAAGTCAACATTACTCGAAAACTATCTTTGACTATTCGATACCAAAGTTGAATGTCCAATGACGATACACTTCAGGATTTCCGAGACGACACAAATAGCCAAAGAAATGTAGACTTTACGTGGCTCCTGAAAAGTTAATTCTCGTTTAACTACCAGTGGCTAAGACTATTAAAATAATGAGGGCTCCTAAGGGTGTACCTACAATTTCTCATGTGTTTGCTTGCTTTATTTATAGTGCTGCGAATAAGGCTTCTGTTTCTCTTTGTTAGTTGCTGAGGCGTTCGTCAGTTGCTCGTTTAGAATTGGATTTTCCTTTTAATTTTATTTTGTTAATATCTGATATTTTATTATGGCTTTTAAAGGCATTGACTGTACAATAGTAACGTATAATAGTATCCTATGACTTTTGTTTTAAGCAGTTAATTAGATGAGCTAGTTGACTTCATCCTTTTTGCAAAGGTGAAGCTTCTCTGCAATTGAAAAAAAAAATCGTATGTTGATAAGTTTGGATTTTAAATTCAACCTTAATCTCTCTTGAATAGGTCGGATTCATTTAAGGAGTGAGGACTTTTCTTTTCGTCAACTTTAACTTTAACTTGGAAATCGTAAAGAATATTGACATGAGTGATGCTACACCAACTGACTCTCCAACTTTCCCAACCATTCCGAATTGGGACCACGTGTGCCTACAGCTTAAAGGTAGTACAGTCTAATCCAAACCAAATCCTCTATTAACACACAGAGCCCAGTAACAAGCGGGTAGAGTGACTTGTACAAGTGAATGCGTTCTGCCGAGTCATCGGAATCACTGAACAGGTGACATGATTCGTGGCGCATTTAGTAGCGAGCCAGTCCAGGCCAGTGGCTTGCTTGTTGTAGCCGAATTGTTTATCTTAGGTATGGTATATTTGTTACAGTTTAACTGAATTAAATGGTAATAATTCCATAACCTACCAACATATATGTCAAATAAAAAAAAATATAAAAACGACTTATCTAGGGTAAAACTGGTAGGAAAGTACCACTTACTATCCAGTAGCGCATCTATCTCTCAGATAGAAGTTGTCTCCTGCCGAAGATACTCTTGGAAAGGCAGAGGCTTGTGCAGGGACTTCCACTAATAATTCCAATATTTTTTGTATATAACTTTTAATACACGTAAGTTTTCAGAATATTATATCTCACAAAATTTTACTCACTCACCTAAACCACTGAATCCGTTCAAACGCAGCTCAGTACTAGTGATTCAGTACTCGCTTGTTGACACTGTGCCCTGCATTGTGTGGCCATCGGCTCCGTGATTTGTTGGTTCGTCCAGCCTACTCCAGTATCCTGTTATACGATCGACTTTAACATGATGACTTCATTTCCATAAGCCATAATTTCGAGTTCAACAAACTTTGGTAGAGATAGTAAAGCAAGATAAAAAACAAAACTGTCTATTAAGATTTCAGTCATTTTCGTATTTCGTTATCCGTTTCGTCTAGGATCTATAATAATAATAATTAGCCCTTTGAATGTCCCACTACTGGGCATGGGCCTCCCATAATGCGAGGGGGATTATGCCATAGTCCACCGCGGAGGCTCAGTGTGTTAGGGGATATGTAATTAAGTTATTTAAATTTGTACAGATCCAAAGCATTTATTGCTTCTCCTCTGGGTGTTGTCCTGTAACACTCCTCTAAAAGCCCGGATACTTTGATTTCTGAGAATGTTTTTTATCAATACCATTGTTCCACACAACGGAATAGTGGCTCTATATACGATACACATCGTGCGATGTATCATAAAGGAGTATCAGTTTCAAAACCGCAATCTATATAAAAGTCGGGCCAGTTACACTGCCACAAGACAATTGTAAAGGCCAAATGCCTAGGATACGACAATTTGTGTTAGATATTTTACTTCAGATAAATATAGAGCAACGTCTTTGTAGATACTCGTGGAAATATTTATTATACAGCGTGTTTCAGAAAGGGTATTCTAACATGAAAACCTTCGCATCTTTAGTATGTGAAGTCAAAGTTTCGATGTCAATATGGAAAAAAAAATGTTCTCAACATATTAAAAGGGTGATATTTTGTGAGCAAATATAAAAAAAAATACATTTCAAAATTCTGAAAGAAGGAGGAGTATTATGGGAGTTGCCAAATAAATCTTGCTTACTTTCAAACCACTCGATAATTTATGAAATAAGTATGTACCTACATAGCTTCCCCTTGAAATCATCATCAAATATTTGATTTCTCACTGATGCTTTCATTTAAGTTAAATACCTAAACAATGTCCGTTTTATTACGATGGTATAAATATGGCATTAAATAAAATGGGAAAAGATGGCGGCTCCATTGCGGTCGCTGTCTTTGGTCATGTTATTTGATGCGACCTGTATAGTCATTGCAATATTGCGACTTGAGCGGCGGTAGACCAAAAACTCTTTGCATCAACGACTTCGGTCAATGTCTTCAAACCGCGAATGCTCTTATCGTGACTCTTGTTTAGTATTGACGAGACGCCATATCTATCTATCTATCTATCAGCCGATAGACGTCCACTGCAGGACATAGGCCTCCCCCAACGACTTCCACACATCACGGTCCTCCGCCACTCGCATCCACCGGCGCCAGAGACGCCAAATAGCCATCTTGAAATGCCACGCACGAAGATTCGATACAAATGTGAGGCGCCAGGATCCAAGGCCGTAGCCAAGAATTCACTTGGGGGATCGACCTCTGGACCAAACACATTCGGAAGTAACTATGTAAAAAACGGTGCATTGCCTATGGAATTGCTGGGGGTTTGAACCCTTAAACCCTTCCTCCCCTTGCCTACAGCTTTGTCAGAATCAAAGATTACATATTTATGATCAGGCTTTGACAATCCTGATACTTACAGAAAAAGGTTTACAAGTTTGTGGTATGAAAATCAAATTGTTAACCTCAGAAACTAGTGTATGTATATTCGTTGTGGGAAGGCGGTCATTACATTTATGAGTACGGTTATTTAACTTATACTACAACAGACTAAGTAAAGCCTAAAACCGACAATCCGCTCATAGTTATTCCGCACTCGCGCTCTGATGTTAATCTCGCCCCTGCTAACTCCGGAACTCACTGGGCAATAAAAACTGTCACTACATTTATTTACGATGCAATAAAAGAGATTGAGATAGAAATAATACGAGGCGCCCGGGTGCTGGGCACCTAAAATGCCGCTGCACGACTGACGTGGACCTCTTTCGTTGTTTTAACGAACAAATAACAAAAAAAATACATTTTTTATTTTTTTGTACATTAGATCGAGTTATTTAATTATTTTGAAATAAAATAAGAAGTATTTTGAAAATAACAGGGTAAATGGTATAGCTAATTCATTATACGAGTAAGTAAGTATGAATAGAATCGATGACATTCTAATATTAATTTCATTACTTCCGACTACACATCGTCAATAACTTAATTGAACTACTCACGTAAGTAACAATATTTTTGTCGATTGGATCGTCAATTATTACAGACTTTTAAAAATAAACACATAAAAGCCATTAGGGAAAAATGTAGCAGAAAATTAATCTAATAGGTAGGTACGTAACCGGATTTTCTGCAATGCACGTTTTTTTAGTTATGCAACCGCTATCGCAGCGCCATTTTAGCTGCAACCTTGCATAATGTAAGAGTTATTGGATTGATGGTTCGATATAAATTATTGAATTATGATCACAACACTATCATTGTTTTTGTTACAGAGGTCAGTTACATTCATGGTTAATGGCGTGCGATATGTCAGAACAATGTTTACTAAGACAATAGTTTTGTCGGCGGCTCCACTCGCTCGACCTTTAACTTTGTTATGCAGTCCGACGCCTAGTTAGTGCAAATAATATAAACCACGCTAGAATCGGTTTAATAGTTCTTTACAATACTAGAACAAACATACGGATATTGCAGGGATGTCCCGATAGACTGTAATAATAAATTAAGTAGTTGTATACAACAATCAACTTTGTCCAGTCCATTCAGAACATATATTCTTGTACAAGTGTTATACGAAACGCGGGGTATACAGCTGTTACATGATATATTTTTCTTTCATTTCCAGAGTCCATCATGGAATTTAGAGAAATAGGTAAGTCGGTACTATTTACGTATCGATGTCAGTTGTAGGCTCCAAGTAGAATCCCCATTGTAGTGCATCAATGTATAAAAAATTATATAGCATCTGTTCTCCAGACTTCTTAGATTATAAAGATTAGAAATGGGTAATCAGCAAAGATTACATCTCCTCGTTTGGTGCGTGCGAGTAAAAATGAAATAGCTCAGTACCTATTTGCAAATCGAATGATGGCGCTCGAGGCAGAGCGAGAAGACTCTCGCGAGAGGCAGACGCCTTTGGCGAGAGCTGTCATGCTATCATTGGCCTCGATTTCAGCCTGCTCGAGCCGCCTCGCGAATATACGTGGTGTCTTTGGACATGATTATTTGCTTTGATTGTGATATAACGCGTGGGAGACAATTGGACACAATACATACGCTTACGCTTGTATTTCATGGGGGTACGCAGAGACTACCGACTGCCTCAGGCCACACGGCCTCTCATACCATTCTCGCTTTACCCATATGATCTTTCAAGACGCGACCAGTTGTATGTACTGAATATAAAAAGAGAGCTATTCGTAAAATAAATGTTTGAATCACGATAATGTTTAACGTAATTGTTATTTGAGCTACTATTGATTAAGTTCCTCAAGCAATATTTACTTTTAGTCAATCTTATATATCAGAGATTACAAAACACAAGGACTCCGAATATTTTTAGACACAAATCAATGTGCCCATTTAATTTAGATTCATTGGATATTCTGTCCATTTAATAAAGTATATAAACCAAAATTCTAAAGCTCTATCGATGTTTAATAATCCAAAGATTATATATAGACCGCCATCCATACCTTCTTCTTCGGGCGCATATTCACGATTCGTTTACGTTCTGATCCGATTTATTCAGAAGCTGCCGACATTTTTAGGATGACATATGAATCGTAACTCTACAACATGAGTGCATAAAGTTTTAAATAATTTACTACCCATTCTGTCACATCAGATGTATGTTCTCTAGCTGTTCCGGCAAACTTCGTACCGCCTCAGAATCAAATGGATGAGAAAAAAAATCCCACGTTTAAATGGTTATTTTGCTATTCGGGGTGGAGCCAAATTAAAAAAAAACTAAGTTTTAAGTCATCGGCCCACCCGTACTTGCGTAATAGTGGTAACACGACTTTGTTTTTGATATATATGTAGATATCTGAATCGACGCGTAAACGCAAGAGAGAAGCGCGATCTGTCAATAAATCGTTCTCAAATTTATTAAATTTCATCGCAAATCTGATCGTAAATTTGCGCGCTACCTTAATCTCGTGATGACGTTAATAAAAACCGGGCATCAATGCGAAGGCATTTCTTAATATTTCTATCCAGCCACGCTATTGGCAGATCTAAACAAATTCTCCAAAAAGGAATTCTCGGTCACGTCGATCGATTTGTGGGACTGTAGATAAGTAATGAAAATACGAGCGTATAATTTGTGCTCGCTCTTAGCAATAAGTGTACTGATTGAATGGAGTTTACTGGCTCATTTGGTACCTTATGTTACGAGGGTGTGTCCTGGAAATAAAATAGGTAGAGCCGTATGTCAAGCCTTAGTAGTAAGTACCTAACCTTAACAGGTATTAGGAGAACACTTGTCTAGGAGAAAGAAGAAGAGATGGAGTAGAATGATAACAGAGTGGTATCCTAGGACGAGTAAAAGTGGTCTAAATTTTTTCTCCAACATCAAGATGGGTCAGCGATATATTAACAACATTAACAAGCTGTGCATTCATGATGACGATGATAAATAAGACTTTGGCAACATATTTAGTTTAGGTGAAACCAGTACATACATTTGTGAGATTTAACATACATTACAAGACTATGTGTAAGATGTAGAAGACGCGTGAGTGACCTAATAGTATTCAGTGTTCTTTATTTCAAAGTATCATGATATAGTTTTAAAACTGGGTTTAAGTTGGGTTTAAATGATTACTTCTTTGCACGATTAAACTTGACGACACGATGACAATGGCCCTTCAAGTTGTCATCGCTAAACCCCGATTTATTGTCACAAGACATACCAATACTGGCTAGTAAAAATATATTTTGATCTATTTAAGACGACGGCGGCAGTTCGGGACCGTCATAAACGCGAACGGCTGGGTTAAATCTCATTACTTTATGGCAGATGTAAAACGATTTATGGGGGTACACCGCAACGGTCATATTTTGTTATGGTCCCAATAATTCTAGGGTTTCAGATTTCGGCATAGTCTTACCTATCGTAAAAATTGGGGGAAAAATATGATAGCGTTTTGAAACATAATTTTAATTGAAATACTACTTGTTGTAGTCAAATGTTGTTGTAGCTAAAATAATTGGATCGTGTATTTAAAATTCCATATTAACTTTAATAGGTTTGCTTGAACAGGAAGTAACTAAATTAAGATCAATTCCATGGAAGTTGCTTCAGAGAAAGATATATTTTTTAATTTTATTTTGAATTTATAAGCAATTACTGAAGTAATATTTTCTGTGCCAGCGAGCTCTGTATTTTTAGGTGGTCTGTAATTATACCTAATAACTATCTAAATCAGTTCAGTCCGTATTCCGTGGTCCAGTCTGTCCGCCAGTCACTGAAACTACGAGGGAGAAATAGACAAAGTTTCACTTTTATATTATTTTTATGCAAAATTGCATAGTGCGGGGCGTGCGTGCGTTGTTTTGAGAAAAGCATCTGTAGCATGGCAACACATGGCGCGACTTTAACCGTGCACACGAGCGGTTCAAACGCGGTTAAATAGTTCATTGTTGGCAAATTAAATTTGATCACCGTTCAGAAAATGTAAAATTAATTTATCTTATTATTATAAGAAGAACAAGACATCACAAGAACTTTATACTCGTCCCTCCAGCTCTATATCATCTCGAACAATATGCAGTATGTGTCGTTATACTTATGAGTACGTTAATAATGAACCCGGCTGTAAATATTACAAATCGAGATAAAGCTTGATTTGACAGAGAGACTTTCGGCCAGAGGTGTGAGGGATAGACACGACGCTCTACATGCCAAAACTTTTTCTAAATTCGATGTGTAATATTTACAGCCACGTTCCTACTGTACTTCGGATGTATGTGTTTAATTTAAATATTTATGGTCTTAGCATAAAGTTTCTTAAAACTTTGTCAAGAGTTAAAATGTAATCGCTCGTCTGCATCTTTAATCTGTATACAGTCGCAGCACGCGGCCCCAAAGTTGTCTTTAATTAAATTTAAAACTTGGCGCTAATGTCACGCCGCGTCAGTGTCGGCTCGTGCATGATCGCAATAGCACTCATCTTTTCACCCCAAACTACCTACGTTTCTTTCGACTACATTTTTAACATGACTCGGTGGGCCTTTCAACTATTTTAGTCAGGCTTGTTATTTTCCAGATACCATATCACACAGCTCTATATCTCTCTTGCTTATTATTAATATAAGAAAATGAAGCCACAGATAAAATTATCATAGATCATAATCTCGTTACAGTCTCCCTATGTACGGGCAAATAGGCCAACAGTAATTATTTAACAATTGATTATTATGTTATATTTATTAATTTGGCCAACACATCAGCATTGCCATTCAACGAGGCAATGCTGCCAGCATTTTGGGCACCCTGCCGGCCGATGGTGGCGGGGATTTGCTGAGTGCATTCTGATACTTGCTTAATTTTGATTTTAATCTTATATTGTTTTCAATTGATTATAAAATATGCGTTGATTTTAATTGAAAATGGTAATATATACCTACTTAGATATTAAATTAATATAACTATGGTAAGAAAAATAACTACAATGACTAAATTGGAGCTCGTAGAAACGAAGGTTGGAGTTCAAATTCGATTTTCTCCATGCAACAATGATAAATGTATATGTGAGGGAGAAAGTATTGGACGGAAATGAACGCCGAATTTGTCTGATTTGCATTCTTGATATAGGTATCTTGAACTGAAATGGTTTTAAACATACTTTTAAATAGATCTTTTGATCTACACTCCTGTACATTTTAAGTGACTATACAGCGATGTATTGTTTGAATTTACATCTATAAGTGCTGAAAATTCATTAGTGCTCTTAACCGTGCCAACATTATTCTAATACTTTTAAAAATCTCCGCCGACTCACAAACAAAATTTAAACTAATTAAAAAACTTTTGTAATTATCGCCTTAACGGCGAGTAAATCGCCTTTAGGGTAAACAACACCTCAAGAATTCTGCTGCCCGTGTTCTTGGAAGCGTATGGCCTTAGATTTGGGCGGTAGCGGGTCCGACTTTACATTTATTTACCTTGCTGAATATATATAAGTACACATCTATGTAGTGGTGACAAGTATCTGAAATGACACACGGCTATGCGAAACTATAAGGGTTCCTAATTTACTACAGAACCCCTTAAAAGGGTAATACAATCATACTCCCATAGGTAGTACAAATGCTCTCATATACCCCAATTCATAGATTAAATAAACTTACAATGGTACTACAGAGTATTTTTAAAAGTAAATGGAATTGAATACCATTACAAATTGATTACTTACATCTATTATATTTGGGTGCATATTTCTTTAATAATTTTCTTATTCTCATTCTTTGCTTTCCGCTCATGCTGCACACCGTTCCCCGCTCATCTGTAGTCGAACGAATTAGCACAGAACCACCTTTGAATTGAATAAAAATCACATTTGTCCCCCCCCATGCTTCCCAACGCAGATGACTGGAATAACAGTAAAATGTTAGCTTACATGCTCCCATAAATACAATCTCTCCTCCACGACCTAAGTTTGAGGTTTTATGGCTCAAATTTGTAAATTTTATTTCCATCTTTAGTGATTCAGACGAGATTGTAAGAAATTGCATTAAAAGTTCTTTGTTTTTTTTTTTCGTTTCTGAAAAGGGGAATGTGGTGCGGGATGTCTGGGCCAGATATAATATAAACAGACAGACTCAACTGTGTTGTAGCTAAATGCGCGAAGCTTAAATTATCATCCTTGGATGTCACATCAAGTCTGAAGTGATTTCAAAAAACTTATGCGGTACCAATTTTGTAATCCTACTATCAATCGATAGTTAAAGCTTTACCAAACAACAGACTGCGTCAAGCCAACAGCTAAATACTTTATTTACAAGGTAAAATGAGCTTTATAGCTAAGTAAACTTTAAGGTTCATCAATTTATCTCTAGATATTTGAACCATTACAAAACTCATTAGTTATTCATCGAAAACGCGACGACGCATCCAAAAAACTCCCAACTAAGACGGTCGTTAAGTAAATTAATACGAGTATAAAACATGATTAAAAAAATTACGCCGACAGCCGAAGCAGGGGATGAAACAAGGGCGCATCCCCTGTATATGAATGGATGCTTTCTTTACGCACAAACATACTAACTTTTACCACTAAAAAATAACTCGCATTTCAAATTTCAACCGTATAGTTTGCAGGATACGGTTTCGTATGTTATTTGTTGATGTGTACAATAAGTTTGTAATTATGTAGCAAGTTACGCTCAAGTGTTATAAGTTCTAATGTCCCTCAACGGTTTAATATAACTTGCCGGGGGCGAAACAATGAAAATGGTAATGTTTGCGCGCTTCCTCTATTTTTAAAGTTAGAATTTCCTTAATTCTGTTTTAGTTTTGGACAGGTAAGAGTATTGTTAAGCTGCTTAGTATTACTAGATTAGAATGATATTATTTGGGATATACAAATTCAATTAGAAAAAAAAAACAATTGTGGCGTGCAGGTAAGTAACTAAAAATCCAAAATTGTGGTGGCAAAACTACACAAGCCTATAGACGGAGCATTAAAACAACGTAATAAGCCTCATTTAATGACTAACACAAATCAACGAAATTTGATTTAACTTAATGTGAATTTAAAAAATGAGTCCTATTGCTCAATACAATTTCTGCAACTTAAGTAGGTAGGTATATCTATTAATACGCATAAAACTCGGAAATGCGAAAATTTATGCGCGAAAATTTCCCCTTTCGCAAACGTGTTTATTAGGGCACGGTGTGAAATTGCGAAACCGGCCTAAAATATGCGTAAAAATTCCTGTTAGCGTAAAATTTCAATCAGCCTCTTATACATATGCAAAGCTGCGCTCGCTTCAAACATTATGTTAAGGTAAATCTCCTTCGGTTGCTATGCTTTTAAGTGTATGCGAGGATTTCTTTTAATAGAACCCTTTAGTGAATTCGCGCTCATATATTTCTTAACGGTTGGGTATATAAAAGTTGCATGGTTTTCTGCTTCTGCTTCATCATAACGGAACACCCACATTTTTCCAATGGTTCAAGATCTCGATGTAATAGGAGGTGAGTGTAGATACCTTGTGAACCCATTAATTGATATTGGCTATTTACCACGTGAAAGTATAGACCACCATAACTACAAATGATTGACTTTTTGGCGGGAAGTTGAACCATGAAGTTGTCAATTTGGTTTTATTTCCCAAAAAAATGTGTTCCTTTGATAAATAGTGTGTAATACTAGTGGGATATTAACCCATTGTGAGTTCATAAACGTGCACGGGTGAAGGAAATCCAAATAAAGTAAGTAGTACTTGACTTTTCAAGTTCTCACAAGATGTCCGCAAAATTTTCAGTAAAGTATCCACAGCTTTACTGAAGGGGTATGGGATTAATTTCATCATCATCATCGTCATCCACGTTATCATTATCATCAGGGGTGTATATGATTCAATAACAATTATCAAGAATTCCTCGACACTGGCAAAGCTGGTACTATTTTGTAGCTGATTGCCAGCCTAAAAAGAAGAAGAAGAAGAATTTCAAATGATTGTGTCATACTTAAGGGTCTGTTTGCGGCCAGTATTTCTGCGGAAGCTAAAGCATGCAGATAAAATAAAATAAAAAGCTACGCGTAGCTGGCCATCGATATTCTTTCACCTAACTCTTATAAAGGAGTTACACAAACAAGAAATTCTATAAAAACAACAGTTGCCCGCTGCGCTCGGGAATTCTGATTGAGACAATTACTTTATTAAGCAGAAATTGTGTGAATTTATTCCTTCCTTATTCTTTTTTGTTTCAAATTGAACTCTTGTATTTTTTCTTTTGTTTGTCAGAAATTGTGGAACCAAATTTGATTAGCACAGCTGCGTAGACCATTAACCCACTACAACAACCTATAAGAGCTTCAATCCTGGCTCTTGCATTACCGTTCATCTAAAGTTCAATTTACATCGACATGAGTAACAATACAATACAAACATGAATATAGCATCGACTCTCATGTAAACAAACTTAGACGCAAGACTTATAAAAACACGGAGGTTAATTAAAATTAATCCATCACGTAAACCAGTCTTAAGAGATAATAAAATAAGGCATTTTTTTTTATAAAATTTGCCTAAAAGAGGCCGGTTGTAAATCTCGCGGTGCATTCATTTTAGTGAGTGACCCACTTTCGGAAATTCTGGAAAAGTGAAAAATTAATGTTTGGCCAGATGGCAAGCGCTCCGGTCATATTACCGGAGTGCCCAGGTAACCTATAGATTTTTTAATATTTTGGCTCTAAAATAGTAGAGGCTAAATCCATAATTATTGGATGATGATGCATTCTCGCAAAATATACATAAACTTTTTGACAAATGTTTGTTTTGTGATTAGACTAGAACAGAATCAAGTTTATGAGTAATGAATGATCTCTATTATTATATTTTAATGTTTTTTTTGTGTTAATAGCTATTCCGGGCGGAGACAAATTCAAAAAATCAAAGATCATAAAAATCGGCCCGCCCGTTCTTGAGTTCTAAATGGTGTAACCACAGATATGGTGTAACTAACACGACTTTGTTTTATATATATAACTAATACTGATAACTGTAAAAGGTTCTTAATGTTATTTTTTTTTTTTAAATCAAGGTTCCCTTGATTCTGAACTAACTTACTTTAGCCGTTGCGTCAATACACATGCTCACAGCTACCTTTACGTTTTCCTACAATATCCAGCTGTTTTCTTAATAATCTCACATAAAAGCGCGTCTGATTAGTTTATTAGATTCGGAAATAGCCAATTGCGAGCATAAACCCCATAATACTGGTATCTATTGTGTCCAGTCGGGCGGCCCCAACCCTGACCGGGCAGCCCTTAGAGGTCAGTGCACTCGGAAGCCCTTTCGCGCCCTCCCGTCTACCATCAGTGATTTTACCCCATTTTATTTTTCATTGAACACACCTGATTACTCGGCGCGTTGAAGGTACAAATTATGACTGCATTACTTTTAATATTTTGTAAATAAATAAATGGAGTACCTATATTTGTTTTTATTACATTATAGGCAAGTATTTGACCTCGATCTCACCTGATAGTAAGTGACGATGAGATTTACGATGGAGCATACTTGCCTAGAAGGTACCTGTTCACTCTCGACTTGAAAATACCCAGATATATTTCTCCTACAAGTAACTTTCTATGACTCTAATAAATTTGTTGAAATATGGTAAATACCTGCCAAGGTAACCTAAATCCCCAAAATAAAAAGCGGTAAGCATAATTTGAACCCAATCCATCCAAAGGTTGACTGGATGAGACAGCTTCCGATAATTTCGGTCACTCTACGTACCTAGATTTGTATTAAAATTTAAGGTCAAATGTTTCATTGGTTCACATTGTAACAGGTAAGGTCCCGATGCCGGTGTAAAAAGAATGTCCTCACTATTGTAGGTACCTATTTGAAGCAAAATTAAATATAAATAGAGGACTAGCAAGTATGTTAGTCGCTCTCGTAATATGGATAGTTACTGCTAACCACTAACAATATTCCATAGTACATAACTGTAACATTGAACCCACGGGACATTACCTTCCCCACATTGTTCTAAGTGTCTATTAATTTCACCCTTATTTGATTAAAATGTCAAAGCGTAAATGGCGTGCCATTAGAACAATTCTGTTTATGTTTGTAAAGGTGACGATTTTATTGTTTGGTATTTAAAAGTAGGGGCCCCTTTACAAATTGGGATTGTTACGATAACTAATGGATAATTAGTAGGTAAGCTGCTTATCAACATTATCATGTATTTATCGTATAATTGAAACATCATTTTATATTTTTAATAGCTGTCCCGGCGAACCTCGTATCGCCTCAGAATTAAATGTGAATGATTCCCATGTTTGATTAGTTATTTTGCTATCCGGGGCGGAGACGAATTCAAAAATCAAAGATCATACAAATCGGTCCAGTCGTTCTTGAGTTACAAATGGTGTATCTAACACGAATTTGTTTTATTTATTTGGATATTATGAAGTCTATGCCATAAAACTATAATAAAAAGTTCATCTTAACAATTATTTGCGAAATATAAATCCAAAAAACAAACAAACTTGGTTTGTGAAACCTGACATACACCTACATAAATATTAATTATTCAAAATAAAATATGTTGTAAAATCAAAAAAAATACAATACACAACATTTGAGAGTACATATAAAAATAATATATTGTGCTTCCAGACATGTGTCACTTTTAAGGGTTGCTATAGTACATCGACATCATATCCAGGTTAAGAATACATTTTATACAAAAAATCTTTCTTCAGCCATTTTTTAGAGAAATCATACAGAAAAAGTTGCTCTTGATTTAAAGGAGAAACCGAAAATTTAAAAATAAAGTTGACTATATATATTTTTTTAATTTTTATTTATGCGTAACGTGACTTTCATTATGTACCTAGATGACAACTAAATACTTCGCATTTAGTATGGAAGCACCTTGTAATATACTTATCGAATATCTTTGAACAAAAATATTTTCATAAATTGTTTGATTAAATATTGAGGCTTCCAACAAATTACAAAGCGTTATATCAAATACCGTACTATACATTTACATTCTGCGAATACACGAGGTCTATATGCCATTTCATATTTTGTATATAAACATAACGTCTAGTGCCGGGAAGACGACCCTCAAGCACTTGGAACAACTTGCAACCCTTATCTAACAACGAAGCATCGAACGTTTTCTTATGTAATCAAGAGCCGCTTCTGAGATGTTGAAGGGAAAGGTGCGTGTATGTTGTATGAGCAGTAGCGGGTTGCTGAAATATATTTGGTGTAGCAATAACAGTTTTAAATGTTTTAAGTGTTCAATAAGTATTTAGTATTTAGTAAAATTAACATTTACAACAAAAATCAATGCGTTAGTACATACGATAAAAATCAATTGGATATCGAGCTTCTTGGTATAAAAAGGCACATTTATTATACAGCGATATTACTATATGTTTAATCAGGCCCTCTAAAGTTCATTAAATACCAGTCATACCGGAATTTCGTCACGTAATTTGTTACAATATGTATTTAATTAAATCGCCCCCGCTACCTCTTATGAGCGTGTTCTCCCGTGTCATTGAAGGAGGGCGCGGGCGAAGGTTGTATAAATATTGGCGCCTCGCTTTGAGGCTAAGTGCCGTCTTTGTGTCGACAATAAAAGAATAACACTCATTTATTCGAACAATAGACCCTCCCACTAGTGGATAAATTCGCAAAGATACGCGAACTGTACAAGTATTGAAGCACTTGCCTAAAGTTTTCTTCATGATATTAAATAAGTAAATAGAAGCCGTTTTTCATGAAGCAACATCTTATGCAAGTACGTCGCAGTGAACTAATTGAATTCAAATTACGTAGGATGATAAAATAGAAACAAACAAACTTATAATAGTGATTGTTAGTCATGTTTAAACCTCTTCCAGACCTCCCACGACGTCGAAGTAAACTTCACAAGTTGATGACTAAGTTTTAAAACAATTTCATGACTCAGCATCTGAAATAAACACAGTCTATGTTAATTTATTTTTCTACAATAACCACAGACATATGGCTAAACACTTCTGTTTCCAAATTACGTCATACGTGCGGCATCTGATCAGTTCTTAGAAAAATTATATTATACAATCTGTTATTTGCCGTGGATTTGCCTGACTATATTTTTTCATGCTCATATAATACCTGACTAACATGGCGCCTCATATACATCGCAAATCTCTAATTTCAATGGGAATTTCCTGTAATAAACTTTTCAAAACTAGTCTACCTATGCGTCTACATAAATTTTTAATACCAAAAGAGGACTTAAATCACGTATGTACTAATGCACTTGTTGAATTACATTACTGGGTGGCTTTTAATCGTGCTTTTAATATGAATGAAATTATTTTGTCAATTTTACTGATTTATTTAACTGAAAGTTTTATTCTGAATTACACACACCGTGTCGTCTGACCGCCATATTTTTGAAGAGAGAATGACAGATAATAAAATAAAAAAGACAATTAAAAATATGACAGATAAAACCACGTCAAAATAAAGAGGGACAGAAACATGTTAAATTGGATTAACAGCACTAGATAGGACAGACGAACAAACTTTCATGTTTATATATTATATAAAGAGTAGCACCGATACCTTTTGTCGAGTCTTTCCGACACCGACCCATTAAAGGCCACACTAAAAACTAACTGTCGAATAAACTTAATATGTTTATGTGACAGACGGCTATAAAAAGGATTATTTTGTTATTTGTTTCCATTAAATTCGCTATAACGCTATGATTGTACCAGGAATTCAGGATACAATGGTATGTGGTCCAACAATGTAGCTTTAATTATTTGAACACAATAAGGTATTTTTAAATTAGCTTCAACAGATGAGAAGAATTGCTAAGAATTATAATACAATCATATATCATAATCACCAAATCATAAAAAAAAATAAAAAAGACATGCCCGCTGAGTTTCTCGCCGGATCTTCTCAGTTGATGTCGCGTTCCGATCAGGTTGTAGACATAAGAAATAATTATGTAAATGACAATTTGTATGTGCCCCCGTAGGCCTATACGAAATAAATGATTTGACTTTGACTTTGAATGAGCACTTTTTAATCTCCCACTGTTGAGCACGGGAGTCCCTTCAATGCGGGGGGCTAGGCCATAGTCCATCACGCTTGCGCGGGTTGACGCAATTCATATCTCAATCTAGGAGTTTAGACAAGTAGAAATATAATAATTATTGGGATGTATTTATTAATAAATAAAATGTATCAATCAATAGCTGAAAAGTGGAAATTAGCTATCGTAGAGCACAACGCTTTCATGCACCTTTTTAGATATATCCATAATGCGCAAGCTATACGATTGGACAGTAAATTAACAACCCCTTACAAAAAGTCATCGAGTCGAGTAGGCATCACGAGTGGAGGGGACAGATCAAGGGCGCAGTTGGAACAAAGCAGACCCTATAGTGTACGAATAAATCATCAGTAGTTCGTTGATTTATGGAGAATAAGGAACAGATTGTCTTTTATTGCTCTCGAAATGAACGAGGGGAAGACTGCTTTTTATTTTAAAGGGTTTAATTGATGTTTTAATTATTCTATGCTCAGTTGAACGTTCACTTTGAAATCAAGGTGCACAGGTTCAATAATTAGTTCGATCTAAATTACATATTGATTTTGACAAAAAAAAATGAAAATTCTATTAGTGCAATATGTGACAGAACCTAGCTAGTTTTCGAAGTAATAAAAACGAGTCAATTATGTTTGATTCTGAGATTCTTAGTATGAAAGCAAAGTGTCATAAAATTGACTACATCTTCACATAGTTTTCATACATTGTTGAATTTTGTAATTGAAGAAGCCTTTAAAGATAAACTTATATTAGATGGAGGTTTTTTCGTTTATTACTTACAAGAGGTAGAGTTTGTTTCGAAAATCAGTAACCATGTAGGTAATGGTAGAACGAAATAAATGAATGACCATAATGAATATGATATTGAAATATTTACCTAATTATTTCAATATCGCTGCCACTGCAAATTCATTGATCAATTTTTCAATTAATGATTTAAATTTAACTTATTTGGTTGAATTAATTTGATTCTCGCCTGCGAACAAAATTATAATTATGTGGTTCTGCTATGAAATTAATAACTTTAACAAAAATGTAAAACTATTAGGGCACCCCTTGAACCCCTTTGGTTAAAACCATTAAAACCCATACAAACCAATTTCAAGAATACTATATATATTTTTCAATCAACGTCATCCATAATTTTAAGACAATTTTGGCGTTATAAATGTGCTTATCATTTATTTCTTAGAAGAATCTTAAATTGTCTTATTTTGAGGAGAAACTATTTATCTTAAGTCATTGCTGATCATCATAATCTCTAGTATATTGAACAATTGAAACAGGTACACATTGAATCTGAAGCCGGACTGGTTAAAATATTAACGTATTTCATACAAACTTCGTAGCTAACAGAGCCAGATGTAATATGAAGCAGTCTCGCCCGACATAGCTGAGCCAAACGGACTCCTATTGTGTCATTGTGACCTGATTCTGAGGCCAGCACTTTATACCACACGATTTGTGAACGTATTAGATTAACCCCCGAATTTATAGATGTTTCAGAACTTTATCACACGTCATATAGTACTGCGTACATGAGCTTTGCTTTGCACTGTACTATATGACGTTTTATAACGATATATAACGTCTATATTGATTTCTTATATTTACGCGAATACTACACATTGAAATAAAACGATTTTTAAGGATTTTATCGCGTTTATTTTTCGTTTTTACGTTCCCGACGTTTCGAGCAAGACCGCCATTGCAAGACCGCAAGATACTGTGAGCACTTTCTGCGTAGATCGGACCACAATCAACAATTAAATATGAGGGTAGCCCGTTTCTAACTATGACACCTGGACGTCCACCACCTCAGTCCTCCCGTGACCATGGTTGCTGTAAAGCAGCCGAAACGTCGGGAACGTAAAAACGAAAAATAAACGCGATAAAATCCTTAAAAATAGTTTTATTTCAAGATATATAACGTCTATAAATTCGGGGTTAAGGTGTTTAAGAGCCACTCAGTTGTTCGATTCATACGAGACAAATTTCACTTAAGTGTTTTAAAATCTCAAAGTTAATCTTTTTATCAATTTGATAACTGCTACGTATTCATGATTCAAGAAGTTCCCATCCCATAGTAAAATAATTTTATTACAGTAGACAATAGGTCTTACTGTCTGTCAGTTTATCATTCTGCTATCGTTTCGCAATGTTTTGGTTTCACTATGACCCAGCACAACGATATGCGCAATACAGCAATAGTTAAAAAAAAGGCTATAACTCTAGCTGGTATGGCCAGCACAAAGTACTCGCGTGGATAATTTATTTCATTCAGTCAATCGTCAATATAATACCCCTATGTCGTAGGATCTAAATGAAAATTATGTTATGCCAGTCCGCGAGCCGTCAGTATGCCACAGATAAGCCGGAACCTTTGTGATAATATCTCTTTATTGTAGCATCGATGTTGGATGTATTAGTACAAATATGTACAGAATAAAATAAGAATGTGATCATGGATGGCGGGTCAGATCAGTTGCGCTGCATGTGCCTAGTGAATGTAGCGTCTCGATCTACTGCCGCCTTCCTATCTAGGCAAGTATGCTCCATCGTAGATCTCATCGTCACTTACCATCAGGTGAGATCGAGATCAAATACTTGCCTAAAAAGTAATAAAAAAAAAATAAAAAAAAAAAATACTTCTAATATTAGAGTAGTGTTGTATTTACAATTTACAACTGCTTTATTTTAAGCTTATTTCAGAAAGTTCAAGGTCTCCAGTTTGATTTCAGTTAAAAGCAATTTATGAAAATATCTAATTCAGAAGCAATTACTTTTATTTGCTCTTTACTTGTAGAAAGATGTACTGGATCATCGTATCCACTTTGTTAAATTCTAACCAACCAATAAAGTGGTCAGCTTTCTCCCCGCTTCCCTAACGAATTTGCGGCTATAAGTTCCTCATTTACATCTTCAGTATCCTTCAGTACCCTTAAGGGCAATATAGTTCTAAGAATGGCATAGTGCATATGCTACAGGTTGTAATCCTGACCATTTTACCTCTATATTGAACCATTTTCCTCGTCCTACGCTCACAACTTCCCTACGTGCTGCTATCTAATGAGATGTGTTTTCTACCCATAGTAAAGGCATGGGAATAACAAATGTCAATATTTCAATAGATGTTCACTTGGAATCCTTTTAAACAACTCTAAAATTATTTGGTTTCTCCACATTTGCAAAACCGGTTTGTTTCCCGGATTATAGTTAATTCATTATATTGATAATGAAATAAAGTGCTTGAAAGATCCACCACCTACACTCCAGCCTAGCACTTAAACAGATATTCATTATTTTGATAATTTTATAGGATTTCCAAATGGTGAAATCGTACTTTTCAATTTATCTCAAGTAATGACCAGTATAATTGAGGAATAATACTTTATTTTACTTTACATTAATTCATTTAAAAACAATGATGAAGCCTGCAATTGGTTCACAGTATCGGCAATAACCGATGAGCGCATAATTAAACTATAAATCATATCCACTTTGCAACTTTATTACACTGGAAGCATCTAGATGCTGATTCAGTACTTGCTGGCTTTCGTACACTTGCAAATTTATCTACTCCACCTAAAAGACGTAAATTGCAAGCGGTGTCATTACAAAACACAGCATTATTGTTCAGACATAAGGTCGAATCTCCAATGTGAACCGCAGCGTATTACACTGGAGTAGCTACTGAACAAAATATAACAAGCGAACCATAATCTTAAGATGATTTATGATGTTGTATGTATGACATTTACGAGTTAACAGCAGTTCTGGGGAGGCATTTTAATCAACTATGCTAATGTTAGGTGTTGATCCTTCGGCACCAGCCCGACGGGTCTCCAAATCTAATGTCAATATTAGACCCTAATTGAATATCCGAATTTGTGTGAAATTTAATTACGGTTCCATGTCACGTTACGTCTGAAGGGATATTAATAAGTTTCATGAGGTTGACCTACATTATGATACAATCGATTTTTGTTTTAAATATTTTTTTAGTTGTTACCATCGATTCCATTATGACTATATCATCATTATATTAGTTCTAGATGTAACCTTATAGCAAGGAGCAGGATGCAACAAACTGTTAACCCCAAATCCAGATTAATTTAACATCTTTGTGATCATCAATCTACTTAACATCATCTATAGCTACAAGGCCATATGCCGGACGTAGGCCCGGAAAATTACCCTGCCCTATAAATACAGCTCAAGTAGGTGCAGTTAAAACCAATTTTATGACTGGTTAGTTTAACCTGCCCTATCGCGGTCAATGGGAGAGCTAGGGTGGGGTCCTCAGTTTAAAATTCAGCAATAACTTACGGTATTATGACCCAAAACATCTCACGTACGATCTGTATTACCGTTTTACTGATCAACCTAACTTGAAAATCCTTAAAATTTTAGGGTGATAGCGAAAAAAAATTGCAGGCCCGCTACTTATCTGTTTTCTCTTACCGCAATCTTTGAATTCATTTACATTTTCATGAAATTTAATCTCATAAAGATTACTAAGATTTTTGTTTCAATAAATATTTAGGAGTAAGCAAGTAAAGAGACTATCTGTGGGGAGGCAATGGGTCCTTTGTCCAGAATAAAAACAAGAAGTAGGTAATTTATAAAAAGCCTTGAAATGTTTCCCCCATTGACCAACTTAGGGTCAAATTTTCAAAAATTCCTGCTTAGTGCTCACCTACGGTATAATAAGGAACTCATATGCATAATGTCATGCTTCTAGGTCCACCGGTTTAGCCGTGCAATATCTGTCAGTCAGTAATAAAAATTGTATTGAGTACAAGTAGGAGATAGATAAGAATAAAATAAAATCAAACATTACCAATACAAATCAAACAATAATTACCATAATCATCACAAATTCTATAGACAGATGGCTATTCAGTCGCCCTTTCATCAGGTCAGTGCATTCAATGGGGCATACTGATGGGCGCCACCCTATTAATTACGGTTGACATGAAAATTTCAAGGCAAGAAATCCTCGCCATCACGCCTAATGCCAAATGAAATGGGTCCGAATACTGGACCCTCGATTTATTTTCGTGTACGTCTCAAATGTTAAGAGACTAGCGATAATTTTTTGGTCCTTTTACGTGGCTTTCGATTCTCTTCTGATTGGCTACAACGATCTAAAAACTCATCTGCAAATATAAATGTATTTTATTCTTTTAAGACTGTTTGTTACTTGATCATATTTACTTTACTAAAAATAGTTTCGGATTGTAATTCAGTTTATTGACACGTTGCCAGTCTAGTTCTTCTGCTTGGCACGACACTTGTTGGCTTACTTTTATCTATATCAAGTCCAAAATGATTAAAAAAACTAGTTTTTAACCAGCAATCTCTTTTACTTTGTACCACATCCTGCATCAGCTAGTCTCCTGCCGTCATAACTTCAACCTGCCCCAGATCGTGCGGGCGTGTCGTTTGTATTTCTCGTTGGTACTAAATACCTGCCTCATTTGGCCCTTGTTTAGGGGATTTGGACGTCGTGAACTACTAAAGGGAATTTTGTGTTACGCAATCACATTGGAATTAATGTTGAGCCGTATTATTGTGAAGTTGATGGTGACCGCTGAATTAAAATTAAACCAATTTTGTAAATTTTCATGCCTTGTGGTCTGATTTTAACATAACCAAACTATTGATCTGATCAAATTGTGCAAGACTTACATTTAGATCTATCAGAAAACTTTAACAGCATTCCAATTTTTGATTGTAATTATACTTACTCGAATGGTTCCAAACAAGTTTATCCATTATCGCATCGAAAACGATTTATTTTACTCAAAGATACATAATTAACTGTAGTTAGTTATTTAACCGTGTATACACATTCTTGCCTATCACCATTTCTAAATTGACCAGCTAAAAATAAGTCTAAAAAGTTTTACAAAGAAAACAAAACTGGCATCACTAAAACCACCGCTATTCCATCTGTCGGCTTGTCACTCGGCTATAAATGATGGATCGTTCTCGGATGATGCATGAGACCCACATTTGCAAACAGATCTATGTTAGGTACACATAGGATCTGCGATAGTACATACATGACCATTGTTAATGTTTTACATGTCGATTGCTAGACTATTTGTTTTAATAGCATTTGTTTTCTTGTTGGTATTTTTTTTGTTGAAACGTGTTTGCTTTTCTGTAACACACATCGGCAAAAAGTTTCGGCTTTGTAGAGCGTCGTCTCTTTCACTCTTGCTTCTAGCCAATAGTCTCTTTCTAAAGCTTGACATGCAATGCTGTGTGGTGCTGTAACTAATTATAGCTGATCTATGGGTAGGTATGTCATAAAATAACCAAACAATAAATATTGGCAGACAAGCTACATCAACTGTATGGCCTGCATCTAGGTATCGCTTATGTTATGGGTATACAAAGAAATGAGATTAATTTAAAAACAGCGAACTTTAAAAAAATATGCGAAATTTGCCCACACGGCAATTAAACCCCACGGTAAAATGAACTGACTAGCCTAGACTGGAATCATTCTGTTATTTTTTCTCCTCCCACGTTAATAAAATACAATCAAGATGTTTGTTTAGACGTTGATTATTGTAAGATAACAACACAGTACGCTGGTACTGACCACAGGACTACTGAAAGAACGTATTTACTTCGCCACAAAGAAACTGTTTATTCGCACAGAATCGGACAAAAACATCTTAATACAATGGTCACAAAAGAAAATTGAAACAGGGGAAACTCAAACATAAGAGACAGGCCGGTAAATAGATGGAGTACAATCAGATGACCTAGTTGAGGACAATTGGATGGCCCGCGGAGATTTATCACTCGTGTCTGTGTGTGTGAAGTTATGATTCAATGGAGCAACGGATTTGGAATGTCTTTTTCGCTGCTAGGTTATCTTGGACGGCGTTCTTTTTTTGTACATAAATAACTTCGTTTTCATTTTATCTAAACAAAATATTTTTTGAGCGAGCAAAATACTAGTATATTTTTGTATTTGCTTGAACGAAAGGGAAGATAACGGGTTTTTTTTTCTAGACTTAGTCGGGGTATACGTCCCTTAATCTCTTTAATACGACGACTATTTTTTGCTCTATATTTACAAGCCACGAGGCCGAGATCGTGTTCCGATCCGGTTATAGAGTTAAGAAAAGAAAATGTAAAATTTCAAATTGTAAGTGGCCCCACTATACAAAACAAATGATTTGACTTTGACTATGAGCCATTTGTAGGGTATCTATTCATTCATTTTGCAGCCTGATTAGCGCAGTTGGTAGTGACCCTGCTTTCTGCGCCGAGGGCCTCGGGTTCAAATCCTGGTAGGGACAAATTTGTGTGATCAGCACAAAATTTTGTACCCAAGTCATGGATGTTTAGGTTCGCCCCCAGTCCATTGTACGGTACCCATAATACAAGTGTTGCTTAGTGTGGGACCGTATAGTTAGTGTGTTCGCCTGGCGATGTTTATTTATTATTTATTTTTTATTGGCTGAAAGACGTCCAAAGGTCTCCACGGTCAGGATCAATGACTCCTTGATTTAATTGATTACCGATAATTACACGCAATAATTGCTATCTGCCTTCTGAGAACCAACTAGTCTAGGTAGCCTAAGGGTATGATCATTACTCATTTTTTAAAGGCTTCTCCTTGTAACAACTACCAAAGTAAGAATGAAGTACGAAGGAGGTCAGACATACAATAATTCAGTCAGCAATCCAAGTTTTAACCGAACCCGCTGATCTGCCGAGCGATATTACCAACTAGGGCAAGACCTGCTACCATTCAAATATAATAACTCCATACATATCATACCTAATAAAAATACAATATAACACAAGCTTTGAATATATTTTGCTACTGTTATGACGTCACGTGACCTACAGTATACACTAATTTTATAAATACGTTATGTTATAGTACTATAATCCTCAGGGCAACAGACGTTTGAAGGTCCGCGCTATTTATACCCGCCAAGCACAAGGCCTTAGGACAGGAGAGAGAAACCAGATTAAACATAAACTGCTCCTTTTAATATTACACAGGTTGCTAATAAACGGTCACGAACCGAAATTGAGAAATGAAAATATAATTAACGACCTGATTAGCGCAGTTGTTAGTGACCCTGTTTTCTGTGCCGTAGGTCCCGGGCTCGAATCCTGGTAGAGACAACATCGTGTGATGAGCACGAGTTTGTACCCGAGTCATGGATGTTTAATATCTATATAAGTATTATATACTGAGATCCCTCTCAGTCAATTATACGGCACACGTAATACAAGCGTTCCTTAGTGTGGGACCGTATAGTTAGTGTGTTTGTCTGGCGATGTGTTATACATTATTAAAAAAGAAAGAATTTAATGAGGTCCCTTTTGTTTGCGTCTCTTTCTTCAGAGTTTTTCATAAAAACCTATCCAAAATGTATACTAGTTGAACCGCTTGTCAATGGTTTATATGATTTATTTCTAGTACTTTTGCGATGTTTGTATTATGTTCAGATTTCAGTATAATACGTATGTGATCTTCGGCCGCCTCCTGGACTATTGTCCTAATAGAAAATTACGTAATACCTATGTAATTGAAGTGAGTAATGTTCATTGTATACTTCCTTTATTGCGGCCTTCCTACTTTTGCGTAATTCGTGATTTTCTTTTGATTTGTGCTTAGAAATAGAGGTAGGTAGGTATTACTAGCAATATTAAATGATTGTGGAAATAGAAAAGTGATCCTATAGAAACTTAAAAGATATGTAACATGTCGATATTTTTCGTTAAGTATACAATGTTACTGTTCTGGAAGAGGTATGATTTATAACATACTAGCTGCACCCGCCGGTGTTACCCGCGATAAAAGTATCAAAAATTAAAACATCTATCCCACGGGAACCATACATTTTACCGAGATAAAAAGTAGCCTATGTGCTATTCCAGACTATAATCTATCTCTGTGCCAAATTTCATCCAGATCCGTTCAGCCGTTCGGGCGTGAAAGAGTAACAAACATCCATCCATCTATCCATCCATCCATCCAAACTTTCACATTTATAATATTAGTATAGATTTGTAACACTTTAAATTTATAGAAGTTATGGCATTCAAAGCATTTCGGAGAAGATACATGATTTTACAATTGTTTCAAATGGACGAGCCCTCTCTAATGAGGTAGTAGGTATAAGTATTTGTTCAATTTATTTTCAGAGCATACAATAATATATTTTTATGTACCAACATTTTATAATGCGCTAATACACATACCGCAATACTATTTTTGCACTTCATGTCTTTCTAAAATTCAAGATAAGTCGAATCTTAGTGTCGAGACACTCGAGATACAAAAAGAACATTTGGTTTAAAGTCGGCATTTAGGCATCACGTACGTTTGGCCCAGAGTGGGCCCACTTGTCTCACGACACCATAACATCGAGGCCATAAATCAGAGCTAGTTAAGACTCTATTCCGTTTTACAAGGATTTTTTTAGAGTTCACGATATTTTAACCTGCCTGAACAGTAAAGATGTGCCTACAATGGGATGCTGGGAAGTCAAATCGTTCTGCGCATAACACCCTCAAAACTAGATGTAATATTATGTACTTATTGTGACAGGGACGTGTTACATGGCTTATTAATACTAGCAGCGATCATAGCATAGGTAGGTAAAGTCAGATAAGAAATCCTTTATCGCCATATCATCTGCACATCATAGGAAGACAATAAATAATAAACGCTCTATTTCGTCATTTGTTCTTATTGGAACTTAGAATATTCCAAACCCCTGCCATATAAAACCATCAATCATTTGAAGTTTTTCAAAATTAATAAACCATTTTAATTACTGACTTAACAATGGCAATGAAAATTGGATATTAAATTTATGATGGCTACATGTACTGCAGCAAAGTGTTATACATCAAAACTTCACTACCACGTTCTTCTCCATAGGAACGGCATTCCGAACGGGTGGTAAAGTAGTAGTATAGTATTTTGTAACTTCTGACGATTCATAAGTACTGTATTTAATGGTCTACGTGAATGAAAAATATTCTGATTCTGAATCTATTAAAAGTGGATCGTCTCGTAGTCGTGTCGTTCAGTATAAAATCGTCTATCTTATCTGCAAACACATGTTGGGGTGAAATTAGTTGAAAAAACATCGTGTCTCGTAAACGCCGGGGGTGGTCCGACGTGCATGCCACACGTGTTCTTGACATGCTAAGTTATTTTGCAGTCAATCACTTGTTACTTGTATTTTGTTACTGTTTAGGTATATCTATCAAATTAAAGATTAGCTTACATAACATGCACACTATACAAAAGTAAAGTACAAACGAAGTTAGCCAATTGTTTGTATTGATTGTTGATATTTACGCGAATACTACACATTGAAATAAAACTAATTTAACGGATTTTATCGCGTTTATTTTATATTCTTTACGTACGTACATAAAAGCTTAAAATAAACGCGATAAATTCCGTTAAATTAGTTTTATTTCAATTGTTTTTACTCTACCTCTGAAAGTCTCAGAGAAAAATAATGAAGTACCTACTTACTATTTGACTATTCGGCCCAGCATCTTAAGGCTGGAGGTTCAGTTTATAATGCGCATTGTACTTGCGCAATTATATGACTATAAAAATAATTAACTCATTTCTATGTCGATCTATTTGAAACACTCCATTTCTTAAAGCAAAATATATTCACATTGTGGAATTCAAAAATCTTTTGCAGAAATCAGACGTTTTTGGAAATCTTGTTAGACTTCTTAAGTTCCACAAATCTTCGTTACTGTAAGGAACATCTTATCAAGTCGGTTATTAAAGTATTCCAAGTCCAAGTCGTTCTTCCAAGTAAAAGCTGGTCTTGGGTTTAGCTTGGATTTAGTTTGACTTGGATTTAACGTGGGGTAAACACTTTATTTACCCGACGATCGCCATAGCACGTTACCTCATCACGCCAAACACCCTTCCAAATTAGCAACGGTCACTCTTAATGGTATTCAATTTACTATATTACGTAACACTTCTACATACAAAATTAAACTTTAACCTGACGTTATTAGCGTTTATTTCTTTAAAATTAATTCTGAAATCGTTTCTATTTGAGAATAGATCTTACAATCTGATATATAAAGCTTAAATTTAGTTAAGATAATAATAGTAGTGTGTCCAAACGATTGTTTTTGTTGTCCTAATCGTCTTTGGGTCGGACAGAAACGTGACAGCATCGGTTTAACTAAGTGATTTTATAAGGGAACCGAGACCGAATCCCGGGATTAGGACACCCTACTATTTGTATTATTATAATTGTGTCCTGGATTTCACTGGGATTGGTGTGCAATTGGCGGTTCGCAAAGCGCAAATATTGACGCTTGCGTGATTTAGGTAGGTAACAAAGGCTTTGTTACCTAGGCATCCAATAAGATATGATCATAAGTTTTATTTTATCCGTGACTTTTCTGGCTGTATATGGGAAAAATATTGCCGAGAATCCCATACAAAAATCTAGTAAAAATGTTGTCAAGACTTAACCGGTTTTGATGTAAAACACTTAGGAGAGTAATGTAGAGCCAAATTATCCTTACTTAAGGTTAGATTTAAAAACAATATTAGTATTATCATTATGTCCTGAAATTGTTATGGATCTCTCTTATATCCTATATAGTTTTTCTGGTAAAAAATAGAAGCGAATAAGTAAAGCTATGCGGTATAAAAGATCCTGGCGTTCTGATTTGGATAAAATTAAAGGCTGATAGTGAAAAAAACACTACAAAAGTCGGCGAAGGATTAACGTAGGTTAAAATAACCATCGGGTTCGCCTGTGGGAACGACAATGGGAGGGGCCGGTGCACCCTGGGCATCGTCGATAATTTTCCAGGTTTTCCTGGGTTATTGTCGGCGATGGCTAATAGTCTGGCGTGGGGACATATGGGGAGGGGGGCCGCGACCGGGCCTCGGCCTGGACGCGGCGGACCCACCTCGTGGAGGGGAGGGAGGCTGCGTGTGTAGCGGCGGGCCCACCCCTCGGAGGACGCCCGGGAGGAGGGGGGCCGTTGTTCTGGGTTTCGTGCTCGGACGCGGCGGACCCACCACTCGGGCAGCCCCGCAAGGGGTAGAGGGAGGGAGGGGGGCCGCGACCGAGCCTAGTGCTTGGACGCGGCGGGCCCACCCTACTGGGGACGGATGGGGAGGGGGGCCGCGACCGGGCCTCGGCCTGGACGCGGCGGACCCACCTCGTGGAGGGGAGGGAGGCTGCGTGAGGTAGCGGCGGGCCCACCCCTCGGCCCCGCAAGGGGCGTGAGGAAAGGGAGGGGGGCCGCGACCGGGCCTAGTGCTTGGACGCGGAGGACCCACCCTCCACCCTTTCGGGTGAAGAGGCCGACCGGGGGGCAGCTCGCTGTCACCCGGGAGGACTTGCTGGCCGCCAGCTGGTGTGGCAGGCGGTCGGCGCTGAGCCCCGGGCGGCGGACTCGGGGGAGTTCGCCGTTCCACTCCGGGCTCGAGAGGATCGGTGCTGTGTCTGGTGGTCCGACACAGCGCCAGGCCTGGAGGAGGCCGAAAGGCCGCAGTCGCGTCGGGGTTCGCGGATGTATGCGCAAGCGTTCCCGTGTCCCCGACACAAGCGACCGTGAGGATTCACCATGTGGTTTTAGTGGGTATACCGGCCGCCGCCGGGGAGTCCCACATACCCCTCTCGTCCCCCCCCCCCCCGGGGCGTGAGGGACGATGCGTAATTGCATTTCAACATGTAAAAAAAAAAAAAAAGGTTAAAATAACCATCGACTGAAGACAGTTAGGATGTCTTTTAAAAGTGTCGATATCCATGCTCAAGAACCATGCTTTAAAAATAAAAGCATTAGCTTGAAAATGCTCTTATAACCGTGTATTAACTGCGAGTACTAACAAGAACACATGAATGAATGCACGAGTGCTTAATGTCTGGCATTCCTTACTTCAAACTACCAGGAAAATGCGGCCTCCAAAACAGGAGTTTGCTCTCTCACGGTTCACGGGAATGCAGGTCTGGTTATAATGGTGCTTTGGGCTGCTAGTTACGAGCACGATAAACTTGCGAGTTGGTGAAGAGTGAGAGCGTTTAAATTGTCGACGCTGAGTTCGACCGTACATTCTTGTATGGTTTGTAGTGGTAGCAAAATAATTAATATTTCGTTGGATAATAGGGCAGTTCATAATACCATCGGAAATACTTTTAATGTACCGCTACCTAATAAACCTAAAGATACGGAATTTGTCAGATTTAATTCATATTTTCTTCAAACATATTAACCTATGGGGAAAGAGGACCCACCACTGACCCTCGGCTTGTCAACTTCTTCGATTATAAACCAAACAAGTTTGATCGATAATAAAAGAAGCCAACAACACCCGAACTCCTCTAAGATGTTAATCGAGAAACTATCTATCACGAGTGACGGGACCTCAAATAAAATGCAATTCTCCGCGACTTTTATAGATTCGCTTAGTGTCGCGGAGAATTGCATTTTATTTGAGGTCCCGTCACTCGTGATAGATAGTTTCTCGATTAACATCTTAGAGGAGTTCGGGTGTTGTTGGCTTCTTTTATTATCGATCAAACTTGTTTGGTTTATAATCGAAGAAGTTGACAAGCCGAGGGTCAGTGGTGGGTCCTCTTTCCCCATAGGTTAACAATGGATTTCCGCCAAGTATCCCTAGTTCTATCAATTATATTCAAACATATTGTTTCTTAAGGTCATGAAAAAATGTGTTACACCGCACTATACTGTCATGGCGCTAAAATGACGTCAATTTCAATGTAAATAATTATAGAATAGACATAATGATGTAACGTCACGGGCGCATCAAGGAAAAACAAAGTTATTTTTTTTTCGTATAATATAAGGAACCACTCATCTATACATATAAATAAAATTGGAGTGTCTGTTTGTAATATTAAAATAACCGCTTTTTACTAAGTGCATTTGGATGTATACACGGTACATATACCAAAACAACATTTTTTAGAATTTTTGTCTGTCTGTCTGTCTGTTTGTTCCGGGTAATCTCTGAAATGGCTGGACCGATTTTGACGGGACTTTCACTGGCAGATAGCTAATGTAACAAGGAGTATTTTAGGTTACTTTTATTTTAGAAAAAAACACATTTTAGGCTACTTTTATTTTAGAAAAAAACATAAGATCTCACGAAAAAAAATTAAAACCAATGTTGCAGCGTTACGCCTGATTAAGTTTGATAGCAACAACCTTTAATGCGTCCCGCGGGCTCAGAACGCGCGAGCAGGCTGTTGCCAACGGTTGTGTCTTTGTTAAATACCACGCGAACGAAGTCGCGGGTAACAGCTAGTTGGTCATATAACATTATCTTATTATGACTGTCCTTAGATAATTCATATCATGATTTAACCTATCTTCTTGGGTTCTTCGTCATTTTAACACACAATCAACTCATCACCTGATTGACATAAATAATGATATTACTTTTTTCCTAACCATACTCACCGAAAACAAGTATTTTAATCAACAAAATAAATGTTGCAATAATATAAGTGATTAAGGTGCACTACCTATCATATATCACATGGCAAGTGGTTGGGGGTGGCTCAGGGGTTCTGGGTCGTGTGGCCACCCCCAGGGGTAGGCGGGGGTAAAATTAAACATTTCGGGGCTCTAACGGGTTACGTGTGCAACGATCTTAACTTCTGAATGTAGTAGATAGATGAATATCTGGATGATGCTACCTATATGTGCCCTAGTAAATAATACATGGAAAGGTTACCTACGAGTTCAGTGTGATCCTGACGTTTCATTTTTAGTCTTTATTGCAATCCTATGATATATAACATTAAAATGACGTCGTTTTGGCGCCATGACCGCCTGTGACGTTTGAGCTTAATTTTACCGCCTGTGACCTTTGAGCTTAATTTTTCCGCCTGTGATTTAAGAGTTTAATTTTACCACCTGTGACGTTTGAGCTTAATTTTACTGCCTGTGACGTTTGAGCTTTATTTTACCGCCTGTTTTGACGTCTGAGCTTAATTTTTCAGAGTGACTTCCAAAATATATTTTTTTAGATACTTCAGCAAAATAACAGAGCTGGTTACAAAATGATCGATTCTGTAATCGCTTTGAGCCGAAGCCTAACTCGCGACTCAGGATCCCAGACGGAGAAGAGTTTCACGAACAACATACTTAAGCACAAAAAGCCAAGCCGATTTGTAATGGTAGAGCGCGAATTACTTCCTTACTTACACGCTAATTCACATGTACTACACAAATAGGTGTGCTTCAATATATTGTTCGCGTCACTCAGTCTATATTATTTGTTCGTCTGCGCCCGCGACTATAATTTTAGCAGTTGCCCAAAACACTTGTTATCAATCAAAATCTTCACTTCAAGTATAAAAACCTGAAGTGCCTCTTCCACAAATGTGGTATCTTCGAAAATTTCACGTTTTCCCAGTATTTGCACGTTGATATCGCTCATGAGATGTTATTAGAATTTCAGATTTTACGCTGTATGTACGCACCACTTAGTTTTTACGGGCTCTCTGATACCGTCGGGGTACGTTTATGGAAACGATATGGGCTCTTGATTAAATACTATAGCATGGGTATTATGAGTTAATTATGTGTATCTTTTGTTGTAAAAGAACAGGTTAAGTTTGTTTGACGTCTTGTAATTACATACAACAATAATTACGAAAAACATACACCTTTTCCTCAACAATCGATCACATATTATTACTAATATCCTATAAATTAAATTGACCAAACTTCATGCGCCCAATGCCTGGCTATCCAGCCGGACAAATACCCAGTTTGGCTTACATAAATCTACCATGTACAATATCACATGACCAGATAAGGATCTCACCGGGCGCCCGCCTCCCTCACTTGCTCGGGTAAACTCGGGGTCTCAATACAATTTTCCGGGTGGATGCATTTTGAATTTATAACTAGCAAATTGGTTCTACCAATTTATATGTTGAATATCTTGGAATTAATTGGTCACTGACCGTGACAGTTTCGGTAGGCCGCAACGTTGTACCATAGTTTCCTAATAGTTTAATAAAACTGGTACTTGGAACCCAAAGGGTACTTATGTAGAGTTCATGTGTGAACATCCATAGAGGCGTGCAAATGTCGGATAAGTTGAAAATTGGTTATGTTACTACTTGTTAAGTTAGCCGAGTAACGAGGGTTACAAACGGCAGTACAAACTACTAGTTAATTCGGCACGGTACTTTCTTCATAGTTAAATATTTCGTGTAATAATCTTAGAACAAAAGCGTAATATCGCCAAGAGGCTTTGAGAAAAGGAAACATCAAACAATAACAAAGGGAAACGATAACGATAGCAGCCCGCTGACCATGAAATGTTAATGCGACTCAAATCGGGACCATTTTTCAACATTTTATCTATTTAATAAGAAGTGATAGCCATGTTGGTAGAACGCTTGCCTCGGTAACGAGGATCGCAGGTTCAAACCCCGGCTCACACCTCTGGAATTTCATATGCGAATCTCATTTTCAAACACGATTATCAATTGCTAAAAGGTGATGGACATAACATCGTGAGGAAACCTACATGTCTGAGAGAACCCCTCGAAAGATGTGTGAAGTCCGCCAACCGGCACTGGGCCAGCGTAGTTGACTATGGCCTAGTCCCCCTCGCATTCAGGGGAGGCCCGTGCCCAGCAGTGGGACATTAAAAAGGGCTGGTATTATTATTTATTATATCATTATAATCAATTCCGTTGCGCATTGATGTTAGATTATTGCCATTGGTACAAATTTGCGATGAGAACAATTCATTGACGCCCTGATTTGAGTCGCATTTATAGTTTATAGAAACCCCCAGCACTATTTATTTAAGCGTATTATTCATTTATAATTACTGACTACCTATTATAATATTGCTGTTAATGAATATTGAGCTACCTAAATCGCGTGAGGCGGTGCCGTATCTGTTAGAATAAGATCCAAGAAATTTCATTTGTAGGTATATATTGAATTATCGCTTGATAATTCCTTTGTACACTATCATTATATAGTAAAAAACCACTGCATTTAGAATTAATGGCATTGTTTTTATAGTAAAAATATAACATGCAACCTAATCCCGCAATATTTATATATAAAAAATATAAAAGTTTTAGATAAATATCGTACCACGTAAATATTACATTAGGTTCATAACAGCTTAAGAGAACCTTTTAGTACAGTCTTCGCGTAATATGTGATGTACGCAAAAAACCCTTTTATGCGTTTGAGAAATTTCAGAGAGACATGAATATTAATGTTACATACTCAGAATAGACAATCCCCGCAAATTGAAATAGATATTTTTGGCACGTTAATTAAGTAAACATTTAATCAATTTAGGCGTACATTTTAGTGGATGCTTCATAGGTCCACTGGTTGCAAGTAAGATTTGCATGTAAGGACCTGCATATAATAATGATAAGCCATTTATTCCCAAAAAAAATAACATGCATCAACAACTAAATATGAGGGTGCCCCAGTTCAAACAGGACGTCTAAAACCTCAGTCCTCCCGTGACCATGTTTGCTGTAAAGCAGCCGAAACGTCGCTAACGTAAAAACATAAAATAAACGTGAATAAATCTGTAAGATTAGTTTTATTTAAATGAATATTACATTTTAACATTATATATTTTATCATTGTGTTTAATCCATTATTAATATTTAATCCATTATTTATTTTAGGTACTCATAGAATTATTATGAAAGATGTATTTTTTTTATTTTTTAAGACCTGCACATTACACAACCTTACGTTTCCATTATTGTGAATGAGCCCACAAAGCGATCTACATTACGAGGACGGTATTCGATCGAATTCATTCGTTTGTTTATCTGAATAAGGGGAAGGTTCGATATTGAGATACTTATTTGGATGTTTATCTAGAACTTCAAAGTAGCCTACAAAATGTCGAAGTTATTTTATTTTGCAACACGTTGAATCTACAGTTGTAGTCATATAAATATCAAAGAATTTTCTTTTTCGCATTTTCTTAAAAAAAAATCCTAATTTATTAGTTCCACATTTAAAAATTTCGCCTGAACTTTCTACTCTGTCTTGATTCATGACACAAAAATGACGTCACCTTCACATGTAAAACTAAGGGGGTAAAGAATAGACTAAAACCTGAGATTAAAGTAAAATCATGTCAATATAAAGTCACGCTTTACCTTCACACGAAAACAAGTATGAATTCTAGATCTTTTATTAAATTAGGTCTATGATATTACTACAGTTTTCAGTCTTTTTATTAAATAAACTATCTAAAAATAATCAGGGGAGAATAGGATCCCCTGGACGAGATACTAAATCGTTGTTTAACTGATTGTTACCTAACCTAATAAGCTTAACTGCAAACAGTAACACAGATCACCGGCGATCAATCCGTACGTAACCACGCTCCGATGACGCAAGACACATCCGAGCATAGAATCCACGTCCCAACCGCCTCCCATAAATCAAAGTCACGCGGGGTCTTTTCAATTAATTCTCGCTTGCGGCCCGTGATATATTTGCATCAGAATGTGTAATCGCTCTAAGCATCCATTGTCGGTCGTACTTAGTAAAAAGGGTCAAGAATTGTTCAACCGGCCCATTGTGCGATACACAATAACGGTACCCTGTTTGTCTTTAACTCATTTTGTGTGAATGTTCATATTTGATTTTGGAACACTGTGTATAAGTTTTCGCACGAATCTTCGTCCGAGAACTTGAACACGCTCGAAAATGTTCTTTTGTTTTGTATTTTCGGCGTTCGTTTTTTTTTATTAGAGATTTTTCTATCTGACTGTACATTATAGTTTGATGTTTGGTTGATCATTATCTATCTTCTTACAGGTAAGCGGACAGTGGTTAGCGTAACTACGTATTAATGTAAGTGATTGGATGTATTTTGTACTACCTAAAGATTTTTTTTTTGCTTTGTGTCACAATTTTGTTATTATTATATAATTTTATCATCGTTTTAGGTATAAATAAGGAAATAGACGCAAGAATAATTATTTCGTAATGTTTGTAATGTGTGTCACCCATTTTCTATGAACTATATTGTGTTGTTATTGTCAACTACAGATTATTTGAATCTGTGGTTTAACTATCACAATTGTAGGCACTCAACCCATTAGCTACAATTTACCTACTGCCTTACATGTATGTACAGTACAGTACAGTACAGTCACGCATACAAATTCTGTAAATATTAGGTACTGAATGAACAAACACGACCGACGAACTAAATGAACGTATACTCTTACAAACGATGATGAATATAATAAAATAAATACTGTAACGCCCGTCAGCGTGAGAAGAGTAGCTTAAGGTCTATTACCATACAACCAGTTCGAGATGGTATTTGGTATCTGGAATATAGTAGGGAGCGAGCTCATTGCGAGGCGGGTACGGGTCGTACACTACACTGAAACAAGTGCGAGATTATTCGTAATCTAACCGTATACTTTATAGACTACCGTATTTAAACATTTTGTATGGAGAATTGAAAGTTTTACATACCGTCCGCTAGAGGCGCTGTTCAATACTGTACGGCTTGGCGAACGTCACACGCCCTTCAAAAGACGTGCAGGTTTCACGATAAACAATATATGTATCTTTAATATTAGGCATCCTACATAGCGTATATTCCGCATAAAATAAACATACGTCATTATAACTAGTTTTTTTTTAAAGTTAAGTCCATGGGAAAGGCCAATGACTTAACAACAATAAAACACCATCTGCATTTAAAATGGCGGTAATTCTAAAATGAAATTAAATGAACCGAACCTAAAATGGCGAGCCGATAGCACCGAGGTCGGCGGTAAATCGTTGGATCCCGCGCCTCTAGAGGGTTAAATATACTTTTTCTGCGGCCCTCGGGCTAGAATTTACTGCTTAGATTCGTGTCAGCATAAAATTTAACTGGAACTTGGAGTCGGCAATATTTTGCTCCGTTATGACGCTTTAGACATTGTCGTAGGCTCTGAGTCCTTCATGTTTACTCATTTTATGTAGCCATTTATTTAGACTTATTTTAAGCCTGTTCTATTTTTAAAACAACTATATAAGGTGTAACAATAATAGTGTAGAATATTTTAACAGGGCTAATTGTAAGTTATAAAGATAACATTCCCAAAGAAATACATTAAATGATTAGACATTTAAAAAATGGCTTTCTGTAGTACGCGCGTAGCCAGGCGCTCACAAAAACTCAATCTAAATTTCAAGATAGTAATGTACAGTGTACACTCGTCTTGGACTTCAGTGTGAAGTCATGGATTTCTGTCGAATCGGTCATGTTTACAAAGTCATCTAGTTATGCAAGTAAAGGCCCATATAAAAATACAACATGCTACAAAAAACAAAAAAAATCATAATAAAGTAGTGAACATTTGCATATACAACCAGTACCATTGCTGCATTACCAGCATACATTTTTTAATTAACAGTCACAAAGCGGCGATATATCACTAATCTGGCGACACGTTGAACAGATGTTTCGACCGGCGCCGCGGCCACTAATTAAAAACAAACAGCACATACCGACGCCGTGCGATTTATTATTTATGACTCGTTTTGTTAACGTTCAACTGAATAATCGTATGTCGGATTGAATTAATGATTTGATGTCGCACAATCGATGGTACACTTCCGATTATCGATACTATACTATTGGTTTACTTATTAGCACTCGGTAAATTGTATTGCGAGCGAAAAGACTACAACAATTTATTTTAAACTAGCTGTTGCCCGCGACTTCGTCCGCGTGGTATTTAACTAAGACAACCGTTAACAACAGCCTGCTCGCCCATTCTGAGCCCGCGGGACGCATTGCAGGTTGTTGCTATCAAACTTAATCAGGCGCTGCGCTGCAACATTGGTTTTAATTTTTTTTCGTGAGATCCTATTTTTTTTTTCTAAAATAAAAGTAGCCTAAGTTACTCCTTGTTACATCAGCTATCTGCCAGTGAAAGTCCCGTCAAAATCGGTCCAGCCATTTCAGAGATTAGCCGGAACAAACAGACAGACAGACAGACAGACAGACGGACAGACAGACAGACAGACAAAAATTGTAAAAAAAAATGTTTCGGTATAGGTAACGTGTATACATCCAAATGCACTTAGTAAAAAGCGGTTATTTTAATATTACAAACAGACACTCCGATTTTAGTTATATGTATAGATGTATAGACAATTGACAGCCAATGTTAATGACCTTATACTGACTGCCCGTATCATAATATGTTAATAAACCCTATCCAGAACTTATTTCACCGATAACCTATAGAAAATCTGTTTAATTGAGACAAAATCATTGACACACCAACGTCATTAATAGTTGAAATATAATGTATGCTGTTTCTTTTTTCATAATCAACAGGTTCAATTCCTGGCTAGGGTACTTATTCTTTCAAAAATCTAATGATGCAGTTTTAGCTTTCATCAAAATCGGTCCCAAGACTCCTTTAAATATTTTTCAATATATATAGTTTCAAATTGGGCTTTCCACAAATTCAGCTTATATATTAATATCTTCATTATTATTATCTGTTGGGCATAGGCCGCTATCAATACACGCTATATATAGATACGATAGTGAATACACTAAAAATGCAACATAAAATATAGCTTCTTAAATAGTATCGCAGCCGTGTACAGACCAACCGCGCAGCCTGACTGCACTGGCTGACAGCAACGCATTTGGTCTGGATACCTATGGCCAGTCCCGCCAGCACAATCCTTTTACGTAGCGTTGCAGTAACGTAACATCTTCCATCTCTTTCACACCACATATTATGTCATAAATAAGAATGTCAGTAACAGCATGTTTTTTCGATTTCGCATTAGAAGTGTCTGTAGGGTAAGCAGGAACTCCTAATGTAATCGTAACGCCATCGAGAAAACATGCTATCACTCTCATACTTATTTATGAAATTTGAAGTGTGAGAGGGATGGACAACGCTTACGTACCGAAGCGGTACTGCTGGTACTGCTTACCCTACTGTACTTAAAAGAGTGGCCTCACTAGGCGTGTTTGAATCAACGCAGCCGTTATTATAATACCAACCTTGAAATCTCATTACTAAACAGCTTTTAAAGGATAACCTTATTATTTATCGTTATGCGTTAACAGCTTTCTATTATTCCCTAACATTTAAATCGTTGAACCGATTATTCTTATTCGTGGTCTATTAACGGTTTTGTAGAAGAAAGTTTTAAGTACGCACTTCGTAAAGTATTGGTATAAGTGTAGTTATAGTTTTTGATATGATCCTTTCCTGATTAATTACCCTAAGCTGGGTGTTATTGGGATCACCCTCGGTCGATTGGATTGTACCTATCTATACAATACAAGAAACATTTTCTTGGGATCATACAATAGGTGTTTGTGTTCGTCTGGCGATACAATTATATTTATACCGGTTGCTTCAGAAAGGGTATACAAACATTTGAACCTGCATTTCTTTGGCGTGTTTGTTATAATTATGAGTAATCATAATTTTGTTTTTAGTCGATTTAAAAAAAATGTTTTCCCAACATAATGACAAAAGTGATTTTTGGCGAATCCACTTTTTTCTAAACTGTAACTAAATCGTGCAAATGTAACAACTAGCTGATATTTGACAACCTCTCAGTCTGTCATTTCCATAGGTCACTTCGTTTATTCGGCAACACACGGAATGGAGGATCAGAAATATTACATTTTAACCGCGGTTGCACAGATCGAAAACTAATCTATTAGATGCCATTGCATGTAGGTATGGTCTTTACCGCGTGAATCGGCTTTCGTGCGAGGAGAGCGGGTGTAAAGATAGACAAGGAGAAAGCAAGACAAGAGATTCACTCGTTATCAAAAGTCATTTATCGGACCTTAAAGCCTTCATTACACGAAACGAGAAAAATGGTGAGACAGTGCTCTCGGCCGGCTGCATTGATATTATAGGACTCTGTCTTATAAAAGGGGATGATAAACAAACGTTGTGTTGTAAGGAAACTGGTGGATGCGAGTGGTGGAGAACCGTGGTGTGTGGAAATCATTGGGGGAGGCTTATGTCCAGCAGTGGACGTGTTTCGGCTGATAGAATATAATAGAATGTATCTGTTACTTTACCTACTCGGTACAAAACCTAAAGCCCTGGATGGAAATAATGTGGACAGTCATATACCTATGTGGCAGCTAAAAACCCAACTTACCGTACCTACAAAACAAAAAGACAAGATCACTAATCTGACTTGATTTATAATAACAACAGGCACCGTACCCTCGATACCTTATCCGAATTTATTACGATTAATATAACTATCGTTAACGGATACTATTTGATCTCTGGTTGTATTTAGAGCGGCTTATGTCTCATAATGGTGTTATTTACAATCCAATTTCTGTGTTAAAAGTATGATAAATTGTTTGACGGATTAGGTGGGGCGTGTAGGTTGCTTTCACTCGTGAGCACTAGCCTTTGCCGTGACTTGGCCTGCGTGAAACTATGTTAAAAGTGTTGTATAATTATGTATATATACTATACCTAATGCACGGAACCTACTATATGGAATGGATCGGATGGATAACCTACCCTATTGGAGGCAGCCATCTCTTATCTAAGATAGCTAGAGTAAAGCCATTTGTGCCGGTACAATCATTCATATATTTCGAAGTATGGATTGTTCAAAAGGATTTAAGAAATGTTAATTTTCAATTAAAAAATTACAAATTAGGTATGTATTAAAATTTACCAAATTTAGATGATTTATTATAAAACTTGTGTACGACCCTATTATGTAGAGATTATAATAATAAGTACACTCACACACACATTTAGAAGAATGCTAAACTTTTTATTTTCCTTGAAATCATATTTTCTATTTCTTTCTAGAGCTAACATGAGCAAACAATAGTAGCATGTATGAACGACGCAGTAGAGTCGACATTATGATTCCTTAGCAAATAATGTGCAAAACGTTGCAATATGTGTGAAAGCGCAGTGAATTTTGCACTTTATGTTTTGGATCATAAAATATAAATTGGATTGGCTTGTTACTTTTATTATACGCTTTTTCATCTGTGTTGACAGTGTGCGACATATTTTTCTCATTTCAGTTGCATATTTTATGGGGTATGAGCGCATAATGAAAGGAACTGCACTGTGACGAACAAATTACAAAATATCTAGTTTTTTTATAGCGTTTCTGTTAAATTATGGATTGAGGCAATGGGAAATTTCTGTTTTGGTAAATAAATAATTGTAAATCGTTATACAGCTTATATGTGAGCTAACTAGTGACCACAGTAAGTTGTAGACAACATATTTTTTGCGGAACACAAACATTTTGATTCACAAAAAATATTTGCATATCACTACAATATACTACTTTCATATACATTATAATAAAAATGTAACTGATCGCTGTTTGTACATGAAATATACATACATTAACGGCTTATCGGATATTAATTACATCTATACATATAAATAAAATTGGAGTGTCTGTTTGTAATATTAAAATAACCGCTTTTTACTAAGTGCATTTGGATGTATACACGTTACCTATACCGAAACAACTTTTTTTACAATTTTTGTCTGTCTGTCTGTCTGTCTGTTTGTTCCGGCTAATCTCTGAAATGGCTGGACTGATTTTGACGGGACTTTCACTGGCAGATAGCTTATGTAACAAGGAGTAACTTAGGGTACTTTTATTTTAGAAAAAAAAAATTGGATCCCACGAAAAAAAATTAAAACCAATGTTGCAGCGCAGCGCCTGATTAAGTTTGATAGCAACAACCTGCAATGCGTCCCGCGGGCTCAGAATGGGCGAGCAGGCTGTTGTCAACGGTTGTCTTTGTTGTTGTTGACGACAACTGTCGTTAACTTCTCTTTTCAACTTAAATACGTTGTTTCAACTAAAACAAAAACGTTATTTTCCTTTCGTATGCACATAATATAAATACTTACGCCTCAAGTGGGTCACGAGTGCAGAGGGCTCACAGTCCGCGGTCATGCAAGTCGGATTCTACAACAACACTACCACTGAATCGATGTTTTTGATATAAATATAACGTGATTCTCGTATAAATCTATACAAATAAATAAAATTGGAGTGTCTGTTTGTAATATTAAAATAACCACTTTTTACTAAGTGCATTTGGATGTATACACGGTACATATACCAAAATAACATTTTCGGCTAATCTCTCAAATGGCTGACCGATTTTGACGAGAGTTTCTCCGTCAGATAGCTGATGTAACAAGGAGTAACATAGGCTACTTTTATTTTAGAAAAATCTTTTTTGTTAAATACCACGCGGACGAAGTCGCGGGTAACCGCTAGTAATATAATACAATATGGCCAGACGAACACATCAACTGTACAAACTATGCAGCGCTTGTTGTATGGATACAATACAATGAACTGTGAGCGATCCCAGTAAAACTTCTATAGACTTTAACAGCCATGACATCGGTTACAAACATTATTGCTCATCACACAAAGTTTGACCCTACCAGGATTTGAACCCCGGATCCTCAGTACAGAAAGCAGGGTCACTACATACTGATTACAGGATGGCACTCTCTTAATAAACGTCCGATGTAATTACAATTTTTGTAGTGTGTCTATCCAAACATTATTATAGCTTTTATGACACAATAAAACCTTTAAATTAGGTATATATTTAATCCTAATTGGCCCAAGAATTTGTTCACAGCTATCGCCAGTGAAAAAACACACACGATAAAAGGCAATAAATAGAACATACATAAGATAGCACACTTGCATCTCGCGTGGGACGACCCACACGCCCCGGGCCCTTATCTCCTCAGTAATCACTTTGAACACCGAGTGGTCCGCGATTACAATCTTAAATCCCCAGTAAAATTTCTATTCCGAGGTCCCATTATAATAGACCGACGTCGGCGGGTCTGAGGGCAAAAAATATACACGAATAATACGAATAATTTCATCATAGCAACCCTTGTTGATTGCGAAATTTCAATCAAGCTCGTAAATGGTGTACAGTTTCGGATCGACACTCGAAACGAATATTTTTTGGGGTTGCTACACCACCTTATTACACTGTAACCGCCATTATTGCTGCTACATTTAAAGTTGAGATTCGTCTGATATTGCAATTCGGTGCAGTGCACACATTTTGATGGCGAATGCAGTATGCGACGTAGATTTATTTGTAGTATTGAAATGACAATTGCAGGAGAGATTTATACGGCTATACGGAGTAGCCTGCGCTAATTATGAAGGGATGAAATACTAATAAAGAGGCTTGAGCCATCTGGCAAATGTCACCGGAGATTTTGCTGCACTTTGGTCTTTAGAAATGGAGGCAGATTTTTTTTTTTATTCATGTAAACTATTAAGTACAGTACTTATGAATCGTCAAAATAGTTACAAAACGCTAAGCTACAACTTTACCACCCGTTCGGAATGCCGTTCCTATGGAGAGGGCAAGAATATTTATGGTTGCTCTTTTTAAAAAGATCTTTTACATTTTTGAGCAGTACATTTTTATGGGTATGTGAGAACAATGCAGGAACGGCTAGGCAGACTATAACAGCTGGTCAAAAAAGTACTAACTCTACATAGTAAACAACAACATAGTATCTGCTTTCTCTATCTTTATATAGCTTTATTAATCGTCATATAGTACTGCGCATCACATAACTCTTGTGCGCAGTACTATATGACATTTGATAAAGTTATATAAAGTCTATAAATTTGTGAGTTAGTTTTTGCCTTAAGCTGCTTATAACGGATAAAAGCTATGACTAAGTAACTCCTGTTACTCGCCATCTGTACGACTCTGGGATTGAAAGTGTAAGGGTAAAAATAAAAATGTTTAATTTAATCATATGCAGTACACCCTGTGAGTACACCACTAAAACACACGTTTAAAAATTGTTTCAGCGATCAGTACATGTCTAAAAATATAGCTTCATGTCTGCAGGCTTAAGGTCTGTGGCAGTTTTTACTTGACAAAACTATTTACCTTAACAAAAGTAAACCCTCAATAAGAAATAATAATAAACAGGAATTAAAATTCAAATAACTCCAACCCTTACGGAATAACTATCTGCTACACAATATTGGCTTCCTGCTGCGATTACACAGCTTAAAAATAACTAAACTTAAATTCGCCCCGAAACTATGAACCCCCATACTTTACATATTAAATTCGACCCACCAAGGGGTCAAAGAACACATTACTACGTTTTAACATCAACCTTTCCACGCGTACTTCGCGACGTTATTTAACAGTGATCAAAATTTGAGCCGCTATCATTGAGGTGTTCAATTTTGCTGTACAAATACCTACCTTTCACCCTTGGTATAGCATTGAAATTATTTCGAACTTCATCTAGAACTTCGTGAAACCAAACTTGATTATCACCCCTTTTCAAAACTGTATTCTGTCAACTATAATATAGAGTTCGGTTTGGATTGTTTTTGCAATGTGTTTTACGTCGTTTTGAGTTGTCTTTTAGTCGAGCACGCGTAAGCACGTGCCAGGCAGCTCCCCGCTGGTACGCAGTCCTCGTTACAAGGAGAATTGTGCCTCACTGTAATTACACACAAATTAGACAAGATTTATAGGAGGGTGGAACACCTTGGCAACTATAGTAGGTACTAATAACGGTTGGCCAGGTTCGATATTGCGATTAATTTGCGGGACGATTCCTTTGCGAATAAATTACAAAAGGGCCTGTTGGTTTGAGGGGCGAGGTGGGGTGGAAAAATTGTCGAACCGCCAGTTAGTGCAAAAGGCAGTTTCTTCGGCCACTACTATTAACATAATTGTTCAACTAGATAATCAGACGACCTGATTAGCGCAGTTGGTAGTGACCCTGCTTTCTGTGCCGAGGATCCGACGTTTCAAATCTAAGTATTGAGAAACTTTGTGTGAAAAGCACGAAGTTTATTTAGGTCATGAATGTTTAATATTTATGTATGTATTATACTCTGGAATCGCCCCAGTCTATTGTTCGGTACCCATAATACAAGCAGTCCTTAGTATCCAACTGAGCAGTTGGTGTGTTTGTCTGGCGATATTTATAACATTATTATTATTTGCATTTACCATTTTGAACCTGACACAACGCTGAAGATATAGGTAATTTTATAAAAACATAACTGAGCTGTCTGCACGTAAGTAGAAGTTATAAATATATATAATATGCTATTTCTGCATCTCTCAGCCCAAAACAAGCGTTTTCAGAATTAATATCTATGTCTGTTTAATTTTGTGGTCCAATTTCAACAAGCGTGTTACAGTTTGCTGGATCGACAATGGGCACATTATGTTCATTGTGGGTCCAGCAAAGTGGAAGATAATGCAAAACCTATTAGTTAATATCAGGTATAATACAGTGACCGTTTCTTGAATCAGCAAAGAAGAACTACCAAAGCGATCGCTTCTTTAATAACGTAGTAGAAAAATTAAGTGGTTTTGTTCTGATCTCATTGGTCGAAATTCCACATTCTTGAGAACCTAAATAAGTAAATTTACACTAGCAATACGTATTAAGTCAAACAACACAATTAACATGTCACAGAATTTATGTTCCGTGAAGGGTTCATTACACGGTATTTCAACTTCGATTTTTTACTGCGTCATAAAAGAAATATCACCATAACGAGTCGAACGTCGGCAATATTACAATGCGCGGCAATAAATATGCATCGCTGTGAATAAAATAATATACAATTAACAACTTTTGGTGCCAAATTGGAACAAAAATCCCCAATTATTTAGAACGTTTTCATTCATTTACAATGGCTACGCTAAATGGACGACGAAACTTTAAATAAATTTGGTAGATAATATTTGTGACGTCATAATACTGCCTATAGAGGTTATGAGATGCTGTCAGTTGCGACCAACTAATATTGACACAATCAGTCGAGCATACCCGACTAGTATCAGTATTTATTTTCTTATAGGTTTCGCCGCACCCATGCGTATATGATATGATGCCTGCGGCAGAACAAATAAGGGCATCTACCTGAATTATTTTTTGAGCTGGCCATGATACATTAGATCAGCAAACTATCTCATGGAACATCCGCTCCAAAGATTCTAATCCCACTTGTCATTTTTTTCGACGCTGTTTTTTCTCAATGCCAGTTTTTTTAACAGGTGCGGCGGTAATTCTATATGTATCATATTTATTGCCAGCTACCACACATCAGCGATGTTTGACAGGTTCATTTTACAAAAGGTGGGCATTTAATAAACAATAATGGCATTTTTAGTGAGGCCTGCCATATTTTACGGCGTGTTTATTGGTCATTGTAGGAAGTTTTGCGGTCGGTCGCGACTCGCGGCGGCGTCCCCGGGACACTAAACATGATTCATCTCCTCAGGTACGAATTATCTGGCATTGTTCACGTCCTTACGGCTTAATAAACGTGAAGTATGTCCTCCTATTTCGGAGGCTATTGTGATAAATATGTGAAGTCAAAAAACAATGCTATGAAGTACATATTGGCGTATTTTGGATGTATCTGACAAATAAGACCGTTTAATTGAAGAATCTTATTAGTACTCAGCTATTTACTTGAGTAGAATCAATTATTTATTTACTCATACTTTTTTCTTCTTGGACTCACCATAGGTAAATTATTTCAAGCCTCAAAACCTCGTCGTCGGTTTCAACTTTTGAATCAGAGATGGCAGTATTGGCAGCCACCGGCAGGATTATACAGTCGGATCTATTACCTGCTTTCCCAGAGGAAATAAAAACTTATCAAGGAACTTTGTTCCCGGTTATCTTCGGGGCAAGTAAACACTTTTTATTTTATGACCACCCGCAGTTTTACTACCGCAGAGTTCCTGTTGCAGAGTTCAGAAAGGTTTGGTTCGCATGTAGTGTAAAAGTGACAGAAAATAGTTACCGTTAAAGGGGTTGATAGGTAAACTACTTGCTACCTAGGTGTCACGATATCATCGTTACAACTCACCAATTCAACCTTAGCTTACTCTGGTTGCATCTCAAATCATATTTGAGAGGTGCTTAATTTGACCGTGTCATAAAAATATGCAAAACAACGACATATTAAACCGTTAAGTAGGACTCATATGCTTAAGTAGCGTTTGAGTATGAACTTAAGTCGTCGCTTGATATGCCATTTTAGGAGAATCAGAATCAGAATCAGAATATTTTTTATTCATGTAAACCATTATTGTACAGTACTTATGAATCGTCAAGTTACATAAACATTATTCTACTGCTTTACCACCCGTTCGGAATGCCGTTCCTATGGAGAAGAACGGGCAAGAAACTCCATGAGAGAGGAGAAACCGCGTTCTATGAGTGAATCATTTACGCGAACAATTAAGACTGACGACGTACGAAAAATATTAATCGTTAACGCAAACATTAATTCCAACTATTTTATCGAAATTAAAACAGTTAAGAAATTCTATAGGTATACAAACTGAAAAAAAACGAAAACAATAAAATACTGAAATATTTCGAAAGAAATCTTGATATTCAAAAACTTTGTTTTAAATATAACCGTGAATATTCATTGGCTATCAGTTAATTATTGAAACCTTGTAGTTTTTAGGTTGTAATTAGAAAAGTTCTCAAATAGTCTCAGTAATTTATTCATTGATGTGCTAATTAAGGTGCTCTGTGGAGATGGATAAACCAGGTTATTATTACAGCTGTCTACTCCACCAGCTGGAACCTTTACAATGAAAACGAGCTATTTTACCAAATTCAATCCCCTCCCCCCCAATCCTGACTGTTCTATCGTAAGTTGGCGACCAAAACCACATGGGTAACTCGTAACAGTACCAAATCTATAGATGTAATAAAAATAGTGTTAAATATATTAATAGGGCCAACAGTAGGTTATAAAGATAACATTGCCAAAGTATTAAATCAAATTATTAGATATTTAAAAAATTACACTCTATACTGAGCGCATGGCCGAACGCTACTGGTTCTCCTTGTTTGAAAAAAATCAAACATTATTTACACAATTATTTCATACATGAACATGATCTATATACCTTACTGATTCATCTGTTAAAATATTTTACACAATGTTTGTTACAACTTAAATATTCGGGGATAACTTTTTTTAAATAAATCGCACTGCGTAGCTACTCCTCAATACAGCCTATTTACAACTTGTAATCATCAGAAATTATGTAACTCAGTTTATTTTCGAATCTCACTAAATATAAAAAAAATATAAACAGAAAAATAAAAAATAAAACTTAAAAATGATATGAAAACAAATTATGTATCAGAAATTGTAATCGTTTGATAATATTTACTATTCAGAATAGTATCGAAGACATGTGATATTTTTTTGTCGATGCCGATATCAAGTTGAATATGACGTTTTTTATCGTACAATAGCGAGGCTTTATCCACCGATGACTTATTCGTGAGCTATTCAGAAAACAAATCAATAGACAAAATTATCAAACGTGAACCTAATACATAAAATAAAATATAAGTAAAGTATGTATTCAAATCAATTCATTCGTAATTGAAATTTCAGTATCAGGGAGCTGATCAAGAAGGAATCAGTGATATTGCCACACTAGCACAAATTATTGATATTTTACATTTTATACATTAGCAGGTCCTGACATGAACTCTAAAACAAAGGGCAAAGGAAGGTATATCCTTTGATTACTTCACTCAACCGATTAGGGCTCCATATGCATCGGCCATCAATATGCCCATCGCATGCTCAATTCACATTGAAAAACCCATACTTTATAGCAGTACCTTTACTAAACCCTTATATCGTACTCCCTTTCTTATCTCTTATAGCTCCTTATCATCTTTATATTCCTGAACCCTGTATTTTAGGATAGAAAACAGGGCAAATGCATTGTCCTGCCCTTGCTAGAAAATAAATCCTCAAATGGGTATCACCGTCGTCATAAAAATAAATTTATAAGGAAGTCAACTGTATCGGATTGATGGTCGGTATAGACAATTCTAGAGTTTCAAATTTGCCCTTGCCAAATTTGTAGCCACCCCCGCTAGCAAGTACCTATAGAAGATTCAATTAACTATATGTCGAGAAAAATCTCTGTCATATAAAATTTTCATAATATAAGAACCAAGTTAAAAATATTTATAAATCTATACTTATTATTATAATTATGAACACAATATTTTGTGTGGAAATTATATACTTCTTGAGATTTATATAACTATAATTTAATTAAATAGCACTTTTTAAAACAAACGATGCCAAGGAGGCGCCATAGAGAAGCTAGAAAAACCATAGAGAACATTATGTATAGAGAATTTTCATAGATTATTCCCATAGTCCATCTATACTAATATTATAATCTATACTTATATTATAAATGTGAAAGTTTGGATGGATGGATAGATGGATGGATGGATGGATGGATGTTTGTTACTCTTTCAAGCCCGAACGGCTGAACGGATCTGGATGAAATTTGGCACAGAGATAGATTATAGTCTGGAATAGCACATAGGCTACTTTTTATCCCGGTAAAATGTATGGTTCCCGTGGGATAAATGTTTTCATTTTTCATACTTTTTATCGCGGGTAACACCGCCGGGCGCAGCTAGTGGTCTATAAAATCGTTTATGAAAAACAAAATCAGTCTTTTATAAAATAGTTTCTTCAAAACAGACACTCGTTTGCAATTAATTTCAATGAATACTAAACAGTTGCGAATTCCAATATCAATCGGCGAAGCTCCGTAGCGAATCAATTTATTAGTGAAACCAGTAGCTTAACAGCAGCCGACAGCCGATACAAGGGCACCGTCTAGGTGTTCATTTAAGTCAAGATTGAACTGGAGATTAAACAGAGGATGGTTTTGCCCCCTCTATCAGTGGACGTTGCAAGGGAGGAGATGAAGCGTTTCGCGCTCAAATGGAAGTACTTCTAATCGATTGCAGAAACTTTTCTTGTTCAAATACACATCATTGTTTGTTAGATAGTTTATAGTTTAACGACGTAGTTGATAGTTCGAGGACCATATTGGTACATTTGGTAGTTACCGTAACACGCTTTCTGTACCGAGGGTCATGGGTTTGATCCTCATACCACGTTTTGTGTGATGAGCGTGGATGTTTGTACCCGAGTCATGGACGTTCAATATATATAAGTGTGTAATTTGTATAGTAGGATTCATTGTATGACGCGCATAATACAAACGTTGTTTAGTTTGGTACCGTACAGTTATAAGAACACTGAGGAGCATATCAAGGCTATATTTTTGAAAGTTATATGTTTGAAATATAATCAAAAGAACATCTTAAATTCTAACTTATTAACACGTGACCGCGTAGAAAAATGTATTCGTTCTCAAATCTATCGCATTCTCTTTCTTCCTTCAACTTAAATACGGATATGCTCCTCCACACCTCTCTCCAGGTACAATTTCTGGAGTAAACGCTTATTCTTATATCTTAACCCAAACGTGTTGTCGAGGGGCATTATACCTCCTTATCGGCACTCGTTAGTCGCCCCTAATAAAAGCTCGCCCCTCTAATCTCAAGGGCTGTTGCAGCTCTCAAATTTAATAACGGCGAGTTTAAAAATAGAAACAATGAGACCGTTTGTTCACTGCAGACAGATAATAAAAATACATTTCCTTGAATTTGTTTGACACCCCTGGAACACGGAAGGAGACATTTTCTTGTGCTTAACATAAATCCTTCCCTCAAACCATCGTCAATTTGCGTTGGGGTCGGTTTTATGCTGATTTCGTTGATTACCGATATTTACGCGTTAGCTGAAAGATTAGATGAGATTACAAATTTTCAAACCTTTGAGTGTATGTCTAGTTTTTCTAGAGCTTCAATAAATTCTTTATTCTACTACTTCACACATTACAAGTTAAGGGCAACACTGTTCTCTCCAATTATACTTATTATATGCCAATTTCTGAATAATGGGGTATGATGCCTTAGTATATTCTTTATCTCCACATTATCTAACTAGAATGCAAGTATTCATAATATAAGCGAAATAGTAATGAGACATTACAATACTCCTTTCTGCTATTAACTCTACTTCCTGACGTAGAACACTGCTCACCCTACCAGCGGAACGAACGTCACACAGAGAACGTGAAACTTTGATAATGTGAAATTTTCCATTGTTCAGCGCCCCACGGCCCGCTGATATTACCCATTCTCGGTTCTGCTGATTCACTGTAAAAGGAATACAGGCTTTGAGGATGTCGAGCAGGTGTACTTTGTAACTTTAACTTAAATTCACTGTGGTTTGTTCGGTATCACTTTTCTTATCTAAAATCACCCTACACATCGATGTTGAGTAATGCATTTCTAACCTGGATTCCATAATACGGTAAACCAACAATCATTTAGTCTCTGAAGACTTCGAGATAGATATTTGATCACTAGAGGGACTGTAATGCACTATCAGAATAGTCCAAAAAACTTTATTACTTGTTGCATATAGTCTTTCGCTAGATAGCCTACGCTGCTTATTTGCCACTTGTTTTCGAGAGCACATGGAAAGAACGAGGACATTATTCCATCTTTGACGTCCAACATTAAAACTTGCTCGCCATCCTTACACTCTGTGTGTCACATACCAGATCACAAATGGGATCCCGCTAATGTGGCCTTGAATCACACTGTCCTGGAGCGTATTAAATGAACATCAAATGAATTGTCGTTTTAAGTCATCCATTACTGGCCCTAGATTTATCATTTTGACGCCGAGTACTTAGTGGATTTAGTTTACTTGGGACCATGCAGAGGGTGTTATAAGTGTTGCAAAATTAATCAAAATTCGTTAATGAAAATGAAAACTTGGTGTGCCATGTTTAAAATCGCCTCCGTCTTTAGTATTAAGTTTCGTTGATCGTCGAGTCCATATGAAAATAGACAAGGTATATATACAAATTGATATACAATGTTTACAGAATAGGTAAGGACAGAAAACTAAATACATATGTAGTCTAGGTGAAGATGGTTTGATGTTTATCTCGTCACACCCTCTAAATATAGTCCATATATTAAAATTACAAGTTTGTATGCCTTCGAAATCGTGTTTACTATTATTGTAAGCTACTTTTGTTTTAAACACACAATAGGATCGCGTAGGAAGTGTATTGTTCGAAGGTGTGTATCAAATGGAGGCTACAATATATCGACATCAGAGCGAGCAATAATATATTGAATATTGATAGATTTTTATAGATTGTACCTTAAAACAATAGGTCATTTGGATATTTGAATAAAGTATATTTGGTTATTTTGACTGTGTAACCTGCTTAATTTAGATATATAAGCTGCGGTACCCACTTTATATAAGCACTAATAGACATACATAAAATTATGGTTAAGGCTTCTATAGAAATAATAATAAACCATAATGATCACCTACTTTATTTTTGGCAATATTGTATGTTATCCTATAAAAATGTTGCATACATATCGAATGCCACAACACGTGCTCACCATAATGTTGCAAGTTAGGTCCTATTCCACCAAGTTGGCAACCTTGAAAAGCAAGTCCCGTTCAAGTTGACCCGAGGGCATCGAGACAGAGGAACTAAACAGCTAACTTGTACAATGCTTGCTTAGAAAGCCACGATATAGTTTGCACACGCTCCTATCACTCGTGAAATTATATCAAATCTGTCAAAACACAGTCACAGGACTGTGTTTTGACATAATTTAGTAGCCATTAGAAACTAGTTCAAGAGGCGAGATATATTAAAGGATCAATGCTAAAAATCTAACCAATATTATATTTACGTATTGCGGCGAAATCCAGCGTTACGTAAAATCTTATCACTAAAATGTAAAAAATATTTTTAAAATGAGCAATGGAGTTTCTTGCCCGTTCTTCTCCATAGGAACGGCATTCCGAACAGGTGGTAAAGTTATAGCTTAGCATCTTGTAAACATTTTGACGATTCATAAGTAGGAGTACAGAACTTAATGGTTTACATTAAAAGAAAATATTCTGATTCTCACTATATATTTAGATTCAGAAAGGTTCATTCATTATGGGTAAATATTTTGCCGCTAACCGCATTTGGCATTTACAGCTTCCAATGAGATGATGAGCGTATGCTGTATGAGTGCAATCAGCACATAGTAACAGCGGATGAGATATGGGCCTCAGGTTAGGAAGTGCGAGAACTAAGGACAGAGGACTTCGGGGAGTCAGTTGTCATCCAAACATTGAGGATTTCATTTCAGGAAACGACAGCAATCTGAAATCTATCCTTCGTGATATCCTTAGAATAATATTAATATACCATAAATTACAAAATCTTTTTAACAGCCTTCCGAAATATCTTTACCATTCCTGTACCACGTTCTAATGATGGCTGTACAAGATTCCATGAAATTCTCTCACAATCCCAACTTTCAATATAATTTTCTGCCAAAGACAGACGACAGAATCAAAGTGGCATTGATCAAAGCTCGGCACCGCAATATGCCAATTTATCTTGAGATGATGTCGTCGAAGTTTAATTAGGTTCATTATACATGCCCTGTCAGTATGGCGTCATAAATGGATAGACTGATACTTAGAGATCTGATGTTGAAGCTGGGAAATGTTTCGGGATCTTTCGTGTTTAAGCTAGTTCAAAGTTGAAATCTCTATAGTAAGCTTTCCACAGAAAGACTATTTTATTATGTGTATAGTATGGGACGGATCTCTCTATATAATAATACAACACTTTAGTACCGTAAGAACAAAACGTGCGTGACGTTAAACAATTTAATTTTGTGATCAATTCTTAGACCTTTTCTGTGGTTTAAGTGAAGAACTGCAAGCGGGATGTAATGGTCAGTCTGAAATTTATAATTTACTAGACATGCGCCCGGTCGTAACTTAAAAAAATATTCTTCATACAAACTATGACTACCCCTTCGACCCACTTAGGGGTCGAATTAAAGACATATCCTCCTTAGTTCTAGACCTACGTTATATAAGAAAATTCTGTGCAAAATTGTATGATTCTAAGTCTGAGTTTTGTGCTGTGCGTTGTTTGTCAGTCAGCCGGTGCTGAAAATGTTATGATGTATCTAGATAATAATTTTGTAGATACCATTATTATAAGAGCGGGCAGCTTCAGTCTGCCTGTTTAAATTGTGTTATATAGAAACAAAGTGATAGATTTCGCCTGTAGTATTAAGTCTCAGTATCATATGGCGATTGGCCATTAACCGAGTTTACTTCCAGACTGCGTGCTTTAACAGAAATCATTTTTCAGATGTGTTAAACAGCCATTTTAAATGTACGAAATATTTTAAATCAATTGGAGTATAGATTCTAAATAACACCACGAAAGGGGCTTCCAATTGGAAAAAAAAAGATCGCTCGTAACTTGGCCCACAGCACACAAGATGTTCGTCCCACATAACAAACGCACAGACGTAAAAACAAACAAAAGCAACATTCATCCGACATCGGACACCTCGGTGTTGCCAGCCATTCGATACCCGATGCCGCCGACATACCCGGCTATCAGACAACTCATCAAATGACCAGGAAAATATAAGGATTTCGGTCTCGGTCATAAAAACATAGTATAGATTTTTATTACGTATTGAGTTACATTGATCTTGTTTTAGATTTTTATTACCGAGTTTGAATTTAATTCATTTTTAATTTGTTCGTATCCTGTGGAGCCATGGAGGCTTTGTTGACCCGTTATAGGTATCTGAAACAAAAATATAATTAAATTAACATTATAAAGTATCTGGCTTGAAAATGTACAACGAAGCGGTGTTTCTACGTAAAAGTCAAAGTCAAAGTCAAATCATTTATTTCGTATAGGCCTACGGGGGCACTTACAAATTGTCATTACATTTTTTCCTTAATACTACAACCGGATCGGAACGCGACCTCAACTGAGAAGATAAAATAAGTCTTAAAAGAAAACTGCAAAGCAAAGTTGTTCGAATTTGTATCTTTGTGGAGATACTTCAAGGTGTATTTTGCAAGCAATTGCTCGATAAGCCAGGTTAAGAAAATGATCCCACGGTATGAAAACGAAAAGCCCACGCATCAAATAAATGGTCGAATTCTGGCGTTTCCTTAGTTAGCCTATTTTCAAACATGACCAGTAACACAAAAAAAAGTTATTATCGAATTGTATGTTACACAACCCACGTAAACGCGTCACGCTATCACAACACGCATTGTTATAGATCTCTGCTCAGTACCATTTTACAACTTCATAGTTCATTTCAAGAACCATAGCCCACGCACTTTCAAAATGTAAACCCTATTCAGATGCAATAATGTTGATTTTGGTTTGGGCGATATATTATAATGATTAATGCCCCTCTATTAATTGTTCTCGATATCGTCAATGTAACAATGACCGCATGTAATGGGCATTATCGTAGGATAATGTTTTGTTTGTACAGAAGTTTATGTCGTCAAATATTTAGATGTACAATAATGTTTGTTGTATGACAATGCAGGCACAGTAGAGTGTGAGCGATTTATCTTTCGGGGAATTGTTTTATCGGTATTTATTTTTTCCGTAAATTAGAACGGACTGGGTAGGTTACTATTTTCTAAACTAACTTACGTAATGTTTAATGAAGTATCTTGGTATAGAGAGAGAGAGAACCGCATAGTTTGTATCTGAATGCAGATTTATGTGTGAAATCTTTATTTAAAATACTCAATATTTTCTCTCATACATTACATCTTAAAATGTTATTATCAAACTTCGGTAAGTTCTTTGAGGGACATAAAAAATATATTTTATAAATAAGTTAAGTACCAACAAAAAATCCAATATGGCCGTTTTAAACCGCACGCGCAACAAAATAAGAATCGTAATCATTACATTCGAAAGTCAAAACCGAATGCAGTCAATCAAACCGATGGAATACAATATGAAGTAAGATATCAAATATCTCCCTCGGTGTGTCATCCTCGGATCAATTTGAATTGAATGGTGCAATCTTAATTTCGTTGCAAACGTTCTGAGAACGTACCCGTACGAAATAATAAACAGTTAAGAAAGAATAACATGAATACAAATGACGATATGACTGTAAAAATCGCAAAATGCATGAGGTACCAGTAAATAATGCGCTTGAGTGACTAAACTACCGATTTTGGTATGACATGAGTTACTCTTATACGATATGGAAAAATATTAGAGCATGATGATTTTATAAAGTTATCCCAAAGTTATAATTAGTATCTCACCTGCCTCACTAGATCTAACTATTGAGTCGCCTGTACCTTATACCTTATTATACGATCGACGTCATGTCGTGTAAGTCGGTTCTGGAAAGAAGTCTTCTCAAGTCAAAAAGCAATAAACAATCCCCTTTACAATATCATTGCGCTACTCCAAGCCAACTCCATCTAACAGAATAAACCGTGAATATAAATGCACGATTAAAATGCAAAGTATAAGCAATTCCTGCTTATTTCCCAAACCTTCGGGCCAGTTTTAGCTCGCCCCTTGCAACGAATATTAATTGGCGCGAATGAAGTATAGTTCGGGGAAGTTGTCGTGACGACTACAGACCTAAGATGATTAATATAATAATTTCGCCGGACGAACACACCAACTATACGGTCCTACACTAAGCAACGCTTGTATTATGGGTACCGTACAATGGGCTGAGTGCGAACTCAGTATATAATCATCTATACTAATATTATAAATGTAAAAGTTTGGATGGATGGATGGATGGATGGATGGATAGATGGATGGATGTTTGTTACTCTTTCACGCCCGAACGGCTGAACGGATCTGGATGAAATTTGGCACAGAGATAGATTATAGTCTGGAATAGCACATAGGCTAATAAAATGTATGGTTCCCGTGGGATAGATGTTTTAATTTTTCTAACTTTTTATCGCGGGTAACACCGCCGGGCGCAACTAGTACTTATATACGTGAACATTACAATGTTTTTGAAAAAAAAAAATCTTGCATTCTCATGTTTCTGAACGGACAAAATGGTATTTTCTTAGTTAGAGCGAATTATTGGACACACCTTTAATATAAAGTATTATTTTTACCTTTATCTTATACTTACACTAGCTGTCCCGGCGAACTTCGTACCGCCTCAGAATCAAAAGTATGAGAAAAAAAAAAACATGTTTTAATAACTCCTCTGCTATTTGGGTCGGAGACAAATTAAATTAAATTCTTGAGTTATAAATGGTGGAATTAACAAAACTTTGTTTTATATATAAGGTTCAGTAAAAATAGTGTAAAATATTTTATTTTACGAATCAGTAAGTTATATGGATCACGCTGATGTATAAGATAATTGTGTGAATGCTGTTTGTTTTTTCAAACTAGGCGAACAAGTGGCGCGCTAAGTCCAGGCGTCATTTTTAAAATGTCAAATATTTTGATTTATTTCTCTGTAAATGTTTTTAACCTATTGTTGGCTCCGCCAAGATATTTTCCACTATTATTATTACACCTTATATATATAGATTTAAAAGTACTTTGTTTAACTTTAACTTAGTTTTGTTTGTAGCTTTACCTTGCTGTGTATCTTGCTTCAAAATACATGGCGGCATTTTTTCATTACTCCATTTACTTCACAGCATACTTAATCGTTTTATATATTATGACGTAGACTACATATAAATCGATGGAGCTATACGCCCCGCCATTTCTAATATCGCCTCTATTAATTTCCAACTTTAAAACTATTGTTATCCAACTAAGTTTCCGAACAGAGTTAGTGCGGAACTTGGTAAAGTGGGCAATAGATATCGTTAACAAGGCTTGCTAAATTAAACCTTAAGTAATAAACCAAAAGACGAGCTTTAGGTTTAATCTGTTATGTATTCCGACTCCCATACATTATCTATAATTATTTTCCTTAACCAATGGAAAATATAACAAGTAGTTTGTATCGTAACCCGTTGTCTATGTTCAATCTGCTCTTAGGCAGTCCCATTCGCAATTTGAGATTGTTTCAAGCCCATCTGCCGATTAATTGTGTCCCGCTAAACATAACATTGTTCAACTAATGATTCGTTAAGTTCTTAATACGCGATGCATATCTAACAAATCGAGTGTTCCTTAAAAGGCAACGAGTTCGATTTCACTCGAGTCAAAGAACCCGCCACAGCACAATCGATACTTATCGATATTATCGATACATAGTATCGAATATAAACACCCACAGACGAAGATATTTTTCCGATAAATTGATTATCGAGTTACAAGAACAATAGTCGGAATATACAATCTCAAGATAGGGAATTCTTTAATAAAAGCGCATGCTTTTTGCTGGAAGAGTCGAACAAAATGTTTAGATTTAATGTAATTGATATAAAGTAAGGTTAACTACATTTTATTTCAGTTTAGACATTTGACATGGTAGGTTAAGTTGCGGTTCCAAACTAGGTGGAAGATATACTTCCCTGTATTGATTTCTTATATTTACGCGAATACTACACATTGAAACGAACTAATCTTACGGATTACGGAAACGTCGGAAACGTAAAAACATAAAATAAACGCGATAAAATCCGTAACATTCGTTTCATTTCAACACTTACTTGTGTTTATACTCAATATATTATGACCGAATCTTGTACATTTGTACTCCAAAATTGCATGTATCATTGCTTGTTATCTTAGTTTTCTGACGTTTCCTAAAATCTATTGCCTTTTTAAATTGATTATGTTTGAGGTTTCAAAACGAATTCCTCAGTTAAAGTGATTTTTTTCATATGGTGAGGCATGCCTCATCTTGTTCAATCATATCCACGTAACTGTTGTATTAGTATGCGAGGCATAATGCTGCTGATGCACGACTCTCGACGGTTCCTCACAGTGTAACGGACGGACAGTTATTGAACTCTACATGTTATATAGAGTTTGTACCTTGTTTTACATAGAACAACTTATGTTACATACGATAAATAATTATAATAATAATATTGCCAGACGAACACACCAACTATACGGTCCCACACTAAGCAACGCTTGTATTATGGGTACCGTGCAATGGACTGAGGGCGAACTCAGTATATCACACTTATTAAGATATTAAACATCCATGACTCGGGTACAAACGTTCATGCTCATCACACAAAGCTTGTCCCTACCAGGATTTGAACCCGGGATCTTTGGCGCAGGAAGCAGGGTCACTAGCAACTGCGCTAATCAGGTCGTTGCAAGTGCTTTTAATATAAATATTTCTTACAATCCTACCTCGTGTACTCTGCATCAAGCACCTTGACATACACACACAGACACACGTCCACACCCCTATACTATCCACACAACAAACAACCCCCACACACAGTCAAGTCACTCTACACTATTTTCTCTCGTAGCTGATAACTTGGACCGTCTCTACCAACCAACATTTTCAGGGTTACGGAGCCTGCTATGACATGTATTGACGTACTAAAAGGAGCTGTTCCAAAAATGATGTGACGATGATGATGTTTAGATAAAAAAAAAATATTTGTTATAGTCTTGTTCATGTAGATAATAGGTTAGAGCGAGATAGAGATAGAGTCCTGTTTACGAGTGTGTTGATATCCATAATTCATAGTTGAATGCTCGCCTCGGCCCGTGGCCGTATAAGTTATTTAGTGCAAGAAGACAATGACCACATTTATTAGGACATGTTCACAACGATGTAGAGTTCTTTTTTTTTTATTACATTATAGCCAAGTATTTGATCTCGATCTCACCTGATGGTAAGTGACGATGAGATCTACGATGGAGCATACTTGCCTAGAAGGTACATGTTCACTCTCGCCTCGAACACTTGTCTGCTCTACAGGTTTTTTTTAAGAAGAGCTAAGAAACAAAATAGTTATTTGGAAGGGCTAACTAGACTGCTAGCTGGTAGTAATTAAGCGCTATAGTAATTATTTCGGTATCATGCTGAGTTTGGCCCTTTTTCTGCGGGAAAAAATGTACGCTTTTATACAAGGTGTAACAAAAATTGTGTAAAATATTTTAACAGATGAATCAGTAAGTTATATGGAACACGTTGATGTATAAAATAATTGTGTACATTATGTTTCGTCTGGCGATTTTATTATTATACTAGCTGTTGCCCGCGACTTCGTCCGCGTGATATTTAACAAAGACCACCGTTGACAACAGCCTGCTCGCGCGTTCTGAGCCCGCGGGACGCATTGCAGGTTGTTGCTATCAAACTTAATCAGGCGCTGCGCTACAACATTGGTTTTTTTTTTTTTGTGAGATCCAATTATTTTTTCTAAAATAAAAGTAGCCTAAGTTACTCCTTCTTACATCAGCTATCTGCCAGTGAAAGTCCCGTCAAAATCGGTCCAGCCATTTCAGAGATTAGCCGGAACAAACAGACAGACAGACAGACAAAAATTGTAAAAAATGTTGTTTGGGGATAGGTAACGTGTATACATCCAAACGCACTTAGTAAAAAGCGGTTATTTTAATATTACAAACAGACACTCCAATTTTATTTATATGTATAGATTATACTTTTATTTATATTGCATACCTACATTTTACAGAGTTAATATTTTTATGTCCAATCTAAAAGATTCCTTGTCAGCGTATGAACATAGTTATAAATTAAGTGTCCGTTCTATTTTATAACTGTCATGTTATACTTAACTGTTTATCGAAGTTCACTCTCGTCCTGGGGCGCTATGGTACCTAAACGAAAACATTTTTATGTTTAAACGTATCTTCCATGTCATTGTTTTGATTTAGAGCACAATACGTTATATTCCTGATAGTTTTATTATAATTTAGCTGTCACTATGACTGTTTTGTGATACGGCTTACATTACAGGATAATTAATGTTGCTTATTAACAATGGCTATGCATCTCTGCCTACCCCTCCGGGGCTACAGGCTTGATGGTTTTATTTTTTGTGTAAAGTATTAACGGGCCATGTTTTAATGACGAAGAGGCTAGTTATACGAGTAGAAAATATACAAGGTGCCACAAATATACAATGAGAAGAAATGTCGTTTGCAAACTAAACATAGTATTGACCGAATTTCGGTCAACGTGGAAAATCTCAATCGAGAGTACTTAGCTAGATCCGCCCGCCGTACCGCAATAAAAAATAGCCTATAGCACTTCGCAGCTTCCTGATTGTTAACTTTTTTTTTTGAAACAGATCAGTAAATCTGCAGATAACCCTTTACATCCAAATGCAAATATATACATGCAAACAATAGGCAAATAAAAAGTAACATTCGCGTCACCTTGAAGGTATGAATATTTCTTTCTCCCGGCCACCGCTAAAACAACTACATCCATCTGCTCTTATCTGACACTTTATCTAAGCCTTATAAATCTAACCGTAACGACTTTAAACGCTCAACCCTCAGAATGCCGTGCATGTTGCCGCTCGCACCCCTGGTCTCATAGACCCGCCCACCGCAAGCCGCCGTTAAGATACAGAAGACAAAAGCCGACTTTATGCTTTGCCATTGTTTTAGTATTCCCCGTAATTGATTTTCCATGTGCAACTCGTAATCAGGGTTACTTTGATAATAAGTTCAGGGGTATTTTGGGCTGATAATGCAGTTTTGGGTTGAATCACGCTCGTCTGTTATTCGTCACGGAGAGATATATGGGTGTAATTATAAGATTAGGAGCTACTCAATTTGGTGTTAATTTTATTAAGACTTTTAGGGAGAGAGAGAGGTTTGAGGAAGAATAATTGTTATTGATTTTTGTTGAAATTGGTATTATTTACTTCTGATATAATACTAGGGCTAGTATAATAATATTTATAGCAGTTTGTAATAGCCCACTGTTGGGCATGTGCCTTTCCTAGATGCGAGGGGGAGTGCTAGTATAATATATTAAACATATTATTATTTCAATGAAACTGTTGCTTAAAATTTAATCCATTATGCAGTCGACAATATACAAAGATATTGTATTTATTCCATAATGTATCTTTAGAACTGTTCGCGTTACATCCACTGTTGAAGTCACCGAGTTATCTTTTTTATTTTTCTGTTAATAATTTTAAAAAATATTGGATCCTAAAAAAATCGATTTCTCCCTTAGTTGACGAAACAAAAAAATATTAAAAAAAACTGCTCAACGCAAAATCGCAACTAATGAAATTATCACAAGTAAGTATAACATTAAATAATGCCGACGGCTTCACTCGTCGCCGCAACGCGTAATTTGAAACCCCTTCGTATAAAACTGGTAAGGGTTGATTTTTAAATGTCGACCTTAGGCGCAAAGTTTTATTTCGATGGTCGGGAAGGTACGAGAAGGGCCGTAACACTATTTAAGGGTAGGTTTATATTACACAGATATCTGGGTCTGAGTGCGTATGCGCTGATCTATAGATCCAGTGATTCTGGCCTGATACACCAATTCAATCCTTTAATAAATTGCAAAATATAAAATTGCTTTCTAATCCAATAAAAATGTTGAAACAAAGTTGAAACAAAATCAAGGTTTTATCAAACTGATTAAGTGAATATTTAACCAGGTATTAAGTACTATATATTGTTCTCGGCTTCAATGAAACCAAATTATAAATGATAAGTAAACTAATCATTAAAAATAAAACATTTACTTCGGGCTGAATTATTTCTTTTACTTCACAATCTGTCCGACTGACACAATAAATAAGTACGGAAAGCTTACAGTTTTTTTTTTATTATGGACTAATCTTACAATCTGATTTTCTAATTTCTGACCGATCTGATTAGATTTTTTAATGTTTAAGGCACACTGACTCGTTGCATCTTAATTTAAACTACCTCGCCTTAAGAGGTAGTTTGCTTATTTTTCTCGGGGCTTATGTTGTCTGTGGCTTGAAGGCAATAAATTATTCGCGCCCCCGACACCTTGCAGGGGACGGCCGGTGATAGCGTCATTTTTATAAAAGTGTAATGCGGTTCTCTTGTTGTGATTGCATCTCACTCTGACAGCCACCTTTGTTGGTATTCTTGCGATTTACTGTCGTTATAAGTATTGTTGGGTCTCTATTTAAGAATATTAGATATTTAAAATCTAAGGTTTGTTCCTTGACGCTTTATAACATTGTTGTGAACTGGTTGATATCTATGCACTTATGAGATCTTCTATATAATATAAAACAATGTCGTGTTAGTTAAACCATTTATAATTCAAGAATGAGTGGGCTGATTTTTATGATATTTGATTGTTTGAATTTGTCTTCGCCCTAAAAACGTTGAAAATTTATAGATAATTTATTTTCGCATACATTATATTCTGAGTAGGTACGAAGTTCGCCAGGACAGTTAGTACTGAGTAAATACCTAACTCCCAGGACGATAATCTAAATTTGCAAAAGTTAAAACTAATTAAATATTAATTATACTTACCTAATTTAAAATAATTGTATTCACCGTTTTATCGTATTATGAATTTAGTATATTTAGGCACGAATAGACAAAGTTTCCATACCTATTACTTACCGGGCACATTCATTATTTTATAGCCACTTCAAATTGATAATTTCATTTGTGACTAATTTTGTTGCTTATTCACAAAAAAAAAACTCTTTCTTGACGAATTATTTTTTGTTACGTCACTAAATAAAAAAACGAATTATAAAACTGTGGCCTTTGAGAATTACGTTAATTTATAACGTAAATAATAATGCAAGGGTATTAAGTTCAAAAATGCGACCACGATAATAAACCTAAAGGAACCTTTGATCTAAGAATTAAGAGATTAAGCTGAGTTTCGAGCTCGTTATCTCTCTGGCTTTGTCTAAAAAGTGGTGTGATCAGAGTGTATCGATATTCCCGATTCATTCGTTTCAAAAGAATGAAAATAATTTTAGTTGAAAAATTTTTACAAAGTTCAAAGAAAAATTGTAATAGCAAATGTATTTTCTAACTGTCAAAAGTGTACTTTAGTTGAGTTGACGACCTGATTAACTCAGCCAATGACCCTGCTTTCTGTGCGGAGGGTCCCGGGTTCGAATCCCGATAACGACCAACTATGTGTGATGAGCATGAATTTGTGTACCCGAGTCATGGATGTTTAATATCTATAAAAGTATTATGTAATTATATACTGGGATGGCCCCAGTCCATTGTATAGTAGCCATAATACAAGCATTGCTTGGTTTGGTGTGCTTGTCTGACGATATATATAAAAAAAATCTTTTTTACTTCTTTTTAAATCTAATTATCAGACTAGGTAGGCGTTAGGTGAAATCGAGAATCTGCAAAAACAATCAAATTGTATTGCGTAAATTATCGTAAGAATGTTTTGGACAACCTTACATGTAATTATCGACTGCAGGGCGTTCGGTCGCAGTAATTAGGGCTAAATTAAATGATGTTGTGCTTCATGTCAAAATGGCCGCCGGGCCGAGCCGGCCGCGGCGGGACACGCATCAGCTCTCTGCAAACACTAATGCATTAATCGAGTATATCGACCCGTAATGTAATAGTAAATTGTTAAGTAATCAACTGTCGACTTATGCCTCGTTTAAGCTGGTCAACAGGCAAAGAAGGGCGACCTTATTGAAACAGCTTAAGACTAAACTAAAGTGCGTGCGTAGATCGGACCGCAAGTATCAACTAAATATGAGGGTCCCCCGTCAAACTATGAACACTAGGACGTCAGCCACCTCAGTCCTCCCGTGACCATGGTTGCTGTAAAGCAGCCGAAACGTCGGGAACGTAAAAACAAAAATAAACGCGATAATATTCGCGTAAATATAAGAAATCAATAAAGTGCCTTAAGGTAATAATTATCAACCTCAACAGGAACTGCCTGGAAACATTGATGGGCTCATTGCGCATTAGAAAAAAAAACGAAAACAGTAAAGTGCTACAGGGCCATGACGTGCACAAAAAATAATAAAAAGTTCATCTTAAACCTACTGTAAAAGCACAATATAATTTCTGTTATACTACATATATACTTTTATACGTAAACCTACATATACCGACGGACTTATGTATGATTAAATATGATGAGACTAACTATAACAAATACTTACACTAAACTCAATAAAAGTATTTATACTATCCATTTGCAGTATATTCATTAGCGCTACAAGCTAAATTGTCACCCTTTTATTCATATTACGGTGACACGATGCACTAATTTGTTATACACAGCATACGCTGCATTAACGAGGTCATTATATGGGGTGTCATTTGAACATATTAAGCTTATGGGCTGTACAGACCACGTGTACGAACCTAGATATGAATGTGACCATGAAAAATGTCATAAAGCGAGGACAAGTTGCGGACAGATTTAATGTTAGTATGTCTGAGCAATTTTTCGATTTTTACTTTGAGATATTACTGCCGTCTTGTCGGTAAAAAAAAGCGTAATGCAGAACGTACTTAATGCAGCGTAAATGGCGTAAAAAATTGGTCCGAATTTCATATGGATGACGAACTAGTGGTCACGTGATTACCGACAAAATATGTATTTTGTGCACTAACTGTTATTTTTAATACCTGCTAGTAATCTATGTTCGCTCAGTCTGTACATGGCCAAATAAACACATGTTTATTTATCGTTTAAATACACGTTGTTCTATCAGTAATGTGTAAATTATTCTGTGAAATGCCGTATTCAAATAACTGTTAGTCTATTTTAGGATCGATTATAGAGTCCGACAGTGATAGACAGTCAATTATAATGTTATTTAATATGAAAATAGCTATTAATAAGAACGCTCGTTTTAGATATTTGGTTCTTCATATTTAGTTTTCCTATTCGAGTATAATATTCAAGACAACACACAATTTATGGATTTACAAATATATTTTTATCTATGGTTAAGGTAATATTCTAACAAGCAGATTTGTAAATCAAAACCTTTTTTACTCATGCAGACCAAAAGAGCACATACGAATAATCAGAATCTACCATCAGTTCGGGTATTGGTGCAACTGAAAAGAGCCGGCAAGAAACTCAATGCTAACTATTTTTAAGTGAAAAAGGCTGGCATATACTCCCAGGAAAATCAACGTTGTGTGAGCAGGCAACACCGTAGTAAATTAAAATTATACTTCAGCTGTACCCAGTTATTAAATTAAAACTGATTCACTTTCATTTTAGCGAATCCAGCTACGTGTCTGTATCTGAAAAAAAAACGATTAACCGAAATGGGTAGCAAAGTAGTAAATGGTAGGAATAGTCCTCCTCTTGACAGAAAGACCCGAGCGAGAGGTGCCCAGTATTGAATTATTACCATGGGCAGATTTAAAAGATCTCATAAGTAATTAAGCAGTAACTTACTTATTTAAGTCCCTTCCATTTTCACTTGCTCACTCATTTCCGTCACATGTTACCGTGTCAAAGATCGAAATTTAAACATTTAAAAAATAATATAAATTAAAAAAAGAATTCTTGATTACAGACAGACAGACAAGCTAATTACAGAGTAACGCCACTCCCTGTGAAACGTTGGACAACGGACCCCTTAATAGGTGTAATTACTGCACAATTTACAGGTTGCGAGCACGGACGTTTCATTTAATTTGATTTGATTGTCACCCTTTTCGACGTTTATATCATTTCGTATGACGTTTGCATTTAAGTTTTTCGTTGTTCGTTTCGTTGTTCGGCATTTATTAGACTTGGCCAAATGTATAGTTTATTATTAAAGTATCATAGGACTCTGGTGGAAGAAGGCTATCAGTATTACGGCTATAAAAGCCTTTCTTGTTGCTTTTTGACTTAGCTTGAAAGGCATCACACCGAAGCAATTATTTCCCAAATCTACCGTGTTCTTTAATAAGACCATACTGTGATAAGATGCACGATGCACGACTCACGAAGCTTATTTCCTGGTTTAAATTACTGATACTAATACGACTAGGTATTAAATTCAAGACTAGGTATTAACATTAAAAAAAATAGAACCGAATTGAGAGCCTCCTCTTTTTTGATGACGGTTCAAAATAGCCCCCGTTCTTCTACAGTTCATAAGAGGTCTAATAATACAACACTGGTAACTTCATTTAAATTAAATATGTTTTCCACACGACAACATGACTACTTTGACAATGTTTTGACGACTTGTCATTAATCACTAATTAGGTACTCAGTGAAACTTAGTATCATCCTGCCTGGATCAGCATTTTAAATAATAAGGAATTAAAAAAAAAACACCCATAGCGAGTTACGTTATACTAATACATAAGGTTCGTTATACGAACCCACTCGTTGTGTCGATACAGAGGTTATCTTAACATCGGTACCCATCTCAGTGCGTTGATTCGATGATCGATACCGAGCCGAACAATTAGAGGCCATTAGACCAGTTTGTTCGGTATCGTTTTGTTAGTCAGACGCTATGGTTGTCGTTCATATGGACGTGGATTCGAACGCCATTTGAAATTGAAAAAAGACGGTGTATCTGCATTTAATATCATTATGTGAAGGCAGAATTTCGAAATTTCTTTTTTTTAATTTATGTTCCCGACAAAATGACAATTGTGATATTATATACAATGATTACAAATGCGCTAACGAAAAGCAGGTTCAGGGTTTAGTATAACCTTTCTAAATCCTCCTGTGTGAAAGGAAAATGGACTGGCTTGTTGTAAGTTTTAATAGCTAATATAATATAGTGGTATTTATTGCATTATGTACCGCTAATGGTTTTCGAAATGGACTCACATGGATTTGATTCGAGTGTAGTTGACCTTGCATGTTCGTTTTTTTCCGTTTTGAATCAGCTTTCTTCCGTTTGGCCAGCGGCAACTACTTTGCAAAAATAATTATAGCGTCAAATAGCCAATCACCTCAATAAATTTATTTAAACGAATAGTAAATTTTGTTTGAGGTTACGTATCGGTGTGATTGCAGTCCTTGCGTAGGTTACTCGGTTCATGTCGGATCGTATCTTCGGTTGTATATTGGTTCACTATCACTTGTCCGCGATATAATGAGATACGAATCAAATCTTTTTTTTATTCATGTATGCCAATAAATCACTTATAAATAGTTAAGCAGTCGGTTAGACAACCGATCATATAATTTAGAAGAATATCCATCCATCCATCATTAGAAAAGACGTGCACTGACATAGGCCACCTTCAATGATCTTCACACGTACCGTTCCTCCGTCAAACGCATCCATCGGCTTCCTGAGGCGCGTGTGATGTCATCGGTCCACCTAGAAAATCATCAATGGATATATAAAACTCTACATATATTATTTTATATTTGTGTCATAAAAATGAATAAAATAGCGCTAGTAAATTATGTACAACAAAGTAACAAAAAATATAAATTAATTACTAAAAGGTATACTCGTTAATTAAAAATAATAATTTACAAGATCTGTGCATTGAAGATAAAAATATTTTCAATAGTTTAGTGCGTTTAATTACTAAAGAAATATTTAAGGGCAAGTACTACGGACGACAAAAAAATGTATATTCTCTATATTATAATATATTATCTATATTAAAATGACCTCAGCTATCTAATCTAATGAGTAAGAAGTTAAAACATACACGTACCTACCTCGCCGCTTTGCAAGTTATAATCCTTAGTTAAATATGATTCTCAAATTCTCTCAGATCTTAGTTGTAGTTTAGCATTTTGTAACAATTTCGAAGATTCATAAGTACTACACCTAATTGTTTATATGATATGATGTTTATATGAATAAAAGTTTGAATCAGATACGTCTGGGGTCAATTTATTAAATCCTCTTTAACAAATTATAGGTTTACTTAAAAGTTACGCGTGAACCTTTCCCTTAACGCGGCGCTGTACCCTGTGGCACCGATTATACGCCCACACCGGCTTAACTAACAACATTTCTAATTAAGGCCCTTACTCCATTCTACAATACACCTCTAAGCATCCAATATTAAAATATAAGCTTTATTTATCGGAAAGTTCATTTAAAAATGTTCAATGCAAAAGTTTGAAAATTTCAAACAAACTGTTTGTCCCGTGTTTGGAGAGTATCTCGAAAGTAATATATTTTAAAATAGTTTTGTTAATGATTATATTTTACATAATAAATACTGAACAAACAATAGATAATATTTGAAAAATTAATTCTACTGCAAGGCGAAAATATCTTCTATATACGAGTATATAACACAAAATCATGTTAGTTACACCATTCATAACTCAAGAATGTGTGGACGGTTTTTATAATATTTTATTTTATCTCCTGCCCCCCGAATAGCAGAAAAACTATTAAAACATGGGAAAAAAACACCAAAAAGTTATTAATTTTCTCATATATTTAATTTTGAATTAGTGCGGTGTTCGCGGGGACAGCTAGTATATTATAAAACTGGTAAAAAAAATCCCTGTCGACCTAAACAAATCAGTAAATTTTATTTAACGATACAGTAGAGTACAAAAAACTAACATTGTATGAAAAGATTTTTTTTTAATACGCTAATAAAAATTAAATATTCTAGCCATTACCATTTTTCTTTATTACAAATTTGTACATTCTATGTCAACTGTACCTATCAAAAAAACACTGTTTTACTTTACTCAATTTACACAACTCGTTAATAAACTGAATCGAACCCATTCTACAACACTAACGTTGTTCAAGCATGCGCGGGCGCAACGTTTTGTAATTCTTTTGTTCTAACAAGACGTGAAATGCCCATTCAATGGTAAACGAAAGGCTTCTGGGTCAATGCGCACTTGTTTGTTATAAATAAACGTAACTTTGGAGTGTATACAATGTTAGTACGTACCTTGTAGTACCTACATAAATTGTACGCTTGTTTTGTTTAAAATTAACCGTTTGGTGGGCCAAAAGTCGTTATTTAAAAAAAAATTAATACTCCTAGGGCTTTCACAAAAAAGGATTAATCTAAGAAGCTGTTTATTTATGGATACAGCAAATATTCTGTAATTCGGTATTTAATGATACAGCACGTCAAGTGCGAGCTAACTTGTATGGAGAATTGAAAAGCGCCTCTAGCGGACGGTATTTAAAACTTTCAATTCTCCATATAAAATGTCTAAATACGTTAGACTATTAAGTATAAGGCTAGCTTACGAATAATCTCGTACTAGAAGTACTGCAAAATTAAGCAGGTTAATTTAACTATGTACCGGTAAACGTAGAAGTCTGATTAGCATTGATCAGTTTTTTAATACTTCATCGACACGAATATAATGGATCTGATTATGGTATTTAATGTGTCCCTGTTTTTTCTAAAACCAGATAAGCGTTAAAAGTAATTTAGTAAAAAATAAAATAGATAAGAAGTGATAAGCTATGCCCAAATATGCCCTTAATGGCTGTCCAAGCTTCTAACAGATTACGGGAAATATTTGTGTAATTTGTCATGACTTAGATTTCTAGTTACCATGAAGCTGGTACTTCGATATCAGTTTTTATTGTAGGCCACTTGTTATTGCTCAAGTCTTGCAATGCCCGTCATGGCCTTGGGACAATATTTACCACAAGTAACAAACACCAACCCCAACCAATTTACTCTTTTTCTTGTGGGCAAGTCCTCATGGATACCCGCATACCCTGGAGAGGCAAGTGGGTTATATGAGATTCCTACCGACTAAACCCCACGGTGGTCCTTCATCCGCCTTAAGGGGGGGGGGGGGGGGGGGGGGGGGGGTCACTAGAATCTGACACCAGCGGTCCTCGCAAACGGACTCCTCCTATGCTTGGCAGCGGGGGCCACACCACCGCCGTCTAATCACGACTCCAGACGTCCCTTGTCAGATGGTACGGCGAGGGGCACATCTAAACAGCCATCAACACTAAAACTACCAACCTATCCTACTACAACCAGGAACAAGACTACAAGATTAAGACCAATTTTGGGCAATACTACAATCTTATCATTGCATACATAGAAACCAAATACAATGATTGCCCGCAATTCGCGTTCTCCTTTTTTCTTCTCATATATTTGACGGAGTTTCGTTAAAATGCTCCGCATTCTAATTACATTGGAAACTCATTAGAGCACCGTGAATTGCTGATTCAAAATTCTATTTTGTTTCTTTCACATTTCAAAACGGGGGCAAAGTTGTCGGAATGTGCTAAATGGCAGCAATTTAGGCGTCTTCGTGAAGCGGTGACTGGCCAGTTTGCTACGAGCGATACTATAATTGAGTGGGCATGGTAATAGCTGGCCCATGACGCATGGTATCGAGCTTTTGTTTTTGTCGAGTGCAAATTGACGCGAATTGGCATAATGATTGTGACAGTTCCTAGGAGTGTGTCATGATTGGTGATGCATGCACATCTGGGTCAGATGAAAGGGTATCAGTTCTAATATGATGTGTCACATTAATAGTACATGAAAAGAGATAAAGAAAGTCGTTAATTTTGCTTCTAAAACACGTAATTTCAAACAGGCGAGACCATAATATGACCAAATTGACGGTATGAAGAAGAAATTCTTTCCAAATAGCGTATTATTTTAGGGCCACTGCGTGCCATCTGTCAAATAAATTGTAGATAGGGTTTATCAGCACATGATTAAACATATTTTTAGTATGGTTACAAAACACTGAACTGAGGGCCGGTAACACCCAAGCCAATTTTTAAAAATACATGTAATATGAAATCCGAAATTGCCCAGAAGGGAAACTGTAACCACCCAATGCAGTGAGCCTACTGGCCTTAGTTTAATCCACTAGTTCAGGCTGTCGTCATATGACAGAAATGGCTTACTCTGTTTCATAGTTCACAGCTGGTCCATGCCCTGTGTTAAACATTATTTTTCCAAAGACACACATTTTTAAAGTTGAATGAACCGTTACATTCATCTTTGGCTCAATAATATAACTAACGCGCAACAAACTAACATTAAGCTGCACTTTAAAACGACATTACAACTAAATCAGAACAAGATAAAGAACAACAATACTGTGCTCCGAAACTAATGTGCCCATGTTTTAGTTGGGACATTCTGGCTTTCACTCAATACAACCGATCGACCAACAATGAAGACGTCTAAAATATTAAATTTACTAATTACGTTATTGAAAAGATAAAACGATTAAAGTGGTTTTTCATCTGTATTTTAGGAAATAGTTTCTGATGAACTGTCCAATTTGGAAACCTACCATACAAGAGTGTGTAAAGTTCTACGTTCCAGGCCCAGTGCCGCGTTCTTTGTAATGTACAGGTTTTATACCGGCCGCATTGATATCAGGCGATCAGAAGCCCATTGAACGTTCCCTCTGTTTAGAATTATAAGGGGAATCCAAAAAGCAAGACTTGTAGAACCCTACAAGGTTTTTGTTCCATTATTTGAAAATATGTCAGCTTTTTTTCATGTGATTTGTTTTTGAATGTTATGTTTAATTTTTTATAGATCTCTGTCCTGTTTTTTTTGTATAAATATCTAGTGACACACTCGGTAACATCGATTAATCAAAATGAGGGATCGACTTAAACAAAAATAGGTGCATCCATTTATTCTCTATCGGCTACGAGCGTGTGGGCTTCTTCACACACGGCGTAATGGTGTGTTCAGACTATAGAGCTTGTTAGTTTTAGTTAACTTATTAGACGCCTATTTTCAGGAGTTTTCCTTAAAATGGCTATTACTGACTAATATATTACATACCTTTGTTTTTAAATTTTTATGGGTCTGGAAGTTTTATATGCTGATTTAAATTTGTGTTATTCTTCGATTGCGCAAGTTTCTGGATTTATGAAACGTTTTTAAAACCCTTAGCAGATTGCGGGGCCTTAGATATATTTAACTAAATATTTATATTACTTAGCCAGTTCTGTCTGAACATGCCCAAATAGTCCCAAGATTCTATTCATTAATAACTCCTAAGATAATGATTCATGCTCCGCAATGACCCGTCACACGAATATAACCTTCATTCCGTCGTATTAAGGTCTTGGCCTCCCGTAATTTATCTTTCTGCACTAGCGATGTTATGTTTGCAGGCTTATAGATATGCTTACAATTTACCAATAATAATTTCTCATTGTCTGTTAGTAGTTCTTTTATTCCTTTTGTTTGGCCGATCGAATCTCCTGAGTAATTTTTATTGTACTAAACAACTTAATTAGTGAATACTTTAATAAGATAGATGAACAAAGAAGGGGATTTTCCTCTGTAGCTCGACCCAAAATAGTCATAGCGTGATGATATACAGGTGATTCGGAAGGGCTATACTACCATGTGAACCATCTTTAACGTGTTTGCAATTATGTTAAGTATTTTTTTATAAAATTTTGTTCCCGACAAACTGAGAATTGCTTGTTTTGCAAATCGAAATTCTGACTTCACATAATGATTACAAAGGGCTAAAGAAGCGTAGGTACGATGGCTAGTATACTCTTTCAGAATCACGTTGTACACCCTTAGTATCATACTCTATATTTCGAGAATAACCATAGGCTATCCAATAGTAGAAAACCCAGAAGGTAAGTATATGAAATAGGTCCAGTAGTTTTTCCATGATGCTCAAACAAACATACCTACAGTAATTATAAAAACACTTGATTTTGATTCAGAGATATCGAAATAGCCTAATCCTCATTCCAGTTTCAGTTTAATGATAGTATAAACTTTCCGTCGTCTAACTAAATTAATGTAATAAATTCCGTTAGTAATCATAGTTACTTATATAGAGACGAGGTATGACCCTATTTAAATCATATCTGTTTGTGTGTCGACCTGCCCACCTGACAGGTACGGTACGGTACGTTACGTGACCTCCATAAAATTCGTCCAGCTATTATAGCCCATGTCACAATGCAAGGTTAATCGTGTGACTAATTGGCAACTTCGCTTTGTCCTGTTCTGTGATGCGCGTGCATTGATTTCTGATAATACATAATTGTGACGTCACGTTTACGACGCGGGAGACTATTTCTGAATACCAATCAAACCATATACTCGTATATATCACCATAGTGTAATTGTTCTGGCCTTTTTTTTACTTTTGGCAATGAAAAGCGAAGACAGACCTTCACATTGAAATAAAACTAATTTTACGGATTTTATAGCGTTTTTTTATGTTTTTACGTGCCCGACGTTTCGGCTGCTGAAACGTTTTATTGAATTACGAAGTCCCGATGAATAAACTTTTACTTTAGTTAGACTCACAGACTTATTAGAATATATAGACAAGACGCGGCGTACGCTAAGAGTGAAGCCGAAGACACTCTGGTCTATCATTTAAACAACTTGCCAGATTAGAGTTTTTTCAGGATTTATTGTTCTAACAAGGCTGTGTGTAGACTCCGTTTGATACATCAATGGCTTTATATAATCGCGAAAAAAAAAAACGTGACAACGTTGCCGGAAATCACGAGGCTTTAATTTTTAAAAGTGAGGTCGAGGCACCGCGAGACCCGCGCCCGTGCAGCCCGGAGCCGATTAAACCGACGGTGTAAAAATAGATGGCGGATTGACCCCGCGACACCGTGGCGAACACGAGAACCTTATTGTAATTATATCTTCCGAACATTCAATAGGCCAAAGGAATTCCATAATTCTACCATTACCTATCATCATTCTTCATGGCCAAGTAATATTGTACGGCTTCTTTGGAGCTTACCCTTTACCATAGGAGGGTAAGCTCCGTAGATGGCAGTATGAATAAAATTCAAATAGGTATATAAAATAACGTGTCTACATTCATAAGCCATCTAAAATAAATGTGTGTGGCACGTCTACTTTTTTCGAAATTCAAATATTCAAACATGTATACATCGATCACGAATGTTTGTATTGTACGTATTTTCAATAAATAGCAAAGAGATCACGAACGCATACCTGCATATATGTCAGCCATGACTCAACCGCCGTCCGAAGTCGAGAATAGTTAGGTGGTAGTGTCCTATTATATATCAAAATTCTCTTAACATCACAAATTGAATCTCTGCGAAAGATTCCGCTGAACACAGTGTTCAATGTTAACCTTAAAAAAATCCAAATTGAGACTAAGAGCATGTCAGTGATCATCTTAATCAACATCACCATATTTCCTTTTATATTAGATATATATTACACGTATTCACACACGTTACTGCACGGTGTGACAGTCGGTCACATAGAGTGCGCTTCCTCTGCCGCTCTCCAGGCTACATCAAACGGGCCGCGCGGTTCAAAGCGCGATCGCCTGCAGCCATCGTCTGCGATTACATCGTTATGCTCGTGTTATGTGTGACTGGACGCACTTACCTTTAAATGTTCGGTAATGTATCCATCGAAGATGGCGGTGGTACCCTGGAGAACAATTTAAGTGTATAAAACAAAATGAATCATCAGTCGCTCAAGCGCAAGCTTTTTACGAAGCGTTGCGTAATGTAAGCGGGTGGACGACTCTTATGATACCGTTTTGCGACTTGAAAACATTGAGCTTGTGATCACTGCTTAGACCTGGAACCTTAGTTTACCTATAGCAAAATTTCTTGATTGGAATTGTTTTTTTTTATTATTTGACGGTGGGTTTTCAGCCCAAATTGAGCGGAGTTCTGTGCTCCGAAACGCGTCACAGTATTTCCGCTAGATCTGTTACCAGCCTGAAAGAAATTTCTAAAGCTGTATTTCAGTGCATAACTTCTATTGTCTCTTGAATCATGTGCAAAAGTCCTTATAGTATGGGCCATTTGAGATTATACCAGAATAACGGGTACATACAAAGATAAGATACCATAGAAATAATTGACCGGCCCATGTCGGTCGGTTGGTGGTTGGTCGGTCGGTTCCCATGGTTCGGTTATGCGTGTTACTCGTTAGGTTTCAATATAATGATCACTGAAAATGAGATTCACCATGAACTCCGACAATTCCAGAGTTACGATCTAAACCTTGTTGCCAAGTATATCACGTATAAAAAGGAGGTACTTAGTGTCTTTTTAACAGCAAGATGAAAGCAGCCTTTCAAGAATCTCGTTCATTGCAGCAATGTTTCAAACCTCAAGAATCATAAAGTAGACCAGTGGCGGTCTCTTTTTGATTATTTTATGAGCGTTTAAGTAGCTACTCACTATTCCGAAGTGGGTCGTATAATACTAAAGGATTACCTTTTCTTTATTTCTGGCCGGCGAGATGTTTTAACAGTAAGACGTTCATCACTTATTTTGCTACCGGTTTATTTTTTTAACGTTGTTGTTTCATACATAGTAGATATAATTGATAGAACTAGGCGATACTTGGCGGCAATCTATTGTTAAACAAATGGGGGGTGACAGACAGTTTCTTGATCAAAATCTTAGAGGAGTTCGGTGTTGTTGGCTGCTTTCATTATTGATGAACTTGTTTCGTTTATAATTAGAAAAGTCGACAAGCCGAGGGTCAGTGGTGGGTTCCACTTCTCCCATTTGTTTATCATAGTAGGTAGTTAAAATGTGGCTGCACTCAATTATCTGCTTCTATCTCCCTCTCTCCACGTCAAGAATGAGCACTTTGTCTATTTTGTTTGTGCCATCGAATAGCGCCAATGTCATAGGCATTATAGATGTTAAATCTGAGGCTAAAGCTGAGATCACACAATACTCACATATGTCTGCGCAGACATAAGTTGGCGCAAATGAGACGTATAAACCTAACGTTTGAAATCCGTTTGCATCTTGTAACAAGGCGAATAAACTCAAGATGCTTGCTTGAAATACTGTACTGACTTTTGAGACTTGCTTGAGCCAAATTCATCTAGATGTAGGTTTTATCACAATGTCAAAAGCAAATGATTCTATTTAAATATCTTTTTTTTAATAATATATAAATTACGTGTCACGGTATTTGTCCGCTATGGACTCCTAAACTCCGATTTAAATAAAATTTTGCACACTATGCGCAGTTTTATCCGACTTGAAAGATAGGATAGTTTATATCTCAATTTATAATCGCAAATATTTAACTATAAAAATATTTCCTAGAAATAATGTATATGGCAAAACAACGTTTGCCGGGTCAGCTAGTAATTCTATAAATCAGAACTAGAATTTAAACTCACGGGCTTTGATTTCAAAAGCGAAGCTATTAGAAAGTTAAAATCCCACTGCAATGCAGATAAAAACAAGATTAAAGAAATCCATACAAATTTTCGTTTCTTTAGGTAAGCTTAATGCCTTTATAGTTTGTGTAAAGAGGTCATCCGAAAGATTGGTCCGATAGCAAGTCTTGAATCACCTTGTTCGAAACTAGACTCCCGGCAGCTTGGAGTGGAGATTGCGATAATTTAAATGACTCTTAGTCTGTTAGTTTTACCAAGAAGTTTGTTATTGGATACGTATGTTCTTTAAGAATTTAAAAAAAAACGACTTCATCTTTAAAATGCTTCATAATAGTCCAGTGCTAGTTGCAGTCTCCCATAAGTGGGACTATAAAACGCTAGTATAATAGATCAATGAATATATAAGGAAATAGGATCATTTTTATCCCAACGTAATCTAACTGGACTAACAGCAATATAATAGGTATATAGCCTTTTTTTATTAAAAACAGCTCTGTAGATTCCATAAAAAATACCTATTTAAATTATAACTAACATTGTATGATTACTGATTTCTAATATTTACGCGAATACTACACATTAAAATATTAATATCCATAATCAAGCGCACCATTGCAAGACCTCAAGACACTGTGAGCACTATCTGCGTAGATTGGACCGCAAACAACCACTAAATATGAGGGCACCGCATTTTTTTTTTTTTTTTTTTTTTTTTATTACATTATAGGCAAGTATTTGATCTCAATCTCACCTGATGGTAAGTGACGATGAGATCTATGATGGAGCATACTTGCCTAGGTAGGAAGGCGGCAGTAGATCGAGACGCAACTGATCTGACCCGCCATCCATGAATGGCAACACCGAACATCATGCCGGAACACGGCTAGGCCGCTTGGCGACATGGCTTTGTTCAGTGGGTGGTGACTAGCCACGGCCGAAGCCTACCACCAGTAGAGTTGTCACCTGGTTGGCACCACCCAGGGTCACGTGTAGGGTATCTCGAGGGTACTTAATTCTCCTACGGACGAAGGTGACTCGACCCCAAACTATGATACTAGAAAGTCAAACATCTCAGTCCTCCCGTGACCATGGTTGCTGTAAAGCAGCCAAAACGTCGGAAACGTAATGAACATAAAATAAACGCGATAAAATCCGTAAAATTAGTTTTATTTCAAACGTATGATTACATAAGGAATCCGTTCATGCTGATATATTGTTTCTGAAGTTACAAATCTGAAGATAAACAAACGATTCATTTAACAATACACTCGCCCAGAAGTTTCAATGACGAGTGCGAGAATGTTGTTGCTCACGCTGTCTTAAAAGTTTTGCTTTGCATTTTAAGTTTATTGTGAGTACACCTATATGTAAAAGATACTCCATTGGTGGCTAGATTATAAAATCATAATTTAGTAAATGTGTGAACGGATAAAACGGCTTTCCTTTCATAGTCCAATTTATTTTAGATGAGTACCTACATATTTTTATTTAGTTTTAAAACAATATATAGTACTTACACATTTGTTTTTTTCTTTACAGGTCAGTGAAATACATGTTTAAAGACACGCTGCGTAAGTAAACAGTATTTTTTGTTATTTATAAAATTAAGTTATGTCCTGTTTATTGGCAGAATCGTATTGGGCCTAGTCTCAATAGACAAAGGCCAATAAAAGTCCTGTTTAGAAACTAAAATCATAAAAGGATTATTTTTTATTTATGGTTTTTACAACTTATGTTGGCAACACTGAGCCTCTCCCTATAACTGCTCTTTTCACGTAACACTATGTAAATTATTATTAATTCAATAAATTAAAAGCAAGGAAACTGAGATACAAGTGTTTTAACAATCCTAACACAAGAACACATATAATATCAATACTGTCATGTAGTCATGTAAAATAATATGAAAGATCTATCTATCAAGAATAGAAATCATTACGTTATCCTTTCCATTCAAAACTGAAGATAAAAATGTTGTATAGTTGACATTTTACAAGCGACGATACAATCAGCGACATGTCTCGAGCATGTTGAGAACTTATAATAAAATCGGTTGAAGGAAATGAAATTTGATGTTGCATTTCGTTATATTTTTCACGGTGGTAACACTTGCGCGTGACGCCAGCGAGGTGCAGCGTCGCGAGCGAAAACGAGGAAAAGCAAAGTAGTTGCCATGCGCAAAAATAAAAGAAATTTAATTTAATTCTCTTTGCTAAATCGCAGCGTAAAGTTTAGCTTGTCTTCGAGTTCATATTTAACATTTTAATGTATTGCACAGCGTGGACACAGTATTTTTAAATCTTTTTTTGTATCTTGCAATTAAATAAATAATTTATGAGTGCTGATTTATAAATGTACTTAGAGAAAATTATAGGACTAGCTTTGACTAGCTTGGACTGAGTGATGTGTTTAAGTTTAAACACATCACTCAGTTATGTACCTAGTCCTATAATTTTCTTGTGCCCATAAAAGCAGGATAATATCGATTGGAAACTACTTCGTTATTAAATACGGCTCCCCTTAAGATGAATCCATGATACCCCACGCGTCACGGGGTCGCGGTGGGTGCGAGGCGCCGAGGACCGTGATGTGCAGGGGGGGGCTATGTCCAGCAGTGGACGTCTTTCCGCTGATGGATGAATGGATAAGGACATCATCACAACACCAGAGATAATACTTATACTTCTTCATCGTCTAAACATGAGACCTTTCAAGGCATAAAAATACAATATTAGTACTTTAGCGGAAAAGGGAAGATCTTCCAGCCAGGCGGGTGGTATGCCTGGCGGGGCGGCCGCTATGCCCCGACGGTTATTGTCGGGATCTTGTATATATGTTACTTGCTCCGAAAACTCTTATAGCGTGATTCAGGATTGTGACGTCAATTGTCTATTGTTCTGAATGCTTCTGCAATGCCATCTGCGTAGCTTGTGGTGCGGTTGAAGTGGTCGCTACAGTACAATAAATGAAAACACGATTATGACACCAATAAAAGCATGGCCTTCTCCTATTAAAAGACAACCATCAAACTTCTAGCATTAATGTAGTATTACTAACAGTCCTTCAAGTAAAAATAAATAAAATCAACTTTTAAACTTTTCAGTCTCTAACATTTTAATAACATCAGTGAACAACGTGTCTAAATGAATTCATTGCACTCTGGACTAGTGCCAAACATTTTCATGAATGAGCACTCTCCTTGCTTTTTGTTTATATAGCTGTACATATACCTATCATTCCATTCTGCTATTCATCTGCATTCATGGAGTAACGCTATCATTATCTAGGACGGATTGCCTGCTACGCTGTTTATTGAATGCTGAAAAAATACTGAAAACTCTAATACTAGTTTTCTTATTTTAATTTCTGTGAAGGTTAGCTGTTTTTAATAGCTGCAACGCTGCAATAAACATATTCGAATAAAGTTTAGCTCAACATAATAGCTGTTTATCGAGCGACGACCTCGCGATATGAAATTTTTACATCTAGAAAAACGCCACGGGAGGATAATAATCTAAAACGTGTGGCATATATCATATAGAAGGTGAATTTGAACCTTGAAAGAACATAACTCACAAACAATACTTGTGTTGCCCAAAACGGATCTTTTAAGACTTACCACGTACCTCGTAATGTTTGTCTCCCACGACGAAACCCTTTCAAACTATTCATACGATTTATTTTTCTAGACAAGAGATATAAAATGTGAATCTATATATGACATTGATGAATTAACATTACATTTTCATCTATCTGACTATCCTAAAATTTTGGAATTCTTGAAGCTTTAAATTTACGACTGAGGCTTTGTTTTTGGACGCTTTATTGGTTGCCCGAACCCCTAACATTTAATTGTAGTGATTAACCATACAATCAGATAAGCAAAGCGTCCAAAATCAATCGTTTGATATAGTAGACAGGTATAGTAATGTAGGTTTTTTGGAAAATTACCTACATTTATTTGAACTGGAGCAGTATATAAACCTAATTATAAATGTAAGCTAATGAGTTTATTCTGCCAAATATAATGGCTGTAAATAGACGAGTTGGCATGAGGCCGTATATTTCAGGTTTACAAGAAATACTTACTTATAAATAATTTATTCTATCAGCCACGCCTCCTAAAGACCCTCTGTCAACTGAATCAATAAATTCCGAAGAGGCTCACCAAACTAGCTAAGAAATTAAGACGTTACCTGATTGTTAGTTTAGGATGTCACCAATCGATAATTCTAATTAAATTCTACTGCGAACTATTGTCAGCCCTTGCTGAGACGCAGGACGGCTCGGGGGAGCCGCCCTTCATTGCTCAGAATTAAGTTATTGTCAAGTTTATTGCACTAATGTGTGGGGTTAGAGCTGGCGGTGTGTGATGGCGCGTTGGTCGAACGTTTGGAATATACGTGGCGATTAATTCACGGTGTAAAGTGCTTTTGTAGAATGTAAAGCTGAACAATTACCTGCAAAATTGTAATGAATAATCAAACTGCGAATATTTTTAATAGTTCTTAATATTATAAATACTCTTAAACTGAGTGTAGTCTAAACATTGCGTCTTTTTTCTTGGAAACGTGTTAGATCTGATGAATCTGGCGTAATACCTGTGCCGACGCACATTTTCTTTGAAAAAGTAACGAAATAGCATAAATCCTATATTTATTTGAATTTAGAACTTCGCAGTAATGAAAGAGGAAAAAAATAGTTTTAAAAATCGAACGGAAAATTTAACTGATCGTCTCGCTCGCAATAGCAATCGATCGCTTCGATACGGTCTAGTGTGCACGGGCCCTTCGCCACGGGCCCACGGCGCGCGCCACGGTACATTGGCTCACAAATTGTGATAAATATCTATACACTGTGTACCGCGCCGTATATGACGTATCATCCGTATTGTGGCTCGTGATAGTTGGGGGACCCGTAATTTGTATTTGTGAAAACCATTCGAGCGAAGTTGATGAATTGAAACTTTTATACGGCGACATGGAAGTATCGCGAAGTCGTGTGAGAAAATTTATTGTTGTCAATAGTAATAATTCTTCTAGCTAAGATTAATGTAGGTCCTCAGATGGAGACCTACAGAACAGAGGTGATGGATGACAGAATAATTGCAAAGAAAATGTGATTATCATGAATACAAATGGCACTGCGACAATTTAGTTTTAGTCCATCCTGTATTCTTCAGCGCAAAAGGCAGTCAACGAACTCAATACAATTTATTTGCCACTATAGGTGCTTCCGCGAACACGATCCAATTAAAACCGCGAGTTTGTACATTTGTACCAGGGGAACAGCACACTTAGGATGTATCGTTGAATGTTCGTTGCTTAATCATTGTACAAATACGAAGGGAAAAATTAACAGTCGCGTAAAGGAAACTCTGGGTACTCACTTAGGTATATTGTACTGGTAGATAATTAAATCCGCGAATAGAGGTGCTTTGCCGCTAAATACGTAGACTTAAGGATCAAAATTGTGGCAATTATCTTAACGCGTGTGCTTAATTAGTATCTAGGTATATACCGTGTCCTTAATGAAGCTACGTAGAATTAGAGGAAGGTAGCTACCACCCATCTCATACCGTCGTTACTTATTTATATGCGGGGAATCTATATAAGGGGGCGTTTTACAGGTACTCACCTAATATTTGATGGAAGTTGTATAGCGTTTTCAAGTGCTAGTGAAGCAGTTTCACCGATAAATCGTAAAATCATAGGTTCTTGGTATATTCAGCCAAACCAACAAAAGATGTTTAAATTGAAAGCATGACACGCAAAAAATAATTAAATTTAAAAATCTACGTATTTATTTTAAAATTAGAAAGCTCAAGACACCGTGAGCACTTTCTGCGTAGATCGGACCGCAAGCAACAACTAAATATGAGTGTACCCCAGTCCATACTATGACACTAGGATATCAAACACCTCAGTCCTCCCGTGACCATGGTTGCTGTAAAGCAGCCGAAACGTCGGGAACGTAAAAACAAAAAATAAACGCGATAAATCCTAACTTTTTTTTATATTTCAATTAGAAAGCTTTTATACAATTATTATATATATGATAATTGTTAGTCTTTCCTAAAACAATACATTGGAAACATGTAATTTTGGGCGCAATCAATCAAACCCTAACTATCACTCAAGACACTAAAGTCAATGTCATACGTTTCATCGCGTACACTAAGTCTGCTTCTAAAAAGGGCAGTAACAACTAAAAGCACAGTGGTGAGTGACAAGTCGATAAGGCGACTTGTCGACCGGCCCACCAGAATAACTCCGAGAAACGCATTATACAATTTAGGGTTCCATTAGAAGAATAAGAATACATATGCTGTACATGAAGAATGTTATATCCGCTACTGATCTGATTCATAATACTGATTTGCTAGCAATTGACACCAATTCTGTTAATTCCTTAAAGGTTCAAATTGCTTATCAAACATAAACCTATGCACTTTCGGTAACAAAATATTTGAATACTTTTCATTATTTATTGGCAAGCACTTCTGATAAGCAGCCAAGCTTGTCTCACGCAGTCGAAATTTTCTCACTTTTAAATGCCTAAACTTGGCCATCTAGGGAGTGTGTTTGTCCAACTACCCTACCGACTGGCTTAATCTTTCCCAGATACCTACCTCACTAATAAAATATCTACTGAACCCTCGATCACCGAGATTTACTCGCGGTCCTTTTATTTTCCGAATATCTGAAATTTCTCGGGACTTCTCTAATCTTAATGACTGCTCTACATATTTTTACTACCAGCGTTATCTTTATGTTCAATATTAAAAATCCTTCTATGAATCCGGCTTTGAATGATGTAGGCACGTCTATATATCGATGTTAATGGAGTCCTCAAGCTGTATGTAGCTTAAACTCAATACTAAAATGTAAAACAGGAAAATGATTGATCGGGTTGAATATCCCCCACCAAACAGGAAACGGAACAAGAGTATCGGAAATACGAATAAACAACTCGACTGGCCACTCAACGCACAATGTTACTTAGGTTATAAAAAAAGTAACAAACACTCACTTGAAGTGTTGTGCTCGTTATTATTAGCTGCAGTGAGTGCATGTATAAACAATGTTACAGCTAAACGCGCGTCGTGTCGCCTCCGGGCATATCGATGCGTCGACGATCCTTTGCCGCTTTTAAAAAGCTAACCCGTCCCAATGCCCGTCCCGCAAGAAAAGGACGGCTGGCTAGCACGTGGGAAGCGAATTCCAAACGCACGCACCCCCTCCCGCTACATCACCACCCCGCACCCCTCCCTTCTTCGCCGCGCGCACGCCAGTCGCGCGCCGACCACCGCATCGGCTACACATCTGTCTAGTCGCAGTGAAACAGAACCCGCCCCCGACTGTGCTTACCGTAGTGGGAACGAATACGTTGTGATTTGTTTTGAGTGTGACGTCACAGTGCAAGTTCTGAACGTAAACGAAATAAATGGTGTGTTGAGTGCACTATGAGGTTATTAACAACGTTATGAATGGTTTGGACCGCTGCTTCTTCGATCAACGTGAGTTTGTATATCGCTATGTTTGGGGTTTTGTTAATGCTGCATTGTGCGGAAATTCGTAAATTGCCTCGTTCGGGCTGCGGTTAGCGGGGGCTTTATTCTCGTGTAATAAGTACGTGCGTTGCCGCATTTCAGCGTTTTGAGCCGCTGTGCGGGTAACTTCGGTCACGAAATTATTCAAGTGCACCTACCTAATACTGTAAGGGCTTCGCTTAGATTGTGTGCATATAGACGTTCCTATCGGGCTAGTAGTTAGTAGATTCCTAAAAACACTAAGACATTAGGTAGTTTAGTGAGTTCAGTTAACTCAACACCATCACAAACAGAAAGGAATAATTATATTGTGTTATGTTTTCTTTCGTAGCTTCTACGAAAGTAATATAACAAGAGCGAATTCAGATGATCGGGAGCATATATTTGTCAATAAGAAAACTGAATCAACAAGAATCAAATCGAGCAAGAAATAGAACTATTGACCCTAAACTGAAATCTAATAGGCATCAAGAATCAAATCTATGAAAATAACGTAAAATTTTTTCATGCAGTAATTCCTAAAATCAGGAACGCACGCGATTTAGTCTCCAATGAATTGCGTGAGCTTATGAAATTAAATAAGGTACTTACACATCAGTCCAGTACTCCCTTCCAAATTCCAAGTAAAATTTGTTATTTATGATAAGACAGTCGCTAATGACAGCAAAGTCAATGATTTTATTTTGTTAAGATAAGTGAACAGCAACATAAATTGAAACTGTTAATTTATTGGTAATGATTTGTTCAATTAAGACGATGGGGCAAGCGAGGACAACGGGATGAATTGTGGAGTCATTGGAAATGATTTGAGGGTTAGGCACTGACCTGATTCATTTCGAGCACCATGAATTGATTCAATTCAATCAACGCTTGATGTTTAAAAAACCGAGACGCTAATTGAGACAAACGAAGATGAAATTTAATGACTGTCATGTAAGATTTAAAAAGCCTTGTGGGTTTTGTGTTAACACCACTTACTATATGTGGCACATTTTTTTTAAACTTACAAGACACGTTTGTTACTCTCCAGATCAGAGTAAAGAATAAGATCAGTACTTACTCAACACTGGGCGCAAATCCTTAACTTTGTCTAAAATTTGTTCTCGTTTTACCAATAAGAGCAGGAATCAATTTCCCTAACGACGCTCGTAATGCTTGTAAACATTTCCTAGGCATTATAATATCTCCGCAGATCTTGCTTATGTTTAATTTTACTTGATAACTACCCACTCTATGAACTGTATCAAGTTACACTTATATTTCACCAATCAAAATTAAAAGATGCAACACATTCCTCAGCCATAAACATTCATAAATTAGATTGGTTTCCACTTCTAATAATTGATCTGTGTAAATAAAACCGAGTTTGTAAATAAATCATCCAATATTGAGAGGAATGAACAAATATTGTATTAACATGTTCCTCGGTCACCGAAATCGATGGGCAATAAAAAGCAAACAAATCACACTCATGTTACCAAAACACCTTCGTGTTAAACACACATAAATCACCGAACAGTGCTGGCAAATAATAAAAAAGTGATATTTAAATAGTCCAACCGCGGCGCGGACCACCCGGGAGATCCGACCAACTTCGTCCGGAGCACGGACGTCCACATTATACTATCAAAAGATAGTTGGGCCCGCCCGTTTATATTCAGTTTTTACGCAATTTACATCTCCTCTATTCTTATTTTGTTTTCATTCTGTGATCCCAGTGGTGAGCAGGTTCCATTTGAATGTGTCGCGTGTAAACTGCCTTATCATCCGGCCTTTGTACTCCGTCCTGTTTTAAATTGGATGCGTCTCTATCGATTACGTTGTCCGCTACTGGTAATACAGATTTGTTTTTCGTTGTTTTTAATGTGCGTGAGTATGTTATATCAAACTCACTGGCTTTTAGTGTAGCATTTTACGTACTGTTGTCATGTTGTATTGTATGTTTAATTTCGGTAGCTCTATTAATTTAATCAGTTGACGTCACGTTACGTTGATGTTAAAACCTTTTTGCATGTACCTAATTAAAAAATTCTTAAACTACAATACTTTAATTAAAATTGGATCTATATATGTTTTGTTTTAACAACTCTAGTTTAGTTCCATTTACTTTGTGATTGAAATATAATTTTATCAGAAAATCTTACATATTGTATTCACCCTATCTTTATCCTCGTGGTACCTTAACTCCGACTACAAGATTCTATATTCAAAATAAACTCGTATTTAACTTTCTGTGACAGCCGAATACCTGAACCGAATCTCAACTATTTCCCCTTATGTTTCCGGTTAATTTAACCCGGGTCGGCGCGGCACATGCATCGAGCTAAAGACAACACAGGGACTCCCACGTATGCTGTACAAACAACACGCTTCCCAGAAAATACAATGTCATCAGAAACAAAAACAGTACACCCTAATTGGGCTCTATTAGCGTACCGTATTTTTTCCTTGTATTAATACTTAACGTCGTATTAGAAGATCGGTAGCAGGTTATTAGATGCTTGTAATGATAGTCTGCGGTGTATGATTTGAAGGTGGTCTTTTGATTCTCCCATACAGCTTGGCGAGTGTTTGTGTTGACCAAACAGAAATAAAATATATAAAAATCTATGAAGCAAAAGAGCTATCTCAAACTCCTTCGAAAGTGTGAGTAATCAATGCCCCTGAATATATAATTGACACAATTCCTGCAAACTGCTATAGCGTCTGCATTGAGAAATGTAATTTAGAAACTACAATTTCATATACGATTGAAATTCTCGATAGAGATTGAGAGAAGTCACTAACATAAGAAGCTGAGTAGGTATTAAAAAAGGGTAAACAAAAAATGGCTTGATACGACTTTATTGCTATTCGATGTGTTTGAACTCGGAAATAAGCTGAAATAAAAAGATACAAAAATGTTTATGGCTGTCAATAAAAGAGTTATGGTTAGGTAAACGTTCGATGTTAAAACGCTATAAAAACAATACTTAGGCTCATTGTTTGATGCTTAAACCGCGATCGTAAACTTTGGCCAAATTGGTTCTGAGGGACCTCCTGGTTTTATGGCAGTTTTTTTAATTGTAAGCTTCTTCGGATAAGGTCATATCTGTAATCTCTTTTAGTCTTATGACTAAAGTTCTTGCCTTGTATGGTATTGAGGTCTCAAATACACGAACGAGTACGTTGATCATTGAATAAGGGGATGATTCCTTTGAGTGTTAAATACTCGTAATCTTCAGTGGACTGTAAAATCTGGTTTATTTAACCAATTCTTAATGTTTCAATACTATAATGTAATACCATATTTATTAATGTGTTTTTTAATGATAGCCACGATATTCAGAAGCATGTCTGCTCAGCAGTAGAATTTATGTGTAGGGGGCGCTTGTTATGATTGTTAGCGGTTGCTATTATGTACTTGATTATATATAGTAACAAAAAGATTAGCTATTCATAAGATATCGAATGCTTATTTGAATGAGACAGTAAACGTTGTTACCTTATTTTTGAATAAAACTGCGAATGATAGTGAAAGGTATCAGCCAATTTGTTTTCCAATTCTCAAAACGGTTACAAAATTCAGATATTTTTTAAAGGAAACCTTTTATTTTAGCGTTTGTTCATTTGTTGATTAAATTATCAAATCCAGACTGAAACCATTTAGATGTTTATTGAATATTATTTGAACAGTTTTTTTATTATTTCGAAGCTCGCTGGAGTTATTTATTGCTCTAAGTTTTTTTTATCTTTCTAGGGAATGAATATAATTCAAGTTGTATGATTTGTGTATCAGAATCGGAATACTTTTATTCATGAAAACCATTACAGTTCTTATAAATCGTGAAAAATTTCACAACGTGCTATGCTACGACTTAACTTACGACTTTTGATGTTCGGTGCTGCCATTCATGGATGGCGGGTCAGATCAGTTGCGCTGCATGTGCCTAGAGAATGTAGCGTCTCTATCTACTGCCGCCTTCCTACCTAGGCAAGAATGCTCCATCGTAGATCTCATTGTCACTTACCATCAGGTGAGATCGAGATCAAATACTTGCCTATAATGTAATAAAAAAAAAAAACCGCCCGTTCGGAATGCCTTTCCTATGAATAAATATTATATCCAATGTTGAAATTAACCACCATGTACAGAAGTTACCGTGAATATACCATGGCATTACAAAACATTTTTAAAGAAGACCAATGCTTTGTTATGCCATTGTAAATGGACAGCATATTTTTAGGTAAATTAGGGGTAAATAATTTTAATCAAATCTTGCTCATCTCTCACATAATATTATTCTTAAGTACTTTCTTAAAAACCTAGTATGTATTTCTGATTATTTAATTAGCTCCATATTATAAAACTATGCTTAATCTCAACCATGCCCTTGCAAATCTACTTGGGACTCCTTTACAAGTTAATTTTAATCCCTAACGTTAGCAGAATTTGTGTCAATAACTAATTAGTCCCCGACATCTATTGCTCCACTAATGAATTTATTTCTAAAGCGATTGAACATTTAATCCATCTCAATGACTTGCCTTCAACCTTGGGGATACATCCAATTACTACAATTAATATTCGTATTAATTATTGAAGTACGTTATTAGTAAATAATGAATGAAATGAGATTCCTACGTTTAGCTAGAAAGTTTTTGCCGTCCAACTATTTATAAATAAGTACAGCTTAAGTCACTGCACCGATCAAGTAAGTGGTTGCGGATTTGTTGCTGTCGGGCCATATTCTATTTATTTTTTATATTGCCATTTGAATGCTACTGTGATGATATAGTTCCCGTAATACAATTGTTGCTAAGTTGAGGATCGTACAGTTTATCGGGTAATATTTATTAAATTATTAACTAGGTAGCTTTTGCCCGTGGCTGCGCCGGCGTCCGCGCTTCGATTGCGCTTTGCAGCTCGCTACCCAATGGTCATAGCGTGATAGTATCTATCTTTTGAGTTTAAACCATACGCTATCCAATTGTGAAAACTCTGATGAAATAGGTCCAGTAGTTTTTGCGTGACGCTCAAACAAACAGACACGCAGACAACAATTAGAAAAATAATCATTTAGATTCAGAGAAGTATCTATTTTGCGTCTTTTTACCAAGTTACTTGACCGCCCATGTGGCCTTAGGGGTTGAATTAATAAACATCCTCCTTAGTGTACCTCTAGGGTGCTCATAGATCCACCGGATCAGGCTGTACTTACATTGTCTGGCAGTCAGTCAGTGTTAAGAATTTTATTATCATTATTTTTACTTATTATTCTCCATTCTCGTTGGAACATATGCCCGGTATGGAAATCGTAATGAAAGTAAGACATCTCGTTCACACACCTAGGCGGCGGACACGCGTTTCCATGAATATATGAATTGCATATCGCGCTCCACTATTTTTCAATTTTCCGGGACAATACACGCGTTGAATGGATACGAGTCATTAGCATACCAACCACTCCCTGAATTTAGTTACATGTCCTTATTTTGTCTGCGATGGAAGTAACGTCTGTATTGTCTGTATTATTCACACACACACACACACACACACACACACACACACACACACACACACACACACACACACACACACACACACACACACACACACACACACACACACACACACAAACAACATGCACACGTCTCCCGCTTCTCATTAAATCTATTTTTAACTGACTTCAAAAAGGAGGAGGTTCTCAATTCGGTTGTATTTTTTTTTTATAATAATATTTGGCCTCCTCATGACAAGCTCGCGCCTAGTATGAGAACCACTGTTATATCTTTTGTATGTGATTATGAATATATTTTTATGATTCGACACTTAACTGAATAATCATTATATTATTGTAATATTAGAAACATATTTCAGTGTAAATATGTTTGAGTCCGTACGTTGATCTGTTTCTCTCTTATCGCTTTTCAGAATATCACTGAGAAAAGTACGCAAATAAATTAAAGATTTGATTATTTTATATTTATTTAACTTTGACACTTAGTCTATATCGGTCTTGGCCTACTATTGTAAAAGAAAAATAAAGTTTTTTAAAGTGGTAATTATCTCATACAGTTAGCATTTCGTATGAAAGCACTTAAGTCTTAGTCTCACTTCAATAAACGCATAAAACATCATGATGCGTAATTATAATCGATTTTCAGCTCCATCGGCTCACAATAATACATTTTAACATCTCCACAACAATGATAAACGCATCAAAACGTGATAACGCAGCGATAAATGATGTTTTCGAAGCGCAGCTAACTTTTTTAGTTCGGTGCCCCGACGGGTTTCTTTGACAATTATATGCGGTTGTAAGAATGAAATTGGGTGAGATACAAAAAAAGATCGAAGTCTTATGACTGCAACAATATTATGACTTGCCTCCTGACTTTCATAGACTTAAAGGATATAAAATTGGAAGCCAAGTCGTTTCTATAATAAAGGTAGTGACTTGGAAATCAAGTCTCAAGACTCAATCGACTCTGCCACACAATGAAGAATATCCCCATCAAGTACCAGGAGAACATGACTAAAGGGAATACGAACGACCGGACCACACTCAGTACACAACGGACGGCTATTCTGTCCGACCTCGGCCGAGTTAGCGTATGTGATTACCTTGCAGCGAAGATGGACGTTGATTGGCTATGCACCTTGCTCTGTAACCCTTTAGGTCCTCTGATTTGCTGGCAGTAAACTGACAGTCAATTTGTGATACAAGATGTTAAGAAGTGGAGTCAGAAGAGGTTGAAAATGTTATAGGTATGCAGAAAATGTTAGGTATATCAGATTCTTCTGATAATGTCTCAAGATATAAATATTACGACAGCTACGACTGTGATTTAATGAACTTTATACTAATAATTAGGATGGAATTGTAAATTATTGAGTCACCGATCTGAATAAGGGAATTATATACTTTGTATTGATAACATTACATATTGCGCAAAATGGTGCCCGATATACCAGCTAACAGATGCGGCGATTTGACCTAAATTATGTTTAACAAGAAATTTTATAAGTAATACAGCATGTGGTTATAAATATAATATCATTAGAATGATTTTTACATTGACATTAACATCATAGGACTGCAGTCGGTAAGCTAGATAAAACCCTCAAGCTAGAACTACGCTAAGCTTTCTTGGACTAACTAAACTAAGCCCCGATCAGTAAATGAAGATATAAATTTTACAATCTACGGCCATATATTCAACATCTCGCTTTTCTCGTCCAGTCAGTTCTCTCTCCTCATTTAGTTTTTTATTGAAATAAAAATCTATCTCTTGTGTTCTTTATCGGGGATTGAATGATTCTAATATTTAACTGTCAAGTAGCTTAATATTAACTCGTGAGTCTATGGTAATTCATAACTGACATCTATTCTCTGCAGCATCTGAAATGTGTAGCCAGGACAGTGACAGTGATTGGCACTGGCTTCCACTAATCTCTCTGGACGACCCTTTGGTGCGAGTAGTACCATTGTATAGACAACGCAACGTCACTGTTCTGTGATAAAGATCAGTGGGGCCACACCATCTTTTTACACCGTGTTATACTAACTTATTCCGTCCCGTTCTGACCACAGATTTCATAAATAAGAATAACAGTGACAGCATATTTTTAGATGACGATACGATTACGTTACGAGTTTGTGCTATGGAAACTGTTCTCAGTTAATTAAGAAAATAAGAGCATGTGGGGATTGACCTATATCCTATGGGATTTAACGGTTAGATAACACATGTTTGAATTTTAACTTAATAATAATGATTACTGAAATAAAATTTATTGAAATATTAGGTAACTCTCAGAGAGCAAAATAGACTATTTTGTCGCACATAGTTTGTTAGTTTATATTTAACCCATTGAAAAATATGTGTGGCAATTCAAACTAGCTAAGTAGCTTGCAATATTTAATCTTGAAATTATTTTGGCAATCAGTTTTGTCACGTATCTTTCGACTTATTGTGCACTGTGCTTATACATTTATTTAACCTTCCCCTCCCCTCCCCCCACTTGTACCCCTTAGGGGTCGAAATTAGTTGTACGTACATACAACTACAAAATTATAAATGTATTTCATCTTCTTCAATTTAAATACAAAACCCAACTATGGTATTCTATGATTCATCCAACTTTTTAGGTCGCTCTTGAAGGGCCTTGAATACATTACGTAAAAAATCTCGAATCTTACTTTAATTGTATGACTTACCCGTCCCATATAAGTCGGTGAGTTATGTAAAGTTCGAGTGTCCATAAGCCTTATAAAGCATTGACACGGAGACGACGGTAAAAAATTATATGATGACCAATCCTGGTGACAGTTATAAATGCACGAGACTTTTTAGTGTTGCGTTCGGATAATGCTTTTAACCATCCTTTTAACAGCTCACTAGCACCTTTGTTGGCGAGCCGATAATTGTAGGCAATGAAATTTTTAACTGTAGTTCTTTTATGGCCTGTATCGAAATTTCATAAGGTATTAAGAACAGTAATAAACTCCATTAAAATGCAATGTGAACAAACTAAGCGCGCACCGCCCTGAGGCTACACGTTAGGTCTGGATTAGTGGTTCCCTATGTCTTGGTCTTGAATTACAAGATCAAGACACAAGTATCACAGAGTATTACCAAGACACAAAAGTTACGCAAAGTGGTACCAAGACAAAAAAGTTTCGCAGAGTGTTGCCAAGACTCAAGAGTATCGCAGAGTGTTTAATATAAAACTCTGCGATGACTCTTGCGTCTTGGTGTTACAACAGTGCCATTCCAAGACCAAGACTGGGCAACACTAGTCTATTTATACAATTTACGCCCTGTAGGGTAAACACGAACTTGTAATGTAATCGTAACGTTATTGAGAAAATATGCTGTCACTGTCACACTTATTTATGAAAGCTGTGGTGTGAGAGAGATGGATGACGCTTACGTTACCGATACGCTACGGAAAAGGATTGCGCTCAGGCACTTTAAACTCAACTAATAAGCAATACGTACAATCATACCCTACATTGAACGGTCTAAGACGTAACGCCGGGTTAAGCATGTTACCGAAATGAATGGGCCCCACGCTCCGCGGCGCAAGACCGTCTAAATCTGGACTATTGTCACTCCCTGATCAAGAGTAATGGGCCGCGGCGACGATTGAATGGTTTAAATGATAACTCAAGACTTTAACGAGATCTGTTTACAATACACTATTGCGTCAATCGTTTTAGATGTTTTGTTAGGTAGACAAGTTGGTCGTATTATCGAAATGTTATCGTCTATATTTCGTCGTATATTTTCGAAATTTTACGACTGAATTTCGATTAACGACAAATTAAGCCAGCTACTTATAAGTTTATACAACATAAAGTATTCCATCCCAAACTACTTATTTGAACACTGGTGACTCATTGTTTTATTCAACTATTTAAGAAAGATTTATCTATTTAATGTTTTTTTTCACGTGGTCACACATGACGTAGCATCCCTCAAAATTCCCGAGTCTATGCTTCGTGTCTAAAATGTTGTATTATTCGAAATTCGGTCATTTTTTTTTTTGCATGTCCTACTCGTTCTTCGAGCAGTGATATCACTGGACAGTTGTTTGTCCCAATTTAAATCTTGCTCGAAGCGGTTGCACAAAAATGTGTCAGTATTTTACACTAAATTAAGTCTGTTATTTGTGTTTGTTATATGAGCGTACTACCAAATTGTATCCTATTTGCTTTTGATATATGAAAGGTATTTGTTTGACTGAGTTATATTTATAAAAGTTAAAATAAACATTTTAAAAACCCCTGGCTCAAAGAACATCCAATGTTTAAAAATGTCAGAAGACATTTTACTTATTTTTTAAATGGTTATGGTTACAAATACACTGTGCGTATAAATAATTACTTGTTATAATAAAGATTTGGTCATACGTAACTAAGATGTAAAATTCCACTCAAAAACCATTTATTAATCAAATAAACGATTTCTAATGAACTGCTCGGCAAGAAATTCTGTTTCCACGTCTTTCCCAATGAATTATTTATAATCGGCCTAATTTCGTCCGTCCCGTTGCAAGGGTTTCCAGTCAATATTTTAAGGGGGATTAAACGCTTCTTGTGCGCAGTTGTCACCGTCTGTTAAAAGCATGGGGTTTTGTGTGGAACTTGAAAAGGTATGCTTTATGTTTGTGTGATAAAATGTTTTTGTTTATCTCTATTTCTGGTTTTCTAAATTCATGCGTTAGTGATAGTTCAATTCCTTAAGTTCAACAGTAACCCATTAATATAGAACTGTTGTTAAACTTTAGAGTCGGCAATACATCGGTAAGAAATTCAGTATGTTATTGAAAATATGTGGGTCAGTAATATGCCCGTAAGCTGTTCTCTTAAAGCGAACCGACCGACCTTCAGTATTGTTTTCAGTAAACGGGAATATTTTTAAAACGAGCGCTTAATTTATATAATCAACAATACGTCTTTATACTTTAGAGTAGGCAGGTTACTTAATATAAATCGTTATTTATAATCCATCGTTGAGAAATTCAGTATGTTATTGTAAAAATATATGTGTGTCTGTAATAAGCCCCTAAGGCGTTCTCTTAAAGCGAACCGCCCGACCGTCAGTATTGTTTTTAGTAAATGGGTATATTTTTAAACCGAGCGCTCATAGTAAAACAAGTGATACAGTATTCTCGGAACATAATTACACCATAAAACAAATTGATTGATTGGAAGCAATAGTTAGCTACTTACGTACAGAAGGGTCACTCCATTCATCTCACTCAAAGCAATAATTATTTGCGTCACAATATTAGGTATTACTTGGTAGACGCACAGATTTGTTTAGACGTACAGACGTAACATTGCCGCTAGCAAAGTGAAGCCACTTTTTCGTTGTATTTGTAGTGGTAAAAATTACATACAAAACGTTTGCCTAGTAAATGGTCGGGCATGGACTAAGAAGTTCTGAACACACTTTTTTATGCGTGCGTGTGAGTGCGTCTGCTTACAAGCCAGAGCTCCTTTAGGCTTCACTTGTAGCGCCAGTGTGATGACTGAATATTCTAATATGTCTGTGCGTAGACGCAATAGAAATTTGTCATTATCATTGAAGTAAATTTCAGTCTGGACTGTTTTCAGCGCTAAAATTAAATAAGTGCTAGCTAATAGGTACACCTGTTAAGAATACATTTCAATGTGTGAATAACAAAAGCGTGATAGAATCGCGAAGGCTCGCAGATGCGTAAACGGTATTAATTTCATTAATATATTCCACATCAGCCGGGAAACAATGCGAAATACGATCCATCGAAATATTCACAGGGCTGCCTCCGATGGCTTCTAATTAAAACGCGAATATTCCTAATTTTAAACGGGTACTCGGATCGTATTGTTGTATTTAATTAAGCGTGTAGTAACCGTGTGAAGAATTAATTACAATCAAAATTGTTTCAGGTTTTGTTGAACCGCACATGTTGGGAATTACATCATTAGCTCCTTCAGGCTGGCTGTGCACGCTCAGTCAGTACGTAGCTCGCCCAAGGCAAACGCTTCAGTTGCGTTTTACCCTCGGATTGTCAGTTTTATAATTTCTTCATAATTATCACTGTATGGGGGAGGCTGCTCGGTCAGTCTGAAGCTGAAACCACAGAGAGATGTTAAAATTAATTACAACCTGGCATCTTGGATGAATAGCTCCCATATCATGTTCCTTGGTAGTTATCCTCAATTTGGCTTCTTCACATCATCATGCCTTGACTCCTAAAAGGGTGGACAGAGATGCAATGCAATGCATCCACTGCGCCGAGGGTATTTTGGTTCCAATTAAATAAGTGGTAACCCTATTGCCGAACTAGAAAACTCCTAGTCAAAGCGGGTTGGCGAAGTTCACACGTTTCTGAAACAGTATTATTAATACTATGAATTTCAAAATCCAAAGCAAACAAGCAATTTCTCCGTTACAGAGCAACGATTTTACCACTTGGCTTGCAGCTAAAAGCCCCTTTACACTGTTCAATATCAAGTTGCAAGTAAGCGACTGCACTCGAGGTCACGCTTGGTCGTTCCAAGCTTTCTCTAAACTTAAACACGCTGTATATAATACGGAGGGGTTATAGGATATACTGAATTTGTTACTACTTTACGCCGAAATAAGGTCAACCTTTGAATCCTTACGAAGTTATAATAACCAATATTATTAAGAGGGAGTGTGTGAATTTGGATGCAAGGGGTAATCTCTATAACCACGGATCCGATTCTCAAAATTATTTCACTCATAAGAGGACTGACTGACTATTCACTATTACTGAATGCTATAGGCTATTTTTCGTCGAGGTACCGCGGGCGGAGCCGTGGGCAGGAGCTAGTGTAATATAGCTAGCCGTACAATCTTATAAATTCCATTTCAAGAGCATGAATGTTACTAAAAACTAGAACGAAGTTCGTGCTTATGTTACGTCAAATATGAAACCAAAAATTCAGTTCAGAAATAACGATACAATAGTGAACCTAGACATTCGCCGGTCGGCGAATCGGACACTGTGTATGGATCAAATCATGAGAAACAAGCGATTATCTATACTAATATTATAAATGTGAAAGTTTGGATGGATGGATGGATGGATGTTTGTTACTCTTTCACGCCCGAACGGCTGAAAGGATCTGGATGAAATTTGGCACAGAGATAGATTATAGTCTGGAATAACACATAGGCTACTTTTTATCCCGGTAAAATGTATGGTTCCCGTGGGATAGATGTTTTAATTTTTCATACTTTTTATCGCGGGTAACACCGCCGGGCGCATCTAGTATAAATATATGTGATTAATTTTCAGAGACATACAGAGGACTATTTATTTTCCTGTAAATGGTGTCAATTAACATAGCTTGAAAATACATTTAAGGAGCAGCAACAAGTTACTGGATGCTGACATTGAAAACAGAGATAATATAACCAAATTTACTTATGGAGTGACTTCTATCATATCATTAAGGAACCCTAAAATACCATACTCTGATTATGAAGAAAAAATAATCCATCAAAACCAAATTTGTTTAGACTCCGTCCTGAAAGCGAGCATTTAAAGACAAAAAAATACTCAACATCTCACTCACTCTTACGCAAATGTGTATGCATTTATCTCACTTACACAACTGTCAAAATCCTCATTTGCTCACACGTCCATATTTCCATCAAGTACCAAACAGTTGAACAAGTTTGGGACATTCAGTTTTCACAAAATAACCATTTTCAACATCCACAGTGGTGCTATTCTATTCTGACACCGGTACGAACAAATAGTCCAACCACAATCAAATACATTCCAGTATTCAGAACATAACCACTCCACACAGTAATATATTGACATCGTCTTAAAGCAACATAAAATATTAAATGCCAATCGATGATCGCGTTTACTTGAAAAACAAACGTCATCAACCCGTTTAACGCCACTCACGCGCTAAGCCGAGCCGAGCTTATTACTTAAGCTGTATCGTAAAAGCTTACCGCAGTAAAGTACACAGCTAACCCTCCGGTGCGCTCTAAATTTACGATGCATGCGCCGTGAGAATTTTGTTACCTACGGTTTAGTGTAGTTTGGATTTGGCGCAGCGATCTTTACCGATGCAGATGGCAGGGTTGTTGGCGCTTATATTAAGAGCGTCAACCGCTTACGTGCTGACGTTTAACTGTGGGCGGCTTGGTTCCAGACATTTTTGAATGAGATTTAGTTTACCGCTCTCTCCCACTACTTTTGGTTTTGTAAGCCATTATCTGTGGGCATGTGATTGGATGCGAGTCGCGAATGACCGTGTTGTAGGAGGTCTATGTCCAGCAGTGGAAGTCTTTCGGCTGATGGATGAAACGATAGAAAGCATTATCTTCTTGAATATGGTTTATTATTACTATGGAGCAGTTACATAAAATATCATATTAATAATATAGACTTCATGTGTTCCCATACAGAACAAATAGTAAAATAATGGAAAGAATGTGCGTTATGGCACTGTCCTTCTATTTTTTTATTATTATTTTTGTTTGGGGTGTCCATTTCTGGACAAAAGCTTCCTGCATCCAGTATCACTCGTCTTTGTCTTGGGTGAAGCGTGTCCACTCGGCTCCGATTTATAGCCTTGATGTCGTTCGCCCAGCGCCTGTCGGCATGGGCATCCCCAGTTCACGCAGGTTTGGAAACCAGCTACTTGGGTAGGTTGAACATTTATAGCCCTGTAGACATGTTGTAGTCATTGTAAAGTCTGTATATAAGTTACCCGTAAAACTTTTTTAGTTTCATAAACAATAATGTTTACCCACAAAGTTTTGTCCCGTTGGTCGTGTGCATGTAGGTTCATAAATATTAAATTATAAAGGTTTCATATTCATTAACTAAGTCGGTAAACTAAAGTGAAGTTTTAGAGTAAGTTTAAGTACCTACTTGAACAAAATAAAACATAATTGAAGTATTTACTTAAATTTTTGAGATTTTTTTTCATATATCTAGTAGCAAATTACTAGCCTTTCGATCAAGTAAAATCTTCTGGCAAGGTTACAATACATTGAAAGCTTTTAAAATACTTCATCTATACTAATATTATAAATGTGAAAGTTTGGATGGATGGATGTTTGTTACTCTTTCACGCCCGAACGGCTGAACGGATCTGGATGAAATTTGGCACAGAGATAGATTATAGTCTGGAATAACACATAGGCTACTTTTTATCCCGGTAAAATGTATGGTTCCCGTGGGATAGATGTTTTAATTTTTCATACTTTTTATCGCGGGTAACACCGCCGGGCGCATCTAGTAAAATATATTTTTAAAATGACCATAATCATTCCATTTGCAAAGGAATCCCAAATATTTTCCATATTCATTTCCCCCCTCACAATTAGGACCGCGTTCCGCGAGAAATGTCCAATTTTTCAACGGCGACAACACGTCGAAAACATTTCTTCTTTTTCGTATACCAGGATAATGACATCCTTATTCTGTGAAAGCCCTAGTTTTGCCTACGGCAACGTTTTAATTTCGCAATGTTACGAGTGGGGGAGACGGGCTGAGAATCGTGTTTTTTTCCCTCCATTCGAAACATTTCGACCGACCGTGACCTACTTATGGTAAACTTCGTAAAGACGCGGGTGACATTATAATCGATTGTTATGTAAATAAATTGTAACTTTTATTGATTCGGTTGGTTGTTTTGTTGGTCATCGCGGTTAAGTTTGTGTTTTAAATTCACTAAGTTCGTATAAACTATCATTTAGAGGCCTGTTTATTATTTAGCTAATTATATAAATATGAGATTTTTAAATTTGGACAAAGGCATATTTTCTTTAATTATTTTTGTACAAGTAAGTAACCGAACCATTCAATGTTTAATAAAGTGGCTGTCGGAAAGTCACAACATAACTTAAAATTGCTTTGGCTACCTATTATATCCAAATTACTAGACTTAACTTTTAGTCCTAGTAAAAATACAGCCTTATCATCATAAATGTTTGTGTGAATGATATAATTTCCTGATTTTACTTTTTTCAATTTTAATAACTCCTGTAACCAAATACGTACTTGTCTGTAATACTAAATTATCATCCACGATCTCACACAAACCTCAGCCGAATACGTTCGGAAGATAATCGAATTTCGAACGCCAATTTGAATCCTAAAAGAAATTACCAAGACGTTCCAATTTTGAATTCAAAATTCTGCTTGAGTTGCGCGCCACTCGTTAACCCGTTCCGTGCACCGGACGGCACACGTCCTCAATCAGGCTCTGACCGTCCAAAATCGACGTTCCCGAAAGCGTGACTTTTGCCCCGGAATTGACGCGAGGCACGGGTGCCAGAGTGGGGTATTGATCGCGAATGCTCGGTCCCACTTCGGAGTCCCTCGGCAAGTTTCGACTGACTTCGGGTTTACTTGAGGGTCGTCATACTTGGTGCAGCAACACGGGCCGCCTATTTGGTCAGTTGACGACTCAACTTTATTGGGACGAAGAGCAAAGTTGATTGGAAGTTCAATTTGGGCAAGGTTACCGAATACCGTTTGAATCAATTATTCCTATACATAGTTAACTCGTTCTGAGAAACTATCCAGCTATAATATGTGTTCTGTAAAGTCCATGTAGGTAATAGTTTTGCTTTGGCGCTCCATTCATAAATGAACGTTGAATTTATAGCTACATTGGCAGGATGTCTAGATTAAGATCTTGATTTATTTATTGAGATCTATCACACATGAAAATCAGTTTTATGGGATCGTTACTTTTATAACTTTTCCAATGAGTTATGGAACTTCTCTCTATCTTGAGGAAGGTGGTTGGAAATAAAAATCTTTAATACTATGGAAATACCGATTCTAATCCACTAAATATAGCTGAGAACGATGTTGCTCATATCATCACACAAAAACAAACAGGCTGGAAATCAGTAGCTATTCTGGAGCTACGAGATCTGTATCTGTAGATCTTATAACACATGTAGCGTTACCGGGAATCAAAATAAGATAGACAGCTTCTCATTCAAAGCTTAGACCATCCTCAATCGATGTAAAATTGGCATACATCAGCACATAAAGCGAGGTCCACGACCCCTATAGGCACCCCTACCTACTTCCAAACGTAATTTAGGACTGAATGACGTAGAATCGAGGCTTGATAAGCTCCAATATAAGATTGGTGCGTCACCTCATGCAAACATATTGTGTCGTGTTTGTACCAAAGATCGTTTTGTCGACGATTCGATTTAAGAAGGTTTCAAAAGGAACGGACGTTTCCATGTGACCTTTTCTTTATTGGCGAAGGGTAAACTGGTAGCTTGTGCGTAAAAACTGAGTTTTTGTGACTTGGCTGTGTAGACAAGATCCCCATCTTGTCAACACAGCACAATAGACAAAGCAGCATTTACTTTTAGTAGTAGACAAAGAGGTAAATTTATCGAGCGGTGTTCTATGTACTTTACTTACCAACTGGTGTCGTCGCGACTAAGAGATATTACGGACCAAGAAGATTTAAAAAAAACATTCAATCAAGAAAAAATAAAACAGAGTCCTTTACCTTACTTGCCATATTTAACAGTGAAGGTACTGGCATAAACATGGCTAAAGTCCATAAAGCAAGGGTTGAAACGGAAGGGGAGGGGGGCAATAAGTGCGATTGCCTTTCAATTAGTTTTGACAATTATATATTTTTGTGAAAGATAGGTAAAATCACACAAACTTGCCGCCCCCAAATGGAATTGCCCCCTGCAAACTAAATTGTGCCCCCCGCTTATCGAAACCTTGGATCCGCCCCTGCCACTAAGGCCCTTGCTGCTCCCAGTAAGTACTATATTGTTATAATTGCTAGCGCAGACTAAAAATGATAAAAGACCAGAAAGTAACCACTCTATACTTTCAAAAATAGAACTTCAGTCATACGTTAATCGAATCACTTTCGAACTAGACTTTTTGTTTTTTCTTTATTATTCCGCGCGAACAGGGCCACGAAACACAATGAAAAGCTTTTCATTTCGGGGGCGCACCGGGGCGTACCGGTTGAAACCGGCCCAGTCGGGATCTGGGTCAGAATACACCCGCGCGACCCATACTCACTTAATTGAAAAAGTTAAATCGCCCATTTTCGCGGAATCGTTTCCATATTTTTTTAGTTTCGCCAATTCATGTCGTATCTGAATAGGTGCGCCTCGGCTTGCGCCGTAGGACTTTTATTTTATGTATTAATTGCATAACTAACTTTCTTCATTTTATCACCAAATCGACTGTTTAATCATTAGTTTCTTTAAAGTAGGTAGGTAGGTTAGTTTGATAATCAGTAATCATTCTACTTAAATACCTTGTAGGTTACATTAATTGTAACCGTATTTTATAATATCTATACTAATATTATAAATGTGAAAGTTTGGATGGATGGATGTTTGTTACTCTTTCACGCCCGAACGGCTGAACGGATATGGATGAAATTTGGCACAGAGATAGATTATAGTCTGGAATAGCACATAGGCTACTTTTTATCCCGGTAAAATGTATGGTTCCCGTGGGATAGATGTTTTAATTTTTCATACTTTTTATCGCGGGTAACACCGCCGGGCGCAGCTAGTTATAAATAAAATTAAGGTCAGGTATAAATACATCACGGCGCGTAATTCAAAATTTCGACAGTTTTGAATTTTTTACGAAAAATTGAAACATACTTATTTGAGTCTTAATGTTTTTTCTTGTGACTACGGCATGTTAATGCATTGATGTATCTATTAAATTGGCTTGAAAATTAATTTCAACTGAATCAACCCTCCAAAGTTACTCAAAATAGCGGTTTTTTTAATCTTTGGAGTATTGAATCGCTTTAGATAATTTTTAAACAAACTTAATACCTACATCGAGACATCTAATGTAAATGCCAATGTCGCAAAAAAACAAAAAAACATCACAAAGATGTCCAAATTTTTCGTAAAAAATCCATTGGAATTTTGAATTTCGATCTGACCTTCCACCTTAAGCCATAATTTTTATAACTTAATACTTTGAAAACGAAAAATAAGCCAATTTGGGTCAGATATCAAGGGTAATAACTTATGGGACTGTTTATGGTGAAACTTAGGGTTTTATGTATATAATATGGCGTGTAGTGGGTAAACAAGCAATAAATTAAATGGTCGTTGACAGGCCTGATAGAGCGGCCGAGTTATGTAAACAAACACACAAAACAACACATTAAAAGTTCGATTCGGGATAATTATTTATATTATGTTGATACATACTATTCAGGGATTAATCTTTCAAATGGGCGTAGATGGCCAAACTTTAGGGAATAACGAAAAATGCTTAAATGCGTCTCGAGACTGATTTTAATGTAAACTAAAACCTCATCATTGGATTTTTGGATAAATAATTTCCCCTACCGGGAATTGAACCGCGTTGATTAAAAGAAGAAACACAACATAGTGTATTATTGCATTAACTGATAATGTCGCTAATAAGGATAACGTTCTGGGAAGTAATGACATGCGGCAAACTAAAGAAAAGTGTCATATTATTTAAAATTTCATGCCAATCAGATGTATAATTATGTATAATTACCCGACTGGGCCAAAGGGAGGGTAATGTTTCTAGTTTAACTACATTGAAATTTTATAAAGTTTGAATAAATGAGCTCGATTACTTTTCAGACTATAGACTATAGTTAGTTTTGAATAAAACTGAAAAAGCGTAGTATTCGCCTCGATGCACAAGCTACTATGAACTGAAATAACTAAAAACGACTTCCAAATTATCCCCAAGTGAAAATCGAACCCCAGCCCCTCAGTTGATCGGATTCGGTCACACATCCCGACAAATGTGTACCAAGCATAAAAGATTTAGTTTCGAGGGGCCCCAGGTTTGAGTCCCGCGGCTCGCCGTGGGGAACTCGGCAATTGTAAAGCCACGAATGTTACAGCATCGTAAAGCAATCACACAGTTTATGGCTCGGCAGCCAACTTAACGGCAGTAAAGTTCGATGTCGTATGTCGTTGGGTTTTAGGTAAATTCATGGGTGCTTACTCTTTATGGATTCCACGGGTGATATATAAATACGAATGAAAATATTAATCCTTTGTCACTAAATTAAGAAATGGATACTGAGCTAACTCATTTGGGCCTTGATCATTTTTTCAGAAATATCACTATTCAGACTAGACCTAGAATACTCCAATTTAATATCACCGAAAATAGATCAGAACAACTTGTTGGTAGGTAATTTAATTATAATAAAAATAATACAACAATAATTATTGTAAAACATATGATTTATTATATTATTATTAATGACGAAGTTATGTACACATTTAAGAAATCAACCCATAAATTATTAAAATTTAATATGCCTTACTCACGTAACTTAGAATTTCCCCTTAACTTTAATAAAGTTCTAAAGAAGCTATATAGGTCTCATTAAAACTCTTTACGTTACACTTACACTTAAACTTAAAAAAAAAGTGCTCCATTTAAATTGTTCTATATATATATATATTAATTTCCGTGCCCAGTATTTAGACGTACTTACTTCTACAAAAGCCCGGAGGCTCCAGCGAAAGAATTTTTCAATAATCGTCGCTGTATTGAATAAGCAACTCGCTTTTATTATGAGAATTTCAAGATTAAAACTTATTTATCGGTCTTTCGACAATAAAAGCGCGAAATTAAGTGATTTTGGTCGACGAATATGGTTTTGGTATAGGTATACCACATTCTTAATTTAATACGATCGCCATTACCTACGAAATTGCTGTCAGGTACTTGTCAGACATGACACAAAACTCTAATTATTATTGAACGATTTTAAACCTCTGTTAGTGCCTCAGCATCATTATCTTTCTCCACTACGACATCAACATACTGCTAAAACGGTGCTAAAGCTATTATGAATTGAATCCTGATAGGTGTTATTATAATGGATGAGCTACCTTGAGGCTCCCTCGGGACTGCGACCGATGCCAACCTCAGTCAATGCAACTCAAATCAAACTCTGAATGATATTCACAAACGCTTATCAATATGATTTGACTGCGTGATCTACAGATATTATTTCTATTCATGTTTTACTAACATTTCCATAAACAATTCGTAAGCGATTATTTTTTTATAAAATCAATCCTCGCAGAGTAAAGTTCAGTACGTTTCTCTATCCTTCAGATGAATTTCAGATGTCTACTCCCCTGACACGACGATTCGAGTGAAATATCAATTTCCTACCCACTGGCCGGGTCGACACATTTCATTTATCTAAAAGCAGTGCACGGGTTAAAATAAAAATATTTTATTTCATATTTTTACGTGGAACGTGGAAGTTATAATTATATTAAACATATTTTTAATTTACAATAAGTGCTTCACGATCCAAGAAGAAAATTCTGATGACGAAACCCTAATTATTCGATATTTTGTAGAATGCAAAATAAATCGCAATTAGGGCACCTCTCAATTTTTTTTTGATATTGCTAAGAAATATTAAATATCCCAGAACCCCATGAAAGCACTAAATAAAATGTCAGTCATGCAATGAATTCCACCCATCTATCCATCAGCCGATAGACGCTTACTGCTAGACATAGACCTCCCCAAATGACTTCCACACATCACGGTCCTCCGCAACACGCTTCCACCGGCTTCCTGCGACGCGTGATATCATCGATCCACCTTATTGTGACCCGTCCCAGAACTACGTCTTCCGGCTCATGGTCATCATTCTCGAACCTTTCTGCCCCAACGGCCATCGATTCTTCGAGCTATGTATCACGCCCAATACAATGTTATTACATAAATTAATTATAAAATGTGGGTTTTTGTATGGAATCTCGTTATCCTTCCACAATTTTATAAAGTTCTCCCAAAACATACATAGTATACAAAATGTATTCTGAAATAAAATAAATATTTTTAAGGACATTCCCTTCTGTCATTCTATCTCGGCAAGTCTCGAGACAATTAATTCCTCTCGAGTCTTTATCTATTAGCTCTCGCTTCCGACAAAAACTATTTGTTATTGTACCTCCTGCGTCCCCGAGTTTCCCCTTTTAGTGGGAAATTAGAGGGGTCGACACTGGTTGTTCTGGCGGATGCTCCTTTACTTGCTTGCTTTTGTTATGTTCCCCAAGACTAATGGTGTATAATTCTCGAGTACTTATGTTAAAACCATGATTGTATATTCGGCATAAGAGCTTTTAAATAAATAGACTAACATTAGATGGTTTCTTCATTGTGTCATCATGTACCGTCATTTGTGGACTTAGTTTTAATTGCCATAATAAACTCAAGGAAATATGTGTATCTTATAAAACTGTTATTACAACAGCATCACATTATTGTTACGAGATATTGTAGCTAATGATAGTATTGTATAGAAACTTGCAAGTTTTTCGAAGGCAGCTTGAACTCCGCCAACACTTCTTGTGTGGTGGACTACGACCCAAAACCTCTTTTGTTTGTTGGGGTAGTGCGCCGTATTATATCTTTGGGATCAAAATAACATCGGTAAAATGTGGATGCATTACACTGCGTCTCTGCGGGGAATATACCCGTGAAAGTTTTATTAAATTTATTTGAGTAGGTACATGAAACATGTACGAACCAACGTAGCTATTAAAATTACAGATCAGAAATTTTGACAAAAACTCCTAGTCAGTTCAAATTTCACTAAAGCTATGATTTGGGATGTAGAATAGACCAAATCTTAGCTTTCGTGAAATATAGTTTAAATAAAGTAATAACCAATGATAAGATCGCCATTTTATGATGAGCAAATGATATTCAATTGACGCTGAAAAAGGATTTTCTAGGCTGACTTTTCTTAACTTGATCTAGGATGTAACACTTAAGCTAAGAATGCCAATGACGATAAATAAGGAAATAAAAAGCAGGGAAGTTTGCATTCATCCCGATACTATCATCATACTCTTAATCAAATCATCACTTAATTATAATCCGGGGTAGTTGTAGAACCAAGATTAGTAATAAGGGCGAAAGTGATTGATTTTCAATTGTTTAGTCCATCTACATTCTTACACATCGCTGTTGTGTTTACTCTTCACATATCTTATTATTATTATGTCGGCAACCATTCCAAAGTCTTGCTCCTTATTTTATCACTAGCTAACGTCACTTTTACGCTACCTTTTGCTAGTGAAGTACTCTCAGGTAGTGCGATAGTTTCAGCTTAGCGTCATCCATCGGTGGAAGTTGAGCGCTAATCATTTTATCCTAAAAGCTCAACGCTCTATCGCCTAGCGTGATAGAGTTAGCAAGTTCTCAGCACTTTGATTTAATCAAATTTTTGGTCCAATTTTACTCGTGGTTAATTATGTATTCCTTTACATAAACCATATGAATTGGTGCTATTAACATCTATGGATTACCTAACTATCTACATACGTTGGTACAATATTGGCAAACAAATATTACTACAGAACGAAAAAAAAAACTGATATAAATAAAATATCCGTACCAACACCGAAAATAATCCAAAGAAATATCACACGGACAATATCAACAATATGAGAAAACTAATACCTCTTAACGTAGCGTGTCCCCGCGGGAAGTCGACGCACTAAATCACAGGTCAGCTCGGCCCATGTATAATTCAGGAGGCTGAAAGCGACACCCAACATACACATAATTCGGCACGCCGAAGATACCGCGGACCGAAAGCTGACCGTACCGACCAATTTTACGGACCACTGCCGCCGAGCGGCCGATTCAATTTCGGCTAAAATTTTATTCGTCCGAATTCGAGCGTACAAGTGGAATTCTATCGATGGTCGAATACGATTCCCTCGGCGTTGCTGAGTGGCCTTTGGTTAAGACTGTTGATAAACAAGAGGTATTTGTTGAAGAATATCAGTTTTCATCGAGCTGTTGGTAAAAGGTGAGCGATAAGAATTTTGTTTGTAATAGTCGTAGTGATAAAATTACAAAGGTTGAAAAAACATTTTTTGATTTCATTAAAAGTCGTGATATTGACCTTCTGCTGTGTTTAAACACTATTCCATCTACTTCCAGCATCCCATAGTTACAGCCCATTACGTATTTTAACATCAATCACACAAACTCAATTAAATTTATAACTCATAACACTGCATTTTTGAGCGTCATCAATTTTAATAAGTGAATGTAGGGACTCTCGTGTCGTAACCATATTTCAAAATAATAATTAACGGATATACGAAATACATTAAGTGTCTCTTATAACAAAGGGTACTCGAGGGAAAAAACATGTTCATTGAAATGACTGGAGTAAATAGGGGTGTCGTCAAGATATGTGAAATTATTTGCCCCCCCCCCCCCCCCCCCCCTCCCCAATTCAATATCATTAATCAAACGTCGAAAGCCATTGAATGGGGTGGCGAAAGATGCAAAGCAATAGGTTGTCTGTGCGAACTGAATTTATTGTATAGAACAATGGTTGCCAAACTTATTGTCTTCTTTTTATAGAATAAAAATGTTCAAACCCTCTCGAGATGTTCGAACCGAATATTGGGAACCATAATATTTTTTATTACTTATAAAATTTATGAAAAATATAATGTTCAAGTTTATATGGCTTCTCCAATAGATTGAGAATACTGTAGACTGTATATTTGTGTAAATAAGGACCAAGGGTGAAAGAAATGATTTTTATTTTAGATGTATTCAAATTGGAATGCCGAGAAATCATCTCTCATTTTTCACGTAAGAGGTTCCATGAATAAAATTGGTTTGCCTTTCGTCCTATTACCACATTTTTATGCATTATTTAATTTTGTTTTGAACTTAGGTAGAGCAAAATATTTCTAGCTTCTGTCCGCGGTACCTCCTCCATGATACATAGACTGTAGTACTCAGGAATAATGTATCTTCCCATTAGTGAATGTTGTTTTTTTTTAATCGGAAGAGTACCTTCCACATCCATACTAACAAACTTTAACTTTTTATAATACTAGTATAGATTGATTTATAGAAAACTTAAAAAAGATTTGTCTAATGTTTTACCCAATCTGTGTGTGTATAAAGTTCACGTTTCTTTGACAACCGCTGGATAATGAAGTTGGTCGATACTGTCACTGTGCACTGTGTTTTCGGAGGGCCCCTTTCTACACTAACACATGCTGCCTCATACTTTAGTTTGCACAAGTTGCGGATCATACAACACAGATTTATGAATTTGTTTTTGTTAAAACTATTCGCGCAGATATTGTGGCTCTACGAGACACTTGGTGACATCCCATGACCTTGACATTAACAAAGGTTATTTAATCTGGGCTTCAGATGCTTCACTTAGTATTTGGTCATAAGCAAAATAAGGAAAAATGACACAAATATTGATATAATATTAAAAATAAAAACAAAACTGCCGAGGTATATTTGCAATCCCCGACGCAATGACGATCAAAATCGGCCCACCCATGCTTGAGTTATAAATGGTGTAAGTAACACGACTTTGTTTTATATATATATATATAACATTTTATTAAACCAAGATACTCTACATATTTTAATTAGTAAAAGTAAGTTATCGAAATATGAAATACTAGTTGCGCCCGGCGGTGTTACCCGCGATAAAAAGTATGAAAAATTAAAACATCTATCCCACGGGAACCATACATTTTACCGGGATAAAAAGTAGCCTATGTGCTATTCCAGACTATAATCTATCTCTGTGCCAAATTTCATCCAGATCCGTTCAGCCGTTCGGGCGTGAAAGAGTAACAAACATCCATCCATCTATCCATCCATCCAAACTTTCACATTTATAATATTAGTATAGATAATAATCTATGTTCACTTTTTAATAAACCTCACAGCCTTTCATTTCTGGCAAATGAACCTCCCAAAAAACTTGATACAAAATTTTAATTACAGCCTATTCTATTCAAAAGAGCCTAAACCCACAATCCGGCGCATTGTTTTAAGGATTTCGCCACGTTTATTATTCCGTAAGGTATAATGCCGACCGCCCTAGGGTCATAATTTCTCGTATTCGGACTAGGGCTGCGCGAAGGGTTAGGCGAGTTATTTATAAACCAATTAAAACACTCACTGCGACCCATAGATAAGGAGATCGATTGGTTGGAAACACCCTTTTGTGCTACTCCTGTATTCGGACAGACTCGACTGTTAAACAACGAATTTATTGTTTAATTAACAGAATTGTGAGATCCTCTTCATGTTTCTGCTCTTGGTTCGAGTGGAGGATAATGATGTCTTGGGCTAATACAATCATGAGTCAGACTATAGTAACACATTAAAGATGTAAACTACAATAGCCTCGTACTGTCCCACCGCGCAGCCTTGCTCAGTGAGGCTTGCCTAATGCAAACGCCAGTGCTGCCTCGTGGAAGTGCTTTTATATTTCATTTGCATATCAGGTGAGCCGACGGGGTTAATGCTGAGGCTTCCATGCACGGCCTGTGCGTGATCTACGGTAGCTTTCTATATAAGGCTGCAAGTCAGTACGCAGCTAATCATCAAACCGAGAACCCAGTGCATCTTCAAAGCTTAGACAAGTTACGTAATATATCTTCCATTCTACCATCATCTAACAGAGAACGGTATCCTCGCCTATCTAACTAGTTCATGGCTGCAAAATACCAGGCATACATAAGCCTCAGGCGAGGCGTCAGAACTCGTAATATCGCCGATTAGCAGAACAACGGGGTCGCGGGCCAAAAAACGCGTGGGCCGGACTGATGATCGCGATCGCTCATGCAAGCGATGATTAAGCGAACAATTTGTTAGGGACAACCGTTCGGGTCCAGCTATTAATGTTAAGTATTCATATCAATGAGATTTCTGCGTGTAACGGCGCATTTGTTAGCTGTATATCTTGGCACGGTTTTAAATGGACGCTTGTATAAATGGAAGTAAAAAAATATTTTTGTTTATGTTTAAAATTAATTGATTGGTGATTAAAAAGATTTCATGAAAACTTGGTGACGTCAAAGCTAGTTACATTCTTTCCGTCTTTGTTTTTTATGTAAATGTCAGATTACGGCGTAGTAAATTCGTAGTAATTGGCTACGAACGTAACCTCGTAGCGTAGACATTATTAATACTTACAGTATTGTTCACATGTAAGCTAATACAAACGACAATCTGTTATATTGTAAAAGCATTTTTTTTATAAAATTTATAGCATTTTTCTTTAAAATAATAAGTTTGAGTTCAAACTACTCCAATCTATTGCATTTACTGCATTCGCTATAAGAGCCATATTTTTTCTTTTTGTAAAAATACTTTGAATCGCCCTCCGTTGAATTTATTACAGTTATAAAAACGGTCTGCAATTCACGTAAGATATCATTTGCAGGTTCGGTTCACAGCAGTTCAATGAACCACCGATTGCTTCAGCAGATACTACAGATTGATTTAAAGTGGAAAAGAGACATGATCTGACATTATTTCACATACATGTAATCGGTGTACTCATTGATATCCGTAAAACAATTAGGGCTCAGATCAAAATTAGGATCAAGCATAGGCAGGCATAACCCTGGCTAGGCTAATCTGGGAACCTTTTTGGGTCTATCCGTTATAGCTACCATGGATAAACCCTTTTCTTATCTTGATCTGTTGTAGCTTTCCTTACTGCTGTTAGTTATTGTGGTATGACCTATTTATTTATTTGACGGCCTGATTAGCGCAGTGGTAGTAACTCTGCTTTCAGCGCCGAGGGTCCCGGGTTCGAATCCTGGTAGAGACACAAGCTTTGTGTGATGAGCACGAATGTTTGTACCCGAGTCATGGATGTTTAATATGTATATACTCGTAAGTATTATATACTGAGTTCGCCCTCAGTCCATTGTACGGAACCCATAACACAAGCGTTGCTTAATGTGGGACCGTATGTTCGTATGGCGATATTTATATTATTTATTATATATTGAGCTGTGTTTGTTTTTTGTCCTCTTCTACATTTCTCTTTCACACTCTGTCAATCTTTCCTTTTTAAAGATACGAACTATGCTGCCTATAAGAACGAAACACCATTCAATAAATAGTCCCACTTCGGGACCGACCGACTGGGCACGAGCGTGGGACTAAATGAAATGAGCATTTGTGATGCAGCATCCCGAACACTAGCGTTGTCAGTTTCACACATCTGCTTTGCGACTCCGAAACATGCGAGTTTGACTTAACTCTTAACTGAAGTTAAGTAATCATATTACTAATTGTCTTACTTAGGTAGTAATTGTGGGCACATAATTATCCAGGTCTATTAGATCGTGTTTTAATTATAGTAAGAACACATTTCAAGCCTTTGCATAGACAAAACAATAACACTTTCGTATATAACGCAAGTTAATTCAGACTCTACCGTTATATGAGTATGAAGTTGTGTGTGAGTGAAGTTGAGAACGAAGTTGCTTTTTTTATTTTAAAATCGTAATAAATATGCATTATTATACAGTTATATTTTGAAGAGTTGGACAGGCACTTTTGATTCATAGTTGTAGACAAATGTAAGGAAAAAAAAATAGAATCTGAAAGGTCCCATCATTTTCTCATTTGCTAATAGTTTCGTGGCCATACAGCTTGTTCGGACGGTGGCTTGTCGCTCTGATGTATCAGAATAGCTCTTTGTCGCAATAGGAAACTGCAATGCAGTGAAATTACTAGCAGCAGGGAAGCAAAATGTTTAAGCAGCACGTACAATCATGAGGTGATCCATCTCAGTAAATAACATGTTCAATAATAAACGCTGAATCAAAAGTCAAATATGTCAATCGTCAAATAAGGTCACACCTGGGATACCAACTCAGAACTGGACCAATTCTGCATTAATATTGTTTTATAAATCGATCCCCATCCAAAGCAACAGCTATAATACATATAAAATATCGTAACCGTTACAAAGAAGAAACCAACCGCAAACCGCCAAGAAACTCCATCCGAAGAAGCATAAAATCGCTTTATAGCTACGAATTTCAGCGCTGAAGACAAAGTTCAGGCTTACAGCCTCCGTATCGTGTAATTAACCGGCCTGAAACGCTTCAGGATCCCTTTGAAAAGCTCAAAAGATCCTTTACATAATATAGTCCATGGTCGGCCATTCACGTCGTGATTACCACAGCCGTCTCGGCGGCGCAGTTCGTTATTTTTGTGTAGGCAACCGTATGTAACTTATATTCGACGCCGCTTCTCATTTGCGGCTTACGCAAACCAATATGAACTCTAAATCTTCGGTCATAAAGTACATAGGATTTCTCTAAAAAATACACGACTCAAATTTACACGCGTCGAGGCAATTTTTCAAGGAATTGTAGACCGTATTACGATGGTGTGAAAAAATATGACGTCGGATTCGCAGTGCTCCAGTCGCGCGAGCGTAGTTGTATGAATGGGTCTCTTTATTTTGACGCAGGGCGTTCTTACCGCCTTATTTGAAACTGATGTTGAATTACAGACTGATGAACTTTTATTTCCATTTTTTTGTATTCGTTCAGATAACTGTTAAACACATTATCCCGTATATTATATCATAGCGACTGCTTCGGTTTATTATCAGTTGAAAAGTACGGATTTGTTTTGTTTTCTTCCTATCATCTTTTCTAATTTCATAAGGATTGGTGGCCTATTTGGCCAATATTTACAAAGCGACTGCCGTCTGCTCTCTAAACCCCAATGGCGAGATTATATTATGGATATTTAGAGCTAGCCAGACTAGTTGTTATAATTTTTCTGGCTTCTCACTGCTGAAATGAAAATCTGGTTTCATTATTTCTATAAAAATAGGTCAAATTTTCAGTCATCAATATGAAAATCCAACCCTTTGTCGGTGAGTTATTAGACATTATTCGAGCTACCATTACGCAAATGCTTCGTCAGACAAGCTTTCACTGGATTTTGATCTGATTTATTTTCTATAGCCCTCAGTATAAGCTCGGAACATTCAGTTAGTTTAGGACCTACGATTTATTATTATTAGCAGTGAAATTCAAGGCTAATACCCGATATTCTCTATAAAATGAAATGTAGCTGAATAATGGACTCAAAAAGATAATTCGGTGGAAAATTTCATGTTAAATAGACCTTTTGTTAGGAAATCTCATTTTATGGTATTGATAAGAAACATATTGGGATAGTGTTCTAGGAATATTTGCAAAATTGATAATTAATTTTGCTGACGATTAAGCAAAATTAAGAGCTTAGAACTAATCTAGTTGGCTTAGATCTAAGCTAGTTACCTACATACTATAACATTACTTATTATTGCGCATTCCATATAAAGCATTAACATAGTTTTGTTGTGAACTTATGCATTTATTTTTGAAATTATAAGAATATAAAATAGCGTAATATATCAATGATAAGTTGACAGTTACAATGGCTGAAGGCTAATAAAGGTCTCCTCGTATGGTCGGAGTAACATACTAAGGTGTGAACATACATTTAAAATTGTAATAATTATATGTTTAGTATACTTAAAAGTAGTACATGTACGGTATTCTTAGTAAATATATTTTATCTCCTGCTGAAAAAATGTGTAGATATTGTAAAACTATCATCGTCTTTACAATATTTCTCGTTATACGTGAACAATCGAGTAGTGCTGAGTGGATTGTGCTACACCAAAAGATCCTGTCACTATCGAAAATATCAACTGTTTGTTTGTAGAGATGGATGGTCGCACTACATAATTTTGGTATAATGGTTTAATTAGAATTTAGTTGACTTATAATAATACCAGCCCTTTTTAACGTCCCACTGCTGGGCACAGCCTACCCTCAATGCGAGGGGGACTAGGCCATAGTCCACCACGCTGGCCCAGTGCGGGTTGGTGGACTTCACACATCTTCACACTTTCGAGGGGTTCTCTCAGACATGCAGGTTTCCTCACGATGTTTTCCTTCACCGTTTAGCAAATCATGGTTGAAAAATGAGATTCACACATGAAATGCCAGAGGTGCGAGCCGGTTTGAACCTGCAATCCTCGTTACCAAGGCAAGCGTTCTACCAACTTGGCTATCACTGCTATAGTTGCTATATATTTAGTTACCTTACCCATGTACTTATCTATTTAAATGTTTAAATTGTCATTTTCTAGCTAGTCTGATCTATTAGTTGATTGATAGAATTATCTGGAACGTGAACACCATTGATCCGCATCAAATAGAGTCAATAAAGTCCATTTTGCGGTTCCCCACGCACGACTGCGCGAGCACCGGGCAGCACCCACAAGCCAATCAGCTCTATGAACGAATTTCGCGGTTAATGTAATGGCTAGCAACACCCGCGACTTCGTACATGTGGGCTTAAGTTTTTGGGCTCTCCCGAGGAATCCTGCCATTTCTGGGGACAAAAAGTATGCGATGCCCTGTGTCATTAGCTATCACCAGACAAAGTATCATCAAACTCCGTCCAGTAGATTCCCGTGATGCACGAACATAGAGGTAGATAAAGAATACATACCATTACGCCTGTATTCCCTAATAGGGTAAGCCGAGCTACCTCTTAGGACCGTACGTGAACTGGTCGCAACTACCTCAAATGTTGCCATTTTCAAACAATGATTTTTCAGTGTGCCGTAGCTCTGAAAATAACTAACTCAACTTAACGATTGGCAGCGTCGTATTAGAAGGGACTTTTCAGCAACCCGTCTCCCCGCTACCCCCCCTTTTGATAGTTAATTAAACGTCAGGCGGGAAATATTCGCGTCATTAGGAAAACTCTGGGAAAGGCGGCAATGGCGAGGCCGGAAACAACGTCGCCGCTTCCACCCTTCGTACCGTTTCCGGAAAATCTACTGAATTACTATGTATTCGCGACTCTAAATGTAGAGAAAAAAAAATAAGAAAGATGTTTAAAGAATTTCCACTTCGAAATAGTCGTTAGAAAAAAAAGCAGATTAAATGGAACAACATAATCAAAATCATTTGAATATCACCAGTGGTCTGCCAATCAAAGGCGACTGACTTATGACACAGTGTAAACACCTCTAAAAGACCTAAAATCACAACAAGATCATAAATACGTCGAAATTGGCAGAATCACGTCGAGTTTGACTCAATGCAAAAAAGCCATTTGGAAAAATAACTAACGACTATTAAAAAGTGAAAGGAAAAATAAAATAACAATAATTGATGAATACGATTTCAAACGTCACAAAGTAGTGGGGCTGATCCATTTTTGTAGCTTAAATAAAAGTTCCACACCGAAAGAAACTTTCCATTTACGAATGGTTGACAATAAATCCCTAAGTATTTTGTTTTGATATTGATACATAAAGGCAAATCGGTACAATTAATGGGTGTACTCGTTTTACTAGAATTCCTTAAAAACTTATCATTCTCGATTTACGACGTATTTAAATCGAATAAACTTAGTAAGTCCAGAACCCTTCGCGTGCAACAATATTTCATCAGAAGTTCCATTTTATACTCGCAGACGATTGTAATGTTTCAAGTGTACCTAGGAGTCCGGGAATGATTTCTCAAGAAGTTTAACGTTCATATATAGTTTTGTTTCATATATAGTTTTGTTCGCCTTTTTGTTTTCAATTTCTGTGATCTATCTACAGTCACGCAATGCCTCTCAGTGGTGTATTGATGTAAGTAAGCATATTCCTTGACAACAAAAAAACCAGCGTCATGATTACGGATGTGCTGGCTGGGCTTATGCTGAGCCGACGAGCTTTTCTGGCTATACATGAATATGTTAAGAGCTACAGTACAGAGTCTGTCTAGTGTCCGTAAAGATTTTTCTTTCTTCTCTATTTCAGCTAGCCATAGACCAGCGAGTGAAAAGAGATGATTTCTAATGACACTTAAAAGTTCTGCCACTAATACTAGTAATAATCAATTGACATAAGAAAAGGCTGAGACACATCATAAATGTGTACCGTCCTACGTTGACCTTTTTACGACTTTTAGAAGGACTTTTCTCCTAATATGCGTACGTGAGGGCGGCCGCAATGGCCACGATAAAGAACTCAGGCCCCCCTTCCCACTTACCTCTTCCCCCGACTAGACCCGTAGGGGACAGCGTGGTCAAAAATATAAAGAGGCGAAATTAAATTCCCAGAGGGCCATAAAGTATAGAGTTACGTCATTATACGTTAAAAAGAGATGTTCGCCGATTTTGACAAAAAGGCGTAACCGCTAGCCATATTGTGCCCGAAAAATATTATATTATGACAACAAAAAAAATACGGTGAAATAATTTTCTTTTGTAACAAGATATGATTGAATTTTTTTTTTCTTCTAAATATTAAAATGAACATTGTTCAATGTATTTTAGCGTTCAGTTATTTTCATAATTATCAAAACCAGTCAAAATCTTTACATTTTTTTATCTTGTTGACTCCAATTTCAAACCTCTACTATTCCGAACTCAATATTCTGCTGTATTAAAATAGCTGCAAATCTTTTTTTTGCCACCATTATGACACTGCCGGCTCCAGACGTCACTAAAACAATTAATATAAATATCCTAGACATATCTAATGTCTCGTGACATGACATCCTACCAAATCAATTTACGTAAGGGCGTAAATTGAATAGGTAATAACTATTATCTTCTATCTATATAATAAAAATCAATTGCTGTTCGTTTGTCTCGCTAAAACTCGAGAACGGCTGGGCCGATTTAGCTGATTTTGGTCTTGAAATGTTTGCCGTAGCACAGGGAAGGTTTACATGGTGAGAAAATATGGAAAAGTTGCGAGGACGAAAAATAAGTCTTTATTGTGCTAAGTTTTTTCTTACTGTCAGGTGATACGAAGTACAGCGGGTCATCTAGTTTGTAATAAAAATAGAAATTAATTGAAAACTGCGACTATATGACATGCCGTATGCTACTGAGCATTAAAGTTCGAATTGATTTAGGACTCTTATTACTGGTACCATAGAACCGATATTCCATTAGATAACGACTTCACGAATTAAAAATCCTTAAAGAGTAACCCCAAGTTATAGACAGTTATAACGGATTACAATGGCATTATAACAAACTTTTCAGACGTAAAAGTACTACTTATATTATAGGATTTATAGGTGTTTTAAGAACATGTATAATTATAGTCTGTATCGACATCACGTGTATGGATATAGTATGAATGAATGTTGCTTGTAAATTTTTACCAACTTTAATTTAATATTAAAATTGTTTGCGGTTGCAAACTTTTGTAGCGTAAAAAATAATGTATAACGTAATTTTTAAATAGAAGTAGATTGGTGCGTGTCCAAAAAGGGTTCCATACAAATATTACATTTTCTTTGGTTTCCATTGTATGTCACCATACACTGACATGGATGAGTTTGTTTAGTAACATGTATACTTATATTTATTTCGTTCTTTCTCAGGTGAGTCGCAACAAGATGGGGATGATTGCAGTTATAGTTATATAAGTGAGTAGATACTATACTTAACGACACTTTAATTTGCAAAAATAGCAGGAAACATATTTCCAGAAAATGTTCAATTTAACGACACTATCAGTAACTTATGTAAAGATTAAATTCAGATATATACTGTGTCTTGAAAATGTTGGTACTGCATAGCCAACTACTTCGTCAGCCACTTTCAACCATTTTGGTATATGCCCCCTTGAGCGTCTACCACTTGTGTCTTGAGCGATCTTTATCCAGTTCGATCCAGCTGCTTTATTGATGCGTCTTTCCTGCGCATTAAGGGTCTGCGCGCGTTTGTTCCCCCATGACCTCCATTCCAGAAGTGCTCTGCTCCAAGAACCCTGCTTTCGGGCATCATGACCAGCCTATTTCTACTTGAGACAGGCTACACTGGAGACGGCTCTTTTCGACATCGGCCACTTTGCTTTGGTCTCTACATCATCAATTTAGTTTAATCCCACCAGTTTTCTTTCGACCGCTCTCTGTGCCACTTGAAGTTTCCTAATGCTCTCTTAAATGAGGACCCATGTCTCATACGTAAGTACTAGGACTACCTTGTACTTTCGTATGGCGCTGAATCCTGTATGCATCCTAATGCACTGGTTAAAAATCCTGGCTTTCTGTTCTGCCGTGATCTTCATTTACAAAGTGAAGTCCATCTTCGAGTATTCTTCGCTTGGCCTCGTTATTATGGTTGTCTTTGTTGACAAACGTAAATGTATTTTTCTACGGTAGAAAAATACTCGATGTTGTAAATCAAGTAAAATCTTTAAAATCGATTTACATTTTCGACCGTTAAAACAAGCGTAACAAACACCTCATTTACCGCATTGTAAAAACTTTCAACAAACTATTCTGTCCACTTGAATAACATCTTGTAGGATAAGTTACTCTGTAATAATGAGATTGCAAGACTCTCCGCTCCACCTTTGAAAATATTTCCTGAAAATCGTGAAAATTTCTTAGTTTAATTACCTTCGACTGTCGTAAAAACAGACCGCTGCAAATTTTCAACAAGTTTGTTCGACTCTTCAATAACTTAATTATTATCACTAGTCTGTATTCCTTTATGGCTAGAGATGTTTTTGCGATTCACTTGTACATTCAAATCAATTGTAATTTTGAATATACTTTCGTTTATCACCTTGTTAATTATGATTATTTTGTTGCTTGAGGCATAGAACAAACTTTTTTCAATGTGCTTAGGATGTGAAGGTATACTGATCGGTAACCTGATATACAGGTGATTCAGAAATTCTCATTTCTAACATCACATAATGATCACAAATGCGCTAAAAAAACGATGCTCAAAGTTATTTCTGAACCAACTTGTAAATGCTTTTTCTTCTTTTCTTCTAGTGACATTATAAAATCTAAAAACAAATCTAACTGAAACCCAGATCTGTCACTGCATTCAAAACCTCATTTGGGATTCAATACACGTGTCCAACTGTCCGCATATCTTCTGTCCTTTTCTATCAATACATTTGAATATCTCCGTCTCGTTTTAACTCCTTATTTGCAGGCATCTGACTGTATGAATGTGAACAGCTTACTAATAACTGGGAAAAGCTGCCGTTTACTTGCTTTTAATTAGAATATGCCAATTTTAGAATATTTTTGTAACTAAATAGATTTTTTGGAGAAGTACTTAAAACACGAAAAATATGTGGCAGATAGTGCCTTACATGCTGCTCAAGATCCACTATTTTACCAGCGTTTAGATTGTTAATTCCTTAGCCTTCTTTTAGATATGGAATAACGCATGGAAGTCGTGCTATTCTATTCTAGCATATCTATATCATTCTTTTTCTATTTCAGTTATGTACCCTTGATGAAGATGGTCTGATACAAAAGGTACCTACTGATTACAGCCCCCTCACTATTATATTCACCGCTTTACCAAATATTTGAACCACCGAAGCACGTAGACCGTGTAATGTGCCTGCACCCTAATTACCTATATTAAATATTACTGTCTTGTATTGCCAATTGTTTTGACTCGCAAAAGTGAGATGAATTCTACGAAGCATGTTTCTTGTTAGCTCCATATAGCTTGAAATATACGAAGTACACTAAGTACTCCGTATTAAGCTGGATTCACTAGATGAAGCTAACATATTCCTCCGTTGAAATAGATCATTTCAAGAAGTTTACCAGCCTCATATGAAATTGATAATATCAGTGGGGCCGGGTGGTCCCCCTTGAAATGGACCATTTCAACTAAACAAAGTTCCACTAAGCTCTCGTATATTTCACATAAAAAGGGAAAGTTACGTTAGAGCGACTTTATATTTAGCGCTGACAAATAACATAACGCCTGCTATCCACCACAAGCTTTTGGATAAAAACCCGCACCCCTATAAATAATAAAAGCACATAAAACATATAATTATATTTTCTCTCTCGCCTCTCGAAGGCAGGAGTCGTTTTCATTCCGCACACCTCCGCAAAATATGGTCTTTCATAACTCCCCGAAAAAAATCCCCTATAATTTAATGCTTCCCCTGAAAATAATATGTAAAAATAGGCGGTCGGTCGAGCCACTGTCGGCTCGTTTCGGCCCATTCCGGTCAATTTCGGGCCTTTGGCGCCCATTACAGGCCACATCTTTTGGGCCCGTTATCTCGCCCGTAAGAATAAATCAGGATATTATTTTTCCCCGACAAAATATTATTCTTCATATCTAATCAGTGAGCCAAGAAATATGGATATGATACGAACCGGAATTGTATTTATGTGTTATGTGGTTTTGGTGGAGCGGGGCAGCCCTACGTGCCAAGGGTTTCCATGACACATTATTTTCTTAGACCTACGTGGTAGTTTCCGATTCCCTTCTATGAGCACGTCGTCAATTCAAGGAATCAAAGTTTTAGTATTTGTGATAGTTGTAGGTTTTTTCATTAAGTTACTTAATTTTTATTTATAAAAAAAAATACTATGTTAACTTTATAGTATACGTATTTTTTTTTCTTACTTCTTTTGTCGGTTTTTTATTGACATAAAGAAATGTATCTTAGTTCACGAAAAGTCACAGCAAATTCTCAAGTCTCCAAATCTGCTTCAGAATAGTGTGAATAAACAAAACACGTCAAGTATATTCCCAAACCAAATAACGTGATCCCGCTGGCAACACTGAATTATCAAGTTTTCAAATTTCAAAGACAGACGAAGTGGTGAAGTCAAAGCAAGCAGCGTGCCGTCAACAACCGCAGTAGCGCCGCCGAAACATTTTAATCAAGGAATCTTTGTCGCCTCTTTAATCAAAGGGGATCTTAACAACTGCCTCATTATATAAATACTTTATTGAGTGTCCTTGTTTTGTTATGGAACAAATTCAAATAGACTGAGCAGATGTTTCATTATCATATACACTTTGAATATACTATTTTATAACTTTTTTGTTTTTGAATTTTACTATAGTCAGCCATTTTCTCCATGGGCACTTAGCTTTTTTTCAGTTTTTGCTCTAATTATTATAAGGACTTTCGGTATACTTTAATATCACAACACTTTGAATAGACAATTTTCAACGTGTTTTTTTTTATCGTGTATTAATTCTTTCAATTATTTTTTTTTCCTTTTCCTCTGTTTTTATAAGAACTTTTAGTATACTCTGATCTCACACATTATTATCGATGAACTCGTACTGACTAAACCTCTCAGAAACCCTAGTGTGGTAGTTATTTGAATCCAAATAATTACCGATATATATCAGGATCTACAATTTTGTCTTCAACTTCGATAATTTCGACATAACTTTAGCTTTATATAAAGTTTGATATTAATTGAAACAATTAACTTTCAACAATAGAATGACACAAAAATAACTTTGGGTTTATTAATTAGTTAACTATTTGTTGGAACTATTGGACAAATTGGTTATATTCAAATTAAAATCTTAATGATAGCACGTTCGAATATTGCTGCACTTATATTGGTGCGATTCCCGCCAGTCCATTTTTCGGATATGATCTTTTCGTTACTTTCCTGACCTGAGTGCTGTATGACTACTATTACTAGTTCTCCTGACTAGATTTCAGTCATGGCGCCTAATCGCAACGGAGACTAGCCAACTGCGAAGGAGATATTATAGTGCATATGTATGTGCGCAAGCGCAGGTACACGTTATCTTCCCTCGTTATCATAGTCCGATGGAACGGCAATCCGACATGACTGGGCAGAGATCAGGCGCAGAACCGATGGGTTTACGTGCTCTCCAAGGCACGAGCGAGTGATAATCATGGTTGCAAAATGGGATGGATACATGAAATTCAGTAATCCCAGAGGTGCGAGCCGGGGATTGAACCTGTGACCCTCGTTACCGATGCGAGGGTTCTACCAACTTGGCTATCACTGCTTACACTGCTTCTGTTACTACTAATATAATAGACAGTAAGCGATCCAGTGCGATTGCCTACAGTCCATTGTGGAGTGCCCCCAAAAAAAGGGTTACTTAAGGGTTGACTACTTTTTGATGATAATAATACAGATACCCTAGACTATCTAACTGATACATCAAGACCATTTCTCTCAACTGGCGAAACTTCCAATTCGTCCAGTCAATTACTCAGCAGTAATGCAAATCTGCCATAAATTGTCAATAAAACTGGCGAGGGGTGTCGGGGAGGTAGGGGGGTAGTTTTCGATAGTTCCCGTTCGTTGGTCCGTAACGATTTATAGTATAAGTTTTAGATGGAAAAAGTTGGCTACCCTGTTCTTCTTAGTGTGTCCCACCGGGCATCGCGTTGTTCTAATACGTAGTGTCAATTGGGAACGCTATGTTATCTGTTATCAAGGTGTAACCCTTAATAACTACCTACCTAGGCAGGTATCTAAACAGGTATCAGTTAAGATTAACCATATTCTCATCATATTTATATCTTATGTTTACGCGAACACTTCACTGTAAAGCAGCCGAAACGCCGGGAACGTAAAAACATACAATAAACACGATAAAATCCTTTAAACTTAGTTTTATTTCAATATATTTTCATAAGTTAATCATTCTTAATTGTAAGTGGCGAGTAGCTATCTATAAATTCACGTATTTTCTAATGTCTACTTCCTTACTTGTCGATCCAATCAATGAAAAAACATATTCTTAATAAAGATCCCGTTATAAATATACTTTGTTTCCCAACGAAAACATTAAATAAGCTCCCAACAAATTACTCCTCCTTGGGTCCCTGAAGAACTTACATAACGGAAACAGTATACTGAAATACTTAAACGGCTTCAAAGGAAAATGAACTTTGAAATTGGAAGTCGTAAGTCAGAGTTCGTTCTGCGTCACGACAAAATCGAGATAATCTTGTTGGGGAGTCATTTTTGACCAATTTTCCTCGGTATTGAAAATATTTTATAGCGGCCGACGTCGTCGCAAAGTCACATAGGGCCAATAGGCTATGCTTCGTATGAAATAGACGACGTAACAGTCTTATAGTTAAACGTTAGAATTTTGCTGACAAAGCAAGCCTTTGCGCTTACAATTTCATTTTAAGATGGAAAAGTACTGACCAGAAAATTTGGAATATTTTGTTTTATAAAACTTATCTTGAGGATTCGACGGTAACGTATCATAAAACCTGAGGGTCAAACACATTTAAAAATCAACGTAGTTTCTGTAGAACAATGAGTCTACAGTATCTAGTCCCGGTAATTAAAACAAATAAGCATAATATAACTATTTATAAACCTATTTTTGTTGAAATAAAACTAATTCTACGAATTTTATTGCTTTTATTTTATGTTTTTTACGTTACTATTTATGTTCCCAAACAATATTTCATTTTTATTTTTGGGCCGAACATTATTTCTCATATTCATTTAACTCGCGCAAACAAGCAAATAAATAAATTGGTGCTTCTTTACTCAATATTGTGGGGCTTAACTACCTACATTTTTATCCCGACGGTGCAAAAGCTTAACCATTTGCATTCGTAGCGACTTTATTTCGGTTCAGTAGTTCATTTGTGAACGCTTTTGTAATCAATTTAATCATCCCCAGACAACGCAAAAACGCCGCATGCCGCATTCAAATTTTAGTATAATAGTCTTTCCGTAGATGTCGTTAAAGGCAACTAAAAAAATAAATCACGGAACTTTGGATCTTATAGGCGCTGCATGTTTGAAGCAGTGGACTAATCTGCTATATCGGATATGTTTCTCCTATATTTAATTTTGGTGAGACGTTGATGTTCTGACCTTTCCAACTAATGACACATATTAACTAATAGTTCTACTTATGATAGTGTTGTACCGATAGTATCCGTAGACGCTAGCGCCATCTAGATTGTACGAGTACCTGAAAATTGTAATTTTTTGGCTTCAGGCACTTATGTATAAGTTTCCCAATACATTTTTTTAACAGCCAGTCTTTGGTGGCATATGGAACTGAGACGTGGTCGCTTACTATGAACCTTATAAGGCTAAGGTCGTAAGCTCAAACTCGTTCAGAAAGCTTGTTCAGGTTTGCAAACCTGAACACGATAAAATCAGAAATGACGTCATCTGAAGTCGAACTGGAGTAACCGACGCAACTCAAAGCATTTCAAAGTTGAAGGCACATAGCTGGAAGAACCGATGGCAGTTCCAGTAGAAAGATTCTAGAATTTCGACCACGAGCAAGAAGACGTAGTGTAGGACGGCTTTCTTTCAAGGTGGACTGATGATATCACATGCGTCATACGGCTACGGCCTAAGGGCAGCAGTGGACGTCGTTCATCTGATGGGTAGATGGATCAAGTTAAGGGGTGTCATACAAAAGACGTTAACGACATCTCAAACAGTATAATATTCGCCCTTTTTGTCCCAATGTTGGGATCAGGTCTCCCCTCAATACGAAGAGGATAAGGCCATAGTCGACCACGCTGGCCTAGCCTTTCCAAGGTGATAATCATGGTGAAATATTTGGTCCCAAAAGTAGCGTTACATTTAAACAGCGTTCGGTCGTAATCTGTCATCTGTCGTGCATAGTTCAAATCTGTCCCCGACGTAGATGTTTTTAAATTCGTAACGCAAAGTATAACTTAATGCTGGCTGAATAGGTCCCCGGTCGCCAGTTGCCGGTGGCACGGCGCGACATTTGTGATAACATCGCGTTCCTCGCGCCATTCTGATAAGGGTGAAATTGTGCGTCACATTTGTATATTTTTTTTTTTTTATTGGGACTAGGCCCGCCACACACTCCCACCACTGCTACTCCTGTAAGCCAGGATCTACAGTGGTGTCCAATGAAGACACCGAGGTTTGACCCTCGGCGAGTCCCGGGATAAAGTTAATTGTCTTGGAACCCGCACGAAATTAATCGAAAGATAAATAGGAGGAGTTGGAAGAAAATTATCCACTTCCCTCCATTGCAAAGCGGGAGACAAAAAGATCTGGTAGACAAATGTCCACAGAAGTAAGACTGTTACAGCTGGACTAATTCCAGGTGTAAGGCACCACGGAGAGTTTAAATACTAATTGGTCCTAAACTTGTATATTGTTGTACTTGTGTATTGTTGTACATTTGTATATTGTGCACTTATACTGCGAAAATGCACCCGATTTGTATGATAACTAGGTATAGAATAGAGCAATAAAAGAAACAAAATATTTATTTGTAGGGTATGAATGGAGATGGTAACATTGTAGGGTGTGAATGACGAAAGGCAGATAATATAACCTCCCCTTATATGGAGCTTGCCACACTATTGAGGAATCAGAATCAGAATCAGAATCAGAATATTTTTTATTCACGTAGACCATTATTGTACAGTACTTGTGAATCGTCAAGTTACAAAAATATTATGGTACTGCTTTACCACCCGTTCGGAATGCCGTTCCTATGGAGAAGAACGGGCAAGAAACTCCATGGTTGCTCTTTTTTAAAATAGATCTTTTACATTTTTGAGCAATACATTGTTATAGGTATGTGAGAACAATGTAGGAACGGCTAATCAAACTTTAGCAGCAGGTCAAAAAAAAAAACAAAAGTACTAACTAAGTTCTTGAGGTTCTTGTAAGACAAAGTACACATATTCAAAAAAGTTTGAGATCAATGACACGTAAAACCTATTCTACATTAAATACAGTAGAGAACAGGAAACAAAGATACTTCTTACCATCGCAAACGCTAACTTACTGCCTACTGTAGGTAAATAGCAACCAGTATACGAGGCTCCAGCGACCAACTATTACCTATAGTCATTACAAGAGTATCCCAAGTGCAAATACCACAACCTGCTACCCACATTTACTAGAAACCAAACCCAGCAATCGAAGTACCATACTACTCCGCATAAAAGCGACGTATCTGCCGTACACAATGTAGGTACCTATCAAATACGTTTTGTACGATGATACCGTTCTTTTTCTTTATCACAAAAAAAAACACAAGCGCTCTTTGTTACTCAAAAAAATCGAGAGAGTTAAAAAAATATGTAAATATATACAACCATCAATACACGTTGTACGGCAGTGACAGAGCGGACGTTGTGTTGTAGAATGTACAACGCACATATGGACAGGGTATTTTTAAACTCAATAGAGACATTAAGATAAAGTTTACTGCGTACAAACGTCTCGTCTCTAGGATATTTTATTGTTCGCTACGAGACAAAGCTTTTTTAGTGCGCTCTTAGGAGCGTGCTGCACTCAGCGATGATTTAATATTTATGAGTTTTTCGGAACATTAGAATTTGGAATGTTGCTTTTTTTTCTCTTCGCGCTGTTGTTTTTGGCCTGTGACAGGGTTTTCAAGAATTTCGAAAATAAATTTGAATCTTGACACTTAAACTAGAATCTTATGAATAACATTCTTGCACTTAACTATAGCGGTTGTGCCCTAATGAGCTTAAACCGTTAAAGCAAGATCGCTGACTACATACATATACTCTTCCCAAAATAGAAAAAAAAGAAAGAACGAAAAAAATAATTATAACATAAACAGCCACAATACATTGGCAACACATACACAACAATACACAAGTAATTGAAAACGTTTTAATCCAATTCCATTCTGAATGCATAAGGCCACCAACGCGATAAGCCATCTTTTTTAAGTAGGCCCCTGCTGCTATAAAACTCATAGATTTCCTCATTAATTGCTTCAGGTCAGGTTGTATTGGTCGACTTTTATGTTCTATTTTTACGTTCAAACGTTAAAAAGCCTGGAAAGTACAGTAATTGGCCAAAAAATTGAATTAGGAACGTCGATGCCGTTAATGAGGAATGCAAAATAAAAAGAAACAATTAAATTGTATTTTTGTCTATGGTAGAAAAGTGCTTTAATAGTATGCAGTCGGCTAGAATTTAGAATACATAAGCAAAGTGTAGCGACTCGATGAAAAAAAATTCTGATATAATGGTCGATGTTTTAGGGAATTTTGTTTTTTTTTACTAAATTTGAATAAATGTCATTATCGACCTCCGGCATTTTACTTTTTTAAAGCTTGCGAGTGAGGGTGGTCGTAACGCCGGTGTGGGTATTATGTACCCACCAACGCAGATCATTGACAATGCGTCTCGGTGTTATGATATCGACGCCAAAGTGCTCTGTCCCATGGGACGGCCATGACTTTATGGTGGTCCGCTACTTATCGCTTTTTATGGGAATTGGGGCGGATGTGGCGAGGCGTTAAATCACTCTACATATCGTATAAGATAGAGATTAGGAACTATTTTTCTTTTTGTTGCAAAGTACTTGCGGGCTAGGTAAGCAGCTATAGCGAAGGTTGGTACATCGCTTTCCTCGGAAACAAGGGCTGCACGTTTCAACCTTTGCTCGCAACTCTGGGATTTTCAGATTTCATGTGCGAATCTAATTTTCAGCCATGCTTATCGCTTGCTAAATGGTGAAGGAAAACTTGTATGTCTGAGAAAATCTAAACAATTCTCGACGGACGTGCGAACACCTTCAACATGCACTGGGCCAGGGTAGTGTACTACGGAAGGCCATGTCCAGCCCTTGCCTATTGGGAATTAAAACGGGCTATAATTATTTGAATTATAATTGCAACTGGCCTTAGTCACCGACTAGATAAATATAATTCAGGATCCGGTCCAATGATAGCGAGGCCACGTTTAGGAAATGATTGATAAACTATATAAAAAAAAACCATTGCGTTGGTAGTACAATGTAGGTATATAATTTAAAGAATCCTAGCTCCATTATTTATTTGTTTAGCAATTTCCATACAAGCACACTAACATAATAATACCAACCTAAGCAGGCCTTAAAGAACTCGTCCCGAATAATGGACTGCTAGCAATTCCGGTAACATTATAAAAAGATAATTTCGAAAATTTACTCGGAACAGAATAGATCCCGCAACTACCCGGTGCAGTGAGCCCACTCGACTCAAATCTGTGCTCAAACTTTTGGACCCAGCTGCCGTCATTATTATTAAATCATAGACAACGGGACAGAATTGGAAACAGCACGGCCGACTGTACTGGACCAAGTACAATCAGTTGTTAGAATTTCTAAACAGAGCCAGATGTTGAAAGTTCAGAGTACAGTACAATTATGAACAGGTGCTCTAATGATTGGTCTAGCGATTAGCTGCATAGCAGAACTTATTGTGCTGTATAAGGCTACTCTTTTGGTAATTGATATTTATCTTAAAACACAAAAATATACTTTTACGGCAAGATATAACATGCAATAACCTTTAATTACGTCTTTTATGAGACCGTTGGTATGTTATACCCAAAGGTACCTACTTCTTTGATATTACGCTCTATATGTTTGCCCTTATTTGCTCATTGATTAACTATAGGCTCTTTGACTATGTTTAAAAAACTATCTAAAATTGTTCATTAGTTTAATATGATGCTAACAATATAGTTCTTTCATTGTAAATTCCATTATTTTCCATAATGTTCGATGATAAAGTTTAATTAAATAAAAATACCGCCAAAACGCGGCCTGCGGGTCACGTGACCGTTGTGAAAAAAAATGGCTGAAAACAAATTAAAATATATATTACCAAACTCGTATTGACAACCTGATATTGCCATCACCTGAACAAACCAAAAAAAACATTAATTTATTTTATGATTTTAAAGAAAATAATCCATATTTTTGCAGAAAAATTAAGACTAATAGTTATAAAAAGCTATTATCTTTTGGGTTGGCCACAATTTAAAGCTTATTTTTCATACAGTCAAACACCCTGTCTAACCAAAAGAAAATTGAAATCCAACAACACATATTGGCAAAATGTTATATTACAGCTGTCTGTATAACGATTAAAACGACGTTTGCCAATTTAATGTATTCCTGGTTCGACGAGTCTAAAATCAGTGTTATATTCGAATTTGGAGCAGCTAAATAAGCACTTTGAACGGCTGGTCCGCTATTTCGGTCCACGCGTATAAATTGATAATACAGCTCTGGTCCGCATCCGATGATTAATTGACCCGTTCTGACCCAACAATTACTTCAACTATTTACCTCCGGTGCATTGTTGCCGGGATATTCGATGCTAAATTCTATTTTACAAACGATTATCGATTGATTGTCTTTAATTAATGTCAATTAATACGAGCACAGAGCCTCTGTGGACCACCCAGTTGATCACAAAGCAGATACATTCCCTATTTTTGGAGTGATTAAGTAACAAAGTTCTTTTGGCTAACAATGTGTAAATTTAGTCTAGATTCTATAGACTAGCAGTCCAAGGAGTACCACAACAAAGTTGGGGTTAAAATCTCAACACTAACATGAACACTTGACTAGTATATTTTCCGTTAGCATCTATCCAATTAAGCTGAAGCTGTGGTGGGCTAACGTCATTAGTCATTAGGACTCTCGCTACCACGGCACTCCTCTTACTACTAACCTACTGAATTTTGACGCTATTAACGGGTCTCAACTCCTTTTTTTACCTTAGGGAACCCCACATGGGTAACCAGATTGAGCCCAAGGAGTGGTGAAGGATCCATGATAACGCTTTTGCATACATCTGCACTTGATCACTGGTTATCTACAGAAGAAGAATACTCCGTCTACTGTCCTCCTTGAGGTTGCAAAGTAGATGCGAAAAACATAACATCTTATGAACCAACAACCCCAAAAGATCTTCCGCCATAAGATGGTGTAGGCGGGTAAGGTTAGCCGGTTTTATTGTGCCAAGAAGTAAGCGCACTCATGCTTAGCACATCCATGTAAATGAGTTGGAGAAGGCAACGAGTATACTAGTAATTAATATAATCATTTACTGATTATATAAAAAAAAATGTTACGGCCTATCTGCTCTTGCTGTGCTAACGTTAGCTGACATAGCCGAACATTTCTGCTCTTAAATTCAACTGTCGGGCATTCGCGTATTAAATGAGTTCTGGATTCAATCCAACAAAACAAGTTAATTATTACAAGTTCATTTTTATCTTTCACAGTCGTATTAACGTTACTTCGTAATAGCATTTTGTGATAATATCCCGGTGGGGACTACCGACGTTAAATGGATTTATTAAAAGCCATTGAAACTGATAATGCATTCAGCTTTACAATCCATTGCGCAAGCATCGCGGCCGTTTTTTGTTTTGAAACATTCTCAAATTTCATGTTACACTGGAACAAATTAGTGTTGTATTTAAGCTAAGTCTTTATTTTTTTTATTCGATGGAATAGATTATACCTATTTTAAGATCAATTTTGGCATTTCAGAATCGGAACCAGAATATTTTTTATTCGTGTAAACCATTAAGTACAGTACTTATGAATCTTCAAAAAAGTTACAAAATGCTAAGCTACAACTTTACCACCCGTTCGGAATGCCGTTCCTATGGAGAAGAACGGGTAAGAAACTCCATGGTTGCTCTTTTTAAAAAAGATCTTTTACATTTTTGAGCAGTACATTGTTTTAGGTATGTGAAAATTATGTAGGATCGGCTAGGCAGACTTTAGCAGCTGGTCAATAAAATGTACTATCTCTAAGTATATAATTACAAGTTTTTTTTTTTTTTTGTAACCTGAATTGGACCTTTAGGCTCTTGAGTGTGAGCTGTAATTCCATATCTATCATAAAAATTGCTCTGAATATCGCTTCTGTTTACATGAGACAGAATATGTAGAGACGAGTGTATTAGAATAAACATCCGATACATTCTACCCTCCAAGATAAAACTTAATCAAATCCCTACGTTCAGAGATTATTTGCTGGAGTAAAACAAACAAAATGACATGGAGCATACACACTTGACCCCGTTTCCCCCCAAATTGTACCTTCATACCGTCGATCAATACACCGACAGCGTAAATAAATCACTAAGTTTGAGTTCGCGATACGACGGAGCGGCGTGCTAAGTGAGTTTACAGAAGTTCAAGTCCAAATAGATGTTTGATTACATAAAAAAATCTCAATAAAAACATGACAACATGTTTAATCATTCCCGCTATTCCCCTTATAAGGCACGGCAAAAGTTTCCACCATCAGCGCACACACCTGGAATCGTAAGCCACGAATTTGTCAACTCAATTAACGTATAAAACAAAGTCTTGTTGGTTACATCATTTATAACTCAAGAACGGTCGGGCCGATTTTTATGATTTTATTTCACATTTTTTTCGTCGCATTTCATTTCGTCAAGAAAGAAGTAGTCACGAACACACAGGACACACTACACACCAATTCAACATGCAGTAACTCTGACGAAGTGTGTGTTCCCAAAAACTTTTCTCAATGAGACTACTGCATCTTACATTTCAGTTGGCTCTATCTGAAAGCGAGTACATCCGGCTCCACTTTGATGTCAGATCATTATAAAGGTAAACAAGACGCGTCTAATTTGCGGTACATAAGCGTATCTCATCGGTTTTCGGTTAGCACTGACTAATCTGCTTATGTAGTGACGGGTGCTCTATTAATTTACTGGCTCATTGATCGTGGCTTTAATTGTGCACGTGGGCGATGTAGTTGTCAGGATCGATGTATACTTGTGTGATGTACTCACATACCTATAACAATATACTGTTCAAAAATGTCACTGATCTTTTTAAAAAGAGCAACCATGGAGTTTCTTGCCTGTTCTTCTTCATAGGAACGGCATTCCGAACGGGTGGTAAAGTTGTAGCTTAGTATTTTGTAACTATTTTGACGATTCATAAGTACTGTACTTAATCTATACTAATATTATAAATGTGAAAGTTTGGATGGATGGATGGATGGATGGATGTTTGTTAATCTTTCACGCCAGAACGGCTGAACGGATCTGGATGAAATTTGGCACAGAGATAGATTATAGTCTGGAATAGCACATAGGCTACTTTTTATCCCGGTAAAATGTATGGTTCCCGTGGGATAGATGTTTTAATTTTTCATACTTTTTATCGCGGGTAACACCGCCGGGCGCAGCTAGTGGTTTATATGAATAAAAAATATTTTTATTCCGATTGGGTATGTGATTTAATAGAAATCAGAAATGTTGTAGATTTACTTAATTAAAAGTATTTTGTTTGAATGTGTTTATTTTTTCTAGTGTAGATTCATTTGTCGGCATACATATAGAACATGAAACGTTTATAAATCAATATCATTTAGGGTTTGATCTTCAATAATTTATTCTCTACGATCGCAAAACTACGAACTAAAGGCAATAATGATCAACTGTAAACTGCACGCTCACCAACCCTTTAAACCTGTCCATAACATAGCAGTCCGACAACGCAGTATGTCCCATAGAGTACAGAGGCCAATCCGGCTCCCTAGAGTAGCATGCCGTCACTTCACAGACCCGTTCGGCGCCATATGTGGACACCACATTCCAACAACATCCCAACTAAAAACACGTCACAATCCATTTCAAATGTTACCTCGCACAATATAAAGTTCAAATTTTATTGAAGCTCCAACAGGGAGTGTGGGGTGAAATCCCAAAGGCAACGTACGGCACAGTGCTCATCATTTCCCCATTGTCTCGTTACACAAAAATCAAAAACAAACACTCGATGTAGGGATTTTCGGCGCTAAGTTTCGGATGACGTAATCATCTTGTGTGATTTGCTACGCGATTGTACGTCAGGGAATTTGGGAGTCCATGAGCAGTCAGCGAATTTCATTTTGTTCCTTGAATAATACCATATAAAAATAGATGTACGAATGGTGTATGAAAAAGAAGCCATTGAGATTAGGGGACATATTATTGATTGCCAAACATATACAACAATCTTAGTTGATTTTGTTAGTACAGAAAAAAACTGAAAATAAGCCTGTAATTTGCTAGTCCATAATATTGATACATTTCAACACTGACCGCTTTGTCAAAGTGGTTAAAGCGATAAATAACAAGACTTGTTTATAAAACCGTCGCGATATTTATGAAAGGTAGGCACTTCGCAAAATTTGTCAAGCCATAAAATTTATTTGGCAACCTGTTGTCGGGGATTGTGTAGTTGTGCGACACGATCAATTCATAAATCAGTTGACAGCTATATTTTGATGCTTTGTAAGCTTTGTACAATATTTTTGAGTCTAATCTAGTGACGGACCGTATCGTCGAAGTTCTTAGTCGACGATGACGCCATGTTCAGTAGCATAGCACACATTATTTCGATAATCTAATACAATTTGAATTCGCTTTCACATCACTATTTTCAATAGTACATCGCGTGTATGCATTGAATTACGCGAGATTTCCTCGTGTCTCGGATAAATGTAATTCTTTCCTCGAAGATTGCGCCTCCGTCGAGTCTCGTGTTCTACGTGACCACAATGCCGGAGCACTAGTTGTCTCCAGCCTCTCTGCTCGTGACTTAAGTCTATCAATTTATGCGTTCAATACGCGAACGTCAGCGTTTGACAAGTACAGTTCATGTCGAATAAATTGCCTGTAAAATTGTACGTGGAGTGAGTTACTGCCGTGGACGGGCCCTTCGGCTCCGCCGTTTTGCTAAGGCCCGGCAGATTTATGGTTCGTTTTGTTTTTAGAAATTTTCGCCTCCGCAAATGTTTTCCCTCCATATCGGAAACGTCTATTCCGATTTATGTTTATTCCTCCACGAAACACTCGCGCCGCGCTTCGAATGTAACTCGGATTTCTCTCACCCAAAAAGATGCCGTCACTATTGAACGGTAAAACATACCCCATATTATTAAGGATAATTTCTAATGCTCGAGCCGCAATAAACTAGAGCGATGATAATAAAAATTTTCACCATATCCCTCGTGTTCTCGTTGTAAATTTAAACGTGCGAGCGATTCTCAACCTTACCGCATATTAATAATGTCAAGATAGAACGTTTTAATTTTAATAAAACTGAACATCGGCACGCCCGACCTATTTGTCAACCTTCTTTACTTTTGCTGGCATGAAATCATACAGTCTCACTTTGCGTAACTACAACGCCAGACGGAGGCGGCGCGGGGGCTCGATGGAAAGCGTACTTTTTGATTACAATGTTAAGACATAAATTCGCACGATAATCCTGGACCCCGTTCGCATGAAATATGAAATCCCCAAAGACTACCGCGCTGGATTTGAGCTTTTCTCTTTAAAGTAATAAAGGTGTATTTTATTTGAACTGGTAGGGATTATATTTGGGATTTGGACGGCGAAACACGTAGGTGAACCATCGCTCATGTGACAAATTTCTACGTTTGCCTTAACGCGGTCCACCGTGTTTAGAATATTATATCTCCAGTTGGGAATTTGGGGAAGTCATATTGATTTACATAAAGAAACAAAACGGTGCGTGAATTTTGCGACCGAAATAAATTATGAGTGGCGCAAAAATGTATTGTTAAGTACAGAGGCAGGGAGTTGCAGGGTTTAAACCGTGGTTCAACGGGAGAAGAGAAATGGCATTCCTCACGATAGGTAGATATTTTGCCAAGATGTCTTTTGTAGTTCAAAACAACTTTACAGTATAGTCTGTGTACTCGGAATGAAAAGTTAGAATCCGTTGAATTTTTTTTTGTTGTATTTAAACGAACGATCTTCACGATTGGACTATAGAATATTTGAAAATCTCTTATGAAACATGATTTGTTTTTACAATTTCAGCATACGAAGTGCAATAATAAGCTAGCACTAATATTTATTTTACAACAGTGACAGCTGTCCCCCAGGGGTAGCGATTTGTCGGTTCGTTTATGCGACTTTGTTGGATTCAAATCGTAGTTTTCTTTTCGTACTAGTAACGAACTACGAACAATACGTGCGGAAAGCGGATTTTGTGTGTTATTCAACGAATTTTTTGGCTTATACCACCGGGGGTACGGCACCGAACAGACGTGATTTCGGTACGTAAGCATCCCGCCAATTGTATATTTATGAGTTCACTATTACGATGTATAGAATATATATTGTAAGTAATTCGAATTTGCAAAGTTTACTCTGTGGGGGCTTAGTTTGCGTCAAATTGAAATTCACGCAACAATATATCAACGCAAAATATGTAAATATGTATTTACTATTCACTATTTTGTGGAGCTATTGTTGGAAGAACGAAAGAAAACGGCGAAGGGAAATCTCGAAATACTAAATATATCTAAGTCATAAAAAAAATATTCATTTGTTTATGCGTGGTAGCCCAAGAATTTTCGTAGAGTTATTTTATTTACCACCTAAAATTTAGCCCTTTGATGATCCCATAGTAAGACCTGAATATGAGGGTATCAAGGGTACATTAAATCACGTGGCAATGGATCAAACTTTGTGCTAAATTATTTCTTAGCGGTTGTTCATCAATAAGCTTTTTTAACTGTGTACCTAACGTCTGTTAAAGATATTAGAAGGGAGCGCCATCTAAATCTGCCCTCCGAAGCATGGAAGTCGAATTTCATAAATCGGTCTTCCATCGTAGGTCTAACCAAGCATCACACTCATCTATCAGCAGTTTTTACAATCAACATTCAACTTTAAAACTTCTTGACAGTTTTAAAACTACTTAATTTTCCGTTTAATGTGATTCACAGTTCTATTTAGAGCAGTCAGAACAGTCATTAGTTACATTAAAACAATATTCGCTTCATTAAAATTGACCGGTCATCTGTTATCACCGCGGACATCCTGGCGGCTACATTATCTGCTGCTCGTATCACCCGGAGAGGAAACAGACAATATTTTTATTTATGTTAGTCCCCTGCAGCCTACGCACCACTGAAGTCTAGAATATCCGTGATTTCGTTCCGCGAATTAGTTTCGCGAGTATTTATCTGAAGGACGAACGTTCGGTCGAGGTGTTCACTGAAATTAACACGTTGTGAAGTGATTGGCTTAAGATACAGGTGTTTGAAGGATTTTGTATTCTCATTTGTAAGTATATACTTCTTAGCTATTCTCATATACATCCTTGTAATGACAGGCAATAAAGTAATCGTATTATTGATGTTTTTCTTTGTTGTTTACCATTAATATATTGATCGATAATATTTCGCATTAAATTTTCTAGAAAAAAAAATACATTTTGCCTACTATATTAAATGGGTTAAAAGCCAAAACCACCTATTTAAAAAAAAATATTAAGGCTCTCATAAAAAAAATGTGCTATACGCATGTTCTATTATCATTTAAACAAAACAAAAAAACTCGTTATCTTGATTGATTTTAGTTTTGATAGACAATGTTTGATCACTTGACAGCCGAAACTAACAGATTAATTTGACCCTTGGCCCCGCTCCTATGACCTCTTCAATACAATAAGTGAATTAGACAATATCAAATATCGGATATTCAATTACTCTTATAAGTACGTAACGAGCGTTAGCCATCTAACGGCAATCGTGCAATCAATAATGTAGTAGACGATTAGTATTAATTTGATTGTAATTAATTACTGTACTTAGGTATAAGATAAGATCTGACTGAATTTGATGTTTGGGTTTCCTTACGTCACAGCCTCGTTAAATAATGTGAAGTGAAGTCTCAAAAAACTCTGGTCTACTATTTAAATAACAACCGGACTAGATTTTTATAGGCTTGACCTTTAGCCTACGCCGTGTGTTGTCTGAATATTCTAATAAGTCTGTGACTTAAGTACGAAGTTTTCAACCACCGGTCATCGGTGATTGGCGGACTCCTAATGGATATAAGATTCAACTCATCTAATACTTAGAATTTGGCCTCTAGAAAAGAATGCATCGTCAACAGCTTGTAATTCGCTTACAATTAGCATTCCCCATCTTGTCTCCGAGTTGTCCCAAAGAAGGGTGGACTCCGAGACATCTAACGAGTTCATTGTGATTTTTATTTGTACATTCTTTGCGAAGGGAATACGGATCCTTAATTAGAGCAGAGATGGGACTGAATTTATTTGGTATTTTTTTGAGTTGTTCCTTTCCTTAAGATTTGAAGCATGTCGATATGAGTTCGGTCGATGAATTATACTTATATGGTTACCTAGGTTACTACCCTTGTATTGTAAGATAAAATTATACTGTATGTTTGTAATGATATTCCACTCTGCTCTTCTTTCAACTCAAGGCACTTTAAACACTTCTGTGTGGTCACAAAAATATTTTCTCTATAAGTGCTCATTAAGTGGAGCTACATACAACCAAGTACCAAACACAAATCCGACTGGCTTTTTTACCGAACAACCCGGTAATGAGGCCAGACGAAACTAAATTTATTTCCTTGGACCCCTTTGAGTTGGTCCTCAGCTGGATGTTTGCGTTAAATTAAAAAGTTTCTTCAGATTTCCAGCACTCCGCCCACAGCCCGTTTATTCGATTCCAATACTTTTGCCTTAATTATCCCATACGATTAAGTTTCAACTGGGTTGTAGAAGAGGAACCTTTTTCCAAGTAAATGTTTTTCGATTCGTTTCAGTTCTTTAGTGGAAGTTTTATTTTGTGCTACTTTAGGATTATCGTTATTGGGTTTGAGATTATAAAAACCACATATCTTTGACGTTGCTGAAGATGATAACTCTCTGAGATCAATTTCAAATTATTGTTTAAATCGATTTCTATGTGTTCTCTGGCAATTCTGGTAAAAAACATTATTTGTGTGATGAGCACGATTGTTTGTACCCGAATCATGTATAATGTCTAAATAGGATTTATTTACTGAGTTCGCCCTGAGTCCATTGTAGGGTACCGATAATAAAAGCGTTGCTTAGTTTGGGGCTGTATAGTTGATATGTTCATCTGGAGATATCTATTTTATTCATCTTGCAAAACTAAATTAAAAATAGTTACTTTATCGGGAATATTTATGTGATTTATTGGTACTTGATTATAGATAGATAGCTCTATATTGTTTATAATAATATCAGCCCTTTTAATATCCCACTGTTGGGCACGGGCCTCACCTCAATGCGAGGGGCATTAGACCATAGTCCACCACGCTGGCCCAGTGCGGGTTGGCGGACTTCACACGTCTTTCGAGGGGTTCTCTCAGACATGCAGGTTTCCTCGCGATGTTTTCCTTCACCGTTTAGCAAGTGATAATCATGAGATTCGCACATGAAATCCAGAAATCCCAGAAGTGCGAGCCAGGGTTTGAACCTGCGATCCTGCTTGCCGAGGCGAGTGTTCTACCAACTTGGCTATCACTGCTTATTTTTTACCACATAAAATAATTAAAAAAATACATACACATAAGTTATGTTTGTTTTAACCTGTTCTAAACAAATTGTATTATATGAGCGTTATGGCTTGGCTCATGCACCATGTATAATTGAACCGCAGATTTCCTTATTCCACTTCCCTTTAACATTTCTTTGTCGTGTTCCGAATCCTTATAACTCCTAATTATTGTTGGCCTCCTGTTTCCACTCTTTGTGTGGTATCTTTACCTTTTGTTGTCTCTTCTTATGTTGAAACGTGTAGAAATATTATAGCACCATCTACCGCTGGTTTTTCAATTAAACGAAGACAAATGTATGTTTGTTCAATTAAAACGCTATTTTAATCGACGACATAGTTGGTAGTGATCCCGCTATCTGTCCTGGGGGTCCCAGGTTTGAATCCTGGTAAAGACAATTTTTGTCCGATGTCCACGAATGTTTGTACCCGAGTCATGGATATTCAATATTTATATCTGCATTAAATACTGAGTTTTCTATCAGTCCATTGTATAGTACCCATTATACAAGCGTTGCTTAGTGTGGGACCGTATAGTTGGTGTTTTTGCCTTACGATATTATTATTATAAATGTTTGGATATGTATGTGTGAATTTGAGCATAATTTACACTACTACATAAATCAGCATTATTATTTGGCTTCAAAATATTTCTAAGCGACATTTATACTACGATATTCAGCTAGTCTGTGGTAATCTACTGGGTTCCACTCGGTCTTCACCCATACAACCACAAATAAAGTTCGTAAAATTTGATTTGTCTGATGATCGTATGTGATCATCTTGTCGGCTATTACATTACATTACGGTGATGTAATGTGTATCCTTGTTTTTAGGCTTGGGTCGACTGCATCCTTACGCCTCGGGCAGCGGTTCAAGCAGCGGCAGCGGGCGGCGGCGCGCGCGCGGCCGTGGCCTCTCCGATTCGCCGACTGCGCCCGCCACGCCGACGTCGGTGTCGGACAACGTGTCGGACGCGACGCTCACCGACACTGAGATTCCGGTAGCGAGGGAGTCCACACTGCTTGTTCATAGCGGTGAGTGGCAATATATTGAGCTTTAGGTTATGAGCTTCATGTCTTCTTCTCATTCGTTACACTCTTGACAGTAGGGGCGGATACAGGCGGGTGCGATGGTGCACCGACTTCAGATTAGTTAAATATTTGATGTAGTTAGACAAGGTAGATTTCAAGATTAGATTATATTTGTTTTTTAGTTTTTTGAAGACGGTTTTTATTTTGTTAAAATATTTTTTATTTGTTCTCTAATTACTATAATCTCGTTATACTTTTCGTTCAAAGTATATTACAATTCAATCCTATTAGGACCAATAGTTATCACAGTAGCTAGGCACATTAAATCCACTGAAAACCTCATGCAACATTCAATATTTCAACGGTAAAAGGTTAACTAAAACCGGTCCGGGGCTGATAGAGGCTGCGAACGATGCCGCGGTAAAAGTGTTTGCTAGAATGCAAAATGAAGCATGTGATTGCTGCGGAATCGCATTATGGGACCTGGATAACGCCCACGTGACGCTGGAACAGACAGCTTAGTTTATATGATGGAAAATGATAAGATTTTGCGATACTATAGGCTCCTACCTAATGTAGCGTTGCAGAATGTTGTTTTAAAATTTTAAAATACGAATTGTGTCGGTTTTAAAATTCGAATAGGGTCGTCTAGTAAACTTAAAAAATATATATATTTAAAATTATTTGCGTATTTTCTTAATCTTGTATTTTTTTTGTTTGTGGCCCTGACGTTTGGACAATTTTGGAGTCTGGAGTTTTTTTCAACTGGTAACCAGTTGAAAAAAATGAATTTATTTACAAAATCGGGTGACCTGTCCACCAATGTCATGGCGCTATAATGAATGTCACCTTCATTCTCATAAAGGTTGAATAAGTAACGTTATTGTGTGTTTGGGGTCACTGAATAACATGTCAGGATTTTCGATTTATTATATAATTAAGTCAGCATTATATTTCAATATAAATACCGAATTATTAATTTTCAGTATCATGATACCATAAACTTACGAAAAAAATGCTTAGTGTAGACTACCGTATTATTGTTATGAAGAACTTCGAGCAATATGTCACGAAGACATCAATGACGATCTAACGAAACAACTATGACATTAGACACAATCTTTAAACTCAGCGGAAATGGCAATTAAGTTAGCACTTTACATATTTCTTTAATGCGCAGTAACAGCAACAGGGCACTTAAAAATTACTTAAAGCTCTTGCCCTTTCAATTTTTATCACGATTATGGCACTGCATCGCAAATGATACAAAGGATTTAATTTTCGTGAATACCGCTTCCAGCTCGCCTTTAAATTCATTTAACAGGCACTGTGACACAGGCCTCTCGCGGAGCTTCCCTAATGGATTTTTATCGTGGTGTGCTCCATGGAAATTGAACAGGAAATCCAACCGAGTTCCGGTTTTAATTTGCCAACCATTGGATTCTATAATCGTTCTAGATGTCGCTGCAATGCAAGTTAATTGGAATACCTCGTCCAGTGTTATTTAATATAAGGCAATGGTCAGCGGTATGCGATTTGGTATAATTTTCGACATGTGTCGTGTTCTGTAGACTTAAGAATTTGACAATATTTCTGTCAGGATTTGAACCCGGGACCTTAGGCACAGAAAGCAGGGTCACCAACTGCGCTAAACAGGCCGTCAGGTCGCGTTGGCTCTCGTAATCAACAAAAATATTGTATTAATTCAAATAGCTTACCATCGAGTCCTAAACTTGCACGATCCATTTGATAAAATATTTCTCAACTATTTCCGTTGAACGGATCCAATATTTAACAACACTAGCCTAACTGTTTACGTGATAGCTGTAATAACGTTAGTTATAACTTGTTCTACATAACAAACGATGTTTCCGATCCCACCGCTTGTTACAAATGTTTCACTTTCGTCCTTTAAAACTTTTGGTGAATTTCGGGTCCGAGTGTTTGTGTTCATACAGTTTTTGGGTCCCCAATTTAATTCAAACTATCTTAGCTTTTATTTGTCGTTTAATACAACATTTATCGTATCGCGGTCGGTCCTGGGGACCTTTGTTTGCGGTGCCGAATTTATGCCGTGTTTTGTTTTTACCAGAGGTCCGTATAATTTGCCCGCAATGAGAGTAACGTTTCATCTTTAATTTGGGGCGTCCTGTGTCACTAGAGTTCATTTCCACTCGTTAATTAAACTAAGTGATACGAGCCCGTGTAACGTTTTTCTGGATTATGTATGTACATACATTAACGTTTGGATATTTATTGGGACCTTTCGGTGTTGGTTGGTCTTTAATTACATTTATATATAGAGATTTTCAGTTTAGAGAACATCTTAAATCGGGGTTATAAACATTATATCCAATGTAAATTACGAGTTACTAGCAACTTCCTCGTGCACTGTTGTGACAAATATATTCTGATAATAGAACATTGGTTGTTTCACACATATTTAGTGTATTATATTATTGGAACGAAGTTCCTTATCGCGCGTTACGAAAGGGGGCTAGACGGAAAAAATTCATACGAGAAATTCATACGAGAAATTAAGCAGAAAAATTAAGCAGAAAAGTTGTAACGACCAATTGTAAGCATTTTTATAAACGAAAGTATAGTTTACTATATAATACCCATGAACACAACGATACCTCTTTCAAAAACATGCTAGCGACATCTATCGCTGACAAAAATAAACATAAATAAACGAAAGTATAGTTTACTATATAAAACCCATGAACATAACGATACCTCGTTCAAAAACATGCTAGCGACATCTATCGCTGACAAAAATAATTGTTATCTTTGTCGTTTGCATTTACATATTGGTCAGTATTTTCGAGACATTGCACAAGTGCATCCGTGGCACAATTGGCTAGCGCGTTCGGCTGTCAATCGAAATGTTGGTGGTTCGAGCCCACCCGGGGGTGATATATTTTTGTTTCCCAAAATTATTGATTTTTTGTACATAATAAATAATAATAAATAATAAAGTAACTTCGTTCCATCCGGGTGTCCCTTGACACCTCTCAAGTTTTTTACGTCTTACTTTTAACTTAAATTTGAAATAGACATATTAATGAGTTGAGGATGATAATTAAAACAATCTAGCTTCACAAAATATTTTCCCCGATTCAATTTGCGGTCATACCACTATTTTCACACATACATGTTAATCCTAAATTATGTTCGATAGCCGTGTATTGACCGGCCATGCTGCCTTGCGAGGCAGACTCGAGGATATGCCACGCGCGTTAAACACAAGTTTGATCCGAGCAATCGGTTAACGCGAAGCTCACATAAACCGTAGGGCTGACAGCGAGGCAATTGACAGAAGTCAGCAGCATATGCCTCAGGCGAGACACGGACTATCTGAGTAGCAGCATCGCGAGGCCGATCAAGCATTAAGCATTTCCATTACTTTCAAATATAGCACACGGCAATCAAACAATAAATCCACGTTCAAAAACGATGCTTTACGTCACAAATCGTTCGAATGGCCGCCATAAACAGGCGACAAGTCGTAAATGTGATCTTGCCCGGCAAATGTGTTAAACAATTTGATACGCGGTAACAATGACGGCTTTATGCCGAGATATTTCGGTAGCCCTACGTGTCTCACGAAGCCATAAAACGCATACTTATGACGGATCGCCGAGCGATAGATGGATACCCGGTTTCTTAATTCGAATCAGAAAACGATAATCATCTCCTTCACTCATTTATTGGTTCAACTGCGACAGAAAGAGACGCACGTTGTTCTGTTACTATAACCGTGGGATAATCATAATGAAAGCCGGAAATTCGTTAACGAATATGGCAGCGCTTCGTTAAATTTTATGTGTGTTTGTTTAATGAATGAATGCCTTTTTAAATTTCCATATGGTGCCGTCCTGTTTTAATGATCGCGACGAGGAACGGACTTGACAAAACAAATGTCAAGTTAATGTTACGAAGGATTGTCAATCTATTAGTGAGGAGCTAAATTCGTGCTGGTAATGGTACCAAAGATTCTGCTAAGTCATTCAATGTTTATGAAAATCTAGAACATAATATCTGTTTTGTACAAGTTAATACATAGATACCTATTATAATCATTGTCCTAAGACTGATCAAAATATGAAGAAATATTTTGAATCAAAACGAGTCGCTATCCAAAAATCTGAAATGAAACAGAGCGCTCACTATTACCCAAAATTAACCAATCACAAGTATGACATCGTTCGTTCCAAAGCACCGCGTTTATCTCGTCTTTCACTATTTTACACTCCGAATTGCTAAATTAATGTTTCCGTATTCATCCATCAGGCGGATACTGTTAAATTTCCTTCACTCGAAGCACCCCTTAATCCACAAGACGAATATCTCAAACTCACGAACGGAGCGGAATAATCGCGAGGCTGCGACGAGATGAAAAAAAAATTATATAATTCGTCACCTAATCCAACCATCCCCGGGGGTTAGTCAAACAAATATCTAGTATTACTCGTGACAGGCAGCCCTGTTTTTGTCGTGTAAAAACAGGCGTGCGTCTGTCACGATATTTGTGATGTAAAAAGAGCAAAAACCAAAGAGAAGCTTGGACATGGATGTAGTAATAAATGGTTTTTTAATTCTCTAGTCAGTATAAAACCACATTGTTATGAACAGAACAACCTAGATAGGTTTTATCATTCTAATTCTCAAAGGAATAACTATTCTTTTGAGATAAAAATGGTCAAAGGAAATTCACTAGTGATTGCTCTTCGGATTCATTTCTAAAAGATAGCTGAAAGACAATTCGGCTATTTATTAAAAAAACTTTTTTTTGATAAACCAATTTAATATAAAGCTCACTCTAAATCAATAATCGATCCCGATACGACCGCCCGTTTTCTATGACGTCATATCATTTACAGATACTATCGCAGTTCAAAGCGGTTTATCTTTACCCAATATCGCTGTCTTAGAAAAATAAATGATTAAAAGTGTAGATATTACAAAGGACGTTCGTACCAAAGGGACGACAAAGGAATAGATTTTTCACAGTACATTGAGCGTAAAAATTCATCCCAAACGCGAGGTGAAGGAAGAAATACCGTAATGCGTAATGAACTGGAGACTCTTACTACGTTCGTGCGACCCAGGCAAGAGATTAAAACAGTGCCCTGAGCACAATCTATATACGTAGCGTTAACTTAAGCTTGTTCCATCTCACATTACAGATTTTATAAATTAAAATCACAGTCATGCTGCTCGATGACGTTATGATTACTTTTGAAAATAGTGATAAAACTGTTAATACACATATCGATAATAATATGGGCCCCAAGCTCGAACCCTGTGGACACCCAGTGAAAACAACGGTTAGTTTACTTAAGTTTATACTTTGCTTCTTTTCGTAAAAATAAATTATTTTGCTTTAACTAATCCGCTTGTAATTTGTACCAGTACCTTAGTAGAAGCCACGGTACAAAGCTACAACCTTCTTAGTTTGGTCGAGAGCACAAAGGCCCTCGCCACGGAGTTGGCAGACCCGAAAAAGAGCCGGGTCCTTTGAGAAACCAATCCTTTAATACTAATTGAATCATAATTTTGGAGACTGGAAGTTTCTTTTTATGTAAATCTTTTTTCCCCCGCCGGAGGTTCAAAGGCCCGTAAATATGGACGCATTAATCTTGAGCTTGAAAGATTTGCTGAAGTTATATTTGAAATTAAAGTATATGTTTCATGAGCTGGTTTTGAGATCGTTGTTAGACAGTAATTCAAAGACTTTAATAGTGATTTACAATCGTCTTGAAGACTAAGTACATGGGAACTACTTATTTAAATATGAGCAATAATGTACATACTTTAAATTAAATTAGTAGGTATTGGTAATGTTAATTATATACAATATCTTTACAGGAAATGAATGATACCTATTAAACATAAGTATGGCTTTTATATTTTTAGTCTTGTCTATGATCATAATGTTATACATTTCTTGCTACACAAACTCAACAACTGTTTGGTGTTAACTTAGCATTGTATGATGAGTACAGTGCATTTGATATAAGGCGATTCGGTAACACCCAGACCAGACCGGATTATTTAAACAGAATAAGAAAAAAGAAGCCAAGATATCCCAAGAGTACGGCAGACCTAGATTATTAGTATCATCACTATAAGACACAGTGTCAGAGCAATATCAAAAGACAATTTATCGGAGCGCACGCGGCGGCGTCGCGGCGATAAATCGCAAAGACAATTTCCGAAATTTTTCTATCACAAAGAGATATACTCCGGTAGGGTTGGCATAGAATGGGATAGAACAGGACATGATGATAAAAATCATTTGCAATCAAACAACACAACCAGATCTTGGTAGAGTGCCCTGCGCGTGGAAATAATATTGTTTGATGGTTATCAACAATTTCAATTAGGACTTTTAGCAGCTGTACGTATGGTTTTAATTTCGTAGAGGCATCATTATTTGTTAATAGTTTACTATTACCTCATTTGTATGATGACCTTTAAATAAAAATTACAGAAGTCTAATATAAAATGGAAGACTATCATTTTAATATACTCCTGCGTATTTCACAATGGTTATTATCGTTCCAACAGCAGGTTGCAACCCTACAGTCATCTTGAGGAAAGAAAATCGCACCTACAATCTTATTATCGATCCCTATTCCAGGACAATTTGCGAGTTGCCGGGCGAGAGCTGGCAATTTCCAAAGTTAAATGAAAATATTGCTTGCGACACAAAGGCTACCGGGAACAGCGCAGCGTCTTCGGCTTAGCGATAGTAGTCTGTGAGATGTCGCCACCAGACGATTACGTCTGTGATGTGCTTTGTCTCTATATTGATAGGGTCTTTTAAAATATTTTTAGGTATATATACTCTTATATCCACGCGAATACTACACATTGACATAAAACTTAAAATATAATGGAATATGAAGCACAGTTTCTCTTTTATACTCGAAGATTTAGTGGAAGTCGTAAGGACACAAAAGCCCGACAGGCGAACGTCTAGAAGAAAACATAAAATAAACGCGATAAAATCTGTAAAATTTGTTTTATTTCAATGTGTATAAGAGTGTCAATTTCGGCGCCTCGCGAGCCTTCCTAATTTCCAACGACACTTACTTATTGTAGTCTCAAGCACCTCTATTTTCACGGCATAAAATTCATTTTCCAGCACCAGGCTACAATTGCACTTTTAAAGTAGATACTTTGATTCAGTTTCACAAGAGTTCTGGGGTTAAAAAAGGTTTAATATTATGTTATCTGCTGAGTATATTTTATTAAATAATGATAGTAAATAGGATTGTTCTTCCCACGTTTTAAAGGTTTTTGAAGACATTTCTGACATATCTACCGAAATAAAAACGTCTTGTAAAGTTTCAATTTTATTATCAAGTAAACCTTCTACTACCTTAATTTTTCCCATCTCCTTATTTTCCAAATGTTATGCTGGATAAAGAAAAACCAACGAAAGGCAGGAGGGGAGCTAAGAGATATTTCCTCGATTTTTTTGCAAAATTATATAATGAAATTTGTCAACAAAAAAGCCAGTCTATTCATCAAAATAGAAAGCAATACTTAAAGGCGATAACAAAATCAAATTCTATCGGTACAATGTACTACAGCGGGTGGGAATCGGTGAAAAGAAGTTGTTAACAAAAATACGGTGAGGCCCGCTATGCCTGCGCGCCTCCGATAAGGCGCAGGGATCCGTGGTAAGCGCCCGCCCGGGAAGTACGCAATGAAACCTCACAAAGCATAAGAGGTATCGATTAAGACACTTAGATATATTTTGAGTGTAAATAAAATAATTCTACGAACAAATCAGTAGTATATAACAATTAAATTGTTAGTAATATACATTGACATTCTTATATTAAAAGCTTTTATTGACTTGGAGGTAAATCTATGTGTAACTTGTGAACCACCATTATGAAATTGAAACCTAGGAAATTTAGAGATAAGGGCCTTTTACCTATCCGCGATTGGTTAGGTAATATATAATAATAATAGAACTTTCAATGGAATATTTGGACATAAAAATCTAGTTAATGCAGGCGTGGGCACTTAATAAATATCTGTGAATACAATGCTACTCTACCTAGGATAGGATCATCTTAGGCATAAGAGTTAGTATTTTAATTCTTCTCCAGACTGCTATCGGGTACAGTACTGTAGTCCACGAAATATTTGTAATCTCTCTAATAAGAAATCTGGAAAAGGGTATCAAGAAATAAATCGCCATCGCCTGTGACAAGTACCATCATTAATTTACTGTTAGAGCCAACCTGTTCAGATACCTGACTATCCTCAATAGATAGTGTTTTCAGGGAGTATATAATATATATATTATGTATTATATACGACGTTATATCAATTGATTCATTAAGAAATTAAAATTTTTTTCGTAATATTCCAAAGCGATACGGAGGAGCAGAGTTTCACATGAAGAACTTGTTTACCATGGGCATGAACCGTGAAGAGTGGAGAAAGCAATACGCAGCCCTTGCCCAGTCGCGGGACAATACATGATGACAAAAACAAAATTCAGATTAAACTTTTTAAAATTCAATTTATCTCCACCACCACCGTACTTTGTAAAGCATAATATACATAATTCATGCGAACAATAAAACCGATTTGCGTACATCGCTCCGGCGAAATTCCATTAAAACACAACAGCAAGTGGCCACGTTTTGTTTCTACTTTTTGTAACATCGCAAAAGAACTCTCGCCACACGAAAATTGAGTTAATCTTACAAAACTTTTCGCGCACAAAAGTAAGATTGGGGAGATGGAATAAAATTTTACGTTGGAGGCATCATTTGAGTTTACTGTCTTTTATAATGAGTAGGTTACAACCGCGGGCGATCGTGGTCTTCTTGATCGTGCTCCTGCTCCAAAGCTTTAGTTTTGCTCTCGGATTCTACTTTACAAAGCATCTTTATAATAGCAGGTATATTGATATAATGAGACTGTATCATTGTCGTGTATGTTCTTAAATATTTTTGGACCAATGTATTATCTTAGGGGATATTATTTTCATATCAACTCCATCATTTTTGGAATGTTGGTATTTCTATCTAAACTGGGAAACTACTGGTTGGATTTTGATGAAACCTGAAAATAAACCGTTAATTTACTAACAGTAATCTATGAAATAATATGTATGTGTCCATTTACCTAAACGTCTAACCCATTATTACAATCCAACATGGTGGGCCTCCCCAAAAACGCGAACCCGTGTGTCGTCTCAAAGACTGCCCTTGTTAGGGTTGCCAACCAACAAAATATAGGATTCAAAATAAAATTGTAAAATTAAGAACCTTATAAACAATGGTGTATTTAATGCTATAGTTGTAAAAACATTATTAATGACATTAGCTGGCAGTGAATTATAATATAAGTAATTTAAACTCAATTATACAAGTAGCTATCTAACACATACTAAACCTATTTTATCGCGTTTATTTTATGTTTTTACGTTCCCGACGTTTCGGCTGCTTTACAGCACCCATGTTCCATGTGTAGTATTCGCGTAGATATAAGAATATAGAATCTAAACCTAAACGGAAATAGGAACTGTTTTTTTTTATTTTTCCAAACTGTGCCAGCCCTACTCCCCACCGGGACGGTGCGGCGGATGCAACGCCAAAATGCATCATTACAGCTGCCAGACACACACAATGCACCCCCATGCCGCGTGGATGTACCCAGGCTGTGTGTGTGTGGGTATGTGTGTGAGGCATTTGTAGCAACGCCACGATAAGTGATGGAATGTAGTACTGCCGATCATTAGTTTGCAAACTTTCTACCGATATGATAAAAATATTTATTTTAAATATTTATGCGTGTGAAGGTTTTGTAATAGATATTATTTAAAACTCTACACAATGTGAATAGGAGTTCTATTATAAATCCAAATATTTCGATTTTTTTTACAATTTCACAACGGCTTCGTAATTTTTTTGCGTCAGAACTGATGAACCGATTTCAACGTGTTTTTTGTTAGAAAGCGAAATAGTCCTTCGATTAATATTCGTGTAGCTTAAAATGTATTTACCCGACTGCGTAAAGAGGAGAGTAATGTTTTTCATTTACGTCTATTTCTATATACTTAGTTTCTTCAATACATTTTCCAGTTAGTTGCTTAGTAATTATTCGATTTCAATCCAATAAGCTGTACTATGATCGGTACTCTTGCATACAATACTAGGCCCCTCTCGCGCACCATTATTCTATGCCTTTATCACGCGTCAACACGCCCTAAAACTAGCTATTGTGGAGCACAAATCCCTACTTACATAGCTGTCAATCTCACACCTCGAGGTAAGAACGAAAAATCTGGATCATCCCAAATTAGATACGCGGTAACGAGAAGGCTCCCACCTCACTGATAATGGTTTTCCTTTGCTGTCGGGAAAAACCAATTTCGTTGGTAAAACATCAAAATATCTAAGTCAAGAGGATAATCCTTCGAGTAGACGGTAAGTATCTTATATTACTTTGTTTGTGCCGCTCCGAGTTTCTTGAATATTCTTCATACTGAAACTTTTACGAGGCTCCGAGTAGGTATCGATTGTTGAACGTTCGCGGCTCTGTTGAAAGGGTTTCTTTATATTCCTATTTTTAAATATAGAACAGCTATTTATTGTGTGTCAGCAACAATTTGCCGGTTTCGGATAATTTGTATTGTTTACTTTAAAACAAAATGTTTACTTAGTTTAGTAGGTACCTATTTCACTTCATTTTTTTTTTATTGCAAATCAATAATCTGTATTGCGGTTTCAAAAATTTCAAAAATCATTAGATATTAAAATGTATATTTCAGCAATTCAGTACTATTTCAGTGTTTTATACTACAGCAGATGAGCCTGACATTTCTGACTCGGCGAGCTCCCCTTCTAGCCCTTTCCCCCCCATACACTAATATTATTTTATGCCACAAACTGTTTATTTCCATTCCTCTCATTTTCAAAGCAGCGTTGCATTATTTATTGGGGAAACTTTATATTTTCGCGGAATATCCAAGCATCTGCCCGGATCACCTGTGGACGGCGCCATTAGTAACACTGTTAAATGTAAATTGCGTTCTATTTTTTGCGTGGTACGGTTCGTTTCGGTACGTTATCTTCCGCATGTAGGGGTTATGTTTTTGTTTTTATAGCTTTTCGTAATCGCCTCGGAAAGGTAGTAGTCGGTGTAATTTTCGTTGCGCGTTTGTGTCTAGTATGATGTTTTATTTAGGATACCTTTACGAGTAATATTTCAATGTTTGTTTATGAATTGCTTTGAGGGCTTCTTGGGCTGCGTAGGCAATTAGAATCGTTGAAGTGCTCGTATTTGAAGTATATTAAGTAGGCATATTCACGTTGACTTCATAAAAAGTTGAGTTTCAAACTTTTTGAACGCTTTGCAGCCACCATAGTCGCCGGAGGCTGGATAGTTATTACTTATAATTGAAATGTGGCCTAATCGAAATTACTAATTATTTATGAAGGTATTGCAATCAATTAATTTGCGATTATAATAAGCAATGAGCTGTGAAAATTAGTAGCTAATTAATAGCCACTAATTTCTGCGGCTTACCATGTAATTTGTAGTTAATGAATTATGTACTTCTGGGTGTGTGGTGTGTGGTAGGTGGCCTCAGTACAGGGTCACTACTGACAGGGTCAATCGCTACTTATCTTTATAAATGACAAATCCATAAATCTATTTTCGTTGTAGGATTCATGTATGAAACCTGCCACCGAATTCTACAATCAACTCAAAAAAAAATATTAGAACTATAAATATTTGCGTATCGGTCGAGTATTCGTCCGCTAATATCAGTGAATACTACCTGTCTCTGGTACGTATTTGACGTCGCTTTGCCTCGGGGTGATATCGCTTGTTGTCAGTGTTTGTGCAACTAACAGGATTGCTGCAGGCCGCTCATTTATTCACGCTTTGGGCGCTGGGCGCTGGCCCACTTACATGCCTACCCCAGCGTCCAACTTTGGACACCAACATTTGACAGTTTTGATGAGATTATGTTGGGTGTATTTAAAATTGGATGGTAAGTGGACGGGCGGACGGTGCTGTTATCCTTTTGCTCGATTAATGAGAACCAATATAGCTACTACCAATTTTGTGCACTGAGGCTCTATGTCTGCAAATGCAATTGTCCCGGAATGGAATGACAATGGCATATTAATTTTCAGTTTTGATAGATTTATTTATCTTTTGGGACTAAGCCGCCTCCCACTCCCACCACCATTGTTCCTGTAATCCAGAATCCATAGCGATACATACCTACTTACGTAGCGGTACGTACCTTTAGCCTTATATGAACCGTTCCTCGTGCATGTCTGGTAAAACACCCAAGATTTAATTACTGTGCCTCCGTCAGACACCCAGCGTCGCCAGACGGAATGACCGCTTTAATTTCACGCTGTTATTAGATTTTTTCCCGCTATCCCGGGATTTAGATCGGCAACTGACAGCTTATTAGCTCTAATGTTTATTAGAAAATGTCACAGTTATGACAAGCTAATTAGCGTGGTATACATAACAGCATAGTATACACATATTTTGCAAAACTTGTGTATTGAAGATGACTTACCAAATAACACTAGTTGCACGATAAGACCTTGTTCGAGTTATTTATATAATCTTTTCACTCTTAATACATTATTTAATCTATATAAATAATGAGGTTTTTAGCGAATAAACCTTGAATCTGTTGTCCTTAAAATGTGAAAATTTACTTATAGGACGTCTATCGCTAGTCGACAGGACAACCGAAGACGCGTCGGGTCAGCTAGCTATACAATAAAATATACCCACGTCACATTGAAAAAAAGTATCATTGCTCTTGATCAAATTAACTAAACGTATTAGTGTAATGTTTCCTAGCTTTGGTTAACAGCTTATACTGCAAGTCACATGTTTCCTACCAAACTCCATACAGACCCAATAAATTCACCACTCAACTCAAAGTAAATTGGAATTCAACGACCATTTGCCCACTGTTTATAACCTTCTAAAACTAAACGGCTACATCAGGCCCGAGTACCAGGCTATCATGATCCCGCAGAGGTTCTACTGCGGTACTTTACATTTTCAATTGCGTCTGCTGGGCTCGCGCCGCGGCCTACGGCGGTGCATTAACATAATTGCAGCCACTATATTGATTGGCCAGCTTGCAGGCAAAGTGCGATCGTGCTACCAATTGCTGTGGAGATCGCTAAAGGGTTCTTGGAAGACTATCACTTGATGGGTGACGTGGGCGGAGGTGTAATGATGGGCAGACAAAGTTACTTGATTACGGGGAACACGAGAGTAGATCACTGATTTGTTTTTCATATATTTTTTTCCTTTAACCGTCTCCCCATTGCCGTCTATTGTGTTCATTTGTTCGATCCTCTGACAGATTTTCAGCAATATCCATACAATATACTAATATCACAGAATAGCTAACAGTTTTCAGTTTAAAGCTAATATGAGAAAGTATTAGTTTGTATAGTTTGATTAATTTTCCGACTACTCCATTCCACTCGTTGTTCTGAACATCAGTAGGCGTTGCGTCCGTCAGTAACCAACGGTAGCGGCGAGATATGATCACGAGTTACATTACCGGACCGGCTCTACATAATATTACTTTGCTCTCTTTGTATAGCGATTTAAATTGCACTAATGACAGCCCTGTTGCTTACTATAAGAATAGGTGGTTAAATAAAATAATAAATACCATCACACCTGATGTGCGAAGGAAAGAGGCAGCGAGCTGCACTATGGTAGACACAGTTTTTGTAATCAAACTCATCAAATTTCGGGAGATAAAGACTTAATAATAGTTGAAAAGCAATTTTCAGAATTAAAATTACTGTAGATATGATAACGCAATGAAGTAAATATTAATAGGATCTTATCAAAAGGAGACCATAGCAGAATATTTTACTAACGGAAATTGCGACCAAAAGAACGTTTATTCAATGAAAATCCTCTCAAAAGTGCTGAAATAAATGGATTCTTTTTTCAATAATTTAGCGGTAACTAAATAGCTAGATCAGCGGTTTCGGATAGAATGTTCGGATAGGAGGGAGCGGGGGGAGGATAGGTATCACAGATGAAATGTTCTGTGAATGCAAATTTTCTTTATTGTACCTAGTTCTGAGTCTGTGATATTTTTATGAGTTTGATGATCGTCACTGGTATGTGGCTAAGAATGAATATTCGTACAAGGGAAGCTGGAAATAAATCTTACCTGTGACTGTAAAAAAAACCTCCCATACTCCACGTGGTCTAGATCTCCCATTAGAAATATATCATCTTATACTGGAGATGGTGGGACAGTGAGGAAGAAAATAAGGAAAAAATAAGACGTTCGGTCACAAATGTCCGTCAAAACGTCAGCTTCAACAGCAATCTTTTTTCAAAAATGAATTACAAAAACAAAATACAACCAAATTGAGAACCTCCTCCTTTTTGAAGTCAGTTAAAAATAAGCAATAATATTAAAAATATAATAATTATGCGTCGCCAGCATTCCCCTCCCTAGTGCTGGCACAGCACTCAACCATACATGATTCTAGTCGGTCGGTTTCGGCAAAACAAGCACTTAATATTAGTTTTCAATTGAGTGGTACTTACCCAAATCTTAAGTTCAAAAGAGAAGCCCATAGGATTGGTATTATAGGATCTAGAAAGATGTTAGTACTGTTTAGCTTAGAGCGAGCTTCGGTAAATTCTGTAAACCTCATCAATTCTGAACGAGATAGCAAGAGCTGTCTTTCGTACATCTTCATACATACACACACTTTTTACGATTTATAATAATGTTCTATAAAGTCATTAGTAGTAATAGGTCAACAGTTTAATGGATCGTAGCTTGAACCTCTCACTTATAAGGGCGGCCTCTCTAAGCGCTTGGAGACCACTCACGTCCTCCTGTGTGTGACGCGCGAGAGCGTCTCGTGAAGAGAGAATATTGTCCAAACCAAGGCAACCATCGCTTTGCCTCGTCCGAGCGCTGGCATCCTTTGCCTCGCTGTCAACCCAAGCCAGCGTCACGACTACGCGGATAACCCGGCCACGGCTAATGTGCTAATTTGTACAAATGTTGCATAATTAACTAGTCTGAAAAATACAAGAGAAGCGTGTTGGAGTAGCAAACGCTGGCCCTTTTTTTAATTAGGTATTTTAAATCCCCACCGAATAACGCATAGGGTAATGCTTGAACCGTATCTGATTTATAATTCCGTCTGCAGTCACCGTGTGACCTTTATCAAAAGGCAGGAGGTAGGGAGGGGATTCCCGGTGTCATAAAAACCAAACCATAGACACTTATTTGTAATTCAAACGTGTCACAGAGCTGCGCCGCGGACTAGGGTTGGGATGTAACGGGTGTAGTGTGTAGCTATCTTAGAAAACACATTTAAGTACCAACATCTAAGAAATTATTTTTATTTAAATCTGGTTCATACAATCCAATTACAGTAAGTGAAATACTTTTGAGTACACGAATTGTATATGTTAATAACCACTTCAAATTGACCAGAAATAATATTGTGCTTGTGAGTGATTTATTTTACCCCTCCAATTTCTGGTGTAATAATAAATATTTTTTTATCTTACTGGTGCAATGTAGTGCATCTACATAATGCCAATGGTATTTAGTCCCAATGTAAAAGGGGGCAAGCATATTGCTATTATACCACACTCCCATTTAATTCGAGGTCGAATCGGGCTATGATCCAGCACGCCCGTGTTGGTTGGCGCAAGGCCACGGCTTTCAAAAAAGGAAAAAAAAACACGGAGAATATTTCTGATAATGCCACATTATTTGAATTATTGTAACTCTTAGTGACAACCCTAGTTGTGAAGGCCGCGCGCGGTGTGCAGCACGCGGTTGGCATTCGCAATTTTGTTTGATATCTTATTTTAATTTTATGACACCCCTGTACGATACGCGAAGGCGATATGCGGCAGAAGCTAGCGTGATTTTACGTGGAAATATTTTCAAGCCATAAAAACGCATACAATTACCTATAAATACTAACTAATGTAACTACATTTTGGTGTTCTTATCCTTCAAAAAACCGTTAAGCCATTACACGCGACTGTAATAAAAATGGGGTTTTCGAAAACCTCTCTCATATTTTATTATTGACAAGTTTTTCATCCATTGACGAAGTAGTTGTAATATACTTATACAACCAATAAAATTAAGTACTTACGTAATGTACATAGATAGAATAAGTTGTACTACAAATCTCTGATCCTTCCCAACTAGAATACGAAACTTACCCAATTCATAACCTCGCTCAGAAAAACAGTCTAGGATCCCCCCAACCCCACGGAAGATTGATTGGAACATCAGAAAGGGAAAATTAAGGCTTCTCAAGGCAAAATTTTAAATTTATTTGCGTCTACGATGCAAATTATGAAATAGAGATGGGGGATTTTTTTTTATTTCCTTCCCCTTAATCGAATAGGGGATCCTTTGTTAATACCCAGAGGTCGACAACTGTTTATTTTACGTTCTCCTTTAAATGTGGATGGAATCTCAATGTTCAATATTTGATGGTGCTAATTCGGGAAAATTTATTCGTGTGCTACGGTGAGATACTTTTGTGTTGAGCTCTACGAGTAAGCGTCTGTCTTTTAAATATGAACTGTAGGGTAAGCGGGAACTCTTAATGTAATCGTAACGTCATCGAGAAAGCATGCTGTCACTGTCATAGTTATTTATGAAATCGGTGGTGTGAAAGGGATGGGAGACGTAACCATACGTAAAACGGATTGTGCTTGACTTACTGTTCACACTCTGAGCAAGTATGAAGCTCAAAGGTGTCTTACTTAAGTAGCTCATAAACCATCAATCTTCCCGAATATTATTATTTTGGCGGGTCAGATCAGCTGCGCTGCATGTGCCTAACGAATGTAGCGTCTCGATTTACTGCCGCCTTCCTACCTAGGCAAGTATGCTCCATCGTAGATCTCATCGTCACTTACCATCAGGTGAGATAGAGATCAAATACTTGCCTATAATGTAATAAAAAAAAAAGACTAATTAATCAATATGCACAAACTCAGTACCCTAGCTTATAACAAAGATTAATTGCTGGTACCGCTATTTTCCTATTGTTACTAGTAGGTTATAGTATTGAGTATACAATAAGTATGTTCCAAGTGTCATCATCGAATAATAAACTTGGATACACATGTTGTGTGTCTGTTTGGTGCCCGAAACAAAATAAATAAATAATCAATATTATCCCACTTCCAGAGGGATTTCTTAATAATAAATATGTTGTGTTCATGTTACGACATTATAATTGCATTTCGGTATATCGTCTTTAAATATAAAAAATCTACCCCAATATAGCCAATAATAAGCTGTATAAATGAAAACCAATCTTAGTACTCTCGTAAGATAACATTGAGCATCCCGTGGGACCGTCTGCTGTTTAACCGCCTCAACTATGGTGGGTAAGGGTGAGGACACATCGACTGTGGTACAGGCAATAATATTATATATATTTTAAAATTAAGCGTCTTATTTTTTTTTTAAATATGATGTTCTTATATGAACACAAAAATACTTAGAGCTTATAATGTCAGCTCAATCTTTAAGTTTAAAAATAATAATAATCATGACGCAGAAGATTTTTCTTATTTTGATAAATAGCTCAAAATCTTTTTACATATGCAGGTAGGTAAAATAGACTAAAATTTAATTAGGTACGTTTTTCTGATAAAATGTAGCGTTCTGATATTTTTATTTATGCTTGAATTAAATTGTAGTAGACAACAGTGAAAAAAAAACTTGCTCCAAATCTAAATTGGAACGCGAATTCCACATAAATTATCGTTGACGTCAAATACCGTAATCGGGCTTATGTGTCCATATCCTAAGTCCTTAATAACTTGCAAGGTGAACCTTAAGGACACCCAATCTCCCGTTAATGGGATGAGATCTTTTGGAAAATAGGATCCCGTTGCTCGCTACACAATTATTTCTTTCCTGCCTCGTGGCGTTAGCTAAGGAATGCTTTCCAATACGAACACGAAATTGCTAATTTCTTTTGTAACTTTACTTTAGCTGTCTGGCATATAAGGTTATTGTAATTCGATATTCTGTTGGCAGTGGTTTCCACGTTTAATGGCTATGTGTTTTTGACGAAACATTGTATATTATTTTCCAAATTACAAAATATCTTTATGGTATCCTTTATCTGTACTAATATTATAAATGTGAAAGTTTGGATGGATGTTTGTTACTCTTTCACGCCCGAACGGCTGAACGGATTTGGATGAAATTTGCCACAGAGATAGATTATAGTCTGGAATAACACATAGGCTACTTTTTATCCCGGTAAAATGTATGGTTCCCGTTTATTTTAAATTTATCCCGATTTTGTTAACAACGCGATCTCCTTGGAAGCTGTTTTATATTTTTTCGTAAACTTTTGTTTTGCGCTTTGTCAATTATGTCACTTTTATGTCCGCATGGTGACATTTTCCTTTAATATAAGTTTTTTATTTAACCATCCCCCCTGCCGTTTGATTCTCAACCCAGCGTGTGCCGCACCTGCGGCCATCGCTTACAAGTTGTTCTTCGGTCGGATCCAATGATTCACACACCGCCACGTTCTGCAATGGTGAGAACGCGCATGATGGCATGTATGGAGCATGCACTGATGGAAACAGCGGATTTCAATCCACAACAAGGTACTCAGCAGCCAACTGATGTAAATAAAACGCATATTGATGTAACGGTACCTGTCTTCGATCGCACAATTGTTATTACGGGTGGCAGCACTTTCGTTGAGCGTCGAGAGACGTCGCCGCCACCACGTTCCTGTAAGGCATCAAAGATTACAAGGTTGACCTTGCCATCTATACTGGCGCGGAGGAAACGACTGGAATAGGAAGCTGCACGCAAAATGCACGGATACAAATGGAACTTATTGATAAGAAATCGGAAGCGGACTTGGCGGAATTGGACGAGAAATACAGTTCACGCGGTAATGATGGCACGGACGTGAAGAGGTGGTTAGAGCGCAACCAAAAGGAACTACAAAACGTACAGTCAGCCCCCGAGTATGGTAATAAAACGGGCTAGCTGTGCTCGCCAGTGGAGACTGGCCCTGGCACCAATGATGGTACAGTTCAGCCGTTAACGTGCGCACCGAAGAATTTCACCGCCACCTCTGCTGCTAACGACGGAGTGCTAACTTGAGTTGGATATGCACGACACTATTTATGGAGACCTGTTTGAATCTACCCAAGTGTTTAACATCACCCCTAAAGAATTCGCAATCGAGTCCTTGGCCGTGACAGGTATGCCACGCAGTAATGATGATGACGAACAATCTATGGCCGTACTGGAACAAACGTCTACTATCGTCGACAGTAGGTGGCATGTGAACCTGCCATGGATGGAACAGTACTGCGAAATGCCTGTCAGCTACCAGAATGCACTGACACGGTTGAAGGGCATCGAGAGAAAGACGACAGCAAGTGTAGGATTTGCCGGCAAGTACACGAATAGGGCGAGTCATTTACTTGAAAACCATCATGCGAAGAAAGTACAGAACACACAAGCTGCCGCTCAGACGTGGCATTCACCACACTAAAGTGTTGCTAACCCGAATAAAGCAAAGCTACATCTGGTCTTTGACAGTGCTACAACGACTAAAGGCCTAGAGGACCAGGAATGATTTCAGAATTCTAGGGAGAAGAGTTCCAGATAAGCCCGTAAGAGTACATGTGATGACCTCATTGATTTTACTCATTAAGCATGCGCAGTGGACGTTATTCAGTCAAGATATACTCTTGTCCCTGGTACCGGACAACCAGTGGATAGTCCAGATTGATGGCCACATAGATTTCCCATCAGATTCGAAGATGCCCAGAATGGAAGACGAACCTGGCGCCCAAATGGCTCATCGCTAGAACCCTTTTCACCCAATGCGGCTTGGACCTATTTAGACCAACGAAGCACAGTTGACGTTTATCGCTCCCGTCAGTCCACATTGGGGGGGGGGGGGGGCTCGGGAGAGGCTTATTGGTCAGAATCAACACTGGAACTCTAAAGCGTTCGGCGGCACGCGTCGCTCGAATCCATGTTGGTTTGGAGTGTTGAACCAGCACTAGGGTGGAGAATGTTAACGACGCGATCTCCTTGGAAGCTATTACATATTTTTTTTGTAAACTTTTGTTTTAGGCTTTGTAAACTACGTAAGACGAGGCGGTATGGTCATAATGACTTTAGCCTGCTCGAAGGAGCGAATTTAACAAAAAAAAAAAAATTTAGGCTTTGTATATGTTGTCACTTTTATGTCCACACGGTAACATTTTATTTTAATATAATGTTCTTATTTAACCATCCCTCCCGCCGTTTTATTCTCACCCCGGCGTGTGGCGGACCTGCGGCCACCGCTTATAGATTTGTTTCAATTTTTCATAGCGCAAAGGATCGACATGATTTTTTGCGCGGGTAACACCGCGGGGCGCAGCTAGTATTTAATAAATTCTTAATACTGAGTATTAAACAGTATTCTACTGTAGACCGTCGAATAGGAATCAATGGACATTTATCGTTGTAGTTTCATTATATGACGAGCTGTGGGGTAATTAATTTAATTTATTTTACAATAAATAAATATAACAACTTATTACGTTTGCTACTCATCTGACATAGAGGGCTAGATGTGGTGGTTCTAACTTGAAGAGATACTTTTACCCGATGAGACATGTAAAGTACAAAAACAACAAGTTAATAGTGACCTTCAGATAAATAGAAGTCCATACTGTAGCGTAGCATCGACCGCAACCGGGTAAAATGCTTCGTTATAATTCGATTCGCACACAAAAGCGGTCCGGGACAATAACACCGGCCGCGGCATTGTCTCACACAATGAGGGGTGAACTTGTACCCCCGTAATCTCGACAGCGATCGGTAACCTCCGCTCTCGATTCTACAAAGTTACACCACTCAATGTGCAGAGCTAGACGTTATTTTGCATTAGAATTTGGTGATAGCAGATTATCTGAAATAAATAAAATCTCGGCCCGCCAATTTCTTGTCTGGAACATGTACATTTACTCACGCAGGTACCTTAAGTCATTACAATTTTATAACCGTAAAACACTATGAAATAGACCGAATTCAAGTCGGAATTTATAAAAGGTTTTGCAAACTTGTTCTGCCAATCGTGAGGGCTGTTTGCTGTCGCGAACCTTGCTCTACTACATTAGTCATGTCTAGTAAGACACTACCTTAGACTAAAAACAACAAACGGCAGTTATTTTATTCCTTGTCTTCTGCCCAATTATCTTAACCGTCATCTTAACTATTGCATTATGTTATAAACGCCCAATGATTATGGATTATATTATTCATGGCTGATATAGGCCGGAGCATATTACTGGCATAATGTTCCGAGCGCCACACTATCAGCACTGCTGGTTGGTCGTGACCCCGCGTCGTGATGAACCCGCAATTTTAGCAGCATCACTCTCGGCGCATCAGCTGAACAGCCACGATCACTGGTAATAGATGCCGCGGCTGAATTGCTTTTATTGTAGGTACATTTTGTGTGAATGTCTTATGCAAAATATTGTCGTACAATACGGAAGTTTGTATGTATGTGTCTCGGCTGATGGATGGATGCATGGAAGGAATTAGGTTTAACCAAAAACAGCGCTTACAAAATTGTAAGTCCTTGAAATTTAACTATCCCTCCACACGAATTATACTCGGGCATTTGAAAGCCTAACGCAGGGCATAAGTCCAACATGTAGAGGCATGTCTTTTTGAGACGTTTACTTTATGTTAGCTACCTGCTATGGTCATCTGCTAAAAAATCAACATATTATTTATACTTCCTTCCTTTTATTTTTTATTTTTCCTTCGTGTTGTCGCCTCTGATACCTACAGGCGTGGTTTACATTAATAAACTTTTATTTAGGCGCTCAAACGAAACCCTATCCGGAAACATCAACGTCGCCCACGCAAGCCCACGTGGGTCTGCTTATCACCAGAACATACTCCTCAAACTTAAATCGCTAATGTTTCTTCTTCACAAAAGTTTCTCAACTTGTTGGTCCACGAACAATAACAACACAAATTGCTGACTCATACGCAACAACCAACAACATTTCCCTTCGACGCAACTAAGATACCTCACAATTCCCGATGCGTACCAGATCATTAATTCCTTCTGAGCAATAAAGCCCAACGATGTACGTACACGACGGGAGTTATAAATGTTAATATTATGCAATTACCCGCTCCTCCCCGCTCCTCCCCGCGGGGTAAAGGTACGAATATCCGTCTAAGTACTAGACGAGTTTCCCCCAATTCGTGACGCAACGAACAACTTGGCGCGATTCACACCTGTGCTTCAGAAAAGATGATGATGGTGGAATTTGTTTAAATTGTTGAATGATAGGGTTGGGGGTATGGTATTTGCTGCTGGGGTAGATTTGGGCAGAAAATTACTCTACAGGGAACTATATTGTAGGCCCTTGCATGTTATGAGTACTGGTCATAAAAAATGTATTTAAGCAGTTGAGGCGTTTTGGCAATAACTAAATAGGCAATAAAAAAATGCAACCACATACTAGTATGTATTTATAAAACGACTATAAACTTCGTCACTTACAAAAACAAACACTAAATAATGATTCCTATTTATTTACACTAGCTAGTAAAGTGGAAAGTTACCTTAAGAGAATAAAACACTCCGTAAAAGGAGTGTTTCTAAAAACTTACAAGATATGTAACTTTGAACTTTCGTGTTAGGTACACAAATAGCGTGTACCTACAAACGATATCGACCCCTTTAGGTCGATTTGTAGTGGTCGATATCGCCCACTTTGGGAATCCCTGCCTTAAAATGACTATTGTGGCGAATCAGCCCCAACTTAGTAGTGTGCTGGCTTTAAACTACTGGAGCTGGTCTTCCGTGGAACAGTCCTTAGTCGAAAATAACGATATCATAAAAAAATAAGGTGACTAAGTTTCAAATAAAAGTAATTAATCAAAATATCTAGCTCGATAAATTGTTACAATGTAAATTTAGTTTCCAATTCATTTCGATAATGGAAAATAACATTTTAGTATTGACTAGTGACTAGACTATATCAATATTTGCTAACATTGAGCGTATAAATGTCTAATATTGATGTGAGACTGTAGGCTTTGATAACGAGTGATTCTGACCTTAATACTGATTTCATATATTTACGCAAATATTACCCATTCAAATTAAACTAATTTTAAGGATTTTATCGCGTTTATTTTATGTTTTTCTACGTTCCCGACGTTTCGGCTGCTTTACAGCAGCCATGGTCATGCGTAAATAAATACAAAATATGAGTCAAACACCTCAGTCCTCCCGTGACCACTGTTGCTGTAAAGCAGCCGAAACTTCAGGAGCGTAAAAACATAAAATAAACGCGATTAAATCAGTTAAATTATTTTGATTTTACCATCTAAAATAATTTATGAATACAATTGTTAATTAATTGTTTTCTTACGTTATTACTCGTAACTGAATGTCTGGGTGTGAGAACAACGGTGTTGACACCTCACGATCCATCAACATGCATCACCGAAGCACCAACAACTCTACTCGTTATTAAATAAGCACTACAGACAGACTCGCTGAAAATTGCATGGTCTACTAACTCAAGGTTTTGCACTGGCAGTCTGAGCTAAATGAAGTTATCAATCTTAAACCAATTACTATTATTTTAATAAGAGAAACATTATGACAATAAAGTATTACAACCAAGGGTACTCTATTAATATTTTATTTTTGCCTTGCATAAAACATATTCAACTAACACCAGAAAGTTACACTATGTCAGTAATGTACGTACACTTAATCGATATGCATGTTTGCCGCATACATTTTCTTAATTTACACTAGAATTTAGTTTGTCGGTGTGTTTAATAAATAAATAATTTTAGTAATGTATTATGTATCGATAAATAACTTGAGGTAGCTAATTTATTAATCATGTAACGCGAATGACGGTAAAAAGGTCACGTGGCGTAAGCACCGATCTTTTCAAAAATCTAATATAATTTTAGAAAATGTGTCTGTAGTAAGCAGCTATCTTGTAATTTGTTAAATAAGAAACGGGTCGTAACTCAAGCATTAAAAGTATTGAAACTTTTGAACATAATTCCGAACTTTTGCCTCGCAAACCCCTTAAAACCCAATACAAACGGGAATTTGCATGCTTATTCTGCTGTGTCACCCACTTATGTATGTGAGCAAACAACAGAAATCTTAGTTGAACTCTGGTAAACAACGTAATCCTGTGTCGGGTCTTTCGTCGCAGCCATGTTTGACGGCAGGCGACGTAATTAGATAATTGCATGAGACTAGGGATGGAGGCGCGTGCGATAAGGATCTGAATCCGGATTAAAACTCCAGGTAATTTGAAAGAATAGCCTTGTTTTGCATTTCCAATTGATACTCGTAAAACTATAGATTAGAAAATAACCACCGAGGCTGCATATTGATGATACTTTTAACGCAGTTTCAAAATTCTTGAAATCTATTCTATATATTCTAGAACTTGAATGTCTCAAATTTGGTGCCGTTAATAAAATAAGCAAAACATTTTTACTGCAAAATTACAATACAAGCAGGTAGGCACTCCTTAAACAGATTAAACATAAAATACTGCAATTCAAAGTCACAAATAGCTGTGTCAAATTAATTCACATAAGACGGATTCGTCACACTGGATCATTGATCCATCGATACATTTCCATCCAGACTAGCCCAACTCTACGAGGCTGGCGCGTTTGCGCATCAAACTGTTCGCTCGCTGTTTGTATTCACAATTGGAATAGTGTTGGATCGCCGATTGGCGCGCGTTAATGAAGATGCTATACTTCGCGTTTCAGTAAATTTGATTCTGGCTCGTATGTGTCTGGGTACTGATACTGATTTCGTTCTAGTACCTACTGTTTTGATGGTTTGTTTTATTGTACCATGTAAATACGAGATCGAAATAATTAAAATATTGAAATACTCAGATCGTTTCATGGTCTAATCATATTCACGGCTACATTTGCATAGTAAGGTGATAGGGAAATAAGAAAGAATGAAAGAAAGAAAGAAAGACATATATTTATTTCTGCAAACACATTTGAACATAGGTCCCATATGGGACTACAAGTTTGGGTAATATCCAAATGTTTGACACAAATTGGCCCCAACTCAGCATGTGCTGATTGTAGAACAACCAGCGCTGGTCTTCCGTTGGAGCCGTTTGGTGACTCCACGGCGCAGACATACTGATAATGAATCAAACATTTTATTATGAAAAATGACGTTAAGAAGCTAGAAATCGTTTTCTTATTTCGAATCGGTGCAAAACCAAGTCAAACAAAATATCATGTACATAGATACTCCAAAGTGATGTAAAAAATTAACTGGTCCATTTTTAAAATTGGTTTTTTAGGAAAGGATATCAGAAACTCTTAAGATTTATCCATATATAATCAGCTTTAGTTAAAAACTAAAAATGTTCCCAAAAGCAACTAGGTGCCTACATAACCAATGATACTTACCATACCTTTGATTTAGGTACTTGGGCAATTTATATCCTAAATATTAACTTGGGTTTTCGGATATTACCATAATCTAGAATATTAAACAACACGGTAACCCCAAAGGCATTATCATAACAAATACGATTAGGCAGCGATGTTCTGATTTTTTTGTAACTAATATTCTTCCCTCAAATTAAACGGGGATCAATTTCTTAGCATGTGGAATTCAATCAACCACATCGTTAATCAAAATAGGGGTGGTCTTTGAGGGTTGAAATTACGAATAGGCCAATGCATGAATGGAATAATAAATATTGTATTACAAGGTAGGTATTATCTCTAGATCTTACAACCTTATACAGGGTCGTTCAGAAAGTGTAACCTAAGCCTTGCACCTGGGTTTCTTGACCGCATTTGTAAACACTATGTGAAGACAGAATTTGGTAGTGTCAATTTAAAAAAAAACATTTGTTTGCGAAAACTCGGAATTGTCATTTTGTTGGCAATTTTTTTTTTACTAGGAGAGATCCAAATTCTGACTTGAAACGGTATTTACAAATTCGCTCAAGCAGCCTAGATTCCAAGCCTAGTATACCCTTACTGAATCACCCTGCTACATTCATGCCTGCATGCTATATAGATTATCCTTATTGATGTAATTTATCATAGTAACAGATATACCAACACATTCATGGAATTTGTAATACAACAGATTTTTCAATATACGCCATATTGCCATTTTTATTACATTATTCCATCTATGGTATATTCACAAATATACTAGTAATCTAATAAAATCTTTCTTTTTTCACAGGTAAGGAAAACCATTTTATATAGCTGAATCCAACCTGCTAAACAAGAAGGTAACCTACCTTCCTGATATCACACTATTTCGTTTTATATGGTTTGTAGTAATAATAGTGAACGACCTGAATTATATTACAAAGGAAGGGAACTAAAAGCTCGTTGATTAAATGCTTGCAAGAGGAGTTCGGTGCCCTTGTCATATAAGTATTTTCTTTGAAATAATACGTGGCCGCCCCACAATCTGGATGTATTCCTGAAAAACTTAAATAAATTAAAAACGTTTTTACACCATTTTCTTTACTAAACGAGCTGGTGAAACTAGGCATATGGGAAACCTTTTTTACTGCCGTGCATAAGGATCGCCTTTAATCAAAGAACAGGTATGAAAATGGCTGAATAATGTACTTATAAAACCTTTGTTTTAAGCATGTGAATCAGCGGCACGCGGCCTATTTTAAGAATACAATTATTGATTATTTCGTGGAGGATTTAGAATCAGTATATCTTTTGATTCATGTAAACCATTACAGTACAGTACTTATGAATCGTCAAAATGCAAAGCTACAACTTTACCAGCCGTTCAGAATGCCGTTCTTATGGCGAAGAACGGGCAAGAAACTCTATGTTTGCTGTTTTAAAAAATAGATTTTTTACAGTGGAGATTTGATTGATTTATGGTATCCAAGATTTTTGCATTTTAGATAGGTAAAAGAATATTGGACGTTTCATATAACGAATGCTATTTATTTCCATAAAGCAGAGCCGAACAACAACACATAACTTTCTATCGGACCCGCGTTTAAAATTCAACCGCTAATCAAGAAATATCATGATAGAGCAACATTTTCCGGGGCAACATTGTAGCAACCCCCGCGTTTTAAAAGCAGGTATGGACCGGAAGCGGTTCGTCGGTTACGTGAAATTTATGGGTCCCGCCGGGGTTCAAATCGGGGGTGTAAATTGGTTAATGCAAGGGTAAGGGGGCATCGTTAGTACACCGCGATAAACCACATATATCGTGCGCAATCCTTTTTTTAACTTTAATAATATGTTGTACATAAAAATAATAATGTAGCTTCTATATTGATTTCACATTGAAATAAAACAATTTTTTTGGATTTTATCGCGTTGATTTTATATATTTATGTTCCCCACATTACGGGTGCTTTACAGCAACCATGGTCACGGAAGGACTGAGGTGTTAGACGTCCTAGTGTCGTAGTTTAAACTGGGAATGTAAAAACATAAAATAAACGCGATAAATCCTTAAAATTACTTTTATTGCAATTTGTAGCTTCCTGGAAAGATCCAATTTCTCATCCGAGTATCTCATATGTGCAAAAAAGAACCCTATACAAAAGACTGGTTGTATCAAAATGAATAGATCGTCACGCGAAACGAGATAACTCGACGTACAAAAGATTCCTAGTTCGCGATAAGCGCTGTCGATAGAGGGCGATAGTGTAGAGTTCGGAAGCGCACCGTCTGAGCGGCACCGGAAGTGCTTTGTCCCTTCGGATTTAAGGGTAATATGGAAGGTCGATAGAGAGTCAAATGGCACGGAATTGAACCTTATTGCATATGAGGTCTATGGACAAGCTCGTAGTGATTTTGAACTCTATATGTATCCATTCTTTATATTATGTACTAGCTGTCCCAGAAGCCTTCGTACCGCCTCAGAATCATTTTTGATTGTGATTTTTTCCCATGTTTTAATAGTTTTCCGTTATCCGGGGCGAAAACGAATTAAAAAAAATCAAAGGTCATAAAAGGCGGCCCACCCTTTCTTGAGTTAGTAAATGGTGTAGCTAACACGACTTATTTTTTGGACTGTAATGTATATATATATACTGCATATATGTATATGTATTACTGAAATGAAATTATTTTATTCTGTGCATTATAACAAATTATTATATAATACTAGCATTTATTTTTCTGTCCCACTGTTGGGCTCAAGCCTCCCTTCAATGCCAAGGGAGATCAGGCTACAGTTCACCACGCTGGCCCAGTGCATGTTTGCGAACTTCACACGCCTTTTGAGAGGTTCTCTGTGACATGCAAGTTCGCTCACAATGTTTTCCTTCACTATTTAGCAAGTGATAATCATGGTTGAAAATGAGATTTTCACATGAAATCCCGAAATGTCCGAGGGAGGAGGATAGCGCGGCAAGTGTTCTACCTACTTGGCTATCACTGCTTATGAAAAAGTTGTTTGTGTTAAGGGGGAAGCTCAAGGTCAGGGCGCGAAATTAAAAATGTCAATAGTTTTTTATTTTTTTAGGTTTGTAAAAACCGCTACTTTTACTAACTTTATGGTGTTGTATCGGAATAGGTACTTTTATAAGCAAACTTAATACATCGAGACATACAATGCAGAATGCTAATATCGCAAAACACTAAATTACATCGTAAAAATGTCCAAATTTTCCGTAAAAAAATAAAAACCATTGACATTTTGAATTTCGCGCCCTGACCCTGAGCTCCCACCTTAAATCTTTTTTTTTTCATATCAATTTTGGCTATTCGACAATTGGGAAAGTGCTATCGTTACGATTTAGGCAAATGGTATATATAAGTAATTATTGTAGCGTGTTGAAGGCTGCTAGTGCCAAAATAATATTCTACATAGCGCTTTAGATCATCCCAGAAATATTACACAAACATCTTGTAATTAAAACTTCATTGCACATATTAATTAATCATTAAGTACTTGTAGCGCTCGCGGAGTTGTCGGAACTCATTCCGCGACGGAGCCGGTTCGATTGCGGACTTGGAATGAATTGTCTTGCGAATTTATATGTAAATCGAGTCCGCAGCGACAGCGGAGGGAGTTTTCTTGTGAGTTGAAGTTGGATGCGGTGTTGCATTATTTATTGTTGAGAACATGAAGGATAGTATGGTGCTCATAATCTTCAGCCATAGTGGAGAAGGAGATATGTGAAATAAACCAATCAGATTGTTTAAAAAACATTGCTGCATTGTACCATCACTGGTGGTAGGCTTCGGCCGTGGCTAGTCACCACCCACTGAACAAAGCCATGTCGCCAAGCGGCCTAGCCGTGTTCCGGCATGATGTTCGGTGTTGCCATTCATGGATGGCGGGTCAGATCAGCTGCGCTGCATGTGCCTAGTGAATGTAGCGTCTCGATCTACTGCCGCCTTCCTACCTAGGCAAGTATGCTCCATCGTAGATCTCATCGTCACTTACCATCAGGTGAGATCGAGATCAAATACTTGCCTATAATGTAATAAAAAAAAAAAAAAAAAAAAAAAAACCATAAATTCTGATTGGAGGATATCAATTGGTACAATACAATCTGATTGGTCTATTCCGCACATTTTCTCTCCCTTACTCCCTAGTTGTCATAAAAATGCGCACGGCAAGCTTTTGTTTCACGCTTTTTAAAGTGTGTGTCAATGAATATGTATCTAGCGGTGACGTCACATGGTAAGGTTTCTTTATCACAGTCCAATCAAAAAGTATGCGTCCACAATGTTCCAAAACTTCATTCACCTGTGTGCTACCCCCCGCACCCCGCCTCGCGTCTCTCCCTCCCCCTCCCCTGTGTCAATTCAATACGAAAATCCAATTTCTTTTACGTTACAACTTCCCTCATTTTGTTTCGCCAAAGAATCGAAAGTTGGCCGGTATATGAGGATTTCTATTGACTCGTATGCCGGTGACAGCCCTGGGGCTATTACTGCGAGTCCCCTGATTATTGACTGGAATAAATATACGGGATGTCTCTATACGATGTGTAGGGTTGCCAATTTCTCATTGTGCGTAGAAACGTTTATTGTAGTCATCTGATGTGTAATGAATTAGTTTTGTTGATGTAATTTAGCCTGATAGGTATTTTTATTGATATTTTCATCTTGATTTAGTAAAAAAATATTTTAAAAACTTTAGTATTATAAGTGCTTCAAAAAATACCATTTATATTTTTTTTTATCTAATTTATTTTACATTTCTTTACTTTGTAAATAATGTTTGATATTCATTACATAACTGATATTGAATATTTTATTGCCAGCCATTGCAACTCCAACTGTCGGCTTGCTCGTTATCGTTTACTGTGTTCATCCCAATTTCATTTTGATTGAACGCTTTCAATTGTTACTTAATAAACTGTACCATTGTTTTTATAATAATAATATCGCCAGATGAACGCACCTACTATACGGTCCCACACTAAGCAGCGCTTTTATTATGGGTTCTGTACAATAGAATAATGGCGAACCCAGTAATATTTTTTAAATAGATATTAAACATCCACGACTCAGGTACAAACATTCATGGTCATCACACAAAGTTTGTCCCTACCAGGATTCGAACCCGGAACGCTCAGCACAGAAGGCAGAGTCACTACCAACTGAGCTAATCAGGTCATTATTGGTTCGGTCGCCGTTTTATATGATTAATACTAATAAGAGGTAACACTAGCCGACACAGTTATTTATGTATGTCTAAGAATATTATATATACACACTTTAAATACATTGAAACGGATTTGTCGGATTTGTAGCTGTAAAGATAAATTTCCTGCTAAAATACTTACTCAGTTCATGGTCTCCCTACAGCTACAGTCTGCGAGGGGTACAAAGAAAATTTGAATCTGTATAATGATGTTTGGGATAAAGTAAGGATTGAATAAGCAATCAGATAAAACGGGGATAGGGTTCGCGATTGTTTGTCCATCAAGCGATGTTTGGTCGCGGATCGATTACCGGCTGAAATGTACGGTCGGAGGAATGTGAACCTTAATTGAATAATATGTAGAAGAATATAAATTAAAGTAATCCTATTATATAAAACAAAGTCATGTTATATTGATTTCTTATATTTACGCGAATACTACACATTAAAATAAAACTAATTTTAAGGATTCTATCGCATTTTTGCGGAACGTAAAATTAAAATAAAAACGCGATAAAATCCTTAAAATTAGTTTTATTTCAAAGTCGTGTTAGTTACACTATTTATAACTCGAGAATGTTTAAAATTTGTCTCCGCCCCGAATAACAGAATAAATATAAAAACATGGGAAAAAATAGTTTCTCTCATACATTTGATTCGTTCGCCGGGATAGCTAGTTTGTTATAGTATTAGGTACTAGCAGTGCCCGTAGTCTTGAGTTTGTCTATACTGGGGAACTCTTTCATTTTCCGGAATATTTTTTTCTTAATATCTATCTCCATGGGAAGTTTAACCAGCGATAAATATGTAAATACTCCCGTTTGAATCGGACGAAATACTCGAGTGAATTCTATAAGACTGTAAAAACTATCATCCAAATTAAGTCGGAGGAAATCCGGAATTCTAAAGATCCCTATCCATAAAACCAGTAACGTATCCCTGATCGTGATTATAACGAAGGCAAGTGCGTTCGACAGACATGAGAGGGGTCAAGGGGGTAGAAGGATTCTCCTAGACGGGGGAGGGGGGATCCTGCATTCGACACACGGTCCCAGACCATTCGTCTAACGACTCGGTATCTGCTGGGTAACTGGATGTTTTTTAAATCGTCCCAAGGATTTACTTGTGATTTGTTGTGCGAATTGTAGTATTTTGAGTTTGGGAGGTTTGTGAAGTAAGGATAGGTTTTTTAGAAACTCATTTACGAGATCTATGCAACTAATCGATATTTATATATATAACAAAGACGTGTTAGTTACACCATTTGTAACTCAAGAACGTGTGGGTCGATTTTTATTATGTGTATTTTTTTAATTTGGCTTCGCCCCGAATAGCAGAATAATTAAAACATGGGAAAAATTCCCAAAAAAATAAAAAGATATTACAATGTCTCATATATTTGATTGTGACGCGGTACGAAGTTAAACGCTTATCGTTTTACCCTCAAACTTATAAAAAATAATAGCGCCTTAATTTTGACAATTACTTTATAATACCGTTGTAAACCTTTTCAAATTAACGAGATATTATCACATATCTAACCATTTAAAAAACGAATTTCCTTTAACAAATCGGCGCTATCACAAAACATAATTCACAAATGCAATAAAAGTTTGTTTGCTTTTGTTTCGTTTAAATTATTTATCTTCTTATCATAACCCTCGGCGATAAAGAAAAAAGTATTCAAATGAATCTGTTGGATAGGAATCTTTAAAAAAAGGCATTCACCAATAATTATCTCAGTGTGCGGTAACTTGAGTCAAAAGACTGCTAACTTGGACACCAAACAAAAGCAATAGAAACTTTGGTACTGAATAAAAATAACGAAATCAGCTGGCCTAATTCATTTTCAAAAGCGAGACTTGGCGGCCGAGTTTCTGAGAGCGATACGATTATAAATGTAATAGAGAACTCTTTTTAATAGTTATTTTTAATAAAATCTTTTACTTGTTGGATACACTAGAAATATTCTATAACGTCTATATACTTACTTTGTATGACGCGCATATGTAAATTGAAGCTTCAACAGATGTCCAATCTGAGCATAACACCACTTTCAGTATAAACATCAGTTACAATTTCTTACTTGAGCATGATCGCCACTTTTGAATACGAATCGAAACACCTTACGATTGTGATCGTACTGTATAAAACCCAAGGGCAAATAGCGGCGAGGCGAAAACAGAATTAAAGAAAAAAAAATAAAGAAGAAGTTTCTAAGCAACAATGGCCGGCCCCGCGACAAAACACATTGCCGTAGTATTAAAGGAGCTTCTCAAACTTTTCGTGTTCTATTTAAAGGGAAAAATGAAACGGCTCGTGGACAGATGGAATCGTAGTGTAGAAACAAAGGGGAAACCACGCCCTATGAGGCTGAATGCTTTTACATGGAATAGGTTACACCGTAAAGAACTTCAACTACTTGGAACTCTAAATAGAGTCATTTGATATAATGCCTGGCACTACTACCTCCCTTGAATCATAACGTCAAACAACCCCCCCGCAACCGCCCCCGGTACGGTACCGGCGAGCCTTTATCCTGTTCGTTGATTCTGACTTTAAATAGCCTGTTATATAAGCTTTTTACCTCACAGTTCAAATCTGAACACATTGATTGAACGCTCTGCATATATTTCATGTCTATTAAGCAATCACTTCGAAACACTCGGTTATCTTATTCAAAAGTTAATATTAATAATACTATTTCGTTGAGTTGGCTACAAATCTGAGCGCAAAGGTACAAAAGATACGTCACAATTGAAACTATCTAAGATCGGAGAATTTCACCTTTTTGGACTTTGCGCACGCAAGGTCAGGTCACATTAAGTGCGAACGAAGATAAAATAAAAATTCGACTAAAATAACAGTGTTTAAAAAAGTTACGAGATTTATACATAAAAAATACGTAAGTTTACACATAAAGTTTTTTTGTCAAAATAGGCTGCAATTTCTTTATTATAATCTTCTTTTACAAAACGTTTAATTAATATAAGCCAACTCCTTAGCCCACGAAGGTTGGAATGAGTATATTTAGCCCCCAACCTTACTATAAACCAAAAAAATAAATACAACCGAATTGAGAACCTCCTCCTTTTTGAAGTCTCTTAAAAAAGGTATAATTTGCTTATAACTTAAGGGTTTTTGTTTCACAGCAAAAATGTAACAATAAAAACCCCCTTAATTTTTTCTTATCTGTGTTGCAAATACATATTTTTATGAAATTAAATCAACGAAAAACAAAACAACAAGGAATTTAACACAACAACGCTTCGAGTGACCTCAGAACCGAAAAAGAATCCCTTTGTTAATCTTCTGTCATCCTGAAAGAATTAGTTTTGGAATCCAATCTCGAATTAAGTTTTTTTTTGTGAAGTATTTGCGGAATCTTACGTGAAAATTGTGGAATACCGAAGATAAGATTGATTCTACATTTATTTTGATGGAAACATTGACGTATATATTGTTCAAGGAATGAAATTGAGAAATCGGTTTAGTTCCAATGGATATAAATTATTAATACTCAACAAAAAACCTTTTAGTTCTCGCCCTTAATAATGATATTCCAATAAAATCTCAATTAATAACTTTCAAAAGATTTTCCATGACTTACATTAATTTTAATTAATTATTGTTAAATCGAATCGTATTATGATTTGTAATGATCATTAAGATGTGTATCTGAAAACATAATCATAATTTGTAATGCATCTTTATTTTATTAATAAATTTGCATCGAAATGTTAATTTCATTTCTGTTCCAAATATACGTGTAACAAAAATAGTGTAAAATTATACAATTCAAATAAATATAATCGATGCATTAATATAGGGATTTTCAATCTTATGCTTAGGAGTTGAAGTAGGATAATAACTTTACATTAAACTATAGACGCTTTCTGTGATCTCAATATTGAATCACAAGTTGGCCAATATTCGCCACGACACGACAGAACTAAATTGAAACAGTTTATACAGCTGTAACATTCCCTAAGACTTTTCATTTGCCTCATCCCCTTTGAACTGAAGCCCGCAGTTCTGTTGTTTGTTACCAAAGTTTTCTGATACGAAAGCCGGACCCCAAAGAATTTCTCATCAAAAAGGACAAAACATCGAACTGCTCATTGTAAACAATTCACTAGTCGTTTATTGGTTTTATCTAGCGCGTGCGTCAAACTGTCTCCTCTCTGATGTTTACCTTTCTTTTGTAAAGAACAAAACAACATTCTTGGAAGTTCCCATTGAAGTAACTGTAAGATTTTGTTGTAATTCCATGTTCGTAGGTCCTGAAAATGAGTCTCTCCAGTACGTCAAGTGCGAGATTATTCATAACCCAACCGTATACTTCTCTTCTTCTCTTCTTCGTCTAAGTACTCAGACAGTTTGTATGGAGAATTGAACAGCGCTTCTAGCGGGCAGTATTTAAAACATTCGTTTGGTCATACAAAATGTCTAAATACTATAAAGTATACGGTTGGCTTACGAATAATCTCGCACTTGACGTACAGTTCTTAGTTTTCTCAGAATAAACGGATATGGCGTCTTATACGTATCGTTATAAAATTAATTAATTTCTAATTTTAGAGTTGAACTTAATGCTCAGCTTGGTCGACGAAGATGTTGTAGGTATGTCATGTTATATATGTAAAGTAGGCGTAGAAATTCGTCACCTTAAGATCTAATATCATTTGCACATCATAGGGTGGCAGGGTCTATTTTCGTCATTTGTTATTAATTTCAACATTCCAAATATCGGCGGCGGCATTAGTGAAACTTTCATTAACTATGAGTTATTGCCTAAACTGAAAAACACTTTCATGCCCGACTTTACATCATTTCATATATCGTTAGAATACAATACACATGCAATTAATGTAGTACACATCACATAATATATGAAGCTGTCAAGTGCATATACCACAAACACCGTCGCTGATGGACGTCAATCACAAGTTAATATAAACCATATATATAAACTAAACATACGACACGAATCATGCAATAGGCTATCTGACTGTGTTCGAAAAACTATCTTATTGTTAATATGATTAGTTTAATATGATGCTAACAATATAGTTCATTCATTGTAAATTCCAGTATTGTTCATCAAATTCGATGATAAAATTTAAATAAATAAGAATACCGCCAAAACGCGGCGCAGACCCTTGTGAAAAAAAATGACTTAAAACACATTAAAATTCCAAATATTACCAAACTTGTACTGACACACAGACACTGATTACGACGGTGTGACGTCACAACGCATCAACCACCAATCCAGAGCGTTATTGATCACGGGACCGAACCAAAAAAAACATTATTTTATTTTATGATTTCAAAGAAAATATATCTTATTTTTGTAGAAAAATGAAGACTAATGTTATAAAAAGCCATAATCTTTTAGGATGGCCAATTTCAAGTTTGTTTTTCATACAGGCAAACACTCTATGGATATTTATACTATCACCACATTTAAGTGTATTTTGCTTGATAAATACAGGATAACCACGTTTAAGCTATTTAATAAGTACTGGTCACTTTTAATTGAAGTGCGCAGTTTTGACGGACACGTTAAAGGTAAAGTTATAATTAACGGACCACCAATTTTAGGGGCCGAGATAATTTTATATTTGACAGCTCCTGAAAAGGTTTAGATGGCACTGTCCCTGTATCAAATAATTTTGTAACAAATTAACTTCTACCTGGTGTATGGTTCTGTTTTTGATTGGCATTCGTTTAATTGGTTCACAATATTTTAACTAGATTTCTAATTGATAGACAAATTAACACTATGATACATTTTACGAAGCATATTTGAGGTTGATTAAACATTGAAATATTTCATATTGCTTATAAACGGATCAAACAGTGTGAGTTAAAATGATATTTATTCAAGTATGTTTAGATTGGGTTTAGTTCCAGCGAATTCTCACAGCTATTTTTGCACCACACTAACTGGGGAACATCCTCAAGCAATATTAATTTAATAATCGCAAACTCTAGTGCTACAGTCTAAACTAACAACCGCAGATCTAACCCCCCACTAGTTTCGTGAAGCGCCCATTTCATTCGGAATTTCGCCCAACACTTTCCCCGCTCGTGTCATTACGGGCGGTCGTAACGACCCCGCAGCGCAAGGATTAGGGCTCCGTCGCGCTCGAAGTTCAAAGTCGCTCTTAGAGAGAATTAATAGGGTTATAGTGGCAATAAATACGACAGGCGCCTAGTTTGCGGCGGGCTGTGGTCGGATAAATCAAGTGGGCGAGCGCCGCAAGACGCCCCGCTCTGCGCAACGCCCTTCTGTCTCGCGGTGTGTGGAGATGAGCGTGAATTATTTATCTGTGTGGCTGCAATACGATAGTGTGGCATAGATCATTTATTTTTCTTACAGTTGCAAATATTTGATTAATTTAATTCCTTTTCTTTGCGGCCTCCTCTGTGCCCTACTGCTGGGCAAAGTTCTCCCCATTCCTCTCCACAGGATCCCGTCTTGGGCTTGTTGTAGCCACGTTTTACCCACACAAGAGTCCGAATAACATCATTAACTTTTTCACCTAAAGTCAGGATTCGAACCAAGGGCCCGCGGAACAGCAATCAGAGTCACTACCAACTGTACTTATCAACCAACTTGATCAACAATTGAAATGACCCCAAAGGGTCACGATTTATATATTTCCCAAACCACCTGAGGGCCTTAAGAGCCGGGGGTGACTAATTTATCGCCAGTTAATTTACTGTACATGTTATGCACCCCCGAGGTCCGAAAGAATGTTACTTCTGATTTGCATGTGTCGTAAGTGCCCATGGGGATGACCAGTTCATGGACTGGCGTTGATGAATTGGTGCATACAAATGTTAATGGAAATTAGTTGTACAATTTGGCACTTTACGCTCTGCTAAATTACGGACATTTTCGTTTGAAGTGTATACATGTGGGGCCGAAGCATGCCGTAAGAGCTAAGTATTACCAAGCAAATATGAGCTTAAAGTATCCAGCCAGCAATGCCCTTGATAGTATCTTGAAGATACTCGTGTAAGGGGTAAGATACATGCTGATCCGTGATCTTAATGTCCGTGATACTATTTTCTTCTCATTGAAATTGGTTCAGAATACCGAGACTAACATTTTCCAAGATTCACTGTCAAATCGTGTTTGTGTTTGAAATTATTGCAGAATATTTAATATCATAGAAGCACTTATGATTTGACAAAAGTTACGACTGGTTTAGATTGTTGGTTATACTGAGAAAAGAGAGTAAGAAACTCAGTGGTTACTCATTTAAAAAAGAGTCAGTTGGTAGTGACCCTGCTGCCTGCGCCGAGGGTCCCGAGTTCGAATCCTGGTACGGACAAACTTTATGTGATGAGCACGAATGTTTGTACCGCAGTCATGGATGTTTAGTATCTATATAAGTATTATATACTGAGTTCACCCTCAGTCCATTGTACGGTACCCGTAATACAAGCGTTGCCTAGTGTGGGACCGTGTAATTTGTGTGTTTGTCTGGCGATATTATATTATATCCACAGTGGTGAATTACAACCACTGTGTGTACCGCATGTTCAGGTGGTAGAAAATTGGTCAATTCATTCTCCAGCATAGATACATTCGCGGAACCTGTCATCGGCAACACGACTACCAATAATTCAATGGCGAAATTATTTCCGCCATCACATTCCAATTACTTTCCGCCAAATAGCTTGTATTCTAATCGATTAATCTAAACAAAGTGCCGCGCCTAAGACGTCCATTAGCACCGAGCCAGCAGCCACAACACGACTAGTTAACAACGATTATTTATTAGCAACGCGACGGGCGTTTCCTCCAATCGCGGATGTGACCGCGGCCTTATTCAATTTCATTCATTGCACTAATGCGAAGCGGTCACGCGAATGACCCACCGAAAAATCCAGCCAAGATCAATTATAGACGTGCGACTTTTCGTTGCGATCTGTCGCTCTCAACATTTTTAATACATTGTATGATTCGGAACGCGCATAATATGGCAACATTATAGCGTTGATTGCGATAACATGTGGCCTTCCAAAAAAAAAATACGATGGTGTATGTATTGCCTTCTGACGATCAAATGTTATAGTACTAATAAGAAAAAAAAAAGGTATTCCTATCTCAAACGTTCAGGGTATTCGTATCCAGTATCTACGTAGTATTTTTCTGTTTTTACATAAAGTGATTAAAAATAGCTCCGTCCTATCATTTTGCTCATAAACTAGCCGACTCAATACCAATCTCTAGATATATCTTTAATCTGTTCCACAAACAAAGATATGTACGGACTAACATGTTTTCAGAAATTGCTCTTTGTCGCTAGACTAGAGTGGCTATTAGCTACCAATTTTGCCGATGCTTTCTTTACGAGTGCGGTCAATAGGGCGTACTGACCTCTGCTTGATAGCCGCCCTCCAGCCCTTAATACATGACATTGTGAGTTTTACACGTTTCAACGATGCCCAACTAAATACTCGTATATGTTATATATCAGATAGCTGTCTTGTGCTCGCGGGGTGTTGACTTAAGTCAGGCTCAACGTATACAGAATGATTAAGAAAGGATAAAAAAACAATTGTTATTTTGCTGGGAAAAAATCTTTTTTAAAGTCGACATCGAAATTCTGACTTCATTGATGATTCAGATACAATTATTGGTGCTGATCATCAAAGGTTCTCCCTACCACGATTCGAACTCGGGACCCTCGGCACAGAAACCAACTGTGTGCCAATCAGGTGCACATTGCATAAGATTTGTATTTTAATACTGTACTGTAGGCAATGAAATTTCTCATGAGACAGCCGTAAAAGAGAAATTAATGAAAACCTTAAGGCAACAGGTGTGTCATCCAAGTAACGTATCAAAGTAAATATACAAAATAAATATCCCAGTGAAGCTGACCCAGATACGCCTGTATTAACCTGAAATCAAACGACAAGGGACGGTACAGCCCCCATCTACTTAGGGGTAGTTAATTTGGCCCCGAACCCCGATATAAAATACTGCCTAATAATTTTTGCACGAATAATGGAACAGGAAACCGTGTTTTAGTTAGATTAAATAACAGTAAGTTAGTATATTTATTATGTTTAATATTTATTCTTACTGGTTAGGCATAAAGCCAGCTATAACATAGAGACTTCTTCTTCTTTTTTTACGAAATTAAATGCGATTAAATGAATATGAATATGGCCTCACCCAAAGCGTTGCGGGTATTTTGCCCATGTCAAGTAATTAATAGCAATAACACATTCAATAAATACACGTTATAAATAAAATAATGGATGTGACATGAAGATATGAAAATGTGGGTACAAAAAAATAATATTGAGCCCAAATATCTAATATAGGTCAATGCAATTAAGTGTTATTGTTTTACTGCAAAGATTCTTTGATGTAAATTTAATCTGAGTCAGGTACATCCGTCAACAAGCCTAACAAAAAGGACTGGGGTAGGTACAGTTTTATCAAATAAACCCGCCAAGTACCCTGGAGACAGCCGAACTTTCATTTCAGGGCTTTAATTTAGAGAAGAACCTTTGACAACGTTAAATATGGTCTTTATTGCGAAAGCAATAAAGATTTAAGTAATATTTGAAAGTAAGTTTTCCAACAGCCGACACTGTGGCGTGGCGTGTTAATTTGTGGTATTTAAGGGAACGCTTCCACAGCGTTTAGGATTTGTGTTTGCTACAGCGTAGCGTAATACAACTTAAAATCGTAGCACTTTAAACGCTACGTAAATTATTTGACGTAGTTCTAGTTTACAAATAAATGAAGCGAATGTGCGTAGCAATAAACATTATGCTGGCCAAGCAACTTGAAACTGGCTTAAATGTAGAGGTGGGAATTTTGTCGTCACACACACCTTCTTTGACACATGTTTTTATCTATATAAATTTTTGACTATCTAACAATAGAGTTGATAAGAGCTAGATTCTGTACAGTTTTTTTTACCAATTTCGAGTATATATCGGTAATCACGTATAGCACAACACAACTACATATGCGTGCACACTTGTCCAGAATAAAATCATGGACTCACACATACTAAAGAAAAACCCGCACACAATCACAGGTTTTATATAATGTTTATGGTCAATGCCCATAGGACTTATAAGGGCAAGTCCAAGCTAATTTATCTGAGATATTACATGATCATTACCTTCAATACAGGTTTGAAAAGTGCTTTCCGCTACGCCGTAGCGCTACAGAGTACTACGCTCCGTGTAGCGTTACTCTATAACCGCAGTTACGATGAGACACAGTTTTGTGTGTGTGTTTGAGAATAGGTCAATGTTGCGACAGGATATTACAGCCGCGGTGTCAGACGCACCCGCGTGTTGCCAGCTTAATGAGAAATAGGACAGAGTTGCTACTTGCTCTGTTTTTAATCGTGAAATTGGTAGTTTCAGAACCATCTGTTACTGTAGGGTTGGTTGTTTATTGCGCTGAATGCAGTTTAGGGATATTATTATAATGGATATTTTAACTATCCAGTAATAATTATCTTAATTATTTACTCAAGCGCCATAATTAGTCGGTAGAGGTAATACACATATTTCTACTACATTTTGTTCGTGTCTGTAAACTTTTAACGATATTCGAATTTAATATTTTTTTATTTCATTTTATACCTAGGTAATGATTTCTCTAACAGTAAGATTATATTGTAGGAATTGCTATCTTGGGGTAAGCATTAATTTTGACAGCATCAAATGCCAATCGAGTGATCGCACCTTACCATACATAGCACTGCAAGAGTTAACGCACAGCTAAACTCGCACTAACGGCCTAAGTATAGAGTCATGTAAAAGTTCCGTTTCATATTTATAACGGGATTTTTTATGTAAATTATTTACCAATATATGAGAGGCATGTATACTCCCGAATTTACACGAGATATCGCGAACTTGAGTTTGCAAACAAAGCCAGTTACGTATAATTTATGTGCGCGTTGCTTGTTTTAAACATGTATCTGCAGAAGACGCCGATTAATCGTGTAACTTTCGCTTAACTGTTATAAGGTGCTAGCTGTGTGGGTGGGGTGGGTTTTGGTTTTTGACTACTCCGGAGGAACCCTTCCATTTCATAGAATAAAAATTATTTTAAACATTATCCATGCCAAGTTTAATCAAACAAACTCTGTTCAGTTTTCCTATGATGCACGAACAGATGGTCAATTAAAAATTGGCGAAGGCGAAAAAGTAATGGCGAAGTTGGCTTCTATATAGAAAATAATGTATATTTTTTTTGTGTATTTAATTTTAATTACTTGTATTTGCAATTTAAGAAAATAAAAGTTTTCAATTATGCAATGAATGAATTTTGATTTCTTATATTTACGCGAAAATTACACAATGATATAAACATAATTTTACGGATTTTATCGCGTTTATTTTATGTTTTTTACGTTCCCGACGTTTCGGTTGCTTTACAACAATCATGGTCACGGGAAGACTGAGGTAACGTAGGGAACGCAAAAAACGTATAATGACGCGATAAAATCTGTAAAATTAGTTCTATTGCAATGAATTGAATTTTATCAATAGTTTAACAAAAAGTGAGACCCAGCATTCAAGTCTTTATCTCTCGCCTCCCATAACTTGGTATAAAAACCCATCGCCAACAGCGAGACGGCTGTTAAATTAATTGCGCTCATGTCGCCGACACAACCCCCAGTTTGCTTTGAAAAATCATCGCTCATTGCGCCACCACTGTGAGATTTACGACTTTCGAACTAAGTACTCTTGTTTTTGTCTTACTTCACACTTCCTATATATATATATATATATATATATATAGGAAGTGTGTATATATAATATAATATGAAGTATATATATATATGCGGTATAGAATTGCTGAAAATGTGTTTATTTTTTTCAGTTTACCCAAAAGATGAAGTCGTTATTTTTTTATCAACAATCGTACGATGAAATTAATTAATATATCTGTCAACAAGAATCCAGCAGCAACGACTAAAAATATGTTAATTAATTTTTATTATTATACCTGCAGACAATTTATATTCTGAGTCAATAGGTATATAATATACCTTAAAGTGTTTCTACAAACGATGTTACTTGCATAATTAGTCTTAAATAAACGTATTTTAACCTACAATAATTGAAATAAAACTAATTTCACGGATTTTATCGCGTTCATTTTATGTTTTTACGTTCCCGACTACTACAATTTTCAATTAAATGTTAAGTCGACATGAAAACAAACATACCATAATATAGAGCTGCGAAACTCACCGAAAGGGTCACCCATAAAGAAGATTAAAACTATAGAGGGGTGCCATTATCGTGGGCCGTTGGTCCAGTATATCAGTGGCAATTACCAACCAGCCTCCGCATGGCGCACGAGATGAAAGTTCAGCACTTCATTAAACACCCAATAGATAACCAAGTTATATTGGGAAAATCGGTGCTTATTTATTATAAGCACGGAATAAAGAATAACTAGACGGGGCAATCAAATAGAGCCACACGTCCGCCCCATCGAGGCTGACTCATGACCAAATATCAACCAATAAACACTTGTGAACGCTTTATAATGAGCGTGCGTAACTAGCCTGCATGGCGTGAAAAAAATAAAATCAAACAAGACATCACCTAATTTTTGCATGTACAAAATGAAGAAAAAAAAGCCGAATGCTCACATCTAGCAGTGCCCGATATTTTGTAACATTCTAAAAAATTGAAAGCGAAACTCATTCTATTCTATTTTGTTATCTGTGAAGTGGTACGTTGAACTAAACAGCACAAGTACAAGTAACCGAATATTATTATTCTTCTAATTTAAAATATGGAAGTGGAACACGTTTCATAATTTCCTTTTAGCAAAATACCCTCCAACAATAACTCGCATAAAGAACGTTACTCACTCAAATTTCCATTCAGAATTTCAATCTAGATTTATTTAAATGGGTGAACCTTTGATTGCGATATGCGAGTTAAGCTTGTTACACCATTACCACTACCGCTGCACCCATCAACTTCATTATTAGCACGCATTAAAGTCTAAAATCGAATAATAGGGCTGTATATTTGTGTTTGTCGGCCAATGCTAACCCTTTCTCTCTAATAAGAGGATGAAAGGTTTTTGAACGAATGTTTTTTTTTCATGGCGAATGGTTTGGTTAGCGTTTGATATGATAATTCAGTGAGCGATCGTGTGTGGGCATATTTGAGCTTCATTTTTGCGTTGTCAATAAAGATCGGGTTCTATGGAGTGGATAGTCTGTTGGTTACTATTTGTTGATTAATGAGCAAATGTAATACCAAGACAAAATTGAGGTGATTAGACTGGGAAGATATAAAATCTAATAAGTTAGTTTTTTTTAATCTTATAGCGTCGCGTCCCACTACGTCAAACATTATTAAATCCAATGCCATTGCTAATATTTAATTAACATCAGTTAATATACCTTTAATACGACATAAAAACGATTTTTTATTTTATTTGGACATATTTTCTATAGTTACTATCTATAAATAAATAAATATCGCCAGACGAACACACCATCTGTAGGGCCCCAAACGAAGCAATGCTTGTATTATAGGTACCGTACAATGGTTGGGGGGCGATCCTAGTAACACCCAGACCAGTACCAATTACGAAATGATCGTTACCGACATTTGCCGCTCGCGGGAATCGAACCCGCAACTACCCGGTGTAGTGACCCGACCGGCCTACGCTCAAACCACTAGACCAAACTGCCGTCGCATCTCCGGAGGGATTTTCCAGGCAGGGACTTCGCAGTTAAATAATACAGGGTCGGTCTCCACGTGCCCAAAAACAAAATTCAAATACAAAGTCCATACAAACAGAAATACAAACAGGAAAAACAAACAGGCCATCAGAATTCATCGACTGAATTTGGAGTTGACGTACCGTAAAAATAAACAAGGCTCTCGTTTTAATTGTAAATTGAATTTAATTCGTTGGGACATCGACTTAGGTACCTACTACGTTTAAAGGTAATTCATGATTCTCAGTGAGTACTGAGGAGAGGCGACCTAAAATGAGGTTTATTTATTTCTAAATTAAATATGTGTTATAAGTATGTAAATTCTCGCGAATCCATGTCATTCAGGTCCAGCCTAGTTGATAGTAGTCTGACAGATCGCCATTATGACATTATTTTTTTTTGCAAATATTTTTTTTATATACAGGGTGTATTTAAGTATGCGTGGATGGTCAAATCCAAAACTATAGGGAATAGCGAAAAATGCTTAAAGGAAGACCGATTTTGATGAAAACTAAAACTACAATCTGCGGCTATTCATAGTATTTATAATAAGAAAATCGCTCAACTTTCTCCTAATTCTTTCTTCAAATTGGTATAACTATATTAAAATCTAGAGAAATAAAAGACATTCCACTTGCCGTCTCAATATCGCCCGAATATTCTAGATATCAGCCAAACTGTTCACGGTAGCCAGACTTCTTAATGAAATTTTCGTATTACGACTTTTCGCGTCATCCGTCTCGTTCCCACTAACCCGTATGTATATAGCACCGTCTCTGTTAAGGTGCAGCGCCGAGTTTTATGTTAAATTTATTCATAACTGTAATTTATAGGAGTGGAGTAAAATTTTTGGTAATGGAGGGTCACGGGAAGCTGGTTACAATGTGTTCGCTCTCTAATTCGCTTATTCATCGTTTATCTGGATATTTTAGATAAATTCAGTTTGTGTTTGATAATGGTTCATTTAAAGTTTTAAGTAAATTTTGGACTCAGGTTGTTGTTGAGTTATTGTTTTAACTATATCAGCTGTTCAAACAGCTAGACGCTAATCCAGTTGCCAAAAACTACTCTGAGGCATTTCATTAACTCTGTTACCACTAATAAATTAATTATTAAAAAATAACTATACTAATGGTTCGGCCTGTAATTATGATTCCCTGGCCAAAAAACTGTCTGCAGTATACGAGTGGAATACTCTTAGTAGACTTCTCTCATTGGGATCGCGGTACACTCTAAAAACTATTACCAAATTTTTTACCCGTCTGAGCAGCTCTACGTATTCATTAACATCGATGGTTTCCACAGCATAGAGAATACCAGGACTTCACACTGTGCTATATCACTCTGATCTTGTTCAACAACTGTCTCTCTTTGAACGCACCCTCCAAACGCAGTCCTGTTCCGTAGCATTTGCAATCCGCACCATTATATTATCACACTGCGGTAAATCTCTGAGGTGCGGCCTCTTTTGAACGACCTGACGATGTCTGGATGCTGAAGGTACCTTTCGTAGTCAGCCGTCTATGAATATATAATGATCCGGATTATTACGGATTTCGTTGAGATTTTTAAATTTTTTGAAGCACGGGAATCGTTTTACGGCAATTAATCTTCTTTGACTGTCTGCGGAATACCATACTATCTTGCTTTAAATGATGATGATGATGATGGTCCATCCACTAATCCTGCTAAGAACCTACGTATACAGGGTGCAAGGGGCATGGTAACAATAACGTTGGGTAAAGCTTACTGCTTATAATTACTACACTACACTTAATGTATATAATTACTACACTTAATGCTTATAATAAAATTATGTCGAAAATTATGAGTTACAAATATTTTAATTTTTGAGCGTGCAATGTATCATAAACGACGCGATCACCATACAGCGCTCCGAGCGATACCAGACGCGTGCGAGTGACGAGCGCACTCGAGCGTATCGAGTTTTAATTTACATTGCAGCTTTGGGCTTAAATTAGTAATTATATATATTTGTATATTGATTTCTTATATTTACGCGAATACTACACATTTAAATAAAACTAATTTTACGGATTCTATCGCGTTTATTTTTTCGTAACGTCGGGAACGTAAAAAGCAAAAAATAAACGCGATAGAATCCGTAAAATTAGTTTTATTTAAATATATATATTTGTATTTAAAATTTCATTAAGATAGACTTCTATTGTGATTTCATGCTAAAATCAATTTACACATACACAAAAATGCGTAGACTTCATGATAAGATCGACCAAAAAATCCTAACTCTCGGGGGACCAGAATCATAAGTTGAATCAATTTTCGTTACGAAGCCACTTATACCCCGTATATAAAAAAAAACATTTCCATAACTAACAGTGATTCTGTACTTATTCGCTTCCAATCTACATTTTTAACAGACCTACTACATCAATAAAAATATCATCTAAAGAAAGTCTATCTAAAAAGATCGATACACACAAACGCTCTAAATCTTAATCAGCTTATTTTAGACGTATGGGAATAGTAATCTTATTTTTTTTCGTAGCAGTAGACAACTTTTTTAGGTAGGTACTTATCTTATAAGACTACTAATAACATCGTCCGTTTTGAAAACAAAACTGAATGTTAATTCACGATATAATTATACGGTTATCCAAAATATAATATTTGGAGCCACATTTTATTACCGGCCAATGTACTAACTCAAGCTTAATTTAAACCTAACGCTTTTATTGTTCATAAAATTTTAAAGGTTATAATAAAACCTAACTTGCAAGACATGGCGTGCTGTGCCGCGATAAAGCAAAGCATGATAAAATACCCACCCTTGACCAATTTAATGTGATATAGGAAAGTAACCACTAATGTCATGTATAATATTACTTTAATACGCCCCTGTGCAAATAAAAAAGAAATATTTTCATGACCCATGAAGGTATATAATTCAGTAAACGCTATTGAAAATTGAAATCTAATGTTAACTTAGGTGGATTTTTCTTTAAAAAATACAACTATAAGTGGTAGAAATTACTATTTAAATAAATTTATCGAGTCGACGGAAATAAGTTGAAACGATTAATGCCAAATAAATTATCGACAAGGGTCGTTTTAATTCGTGAACTTAACTTCCTTTAATTGAGTATTTTTTAAACTATTGGGTAATTTGTACTAAATTCGGAAACTTACCATGTAAGTTTTTAATAAATATTTCATGCCATCGTTGCGCTAAACTCTCTTCCATGAGCTTCGCTCGATTGAGGTCCCTAGGCTACTTCACTCCATTCTTTTTTTGTTAAATATCGTAATAAGGTATATAAATAACTTATTAATATAATATTATATGACAAAACCTAGTGCTTATTATTGACGAGCAGCTGTAGTTATGTAGGTGAAAAATAAGCTTATCTCCGTGCCTTTAATCCGTTTAATCCGCGGACGCCTCGGGTGCTATACGTGTACCACAAAAGTTGTGCTTCCACTGTCAGCGATTAAAATAAAATAAAAATACATAATTGGTGTGTTTTGGCTCGACTATGCCTAGTATGCATATTTAACTAAAATGACATTTAAAATTCATACCTAGGTGGGAACATAGGTGAGTGAGCTTATCCGTATTGTTTATATCGCCAGTTAAACACACCAACTTTAAAGTCCCAAACCAAGTAACGCTTGTGTTATGAGGACTATACACTAGATTGTAGGCGATCCATTTGACTTTAAAATTTGCTGTCATTTACGATATCCACATGATGCAGATAGTAGTAAGAGTAGGAATAATTGTATGGGTACAGGGTAGTAGACTCATACATGTCGAGCCCGCTGCAAGTGCGACCGCGCCCTACCGGCCACGGGCCACGTACACGAGACGTATTCGCCGCGCGTGGTGCGCTAACAAGCCAGAATTCTATTACCGAATTAGTAAATGTCTTGCCCGCCTACTAGACACCAACAAACTGTACAGTGTAAATTGAACTACATTTTTCAAATTAATAGTGTTAAGTGATTATTATAGATCGCCAACCCGCACTGGGCCAGCGTGGTCGACTATGGCCTTAAGCCCCCTCTCATTAAAGTGAGGCCCGTGACAAACGGTATGACATAAAATGATTATTAATTAATTTTAGTTTACTGGATTACTATGCTGTATTTAAAGACGAAAGGTAATTAAACCATTTAAATTCTTCTCTTATTTCTGAAATAAGATTGCCTTTTCCTTAAAAAATATAAATGTAAATATTAAAGAATACCTATAGAAATGAATAAATGAAATCAAAATATAATAAATAACAAAATGTCCAAGACTTTCTACATGCCTTTAAGTACAAGTATTGAGATAGGCACAACAGCTATCAATAACTAAAACGTTCTATAGCATGCAAGGTTTTTCTATCATGTTTTATCAATATTATATTTTAATATGTAAACCTCCTAATCGTTTTACTTCCGAAAACATCGTTACAAAAAATATATATAAAACCTCAAAATATACTTCGGCAAGGGGAAGCTCGGCCGAAAAGGATAAACACGTTAAAGGGTACTGTTGGCTTCGCTATCCACAAAGAAAACACTTATGATTGTACGCGACGTGCGATGGGGGGTCGAGCGAGGAGGCGGGGGAGAAAAGTCTATCGAAATTTTTGCAAACACTTCTCATGTGAGGCGCCCGCCTTTGTTTATACACGGCCTGTAAGAATGTATGTTATTCCCTTTTTATTTAAACGTAAGCTTTGACGTTTTATTTTATCGGTCGAGACGATTGCATTACGACGATTGCACGGAACGAATGACATCTAATTTTTCTTATGGGATCATATAGATGTCATAGTCTTTTTTTTTCTTATTTGCCATTTTTATAGTACGACGTTTCGGGAATAATTGAATTGATCACGCCGCTCTAGAAACAAATAAAAGGTTTAATCAAGTTTATTTTTTGGACGAATGTGCAGTAAAGCTTTATCGACTAGATTGTTTCTATTAGAAACCTTATAATGTATGAGTATGTCGATGCTAGACTTCCAAAGTTAAAGTTCTTTAGTTATCCCAAACATAATAACGATCTTCAAACAAAGGTAAACTATAATCCTATTTTAAATAAAACAAAAACCCGATACCTATCGTAAATGAAACAGACAATATCGAAATATAATTACCCTTTGTTTTTCACTATATCATCGTTATTCAGTTCAATTCAAAGATCCAATGGTACAGTCCCCGATCCGTTCAGAACGGCTTAATTTGTTGAATTTATAACAAGTAGCTATACAATAATTAACGAAATTAACGGGCACGGGCGGCCATTTTACAACGGGCGCAGTGGAATAACACTACTACGTCAACGGTTGTTACCGATACATTTTTAAATAATTAATTTATTGGTTTATTAAAACGCAATTAGTAGCTCGCATATATTGATTTATGTTCGTAATTATTTATTTTTACAACGAATTAAAATATATCACAATTATTACTTTAATTGTGGAGTAAATGTTTTTTTTATATTATATATGCATATTACCCGTATCTACTCTGTACGCAACATTACGTGATAATTAACATTTGTTTTTTTTTAATGCATTTGTTAATATTTCATTAAAACTTTTTTTCATCTGTTTATTTTGTTATATCAAGTAATCGTGTTCATTTTTATACCAAAATAAAGAACACATACAAGTCAAAACTGAATTTGACCTTGCGATGGGTTCCAAAACAACACATGTACCTACCCGTTTCGGATCCTGCCTTGATACTCGAATCGATTCGCGACTCGACTCGCATCACTCGCGAGTGATCGAATATAAACACGTGAATGCGTTCCCACTTGTGAAAACATCTACATTGGCGTGTAAAGAAGAGCTCTCTATGCACTTAGAGCGATGCAAAGAAAATATCAACATATACACACCCGTTTGTAAGGGAAAATAAATTGTTAAAAGTGAGCATGCTTCCAACAAAAAGACACACAATATACAGAATGTTTCAGAAAGGGTATACTTACCATTGAGCCTGCACTTCTTATGCGAATTTGTAAAAATTACGGGAAGTCAGAATTTCGGTGCGTCGATTCAAAGATCAACAAAATGACAATTATTGCGATTTTGCGAACAACATTCAAATAACAAAAGATATCATAGTTCTGATTATAAATATTGATTACAAATACACTCCAGATGCAAAGGTACAAATAAATAAATATCGCCAGACGAACACACCAACTATACGGTCCCACACGAAGCAACCCTTGTATTATGGGTACCGTACAATGGACTGGGGGCGAACCCAGTATATATTACTTATATACTTTAATCCCTTCAATTTGTAGAGTTTGGAATAAAAAATCTAACGCCCTTTACAACATTGTTCGTTTATTATTTGCCTTTATGTTTCTCGCATCTTGACTGTCTGTACTAGTGCATAAAGCGATCTACAGCCTCATCTCTCTTACATACCCAATCGCAATGGACTAGCACTGGTATTTCTATGAAGTATGAATAATCCTAACAGACACATGCCAAATTAATAGAACCTTCCAAAAAAAATCAAACTACAGAAACTGTTAAAAATAAAACCCGAAGCTGTTGATTTGTACATTTGAAAACATGACGTGCAAATCCATTTGTATAACACAAACAAATCCATCTGCTCTAATAATATTTCAGCCAATCGGGTACGAGGTGTCACACGCAGCGACTGGATTGAGCCAATCAGAACAATGTTACGAGTGACGTAATTAAGAAGTTTTCAACTCAATCAGACCCCTTGATATTTGCACAAAACGAAAGTAATCTCGTTAAACTGTTTTACCTTGAAGATTTTCGCGGAAACACACGTGTGGGCGTTTCGTGAAGCCCAGCTTTCGTTGTAAGTTTCCTACCTCAAGGAAAATTTGGTTCCCTTGTGAGACCTGTCCAACTGTCACTAGCATTTCTGTAACAAACGATTTAACTGGCTGGCTGGAGTTATGTATTTGAAAGAAAAATAATGTATGAATCGGAAAATTAGTTTAATTTCAATGTGTCGTATTCGCGTAAATATAAGACATCAATATCGTTGATAGAACTAGGCGATACTTGGTGGAAATCCATTGTTAAACTAATGGGGAAAGTACATCAATATCGGGAAATCTAATCAATTTCACGGGCTGACCTTATAATTAGAGGTTATGAGTATATTCTTTCAGCCTATAACTTTCAATCCATTCGTTTCTTTGCTAACCTAGTCCAACATGTACGGGACTAATACCATCGGACCGTCTGGTTGGTGGTGTCGCAGTTCCTAATTCCCCTTCTAAGCCACCACTAAACATGGTACTACACAAACATGTCTTCACAATTACCCATCCGTACATTTCACGCAGGAAATCTACATGCTCTTTACGATCAAGGGAATTTGGCAGAATTCACCAATTCTAAGCAATATTACTCCAATTAAAACTTGGCTTATTCAAAAACGACGGTAAACCGTTGCCTACCGTGGTTGGAATACATCTTAAGAAAATTCTAGATTTATTATGTGTTCGATTTTCTAATTAACGAATCGGGTATTGGAGATTGAAAGAATACGATGAATACTTAATTTTAATTGGAAGGTTTTTGGGGTGTTTTGATTGGTCACTGGAAAATTTGGGTAGCTGATTCGCAGATCAAAATATAAACTTTGTAATATTTTTTTTTTAATTTGCGAGTCATTCAATCCCTAAATTTAGGAATACTATACGTAGTTGTATTTATGAGGCCAATTTCTCTCACACACACATACATATAGTGTTGTGTGTAAATAGGGTGCTCTGTTTGGCGCCTCGTTGGCTTCGAGCCGCCGCTCATTTGCTAAAACATCCCCCTGTATAATCCAACACGTAGATACACTAATGTACAGAACCGCCTCTTGCTAATCAGAGACTAGGAAAACGAAATGTAGTAACTGCCTATCCTACAATCTCTTAATTGTGTACAAAAGTAAGTATTTAGAATTGAAGATAGTGGGTATAATTAAAAAAAAAGTTTGGGCAGCATTTACTTTAAACTTTTCACGGTACTATTTTAAGTAGCTGACTGTATAAGGCAAGGAATCTCAAATTCAGCAAATTTTGTCTCAAATGACTTTTTCCTTTCATTAGGAAATTGCATTATCTTAGCATACGAACTCATATAGCAAGAATAAAAAAAAATACGACATAATTTAGCATTAAAAAAATTAAAACCATTCCACAGATATTCCTAACTCTATGCGGCGTCGTAGTGATGAATGCAGCAAGTTTGTCCTTGTCGAGCCGCGAGAAAAAAATCACGAACGCTACCATAACGGAAATAAGCGACCCGCGGGGCCTCCGCTCTGATTGGCAGCCGAACCGTTCCAAAACCAAACTGTAACTTCTAAAATAGAATGTTATTTGAAATATTCCAAACATTTTATAGTTTGGCAACGGATTTAGTTTAGTTCAGTTACAAACATGATCGATATTATGTATGTACATACATGGTAGGTTTAGTTAAGTTCCATACTCACATGTTAAACTTGACTTGTCTATACATGTACAATGTAAGGCCCCCCTAGATAGCCAAAAATCTAAAGACCCTGTATACGAAGTCAAGGGCAATGCGTGTATTCTTATAAAATCTTTTACTGGTGGTAGGCTTCGGCCGTGGCTAGTCACCACCCACTGAACAAAGCCATGTCGCCAAGCGGCCTAGCCGTGTTCCGGCATGATGTTCGGTGTTGCCATTCATGGATGGCGGGTCAGATCAGTTGCGCTGCATGTGCCTAGTGAATGTAGCGTCTCGATCTACTGCCGCCTTCCTACCTAGGCAAGTATGCTCCATCGTAGATCTCATCGTCACTTACCATCAGGTGAGATTGAGATCAAATACTTGCCTATAATGTAATAAAAAAAAAAAAAAATCTAAACTTATTCAAAAATGGAAGCTTTACGCATCATGAAAGTAGTACCTACCTTCTGTAAATCTAATAAAACCTTTTATTTAATGTTCGGCTATTAAAATCGAGCCTGCTAATATCGAGTAGGTACGCACTGACATCAAGGGATGCTGCATAATAAGAGGTATGTTATAAAACTTTACGGCACACTTAACAACCTCCATTGCGCAATAAATCCAAAACGACAGTTCACTGTTACATAAAATCTGATCGGTAGGCTTCAAACCAATCTACACCCTGCATTTACGATTCAAGGGCCCTGTTTAACGCCCTACTAGGTATTTACAGTGGAGATGGACTATAAAAAGTCAGATAATGTATAAACCTTTGACTTCCAATCTAGACGCAATAAAACCTGTTATATTTAAACGCTTCGGTTGCTTTGTGTCTTAAAAGACGTGTGGACCGGAGAGGATATCGGGATTATGACAGTTGCGTAAGCGAGACACATGTATGATACTTCACGTATGAGTGAGTGTGATGCTTTTTACGATGAAGCGTATACAAACAAACAGATGTCTGGAGGAAAAAAACCCTTTTTTTTGTGCATTGTAAAGTATTGGTAACATTAATAACATGCTTGATATGTTACGTCATCGCTAAAAGTTCCTTCAGTTATTTTTGCCATCACTTTCGGGTATACGCAACGTAGCCCCTCCATTCACATGTAAACAAATCTCCCACCAAGCTCTATATTGATTATCGCAAAACTGCATTGACTGTCGGTAACGTAGTGCCAATCGTCGGTTATTTTGAACGCAGGCGGTAAAGCAGATTTTAGAAATAAAATATGTACTTTATACAAATTATTCAAAAAAATCCACGATGGATTTCGAAAGCGTTCTCAAATCGAATATGAAACACTACACAGCGTAGAAAGAATTAAGAAAAGCTAGAACACACTTCCGCATAAATAAAGCAAAAGTTTCCAAAACTCGGCGCTACGCGTACAACATTATTCAATTTGTCGTTACGCTCAAAAGCAATGTACAAAGACGAAAAAGAGTTCGCCCAGCCGTGGGGCGTGGGGCCGCGCGTATTTTTCAAACAAATCCCCACAGCGCGGCCCAACTTGTAGCGAAACGGATCCGGCCGCGACCGCCTTTTCCTACCATCTGAATTGCAAATCGGGATGTGATGACAGCGCTATACAAAACTAAAAGTGTCGGCCAAACTTCAGATTAAACTTCCCCCGCTCGCGGCAGGTACAGAAACAAAAACGCCACAATTATGATAATTTTTGGTCGCATCTCGGCGGATTGAATTTGCATGGCTATCCGTTGCTGTGTCAACTGAGCTGAGCCGCCGCTCCCGATGAATAATGCACGTGACGCTACTTACCTCGTGGCATTAACATATTTATTAATAAAATAAATGTCAGACGTCCGCGGCGCTCGGCGTCTGAGCAACGAATGCTGCTCTGGCGTCGCCCGCCGTAGTCTCGCTGTTGACACACCGTAGACAAACTTGGCAAGTGGAGTGCTCATAGCGAATTGTTAACAGAAACCGAGTAATATATGGCATTCATTATATAAATTGAGTTAGGACTGCGAACAACGATGTTCATTCCGTTAATGTGTACAAAATTAAACACAAATAACGAGGCGTTGTTGGAGGGGAGCGCGACAATTATTTTATGTTGCCACCGGTAACTAAACTTATCAATTTTAGCGGTTTGTTAAACAATGTCAACTCGCGAGTGCTGTTAATGTTTTCATAAATTCCAATGACATTATTCGACATTGTTTCAACAATGGATTTTCACGATTTGTTAAAATCAATTCAATAATAAAACATTGGCCAGGTAAATGAAGGCGCCCATAATGAGATAATTAATGTATGAAAGTAACAGTTAATGAATTGATAGACTTTGGTGAGGCGTAAAATTGAATACAAAAAAACCCCAAAAGGAAAACTTTAGGCGAAATATTATTGATATTCATCAATTCTGAGCCCTAAAACTTCAAAGGGCTTCGTAATAACTTTGATTAGTTTTCAGAATATTTGTATTAAAACCATTTTATATTTTAAAAGATTTCCCCAGGCGTTTACAGTATGGCTTAAACTCGTAAAATAATGATACACAAACAAATTGTGCATATTTGATGGTGCTGTACAAACTTCAGCGCAAGAAGTAAACAAACAAAGTTTATGGCATGAGCGAAAACAACTTTAAGGCTGAAATAAAATGTTTACCTTACTATAAAATATTTTATCTGAACATAGAAAAGAATACCTATTGATATTGTTATAAAAAAGTAACCATTAATTCATCACGACTAGTTTTATAAGTCCATTTCTGTAAAGTAAATCTATAAACGTTAAGAAGCGCGTGTTTATATTTATATTCGCAAAGTGCCCCTAACAATTTTCTTATGCGCCCCTAAAAAAACAAATTCTCCCGACGGATGGAATGCATTCCCATTTTTTTATACACCTAGATTAAATACGTGGATTGCAGGTGAATGGGAGATCGCGGAATGCCCCGACGGACACCATGACCACGATTTATGTTGCCCCTGAGACGCGAGTCGATTGCCCCACTCGAGCTCACAGGAAAAGACACCTCCGCGTATCTTGTTAGATTACATTTTACTTTGACGTTTTTCGAGTTGCGTGGGTTGGAAGTTATTAAGTATCTACACAAAAGTATTTTCCTTGGACGTGTACTCGAATTAAGAATGTGACCAAAAAGCGTCCAGTGGAGACCATAAAAGTCAAGTACCTACTTGATTTGTGTCAATGAATTAGCTGATTAAATTAATGAATACAATTTTAGTATATGCTGCAGCTAGTGTGACCTATATTAATAACATAGGCCATGTTGGCAACAAACAATTGTAGAGTAAAAACAATGGCCCATGTTGGCCCCAGCTTCCATTGTCGTGGGTACTTTCAACCAACATTGGTGTAGTGTATGGCCGCGTCAAGACGCAACTCAGACATCGCATTATGCGCCGCGGAACACACCGCCGAGTTCCTCAGCATGCCTGAATTATGCATGCCCCAACCGCACATTAAACCGATACCACCGCGGCGCGGAGATTAAATATGGACACCCTGTTTAGTCATTCAGTCGTGCTAACTGCGAGGTGAGAATGTAGGGGCGTTCTGTATGACAGCGTAAGGTTCTTAGACATTAATGGACTTTTCGCTAATTTTATTTTTATTGATTTCTTATATTGACCCGAATACTACACATCGATATAAATCTATTTTTGAGAATTTTAATTTAATATAATTAAATCCAAAACCAATCGCACCATTGCAAGACCTCAAGACACTGTGAGCACCTTCTGCGTAGATTAGACCGCAAGCAACAACTAAATATGAGGGTACCCAAGTTCAAACTATGACACTAGGACGTCAACCGCCTCAGTCCTCCCGTGACCATGGTTGCTGTAAAGCAGCCGAAACGTCGGGATCGTAAAAACATCAAAAATGGGATAAAATTTGAAAAAATCGTTTTACTTTTTATTGATTTAGTCCTAGACAACTCTTGTTATAGTCTTCCTGACCGAATTTTGGTCGCGTTATTATTTTGAAGTAATAAACTTGATAAGTCAACCTTAAAAAAATCGTTACTGACATTGGTGATGGTAGTTGGGAACAATATTTTTTTAAGTGTACAATACCACATTCTAAGGCTTAGTATACCCTTTCTGAATCACTCCGTATATCCGCGTATTCTTTAGATGAGCAAAAGTTTCGTAGGCATATAAATAATCATCTGAACGTAGTGAGTCTTCAGGTGCTCCAGAAAGGACCAAGTTTCAGTTAGTACCGAAACTTTGATTAGGTCTTAAATATTTCAGCGGGATGGTTCTTGAGCGCCTGTATTTTGAAGGTAAATGGCGATTTATACTTTGATAAAGAGTATTTGGTTAAATAAACGCGTGTGTAACATTTGAGCACGCAGTTGGAGTTGTTCGGCGCAATTTGACGAGGATTATCACATGGCCGAGTCCTGAAATAGATAATAAAAAAATATAAAACGCAAACTAACGGCATTTTCAGAACACATGTTTTGCGCTCTGTAATTCCATTGTAAATGGACGAATACTTTCCTTAAATTTGGGGGTATATAGGAGAAGTCGCATAAAGTTTGGTGAATTACATAAAATCAAATTGTTTCGATTACCGTGATGAACCACATTCTTGAGCAAAATCACGATTTATTTAAACACTACCTTGATGTCAGCTGCACATCTGCCCCTATCCCCCCCCCCCCTCCCTCCCACCCCACCCCTCGAACACTTTCCGTTTTATTTCCACTGAAACTTTTATAATTCGAAACCGTTTCTCAGCGAGACTCGTTAAGCCACCTTTGTCGTACATTTCAAAGGTAAATAGCTCGGATTCAACGATTGCCCCTGATTATTTGTATTGTAAATTAGACTCTGTGTGTTGTGAAAAAGTCTTCTTTTTGAATAGGCGTGTAATTTAAGTTTTTTTTTTAGAAATGTATGTCGGCAACTCTGTGTGCTAATAATATTTTTTTAAGAAAATTACATTTGTTAGGGATTCTCAAGGGAGTTAAATTAAGTCTGAGTGTGAAAGCAAAACGAGTAAATCCATTTCATATTTGGCTTAATTTATATTACTTAATATAAAATTTAACACACACCAGTAAAATTCATAACAACATTCAAACTACGATTTAAGATTATACGTTACAACGACAATCTTCGTCTACATACGTTTGTGGAATGAAAATTATATTTTGCTTTTATTTCATGTGGCTATACCATAATATATATGTTGACAATAAATCCAGTTGGCACTAAAGTATTCTATAAGACATTAAAAATAAATAACGACGCCCGTATTTGTCTTTACAATACTCACAGACAAAAGTTCCCGGTAAAATCAATCCAATATTCGCAACAGCTCAAATACCGATTGTTCTTTGAGTAACGTCATACCGCCTCGCCGCAATGCATTATGGATGCCATAAACAACGTTCGAGCACAGAAATAGAACGGCTCCAGGTAAATAGTTGTTAGTTCGGCCATCGTATCGACTGCGGTTCCCGGTGTCCGCTCAATAATGCATCGCTGATCGATAAGTTACAAAACTGCGGGCCGCAACACTACCCTGTAGTTGTCGATATTGTTTATTAGTTATTGAGTTGACTGTATTTGTAGAATAGACGAATAGGCCATTTGACAGATTTAAAGTTTTAAATATCGAACACAAATATTCGAATACAACATTCCTAAGAACTTGCCAAATATGTTCCAAATTTAGAATTCGAATATGCATAATTTGGAACATCAACTTACCACCAAAAGCCACTTACGTACAGGCGGCCAGTACATCGCTGGTACTTTCTATAACATTGTCTATGGTTTTAATTGATTTAGTCAAATTTTACGACATTACATAAAAATACGCCAAGACGGAGCGGTGTTATTCTTATACGCACCAAACTCTGCACTTTAAAAAAATAATTTTGATTAGTTAGTGAAAACATAACATGCTATGGACAAAACCAACCACCTTTTAGTATATAGCTTTTGAGTTAAGTGGTCTTACTATGGCTGGTGCTATGTCAGTACACTGCATCACGTGTATGACAAGATTATTCCGATTACAAGACGTCCATTGTAATGGAAGAGACGGCCCCCGAGTCTGTTCCCAATAATTCCAATTAGGGATGCACGGTCCGCACTAATAAGTCAAATTGAACAATGGATCTAGCGCTAATTGCTTGCGCATATCGGGTCGCTTTGGTATACTATGTTACTATGAAGTGACATTAAAAACATATCCACTGGTGGCCGTAAACCTTTTATGTACATTTGTGACAGTAATAATGATTAGTCCGTTTTAATATTCCACTGTTGAGCACTGACCTCCCCTCAATGACAAAGGGATTCCGGCCATAGTCCACCAAACTTGCCCAGTGTAGGTTGGTGGCCTTTTGCGAACTGTAAGTCAGGACTTATAATTAGTAGTCCACCAGAGCCTGCTATCAGATAAGTATACAGATGATGATGGTCCAAACATTCGCTTTGGAAACAAGAGTCGCTGATTCAAACGCTCGACTCTAACCTCTGGGAGTACTTACTATTTAAATTTAATTTGTAATCTAACTATTTAAACTTTTCAAGTAGTGATAGCTAAGTTGGTGAAACGGTCGCTTTGGACCAGGAGTCGTAGGTTCAATATTTGAACTCGCACGTGTCTGTAACCTCGCAACCCTATACCACGCATCTCTGGGACTTCCAGATTTGATGTGGGAATATTATTGTCAACCTTGATTATAGCTAGCTAAACGGTGAACAAAAAACATCGCGAGGAAACCAGAGAATCTAAGAACCAATTTAACCTGAGCTGAGCCAATGTAAGTGGGCTACGATACGAATACCCTTATAATAATAGCCCGTTCCTATCATGGAATATTGATATTTGGACATTTTAAATGTTCATATATTATAATTTTATGCAAATTTTAAAATTTCTATATAAATTTTGAAACTTGGTAGTTATAAGATTTGTTATTTTAAAAGCAAGACATTACGATACCAATTACAGTAACCAATAATGAACCAATTAGGTTGATTGTTGTACTCGGAAACACTTGGCCGCGGAATGCTTTGTTAGACCGCATATTAGACGCGGTACTATTAACTGTTCTGTGGTATTAGTTTGATAGATTACAGTTCAAATGTTACGGCCTTAATAAGTGCTACGATAAGTTCTATAAACGTCTTATTCCGGTATCGTCTTTGATTCAATTGTTTTATAAGCTTACTAGCTAGCACGTCAAGTGCGAGCTAACCGTATACTTTATAGTCTACCGCATTTAGACAGTTTGTATGGAGAATTGGAAGTTTTCAATACCGTCCGCTAGAGGCGCTTTTTAATTCAATCGAATAATCTCGCAATTGACGTACCGTTACTAGCTGACCCGGCGAACTTCGTACTATCTCAGAATCAAATGTATGAGAGAAGAATGAATTATTTTATTATTATTTTTTTGTGATTTTTTCCTATGTTTTAATAGTTATTCTGCTATTCGGGACGGAGACAAATTCAAACAATCAAAGATCATTGCATCGGCCCACCCGTTCTTGAGTTAAAAATGGGTTAACTAACACTACTTTGTTGTATATATATACATAATTGCAGAAGATTTAATTTGTATTCGTTTTCGCCATGTAGATGCAATAGCTCACACCGGATATTTCAGGTATTTAGAGGAATATGAAAAAGATCAACAAATTTTACGTAACACTTATCCAATGATACCGTTTCGATTCTTATATAAAACTAGCTGACTGGGCAATAGTTGTTTTGCTATATACATTATTTCTAGGAAATATTTGCGTATATAAATTGAGACATAAACTATTCTATCTTTCAAGTTGGATAAAACTGCACACAGTGTGCAAAATTTTATTTAAATCGAACAAATTAAATCGGTTTAGGAGCTTAGGAGTCCATAGCGGACGAACACCGTGACACGTAATTTATAAATATTAAGATAATTAATAAGTAAAAGTATATTGTGAGTAGTACTCCTAGTAAACTGTTATAGAAACCAAAGCTTTAAAAAACAATTGAAAAACTCTTATCTCCAACCAAAAAACACCTTTCCACCACGCTCCTCACTTCGTATTGATATGAACAACCCAACCTATTAGATCGCCGAGGGTGTGAGGGCGAGGCACCTTGTACCAGGCACTGGCAAACGCCAGTAATAGCCTTTTGTTATTTAAAACGAGGTATTAAGAGGTGTACCGACTGGATTTCATTTAGGTGCGCTGGCTCTGCGTGTAATTGGCGTGTTCACCCTACACGCTCGAGTATTGAGGATTTTTCCAACTATAAGTAGGTTTCGTGGTTTGTTTGCGTGACCAGCTTCGACATGTAGGTAAGCTCGGATGAGCTTTGCAAGAAGCTGACCTATTTCACGGTGTCAAGAGACATACTGGTCTTTATGCTGTGCATATTTGGTCTGGTCATGAGGAACATACTCACCGTACATCATCTTAAAATTGTCTCTTACTGAATATCACGTTTTGTATTTTATCCCATTATACGAATTTATTTTCTGTCTTTGGAGTTACTTCTCTATGTTGTATACAACATCACGCCTGTAATCTCCGAAGGGGTAGGCAGAGGTGGACTTCAGTGCATCCATATTTTGCTGATGGTATTTTGGTTGGGGGCGAGCCAATTGCCATTACCAGCACTCTCCTTCTCAATATGAGGAGGATTTAGGCCATAGTCCACAACGCTGGCCTACTGTCACTGACCAGTGCTGTTTGGTGAAGCTCACACAAATTTTGACAGACGTGTAGGTTTCCTCACGATGTTTGCCTTCACCGTACAGCAAGTGATAATCGTTGTTGAAAATTAGATTCGCACATGAAAATCCGCAAATCTCAGAGGTGCGGCGCAGAGAGTTGGGGTTTGAACGTCCAGACCTTATTTCGAAGGCGAGAGTTCTACCAACCTAACTATCAATGCGCAGGTGGTCTATGGCGTCGATATTATGTCCCTACAGCGTCATTGTGCAGCAATATACTCCATTCTTTAAACCAACAACGGTTAAAACATGCAACCGTGGAGTTTCTGGGCTGTTCTTCTGCACAGTAACGGCATTCCGAATTGGCAGTCATTTTGAGAAATCTTTGACGATTCATAAATATTGTAATGATTTACATGGATAAACTTCTTGTTATACTTTTCGATAGCTAAATGGTTACGTTATATTCATTTAGCAATATATTAGTCTTAGTCTTGATTCCTATTTGTCAATGGCAGTGTGTCAGCCAAGTTCGGAGACCGGCGGTACGGTAATTCCTTCGTGCTAGCACTATTTTCGTCCGTGTGTAGAAATTGAAACGCCGCCCAACATGGCCGCTATTCGTGATTCCAACAACATTATGAATACATTTACTTGAAACAATCGCTGAGAGAGACGTTTAATTTAACGACCCAATGTAACCGCTATTAGTTTTATATGAAAACTAACATAATTCTCATGAAATAATGTATGGGTATTACGAAAGAAAATAATAACCAGCTGGACATTATTTAAGTAGTTAGTTTATTTAAAGTTCAGCCACGCTTGTTTTATGTAGTTTCTATTGATTGGTCCTTTTCAATCTTCATATTAATGTAATGGCCGTTTGCTTGGATATCATTCACTGGTAGGTATTGATAGAGTTTAAGATTATTTTTTTCTCAATAGATTGCAAATCGCTTATCGAGCTTATCTTAAATACTAAACAAAAATATCTACAGTCAATGTTTTCGTATAAGTCATAAATACAAATTAATACAAATTTTGTCGATCAATTTAAAAATATCACAAGTATCTACAAATTCGCCATGTTTTTTTTTACTATACAAAGTGGCAAGTGGCTGTTTACTAAACCTTTAAAAAGTGTATTTTAATGCTTTTTAAAAGTGGCCTGTGATACTTACGCCAATATAATTATTTTGCGGAACGCAAATAAAGCATAACAACTAAGTAACCTTGACTATTTATGAATGAACATTATTGTATAACGTTTTTTACAGGTACCTATTTATACTAAATGCAATATCCTTTTCATTTAAAAATGTCTAATTTTATATGAGAAATGAAGAGGGATTATTTTGCTACCCACGTCATGTTCTTCTAACTATATCGATATGTCTAGAAAAATCTAAATAGGTACATTAATAATTGTTTGAATTCCGAACGTGAGGAATGCCAGAAATGTTCTCTCCGTCTCATTTATAATCTTTATAGAAGCGAAACCCACTCACTGACTGACTCACTCATCACGAAATCTTCGAAACCATGAGACCTAGCAACTTGAATATTTGGCACGCGGGTTCCTCAGGGCCCATAGGAGCCAGCTAAGAAAAGATTTTTTAAAAATTCGACCCCTACGTGGCTAAAAAGGGGGGTCGAAATTTATATGGTAAATGTTATGTGGCACTAGTCCGTATGCGTATAATTTTCATAAACTCACAAATGAAATAGACATCCAATAAAGATCCAAAAGTAACGACCTCAAACATTTAAAGACCGCTTTCGTGAAGTAGGTATAAACGCGGCCGCGATGATTGGAAAATAAACCAGCCAACTTTTCACTTTCATAGAGAACGGTGACTGTACAGAAGCACCATCATTTATTCCACGCAAACACACTTTGGTACCATTAATGAAAAGTAGATATTGACAGCTTTTTTCCATTTATCTTTCGACGCCCCCTAATTTAAGTTGCTCCCCGCGCGGCTCGAGCTGGCGAGTGAACGCAAGTCACTCCTTGATACGCATCTCCAATTGACACGTTAATGTCGCGATGGTTTCAGATAAGATCATTTATCGATTAAATATTCAATGAAAGATTTTTAATGTGTCATCGATGATGTCATTAGGTGTTTTTATTTTTAAAAGGTGCAACCTTTTTTTATTAGCAGTGTGAGGATTATCATATCACTAGTAGGCAGACTTGTTAGGCTGCCCAGGTAAGCTAGATCTTGTGATAGGTGTGCGCTGTCGTCACCCCTCAAGTTTTTTAGTTGTACTAATGAGGTCGGTACCTTGATAATTACATAAAACCTAATTTATTCATATCTCTTACCTAGTTCGCAAATATCAAGTTCACAGTATATCACAGAACACGAAAACAAATGGAATGGCAATCGCTTAGAAACTGGCGTCGCCTGCTTGTTTTCCTTCTTTGCTAGCTATACGCATTTTACTTGTCTCTTCGTATCTTCTGCTTTATTTCATGCAGCTTCACTGCAATTTATTATGAAAGCGAGTGAATGAGTGGACGCGTGTTTCTTGTATTTTTTTTAGTGTGTGTTTGTATGATTATCGCCTGCAAGACCATATAGCATTCAAGTAGGTATCGAACAAAAAACAAACCAGCATAGTACATTCTTCAATTCTGAAATAAAATTCTAGAGCTAGTTTTACTCTATTCAGTGAAGCGTTTTTGCAGTCGGGTTTTTTGTTTTTTTAATAACTACGTCTGTTCAATGTGAGGCGACGAGTGGTCCTTTCTAATCTATACATATAAATAAAATTGGAGTGTCTGTTTGTAATATTAAAATAACCGCTTTTTACTAAGTGCATTTAGATGTATACACGGTATCTATACCAAAACAACATTTTTCACAATTTTTGTCTGTCTGTCTGTCTGTCGGTCTGTCTGTCTGTCTGTCTGTCTGTTTGTTCCGGGTAATCTCTGAAATGGCTGCACCGATTTTGACGGGACTTTCACTGGCAGATAGCTGATGTAACAAGGAGTAACTTAGGCTACTTTTATTTTAGAAGAAAACATAGGATCTCACGAAAAAAAATTAAAACCAATGTTGCAGCGTTGCGTCTGATTAAGTTTGATAGCAACAATCTGAAATGCGTCCCGCGAGCTCAGAACGCGCGAGCAGGCTGTTGCCAACGATTGTGTCTTTGTTAAATACCACGCGAACGAAGTCGCGGGTAACAGCTAGTTTATTATATATTCCGTGGTGCATATCAATCGCGGCAGGTGCGTGCGGCCGCCGCCCGCCGCCGTGTCGTCGCGGGCGCGGGTCGGAGCGTTTGAATACATGCCGCGAGAAATATTTCCGAGCAGTCTCCACGCATTTCCATGTCAAACACCCGACACGACGACGCGACGACAGCGGATCCTCGGGATTTTTAAACAATTGTTTGCTAGTACCGAAACATTATGTCTGATCGATATTTACCTGATTCAGAAAGGGTATACAGACTTGTCAACCTGCACTGCTTGAGCCGAGATGATTGAGTCCGAGATGATTGTGTGGCGATCATCTCGAGTCTATCGGTGAATCTTTTGTTTTGAAAAATACTCAGATTATAATGAAAATAATAATTTAAAGTACATTAATGTTATGATAAAATAAGCAAATCGCCTATTCTGTTGATTAAAGAAGCTCGTGAATGTTCAATGGAATTCGCGTCGATAATGCTATGGATATTTTATGCTATTTAAAAAAACGGCGGAGGAAGGAAGCGACTTATCTCAGTATTAATTCAGGAATTCCGCCATAATTACTTGTTCAAAGGTAACGCTGAAGACAAATTTCGCCCGGGCGGTCAGGGCGAATGTTTAGCTGTGTTTCGTGAAAAATAACCTCTATTCCGTTCGGAGCAGCGTAGTATTTCGAATGATTTCGCTGACCGTCGGAGGATAAGGATAAGCCGATTTCAAAAGGAACACGTGATCAGACGCTGATTGCGTTCGGGGTCCCCCACCTTCACTCATAAGGGTGTAGACATATCCTAATAATATAAACAGGACTATCCTACTTGAAAATTCTGAAATTAATCCATATACATTTTCTTGTACACCTATGAAAGTTTTTTAATTAACATATAAGACGTGTGGGCGTTAAAATGCACGGCAAGGCACAGTGCTTTGTTACATAGTTTCGATTTGCCATGACTGTACTCTGCGTCACCTTTGCACGCGATTGTACAACACTCAACGTGCTTTGATGTAAATTAAAATACTCAAGCCTTTGAAACGATAGGCCCTAGTGGCTGTGGACAGCCTGATGCACGGTATACTTAGTCGGCTAATCTTATTAGAAGTGTTATTGTAAAACTAGTTTCCACTGTTCATTTGTTGTTCTGATATTCATTTAAAATTCGAACATTCAAAATTCAAGTTCAGGGTGTTTCCAAAAAGTTATAACTTTTTTTTAATAATTGCAATATTTGACTGGCGCAGGTTGTAGTGGTCCATAACGCCTAATTGCGCGATATTGAATGAGCCCCACTCCACTCGACTCCCCTCGTGGAGAGCCCGTTGATAACTCCTCGTTAAGTCGAAGGTAAAATATATAATTTTCTTTACCTACCCTCGCTACTATGAAAAAAATCTAAGAATCACTACCATTTTCATAAGATTAAGGTGTGGTCTGACTGTAAGCTTTTGCCGTCTTCAAACTGTCTATTAAAACTGATCGTAATGTGGCATGAAAACTTATATTATTATTACTTATTTGTTTGTTGAACTAACATCGCAGATTTAACTGATCGTGTAGGGCCGCCACTGAGTCGTTTACAAATACCTTTTTAATTTCAATACCCGCTCCTCAGCTCACTGAATTGGGTGGCTGAGAGTAAGATTCTCATGGTAGGCAAAGGTTTACATAACATGCTTTATTCTGTTACTAGGAAAGCCCCAAATTCATTGTACCCGTAATAAAAGTGATTCTTATTGTGATTCAAATATGTTTATCTGGCTATATTTTATGTATTTATTCCGTGCTTCATGTTCCACGCTGCAACTCAGACCATACCTGCGATCGGCCGGTGATTAAGCCACCCGAACTGGTAGTATTCAAGAGTCTTCAGATTTGTTAATTACTGGCCACATCGAAGTTAATCGCCCTTCCCCTTATAATAAAAATCCTTTCGCCAGTATTGTTCTTATGAAAACTCTACGCTAATTTTCCTTTAAAATCTGTTGTTTACGAGGGACTCACGCTTTTATGACTTCGCTTTTTGTTGAATGCGTGTCGCGTCAGGCAAAAGGCAAGTCTCCGTAGTCATGTCAACAAAAAAACACAATGTTCTAATACCCTAGATAAACCAAAGTTATAGACAAGACAGACGATCACGGAAAAATTATAAAGATTGCTATTATGACTAAGGAATCCTGAAAATATGTTTACCGAAAAGATAGATTATAACAATAATATATTTTTTTTAAATGGTGGGGTCAAAAATAGGTTTAATATTTAGAATTTTTCGTCTGGGTAAACCACTAGCTAGGAACATGGCAGAGTAATACATATTTTATGTAATCGGCAAGAATATAGGTTACATATTATCTTAAGACGTGAACGGGTTTCCATAGACAAGCCAGAACCTGAAATCCACTCGGATAAGTCGGATAGGTACATTTGATAGGTAATTCCAAATGTTTGTAACAAAAAAAATGTAAAGTCTCAGAAATCTTATCAACATCCAACCCACCATTAATTCTGTTCGTACATTTGAAAACTTCCATTTTACATTGAGGCGTTACATGTTTGCGAATTCCACCATCAGCGCTGAGACGTTTCACTTAACCCCGCGCTATCAACAAGCCTAATGTAAAGCCGAGGTCACACCGCCGCCGGTGACGTGGATAAATGACTCGCTCGCTCGCCTCACACTTAGTGGTTGCTAGCTTAGAACTGTGTGCTTTACTTACATAAGCCAAGCTGTTGAACAGTAAAGCTTGGATAAATGTATTTTAGGTGTGTACTTGATTATGTGGAAGATTAATCATGTTTATATGCTTTATCATTTGGTGTATAGATTCGTAAAAGGCCTAGGCGTAATTATAAGGTTTATATAATATGCTAGCTTTGAAACAATTCAGTTTTATTTCTTTGGCTGTTTTATGTTCAAAATTTCTTAATTTCCTCATCTTACTTTAAGTATATTATAAATTATGAAAATATTTAAAACTTCTAGGAAAGCAAAAAAAAAAATATGCGTAAAGGTAATTAATCGTTTCTCGCTGCTACCGTAAAATATAAAACGTGGTCCGACTGTAAGCGGAGACAGATCATAAAGGGATCTAGATAAATAAACTAATATAAAACTGGGCTGTGGAATATTTAAAAAAATAATGGTATTTCGACGGCTCTGTATCTAAAAGTGTACATGTTTGTTTGCATGTCAGTTTGCTAAAGCGTCACAAAAATACGTCATGTCCAATTTCAACAGGATTGTGACTATTGGATAGCGCATGGTTGCCTTTAGATAACAGGTACAGCAATATCATTACGCTGAGTATGAAACTTATAAAACGAGCTGCAAAGCCAAATCGATATTTGAAGGCAAAGGCTAGTAATATTTAAATGGTGAAGTAAACTCATCTTTAATCTCAGAATATTAACTAAGTATTTCAAAGGTAAACAATAATAATGCAACTTACTTTTGACAAGGGGGCACTGTTTCTTATATGCACGTTTAGAACACATTCGCAGTCCCATAATGACGTATTAGCCTTATAACTTTATCGCTCCCCGCTCCCCGCTCCCCACTCTCACTCGCACACCGCGACTCACCCGCTACAATTAAAATGCAAATACCCAGCCACTTCAGTTGCGCAAATCTTGCACTAACTTATACATTTTTCCAATCTAACTCCGTCCTTTGTTAACTAACTCTCTTGTGAATTCTAATGCAAAGTCGAATAATATAAGAATCGGCCGAGATATTCCCTAATGGCATACTTCAGGTGCCTCTCGGTTTTTTATTATGGAAATTCGTTTAAAATTTCTGAGGCAATATCAACCGAAATAATTCTGCGGACCGACGAAATAAATATTTTTGGGTGTATGTGTAATCGAAAACGGATCTATCAAAGAAAATGTAAAGTATGTGATAGTCAGTGGTAGATCAAATGCCATAAATAACAATTGTAAGCCCTTACAGTGTGTTTACACGAGGACAGTAAGCAAGTGGCAAGATTGCAAATAGATAGTTAAGCAGGTGGTTTCTATACATTTAAGTCTTGTTACTGAGCTTCTTGCTAACTTGGCGTACTTACCTCGTGTAAACCGGGCATTACACCTCAACCATAACATAATTATTTTGTATAAAAACAATATGGCCAAGAAGGTCAAGCTACAAGCTACGAATATTATTCGTAGGCTACAAGATGGCTACTAGCTATTATTTAATACTGCCAAGGATCGTGTCAAGTTCAAAGACGGCTATTTAATTGTCAGTGGCACAAAAACTTTCTCGTTCGAATTTCAAAATCGCGCGCGTGTCACTTAACCCGTTCGCTGTTGGCTGTCCCGAGCCGCGCGTATTTGGAAACAGCCGGCCATTTAAGCCTATCCCGATATGGCAGCCAGTCTTGCGCCCCCCTATAAGGTATGAGAGTTGCATTCTGCGCTTGTAACACGATACAATGAATGTGGAACTTGTAAATGGATTTACAACGCTTTCTATTTACTTACCAAGATATGTTTAGTATTAGCGCTAATGTTACCATATTCTACCACGATATATAATATTCCAATTTTAAATTATTTTGGTATTTTCTTTTTTATTATTATTCAACACAATCGTATCACAATATTATAAGCTTTGAGGTCGTAAGTCTCGAAATATCAGTAAAATATGTCTGTTCAGTCAGCTAAAACAATAAAAACGGTCCATGAAGTCCATCTCAGGATATGAGGGCGATCATAATCTAGGAAAGTAATATCCTTTGAGCGGCCATGTTCTACTGTGCCTCTTATTCTAGGAAACTTTATGGAGTGAACAAAAACTTGACAGGTTGTTGTCAGCCGCTCGCGGTCATAAATCATGGAGAGAGTCCCGCTAATGTATATGTACTTGTTGATCTGAGTTGGTTGTTGTTCGTATAGGCTGATGTGTATCTTAAGTGTGTAAACACCTGAGTAACTACGCACTAGCAGCGGAATCTTATTTCAGTTGGTTAGTTGTAATATTGTCTCTTTTAATTGTTAACTGCAATAATATAATAAACATAGCTATTAAAAACAAAGAGTTCAAAACAAGAATTTTGTAAAAAAATTACAAGAACGCTGCGTTTCTCGCCAGATCTTCTCAGTTGAGGTTGCGTACCGATCCGGTTGTAGAGTTAAGAAAAAAAATGTTAATGACAATTTGTAAATGCCCTAAACTTTGACTTATGTTCCCGATAACGTATTCAAACTTTAGCCTCATATTTTTCTTTTTTATCTGCCTGACAGATATAATGCGTCCCTCAAAGGAAACTTCATACTTAAGGCTTTTAATAAATAGAGGTCATCTCCCATTTGACATTACAAAAGTATCATTGTACATTATTGTGCCGGCCGGGCAGCTCAGCCTCTTAACTAAGGCGTGGTCCGCCATTGCAGCTATTTATAGCACTGCAATAAAGGACAGAGGAGCGATCACTCCTTATGGAGCTACTTAACAGGACTTGATAATTGAAACGCCTTATACAGCACCTTAGAATCAGAATATTTCTTATTAATATAAAGCATTAAGCACAATACTTGTGAATCGTCAAATTTGACACTAAATGCTAAGCTACAACTTTACTACCCGCTCTGAAAGTCGTAGAAATCATCATTATCATCAGGAGTAATTATATTTAAAATAACGTTAAAGATTGCACTATTTTGTAGACGATGGCCAAACTAAAAAAAAAAGAAGAAAATTAATAATAAAGATTGTCATAATAAAAGCAGATGTTTGACATGAATTATCACTTGGTGTCAATAAATTCAGCCCATAAATACGTGTTACACTGAACTTTAACATTTTATCAGTTGCACACAATGGATATTATAGTCAGTTAGTGCAACTATAACTAAAATATACATATTGATATCTTATATTTACGCGAATACTACACATTGCAATAAAACTAATTTTGCGAATTTTATCGCATTTATTTTATCTTTTTACGTTCCCGACGTTACGGCTGCTTTACAGCAATCATGGTCACGGGAGGACTGAGGTAGTTGACGTCCTAGTGTCATATTTTGAACCGAGGTACCCTCATATTTAGTTGTTGATTGCGTTCGGATCTATGCAGAAGGTGCTCACGTGTCTTGATGTCTTGCAATGGTGAGATTGGTATGGATTTAATAATAGAACGTCAGGAACGTAAAAACATAAATAAACGTGATAAATTATTGTTTTTTTAGCGACCAGTGCGACTATTAGTTCGTTAAGATAGAATGTACCTGTAAATACCACACTGTAATATATAACCTGATTTTCATCGTCGATCATCGTTCTATTAAATATTGATAGTAGGTACCCCTAATGTTAATGATACATGTAATTCAATCGCGATTACTTAATAATCATTCGATTGTCACCGGTAGAAATTTTTAGTTTTTTTTTAATCGTGACGGCATCGTCATCCCCAGCCGGGGCCGGCTTCCGATCGCGGCGAGCACGTGCGACGGATCACGAGCGCGCGTCACGACGCACGATTCGTCGTCACTTTTTGTCGCAGTAATATTTATTGGTGTCGCAGTCTGTCTGTCGGTCACGAACGTTTGATATAGCAATGGATGGTTTGGATTTTTTCTCTGGTTTCATTTCTTTTGCGATAAATACCATTTTAAAGGAAGAAAGACGACGTTATTTTTTTTGTGAATAAGAAAAGTACCTACCGTAATCTAGCAACTGTTTTTGCTTCAGAGAAAGTGTGTTTGCCTGTTATGATAAGGCCCAGCGTATAACCGTAAGGGACGGCAACGACGAACGAAACAGAGATAATAACTAAAGAAAATTTTACCTGTTGATTGCTATAGCAGCTATAGCATATAGTGCTACAGCATTTATTAATAACACCACACACTTTTGCTACAGCCAAATTTGCTTGACACATTTTATCCTCCAGCGGCCAACACTCAATACAGGATACGCCAAGCAAGATAAAAAAATGTATCTTGCTTAAGGTGGAAGCTCAGGGTCAGGGCGCGAAATTCAAAATGTCAATGGTTTTAATTTTTTTACGAAAAATTTGGACAATTTTACGATGTAATTTAGTATTTTGCGATATTAGCATTCTACATTGGATGTTTCGATGTATTAAGTTTGCTTAAAAAAATACCTAAAGCGATACAACACCATAAAGTTAGTAAAAGTAGCGGTTTTTACAAACCTCATAGTATTGTATCGGATTAGGTACCTCTTTAAGCAAACTTAATACATTGAGAAATCTAATGTAGAATGCTAATATCGCAAAACACTAAATTACATCGTAAAGTTGGCCAAATTTTTCTTAAAAAAATAAAAACCATTGACATTTTGAATTTCGCGCCCTGACCCTGAGCTTCCCCCTTAAGCAGTTATTATTATCATGTTGTCCTCTCCAGTCCACACTTCCTTTAAGGTCTATACACAATTGTATGTACAAGCAAAATGACTATTAAAACATTTCCTTGCTATGTGTATTGTCTATGGAAAGAATGGTCGATTGTACCCGGTAGTGGTAAATGGTACAAAATGCCCAGCAGACAGGCCGGCCAATTAACGCGTGCCATGAACCGGTTGCCATGGCAACGCGAGCGATAGCCACACCACGTTAAACAACATAGTTTGGTTCCCGATTTTGTGACGATAGTGACGATACAATCTCAGTGAATTGATAGGCAAAATATTAAATTTACGTATTCATATAACTTCACATTAATATTAAATCTAATAAGTTCTTATCCTTATTTGAAATGTCGAGCTACGGGGATAATTCATTATCAAAGCAATAGGACATCTTATATTTATGATAATGATATTTCTTCAGACCAATATTTGTCTATGATCACATATATTTTCCAACCTAGACTCATATCATAGGCATTATGATAATCTAACTTGCCCCTCAATATTATTATTGACAATAATGTCATTGTTTTTTTTCTATTTCAGGAATGCTGAGATCAACATTCGACAGGCCAGATCACGAACGTAAGCCCTTTTTGTATTTTCTTAGTGTTACCATTATTATCAAAATAAAATTTAACACAAAAATAATAAAATCACTTATTTATATACACACACTTACTTGCATTTTTATATCATTCCAGTCGAGTAACGGTTAGGGTTGGCACTTCACAGTCATAAAATAAAAAACTTCGTTCGCACCTCGCCACATAACTTCCAATATGAATAATTTATTTACCTTTACAACTAGGCACTAACAAGAAGCCTTTCTGATACCAACTCGATGTTTCTCAAACTTTCCCCCTCTCGCCCCTCTAGCCGCGCGCTTTTTAGCGCGAAACTTTTCCATCGATTGGCGATGTAGGTTTTATACAACTATCGTGTTTTGTTAGAGCAAAATAGCCGACTACTCAGGCGGAGCCGCGGGAAATAGTTTTACCTATACGATGCAAAATAATTAATATTTCTATACCATGACTTTTAACATACATTATTTCTATAATTTTATTTTAGGCATCAAATGAAACATTTACCCAAAGTTTTCGTTACCATGCCCCTAAACACCCTGTATACATAATATTGTGCTCGTTATCGTACAATCTTGTGAAGAACTAATACTTAATCTGTGCTTGTGTGTTCTATGTTACCTGATAGAGATTGTTTAGAAGTCTCAAGACTTCTACAGTGTTCATTAACTTTGTTGCTTATATTTTAAACTTAGAAACACGTTAATACATGGTATCGTTTGTTATTAATAGTACTTAAAACAAGAACTAAGCAGGTTGTTTCAGAATAGTAACCTCTAAAACAACCTGCAAGTACCTATGGCTAAATGTCTTAAGAGCGCCTTTTATTGACAAGAGCTTGTTAGTCTATTCCGTAAAGTATTATAGCCTTTCTATCTTAGTAATTACATTTGGTACAGTTAAAAAATAAATGCCATGAAAATAGTAACGCACAAGCCAAACTCTAAAACGTACGAATTATTCGAAACTTGCTCTGGCAATTCGACAAACTGAACACGACAATTCGAACGGAATCCTTCTGGGTAATAAGGTTGATAAAAATGAGTACTTTACCTTTTTTAGTTTCAAATAAAAAAAATGCATGTTGCTGTTTTAAATTATATATGTTCATAAATCATTTTTACGTTAACATGGCACAATCTTTGTCAGCCATTTTGAGTTTTCCTAATATAAGATCAAAACTGGATTTAAAATTTTGTGTATTCTATTTCGACATACATATAATATGATCATAGGACTTAATTCATTTGTCAATATGTGAACCTAACCTTGTAATAGTGTTATGTTACAGCCCTAAACGTTTAGAGGCATTATACACCACCGTCTATCCACAAGTTAGCAAGTACCCCCCCAAACTACCCTCTTATTGCGGTACAACCGTCACATCGCGTTCGACGCTTTTGTTTAGCAATTAGATACCGAGCTAGTGCCACTCGAATAAGTTTTGCGGTAAGCAAGTTTAGACCTGTTTCTAACTCGCTCTAGTGTCACAAGTAGTTCGCTGATATTTATTTCTAAGGTTTGCACGCAATTCAGCCTCCAATAGTCATAGCGTAATAATAATGAGCCCTATATTTACCTATCCAACAGTGCAAACCACCATTGTTATTGGTCCAGCAGACAGTACGGTTACATTTTATAAACATATGTAAATAGATACCCACGTAATAATCGCTTTGTGCAATGCTAGTTCATTATTAAACTTTATTAAGTGGTATAAACAAATCTTCAAGTATATACAGCAAGTACCGGTACTGCTAGTAGTACAAGTACCAGGTAATAATTTACTTAAAAGGTAGGCTCTAAAACCTTGCGTTGTATCAACTGACAACCCTATCACCGAAATTTAATATACCGCCATCTATCGGTATGTACGAATAATTCTCCAGCTAGGAACTCATTATAACCGTCAAAGCGCGTTCGTTCGACGGGTTGTTTACCAGTTAGCTTGTGATGCGCCAACTAATTCCGCGTTCACTAAGTTAGCGCTTGTTCGTAACTCGCCCAAGTGTCGCAGGCAATTCGGCGAAATGGAAAATGTGTAATGGAAACTAGCTTTGCGCTAAGTTTTGAACTTAGTACTTACCTCCACTATCGATATAACCCGTAATTCATAGATGCTTTAATTGGATAACAAAAGCAGCATTACAAAACAATGAATATTTATGTTAATCTTGTATGACTATCAAAAATGTAATGATTGAAATAGCGTTAGTAAATAATTTATGGGCTAGCAACTTACTCAAATGCAATTACGAATAGCTGTACACATAACATACTTTATAAACAAAAAAAACATTGGCTAAATATTGGAAAAAATCCAGATTTTTTCTACACTAAAATTTTAATTTCCTTTTTTATATTATATCAAACAATTTCCTCAGAGTTTTCTCGGGCGAAAGTCTCGCAGTCAATTTAACGACAGTTTTTATGTTCTCATCAAAGTTCGAAGATGATTAGATTGGTTCATCTCGTTATCTTTGAGATGTTTATTGATCTAATCTACTTATAGATCCGATAAATTGAATATTGTTATATAAGGTGTAACAAAAATAGTGTAAAATATTTTAAGGGGTGAACGAGTAGGTCATAACGATCCCTTTTATCTATAAAATACAAGTGTGAACAGAGTTTGATTTTTCTTTTTGAAAGCGAGCCAGTACCGGCGCACTTAGTATGTAGTGTACGAAGTGATTTAAAAAAAAATTCAAATAGTTTGTTTTTTTTTCGTGAATATGACCTTTATATTTTACTGATGGACCCCTTAAAATATTTTCGTTATTATTGATACACCTTATACACTGAAACGGGCAAAATATAAATACTAACCTACTAATAAAATCCTTCAATATATATGTTTTAAAACAGAAACATTAAAAAAAAGCTGACACCTCATTCTACGAAGGTTTAAGCCATTATAAAAAAAATCTGCAATAAAGAGCTGCTTTTATCTCCCAAAATTGACGTAACATAGGACCGTGTGCTGATCCAATAATAACTTTAGTATAATATATCTAAGCTTCAATTCTCTCAAAGTAAATCGCATCGGTCCATTCGCGCAGCGTTCTCTCGTATATTTTTCTCCATCGAAGCACAATAAGTTTCCAAGTATTCATAATTTTCCCTAATAATAGCCACGGGCTGAAAGGCTCCGAGCTCCGATGTTTGCCAAGATTAATGGCATCTATGTTATTAAATAAATACAGATTGTATATTGGCAGTTATTCGGTGTTTTTGTTAAAGATTTCTAAAGTTGGAAGCTACTTACTTGTAGGTACATGTATTATGATTTACATATTTTATTTACAGATTTTTTTTTTTTTTTTTTTTTTTTATTACATTATAGGCAAGTATTTGATCTCTATCTCACCTGATGGTAAGTGACGATGAGATCTACGATGGAGCATACTTGCCTAGGTAGGAAGGCGGCAGTAGATCGAGACGCTACATTCACTAGGCACATGCAGCGCAGCTGATCTGACCCGCCATCCATGAGATTGTATGGTTTTTCATCTTTAATGGCTTTATAACAGACTTATGGATTGTATGTCCCAATTCTACGACATGGACTAAACCCTACCCTAAAAAATCAAATAAGACACACATAAATTTAATTGATGGAACTAGAACACATAAATCGTAATAACAACACGGAGAAACAACCGGTAAAAAAACACATTTTTTTTGCTAAATGTTTAATGTAAAACATTGATTAGAAACTAAATTAATAAATAGGTGCTAATAAAAAAAGCAAAAAGCTCAAAGAAGCTTTAAACACCCTAGAGATGACAGAGGTATGTGTATACATACATAAAACACACTGGCAACTGCCTATTTATTCGTTTGTTTTTCGTATAACTCTCTCCCTCTATCAGGCATCAGATCATACCGTCTATAGAGGTAACACTGTTGTACGACTAATAATATCCATTGCCTCTAACAAAGCGTCTCCAGAGAGAACAATAACCGGCACAAAAACTTATCGTGAACACTCTTAAATCTCTTATACAAATGAGACGCGGTACTTGGCAACAAATGACCACCTTCACTTCTCCGTTTAACGAAGAGTATTGTCGTTAACGGAAGAGGCGATTCAACGTAAAAAAAACTCCGTTATCTTTGAAACGATCGGGCGTTACATCACGAAGCGGGTGAATCTACATTATTTTTTATCGTTTTAAAGCTGTTGGTACACTGCGAGATGCGGATATTTTTGAAAGCTCCAGCTTTGTCTTATGTAAATATAGTACAAAGATTCAGTAAATTCCTTATCATCAATACAAATTGCACCTAGTTTCAAACTCATGAAAAAGTGCCACACTACACCGTCTATTGAGATTTGAATGTTACTCTTGAGGTATCTAAAACATAGGTACTCAGGCGCAAATTACGTTATTTGTACTTCAATATGTTATTCGTGATACTCCGTCTATAGGCTTAATAATAACAGTGTAAAATATTTTAAGGGGTCCATTCATAAGCTACTCGTATATAGGTCATATTCTCGAAAAAATAATCTTATTTTTTTGAATTTTATAAATAACACTACGTATTAAGTGCGTGGTGAAACTGTAGTGGCTTGCTGTCTAAAATAAAATCAAATACTGTATAGACATATATTTTGTACATAAACGTGATCGTTATCACCTACCTGTTAAGCCCTTAAAATATTTTACACTATCTTAGTTAACCATTATATATTATTTCTTCATCTGAGATAGCATATAACTCTTGAGTTACAGATTACTGTAGAAGTAATATGGAGATTCTGTACATTATGTAATAGCATATCATGATATAATATCATATCATATCATATCAGTATCATCATATCATATCATCAGTATCATATCATGATATGATATAATATCATATCAGTAATATTACAAACTTCGCGACAGTAATCTCTGACGTCAGGGTCGCCTGTGACTTCGAACCTGTGCTACTCGACGTCACAGCCCATTGTTGCCAGCGACAATGCCGCATGAGACCGCGTTTACTGCGTCAATGTTTCACAGCGTTTTTATATGCCGATGAAAAATTACCCTGTTATTGAACTAAAGCGCTGTAAATTCTTTATAACATTAAAATTTTGCTAAATCAGCGCAAGGCTTGAAAAACGTTTATCAAACGAACAGCTGAATTTCTAAAGGTCTTAGGACAACAATTGAAAAGATGATGAAAATAGTCTGCCAAATCGGTAGGTAATAAAATATCTATGCTTTATTATGTAGCTTTGTATACGAGAATGAATAAAAAAAGGTTTTAAATAGTAGGTAGGATTCTTTTGTGTTGTAAGCAACCTAACTAGTATTCAAGCAACTAACATTCTAGGTATAATCTACCGCTATTATTGCCACTATGTACTATAGTTAGTTAAAACACCATAATCCACTGTAATTCACAAATACAACAAATCCTTTATAGGGTACTAACATAGTTTGATACCCTTCGTCACATTATCATAAGGCTATGACACCAAATATAACGACAATATAATATAATATCGCCACAACAAAACAATGAAAGCTGTTTAACCGCACCGCGAAATGAGAAATATTTGGGGGCACGGCAGCGCCCTCGCCAAGGGGTTACTACTATTTAACAACTAAATAGAATTTTCCTTTATGATAGTTTTAAACTTTGATAATGCAAATTTGATAAGCCCTAGCGGTAATTTGAAAAAGTTTAACTATTAAAGTAACACTCATTACAGCTATCTCACGTTGTTAAATTTTAAGAGCTATCATTATGCGTTTTGTATGCAAATTTAAATTGACTCGTTGTTCTTGAGAAGTTTGGAATTAAAGCGCCAAGGAGGAGGCACGCATCGAGACTAATCGCTGGCGATTAGAAATCACATAAAAATGAGGGGACCCCTGCTCTGGTCAGAAATAGAACAGTTGAAACTACTGTATATTATAAATGCAGTTCATGACACTTTATTCCGGAAATATTACCGTGAAACGCCTCGACAGTGTCATCTAAATATATATTTAGCTGAGCAACAAAAATAAAATCATGATTAAATAAAATTTAAAAAAAAACTGTCAGAAATAAAAGATAACTATTTTATCAACACCGGTTATGCACATTGAAATAAAACTTATTTTACAGACTTTATCGCGTTTATTTTATTTTTTTACGTTCCCGACGTTGACGGACTTACAGCAACCATGGTCACAGGACTTATATGTGAACCGGTTATGCAAATATGTATTTTTTCAGTTTTGGTGCAACTTAAATTTGTTGACATATCGACAATTTACGTTTCATCTTATGTTCTTCTATATTTAAGTCTAAGTCTTGCTAACAATTTGTGGTCTTGTCAGGGTGGTGTACCAAGCCCCAGCTGTTGTCGACATGAATACACGAGCGAGTAGCAGCTCACGTTAAATATTAACGCATAAAACTAAAGCATAATGTAAAGTCATCGATCAATATAGAGCCACGGATATGCCCGTATAGGAAAAGTAAGAAGATTGTAGAGTCTTCATGTATACTTATATAATGTGTGTGTAAATGGCATAGAGTGTACTTCTACAGAGATATGACCCTCTTCTTTACTCCTTATCGGCAGTTGGCTCCTTTCTCTTTCCCAGAGCCAGTTGCCACCCGTTCTTTAGTTTTATGTCTATTATTTAAGGTAACTGATGCACATTAAAAATATATTAGTCAAAAGAACGCAAACTGGTTCTGAAAAAAAGAACTGATACAGTAATCAAAATGTTCCCTACACATTCGCCAAAAGTATAGTACAGATACCTATGCATACCTACTGTACTTTATAGACAAAAATATATATCTCTTGCCATATTCCAGCATCTACCGCCCTGGTCTCCCCCCCGCTCCTCCTTCCCTCACCCGGCCCCGCGAATCCGCACCATTTTTCGCTCCAAGATATTATTATGGCCGCCCGAGGAGTCGTTTTCAGTACGCCCACTTATAATTTGCGGCTGTTTGGTGTCTGGTGTACTCTGAGGGATCGAAGTATCGGCCCCGATCTGGTTATATCCGGTTAAACATGTTTGATTTCTGACCGTATATTTTTTATTAATATTTTTCTAGTGGGTGTGTATTGAAAATACATAGAGGGCAGTGTTTGTTTGTGGAAGAGGAAGGGAACAGCCAACAATCTTCATCACTTTCTAATAATAATGAGAGAAAGAGAGAAGTGTTTCATTCCATCGGTCGGCATTAAGCTTAAGATATATCAGTAATATAAGACAGCACGGCACACTTATAATAATACAAGTGTTTTAATAGTAGAGCTAAGTTGGTCATTAAAGTATCGGCTCCATAACGCCCTCGCCTTTGGCTTAGGCTGCAATCCCGCCTCGACTGTAATGATCAAATGCCCACGCATGTCATACGACGTTCATCAACACTCTTGTGAGGAAAAAAAAGCATAAAAACAGACAGAACGAAAATGGCGCCATGTATTTTTTTTGCATCCCGGTTGTAAGAGAGGCACAGATATAAAAGCCGTAACAGCATATTAAAAATATAATTAATTAAATATTTTTGTTATTATAACACAAATTAGTGTTAATTTAATAAAAATAGTTTGTAAAAATTAAATGTTTATTTATCATGTTTTAACTAACACAATAAAGTAATTAATATTTTTTTTTGACATGAAACCTCTTTACCAACATAAAATAAATATATGATGTTCAAAACACCTGTGTGGTAAAGTGAAATGCACGCCTGAATAATAAGCTATAATACACTTTACGAGTAAGTGAGTTTAATTTCGATTCTTTGATTATATTTCACTTCAAATGAATCACTATGCGGATACCAGAATACACTGGTTTTTTTTCTACTTTCCAATCGCCAACTTCATCCGAATTTTATTCCGCTGATCAATCCGCCTGCTGTAGTTCGACCAGAGTCACATCGAAACAATTTGTAAAACTCAGTAGAAAATCCCGGCGCAAATAGAAAAGTATTTTGAAATATTCGGTCGAGTGAAGCAAAAAAAATGAAGAACTGGCAAAACTTTATTGTATCGGAATGAGAAATTCCAGTTATCTTGCAACTGTGCCGCCCGGGGCTACACGCTAACTTGTTCCGAACTTTGATAAAATAATATTATCATTGAGTTAGGTGGTATCTGCCAGTATTATCTGCATATAATTGGGCACGGGGGCTGTTGTACAGCTATCCGATACACTCTGCGATATAAGTTTGATTCCACAAATTCAAAATTAGAATGTCAGGTGCTTAGTTTTATCACAGCATAAGGATAACCTAAATTTACACTGCGGTTTTATTTATTACGAAATATAAACCTTTTTTAACAGCACCTTGTTGCTGAACTACTTATTAGCTACATAGTGTAACCTTGCCTAATAATTAGTGTGCTTACTTTTATTTTTATTCCCATCTTAAAAATGCAACATAGTATAACGTAGAGAACTAATTCCAGAGTTACCGTTTACTTTTATCGTCCCTCATTTCGGTGCTCTTTCTAACTTCAAATAAACAATATAGCCGTCCCTGTTTCGCCTGAAAGTCTTCACTGGTGAAGCAGTAAAAGTTTTTATTACATTAAACGAAAGGCTCGAGTGCAAGTCAAGTTTTGTTGCGTGTTTTCAAACGAAAACGGAATTATCTTTTCTCTACCCTAATAAAAAAAAACAACTGGAATATATGTGGCCAGTTATACATGTTCAAAAATTGTTCTAAATTTGAACTCAATATGTATTCTCCATACAAATTACAAACATTGAGACCCCAATGCGATGCCGTGATGGTCATTTGAGAAAATCGCGAAACACTTGTTTAATTAAATTTTTATGTGTCAGATTCCGATTAAAAAGTTTCAAGTTAATTGACCCACAAAATAAAATATTTTCGGTCCCTTCTTAGTCGGCGTTTACGACAAAATTGAAACTTAATGTCCAAATTTTAATGTTTTTTTCAGCTGTTAAGGCTGTGCGTCGATCAGCAAGCACGTCAAGTGCGAGCTAACTGTATACTTTACGATAATTCGGTAGACTATAAAGTATACGGTTATCTTACGAATAATCTAGCACTTGACATACAGGCAGTCAGGACTTTACCTTTTCATATAGGTGGATAGATTTAAATTTAGACTTTTGGTCAATTGAAGAAAAACGATGTTCCATTTTTCAATTCAAAAAGTTTTATTTTCCAATTTGCCAATACCTTTTATCGTCAGTCAGTATTGTCTTATTCTATTTTTAAAGTTAAAGTAGGTAAGTTGCTTTGTTAGCGGGTTCAAAGATGGAGCCACTTTGTACCTACCTCCATAATGGGACCAACAGACGGTGTTGCGGTTTAATTTGAAACTTAAGTAATTGACGTCCCAACGAATAGTTCGAGAGGGATCTTCCTATAATTACACCCTGTAATATAATATCAATTTATTTGCTATGGGAAATTGATGAAAAGTTGTTGCTCAAATTATGGCAGAGATAAGACGGAGAGTTTCGAATCATTCTAGAGAAAAAAACTTGTAATTTGGGAACTAGAAAACGATACACGTAAATACTTATACTGCGAACCAAAAAAGGTATACTACCATTTGAAGCTACATTGCTTTAGCTCATTTGTAATCATTATCTAAAGTCACATTTCGATAAGTGGATTTTTTTTAAATTCGCTAAGGAAGTGCAGGCTCAAATGGTAGTTAGTATACCCTTTCTAAATCACGCTGTATAAATATTCCGGTACAAGCATTTATGCTCATCACCAATTGTTTTCCTCTCCGCACATACACCAGGGATAATACGAATCGGGTTGGCGAATTCCCATTCCGAGTTCTGGTCACATTCGGCTCATTCAATCGACAGATTTCGTATCGTTTTCCTCTAGTTTCAGTTACCAATCGCATGAAATTTATTTCAACATCCAAACTCCCCTTTCGCTCCCTCCCGAAGCCATAGTCGTTGACTGAAAAGTTTTCTACTAATTAAGTGGTCGGAGTAACGCTGCCCGGGGATATCGGTATATCCCGGGATTATTCCTATTTACCGTCGCCATATCTTACCCGATCTTATAGCAGTTGGGAACTAAGTTTTATGAGCACGCGATATGACCGGCTATTTGCCTGGTTACAGAGTTCATAATATAATAATAATAATACCAGCCCTTTTTAATGTCCCACTGCTGGGCACGGGCCTCCCCTCAATGCGAGGGGGATTTGGGCCATACTCCACCACGCTGGCCCAGTGCGGGTTGGTGGACTTCACACATCTTTCGAGGGGTTCTCTCAGACATGTAGGTTTCCTCACGATGTTTTCCTTCACCGTTTAACAAGTAATAATCGTGGTGGAAAATGAGATTCGCAAATGAAATCCCAGAGGTGCGAGCCGGGGTCTGAACCTGCGATCCTCGTTACCGAGGCAAGCGTTCTACCAACATGGCTATCACTGCTGAGTGACTGACACACTGAGTTCATAATGCTGATTCAGATTTGCAGAATGTATTTTTATAAAAAATAAAAACTTACTTTTTATTCATGTTTGATAGAGCCATATAAAATCGCTAGTCATTTAATTATATGGTTGTTATTCCAAGGAAAGTCCGCGACGACAAAACAAAGTGCATGCTATAATTGCTTCAATTTGCCGAGAGCACACAGTGGCGCGGCGGATTGCTAATGACGTCACACCTTCATCGTGTCCATACGACCATTTACAACCAACGACACGATATTCAATAATAATATTAATTTTAAACCGGCGGGTCGTCTCCTTTTTTTAGGTTGGCAATCAGCTACAAAATTGTGCCATTATTGCCAGTGTCGAATTATTCTTGATAATTGTTATTGAATTATATGTACCCCTGTTTATAATAGTAATGTTGATGATGATGATGATGAAATGAATCCCCTACCCCTATCAGTAAAGCTATGGATACTTTATTGAAAATGTACCGGCCATCTTGGGAGAACTAGAAAAGACAAGTTATACTATTATATTTCAATTTTCTTCGCTCGTGCACGTTTATGAACACACAATGGTTAATATGCCACTAATATTACACATTATTTATAAAAGAAACACATTTTTTTGGAAAATAAAACAAAATTTACAGCTTCACGGTTCACGGTCCAACCGGCGGGTCAGTTCTGTCGAGTCAGTCGTCTCAGGTAGTCAGAGACTAAAACATAAAGTAAAATACATACCCGATGTTAAAAAATAAAAAGGAATTGAAAAGAAAACAGTTATTATCATGTATATTTTTAAAATAAAAAAATCTTTTCTGCATTTATGTGGTATTATTTGGACAATAATACCCATTGATATTTAAACGGTATATTTTTATTAACCTGGTAATGTAATCATAAAGGGAATTGGAAACAGCGCAGATTTATTATCCGCCACTGACCACCTGTTCAGTGAAATGTATTTCCATTCGGACATGATACGGCCGCGTGATATATTTTGTCACAAAACCTATTTATCAGCTACATAGTTATTTGTTATTCAGAAACATTATAATATATTATGCAACGGAGATAATATATCATAGACTGTCACTAACGTCTATTTGAACTGGGAATACAATTTCTCTTTGATTTCGGGTAATATTTCTTTGTATAGCTTGTAGGACACCGCAATACGCACAAAGATATGAATAATATTCTGTGTTATTCTATAAATATAACTCATTCATAACGGGATTTTCAATATAAATTTCAGTGCCAGTCGTTCCGATATCGTCTCACATCCCAGTCGTGTCGTGTAAAAATTCCGCCTTGCCTGGCCCACAATTAACGCCCTCTCAAGTTTTCTTCCAAGCAGAAAATAATTACGATTGAGTTGAGTTTCGGTATCTGATGCCGTCCAGACTACGCCTTAATTGGTGCTTAAATAGAAAATTCAATTCTCGATATCAATCAACAGAAATAACTTCGATGTTGGCTTTTGATTCTCGTGAAAATTGGCAAGGCTTGTTGCAAACGTTGCCAGCTGCAGCTGTATGATGAGAAAATAAATGTAATTGATTGCGTAATTTGATCGTAAGACATTTTAACAGAATCATTATCATTATATCATTAATAAGTTTGGTTTTGTGAAAGTAGTAGCTAAACCTATGTTTGTATTAACAAATAGGTACTTAACTGAAATGTAAAATATACATATTAAATCTTGCCTTCTAGAAACAATTTTTTCCAATCAGTTCAATATTTAAAACTAATAAATCCAATAGCCATTCTCTGGTAGAATAAGCCACTAGGCATGCAAGCTCCCAGGTAGACATTACGATTCCCCGCACGCCACGCTCGCGGCCGATCTCAAAGAGCGCAATACTAAATTTCACACGCGCCATTGCGCTGGCCCGCGTTCGGGAATTCGCTTTTTAAATTTACTTAATATATTTGCCACGGTGGCGCCATCTGCGCGTAGTTACTTTGTGTTCTTATTTTTTTATTGTCTCCGCGGCGCGGCGATATTTCGCGTCGTCGCGTACCGTATAAACGGACTTTATTTTTGAACAAAAAAAGTACCTATATCAGATTACGATTTTTGAAAATGTCTTTTCGGTTTTTTGCTTAACGTTCTTTAAATTTGACTATAAACAAATCTTTATAAACTGTTGAAGTTATTGTTCATTGGTGGGATAGGTATAAATAAATTATATACCTAATCATGTAATGATAATTTAAATTTGATCTTTGAAGTATGTCATAGATATATTATGATAATGGAATATCCCCCTTACTATACCCACAATGTTGCTGCGCTACTACGCTGCTACGGTGCTACGTCGTAGCGGGGATAAAACGATGCGCTTGTAAAGGTTAATTGACCGGAATAAACCGTACCGGTAAAAAACAACTGATTTAATAGTTGCTTGTTTAAATGAACCCGGAAACTAGAATGTATTAAATAAATACCTTTTTCAAATTCTTATAGGGAAAGCGGAGGAAATATTAAAAAGGTATCTACGAAGGAAGTCTTCCTTATTAAGAACTTTTTCCGAAAAAAAAAAATATTTTCATAGCTTTTTCTTATTACGTACAAGTATTCATAGAGCGCATTACAATGTTTTTTGTATGTTTGTCAAATTTAATTCGTCATCGCCTTTAACATACAGCTTTGCCTTTAAGATTTTATCTGACGCCTCTAATTTCCTTCGCAGCTCTCATCTCGAAATATCCCAGTATTTATTGCGCCAAATAAACGGAATATTATCGCCATCAGGGTTTAGACGTTGCGAATTTAGACGCTGCTGTGTCAGCGAGACTATAATGGAGGGAGCCGAGAAACTGCATACCAGACGAATTACTGACACGAGTGTTTTAAACTGTATCATTATAGCTATACAGTTTATCAGAAAGGGTATACTGGCTCCCAAATTTATAGACAGTTTTAATTAATTATAATGGCGTTATGACGAACTTTTCAGTGGCAAAAGTGCGTTATAATAATTTTATTATCCATTATAACTATCTATAAATGATTACAACATTATGTGAAGTCGAATGTCGAAGAATTTCGATATGTCATGTATATTATGTTCCTGACAATTTCACAATTGTTTTTTTTTTATTGACGTGTAGAAATTCCCAATCAACATAATTATTATAAATGCGCTCAAGAAACGCAGGTTCGAAGCTTATTATATTTCTGAATCCATTTCTGAATCATTATGTATACAGATAGTAGGTTATTAAACCGTCAATAGCCTAGAGTTGGGATGGGACGATACATAAGCGAGAGTTTCTGGGATCGATCCCTGTGCATTTAAGTATTGACGTGAGCCTACTAACAAGTTTTGGCTATGTTGGAGGGCTAACTCATTCAGTCTTTTTTTACTAGTGCCTATGCACGTTTGATGTCAAAAAAATATTGTATCTGTATGTAAAGTATTTATAATATTGAGTTCTTATATTTACGCGAATATTACACATTGATATAAAACGAAACGAAACGAAGAAATTGTTTCATATCAATGTATTTTTAATAATTAGAAAATCTTAATAAAATCTATATAGCATCTTTGACTATTGGAGATCTGTGTTGATTTGTCGTTATAACCTTTTTTTAATAGCCGCAATCTCAGATTTGATTGAATATCGCAAGTTACTTTCCGCTATCTTCGAACAACAAGTCAGTATGAGGTATGCCTTCAAGTAATTCCACGATTAGCGTTCACATGTTTGTTAACAAACACAAAAAACACTTAATAGTTATTACGTTAGGTTCATATTGGCAGGTTGGCTATTACTCGTACGTAGCGTGTCTGATAGCCACGTTTGAAGGAAATAGCCGGCCTATAGCGAGGATCGTTGTACTTCCGAAGTGGAGGGTGCCGGCCCCCACCCACTACCCCCCACTCTTTTAATCGACCGCGTAGCAAAACGGTGTATCTGATTTCTAAGAATACTATTTTATTGCTGCATTTGCGGCGGCGATATGATTTAATTAATCAATCATATCTTTTCAAATGGAAATTGTTGCTTATAAGTGTACGATTTCACATGGAAAAAGTATGTATGGAATGCGACGTTTAAAATTCGATTCGAATGAGTTTTTAGCACTGGTTTTGTGAAACTACACGTCCTCCGGCTGAAACGCGATTTGACTTTATATAATGCAGAATATTTTATTATATACTAATAATTTAATGCTCTACTCTGATTTCTCAAACGCTCTCTGTACCTGCAGATCGTGCTTTCAAGGAAGACCCGAGCAGTATAGGAATGTCCTATCGATTATTGAAGGCCCGATTAGCGCAGTTCAGTAGAGGGTCCCGGGCTCGAATACTGGTAGGGACAAACTTTGTGTGATGAGCACGAATTTTTGTACCCGAGTCATGGATTTTTAATATCTATATAAGTATTGTCTGTTAAGTTCGCCCTCGGTCCATTGTATGGTACCCATAATACAAGCGTTGCTTAGTGTGGAACGGTATATAGTATAGTTATAGTATAGTTGGTATGTTCGTCTGGCGATATTATTATATTATATTCTCTCTCACCAGACGGGCTGTACCCGGATCCTTGGAAGGCTTGCGCGGGGACATGGGTCCCACACGTAAAGTGCCTTTTTGAGAATTTAATCTTGTCTTGATGTTATATTATATTATTATTATCAATAGCGAACGTTTGCGTTGGAAACAACACACACGCATTTTTTGCAGCTATGTGTAAATCAACTATACCTCGTTGATTAGTTTCGTGGAACTCTATACCATTTCTTTTCCATAACGTGCTTACTTTTTGCAATGTTTGTGTGAATACACGTGAGTGCCTACATTTGAACATGTACTCGTAGTAAACGGAATCCAATCTGAGGTAGTGGGGCGCGTAAAAATGGCTGGCAGGTAATCGTGGCCGGGCCGCGATGAAGCCATCCATCAAATGGCGTGGAACGAAGAAAGCCACCGCCGGCCGCCACTTATCAGGTCCGTACCTATTTGCTCGCCTACTTATGAGTAATTTCCGCAAATCGATTCGTTCCCTCGAATGCATAGTGTTGACGTTGAAATACATGAAAACTGTTGTGACCGATTGTGGGATGAAAATATATTTTCAGGTTACAAATGTGTAGGAACTTAGAGTTTTTCGAAAGATTGCGCCAGAAGATAAACTTCTTGTTTTTAAAATGTATTGTAATGACGAGCTTTATTTTGACTCCATATGGTACTAGCAATTGTAACCATTGTTTTATTTATCGCGAACTTTTTCTATAAATTTACGCGATTTCTTATATTTACGCGAATACTATACATTGGAATAAAACTAATCTAACGGATTTTATCGCGTTTATTTTTTTTTTTTGTTCCCGACGTTTCGGCTGCTTTACCGCAACCATGGTCACGGGAGGATTGCTGTAAAGCAGCCGAAACATCGGAAACGTAAAAACATAAAATAAACGCGAGAATATCCCTTAGATTAGTTTTACTTCAATAAACAAGAATATGTATAAGCCATAGTATAATAGTTATAAATAAAATTTAAAAAGCTAATAACAAATAGGCACTCAAACAGGGGTGAAAACACCAAAACAGTGTTCATTAAAAACTTTTCAACGCTTAATGAAAATCTTATTGAACTGGTTACGAGTGCATCGGGGGTGCGCCCCGCCCGCTGGGCCGGGGGGGCTGAAATGGCCCGGCTAAGTGTATTACAGTTGGATCGCTGCCTTTCATTCGACACATCAAAGAAGATCCCGTTCGCTGCGAACTAAATCGAATCAGTGGCGCTTTGTTTCTAGGCTGCCGTAGGTAAATTCGTAAGAGGATTCTAGTGGAGATTTTTCCCTTTTAAGTAGGTTATAGTTGGATTGGAACGTATAAGGGAAGGATTAGTATCTATGGAGCAGACAACAAACTATTTCTGTTATATAACAAAGACTAAAAAATAATATTCATCGTGGCGTGTCCATTTTTATTCCAATATTAAAATGCTTAAAAATGTTATATATTTTTTACATTCCCAAAATGTACGTGTAAGCAACATTAAAGTTGGTAGTAAGTAACCCTGATTTCTCTACTGGTAGTCCCGGGTTTGAATCCCAGTAGGGCTAAACTATATGAGGACCACGGATGCTTTTATCTAAATTAAGAATAGATAAAAAAACAAAAACCTTGGTACATGCGGTAGCGTTACTAAGTAGCTGGCTGATTGTTCTCCCTGAATGATATGTTTAAATATACTGAATTTGATATTCTATAGGCACCTAACCCAAATCAAAACTGGAAAAAGAAATGGTTGATCCAAAAATACATTTCATTTCTAACTCTGTTACTAAATGAAACCCAACTGCCCCTTTCTAGTACCTACTTTAAAAGTTTTAAACTTCGAAAACTAGGTATAACGCAAACTCGATCACATAAACCAGCCGAGGGTTAATTCCGTTCCTGCTTGGCTTGCGCAGTCGCATTAAAAATCAAACCAATACTTTTTAAAATTACAGCCTCGCCGTTGCAGGGTTACGTAACGCACGTGACCCCTGGGATTTTGGCAAGCGGCCGCCGATGGGTTAAGATGTAGTTCATGGATTTCATAACTTTAAATAAGACTTTATATTGATGAAGTGTATTATACTTAGGTATAAACTTCTTGCCTTTTTTAACCGACATAAACAAAAAACAGGAGGTTCTCAATTCGATTAATTTATTTTTAATCAACAACAAATCGTTTCTGTCCCGACCACGGCACGTAGCCACTATTATGGTGTTAAAAGAAAACATTTAGGCCAATAGGATGCTTAAGTTTTTTTTTATTGAGGTGAATATCTCAAGGCTATCGACCGCATCACATAATCACCCAGATTACTGGAATTTATATTTGAAACCATATTAATCATAGCATTATTACTTGCTAATTTCTTATCTGAAAATGCCTGACCCAAATTGTAACTCTTAGAAAACAAACAAACCCGGCACTTAACAATAATAAAACGTTGTTTTTTTACTTATAAAGCAGATTTGTTATCTTTTAAACACGCAATCACATTGTACTAGTCATCCCTCCGAATTTATAGACGTGCTATAACTTTATCAAACGTCATGCAATACTGCTCAAAGTAAAGCTCTCGTTCGCAGTATGTGCTATATCACGTTTGATAAATTTATAGAACGTCTATAAATTCGAAGATTATTTATGCATAGACACTACTTGCTAAGAAAAAAAACTCGCCTGTCAATTAAATCTAATACTTCCAGCCGAGCCGTCCAGTCGTAGCGCGTTTCCCATTCGATTCCAAATTGTTTTCACAATCGGAGCTGGCGAGCTTCCCAGTACGTGGTTCGACTGGCGATGGGGCTGCAGTAGTCTGCAGGGGAACGGTGCCAATCCAAACTGCCTGTATATGGCAATGTTGATGTCTATTTGATGTTACCCTTGTATACAACGAGTTACTGAACTAACGCAAAACAATAGACAAACTTTTATTAATATAAGAACTTGATACACATGGTCATTACTTATTTAATGCATAATGTTATGAGTTACCTCGCATCTTTTATTAACGTTAATGATCTTATTCTTCTTCTTCTATTTTTTTATTTTTGAAAACTATGACTAACCCTATGTATAAAATAGGGCAATAGATTACAGACTTGTACAATTGCAGGTCTTAAAAATAATATCTCAAAATCAATAAAACATAAAGCAGCAACAACAAAATTATATATTTAACAAATAAATGTGTTAAATATCACAACCTCATTGTACCAGATCACATTTATGAAAAAACTTATCATTGTTAATTCAAAAGCTCATCATACTTTTAAAATATACTCATTAAGTTATCTGTGCAAATATGACTGAATGTCAAGTGGCGAGACTTCAAGTTTTTATTACAGTAGTTCAAAGTCCAAATAAACTACAAATCCATAATGTCCGCCAGATAAAACTATTTTCAGTTGTTTTAAATTGTCCAGACCGCGATGCGGTGTCGGTCCAAAAATGTCGCGATCAGTGCGACTCTAAATAAAACTCAACATTTCTTAGAACAACAGTTTGCTTTTTGATCGTTGATTCGATTATATTGTAATGGCACGGCTACATCTGTGGCTTGGGCACTAAATAGTGTCACTAAGCAGCCTTAATAATGTGACTAAGCAGATGTGGCCAACAGTTATATACTAACGCCATTACTAATGACGTTAGTATATATAAGCTATAAGAGCAGAACTACATTAATTTAGCCAAGCGTTTAACGTGGTATTTTAATACCTTAATTAAAGGGTATATTGACATTATCTCGGTCAAATCTGAGTTTTGTGAAAAAAAACATAGAAAATAGGACTTCGCATAATGATTACAGATGCGCTAGACAAGCGCAGGTTCAAATAGTAAAAAATAGTATACCTTTTCTGTATTACGCTGTACATGTAGATGTGTCTTTTTATCCGGGCTGCGACGCGACGTCCCTAGTACCGCCCTTTAAAATACAATATTTCCATCGAAATTTAAAGTTTTGACTCTGCAAACGTCCGTATTCTTAGGTTTGTACCCGTTTTGTGAACTAAATATCGTTCACCCGAGTTTGTTTACTTTAAATCGGACAAAGTTCGTAACACGAATCTTAATTACCTACGTAGCGAACTCGAGTTGCTCATTTTGTTGATATCAAAGGAAATTAGTTTTAGGAAACAAGCTATAGATGACGGAGAGATGGGAAGTGCTTTTAAGGGAACCCTACAATATAAATTATGAGGGCAAAGTTAAAAATTTACCCGTATTTTTTGTTGGTACTTTTTTTATTCGAGGGTTGCATTATATATGGTTTACTAAAACAGTCATAGTCAAAGCGGCCACTAATAAATATAAGCATAAAGAAATATATTAGTAATTGCTGGTTTTTTTACGAATTAATTTTTTGACAGAATATTCTCTTCAAAACCATAGACTTATTAGCTAACATTGGCCAAGGCGGTCAATTATTTTTTTATAACCATAAACAAATGTTTACTTTCTTATGCAAATCAAGTCCAACCCCAACTACCAGAATTTAATTCCCATTTTGATTGTGGTGTCTCAATTTATATTACGAGGCGGTTGCTTCGTTGCAATTAAAGAGCCCGGGCCTCGCCCCGGCTCCCGCAGGGCCTGAAGCCGGGCGCCCGCGCCGCGCCGCCGCCGACGGCGACAATAATTGAGAATATGCAACGGAACTGATCTAAATTTAAGCTCTTAATAATCATTGTCGTGCTGTTGTGGAGTTGCCTTTGAATTTATATTGTAATATTTAAAGTTATAAAAGCATGTTTAGGTATATTCTTGGACAGATTTAGGTACCAGAATGCATCATCCCTTAACGTATATCATTCATTTTCAACAATATATTTGAAAAAATGTTTTTACTGGTCATATACAAAATGATAGCCATTATTTAATAAACGTTATAATAAAAATTGTATTTCCATAATCAATAAGGTAGGGATAAACTTTGTGTGATGAGCACGAATGTTTGGATATGTAATATATCTATATAGTTAAGTAGGTAATTATATACTAGGTTGCCCCCAGTACACTGTTCTGTAGGGTAAGCAGGAAATCTAAATGTAATCGTATCGTTAACGAGAAAACATGCCGTCAATGTCATACTTATTTATAAAATCTGTGGTGTGAGAGGGATAGACGACGATCAACGTGATCTATATTACATATTTTTGTTGTACGTTATACATGTACAGTTATTTAATTTTCATCGCTTCCGCGCTTGAATAACTTATGAGCGGGGTTTTGGACCTGAGGGTGCCAAGGGGTTATATCGGCATGAGCGCTAATCGCTGAGAGCGCGCCGCGCCGCACGCAGCCTGTTTGCTTTCGCGATTATCGCGATTTTTAACGCCACAGCAAAAATAATGTTTGTAGGATTTTATCGCACAATGATTTAGTAGACTTTATTATAAAATTTAAAGTGACATACTTCGTGGAGCACTTGGAATATAATTTAGAGCTTTGGTTTTTCAAACTTAGTACCCAACGCAGAACTATACTATACCATTGATTCAACTCATGATTCTGGACCTCCCTTGAATAATATGAATGCGTGAAGTATACGCATACGCATCTTTTTTCAGTATTTTAAATTGATTTTAGGCGTTAAGTGTAATAAATAAAACTAAGGCACTAAGGCACTTTAAAGAGTGAACACCAACATCAATACCTAGTTGTATACGACAGTAGCGTTCGATGTGGCATCGTGGAAGTGTAACGAGGCGACTGATAACAAGTTCTGAGGAGTGATTCCGGAGGCTGTCAAAGGGCACGCTTATCAGCTGGAGATATTAATAGAGCTACTGTTCTGTTTTAGTTTCGTTTGATAGGAACATAATTAAGGAATTAAATGAACACTGTCTTTTTTTAACATAAATTATATTTAGTTATGTTTTCACAAGGGCTTAGTGGCTGCGTTTAGGTGAATAGTATAGATACGTATAACGTTCTTTAAATTTAATCCCTTGAGCGTCATCTACATCAACTCGTTGGGGTCGAGTCACCTTCGTCCGTAGGAGAATTAAGTACCCTCGAGATACCCTACACGTGACCCTGGGTGGTGCCAACCAGGTGACAACTCTACTGGTGGTAGGCTTCGGCCGTGGCTAGTCACCACCCACTGAACAAAGCCATGTCGCCAAGCGGCCTAGCCGTGTTCCGGCATGATGTTCGGTGTTGCCATTCATGGATGGCGGGTCAGATCAGTTGCGCTGCATGAGCCTAGTGAATGTAGCGTCTCTTATCTACTGCCGCCTTCCTACCTAGGCAAGTATGCTCCATCGTAGATCTCATCGTCACTTACCATCAGGTGAGATCGAGATCAAATACTTGCCTATAATGTAATAAAAAAAAATAAAAAAACTCCTTACAGAAACCCATGAATAACGAACAATATAATATATATGTCTAATGGAAAAAAAATATTCGGAACACATAAATTTTGCCAGGATAACCTAATCCAGCCAATAGGACTGGCCGGTCGAATTAACCCGGAACTTTGTCAACTCGACTTAACCCGTTGAAAGGTCGACTTTCAAACGACTGCAGTTGCTAAACTTTGGCGAACATCGTCAAAATTCGTGGCGGCTACAATTTTCCTAACCGCAAATTACGCTTCTTTGAGCGACCCGAAGTGAGGCGGAAACACCCGAAGTCGCATCGTTAGAGCTCGGGATTGGACTATTGTAGTAGGAGCTTAATGGCCGCAGGACAATGGACAGTTGATGTAACGTAATTGCAGCTAAATAGTCGCTGTTAAATCGCATCGCGTTGTCGATGTTAATAGCATGGGCGCAGCGGCAGCGATAGCTTCGTATCGCAACTTTTTTTGATAGATTGCAAAACCGTTTTACGCGGTGATTATTGCCCTTCAAATGAGGTTTTCTCCTGCGAACGTCGAATTAAATTTCGTTGACGACCGCCCTTTACGCTGTCGTAATGTTCGCGCGATGAATTTCATCCCCGCGCTAATTTAGAGCTGGATTTACTTTCGAGGTTTGGAGCGCGCCGCCGCCGACGAGTGTATTTTTTTTCTACTAAGTTGGCTTGTGTATTTTTTAAATTCTAATAACGAGCAACACAAGCGAACGGGCGGCGCGTGCAAAGCCCGTTAATTGAAACTATAAATATACTCCCAACATTTTCCTCCGCTCCTATTTTCATTTGTTTTTTTTTCTATACACTTTCTGAAATGTACGATCCTATAAAAGAAAGCATTCCTGAAGTTTTGCTCGGTAGGTATTATTTCTCAGCCGCCGACTCGTTTTATTTTACTTCGATTCGGAGTGTCGTCGCACTAAATGAAGACACATGTGCTCGACTCGTACCATATCGATAGAAACATATCAAACGGTTACAACGCGCGCATCCGACCAAACTATTTCGCACTTTCTTTAGCAACACAGCAATGTACTTAAAACAACCTGAAAAGTTACTCAAGGTTATGCTCCGAGAGAGTCGGTAGTATCGTCCCGGTATCCGTTGCGTTCCCCTTACCGCCTGGCGGGCGGGCGGGCGAGCGGGTAGGCGGGCGGGGGTGGCGCAGTGCGCGATAACCGCTTTTTATACGCATAATGCTAGGGATCTCGTGCTAAGCTGATAGAATTGTGGCGGAATCAGCAGGCCTTTTGAAGTTCTATTAAATTGTAACACTCGCGAGTTCGCGCCAACGCGCGCGTGAAATTGTGACTTTATTGAAACGACGCGAAATTATTTATCTTTTTTGTGCGCGCCGCGTGTGCGCCGAGGAATTTCTAATTTAGAATTACGTATAGTTACGCAGGGACACAATTTGGAATTTCATAGTTTTTCGGATTAACAATTTTCCAACAAAAAATTCTCTTCCACGAAACATTGCTCGTAGGTAAGGAATGCTTAATATTATCTGAATATATTATTATTAAAATTCGTTTCATATTGGTACCTAGAAAAGTAAAACGTATCGAAATTATATGATATTATATTCTACCCCCTCTTCACGAGAAAACGCAATACTTCACACAGATAATCTATCGTTTGAGATTCGATATACTTAAAAATCATTTTAGAGTTCTACTCGCTACCCTGTCATGATAAGATATATTTTTATGGTATACCATAAAGGTTGAAACATTTAATGATCATATCGCCAGACGAACACACCAACTGTACGATCACAATCTAAGCAGCGCTTTTATTATATGACCGTACAATGGAATGGGGGCGATCCGCCTAGGTATATACTTGACTTTAATATAGATCTTAAACATCCACGACTCGGATGCAAATATAAGTCCTTTTTATACAAATTTGCTCCAAAGCTAGTCTACCGCACAGAAAGTAGAGTGACTACCAAATGTGCCCATTGGGTCGTCAAATCACCATGGTATAATTATATGTTTCTAACGCCCCACTTCCTATAATATATTTTTGGTTTATATATAACTACTAGCTGCGCCCCGCGGTGTTACCCGCGATTAAAAAGATTGTCCTTTTTACCGGGATAAAAATTAGCCTATGTGCTATTCCAGACTATAATCTATCTCTGTGCCAAATTTCATTCAATCCGTTCAGCCGTTCTGGCGTGATTGAGTAACAAACATCCATCCATCCAAACTTTCACATTTATAATATTAGTGTGATGTGAAAAGTGGGATACCTACTATGACATGGACAGTTATGGAATTAATGCTGCTATCAGTCAAACGTCAGTGTGTTTACAATATCATCGGACATGTTGGCAGGCAGCGTTTGAATGCAGCCGTCGCAAATTGCGATTTATTCCGCGACTGTGCTGACTGTAAACCCTGTTTACACGAGAGATACAATGCTTGCCGATATGGGAATTAATTATTAATTAGGCTGATGAACCTCCGCTGTGAATTTGTCAACCGCTCCATTGCTAGTGTTTATTAAACATATGTTGTACCAATATGTGAAGTAGAACGATTGTGTGTTGTTTAAATCAACCGAAATAAACCGGTTATACATTGCAATTAATTAAAAAAACATATTTGGAATAATTCCCATAAAATTAAGGTGCCTAAAAAAGAACTATCTCGCTGGATCTTCCACACGAAGATTTAAACCTATATCCCCCATATTTGTATTGCACCGTCGGCGGAAAATCGATCCATTTGGAGTGTACCACATTGTGTTAAAATTATTCGGTATCCCTCTATAATCGATAGATATTGATCGCTCACACATGTCCGATTCGCATGTCGTAACGTGAATCTATTTTTGAAAAGTACATCGCCCGCCCGTCGCTATTCGTTTTGTCCGGCCGATGGAAAAAATGACCCACTGTGCGCGCCACCCGCTGCTAATCCTATTTACTCTGGCAAATAAATTATAGCCGACCACTAACGTGGGGCCCACTGTGCAACACTAACTGCGACCTACGGTTATAGCAGAATTTTCTGTATGGAAATTTGTTTTATTGCTCAATACATATATAGTGCGTGTGGTGCTATATGCCAGCTCTTTCAGACAACTTAAAGAAATATCTATAATAATTTTTAATAAGTATATTTTATGACAGTGATAGCCATGTTGGTAGAACGCTTGCCTCGGTGATGAGAATCACAGGTTCAAACCCCGGCTCGCAACTCTGGGATTTCTGGATTTCAAGTTCTAATCTCATTTTCAACCATGATTATCACTTGCTAAACGGTGAAGGAAAACATCGCGAGGAAATCTGCATGCCTCTTGAGACATGTGAAGTTCGCCAACCCGCACTGGGCCAGCGTGGTGGACTATGGCTTAATCCCCCTCGCATTGAGGGAAGGCCTGTGCTCAACAGTGGGATATTAAAAGGGCTGGTATTATTATATATTTTACACACTTGATATTATAGCATGTCACCTGTTGTTGTTTTCCTAGTACATTTACTTCCACAGCTGGTAGTTATCGTTATCTAAACCGACTTGAAAAAGCTCTAAACTCGCACATAGCACCTGTATACTCCGTTAGCGGCAAGTAAACAAACATTTTGCTCAGACACTTTCACAAGCATCAAGGAAATCCATAAACTGTCATATCCAGAGTCATAAAATCAAAAAACATTGAGACGTGACAGGTGCTCTAAAAGCTTAGAGATTGTGTTACAGTAAAATAATCCGTCGCAGCGGCACCCAGTTTATCCGAGCTCTGAAGCAAATAAAAATACTTATCACGTAAAACCACCCCGAGCTGGGACGCCGGCCGACTCCCGGCTGAGGTAATAAAATGTCGCCGCCAATCAACTAACGTGCTACCGTCGGCGATTGGATTTGTCCACTAGAATGTCGAGTGACCGGGACAAGTCCTTTGAGGCCAGAGTGAAGGCTAAAATATAAGAAGGCTAATTTATTAATTGCAATACCCGAGTCCAATAAGTGTTCCGAAAAATATATCATTATTGAATTAACCCCAAATTAATTGAAGCTTTACAAAACATTTTTCAAGAGACCAAAACTTTTATAAAATTGGGAGCTAGTCCTCAAGTTCTTGATCGGAAAACCGTTAATAAAGGCAAATGTGGCTCCGCTTTTTTAAGCTATGTACCTACATAGCCACCGCAAAAGGATGTATGCATAAGTGATAAAGACGGCGCATAGCAACGGAACGTGATAACATTATTCGTGTGAAAAATGTATCGAACGGTACAAGTGTCGAATCTCGAGGGGGCCACATCCGAATAAATAAAGCCGGGGGTGCGGCGCGAACTTGCAAAAAAGCCCCACTTACCGCGGTGCCGTGCGAATATAAAATATTGATCTCAGCGGAAATTTATGAAAACATAAAAATGCGAAGGTGCGAACGAGCCCGCCCTGATGTGCCCGCGGCGCCCGCCCTGTCTTCTTGATTCGTTTCCGTTTGCGTTTCCAAAGGATTAATCTCGCGCGAGGACCGTATTATTCGCGCGTCATTCTCATGCGAAAAAATTACGCGGCGTAATTTCGCAATCTCATTTTTATAGGCCGATTTATTCATGTCAAGAAATTCAATTTGGGACACGTATATTATACGCACCGTAGAAGTTCATAATGGCGTTTCGGTCAGAGAAAATTTTGCAAATGAAATTCCGCGAGCGCGAGTCCCCTCCGTCCGGCGGGACCGGCCGCCCGCGCCCGGTTATTGCCCATTTATGTATAGAAAAGTCAGTATTAATCCACACGGCAGCGGTAGGTCGTAACTCACGCCTTTATTTAGTCACTAGATTACGACTAACAAGGCCGCCATTATTTTCATTCCTTCCGCTCTAAATGAGGCAATTCGTAATGGAATTTATTCCCTAAAAATACCGCTCGTTGCGGTTGCGTTGGGCGGGCGGCGGCGGGCGGGCGGCGGGCGGCGCGTGGAGCCGAGCTATTTCACACTTCACACTCGAAATGGTAATAAGTTCACCGTGTGATTAGTAATCTGGACTAGAGCATGCTACGGAGCATCCGGCCTACATTTAGTGCCAATCCGGGACGTTTACACTCGATGTTCCTTATATAATTGGCTTCGCTCCCGTTTAGAACTCGTACGTGAAGTGCAAGATTATTCGTAAGCTGATAGTTTACATATTTAGGCACATTGTATGGCAAATTGAACAGCACCTCTAGCGGACAGAATATAAAACTTTGAATTCTCCATACAATATATCTAAATATGTAGACTATGATGTATACGGTGAGCTTAAGAATAATTTCGCACTTGAAGGCCTGATTCAGTATAGTACTTGATACTAAAACACATTTTGTAGCGTGAACAGTACAATTTAATAGTTTTACGGTGTTCGATTTTTTCACACAATAGCAACACAAAATCCGCGTCCGATGCAACTGCGCCGGCCTGTCAACTTGACGTGATGGATGACGTCATTAATACTTCCACGTGATCGAAACAAAATGTCGCCCATTAGGGTCGCAACAATGCAAATAAGATATATTAAATCTAATGTGCGACCCTTTTATCATCAAAAAGTGTCTTAAGTAAATCCGAACGTAATCCAAATTCCGTTTGAGAGTTGAAATATATATATAATACACTATCGTCTAAGAGCTCTCATTTACCACGAACCATTATACCTATCTACACATACTTCGAAGAAATCTCAAATTGAATAGGATTATGGGAAAAAATCTTATAAGGATCATCAATTCTTTACGCATTTGCATCAAATATGTATAGCTAAGTGGGCGCGCGGAGGCTCCGGAGGAATCGCAACATGACACATTCTCAATATAACCCTCATAAAAAGGTCCGATAAAATATGGAGAGTAACGGATAGCCGGGGAAAACTATTACCGGGGCCTTACGAATGGATTCGGGGTCATCGCATTGTGTCATCTCCCATATCGTGGGGCCATCGTTCGTCAGCGGACGGCCTGCAAGATGGATGGGCCCACGAAGACCCGTGGCCCAACCCGTGTTTGAACGCCAACATTTACATTTGTAAATGGGTTTTAAAGCGGAGTGCTCGATCGACTGTCGATTTTTTTTCCCCATTTGAATAGTGGCTTCGCATTGAACGCTTTGCATATGGGAGCAATTACATAAACAGCACTCAATGGCAATTAATTAATTAGAAAGTATGCAAATGTTTGCACTAAACCGCACCGCAGTGGAGTTTATTATTTGCTCGCGTATTTTAATTCGATTAATTATGACGCACCCCTAATGTGCGATTACATTATGGATTAATGACGAAAATCGCAACCATTTGTCTAGGGAACACAACAATTGGAAGCAGTAATAAATGTATGGGATATCACAGTTTAATTTGATGCACGAACTATTGTGATGGTTTTAATTAAATTATTTAGCGGTAAGGGGTAGCACTAAATACCTTTAAAATAATACATTTATATTTGTGTCATTTTTTTTACCCTTTTATTTTAGCAACTTTTACCACTCCCATCGTAACTTATTATAGCCTTATTACAGCATCGATGTTTACGATTTTCACATGAATCCCATGGAATATTTTATATTTGACTAAGGGCCTATATTACAATGCTTGATACACCCTATTCGCAAGTTATTTGGAAGGATTTTTTATGGGCGTCTGCAAAATAAGTTGTGGATATGATTTGCATTGTGAAACAAGCCGTATAGTGCTTTTTCTGTCAACGAAAGCAAAATTAATTCACATTTAAGTTTTACATTACTGTGGAACTCACTGGCAAGGCAATGAGTACAAATAACTATGATAATAAAATAATTGCATGCATAAATCAAATCGGCATACATTTAATCGCGCCTCGCCCCGGAACGAGCCGAAGGGTCTTGAGTAAAGAAAGCGTTGAAGAGACCCGACCCTCGCTAATGCACACGGGGCCATATCTATTTGGGTACAAAGGGCCTGAGTACGCTTGACCTCTGTATGTGGACCGGGTTGAAAGCCTTCCAAGCTAAGGGTAATGCTGACGAAGAATTACATATAGGTACCTACCTAATATAAACATTTGGAAAGGGATATTCTTTTACTTTCGGTGTAATGGTTGTAGCCTATATATTTATGTTTAATTCATGGTAATTAAGCTTTATTTATGGTCCTCAAAGCTGGGCATTCTTACTGATGGGCAAAGCTCAAATTACTGGAGGAACTGGAGGCTCGAACTTTGTAAGGGAGAAATGTGTATGTATCTACAGCCTAAGGCCATAGGCCATATCAATAGTACCATTTTATATACAGCATGTCTGTATACAAGTGTTATGGGAAATCGATACATTCAGATAATTGTATCATTTTCCAGCAATCCACCGTTATTAGCAGCCAGCAAAGTATGAAAACAGTTTTAACGAGACCCCCGTGTCGAATGTAATAATCTCAAATGAATAAATTAGCATTTAAAATCTACACAAATAAAATATACGCCGCACTCCCTTCAAGATTACAACATAATTGCGGTAATTAATCAAACAGATAACGGAGCGATCCGCTCGGAAGCAAGCCGCGTGGCTCGACAGCGCGCACCTGTCAACTCGGCGTCAAGTCCCACGATGGGCGCCATTTTACATCGCGATGCAAATAACCCGCAAATGGGGGGTGTAACGCGATCGTCCCGAATAACCCCGGAACAGCTGATTTATTTCATATGCGATATGATTCCGCCACAATTGAGAGCCCCTGTGTGCATTTATTATGTTATTGCATCTTTTGACGATAGAGGGCTCATTTTTTAATTTTCTGGCTCTCGAGTGAAACATAACACTTCGTATATGAATTCAATATTGTCACCACTGGCAGAATGTTCAATTATAAGTATAGAAAAAATATGACGGAGAATAATAAATTTTCGTAGTGCACTTATAAGTAAATTTAAAGTAAATAGGAAAATAAAATAAATCCTAAATAATTACTTTTGACAGTTTGAAATTAGAATTACATCAACTAATACTGTGTGCATTCGATTTGATACACGCATGACTATTTATGGTTGACACCAAACATTTCTTCACTTATTTTCACACGAAAGTAGCGTGCATTATACTTCAGCGTGTTACTCTCACACTTTTGCCAACTGGAGGGTTTACAGCCAATTACGCAAAGAAAACGCACGTTTTTATAGTCTGTGGTGACGCGACACTTTGTCTATGGCGCGGTGCGTGGATGGCCCACTCAGCCGGTGTCGATTGCCACTCTAGATTCAAGATGGCGGCGGTGCAACGCGCGGTGACAAATGCGCATCAAGCGACGCGCCCATCATTTATTTTTTGCACCCAAAAAGGGTGAGATGGTCTGTTCGTAATCGAGCCTGCCACTCATGTCTGAGGGTTAGCGAGGAAGCCGGCTCCAACTTTGCAGTTATTTTTTGTAGTACTTTTTCGTCGCTCTTCTCTGCTGGTTACGGCGTTTTCGAAATCCATCCAACAACCATTTATACACATATTTTACATATTTAATAATTATAATAATACTGAGGGGTCCCGCAGGACTCTCAGCTCTGGCTGGCCTTAGTTTGCTGTCCAGAGAGGGGTCGTTATAAACCTATATGCTCAAGGGGTGGAAGTGTTAAAGAGTTCCAAAGATTCGGGTATAGACCGTGTGGAGACAGACATAATAATATTATCGTCAGACGAACACAGGTACTTTACGCAACAGGAACCATATCAGAATTAGAACCCGATACCCTCAGCGTAGAAGGCATACTCACACCAACTGAGCTAATCAGGTCGTCATTTTATTTATTATATACTTTTGGGTCAATTTCTACAAATGAAAGGACATTGGTGAATTGATAATATATCCGACGAAATCAGCCTGCGCAGGTTTTCAGCTTCTTCAATAAAATCAACCCCTTTTCGATATTTTCTTCTGTGCATATCAATTTTATCATATCATTAAACCGACGCAACTCCAGTGTAGGTATAATAATGGCTCAACGTACAATGGAGTGGCTATAAAACTGAAAGCATTCCAATTTCGCCGTGCATATATTTAAAATGCCTTCTATTTTTAACGTTATAATCCGAACAGTTCAGCTTTATAACACTTTTGTTGTTCAATATTATATGACTTAAAGGGTTAATATTGAGGCTGAGTTTCAGCAGTCATTTAAGCTGTGCTGAATGGCTTACCCTCACGCGCTGACCAATAGGATTGCGTCATTCTCTTAGCTTTAAGCTTAGCGGGGAGGTCTCCGTTCTGTGAATTTTAGACGTACTGTTTGTGTTGCACTTGGTCCGCTCGCGAACTGTGCAAGACTAGCAATTCAATTACTTTGGCAAGTAAATGTCTACTACCAATCTGTAATATTGTTGGCATGCCAGTTCAAGACCCAGCAAGCCAGCTTTAGTAGACTAAAACGCCAGAAAACGGGGCTCAGTGCGAGCCCAGCCACTCAACATATACCTAGTGGACAGGCAGCTTAAGGTTACCAGCAACAAACAGAAGATATTAAAGCTAGAGAGAGCGTGTAATGCATTTATAAAAAGCTAAAGAAACAACAACATATTGTTATTGAAATAAAACTATATTTTCGGATTTTATCGCGTTTATTTTATGTTTTTACGTTCCGACATAAAAGCATATAAATATGACCTAAATTGTGGGTACCCCAGTTCATAATATGACACTAGGACAACAAACACCTCAGTCCTCCCGTGACCATGGTGGCTGTAAAGCAGCCGAAACGTCGGGAACGTCAAAGCAACGTCAAACGTCAAATAAACGCGCTAAAATCCGAAAAAATAGTTTTATTTCAATGTGTAGTATTCGCATAAATATAAGAAAACATATTGTTGTTTAAAAAGTTTTGTACTGACCCGAATATCAGGTTACATGCGATATACCCGAAGGCGCATAAGCTACTTCGATCAATGTGACGTGTGAACGTCTCGTCTCGTCTACACATCGATTACGCCGAGGGGATTATCACAGGATAGTTATCAGGGTAAGCAACGTCCATCAGTAGCGTAATTTGGATATATGCGGATCCCCTCTGGTCAGGCGTAATCGGGTGAGCGCAATGACCCGGGGGGAGGCGGGGGCGAGTGCGATCATCAATCTCTATCAGGGCAGAGCCGTCGGCGTGCCCGCGCTTCCTCCACTGAAAACACTGTGACGCAAAAATATTAGACATATGCCAGTTATGTAATTCTCTTGATTTTATATATTTGTGCAGCTAGTTTAATGACTTGAGAATCTAGTGAATGATGAATGTCATTTCTGGTATTCTGGTGTATGGGAGAATATGTACAGGCATTATTTTAATAGGTAATATTTTTTATATCTAATTCAAACACAATTTTTTTGTAAAAATATTCCTTATTCATCATAGAGCAGATTTCGTTTTCTTAAACCTTACATAGAAGCAAGCTATCTAGATTAAAATAATTGAGAAAATGTGCATGCCATCCGGTAAAGATATCCTTAAAGATATTAAAAACCTCGTCCTATTACTGTACCTCCATCAAAACCATTCCTTCTAATCAGAACATTATTCCGCATTCTGCGCTTAACGTAAGCCAAGATTAAATTATAAAAAGATGAAAAAATAATAATTTAATTCAAATCTACAAATTATAAAGCGTACTGCAAACAGCGGCGGTGGCGGGGCTGTCGCGATGGCAGACTGCTTGCGGGCAATTATTTAAATTTCTCCCACACCATTACAACTGACCGCCACCTCAGTTTATGTTTATGAAATTATTAATGCAATTAAGTCATCTACTTAAACAAACAAAACAATTCAATCTCCGTTAAAACGATACACACGAGCAATTACACAAACAAAACCATTCACTCAATCTCATTCGCGAATCGTTCATTAGCGGGAAGGGTGCGCTATGGCAACTTTTGACAAAAGTTAAGACGTAAACGGCAAATGAATTCGCATTATTCCGACATCCCGAGACGTTCCGTCGCCCGCTCCACAGATAAGACAATTAAATAACTATCTCGGCCCATTTATCTGTCGTAGCTTCGTTTTGTTTGTTTCTATTAAGGTTAATTAATGCCTCCGTGGACGGGTGAAGGTTAATGAAGGCCCGGCCGGTTATCAGACATCTGACTGGATCAAATGGAATCAGAGTGTTCGGTGTATTGTATTGCCCATGTTTGGTAACCTTTTTCGAATTGAGGCAGCCGTATAAACACACTAATTTGAAATCATCAATTAAGTAAATGAATAATGATTCAGAATGGATATAAGTCGCTTTGAAACTGCGCTTCTTTAGCGCCTTTGTAATCGTAATGTGAAATCAGAAAGTCGAGGTCACAGATCACGAGAGATATGCCGTGCGGTTCAAAATGTATGGGAACTCGCTGTCTCCGTTTGGTTCCCCACCACTCGCCACAAAATACATGCAATTACATAAAACCAACCAATACGAAGTCTCACACACACACGCGTGCCAATAATTCGGTGCGTGCTGCGTCGTCGCCGCATACAGCGGCCGTACCACGCGACGCACCAGTTTATTCAAAGTATCGTTAGACGATCTATCCATTGCCTCGTACATTCACTCAGTAGCGAACATAGGTGGTACTTAAAGAGCCATGTATTTTGTACAAAAATAAAAAAGTCGTTGTGCTACATGAAAACTAAAATAACATAATAAAGGCATTAAATATTTTTTGATTTGTTGTTTTTAATGATTTTAAAGACGAATAAATAAAATACTTAATACTGGCTGGTGAAATGAGATTCCATCTTTCGCGTAGTTCACTTTGCTGCTAGTATTTTTGCACACAACCACGGAATAACACGGCATTTAAAAAAAAGTTAGAGCTCCGATACCGACGTGCAGTTGCAGTCGACTGACGGCGAAAACTCTATGTTAGCGTAATTTTGGCTAAAGGTGAGCGCAAGCCCACCGCTTTCATAACATATCTCCTCTAATATATCTGTGGTCGAGGTCGATTAAAAAAAAAAAAATCCCAACAAAATTGTGACAATTGTAATTTTGATTCAAATGTAAATGACGCTGTATCATTTACTATGAAACTAGATATGACACATTTTCGTATAGATAAAAGAAATATTGGATTTGTAACAAAGGTTAGTCCTATGGGTACAATACAATTAATTGGGGGCGTACCCGCCACCAAACAACATCCAGACCAAAGCATTTAGTTTTGTTCCAAAGCAATCACCAGAAACATCATTACCGTTATTGCTCCCAACTGAAAGAGCCTCCGTTTCAAATGTACTACAGTGCCCATGGATATACCTATTAACCAAAAGGTTAAAGTATTCACCAATAAAATTTTGCTACAGAAAATTTAACCCTATTAGTAGGCCTAAATAATGTAAATTATTTGTCAGCATAAAATTCAAAGCCCATACGGAATTTCCGTAAACTTTGGTTACCAACGAGGAAGGGGACACACTCGATTTGGCGTTCTCGCTTGCCACGTTTTTCTTCCTAAAATGGTCAGTTCTCGAGTCCCTGTCAGGGCACTAAGCCGCCTATATCTTTAGAGGTACACAAACCTGGAACTAGCGATGTTAATTGCGAAAATGTCATTGTATAAAAGACTGTCAGTCTTGAAGACTATAATCTTGCAAAGACAGTAGTGACGTGTGCAATTGAACAGGTTTTTGACACTGCAATAAGATATGTCAACAATGCAATCTTTAATCGCATTCGTTTCGCGTACTGTACGTCAAGCACTATCCTTTTACATACTGTCTTCCATCCCTCTCACATCACAGATTTCATGAATAGGTATGACAGTGACAGCATGCTTTCTGGGTGACTATATAATTCCATTAGAAGTTCCTGCTTACCCCACTAATCTCGCACCTCGCGTAATATGTCAACGAAGTATGCCAACGTTGCAATTTTTAATCTTTTCGCGCACTGATCCCGCACCTGGCGTAATATCGCGTGGAATTTCCCAATTTCACCACCCTAAACGGCCCCGATGACACCTATGAATCTTAGTCGCACAGAATCCCGTCCCATCGACGCGTATCACTCACCTACCTAACTGCATTCTTCCTCAGACAGCTAATTTGGCCCCCTCCATTTACGCGTAAGTAGAGCATCTATCACGACTCTTCGGCATTTCTACCAATTTACCGAGTACTCGGCTATCGAAAGATTCAATGAATGATAACGAGCCTAATAAATACGGAGTCGGCTCCCCGAATGACTGTAATTAATTTAATGGATTTAGACAAAGAAATATGTACAATGAGATAGTGAGATTAATGGTCGGGCTCCATATTGTTTTGACTATTAGATGTTGGAATAAGTTTAGGAAGGGAAAAGAGGAGACGTTAGTTGAAAACGTTAAAAGAAAATAAATATAACAACTTAAATATAATATTTCCAATTAAATATACCCGTAAGGAGAGACCTCCAGCTAAAACCATTAATGGTTGCTATATTTGAATCGAAAGGCACGAGCTAACTCGTCGTCAGTGGATTTATTTTTTTATTTACTTGTAAACACTAATGAAGCCTCCCCGGCCGGCCTTCTAACGAGCTCTAACGTTGCACTTTCCGTTTATTATCTAGCCTGTAATCTAGTATCCGAGCCCCGGCAGACCTTTGCCTGATGCTGGATTTGAATAAAAAAATAAAACAAAGTGGCAGAACGTCGTCTATATGCCGCTTTTCGGTGGGAATATGAATTGAGGATGTTATAGATTGTATACAATTTTATAATTTTTATATTCTTTCTTGTTTTTCATTTAAGATATTAATGACAGTGTGTGCGGAGTTTGATAAAAACTGTCAAGTACACCATTTAAATCAATTTTCCTGCAGCTTCTTTAACAACGATAGATTAGATTCGACAAACTTTGTTCTGGCTGTAGGCTCGATAGACTTGTCGATGGAACAATAGGTACAACTATTGTTAGATTTATAACGAAAAGAGCGAAAAACATTGTTATTTTGTCAACGGTACAATGTCGTAAGAGATTGCCAACAAAAACCAGCTAAGTAAACAATGTCACGCGTATGTTTATCGCTAAGTTTATACACAAACAACTCCCCAGACGCTAGCGAACTTTGTACAAGCTTTACATTAAAACTTTCTAAATAACGTTATTTTATAAGCATCGTCAAATACCTACCGTACTATACGTCGAATTGTAATGAGTATAATGTAAATTTATGTTACGTGCCGGCTTCTGTACCGCGGATGTTTGCCTAGACAATACATTAACATAACTGCCCATAAAAAGCCTCGTCCTAGGAAGGGTTCCGTCTACCGAGTTCTTATATCACAAAATCAGCGCAACATAAATTAGTGGACAGGTCGCGTGACGGCCCGACTTAGCTACATCGTCTCCTTATCGCCGCCCGGAAACCACCCGGCTAACCTCTTCACTTACACAACAAATATAAACCTTAATATCATTCAGCAAAAAAGCTTAAATTTCCTTAACAGTGCCAGCTGAATTACAAAACCGAAAATCTTCTACCAACTCTATGTACTAGGTATTAAGGTTTAAATTAAAACGTGCAGAGCAGCAATAGTCTACAGCAAATAACGCAACATTGCCAGTATGTCAACATAAATAAAGCTGAGTGTCCTTTAACGGAGCAGACGTTGACGTCGGGACACTAATAAAGACCGTACGAGACGATGTCGACTCTAAGGCTTTTGTTTTAAGACCGAGATTAGCGTCGGAAGCATGAAGGGTAGTAAATGAAGGTTCGCATTTAGCGGTGTTGGTGGTAGTGATATGGGTGGACTTCCTTTGTCTGGCAATCTTATCAGCGTGGCAGGCGACCGCTGCGTCTTGACATGATACATTACCCGCGCTATAGCATTTACATTGTGCGCTGTTGTAGGGCACCGACATGGAAATACGCTGCGGCGATTTAATCAAACTACATTTGTCACTAGTACAAGAGAAGTACATTCGTATCAGACTTCAAAACTGGCTTTGCAAGGGTCAACAAATCCTGAACGAGATTTGTTTATTAAAAAAACTGTTTTAAATAAAATGAATCCGTGTTCCGAAATAGATAACGTCATGTACATAACATTGATATCCGGTCAACCGAAAGCCATCGATTAAAATTTACGCGTAATGTCATTACGCGAACCCATTTCATCTCTTAGCAGTGAGATAGCGGCGACCTTCCCCCGCCGACACTCGTTAATGCCTGCGAATTTCGATAATGCCCGCCAAACCACCCGAGAGCAAAAAAAGAAAGGAAATTATAAGAAAACTCGATCCTGCAGAATTTTACCTGACACTAAAAAAACAATAGAGACCAAAAAATTTTAAAGTCATCATTTTAGCTTCATAATGTTACTACGGAACTTTTTTTGTCTACATGTTTTCCTTAGACGATAGCTGTAACAATAATGGTTCCTATACAATTTTACTCACGACAGTAAACCTAAATGGGATGGTATTAGCCATCCAATCTATAGAAAACAAACAGTTATGGATTAAGAATATCCACTGCTCAGACAAATTCTAAGAGAACGACAATTCACTTAGAGTTCCCAATAAATAGCTCATGATCTTAATCCTCAATTTACTGGATTACGACATGACGAAAGACAAATGATGCTATTCTATCGAACCCGGCAGCACACGAGACACCGCGTTCCAGTCAAGATAGAACTACGTAGTGGCGTCCCAATAGACAGTGCCCATCGCGAAGCAGGTTCACAAAAGCCCTCGTGCCAAATCCCTCCGGAATCGCAAAACTTTGAATACACCTCTTTCGACTATTGAAAAGTTCCCGATAATGGATTTGTTCGAGCACTCGATTGTTCCACGATGAATGGGTACTAATTAAAACGAAGTCACGACGACGCCGGACCAAGTTCTCGATTGTTACCCAACTATAAATTGCAGCGGTGCTCTCTCTCTCTCTCTCTCATATAAATATTGTGCGGGCCCAACTTTGACGCTAAATTTAAAATCAAAATTTGGGAATCGGCGCCGCCCATAACACACGGCCCGAGTGTGCCTGGTAACTATGAACATTATATTTCGCCTTGCCGTCGATGTGTTCCGCAGATATTAATCTACGTAAATAAGGTATGGGTGTTCTCGATTCGAGTTTAGATCAAGATTGAGGGGTAAATTCTAAATTGCTTTGGGAATGTTCACGTAACGAGTTTAAGATTGTGGGCACGTGTTGCCGTCGCGTCTCCTGCCGTTTGAGATTGCCCAAATGTATCTCGTTCCTATCGCCGTGCGACTCACACGTGAACGTCCCATACATCAACGTCACCAGTTATGAAACTACCTGGAAAGAGATGTTTGTGAAGCGTATACCACAAATGTTCATGGTTTACCCATCATACCCCGTTGCTGAAGAAACAAACGAACTATATATTTGAACAAGATATTAATCTTAGTGGAGCAATGAACATAGAATTAACCTTCTTTGGCGTAGCTTACAGGCGGGATCAACGCAGCCAGGCAGCCACTCTGTTACGAGTCGGTCTGTTTTTCTTTTCCTTTTCCAATAAGAAATCACGTTTGTTCGGGCCGAGCTCGGCCGCAAATGAGCCGAAACACATCCCCTTTATCTTCCAATAAGTAAGCGAGCTTTGCTTTTCTTCCCGGGTAAATACAGAGTCTAAACGGAAAACAGGAGATCGACTGCCAGATGGCTCGAAAAATATAAAAATAAACGAACCGGAATATGGATAGTGGCCGCTATCTGATTGTTATTCAGTTTTATGCATAGTGTAGTCTCAATAAATAATATGGGATAGTAAAAGCGAGCGCCGAAAAGTCTGGGTTCGCTGTAAAAAATACCGAATCCCTCTACGTAAACAAACCCAAAAAGTACGTATCGTGACCCGAAGTGCGGGAGGCAATTTTGGCAAAAGTAAAAGAAGAAAAAAAGTGAGTTTGTTCCGGGCGCGCGGCGACAAATCCCACGATGGCATTCAAAATCGCGTTCCCTTTTTAAAGTTGAGACGATTCGCGTAACGAGTGTCGAATTCTCGGCCCGACGGGGCCCTCGGCATACGGAGTGCCCCCGGAGGTGCCTCAGTAATTACCAACCATTATAGACAAAGGACGCGACTCGCCCGATTACCATAATTCCCAAGCCCCGGGACGGGATATAAATAGGCCACATTTTGTAGTAGCACGACGACTGACGTGTGTATTAATGACTGCGCTTGTCCTTCTAAATTAGGTAAGGGATTTGGTGATTTAGTTTTTTCATTGGCTACGGTGGCGAGCCGGGATGAATGGACCGGTCCGCGCGCTCGACTCGCCGCATTTGTCGTTCCACCTCCTACTATTTTTAACAAATTACCCTATTTAGATTGCCACTACACAGATTTATATTTCAACTATTGTAAGTTGCTATCACATTTAACTAAACCGATCTAGTAACACGATCGCAGCATTTTTATAGAAAGTATATCGAAATTCATTAATCTCTAATTGCTAAGAAAAGTCTCGTTACAAAGAACGCGACCCACAAAGAGCGCCGGTTATTGTCGAGAAGTTCTCTACAGAGTATTCGGGGGTTGGACCGATTGGGGGAGAGGGCGGTAGTGCGATCGCGAAAAAAACAACACAAAAACCCTTTTAAAATTAATTGAGTTTTCTTGCGGCTACATCGGACGGTACAATCAATTAATTAACGCTCGAAGGAATCTCAAAATTTGTCGAGGATCAAAAGTGGAGTGTTTCGGCGCACGATAAGAGGCGGCGGTGGTGGCGCGGGGCGCACAGATAATACTTCGATTTTCCATTAGCTTATATTAGCGCCGCGCCCGGCTTAGGCCGGCTCCCGATGTATTTTCTTATTATAAAGAACAACGGGAGCACGCGATCTTTGATCCATTTGCATGGTTATTTGTTTACGAGCTATTACGGTGAGCAATATTCGCCCCTAATTGAATTTCAACTTGTAAATTTTCGTGGCTGGAATTAATTAAATTTTTCCCCGTGCTAATGCCGGCTCCACGGCCGCTGAAGCATGCTGATTAATTTTGTAAAAGCCTTTAAATTTATAAATAACGACTTTTGATAACAGTTGATTGGCAATTCTGCTTTGATTTTGTTTAGAGGCATGGCTAACATGGAATATTTTAGTAGGTAACGAAGCTTCCTGCTATTTCTAAACTTTACGATGCTAAGCTATTATTTTCATATCGAACACTGTATTAAAGGGGTGAAAAACCATTGAAACAAGATGGTCTTGTTCCAATAGCTTTTTACCTCTTGTTTATCCTTATAACCATGGATTGCCCAAACGCCTATTGTCATTTCCTGGGTAAAGTCCGAACAGAAAATCCAAGTCTCGCAATGGGATGAAAATGGTATCGTACTTGTCACTTTTATATGAGAAATCTATCAACGGAGAATTATAATGTTGTTGTGTTGTTGTCAGATATTGGACCTACAAGGTGTAACGTGTGATTCCATTAGTACAATGGGGTACTAATACCAATTTTGTGTTGTCCTCAGGGTGTCTGCTGGAAGGTTCAAGATTGCCGCCCGATGTCCCGCCGCGAAACCCGACCATGTCGCGGCTAAACGGCCGGATAACTGGTAACCCCGCTGACCTCGGTGACTTCGAGCCCTCGTGCTTGGTCCGAACACCGTCCGGCAACTTTTACGTCCCGTCCGGTGAATGTTAGAACCTTTTCAAATTATTTTATATGCTTAAGATTTCTAGCATTGCAGTTGTAGAGGTTATACCTTACGCAGGAGTGGTGGAGTGGTGGAATGCCGCGTACCGCCCTGATCTGAAAAATTCTTAATAATAGGCTCTTAAATGTATTGTCTGAAGGTCTCTCACCGTATCAATGATGTTAATAATATTCATAGTAGGTGCTCTCCCATAGAATAGACTCTTTCAATCGGCGCTTCATTTACGTTATGCTAGCACCTCTAGCAGCTGCTGCAGAATTTAATTATAATAGTTATCACCGAAGAAATACTAAAGCTAAAATGATTGCTTCTGCTTACAGGGGACATCCAAAAGAATCCGTCTATGGACTACAAATCAAACTCCTCGTGCAGTAGTCCTGGGAAACCAGACAAGAGTTCCTTGGAAAGGATGGAGAGGTCCGACCGACCGCACCCTACCTTCGGGACCCCGGTCCCGGTGCTCCCACTCAGGAACAACCTGAGGGGTTCCAATTTCCCTTCTGCGGGATCCAGGTTTCACTTCCAGAAAGGACTGTCCTCTCGGTGTTCGTGGAAGTGCACTGCGATAGTGTTTATTATGCTGTTTATCGTTCTATTAGCAATATCTTCGTATATGACAGGTGAGATTATGATTACTTATTTATGACACCTAGCTACTATTTGAATTTAATCTGGAACATTCATACCTCAAGGGTTGAAGAGATTCCAAAAATTTTACAGTTTTGGTGAAGATCATTTTTCACCCGAGCTACCATATCCATGTCAACATTGCCGCAAATATGTATTTACCCCAGAATGTTCATAATGGTTACTTGGCCATCAGTCGATACAGCCATAATAATAAAATTGTTGTTTATCTAGTGCGTTATTGCTTTGCTATATTTTTTACTAATTTATTCCTATTTTTTTCAGCCTCATATTTCGTCAACTGGGCGTATCAAAATCCGAAATCGTGTGCGGTAGTTGTCGGTCAATCTCCCGATATCTTCCCGTCATCTAAAGCGACGACCCTGGAGTTCGTCAACAAATCGTTAGCGAGGCCGCACCAGAGCCCACCCACCATCGGCACAGGTAACGAGGATCATTCCCGCCACCGTAGAAGTGTAGATATCGTAGATGGGCATGCTTCTTCTGTACCACCAGCTATATCTTCAAATTCTTCCACCAGTATGCATGATCTAACTACGCCTTTGAACACTGTTAGTTTAGCGCATGGTGTGGCGGCTACGACTCAGCCGAAAGAAGAGTACAACGAGCGTGCTAACGCTTCTATCAATGTTGATAACTCGGTTAACACTGGTGATCTAACAATAACCACGCTTGGGGATACCACGAATAACACGCCAACTGCCACGCAGCCTAGTAATGTCGACTTTACCAATACTACTGAGGAATCGTTAAAAGAAAATAAAGCCAAGAAAGTTGATGATAATGAAAATATTGATGTTGGAAATCCACCTGAATTCAGTGTAAATGATTCAAATATTTCCCTAAATAAAACTAACATAGAAGAAAGTAATAATTCGGAACATGCACCTGAAATCAGTGAGGATAATTTGAGCATCCCTCTTAATACAAATAATGTAAAAGATAGTGTGGAGCATCAAACTCAAACAAAAAATTCGAGTGTGCATCTTAATACGACTAACATTAATATGAAGAAAGATTTTAAAAATCTAACAGAACACCGTGGAAAAGATTATACACATTTGAAGGTTCCCTCTACTACAATTAAAAACAACGTACAAAATCATTGGGAAATACCACCTGAAATAAATCTGAAAGGTCCACTAAGAGTCCCTACAGATAACGAAAATATAGCTTACGACCCCGAGGACATGCAAGGTGATTCCTTCCCGTCAATTTATCTGTACGGTGTTCAAAAGCTGCAGTTATTAAATTCCCTTTCACAACTAAACCAAGTCAAAGAAGAACTACATATATCTTCGGCCGAGATTGATAATAAGAATCTGTATAAGTTACACTATGACAGTGAAACCGCTCTGAGGAAAAATACGTTAACTACAAATACACCTAAAATTATGACTAATACTCCTAATGAACTTACTACGAAACAAATTTCAACTGCAATTGAAACTACGAAAGTAAGTACAGGTTCTTATCAACCAATAACAACAACTGCAACATACTTAACAACCAATCTGGATACTGAAGCACCAGTAACAAGTACACATACAAAAGAAATTCCTCTAACCAGTCAATATACTACGAGTGATTTGACTGCACCCACCGAGCATGTAGTGAGTACAACACAAGCACCGAGTGTTACTAATGTTAATGTCGCCTCTGTAAGTACTACCACTAAAGACAGTGTTGACCAAGCTTCTGGTGTAAATAGCGCTGAAACGAAACTCCCAGAAGGTACTAATGCAAAACATGTGCTAATTAATCTGACAATATCCGCAGATGATGCTCTTAGCTCATCATATAAGCCGCTATACTCTCTAACACTAACCGTCCCCACATTTGGAGATTCAAATGAGATACCAACTGTAAAAATTACTCCTATAGACACTGATCCAACTCAACCAACGAAATTTAACAACCCTGTTACTTTAGAAGGATCTAAAGTTAATAAAACTACGGATCCTGAAACCGAATGGGGCGGTAGCTGTGAGTGTTCGTGCCCTGCTTGCGTCACTAGCAACTCTACTGATGATTACGACGATTACGGCGAAAAAGGAGTGACCACAGCGTCTCCCAAATCTACCACTGGATTTGATCAAATTTCTTCTACTACGGATGTAGCAGATACGGATTTTACCACTTCCGAACAAGTGACAGATACTACTATACTCTCAATAGCAACGGAGATAACTTCAAAACTCTCGACGGAAACAAACTCCGAAATAATTAATGATGATTCAAGTGCTACACCAGACACTATGGATTCAACAACAGCAGACACAATGGAGTCTACTACAGATCTGACATCTAAAACAGAATCTGTAACCATAGCTACGACGCTATCACCAAAATGTGCTTGTCCAAAAGTAGAGCCTCCGCCTATTCTTATATTAGAAGGTGAGGTTATTGATATCGAATAAAATCAATGGTAACATACTAACGATCACCAAATCATCTGGTTAGGGGTTCTATATTTAACTTTCGGTGTCTAACTAACTAATTTGCATGTTCATTCCAACGGTAGCAGGGGCTTATTGTCATAAACTATTAAGTTGCATGCAATTTTATTATATTTAACACTACATTTTGTTTTGCATAAGGTAGTTAATGCAAGTTGATTTAAATGTAGAGCTTCGTGATCCATCCCATCGCATGGCATGGAAATCTGAAACTTAATAACATTACTATAATTTCAAACTCTATTCATTGCACTAACACTGTATCATGTTGTAGGTGCGAGAACATTCCCCGCACAAACGTTCCCGCCAGACGGGACGACGTTCAAACAGATCACACTTGGTGAAAAATTATCAAAAGAAATCCCTCCATATAGCTATTGGAACATGCAGTTTTATCAGACGCAAGCCAGCTACGTACAATTCGACTACATGATACCCAGAGGAGCGTCGATAGGGGTGTACGCGAGAAGGAACGCTCTACCGACGCACACGCAATACCATATTCTGGAAGTTCTTAGCGGTTTCAAAGCCAGGAACACTAGAACGTCGCATGTAAGTAACACAACAGTATTTTTTGCCTAATGTTCTTTAGAACTCCAAGAACCTAATTGATAGCGCTCTTACTAATCTCTCTCAGTTAGGATGCTAAATACGATTATACCTTAATTTAGAGAAAGAGCCAGTTAGAAAGTTTGGATTTCGGTCGGTGTAAGATCCTTATTTAGATGTATGAAGATACGATTATTATTAGAATAAAAAAGTTAAATTATATGGTAATCTTAGTTAACCTTTACAATTTGCAATCTGCAGCCTTCAATCAAGAAAGAAGTAACGCACTATATGGAGCAAGGCCACTGGTTCTTGTCCCTTTACAACGACGATGGCGACCCTCAGGAGATATCGTTCATCGCGATGATGGCCGACGAGATGACCCACAACTGTCCCAACGGGTGTTCCGGGAAAGGCGAATGTCTGATGGGGCATTGTCAATGCCAGGCGGGCTTCGGCGGCGATGATTGCAGTAAAAGTAAGATAGAAATGATTTTTTTGAAATAACATATCACATTTCATGTTTCACAAAGCAATCAATGCTGAGTAGTCATAGTTTCGTTAATACTGGGATAAACCTAGCCATCAACCAGGAATAAGAATTCAAACTATCGTAAACTAGTTTTAAGATATGATTTGCTTACGCTACATTTTGAAAATTCTTGGATTAACCTAGGTGCAAAGTTATACCGACACAATAACTTGTTTATTAATATGACGCTCAAATGTATGGCAAATGAAACTGAGAACAGCAATAGCATACAATATTTTTGTTTCTAATTTAGATCCCCACCGATCATCCACCTATTCTAAGAACATAGAAATTAGCATTGAAATAATAAGTAGATTCCAAAAAATGATTCAAATATTGTACGAATTTTTAGGTGTATGCCCAGTCCTGTGCAGCCAGCGAGGCGAGTACATCAACGGCGAATGCCAATGCAACCCAGGATGGAAAGGCAAAGAATGCTCCTTGCGGCATGACGAGTGCGAAGTCCCCGACTGCAACGGTCACGGTCACTGTGTCAACGGAAAGTGTTCCTGTGTAAGAGGATATAAGGGCCGATTTTGTGGAGACGTCGATTGCCCACACCCGAACTGTTCAGGGCACGGGTTCTGCATCGAAGGGGCTTGTATCTGCAAGAAGGGGTGGAAGGGTCTGGACTGTGCGACGATGGATAAGGACGCGCTGCAATGTCTGCCGGATTGCTCAGGACATGGCACGTTTGACGTTGATTCACAGACCTGCACTTGCCACAATCGGTGGTCCGGCGATGATTGTTCTAAAGGTAAAATTCCAGGTATTATACAGGATTACGGTATTTAATGCGACGTAAAAGTGGACAACTCGTGAGAAACTGTCACAAACAAAGAGTTTAGATGATATCACGCATAAATTAATACATTTAACAACGAAATTACTTAAATTATAATGTCAGAAGAAGGCATGAGCAATGTATCAAGCCTACAATTCGTCGCTAACCATCTTCCTAAACTTTTTGTAACTATTGTGCTCGTATAGTATTCAAGCAATAGATAGTAGATGATCGATAAGCATTTGCATACAAATGCAGATAACACTAAAGTCAATCTTCCTTTTTCAGAAATCTGTGATCTCAACTGCGGCTCGCACGGGCGCTGCGTCGGCGAGTCGTGCGTGTGCGACCCCGGCTGGAGCGGGGAGTTCTGCACCTCGCGGCTCTGCGACTCGCGCTGCAGCGACCACGGCCAGTGCAAGAACGGCACCTGCTTATGCGTGTCCGGCTGGAACGGAAGACATTGCACCCTGGAGGGATGCCCTCGAGGTTGTGCGGGCCACGGGCAGTGTAAAGTAGTGATCGATGGACAATGGGCGTGCAAATGCTTCGATGGATGGGATGGTCCGGATTGTACCACGCCTAAGGAGCAAGTGTGTGATGACTCAAAGGATAATGATAAAGGTATGAACTGCAAAATGAAATCACAGCTTTAGTTAAGTTAGGCAAGAAAGAGGATGTAGCGAAATCAACTAAAAAGAGTTAACGAATTTGATTGATTTACTGTTTAACTACATAATCCTATAAACCAAAGCATTGCCATTTAAATGTACCTTCAAACATTGCGCTAGTTTTTTTTTATAGTAATTTATGAATTGGCTTCACTTTAGACGGTCTCGTCGACTGCGAGGATCCGGAATGCTGTAAGAACCCAGTATGCAAAGGCAGTCAACTCTGCGTGTCTTCGCCAAAACCGACAGACATACTCCTAAGAAAACAGCCCCCAGCGATCACCGCATCATTCTTCGAGAGAATGAAGTTCATCATTGACGAGGGCAGCCTCCAGAACTACGCGAAACAAGACAAGTTCAACGAGAGGTGGGATTGATGTTCGATGTTACTCGTTAGGTTAAGTCTAATCGACGTTGCCGTCAACTGACGAGCGAGAGCCTATAACAATATTTATTATTCATATAAGATACGCAATGTTGTGCCCCAGTCAAAACCTGTTGTTTTATTTGAATTATAACCCCCAAATTTATCGTATCTTTTAATTCATATTCATAGACAATCGCATTACAATGTTTTTTTTGTTATATGAAACAAATACTTTGTAATGTCATTGTGAACGGATTAAAACTTCTATAAATATGGGGTACGAGTGTAACACGATGCTTCTGTTTCTTTTACTTACACTGACGAATAAACTGTTTATTTTTGTGAATAACCAAGAGTTAGAAGATGACGCTTGCATGACACACTAACGTCTGTGGTGGACAGTTTTCGCCTTTCTTCTTCTTTCTAATTTCGCAAAGAACGAAAGATATAATATTTTATTTCTTCCTTCAAATGGCCTCACCCACGCAACTGTAACTATATCAAGTATTTAACAAAAAAAAATATAATGGATGAAGATGATGGATAATCTCCAATCAGCTTTCACATTACTTTTACTATTTATTTACGTATTTTGATTTTTGGTCAGAACTTGCTAGGTGTGTCTAGGATTGATATGGATAGGGTAAAATGGGTCATTCTTGGATTGCGTGCTCCTGCGCTTCACCTCCGTCAGAATTATGTCTTAGCGATTCAAAGTCGTCTGAAGCAATTGTAAGAGTTTCCCTAACATTATTCTTATTTCTTTACCATTCTAAATTAATGTTTTTATATTAATCAGTATAATTAACACTTATTCTGTCATTTCTGTTCGGTTTTCTAACGCTGCGCAGTATGTTTTGGAACCATTTCAACTCGAGGTAAGAATTGTAAAATCGAAGTAGGAGTGTGTGTTTTAGTACATTATTATGTATTTATTACATTCTTACATGCTTCTTCCAAATTGACGATTTATTTTAGTGTTTCAATAAATGTGCATGCTATGTTATGTAGTGTGTAGTTACCCAATATTGTGTCCTGTGTACTTGTGATACGCTTTTTATTTAAATGTTTATCAAATTTTAAGAGTACTTTATTATAATATGTAGATGTAGGTACTTACTAAACATATCAAGGATTGGTTTTCCCTGACTATGTATGTAGAAGAATTGTAATAGTAGAAAGGTATAAATATCGTGACCATAAGCGTTAAAATAACTTTATAAGTAGAGTCATCGCATAAGCAAGGGACCTTGAGGAATATGAATGGCCGAATTCTCAAACGCTTAGAATATATCTAAGTCCAACATAACTGTTTGAGAGCTCTTGAATTATGTATGACGCCTCAAAATAAGAAAACTTCGAATTTGAGTTGCTTTTGAGTATTTGGCGGGTAGTTTGATAGATTTTAGTCTAGGTAGAAACTTATTGGTGGAGGTGGTAAGTAATTATTTTTTAACGATTTCAAATAGCTGCGGATGACGATGATTGTATGACGACTGATTTAATAGTCTGTGGTTCAATGACGATCATTTTACGTAGCGTAAAGTTAACGTGAGCGTGTTCTGTCTCCCACACATCAGATACTTCATGAATAAGAATAACTGTGACAGCATGCTTTTTGATAACCTTACGATCTGTTCCTCTTTTGCGCTCTTGCTCAACCTTAATTTGCCAATTTCTCATGCCCAACCTCGCCTTTCTGACATTCATATTATGGGCAACAGATAGTCTCAACCTACCCCCAGATCGTATGCAGAAAAAAAAAATCTTAATTGACAATTAAACACCCAGTAAAACCAATTTAAAAGTCAAAATCTTCACCAATGAATTGGGTTTTGCAGCCGGGCCGCTGTCGTAAGAGGTCGCGTGGTGACATCCCTGGGTACGGGCCTCGTCGGAGTGAGGGTCTCTACAGCGACACCGATAGAGGGCTTCACCCTCACGCGAGAGGACGGCTGGTTCGACCTCCTCGTCAACGGAGGTGGCGCTATCATCCTACACTTCGGAAGAGCACCTTTTAAAGGCACCTCTAAAGTAGTGTTCGTGCCTTGGAATGAGGTAAGTACCTAGTTTAAATGCGAGTACCTTTGAATATTGTGTGTGTGTAACATTATCTCAATAAAGTGTTCGTTGTAAATGAATCTGCAACTTACATTACCATGAATCTTATTATTTTCAAAAATTAATTTAAAAATAATTTACTGGCCAGAGGTTTCCATTCTACTGGCATTAGATAAATTAAAAGTTCTGCATTGCAAGTGTTCAGCATTGCATGTGGTCTCTATTGTCTCAAAAATAATTCAGTTCAAGTCAATTTCGTTGTTCGCCAGTTAAGCATCGCATAAATACAATACGATACTTAACGTTACAACGTAACTTTTTAATATAATATTATTATAAGTATCTACACGAAACTTTACATAAACCTATTAAACTTGGGCTGTTTCAGACACCCTTGACGTAGTGGTTAAAAATTCAAACCGCTTCCAAACTTAGTATGGTGACGACTTAGTTTTTTCGCACATCCAAAACATGCGAACTAGCGATTAAGCCCTAAGGCATAACATTTTACGACTCAATTATTTCTCTTCAAACTTATACGGCTTACAGGCGTTATTTTTTATATTTAGATTAATATAAAAATAACGTGATATGGTTATTATATCTAGATAAGAATAAATTAGGAATAAACGTGAGCACCTAGTAACAATTAATTTATAATTTTAACATGAGACCTGGCACAATCCAAAATTTTGGGACTGCCTTTCGACTTGCCTTACTCCCTCTGCCCCTACATTTTTACTTTTCTGCGCCCTCATTCATTCACCAGATTGAGGTTCAGCACAGCACTAACTATCCGTTCAATGAACACACATATGCTCGTGACCAAAAATAATTTTCTATGGAGTAGTGCACACACGACTGCTCTACAAAGTGAGGGATGCTAAAGGAGTTATCTCTATTCCAGGTTGTAATAGTAGACAGAGTGGTGATGTCTATGATGGACGAAAAGCTCGGCTCGGGACCACCGCAGGCGTGCCTGGCGCACGACTACGACGTGATGAAGCCCGTCGTGCTGGCGACGTGGAAGCACGGCTTCCAGGGAGCGTGCCCGGATAAGAGCGCCATACTGGCCGAGTCTCAGGTGAGGATATCGTCGTTCATCCATCATGGCCGTTTCCCACGAAGTGTAGCCAGAAATACCAAACACCATAAGAATCCCTTTTATAAAGATCGCATAGATAATTTTAGGTAGGTAGAGTGGACGGGCATGGCCAATTTGTGAAGTCTATTCTGTCTTCTGAAAATGGAAAGAAATATTCGGAACTGACAGCCAATCTCCATTATAAGAGAGGCCTTGCAAAAAGGAGTCAATTTTAGGAGAAGTTAACGCATACATGACAGGTCATGAGCCCACCCCTGCAAGATGCAGTCGCAATTAGATGGTTCATGGTTATATTCTTTCAGGTCATACAAGAGAGCATCGACATCCCCGGAACAGGTCTCCATCTCGTCTACCATAGCTCCCGCGCTGCCGGCTACCTGTCCACCATACAGCTGCAGCTAACCCCCGAGAGGATACCACCCACACTCGCACTGATCCACTTGAGCATCACCATCGAAGGAATACTCTTCAAGAAGACCTTCGAAGCAGACCCTGTCATCAAATTCACGTACCCATGGAACAGGCTTAATATATACAAGCAGAGAGTCTTTGGGGTGACCACAGCGCTGGTCAGGGTTGGGTACCAGTATACTGATTGCAAAGATGTCATCTGGACGGTCCAGACGACCAAGTTGAGTGGCCAAGATATGAGTATTTCGGATGTCGGCGGATGGAATATTGATATTCATCACAGATATAATTTCCATGAAGGTCAGTGATCATTCTGTTCACCATTTTACATTATTTGAACACAAGTAGATCTTTTTATGTTGGCGAGCAACTTACCAACATTCATTTATTGGAAGACGGATATTAATCACATCCTGCAGGTCTATTGTCTAGAGCGAAGAATCACGTGTTTTGTTTGAATAGCAGTGGCGAATGTAGGGAAACAAAATTACTTAAAGTAACTTGTTTATAAGCATGACACTTTCTAACACGATAATGCCTCTAACCAGTATTGGTAAGCAACTTCCAGCCAGATGACAATCGCAAAAAATATTTAACACAAACAACACCTCTTTACTAAATTGCTCGCTTCGTAACCAGGTATACTCCAAAAAGGCGACGGCACGAACGTGTACTTGAAGCACAAGCCCCGCGTCATCATCACGAGCATGGGCGACGGGCGGCAGCGCGAGCTGGAGTGCGGCGCGCAGTGCAGCGGCGCGGCGCCGCGCCAGCGCCTGCTGGCGCCCGTCGCGCTCGCCTCCGCGCCCGACGGCTCCATCTACGTGGGAGACTTCAACCTCGTCAGGAAGATCACGCCCGATGGAGTTGTGAGGACGTTGGTTAAGCTTAAGTGAGTTTTTTTTTTTATCATGCTCATGCATAATTTCTTGTTTGGTTTTTTTATGCTGTCGCAATTTGCGAATTGCTTCTTTTAGGGTACTTACTAAAATATATGTTTGTATAAATTCGTGTCCAAGTGGACCTGACGGTGTGTCAGGTCCACTTGGGAAGGTTACCTGTGGGAAGCATATGAGAAAGAGAACGAAACACAACTACTTGACTAGACTCAGAAACAGATTCCTATAAATGAGAGAATTTGAAGATTCCAATTAATAATCCCGGAGACTAGCCTATAAAATACTTAAACTATTAATATAGTACTTGCAAAGTACCCTATCGTAACATAAAAAAAATCCTCATACCAACTTTAAGCCCCCATATGACAACCTTAGGGGTTACATTTCCAAAAACCCCTTCTTAGTGCTCATTTTAGATACGGAACTCTTATGCAAAATTCCATGCTTTTAGGTCCATCAGATAAGACTGTGCGTGGTCTGTCAGTCAGTGTAAAGAGATTTTCTTTCTCGACTTCTACTTTAGGTATATAACTGCTAATTCTAAAATAAACCTTTGTTCCAGTGCCACTCGGGTCTCCTACCGCTACCACATGGCGCTTTCACCCATGGACGGCAATTTGTACATCTCAGACCCCGAATCCCATCAGATCATCAAAGTCCGCTACACAGACGACTTCAGCGACCCTGAACGCAACTGGGAGACCGTCGTTGGATCTGGCGAGAGATGCTTGCCTGGTGATGAGGCTCATTGTGGTGACGGAGCGCTAGCGAGAGATGCTAAACTAGCTTACCCTAAAGGAGTAGCGGTATCTATAGACAACATCCTCTATTTCGCTGACGGCACAAACATCCGAATGGTTGATAGGGACGGGATCATAACAACCATCATCGGAAACCATATGCACAGAGCACATTGGAAACCAATCCCGTGTGAAGGCACGTTGAGCATTGAAGAGGTCCACCTCCGCTGGCCTACAGAACTCGCAATCAATCCTTTAGACAACAGCTTGCATATCATTGATGACCACATGATCCTACAAATGGCTCCTGATGGTAGAGTTAAAGTGATCGCGGGAAGACCCTTACACTGCCCTCCACCATTAACTGGAAATGATGTTGAGCTAGCTACTTATGCTACGTTAGTCATGCCTCAAAGCATTGCATTCGACTCGGCAGGTGATTTGTATGTAGCTGAGAGTGATTCCCAGAGAATAAACCGAGTTAGATTGATCACGACAGACGGAAAGATTACTCTGTACGCTGGAGCCGAATCTAAATGCAATTGCTTGGAAAGAGGCTGCGATTGCTTTGAGGCTGATCACTATTTGGCTTCCAATTCAAAGTTCAACACGATATCAGATGTCATAGTCAGTCCTGACGGCAACGTTCATATTGCTGATCAAGCAAACTACAGGATTCGATCGGTCACAGCGAGCATTCCTGACGCCAGTAGTGGAACGAGAGAATACGAGATCTACTCCCCCGACACCCAAGAAATATATGTGTTCAATAGATTTGGACAACATGTGACGAGCAAAAACATACTGACTGGAGAAGACAACTATGTTTTCACTTACACGGTCAACACTAGTAATGGAAAACTCAGTACTGTCACCGACGCTGCCGGCAACAAAGTATTCTTGCTTAGAGACTATGCTGCATCAGTCAACTCAATTGAAAACACCAAGGGACAAAAATGTAGACTGAAAATGTCCAAGATAAAGATGCTCCAAGAAGTTCGAACACCTGACAACTTCAATATCACTTTTGATTACTACGGCCCTAGTGGTTTGTTGAAGTCAAAATATGATAGTACTGGTCGGAGCTACGTGTATAAATATGACGAGTTTGGGCGTCTGACGTCAGCTGTAACGCCAACTGGAAGGATAATTAACTTAAACTTTGATCTCAGCCTGAAAGGTGCAACTGTTCGAATCACTGAAAACAACAAGAAACCTATTTCTATCTTGATTAAAGGATCGTCTGTGAATACAAAAATTGGTGAAGCTGAGAAAAGGACGATCATTTCTTCGGACGGTAGTATTTCCTCGAACATGCCTTGGGGCCACATAATATCAACGGACACTGTCCCGTACACTATTCTGGCTGAAGTCGATCCGATTCTAGGGGAGAGTTTCCCGATACCAGCAAAGCAAAAGACAGAAGTAGGAGGGGATCTGGCAAATAGATTCGAATGGCGATATTTCTTGCGAAAACTTCTGAAAAAATCGAGAAATGGCAAGTTCATATCTCAAGTTGGCCGTAAGCTAAGAATAAATGGGGATAATTTACTTACACTTGAGTATGACAGAGAAACATCGACTATAACTGTGTTTATGGATGATAAAGTGGAACTATTGAACGTCTCCTACGATAGGACCGCAAGACCGGTCCGATGGGGACCGAGTAGTGGCATTTTCGCTCAAGTGGTCCTCGACTATGACAGGTTTAACAGACTAATCAAATGGAGCTGGGGAGATCTGAATGAAACATATGGTTACGATAGAGCTGGAAGACTGAACGAGATTCGATATGGAGATGGTTCTTCCTTGGCCTACTCATTTAGAGACATGTTTACATCTCTACCTCTAAAGGTAACAACACCTAGGGGCAGCGACTATCTGCTGGACTACGATGACTCGGGAGCTCTTCAGAATTTGACCACCCCACGAGGACACATCCACACCTTTGCCCTGATGACATCATTAGGATACTACAAATACCAGTACTTCTCGCCAATGAACCGCCATCCTTACGAAATCTTGTACGATGATAATGGGAATATTCTGTCGAAGATATTCCCACATCAATCTGGTAAAATTATTTACGTATATGATAATAGCAGGAAACTAGAGTCTATATTAGGAGGCGCTACAGCCATCCGCTATGCATACCACGAGAATACTCATCTAGTAAAGAACGTTGAAATCACTGACTCCGAATACGAACTGAGGCAAGATTACAAATACCACGCTGGCATCCTAAAAGATCAGAAAATGAAATTCAATCCCAAGAGCGGTTTGAACAACGCTCATTTCAAATATCAATATGACGGTAACGCCAGACTGTCTACCATAGACGTTAACATCAATAGCAAAGAAATGCCGCAATTGCGAATGAAGTACAACCAAAATCTTGGTATTCTCGAAGCTCTAAGTGACTTGAGGATCTACAGGAACACGTTTAATAGGTCAGTGATGCAAGACACCAGCAAGCAGTTCTTCACGATCACAGATTATGACGACCGCGGTAGAGTAAAAACCATCCTAATAAATATCAAAGCGTTTGACGTGTTCCGTCTAGAGTTGGAGTACGATTCGAGGAACAGGATCAGATCTAAGAAGACCATGATAGGAGATACATCATCGAACGAACGAATCAGTTACAACTACGACGGACACTTGATGGAGGTCTTAGGATCTGAAGACGACTGGAAGTATATTTACGATGAGAACGGCAACGTTATTGGAGTCATCGAACATGGAGACAAACGATACCTTGGCTACGATATTGGGGATAGGGTTGTCCAATACGGTGACATGGAATACAGCACATACGACGGCCGAGGATACGTCATAAGACGCGGTGAACAGAAGTACAGATACAACTCCCGTGGTCAATTTATTCACGCATTTGAAAGAGACAAGTTCCAAATGTGGTATTACTATGACGACAGGAGCCGGCTGATCGCCTGGAAAGACGATAAGAACAACGTCACCCAATTCTTCTATGCGAATCCTCAAAGTCCTCACCTAGTAACCCACATACACTATCCGAAATCAGGAAAGACAATACGATACCTATACGACCAAAGGGACTTCTTAACGTGCATCGAGACAGAAGACCAGCGGTACTACGTAGCAACCGATCAGAATGGTTCTCCACTAGTCGTTTTTGACGTAAACGGTGAAATTGTGAAGGAGATCAAACGCAGTCCTTTTGGAAAGGTTCTGAAAGACTCGAATCCCGAATTTTACATACCAGTGGACTTCCATGGAGGCATATACGATTACTACACCAACTTAATTTATACGGACACTCGGTTATATGACCCTGTGGTTGGTCAGTGGATGACTCCGACATGGGAACACCTGGCGAATAAGCTGCACTTACCTGCGGACATATTTATTTACCGGTTCAAGAACAACGACCCTATAAACCAAAATCAGAATGTTCAGTACATGACGGATCTCAGCAGTTGGCTGCAACTGTATGGATACGATTTGAATAAGATGATGGGTGCGAGGTATATCTCCGAAATGGTGTTCCAACCGAAAGTGGAATTGACGGCTCCCCGATTGACTCCTGATTTCGAAGTGTTGTCTGGTCTTCAGTGCATCATCGAGAAGGTAAGCATCATTCATCATCTATCATTGTCTAATATTTTTTGTTAGACTTAGACTTATCTGATATATTGTTTATTTTCCAGATCAATCACGGACTATCAGACATGAACTTCGTCCCGACTCCTCTCCTGAAAATGGAGCCAATCACCAAGAACCTGCTTCCGAGAGTGTCATACAAACGAGGTGTCTTCGGCGAAGGTGTTTTAATATCGAGGGTCGATGGCAAAGCGCTGATAAGCATCGTAGATGGAGCCAACAGTGTCGTTGAGGATGTTATCACGACAGTGTTCAATAACTCGTGGTTCTTGGACGTGCACTTCAATATACATGATCAGGACGTGTTCTACTTCGTGAAGGATAACACGCTGAAGATCAGGGATGATATGGAGGAGTTGAGACGGCTTTCCGGCAAGTTCAACGTTTCACAAGATGAGACAAATGATCAAGGATTGGAGGTAATTTTTTGAGTGATCCAATGATTGCTTTTCTTTATAGATGATTTTGTAGATAGAAGATCTTTGCATATTATGAGGGTAGCCGACTTTTAAAATAACGGAAGTATGTATCAATTTATAATGACATTCAGAAGTATTTTTCAAAAGTGGTTTCTTCTTTTTCTTTTATCAAAAATATGGCGTCACCATCATAGGTACTTTTTGAATTTGGAGTTTGATCTGAGTCTAGAGCATAGTCTTCCACCAATGTTCAGGACTATCTATATCTAATCAACGCTAGGGTTAGACATCTTTTAAACTGTCATTATTCTTTGCGATTCTACCTCACCTCATCGAGTGCTCATGTAGTTTTAATAAGATCTCTCACCAAGCAGAAGTGAAATGATCGTAATTCGGTTGTGTGTGTTGCAGGTGCGCGTGCACGCCGTGAGCAAGGGCTCGGCGCAGGCGGTGATCGTGCTGCGCTACGGCGTGGAGCCGGCGGCGGAGCGGCTGAAGCTGCTGAAGCACGCGCACAAGCGCGCGGCGGCGCGCGCCTGGGAGCGCGAGAAGGCGGCCGTGGCGGCCGGCGGGGAGGGCGCCGGCGCCTGGAGCGAGGAGGAGAAGGAGGAGCTGATCTCGCACGGCGCGGTGGACGGCTGGGCCGCGCGCGACCTGCACTCGCTGTCGCGCTACCCGCAGCTCGCCGACGACCCCGCCAACATCGTGTTCGTGCGCGACAACCGCAGGAAGAGGAGGAGGAGCGGCCGGGCGAGACACCGCTCCTAGCCTGCCCGTGCCATCATGCAACGCCATTACAACATCGACGCCCGCCCACCGCGACATAATGGCGGACGTTGATGGCTGAATATTCGGTTTAGTTCACTCTTGGGTAATGTTACATTACCAAATATCTATGTTCTAGATCTGGGACGTTATATTTCTATGCTAGTGTATGTTAGACATTGATTATGTTAACGATTATAGTTTCATACATCTATGATCACAAGTTTAATCCCAAATACATTTCATGAATACTTGGTAATGAAATATGGCCTGTAACAGTAAGTACTGATATTTTTTTCTGAATAAAATTGTTTGTGATTGCTAATGAAAGGAATGTTAAATGATAGAGTTGAATGAGAATGAATTTTCGTAATGTTAGCTTACGGTTAGGTTAAGATTGACTGGAAAAGGATGCGCAGACCCGATGGTTATTTATATTTTCTCAATGTCGCAAGTACTTAGAAGCTAAATGTATAATTTTCATTTCATACCGCCCTCTTTTTGTAGACTGAAGTGAATCTCGAAACAACAGGGTACCGAATCATAATAAAACAAACTCCAAACGATAAAATAAACGCGACAACCGCTGCATAATACATCATACCTAATACTTTTAAAAATAATGGAAACATAATACTCAACAAGCGATCACAATTTTTAACTAACTTTAGATATATATCTTTTTTATAGAATGCCCTAAAGTTACTTAGTTATAATTTTATACCTACATTATGATATATAACATCACTAAGAATTATTTGCCCATAATAATATTTTATCACATTTAGCCAAATATTTTGTTCTATCCCTAAATGTTAGGTGTGTAAATAATAATATTTTATCCTTTAGTGGTTCCTTTTGTATGTTTAGACCTAAGGTCATTTCTTGAGCTAAATTATTAATGTTGATTAAGCAATAACTCGATTTCTTCGTCCTCAATATCTGACTCTTTAAATGAAGTTATTTTCGGTTTATTAGGAACCTTGTCGCGCTAACAATGTAATTTTAACACTATACATTTGTAGAGTAGATTTAAACATTTTGGCGCTAACTCAACAAGTTGTGTTTACAGATGTGATAATTATAATATCATTGACGATTATGAAATTATTGTAAATATAGCTGTGGTACTGAAATTTTAATAATCAATTGAATTCAAGCACCGCCAAAATGTTCCTTAAAAGCAATGAAAACAGATGAAATCGGCCTTGACCGAGTTTGAAAGACTGACTGATTTCAATTGAAAACAAGAAAAAATTAACATTACATCGTTTGCGTACGTTATTGTCAATAGAAATAAAAAAAAAAGTAAATAAAAAGTAAAAAAAGAAGCGGTATCAGTAGCATGATCTTTGCTCGGTTCACAAGCCCACGACTTGTGCCGCGCAGCATGTCTGCGTAGACCAAGTCTGCGCGTGTAGACGTCGTGCAGACTTCAAACTTAACGGGCACGCGTCACGTTTGCGCCGACTTAAGGTTTCCGCCGACAAGCTGCGCAGTCCAAGTCAGCGTCGTGTGGACCGGCTATTACTGGTTCGGAGCGACAGAGTTCTTAGTAGTAAACCCCACAGTAGAAAACGTCGTAACATAAAAAATAGACCTAGAAATAAAACTAATTACATTTACCGTGAACGTTAATACGTATCTGCATGTGTTGTGCAATAATCGAACAGTAGATCTTATCGTAACCGTTAGAAGCCCACTTCTTGCTGACTTAACAAAATTCCTCAAGACTGATTATATATTTTTTTCGTTATGTAACAGCATAATGAAAAGAACGGTACAATTGATTAAATCAGGTTTTTCCTTACGGACACCCAATGGGGTTGGTACGATTTGCCACCATTCGCAGCAGTTTCCGGTCGATAAGTCAGCAAGAAGCACAAATCGTTGAAAAAAAAGTAGATATTATAGTATATGTCCATAAATGTGTCTCATTTAAAATGTGGTGTCTATTCTGTGTTAGAGATACGTTAATAATACCTAGTTGACTGAGTGATCGATGATAGGATGAAAATGATATTTTTTACAATAAAAAAAAATTGAATCGATAAAAAAATAAATTGGAAGCTATCGGGCCGAATGACGGGGGCCCACGAGTTGGTGATATTTTGGAAAATGTGACTAAAAAAGCAATACTGTAATGTAATACGTCTTACCTTTATTTCTATCTTTAAGGTGTATTTTTACGTTTTAAATTGATTAACACTAACTGTATCTATTGCGTATGTAGTTATTGATTTCACGGTGATACTTAGAACAATATGTTAACTTTTCCATGATGTAAAAAGAATTCTAAATTGTAAATAGGTACTTAATTGATTATGTAACCTGTATAAATATTGTACATATCTTTACGCTTGAATTATTTATAACGTTAAATGATAAGTATTTTAGAATAATATAATATGAAATGTAATATATCAGATGAATGGAAGCGTTGTCGGTGCGTCGAGGTTCATTTATTAATTTATTAATCTGCAGAATACAAAGCCTCGCTGTACCTGCATGAGTAAAGTAATGTCTGCTTGAGAAAAAAATACTCATGCGCAGTTACTTAATCATGAAGATAGAGGTGGAGAGCGCATTCGAATAGATCTATCTACTTATAACTGGACTTGTCTACGTCTCTCTATCTATGGTGGGCCTTCTCTGTCTACAAACCCCCCCGCCCCTGGCACTAGAAGCGGGATAGCGATAGATAGATTAAGCCACAAATTATTATCCAGTGTAAAATGTGTTCTCCACCTATTATTTAAACTTTCATTCATAGAGATAAAAAAAATATATTTTTTCTCGCTTTGAACTCTAATGACATCCATCTAAGTTTCAATCCTATCCCTGTGGTTTTAAGGCACAGAACTATTCAACAGATTAATAAATTGACTCCACTTGGCGCTACTCGCTATAGATTATGTACTGCCACATTGACATAGAGAAACAGCTAATAGTTTATTTTAGGAAGCTTGCGGTGTAAGATCACATGAAGCATTTATAAGTAGAACTGATTCCAACGTAATGCATTTAATTTGTTCTCAACAGATACGCGAGGCCTGGTTAAGGCATAGATTTAATTCGTACGTAGATTAGTCTATGGTGCGATTCATAGACAATATGATATGAAACGAGCATGCCCATTGTACACCACAAAAACGTCCTTGTATATACAAGACATAACAAAGAGTTTATACATGGTCGACTAGAAGCTAGAAGAAGCCATGAAAAGTCCATAGTGAATTTCATCCAAAAATAGAAAATCGCCTTTTTATGTATCTTAATAGAATTCAAAAACAAGAAATTGGTCTTAATACCAAAGACTTTAAATGTTCGTATTTTTTTGCAATGTTATGATTTTTTTATCTTCCTTGTATAATCTCTTTGTTTTAATTAATTATTCAGAACAAATTGTGAAATCAGTTAACAAGAGTTTTGAGAATAGCATTTCTTTCTCGTACTCTATGGACTGGAGTGCACCATTAGTTAATGGTTAAATTTAACTACCGTCAATTCCCTACAGATTCTCTATAGATTTGAGTGTAGCTAAATTAACCGTGGATGGTGTACTGCCACCCTAACCGTTCATATTTTGATTTGAACACATGGAGTACGTTTTTCTATGCATTTCTTTTAATTACTGGGGCTCTAGTGCTTACGAATTTTAACAGGTACGGAAACCAAATTCGATTTCAAATCGCTACATAGATAGGTACAACATCGCTGCTAACGAGACCGTGCATAAAAACTCTCCACTCAAATTCAAATGGTTTTCTTAAGCTGTTAAAACTCGTACTAGGTAGACCACCTGATTCGTATAGTTACGTCGATGTCCATAGACTTGGTTTAAATACTCTGAATGTGTATACATAGTCGACAGTCATACTTGTTAGTCCGGACGTGTCGAGTCGCGACGCAGCCATGTACCGCGTAATACTAGAAAGTATCCTAATGGAAAATATAATAAAAGAAAGTATTGAAAAAGCGACGTTTCATTTCTTGCCCTAAATTAAATAGAGTTTTGTAAACTGATAGTATAGATATCATTAAGTATAATTTATTAAACTTATGAAGGTAGTTCAATTCAAAAGTACCAGGGTAGAATAAAACACTAGAAGGAATGCGCTTATGGTACATTTTGTTTTCACTATTGCACAGGTAATGAATCATGGTTAAAGTTCACACAAGCACAATGTCAATAGTATAGAAGGAGCTATGTGTATTTAGTAAATTTTGATTCCACTATTGCACCATAGATGGCACTAAATACAAATATTACGATCTTTTGTTAGTCATTACCACAAGTAGGGGCATCTAACACGCAGTAGCTATAACACAATGTGAGGTAAATTGAGTTCGTCTCTTTTACTCGTATGAATTAGGAAAGGGAGAGAACTACTCGTTTACACATACTTCTTGTCTTAGTCTGCATGCAAGCACTGCAGGACAACGTGACATAATTTAGCTTTTCATACTTTGTCTGAAATAAAAAATAAAACAATCACTGAATTTACAAAAATATATTTATATATATTCACTAAGTATACAAATAATTTCTACAAATGCCTCATACAACTAGTGATATGTTTCTCAATGGAATATAATAGACTCGTACAAACAAAACAATAAACAGTAATAATATATACACACATAAGTGTTAATCTAATTTTGCTACGATATGTACATAAATGCGAAATAATATCTACACACAAATGCAATAATACTAATCAACTTTACATAATGTCTTTTTTATAAATCTTTAACAAAATTTTAATAAACTCCACAATATGGCCGGCCCTCATAGGAAATGTTTAATACATAATAACTTGTAGTATATTCCAAATCTGGTGCTAAGTACGCGCAGCAAAGAAGGAAGAAAATATTGACCACTAGGATCGCTTCACAGCTACGCAATAATGATGTTGACCCGCTATTTGATTGGTGGACGTGCAGACAACCTTACTTCAGTTTGTCTTAATTTACCGACCTTATGATATAATCGTTTCAGCATTCCTGATCGTACTTTACAATATAGAGCTCTTAGTATGATGATGAGTAATCGAATGTTTTCATCCATTGCCAGTAAAGTTACAGGTTTCCGCTACGAGCACTGCTGTAGGACTTATAGAGAGTTACTTACTCGTACTTAGCACTTCAGGTTTAAAAGCCTACACTGCACAACACAACGTATCCAAGGAAGCCCTACTTAATTATTATCTCACTAAGCACACGGTTATTTAAAATTATCACTAACAATAAATATCATCTTAAATTATTTCTGCCTCTTAATTAAGCGTAAAAACTACAAAATTATTGTACACACACACATACACAAACAATTTCTAATAAAAATAGCATCACGTGTATTCCCAGAAGGGGTAGGCAGAGGATCACTATAGTGCACGCACAATATGAAGCCATTACACACATAATACCAATCATCTATACAAATAAATAAAATTGGAGTGTCTGTAATATTAAAATAACTGCTTTTTACTAAGTGCATTTGGATGTATACACGGTACATATACCAAAACAATATTTTTTACCATTTTTGTCTATCTGTCTGTCTGTCTGTTTGTTCCGGCTAATCTCTGAAATGGCTGGACCGATTTTGACGGGACTTTCACTGGCAGATAGCTTATGTAACAAGGAGTAACTTAGGCTACTTTTATTTTAGACTAGCTGTTACCCGCGACTTCGTCCGCTTTTTGTTAAATACCACGCGGACGAAGTCGCGGGTAACAGCTAGTATTAAATATGATCTACTCATATATCTTTTTTTTTATATTTCAGGCAAGTTGTCATTAAATATACACACACAAGTACCTATAACACCGTATCCACAACTTATATAACATAATTTGTATGGGGCATCGGAGAATGAAGATGTGGATAGGGTTTATGATACACCTCGTGGAACAGTCCCTAAACGTATATTCAATTTCTGTTGCTCACAAGTATCTCGAGTTGAATTATAATATTATAACTGGGATTATCCTTCGATAAGCTAAGCCTCTGTCACTTAGTTTCTATGTATATATAGCATGAGATAAACAGCTTATGAATAAAAAAATAATAATTAAAAAATGGCAAATAAGCTAGGTACTCATGATTCATGAATTATGTTTTTCCATAGGTAGGTCTACAATATAAATTTTCGTATGCCTGATCTACATATATATAAAACGAAGTTGTGTTAGTTACACCACCATGTGTAAACTCACGAACGACTGGGCAGATTTTTATGATCTTAGATTTTTTTTGCATTTGTCTCCGCCTTCAATAACAGAATAATCATTAAAACATGGCAAAAATCACTAAAAATAATATTAATAAAGACAATTCATTTTCTCATATATTTGATTTTGAGGCGGTACGAAGTTTGCCGGGACAGCTAGTTATTGATAGATACGAATTGCATAAATTGAATACCCAAATAAAACATAAGTACTACAACCTTTAAGCCAGATTGATTAGCAAGATGAAGCTTATAAAATAACTAGATGCGCCCGGCGGTGTTACCCGCGATAAAAAGTATGAAAAATTAAAACATCTATCCCACGGGAACCATACATTTTACCGGGATAAACAGTAGCCTATGTGTTATTCCAGACTATAATCTATCTCTGTGCCAAATTTCATCCAGATCCGTTCAGCCGTTCGGGCGTGAAAGAGTAACAAACATCCATCCATCTATCCATCCATCCATCCATCCATCCATCCAAACTTTCACATTTATAATATTAGTATAGATAAAGATTTTTTTCATAAATTAGCGCTTTAGATTTCTCGCTGCCGGGCACGGGCCTCCCCTCTATGCAAGGGGATACAGGCCAAACTGGCACAGTGTGGATTAATTATATTTGTTTAAAATTTAGACTATTTCGACTAGGAAGGCCACCGTTTTTATTACTACCTTATAATAGTGAGGAAGCAACAATTGAATCGAAACTTAATTGTTTCTAGGATACAGTTAAAATTGACTTAACAAACTGGACACTGCGACTCACTGCGATAACCTTTCTCGAATAAATTCAACAAGTATAAAAAGACGATAACAAATTCAATACAACTTTAAAGGGCTTTAAAATAAGGTCGTGTTTCAATTGTTATCATTTAAAACTGAAACATAATTCAAACACTTGTGAAGAAAGAAAATGTTGACTTTTCTCATAAGAGGCGCAAGTGACTCACCGATAAAGTAGGTACTAGGTGTAATTGAGACATTCATTACGCCGTTTTTTATCGATTATGTGGATCACCCATTGTAGCTTTAAAACAACTTCACGTTCAGCGTAATTCTAACCGTTCCTGGATTTTAGAATCTATACTCTAATTTAGCTGAATTTAAGTCGAATTTCAATTGACATCTCTCATTCCATACATGTTCACCCGCACTAAACCAATTGCCTCTACCTCCTAGAAGCTGCTAGTGATTCCAGATCGTATCCTTCCTCAGGTCCTGTTATACGTGACCTCATAGAGTCCCATTTCGCCATCATGGCGGGATTCACCTTCTCCACGATCCATTGCTGCGTTCGGCTGAACGCAGAACATTTGTTGATGAATATATCATGCGATGCTGGGTCCCAGTCGATGCAGTCTTTGTTCACGCCGTGCTGTATTTGCTTGGTCTCCTGTGAGTTGAAATTTAAAAGATACTGTATCCGTGGCGAAGTAAAGCTTAAAAACCGAACTCCTAGAAAACCGATGTAGTACAGGGTGGTTTAAAAAGCCTTGAACCTGTGCTTTTTAGCGTATTTGTAATGATTATGTGACGTCACTATTTAGATGTGACATTTAAAAAAATAACTCTTGTTTTAACAAATGACAATAGTGCTATGTGAATATTTTTCTTTTTAAATTGACGTATCGAAATTCTAACTTCATATAATTTTTACAAATGCGCTGAAGATGCACAGGCTTCCAGCTTTACCCCTATACCCTCTCTGAATCACCTGTAAATTATATATGGATTTTTTTTGCGAGGCCCTCTGGTGGTGAAAGATGACAGACTTTATACCTAGCTTTATTTTTGAAAAAAGTTTGGTGAAAACTTGTTCAACAATAAAGTGTCATTTAGCGCGGCTAGCCGTATTGTATTGCGACGGATTCTACAATTCGGCTGTGACAAATACATTATCATAGCAGTTTAAAGTTTACACCCTTTATGACATGCAGTTGCAATATTATAATCACAACTTTTCGGGGAAAAAAACTTGATTTTCTGGTGAGAGTAGGGCATAACCTTAGCGTTCGAAATACCTAATTGCCGGTGTGATTTATAGTTTAATGGGTAAAACCTTTACTGCACCACGGCTTTAATGGGCCTAGCAAAATATTTTTGATATAAAATGAAGAAAGCTACATAGGTAGGTATATTTTGGAGGAGCGAGGCCCCTCGGACCGCGAGGTCATTGGCGGTGGCCCACGTCCCCCACGTCCCCCACGTCCCCCACGGCCCGCAGCGCGCCGGCACTGGTCGCGCAGCACTCACCGCTCGGTAGCGCCACAGCTGGTTGCCGCCGCCCAGGTGGCAGGCGTACAGGCGCACCGCGCTGCGCGCCGCCGCCTCCGGCAGGTCCCAGCACATCAGCCGCCCCGAGCTCCTGCACACACCATCACGCATTAAACGAAACCCACCGGCTACACCTGCGCATCAAATACCAACACTGGATGTCGATTAACGCGTCAATTAGACGCAGGTGTAGCAGGAGCGTTACGTACATAGCGTACCCACACAGAACATATTTAGCCGAACATATTCGGTCCCAATGTACCAGGAAGCAAAATTTCTATAATTTTATTTTAGTGTAACCTTTACCCAAAGTTATCGTTACCATGCCACTTACAGCCCGTATAATATGTAACAATATAATGTAAAATATTATAAGAGATTGATGAACACATCATACCAAGTCAAGTTTATGTATAAAATTTATGTGTAAATGATTTGAGATTTTTTCACAAAAAAAATGTTGTTTTGGTATATGTACCGTGTATACATCCAAATGCACTTAGTAAAAAGCGGTTATTTTAATATTACAAACAGACACTCCAATTTTATTTATTTGTATAGATAAGTTAGGATGGAGTGAACATTAAGTACTCAAGAAGTATATCCTCCAAGCTCCAATTCACCGACTTAGGCTTTGCGTTGTCCGTCAGTCAGTGTTTAGAATTTTATTAAATAAATACTACCCAACCAAGTCCCTACCGGGCTGCCTCCTCACTGACCTGATGTCCTTGTGCCAGGAGAATATGAACCGCTGCTCGGCGTCCGGGGTGTCCGAGCACGGCTTGAGCTTCAGCTTGTCCATCTGCTCGCCGTGGTGCGAGTCGATACATAGCGACTGTTTCAGCATCGGCTTTACCTGTGTACACACATACATATGGGAAATACCTTTCCATCCATCCATCAGCCGAAGAACGTCCACTGCTGGACATAATAAAATAAATATCGCCCGACGAACACACCAACTATACGGCCCACACTAAGCAACGCTTGTATTATGGGTACCGTACAATGGACTGGGGGCGAACCCAGTATAAATAGCTTATACAGATATCAAACATAGAACATCCATGGCTCGGGTACAAACATTCATCATCATTACATTTTTGACAGCATAGTTATGAAATAATTTCGACGATATTTCGGCAGATAATTCGCCCAAAAACCTTTGCTTGCACCTATTATAAAAGTGTTACAACTTACACGTCCTTCAGCGAAAGGCTCAGGTTCTACGGGAGGATATTTGGCTGTCAAGTCGAACGCAACCTGAAAATAATAACATATCTTTTCGGTAATGTCCAGACAATTTCGATGATATAAATAAATAAATATCGCCAGACGAATACACCACCCATACGGTCCCACACGCAACGCTCGTATTTAAGTATATTCAAACTAGTACAACATTCCTTTAAAGATTAGATCATAGATAAGATTCGGTATAGTTGTAGCATCGCATTTTATAATAATTTTAACGATTCTAAACTTTCAAACTTTGTCTACTGCCCACTTTGAGAACGAATTATTTCTTAGCGCCCCCATTTTTCCACCTACTTAAAAACCACTTTAACTTTAAATTAATTACACAACGCCCCCATTTTTCCTGGGTCTCTTACCGCACCCCTTTAGGCCTGCAGCGCCAACAAGGGGGCGTCATCGCCCACTTTGGGAATGGCTAGTTTACATGAATAAAAAATATTCTGATTGTCATTGTGAGATTCCTATTAAAGAAAATACACGCTACATTATCCCTGAGTGCTATAGGCTATGTTATATAGATGTACCGCGAGTGGAGCCGTAGGTAGAAGCTAGTACGAACCTGGGTCATGAACCATCTGAAGGGCTTGCACTTGAGCTTCTCGCGCAGCGCCTTCTGCTGCGAGATGTCGCCGGTGTCGATGTTGAGGTAGTGCGGCCGCCGCTGGTACAGGAACTGCGCGAACTCGTCCATCCACACCTCGGCCACGCGCCGGTAGTTCTACAGGGCGGTGACAACATACGACGAGGTCAGTCGGTAGATTTGATTATAAAGATAAAATGTACGTTTGCATATAATTAACATTCCGTAATAATCTATACAAATAAATAAAATTGGGAGTGTCTGTTTGTAATATTAAAATAACCGCTTTTTACTAAGTGCATTTGGATGTAAACACGGTACATATACCAAAATCGAGATTTTTTAAATTTTTTGTCTTTCTGTCTGTTTGTTTGTTTTAGCTAATCTGTGAAATGGCTGGACCGATTTTGACGGGACTTCACTGGCAGATAGCTGATGTAACAAGGAGTAACTTAGGCTACTTTTATTTTAGAAAAACTTTTTTGTTAAATACCACGCAGTCGAAGTCGCGGGTAAGTTAGTTATATATGGCTAGTTATATAATAAGAATATGTTTCGATTCTGTTAACAGACTGAAGTCCGGCTGTGTACAGTGTAAATCAGAGACAAATCATTGATTTCATATACACTGCTACTACATACAAATTGAGACATAACATTTGTTTTCTTATCTCTACAACCAGATCGGAGCGCGAACTAAACTGAGAAGATCCAGCAAGTAACTCAGCGGGCCTGACTTTTTTACACCTCCTTTTTTTTAAATCGCCATGTTATTACAATAGTTTTTTTTAGCTCCAGCGCACGCTACACGTTGACATGTTAATAGACGCAAGATATTTGGGAGATGGTGCAGCGAGCCTCACCTTCCCGACGAAGTCCCCGTGGCCGGGGTTGGGGAAGGGCGCGAACTTGCGGTAGATGTGGCCCACGCGCGAGCACGCCGCGTCCACCATGCGCCCGCCGCACTGCCAGATCTGAACACGATTGCGACCAACCAACACCAAACGATATTAAATCTGTCCTAGTAATAACAAACAGACACCTCATTTTCACTTGCTAAACGGTGAAGGAAAACATCGTGAGGAAACCTGCATGTCTGAGAGAACCCCTCGAAAGATGTGTGAAGTCCGCCAACCCGCACTGGGCCAACGTGGTGGACTATGGCCTAATCCCCCTCGCATTGAGGGGAGGCCCGTGCCCAACAGTGGGACATTAAAAAGGGCTGATATAACATAGAATAAGTTGATTTTTCAAGGTCTCCCAAGATGTCCGGTAAATTTTCAGTAAAGCATCCAGAGCTTTACTAATAGGAGTAGGGGATTCACTTCATGATTATCATCGTCATCAACATTATCATCAGGGGTGCATATAATTCAATAAGAATCATCAAGAATTATTCGACACTGGCAAAAAGTACACAATTTTGTAGCTGATTAACCAAGCCAATCTAAAAAAAGAAGAAAAATAAATGAATTAGTAAGCCGGGCTGCCCCACTGACCTTAAAGCTCAGTTCGTACTGCTCGCCGCCCCAGATGTCGAGGCCGGGGTCGTACCCGCCCAGCTCCCAGAAGAACTGCCGCGAGATCGCGAACAGACCGCCAGCCATCACGGGACTCCTGCGTTAACAACCTCTATGTAGGAATCGAATGATACCGCCGATGTATCGATTTAAATATTGAAGCTATGATCTTGTAAGTGTCTGGTGCATCGCAGCACGAGCGAATTAAAAAAAGATAGCGAATTAAGAAAAAAAAATGTATGCTAAAAATACAAAGTTGCCAGCACACGCGCGTCTTCTATCTCTTTCTTTATCTAGCACCACGCCCACTCGCGTATGTCAGTCGGTCAGTTGCGTTCCTACCACAAATACAATGCTTGTTTTGTTTCCTTTTTTCGATATTTTATCTGGCAACCCTGTTTATTTTATCTTTGTCCGGTATTTCTTCCGAGTTCATCTGGCAAACCTGGTCTAAGCGAGGGTAGTAATGTAATGGCGACTCACTCGAAGGGTTCAGGCATATTGTCCTCGTCTTTGGGCAGGATGGGCAGGCGCTTGTAGAAGAACTCCCAGTCGAAGGCGCCGCGCGCGCCCTCGTCCTGCGCGCGGTACTCGAACGTGTCGTACGCGATCACGTCGATGAACGGACACACCACCGTGCGGTAGTTCAGCGCTATGGGCTCTGGAGGGGGGGGGGGGGGACATTATAATTTGTCATATTGTGATATTATGTAATCATAGGCAAAACGTATAAATCTAGACTTTACTATTTCAGCTGTCTTGGCTTGAAATAATTGTCTCGATACGCCATTTAGAAAAAAAAATATTTTGTTGGCCAGTGACGAAACATATGTATGTCAATCAACAGAGAACAAAAAGTATTCAGTGATGATTCAGTAACTCTCGTGAGTGATATACTTTCTGTGATATTTCAGTTTTATAGGTTTTTCATTTTGTTATCACTATGCCAAGTTACATCAAAATTCATCCGACAATTATCCAGTGATGCACAAACAGACCAAGAAAAATAGACAGGTCTAGTGTAGATAGATCTCAATCAAAATCAAATAATTTATTTTGAATAGGCCGACGGGAGCACTTAGGAATTGTAATGTTTTTCCTAACTCTACATTCAGATCGGAACGCGACCTCAAGGGGACTTGTATTTTTTGTATATATAATTATATATAAATGTAGTTATCAAATACATACACACAGACCTAGTAGTGGCGGTAACCAGTTGACATTGGCCTCCGTGTGCGAGTCGAGGAATATGAGCACGTCACCCGTGGCGCGGCGCGCGCCCGCCAGCCGCGCCGTGATCAGCCCGCTGCGCCGCGCCACGCGGACCACTTGCACCGACGGCATGTTCTTAGATAGATAGTCATCTAGTTTCTGCTTCAGGAAGTCTGGAAGAAACACCATCACTTATAAACAGGCTGTGGAGTCATTGGGACCTTTGATGAATTTTAAGATTGGGTCCTGGGGAGCGTTCAAGTATTACGTAACGCAATTTTTGGAGATTTTTGATGATGACTTATTTCGCAGTCCACCGGACTCGTTCCGGCAACCTTTGAAATTTAACGCGTGAATCAAGGTAGGTATAATATTACAAGGCCAAGGCGACCAGTTTTATAGAGACATGTGATGTTGGTTCAACAAACTTTTAAAGGCCAGTGTGGCCATCGAGCGAGGTGGACTGTAGCTCACCTCATCCATCGTTGAGAGCACTATCTTTTGCCTGCGTCTTTGCCCGAGAAATTCTGCAGCTCTTATATGGTCGAGAACGAAATCGGTGCTATCGCATCGAGGTATAATCATTTTTTTACTCTTATCACAAGCTTGAAAATAGTAATCCCTATTAAAATGTGTAGTACTAAATTAATTTGATCGCCCAACCGCCTATGCAACTGTTTTAAACAAAACTTCAATGTGCAGATAGACTTAGTATGGATAAGCAATATTGGTAACTAGCTGTTGCCCGCGACTTTCACCGAGTCTTTAAATTGATATAACTGATTGAAATAAAACACTAAATTTTGAGTGAAGCTTACCACAATACATTAGTGAAAACCGCACCCAAATCGGTTAAGCTGTTTCTGAGATTAGCGCGCAGTAACGCAGTAACAAAAAACGGACAAAAATCCTAAGATTATTGTCATAATTGCAATAGAACCCTAAAGGTTCTATTGCGTCGATAAAGGCCCCCAATCATAGTTTTTATCATATATCTTATATGTACAGACAACGATCAGTTATTTTTTTATAATATGTATAGACAAGTAGGTTTGCATCGGATCATTACGCCAAGTGGTTCCGGGTTCGTTCCAATGATCTTTTTGTAATTTTACCGGGTCTCGGTTTTACCTACTGCGTTGCTTTTCATGGGCCCATACAGTCGATGTGTGAATCGGTATTTATTCATTTTGAAATTATAGTAGAAAAAAAACTTACAGCTTAACTTATTTTTTCCTTAAATTATTAACCTTGTTCCGATCGCATTGACATTCACCAAGTGAAAGTATCCATTTATAAACACCGACACAGTTTATTTTAGAACCTTGATACTTGTTTTTTGTAGCGTTTGCCTTACCAATAACTATTACCAGTTGTTTAAACAATGAAAGTGTTAAGAAAAGCTCGTCATGATTCATGCAAACCTAGTACTTAGCGATCGGTTGTCAAAGTATCGAAAAAAAATATTAACTAGACCTTTTAACGTGCAAGGTACGGGGTCTCTCCATTGCATTATTATGGGATTTCGAGATTTAGTCCACCAGACTGGCCCGGTGTAGGTTAGCGAATTTCACACACTATTGAAGACATGTTAAGTTCAGACAATTACCGTACAATGTTTGCCATTAGCATTTGTTAAATGTATGTTTAGCTACATTTGCAACTGTGTAAATAAATAATATTATTCTATAATGTCATTAAAATACCATAATAAGGACATGTTGTGTATGAGTTCTCACACAAAAACTATGTTATTAAAAAGCAATGGAGTTGACAAGCATAAACATTGCATTTGTATTTTAACAGCGTGACGGTTGTATCGCAAAGACATACACAATTTGTGAAGCATACAAGACAATCACATACCATACAATAAATTATGCATTTATTGTATGGTTTGTACCCATTTTTATAAAATTTGCGTCTTTGGTCCAGTAACTAATCCAAATGAGTGTATGTTTTATACATATTATAAACAATTATAGCACTTATGAATACTCAAAAATGCCACAAAATGATGCTTAAATAAGATTACTTCTACTGCACATACGTAATGTCATTACTATCAATAAGAATAGTCAAGATTATTCTTTTTAAAATGATGTTAATTACAACGCATAGTGAAAACATTCGTAAGAAACAGGCTACTTGAGGTCCTGAATTAGATTTATGGGTCTTTGACCTTTTTAAACTGTTGATAAAAGATATTAACACAAGTTCTTTTGGTTATGTATGATTTATACAAATGTATGAAAGAAACAAAAACATGAATATTACTAACCTTTAGTACTGGCATCATCTACCAGAATTACTTCTTTAATAAGATGTTTAGGGGACCTATACAGCACACTGTACGCAGTCCTGAGCAACGTGCTCCAATGCTCGTTATGAAAAGGCACCACCACACTCACAGTTGGCAATGATTCAATGTACAGCCTCTTCTGACAATCTTTATGTCGAATATCTGGCAACGAGCGATTCAACGGTATTTTATCACTCAGGGCTCCGTTGAAACCATTGACTGAGTATAACTCCTCTTCTAAATCTTTGTCTTTTTTTGGCAAGTTAGCAGGAAGACCTTGTTCACCGATCCCTGAGAATGTTTAAATTTAAATTATGTTCAAAGCACTATTAGATCATTGATTACGTTTAATGAATGATTATCTCAGGATCCACATTGTATGCTACTGTTGTAGGATGATGTTCTGTTATGAATTTATTTTATTTATATTTTTATACAGGGTGTAAGTGGCTCAATGACGAAAACTGATACTAAAGATTCAACTCATGATTCTGGACCCTCCAGAGTTGAAATTTTCCTTCGATCTTTCCATGAATTGTACGCATTTTTTCAGTTTTTTTTATTATTTTAGCCTGATATCATAATAAAAGTCTCTCTCAACGTGACTTTTAATAAAAAGGAAATAGGAACATTCAATGTATGCTGATAATATTTTTTGACTGAAATGTTTTTCAATTATTTTTTATCAGTGTTTAGGAGATAGTACCCACCTACACGTTTCCTCTCATGGTCAATCATCTTGTAGTCATGCCAGTCTAATTTCTGAAAATAAACCATTTTTTTAACACCTAGCATAAACAATTTATTTGCATAAGTATGTTTTAAACTCTATGATCTCATGGGCTAAGTCTCATCCCCTACAGTTCTTGGGTGGGGGGCATTTTTATGAGTTTAAATGTATGATACCTGCTGAGGTCAACTGCTGCAAGTGATAAGACATAAAAAGGGAATTGACCAGCAAGTGCAGAAACAAATGAAAGTTTACAAAGAAAATCAGGCTTATTGTTATGAAGTTTTCATAAACAGTGGATTGTGCTGTGGGATAAGGCTTGAATACCATCCATAACATAATTGGTAGCAATCTGACCACATGATGAGGTAGCAATCATCTTCAGCAGATGGTGAATTGCCACTTAGAACTTGTAAGTAAGGAGTTCCTATTTATATTGATAAATGTTTAAACACCAGAAAATTTCAACCAATTATTATAACAGAAAACATTTTATTAATTTTAGGAAAATTGTTTCATATATTTAATAGGTAAGTAGAACCATTCCCTTACCTTAAAACTAGATGGAACGAAGAAATCCTTCTTCCCAAGTGATGCTTGCAGCGCTTTACTAGTGTATTGATCAGCAGTGTTCAAATTACTCAATGATTTAACTATATACAACAATATCACTATCAGAGTCAGCAGCAGCAGATTCCGGAGCCTCAGAAGCCGTAGCATTTGTCTTCGTATGATACTCATGGTTCTTAAAAAAAAATGTTAACTTGAAATAAGTAAGTATATTTATTGAATTAAAGGAAATTATTTATTAAACTTAAATCTACGTACGATACGCCACATCGTCGCCGTTTGTAGTACATCATCGATAAAATATAAACACTTACTGCGATAGGACCCTTAGGAAAATATCGTATTTATATTACTTACATTTTATGTACACAACAGTTTTCACTATTAAACAGCCACTATACAACATATGTTTACATCCTTTGATTAAAACGAATAACAAGTTTACGTATACAAAACAAATTTAATAAAACTAATGTTTATCGCAGATATTCGGCAAAGCAAACGGAAAAGTGTAAGTAGAATTGAAATTGAAAACATATTGGATGGATAGTTGACATTTGATTTGATTGACATAATGTTGACATTACTTTAGATGCGTGACTTTTAGGGTTCCGTAGTCAACGTAGGAGCTCAAATAGAGCTTTATTATGGAGTTTTAATTCTAATTTACGCACACACTTTTTTTTTATGTCCCTACACGCAACAGGCGCAGTTAGCAAACAGGCATTCCATTACTTTGTTTCCATTTGGCGTCATATGAAATATCGACCAAAAATATATACCAAATGATCAAACTATAAGATCAACATCAATTGTGCTCACATAATATTCTAATCTAGTACACCTGGAACAATGTTGTAAGTGCCTACGCCTACCATAGATTTACTAAGACTAACTACGAAAACATTCTCGTTTCATGGCTGAAAATATAATTTTGAACAGTATTTGAAGAACAGTGTGTGATGATTCATGATTGTGTGAATAAGCTATTGTGTGTCTGTGTTCATTTGAGTCTGTTTGTCAAGCGGGAATGCCTTCCTAGATTGCATACGGGGCACTTTTTTATCTACCTCAGGTTGTGTGTTTGACTAAAGGGTATACTTTTGTGTTTTATTCATCCTCGGAAGTAATTCTACACTGAAATGAAAAAATATTTTATTTTATTCTGAGCAACAGACAGTCATCGCTATGAGGCTTAAACTAACTTGCATACAACTTACAGACCTTGAGTGCTCAATATATTATATTAAATAAAAACATTACATTAAATATTAAACAGCAGAAAATAATCAATACCAAAGGCAAATGATCTTTGTTGTCATTGACACAATCGCCTAAGATACGTAGCATCTCTAGTTCGTCCAAGTTCGTCTGTGCACCTAAGTAAACGTAGGGTTTATTATAATTATTTATTAATAAAATAATAAAATACTGCACTGTACCTACTGTACCTAACCAAAAGTTTTCTCATATAGTTTCTCCTATATATTCAAATTATTGTTTGCAAAAAAAAATCTTATTGGACAAAATAAATAAATAATTTTGAACGCTTCGGAAAATTCTCGATTGCTACCTTGACAACTGTTTGTTTTTGATTGGCTGAAAATTTTCAGGAAAATTAATTTTATCCAGCAGAGATCAGCTTGATTATTTGTGTTCCATAAAATCATTTTATTCAATTATAAGGAAATTGAATTAGAGATGAAGGTATGGGAAATTTAAAGTAATTTTCGTGACGGCGCCCATTGATGATTTTATATTTATGAATTTGATGATTGAGGATATCCGTTTTGCGTTCACCGCTCTCGTGTTGCACCGCACGCTCGCGACGCCGGGGCGATTGTAAAGTTTTATTAATTAAATTATCATCGTTCCCCGTGGAGAAATGCTTATCGTGGCCTAGTACAGCACTTGTTACCGTTTTATAGAGAATCAACGTATCGATTTTATTTTACAGATGGCTTTTAGCCGTAAATTGTTGATAGTGTGTTTGATGCTGGTGCTGGCGAGTGCGCCAGGTGTGGTTCGAGCCGACAGCGAGGATGCCGATGACGGAGTCACCGTAGAGGTTAGTCAGGACCCAACTTCAAGTAGGCAATGTAACCTAACTGTTTGTTAGGTTACATGGCCTACTTGAAGTGATTGCTATGTTCAAACTCGTTATTTAATAAGTTGCACTGAAAATGTGACCTAGTTAATTATCTACAGATAATTTAGAGCTTAGAATGAATATGAGAATACATATAGCAGCTTGGTCTAGTAATTTGAGCATAGGTATATTGGCTTACTGTATTGGGTGGTTGCAGGTTTGATTGCAATTTTGTCAGTCGGGTATAACTCATGGGTCATTGACCATGTTCTATTGTTCTTACATTAGCAATTTCTTTCAACTTCTATATTCTACTTACCATGAAAATTATTGGGAGACTTTTTATCAACAGACATTAACTGCAAGGTCCCTAACTAAGCAGGTCTTGTATTATGGGTATATAAATTATTATGACTCTGATACAAACATTAGTGCTCATCACACAAAGTTATTTCATATTGGTATTGAAACCCGGGATCCTGGTCACACTTACTGTGCTAAATAGATCATAAAACTATGAGAAATATATAGCCATGACTTATTTTGTTATGTGCACATAGACAGTAGAAGAGGAGGATCAGTACCAAAGCCCACAAATAAGCCCGGAGAAAGTTTACTTGGCTGAGCACTTTGATGACGAGGACTCATTCAAGAAGAAATGGGTGAAATCAGAAGCAAAGAAGCAGGGTGTCGACGACAACATTGCCAAGTATGATGGCAAATGGGAAGTGAGTATACACATTTAATGTTTGTAATAAAATGCTAAAGTTGATTGATACGCTTTAAGTAAGTATCATATCTAGTATTGTATCTACAAATTCCAATAATTTCTGTACTATTATTAAACTGGAATTGATATCAGTGGTGTCATATCTTATCTCTAAGAGCCCACTTTTAAAGCCTTTGCATACAACAACTTTTTATGTGTAACATGCAATTAAAATAAAGTGTAAAAGTAATATAGTTGCTATACACTGAATGGGCCAGTTGCACACACAGCAAACCAAATATGTTGTAGTGTGCAAAGGTAGTTAAATTTTACCATCACCAGTGAAATTTAAATATTCATAACTGTCAGAGAATTTACAGATATCATTAATTTGGATATACTTGGCAGACATTAGATAGATAGATAACTCTTTATTGTTCCACCACATAAAATTAATACAAAATTACACAAACCTACTTTGACATTGTACAAAACATGATCTAATTGATTAGTCTTAAAATTTGTAATGTCATGCCAACTATTCACTCAGGTGACTACAACAGCTAGCACCATGCACCTATTCATAGGAACTGCAGGTCTGCACTGTGGAACTCAGTTCCCATATCTTTGGTAAAACGAGACGGTGTTGTTTGTGGGCGATGTTATGTATTTATCCACTTTCAGATACAACAACCAACTAAGAAGATCTTCAAAGATGACTACGGCCTCGTGTTGACGACGGAAGCTAAGCACGCCGCCATCTCGGCATTGTTGGATAGGCCTTTCGAGTTCACCGGGAAGCCCCTTGTGGTGCAGTATGAAGTTACTATGCAGGTAACATGCTTATTTTTCTGTCTTGTGTTAGTTCTAGTTAAAAAAGATAGATTGTGCTATCCCCTCGCGCTGCATTTTTCTTATCCTTTACCGCCGCTGATATGCGCTCTTAAGGGAAATTATCATTATCATATATCTATGACAATGATCTAGGATGATATACATGATCATAGACAAAATGTACGAAAATATAGGAAACCACAATCATAGGTAGAATAGTATGCTGGAATTACATTATCATAAAAATATGATGTCCTAGATTAATATCATAATGTAATATCCCAGAAGAGCCAAGTATAGATGGATGGATTGTATCAATTAAGAGTTATTAAGGAGATTGGAGTGAATTCCTAATAGTGGGATAATATAAAGGATTAGACATATTGTATCAACCCCAGATGGAAAAAAGTGAGGCATATCATGACACTAAATAGATATGCTTGCATAGGAGTTAAGAACTGTTATTGTTTAATTTACTACAAGATTAACTTCTATTCACCTATTGTCCATGTTTATCGGAACTGGTTGCCAGTCATAATTCATACAATAAAGTAACATTGATTTGAAACTGTCGTGAGCTCATAATTAAGTTTTTCTTGACGTGCTAATTGGCTTATCGGCTGAGCCACGCTTATGTTCGCATTATGACATGAATAATACAATCGCATCATACTTGGAAATGAAAAAGTAGATATTACAAAAAAAAAATATGCTTGCTCTATAGTCCTACAACCTATAGGCGCGGCAGGCATTTCATTGTAAATTTACATTGCCAACTTAAACTTAAAATAGCTTGATATTAATCTCCCTTGGTTATGTTTATTTTTTGAATAACCTACTGAGTATATACCTAATCTCGTTAGAGTATATGTAACTATTAGTATTTATGAAGCATGTAAGGAATCTAATAAAGACATAATATCATATATTTGTTAACTACAGTATTGGTTACCACCATAAAGACATGAAGTCAGTAACGTAAATAAATAATGTACGTGGGACGAGAGTTACTGCTTGCTATAAACAAGGGATATATTGACGTGATCCAAGATATTTATACGCACACGGTAATGTACCACGTATTTTGGTATCTGTTTTGGAAACAAGCCAGAATGAGTTGCAAGATTGCTCTTTTGAGACCTTATTTATGTAAAAACGATGGCAATGACCTTACACGTCGTTTCGTATCTTTGCACCGTAATAAATATGATAACAAACACATGAAAGGTATTGTACAGAGTAATACCAAGCAAAGAAACCTATATTTTTTTTAAAAGCTAACTGTAGCACTGTGAAAGCCGCTAGTTGGTAACAAGCATTCTGACATTTCAGTAAGATATGGCATAACTAACGGCTGAATTATACGATGTGAGCCCCAAGTTTGCTTACAAATTTGTCTCATAATTAATTTATTTATTAATTAATTTGGATAACACAGTAGATAACATTTAATCAAATTAAATCACTTAAGTATATTACATTCATGGTCTAGATTGAGATCCAAAATGTGTTGTCACATAGAGACACAGGAGTAGAACATATAAAGAAAACATAAAAAAAAGTAAAATTATAAAATAATAGATATGCTTATAGTTTAAGGGATGATTGGCAAAGGTATCTAAATTGTCACATTCACAGATGCCCCATACTAATACTGGTCGACAGTGACAATTATCATGCCATTTACATACAATAACGAGACAATGGTGTTACTTGGGCACTGACCTCTGTACTACGGAGGGCACGCTACACAGTTCTCGGTTGTCATTGTAAACCCTGTTACCGTCATTGAAGACTGCGCCTGATCTCTCTCTGGTCGTGTCAGATTGCAGTCCCATCGGACTACGAGAGAAAGAGAGCACCAGCGCGTGTGCACACACTTGTGCACTATTATTTTATCTTCTGCACAGCTGGCCAGTCTCCCTTGAGATTGGCCGCTGTGACCGAAAATCGGTCAGGAGAAATTATTATTATTATAATTATTTGTATAACAGGAGGGTCAAAACTGTGGAGGGGCCTACATCAAGCTGCTATCCAAAGGCACGAACACGAAGGCGGATCTCCGCAAGTTCTACGACCAGACCGCCTACACCATCATGTTCGGCCCCGACAAGTGCGGGAACGATAACAAACTGCACTTCATATTCAGACACACGAACCCCAAGAACGGTACCGTCGAGGAGAAGCATAGCAAGAAACCTAGGTGAGTCGTAAGTGGTGGCTTCCGAGGGCAAACAGTGCGGCTAAAAAAACTATTGAAGGGCTATAATAAAATAACGTCACGCCAGCAATGTTTCAGGCTGGATCTTCTCCGCCAAATTTGTGATACAATCTTGTCGTAGAAGTAAAATAAAAACAATCTTATGACAATTTTTTATACAATAATCGAAAAGATCCTGAAATGTTTTTTTGTAATTTTCCCTGGTTTGAATTTGAGCGGGATCACACCCAGTCAAGTAATAACGTCAGTGTGCTGTATGGAAATGAGATCACCAGTATTTATACTAATGCTGTAATAACTGTTTTTTTATTATCATAAACTTTTAGCCCCGAAATTTATCGACGATCTATAACATTTTTAAACGCTACTATATAGTACTGCTCAAAGCAACATTCTTGTTTTGCTTTGCGCAGTACTATATGACGTTTGTTAAAGTTATAGAACGTCTATAAATTTGAGTCTTAATGTCTATAATTTTATTATATTTACCGTTATTTTGAAAATTGTTTCAGTAAGTGTTAGTAATCAAAACTTTTAAATTATGTTTATAATAATAATTCCCACATTTACATTACGCACATTCCCTGTTATTGACCGCTGTAACATCCCGCAGCCAACGTCTAGAGGACATCTACAAGGATAAGGAACCCCACCTGTACACGCTGATCGTGCGCGAGGACAACTCGTTCACGGTGCTGGTCGACGGCAAGGAGGTGAACAGCGGCTCGCTGCTGGACGACTTCACGCCGCCCGTCAACCCGCCCGAGGAGATCGACGACCCGGAGGACAAGAAACCGGAAGACTGGGACGAGAGGGAGAAGGTAAGTTGATTAATATTCCTTTTGTTTTTTTTGTATTGATAGACTTGAGTTTGACCTTTATCTCACCTGGTCTTGAGTGACGATGCGGTCGACGATGGAGCATGCTTGCCTAGAAGATACTTGTTAACTCGGATCTGATCGGGAAACAGAGTCCGGCAAGAGAAAAAGAATTCCGCTCCTTAGTGGTATGCATGATAAATGTATTAAAACATTAGGCTGGTCGGCTACTGTTGAATTTTTAGTGCTTTTCCGAAAAGCGCAAAAAGTGGCAAAAAATGTCGTAAGAAGCCTGAGTAATTTTTTTTATGGCAAAAAGGTTTTTCAAAATATATTATTTATACAAAATAAATTGCTATTACTAGTCTCGTTAAGGCATCAGTAGAGGAAACATGGGGTTGCGTTTTTTATCTCTCGCACGCGGGTTGTCGGTGATATCAATAAACCATCGCTACTCATTCTTAGTTACTATTCTTAAAAGTATTTTTTTTATGAACGTTGTCTATGTTTTTGTCTCAGTCTTTGGTTACCTGTTGCACTAGATCGTGGACCCGACGGCGACCAAGCCTGACGACTGGGATGAAGATGCGCCGGCCACCATCGTGGACCCCAACGCTGTCAAGCCCTTCGGGTGGCTCGACGATGAACCTGAAATGATTCCTGGTCAGTGAACACTTGTGACGTCTACTTTTTCTTTCGTACTGATCGTGTAAACTAAAACTGCATTAATGTACATGAGATGATTTACGCTGATTTTGATGAAAACTAAAACTGCATAATTAGATTTTTTTAATAATGCTTCTACCCAGGTATTATACCCGATGATTGAAATAAAAACAACACTTGTTGCACTATCCGATAATGTTGTTCATAAGGATCACGTTTTGGGAAGTAATGATGTACTAAAGATTAATGAAAACTACCGAAACACTCGAAACGGAACACACTACATTCTATTTCGACACATCTCATGATTGTATCTTGCTCCTCATTACGAATGTGGGTGAAAATGTTGAGATGTTTTTGTGTAGTGTGTATGGAAACACGCGCTCGAGACCCGCCTTGCATGTGCGGAGCTGCTATGTTTGTTAATTTAATTCGACGGTGGCTGTATGTTAAAAAAAAATAAAAAAAAAATGTAATGACAATTTTTAAGTGCCCCCGTAGGCCTATATGAAATAAATGATTTGACCTTGACTATGTGTTTTGTGGTGGCGGCAGACCCTACGGCGGTGAAGCCGGAGGACTGGGACGAGGACATGGACGGGTCGTGGGAGGCGCCGCTGGTGGACAACCCCGCCTGCGCCGACGCGCCCGGCTGCGGCGCCTGGCGCGCGCCCACCGTGCCCAACCCCAGCTACAAGGTACCGTACCGTACAGACTGGCTGGGGGGTTCACAGTAACACCGAGCCAAAATTCGCATTGGTCCAGACGGGAACCGAACCCGCATCCTCCGGTGGAATGACTGTGACTACTTATTATCCCTACCTTATCATAGTTATAACTATTCCGTATATCCTGGGCTGGTATTGGATTAGTTACTAAACAGTTCTTTTATATAACTTTAATGGGGGAAAAAACCAAATTACATTGAAGTTTTGCTTAAAAAATAAGGGTTACAAAAAAGATGTACGTAAATATAAATAACACAACATTTTCCACAAATTATTAAATGTTATTCCTGTGTTAGTGGACATGTTATCGATTATTAATAATAGTCTGTTATAGTAATATTAAACAAGATTGCAGCAAGAGAGTACCGCCGGCAAGACACAACGTGTATAATCCGTTGCCGAGTCATGAAATGTTTGTGTGGTTCGGCAGGGCCCGTGGCGCGCGCCGCTGGTGGCCAACCCCAACTACCGCGGCAAGTGGGCGCCGCGGCGCGTGCGCAACCCGCACTACTTCCGCGACGACCGGCCCTACCGCATGACGCCCATCGTGAGTGCACACACACACGCACACATACACGCGCACGCACACACATACACGCGCACACACACACATACACGCGCGCGCACACACCCACACATACACGCGCGCACACACACACACACATACACGCGCGCACACACACACACATACACGCGCGCACAGACACACACACACATACACGCGCGCACACACACATACACGCGCGCACACACACACACACACACACGCGCGCACAGACACACACACACACACACACATACACGCGTGCACACACACATACACACGCGCACAGACACACACACATACACGCGCGCACACACACATACACGCGCGCACGCACACACACACACATACACGCGCACACACACATACACGCGCGCACATACACGCGCGCACACACACACGCACGCACACTCACACACACCTAAACCCATAGACTTATACCATACGCGTTATATATTAACAATGCATTAAATATGCCACCTCTAGAATCTTACAATATTAAGCTTCGTTCGCTTGTCGCCAAATGCTTTGCCATTTCACATTAGTCTTACAAAAGTGCTCAATGATCGCACAGTAATGGACCATCATCAGTCACTTTTTCGTTTCACTTACAAAGCAAAGAAAAATTTATACTGTACTCTCAAACTCCACTCGGTAGATTTTAATGAAACTTTGTATGGCGTAAGCTTATAACAAAATCAATTTTTATGAAAAAAAGGACCAAGAAATTGGCAGAGTTCGTCAGGATAGCTGACAAAAACTGACATACTTACACAATCTTGAGCAGAGCTAGTAATTTAATATAAACTAATACATGAAATGAAATAGTATGCCTACACCGTATTGTTGTGTTACCGTGTAGCACGCGGTCGGCTTCGAGCTGTGGTCGATGTCCCCCATGCTGCTGTTCGACAACCTCATCATCACGGACGAGCCCGCCGTGGCCGACGAGTGGGCGCGCCAGACCTTCCACATGAAGCGAGCCAAGATTTCCAGGGACTCGGTATGTGGAACATAACACAAGTTATAAACATAAATATTGTTCAGGAGATTAGTACCTTTGATACAGTATCTTTACCGTAGTCTTGTTTGTAGCCCAGCCTTCTGAGGATGCCTTGTTTAGAGGCGAAACATGTGTTGCATTATTTTTTAGATTCCCTTCGTTTTGCGAGCATAATAGTAAGGTTAGTTTGGGTTCCAAACTCATGACACACATCCTCTTCACATCTAAGGGAGTTTGTTTTTGTTGGCTTCCTCAATCAATCGTTGGAAAAGTTGGCCTATCCAAGTACTTTCTCCAAATTGTTTATATTTAGCTTTGGAAAATAGGTTTCCGCTGATAACTTGATGGCATCTGTTTGGCGTTGTTTGTCTGTACGCACCCAAATGCCAGCCACTGTGTCATTCATTGTAGTTAAAGCAATGAAATCGGCTTAAACTGAAAAATGGTTTGAAGCGGATTCCGACAGTCAATTTAAGGAGATACCTTTATTGATAAATTCTTTAAAAGATTGGAAGTCGACTATTGTGACGTTTGAAACTCATGGCACCGTCACTTTCATTCTTATTTATGAAATCAATGTGATGTGAGCGGGACGGAACATATTTACGGTACGGTACCTAACAAGATTGTGCTTGAGACATTAAAATCATAAAACAAAGGAGCAGCACGTATGTGCCGCGTGACGTAGCCACGACTGACGTGCACGAGTGCATAGAAAACGGTGTGGGGTCGCATGTTGCGCGCGATGGACCACAAGCCGGGCTGGTGGGCGCTGTACGCGGCCTACGTGGCGCTGCCCGTCGTCGCGTACGTCGCGTGTCTGCTGCGCCGAGCCGGGGAGGTGAACGCAGAGATACACTTACGCGCTAGAGTGATTATGTACACTTACGCGCTAAAGTGGATATGGGCACGTACGCGCTAGAGTGATTATGGACACTTACGCGCTAAAGTGGATATGGGCACGTACGCGCTAGAGTGATTATGGACACTTACGCGCTAGAGTGATTATGGACACTTACGCGCTAGAGTGGTGATGTACACTTACGCGCTAAAGTGGTTATGGGCACTTACGCGCTAGAGGGGTTATGTACACTTACGCGCTAGAGGGGTTATGTACACTTCCGCGCTAGAGGGGTTATGTACACTTGCGCCCTAGAGTAAATGCTATAAGTCTTGATAGTTCATCCTTTATTAGCTCCATCACTTAGGGTTCTCACTCAAAGGTGTAGCATGTAATCTATATCGCCCTACAAGCAAGAAGTGGAAATAATACTGATGGAGTGCCGCGAATAAGTTATCGTTCCGCAAAAAACTAAGCTGTTTTTCAGCGCTGCTATATGTTGTTTGCGACACTTCGTCTGTATTATTTCTTCATCTGAGCCTACAAGTAAGTATGTCTCGCCCATAAGTCACCACTGTGCTACGAGTCTTAGGGTCCGCAATTTCGCGATGAGCTCACTCTTTCTGCCGTCCACTGTATTTTGTTTGCTCGTTTGAAGTTCGCGTCGACTTACTTCATACAGCATCAGATACATTACGTGCTAAGTTGTAAGTGAGTTTTGCTTAATAGTAAACAATTTATCGCCCGTCACAAACACCGCGTCGCTCCACGCTTCCAGAGACCATCGTCAAAACAACAACATTCAGAGCCCGTGAAAGCTTTATTCATGCAATAATAGATCAGCGAGAATTTTACGGAAGCAATTTAACATAACGTCACGGAGAAAAAAATGCTGTCACCACATTCTTATTTATAAAACATGTGGTGTGAGCGGGAAGAGAGACGATTATGCATCGCGTACGTAGAAGGATTGTGTTTAAGTCGCTGTAATGTGTCCGCTAAGTGTGCAGTGTGGTGTAGTAGTGTAGTGGCTAGCGTGTAGCACGGCTAATCTCCGCAGGACTCTGCGCTGGACCGCGCGCTCAAGTTCGCCAGCGACAACCCGTGGGTGTACGCCGTCGTCGTCGTCGTCGCGTTCCTGCTGGTGGGCGGCGGCGCCTACCTGTGCTGCGGGTCCAAGTCGGTGAGTGCAGTGCGCGAGCCAATACTCCCTGTAGCATGGCACTAACTACAGCAGGGTTATTTTACACCATTCAAAATCGATAGGAATCGAAAACTTCCGAACTGGATTACCGCAATCGCTATTAAAATTACCGAATTTGATTATTTTCTAAATAAACCCACCTGCAGGGTTATTTTAAATCATTCGGAATCGACATCGGAAACGGATTTGAAACTTTCCGATCTTAATGTCGCTCCCGACGAGTTTTCCGACGGAAACTTTTTGAAAAAACGATTTGGTATTGTCATCAAGATACATCTAAGATAATCAAATTCGGAATTTTTAATAGCGATTGCGATAAACCAACTCTGAAGTTTTCGATTCCGTTTCCGATATCGATTTCGAATGATTTAAAATAACCCAGCTGGTCTCTTATGAAACAGGGCACGTGATTGGCCGAAGACTACGTCAGCGATCATCTTTGATTTCTAAAGGCGGTGTCAATTCTATCTTATTTATGTATATATGGGTTATATACAACGCGATCATCACAGAATGATGCGTTAATAGCCTTGTAGTTGAAGAATTGCTTCGTAACCGAGAGGATCCAATTTCAATCCCCAATATTGTAATTAAACGGTTGATGGGAACCCACTCCGAGCTAGTGCGAAAACATTTGCTTTGTTTTAGTAAGAGGGGATAACGGGACTGCCAGTATGGCTACCGAACTAAGAAAGAACAAGTCTTCTTGTTCTAACAAAAATAAACACATAATTAATTTTAAACCGGGTCTATATAAAATTTAATTAAACCAGAGTTAAATGTTACGACTAAAGTATCTTTGACAATTCTGACGATTCATAAGTACTGTACTTAATGGTCAACCAGAATAAAAAGATATTTTGAATCTAATTTTTTTTACCTTCTGATACCTTAGGCTGTTTGAAAGCTAACACATTGGTAATGGTCAATTTTCAACAAATAACAAAAAAATAACGTAAAGTAAACTTAATATTTACATCCAGGATTCCGAAGCCGACGTAAAGAAGACTGATGCGGTAATGGAAGACGACCCCCACCAGTCGGAGGGGGAGGCAGAGGCGGAGGCGGAGGTGGAGGAAGTGGGGAGGGAGGCAGAGGGAGAGCGGGCTGGCAAGGCGCGCCTCGAGCCCGCGGAGGAACCCGCAGCGGCTGCTGAGGTCAGTCGCGTGGTCACACCCGCTATTAGCACATTAGTGTTAGTACTATGAGTGTCTTTAATTCATCTCAATTTTTCAATAATTTGCAACAAATCGCTGCAGGGCTGTTGGCAAAAGAACTTTTGAAAGCTCAATCTATTGTTACAGACGACACCTGTAGTGGACACAGATGGCGCCGGCGACGGCCAGAGGAAACGGAAGCCCCGCAAGGAGTAGACGTACCGTCAGTGGGTGTGAGCGGCACAGGTATATTTGTATCATAACATATGTATGCGGTGTCGGCGCGTGCGAGCAGTGTAGCTATTATTTTTATGTAGCGTGTTACCTTTTTGCGAGTGACGTTCCTGATGACAGTAAGAACGCTTTGTGCACTTCGAATGCAGTTGAACTGTTCACGGTTCCTTTTATGTTGTGGAATTCACATGCCATGTCTATTAGTGCCAATGGCTTTGTCTCATCAATAGTTGTGTCCCGACATAGGTAAATGATAGGTGACGGATCTCGCCCGAGACAAGCACTCGGGCTGCCTCGTCCGAGCAATGTCAGCTGTCACTTGCTTCGGTGTCAGCCCGGCCGCGGTGTGTCATGTGCCCGAGCCATCTGGCCGGTAGCGGAATATATACAGTATTTATACTTTACGTACATTGTAAATAACTTGGTCTTGAGATGCATAGTTTCCAATCTTACTGGTATTGGACTTGAAAAATTGTGAACTATACCTGGTCAGATGGAAGTCTCCCGCTTGAGCCTTGAGCGACCTGAAGCTAAACTATATTTTACTGGGTACGTCCGCAGTCCATTGTACGGGTACAGTACAATGGACTGCGGACGTACCCATAATACAAGCGTTGCTTAGTGTTGGACCGTATAGTTGGTGTGTTCGACTGGTGATATTTATTATTTACTGAAATGGTGTGTTATTTTCGTTTCTATGACTGCTGCTGGCAGCTTTGTCTGAATTGACTAAGTATTATTAATTGGCGGCTACAGAGTCGTATATTGTTTGGTGTTCAATAGTCATATCTTTATCTGGATTGGTTGAATGAAACCAATCAGAAGAACACGAACAGCGATCAGATCAACTGCATTAAGAAGTGCGCAATATCTGCCTCCTTTAAAATAATTTCTAACACTCTTAGTATGAACATGGTTGAATTAGTAGAATATTTATTTATTAGGCGTACCATAAAGCTCTGTATTGACTAGGGGATAAATGTCAAGTGACTCGCCGAATGCGAAATTACCGTGTCAGGTGACTTGCGGGAGATATCACTAACAACTTTTCGCTTCGACCTTCGGCCGTCACTCGAGATCGCCGAAGTAGTCGAGTGACATCTCTTGATTTTGTCCCCCAGTCCATATAAGGCTAAGGGTTGCCACACATATAATCGGGACACATTCGGCTCGGTTTTGTTTAATACAAGTCCAACTGTATATACTGACCCGTTTATATGTATAGCAACCCTGACAGACCAAAATACTAGGATAGCATAAGTACGTTCAATATGTCCTATGTTGAAGGTCTAATAAAAATTGTGTAAAATATTTTAAGAGGTTAACGAGGTATGCTGTATAATGTATGCAATTCGGGAGTAAATGTGTAAATGGTGGTCGATTTTTTTACGCTCCCGATACACCTGCGACCAATACCGTTATTTAATGCGTTAATTGACCTAAAATGTATGTCGTATAACGCGTTAATTAACGGCATTTGGCGCAGGTGTAGACCGGGCGTAAAAGAAAGGTTAACAATAAATTTGCTCCGTACATTCAGTACGTGGTGTTATTTTTAAATATTTCACAATTTTTTTTTTTTTATGCGTTGACCTAACTGACGGATCTCTTAAAATATTTTACACTATTTATCTTACACCTTTATTTTATTCTAAACATAAATAATTTTTGTATTCTACTCTCATATAGATATATGTAAATGTATTGTATATTAATACTTGAAGTAACGATCGATTTTGTTATATGTTAATATAATTGGTTTCCCGTTAGTGATACACGTGACATAATATTTCAATACATATAACGGTATAGCGTGTGTTATCTTGTCACACATACGATATACATAGGGTAGTTGACCTGACCGGAAATACGTACCAAACAAAAATGTACCATTTTGCTAAAGGTTAAGGTCGCTTTTACTTATAAGTAGATATATAATTAGGAATTTCTATGATCATAGTTCCCTAGAGGGATTAATCGTATGACTATTATATTATTATACAACATATAGATAGATATGCCATCTTAGATCTATGTCCGTTTTAGTCATATAATTTATTATCATAATTATTGCGTATTTCTGGTCAGGCTGGGTGGTATTGTTTTTATATCTACCTACTAACAAATAAATATTTTGTACGACTACCAAAGAAATTGTTTTGTTGCGACCAACTTGAACAAATGTACTGAAATATACCTAGTTGAAGTGCTGATGTAAGATATTTTATTTGTATTTACACACTTAAACATCTGTTTAAATATATACATCGTTCTCTTTTCACTTCGGGTAGAGCATTTACCGTATCAAGTGCTGGCATCGATAAAATATATCGACTAAGTATCGATACCCTCTTTTGATACAAGTAGAGAGTGCAAGTATCTAGCTCGGCGGTCGGCGCGGCTCTGAGCTTGCCGCAAACCGCTCGCGTGGATTGACCGCCATGGTGTAATCATACCTTTAGTTTACTTAAACAGTTTACATTGATGTATCACAAGCGGCAGCTATCAACATTTCACACTCGAAATTTAGTTTTCATAATCTTATAAAAATACTAGACACATAAGTCAAAGTCGACTAAAGCCAAATATCCAATACACAAATAAAATATATCCTAATTGACTACCGCGTCCTTATTTTTCTTTAAATTAGTTAAATGGTACAAAATACGATGTTTTAATATTATTCGACTATATCCACTTCGCTAGCCTAACGAAAAGTAACGTAAATTACTTAACGATATTGCGATGACTTCGCGTAACTGATGACCATAATTTAGACATATCCAGACCGACTGCGTAGCCTCGCGTGCCTGGGTTCTCCTTTTATTTTTTAAATAGGCTGAACCACCCGACAGGGGGGGGGGGGGTATACTGCCAATGTCAAGTATTTAATAGCAACCCTGGGGCTCTGCCGCGCGCGGTGTAACAGTGAGGCACATGACAGATGACAGTGCTCGGGCGAGACAGAGCAAGCTTTTGCGGTCAGTTTGTACACGGCCATAAACGGCTTAGTAGTGTTGAGAGTACTCAAAACAAAAATGTTTTGTTTTGGCCTCGAAATTAATTATTTTAAAATTCACTTTTGTCTGCTTTTATAGCAGACAAAAGTTTTGAATATTTTTTATAAATCGTCATTTTCCTTCAGAGTTACGACGTCCGTAGTTAATGAATCTTTGCGGTTTATCAGAAAAACCAATGGCATGTTATTGTTTAACCTGAGTAATCTGTTGCTACAAATATTGGTACTTCTGACATCAAGTCAGTCATTTGTACTCCTGCCGAAAATTTCTGTAGAACTGAGAGAGAGAATATTCTTACAACACTGCTACTAATTCAGGCTTGTCGAATGGATTTATCGATATTGACTCTGCGGTCATTTGCAGCCTACGTCAGAGTTATATGACGCGAACTAACTGTGCCTCTTTGAAGTAGGCTGTATTAACAAAATCAGGTTGTAGCTGCTTTAAATTCATTCGTGTTTATCTCTCCATTTCTTATTTAGAGATTTGTCGTAACTTTAAAATTTTTTTCTTCATTTATTATGGTCTGCTTTATTTATGATAGTCCTTTTTAATGTTGTCCCACTGTTGGGCACGGGCCTCCTGTCACTGCGTGGGGGATTAAGCCGTAAGTCCACCACGCTGTGGCGTCTTAAAGGTTTTTTTTTAATTTAAATAATATATCGAACATTTTCTTTTCGTTTTCTTATAGTATGCTTAAATGAAACCAGCTATTAGACTACCGGTAAATTGTTGTTATTGCATTTTAAAAGCCTGAGCCTTTAGATAGGTACAGTTATTGAGCTGCATCAAGCCGAGGTATAATAATATGCCACGATAGGTATTCTCTTCACACGACAGCTGGGTCACGTGACCATCATCGGCTGTGGTGCGGCATTATTGAAGATTTTTAATGAATGGCAACATTGATCGTGTCGTAGTCTTGGGCCATCGCGGTAAGAGAATACCTGGCTAAGCATATTATTATACCGTGTATCAAACTATATTTTAGCAGTACCAGCTGCATTTCTGTGTTCCCCATACCCACAGTATTTCTTTGGTTTCGTAATACTCATATATCACTCGTATGATGTAAACGTACACAATAAGGTACCTACGGTTTGGCCGCCAAGAGAATGCGTTCCAAACATTAATAAAATTTAGTTCGCCTAAATCGTTTCTTGTAAGTAAACCATATTTATATTTTTTTTATTAAGTTGTGTGTCCGCGGTGCATATAAGTAAACGATACAAATACTGCAATATCATCATCTTACGAAAGAAATACGTTAAAACACTACCTGTCAGGAACGCATTCTCTCGGCGGCCGAGCTGTACCTTATTGTGCTAGTTCGACTGTTGTCGCAAGCGATAAGCTAACCTGGTTGAAACCCGTATAAGGGCGGTCGAGATAATTACCAATATATAGTGCATAACACAATGCATAATTCCGAATGTGTGTGATAAGTTAATTGACTGCAATTTGTATGAATAATAAATTGACTTATTTATATCACATGGTTTTATTTCTGCATATTTACCTGTATATTATATATTCTGTGTATTGTTTCGTCTGTCGATGGGAGTGCGCTCAGGCATAATAAGTAAGTAGAGTAGCCCACGTGTGCTCCGAATACCTCTGATTGACCGTCTTAAACCTCCTACAAACGTTCTGATATTCAACAGAGAGAGATAAGTGAGTAGAATTGCGACATTGTCTGCTTAATTTGTTTTTCTATTGTCTCTCCTGTTACATCGTGTGTAGAGTACATATTCTATCGCCGTAAATACCTACCCTACTTTGTACACTACACGGTTTGTCTGATAAGATACCACATATTCTTTTGGTAGAAATACATACAAAAGTCACGTCTTCAGATTATAATTTCTAACATTTCGTCTCATAAGTAAAAAAAAACAGCGACGTAGTACGTACTCAAATTATTTCCTGATAGTGGGGTCACACCGCAGCCGAAGCTCGGTAGATAGCCTGGTTACCACGGCTGGGGCGCGGTGCATTAGTGGTGTCACCGGCGGCGCCGCGACATGTTGTTCCTGGCGTGTGCGACCGCGCTGTGGGCCGCTGCGCACGCGACGAGGCCCAACCTCGTCGTCATTATCGCTGACGACTTGGTGAGTGACTAAAATAAACTTACTTTTAAACATATAAAATAAGTAATGAGCACTATCTTTTAAAATGTTGAGCTTTCTATAATAGTGTGGTTTTTGTCTCGTTTGTCTCCCTGCTTGGCAAACGACTCTTTTCTCTGCTGGTGGGTTATTTTAAATCAATCTGAAACGGATTTGAAACTTTCCGATGTCGGTGTCGCTCCCGACGAGCTTTCCGACGGAAACTTTTTGAAAAAACGATTTGGTATTGTCCTCAAGATACATCGAAGATAATCAAATTCGGAAATTTTAATAGCGATTGCGGTAATCCAGTTCGGAAGTTTTCGATTCCGTTTCCGATATCGATTTCGAATGGTCTAAAATAACCCCGCTGGACTCTGTCGTGGGCTTGTTGTGGCCGCAAACGCGAATCATTGTCTTCGCCTCGGTTTCTGTGTGAAAAATCACATGGAGAAAATTCTATTCTATAGAGAAAGTGATAAGCATCCGGAAAACGTGTGTAGATCTGGGTGTGTTTATCCTTCACGCGATTGTGCTGGTGCTACGATGAGGCATCACCGTTACGAGAAGATATACAGACGCACATACTGCAATCTACGACAAAATTGTGTCTGGCTTATTAATATAATAATAATAATATAATATTTTATTTCCATAAGCATAGTTACAAAGTATTTGTGTTGCGGTCCCAAACTAAGCGTAAGCTTGTATCTTGGGAACCTGGTTATGACATTATATAAGAAACTTACAGAGGTTTTAGGTAATTTATAAATTGAAACTTAAATCTAGAAATGAAAATAAAATTAAGTTGAATGAAGTGGACAATGCGACATTTAAATGAAATAAAATCAATTGAATTGGGCATTGAATCAATTGAATTCAAAATAAAATTGGGCTCTCGGACCATATCTTACTTACCTTACGTATTTGGAGGATGTTCAAAAAACACTACGAGATCCAATCCTGGATAATATCAACTCAGTGAAACCCGGGACAATATTTAGTTTAGTTATTTAGTTTTTTGAAGAGGGTTGTTTAAAAGTTGTTTTATTGGTATTTTAAATTTAACGACTTTTTTTACATACTTTTAAGATTTTTGATTTAAGTATGCGTTTGGTACCGTTGTACTAATTATCTTTTTGGCAAATTTTGAAAGTACCTGCTTGTATTACGGTTATCTATAAATCTAAGTGAAGTCATTGGATTCGTAGATAGCACCATGTTACTTCCTGTTCAGAGTTCAAAACACCACTTCATGTGAACGCCCCGAAAAGAGATTTTATCACATTATCCTATAGGTACGCGATTCTTTAGTTCGCTAATTACACGAATATTAATTGAATGGTAACAATGAAACCTGTAATTATGTACTTGGGAATATTATGTTAATTTCATACCGACTAGGTACCTACTATTGTTTTATAAGCTCGTGAGGCTAATATCAATGAAACAAACATGTGGGATAAATAGATGTTTTTATTTATTTTTGTTTGTCGAGTTGTGATGTCTAGCAGTGACGTAAATGCATGAATTTAAAATTATTCGAATATAATTTCCCAGACGAGGAGTCTATTAACGATTTTTTTCAGTATCAAAGAAATTGTTGATAATAGGCTACGCTATCATCGGTGTTGCTCTGCAGCTCGACCCCCATGGTCCCAGTGTGATAATATATACCGTATCATATGTGAGTCTATTTTAATGCCAGAAAAATCTAGTCATCGTGGTGCCCGAAAAACAAACAAATTGACAAATCATTTACAGTTTTTGACACAGATATCCAGCATACAGGTTTGTATGTTTTCAAAATTCTTATCTGTATAAGCATTCAAAACGACTTGTTTTGGAGACATCGAAACAGCATTCCAACATTTTTTTTAGTATTTAGAGTACCTACACGGCTGTTTATAGTTGCAATGTTAAAATAAGAGTAACTACACATTTATCTTTCTCCATCCAGCATGAATTACCAGATGAGATTCTCAGTTCGATTGAGGCCGTAATCGGTTCATCCGAACTTCCACCCAACTATGCATTTTGTAATGGGTTTCAGTGCACCCATATATGCTTTTCCCTCAACGTCTCGAGCCCATCGTGATACGCTGTAAGTCTTATTATTGGCAGAAAATTTCGCAATCGAATGTCTGCAGTAAAAAAAAGAGGAGACTGGGTAGGCTCAAATTACTTTATATTATCTGTCTAACGGTGTAACCAACTCTTAAGTGTAGTTACTTCATTTCTATGAACATTTTATACAGCAGAGTCCATCGAAACACAGCTTCCACTGAGCGAATAAGTAATTAGAATAATAAAGGGTTACATCGAGTATATATATTTTAAATTATAGCTTCATATGACAACACAAACAATAGTGTACAATTTTCTTTTAAGACATTCTCTGTCATAAAAACACAAATATGAAAAACCTATTCTATTGTGCCAGTCCATAAGTTTAATAAGCCAAAAACAAAACCTCTTTGCTTCAACACTGTCATTCCTATGGATAATGTTTCAGGGCTTCAATGATGTGGGGTTCCACGGCTCGAACCAGATCCCGACGCCGAACATCGACGCGCTGGCGTACTCTGGACTCGTGCTGCACAACTACTACGCCACGCCGATCTGCACACCCTCCAGATCTGCGCTCATGACCGGAAAATACCCGATACATACTGGTGAGGAGAACTATCTAACCGTCATTGCCATCTGCTACCGGAGTCGGTGGTCATCATACCGTTATTGCCTGACAGCAGCACAGAATAGGGATCTGGTAGGTTAACCTTCTACGCCCGGATTAGTAGGTTAAGCAGGAACTTGTAACGTAAAGGGAGAGAGCATACTGCCACTGGCCTTCCTGCTGTACCAAAAAAATGTTACTCAAAACCAGGCGATCACCAGGCGATTCTGAATGCATCTTAACATGCGTCTTGCATTCGTGTTGAGAGAGAAGAGAAATTTCGTAAAAATCGCGGATTCGGTCGTGTGTTGAATAATGTCCGCGACAATTAGGTATTTTATATGACCCGATTGGAGTGACCATTGCTTGTACCCGTAACTAGATGTTTAATTATCATAAAGTAAACACACACCTATCGTTAGCCCTTAGTCCATTGTAGGGTACCTTTAACACAAGTGTTGCTTAGTTTCGGATTGTACAGTTAGTGTCTTCTATATTGCGGCGATATTATTATATACTAGCTGTTACCCGCGACTTCGTCCGCGTGGTATTTAACAAAGACACAACCGTTGGTAACAGCCTGCTCACGCGTTCTGAGCCCGCGGGACGCATTGCAGGTTGTTGCTATCAAACTTAATCAGGCGCAGTGCTGCAACATTGGTTTTAATTTTTTTTCGTGAGATCCTATTTATTTTCTAAAATAAAAGTAGCCTAAGTTACTCCTTGTTACATTAGCTATCTGCCAGTGAAAGTCGCGTCAAAATCGGTCCAGCCATTTCAGAGATTAGCCGGAACAAACAGACAGACAGACAGACAAAAAATTTAAAAAATGTTGTTTTGGTATAGGCACCGTGTATACATCCGAATGCACTTAGTAAAAAGCGGTTATTTTAATATTACAAACAGACACTCCAATTTTATTTATCTGTATGTATAGATGTATAGATAATACATACGACCCCGTTCCAAACTTCTTATAAGTATAGATTTTATATTATTCAGGTATGCAGCACACCGTCCTGTTTGGCTCGGAGCCGCGAGGTCTGCCTCTATCGGAGAAGATACTGCCGCAGTATTTGAAAGAGCTGGGATATAGAACACATCTCATCGGCAAGTGGCACCTGGGCAGCTACAAGAAAGAATACTTGCCGTTAAGTAGAGGGTAAGAGCGTCTTAGATTATTCGCATGATGAAGGAAGGTGGTTCAGTTCTCGCCGCGCATCCCTTAGATTATCAACTTTAACAATGATTATCTCATGCTAAACGCGGCAAACTGATGAGAAATCCCGCATGTCTGAGAGAATCTATCTAAAGAGTTTTATAATGTCATAATGTGTTGTATGTATGGTCCAAATTCACTCACTCATTAAGAAAACAATGACTGGTATGCACCGATTCAGATTTAAAAAAAAATGTTGTGGCATCTGGGCAAAAATGATCCAAAACGCATTTGTGATTATTATGTTGATTTACTATACCTCCTCTTTCTGAACATGGATGTCTAGGCAAATTGTGCAAGGTGCACAACAGTAGCCCTCAAAGCTAGCCTGCCTACTCCCTTGGGAAATACAGGCCCAATGGTATACCATTTATAAGTAAAGTATACTTTACTTATAGATATTTTCTAGGTTCGACAGTCACCTCGGTTTCTGGACTGGCAAGATTGATATGTACGACCACACCACTATGGAGCAAGGTTCATGGGGATACGACTTTAGACGAGGTAAGATCGGCGGTACTCGAATAATATCTGGGTCTTTAGACTTTGAAACGTTGTAATTTTATCGACAACTAGCAATACCCTCGACTTCGTAGTTATCGACTTCAGTTTTTGACGGTGTGGGGCGGTGGTCTGCACTATCTATCCATACCTATCCTATTCTTTGTCTTCGATCGCGTTATAATTTATTACCGCGCCCAGTTTCATTAAAATCCGTCAAGAGGTTTCGCCACAAGATACACAGATGGCGCTGCAGACGGACATTCAGAACAAATGATGATTCTCCATACAATCCTGAAACGCGCTATAAAAGTTTTCGGATTGTATGGAGAATCAACCTTTTGTTCTGAATGTCCGTCTGCAGCCATCTGTGTATCTTGAGACGAGATTGAAGAAGGCGCTCCACAGACAAATATAAAAAATACCGGACTTAGCTTCTGTCAAAAAAAGTATTATTTTCCAAAAATATACTATGCAAAGATATGACAAAGCTACGGTCTTATATACATATTTATATATTCATACTAATTAAATAAAATATATCGAAGTGTCAAAATATTTCACAATACGCTAAAACAAAGAAATAATATAGACCGAGTATAACAAAAACATATTGAAGCCAAAACAATCAAGCGATTTGTGTTTTACACGCGAAATGCGACCTTGCGTCCACGCGAACTAGAGTTCTAAATCGGCTTTGTTTCTTGGGTCCTAATAGCTATGTTGTTCGCCACACTTCGTCTGAGTTAAAAAGTATAACTTTATTTGCTTTCCAGGTTTCAAATTGGCCGATGACCTGTTCGGCAAATACGCGACCGATATCTACACTAACGAAGCAGTCAGAGTAAGAACCGTTTCGCGGGTTTATTATTATTTTAGCACATTATCGTCAAACGTACTCTTGATGTTTATGTAAACAAAAGGTATTTATATTTAAATAATTACATTTCTTTGGACGATATAGTGCGGTGATAACTTGTGAAGGTCAGACGGGTGCAACAGAATGGTGCAATTCCAACCCTTTGACTTACGACCGAAGCACTTAAATTCAATGCTTTTTTAATCGTCCCGTCTGGCTTCATTCGTAATAGTTGGGTGAACGGATGCCGAATTATTATACCAAACATTACAAATTAAAATAAGTTTGATTAATAAGTAGTAGTCCTCCTGACCGAATTTCGGTCACGGCGGCCTGTCTCAGCGGAGACTGGCCAACTGCGCAGGAGATATTTTAGTGCACTCTCTCTTCCCACACTCACACAGTCCGATACGACCGGAGAGAGATCAGGCTCTGTAGGTACTTTACGGCTTACGTGCGCTCTGAGCCAAGACCCGAAGTTTGCGACCCGAGGTTTGAACCCTTGTTTCCAAGGCGAGCGTTCTACCAACTTGGCTATCACTGTTTACGTGAATCTTTATCCATATCGTTACGGAAACGTTATCGTATTCAATCTCGCTCACACCACAGGTTTTAGTGTGAGTGACAGTGACAACGTGCTTTTGGTGACGACATGTTTATATTAAGAGTTCCTGCATACCCCACAGATAATAGAGTCGCACAATACGAGCGAGCCGTTGTTCCTGATGGTGGCGCACTCGGCGATGCACAGCGGCAACCCCTACGAGCCGCTGCGCGCGCCCGAGGACGTCGTCGAGAGGTTCGCGCACATCAACGACACGCAGAGGCGCAAGTACGCCGGTAAGCTGCTCTATTACAACGCCTTAAAGCTCAGACCCGGTTGGCACACTTTTTGTGACCCTTTTTGTGACGACGGTGGGACAAACTTTGTGTTATGAGCACGAATGTTTGTACGAGCTATTTAAAAAAAGGCTTTAGCAAATTATTCATCTAAGCCAAAAAAGCACTTACGAATAATGAAAAGTTACCACTGGTTCGGAAAGTTGGTTCCACTGCTTCCACACACACGCGACGTAGACATTTGATATATATACAGCTTGATTCAGAAAAGGTATACTACCATTTGATCTTGCGCTTCTTTAGCGCATTCGTTACCATTATTTATTAATTCTAGCTTGACATAATGATTATAAATGCGCTCAAGAAGCACAGTCTCAAGGGTTATAGTATAAGCTATCTCAATCATCTGTATATGATGATCGCCCAGTCCATTATCATCCCGGAACAATCACTACAGTACTATTATACAAGCAATGCTTAGTTTGGGACCGTACAGTTGTTGTTTTCGTCTGGTGATATTAACACAAACGCAATGGGTACATCTGAATGACCTATTACATCTAAATACCATATTATTATTATTATTATAGTACGTATATCTGTGTTAACTATACTTTTTATCTCATATCCAGGATACGCTTAGTTGACGTAAAACCATCCTATTATAGTTCAATGTTAATTGTGTTTTCTCACGGATATTTTATTTTTTTAATTGTAATGAAGAATGTTTGACGTCATTATGTGGCATTGACCCTACAGTTAACCAATTATATTTTTGTGGACTACGTAGATAATTGTTTAAAAGAAGAAATCAACTACTATTTCGCTATTAGTAATAATGCCGCCAACTGTGGCCCTCAATGAAAATTGATATTTTATTTTTCGATCAACACTTCAACTGTATGTTCCCTGTATGTTCCCTGTATGTGCTCCATGTATGTTCCTTAGCAACGTTCGGTATTAAGGACACAATTAGCGACACGACGGCCGATTAGCGCAGTTGGTAGTGAACCTGCTTTCTATGCCGAGGGTCCCGGATTCGAATCCTGGTAGGGACAAACTATGTGTGATGAGCACGAATGTTTGTACCCAAGTCATGGATGTTTAATATCTATATAAGTAATATATACTGGGTTCGCCCCCAGTCGGTACGGTACCCATAATACAAGCGTTGCTTAGTGTGGGACCGCATAGTTGGTGTGCTCGTCTGGCGATATTTATTTAATAATATAGACTGGGGGAAATCCAGTAACACCTACCTAGGGCAAATTATGAAAAGGTTGTTAGCAAAATTTGCCCAGTGAGCGGAGCGGTGTGGAGTTATGAATTTTGTTAAACAATTGAAGGGAGGACCACTGCCCTCGGCTTGTCAACTTTCATAATTAAACAAAAAAAAATATCGATAATTGAAGAGGTCAAAAAATCTAGGCTAAACTCCTCTGAGATGTCAGTCGAGAAATCTGTGTGTGTAAATTTTGTTGTTATGTCGTGGGATAGTAAATAATTATGTATATATGTGGTCCAGCCATGCTCACGAAGCTGGACGAGTCGGTGGGGAAGGTGGTCGCGTCGCTGCAGCAGCGCGGACTTCTGGAGAACTCCATTATACTGTTCAGTACTGACAACGGCGGCGCCCCGGCCGGGTTCAACGACAACGCGGGCTCCAACTACCCGTTGCGAGGAGTAAGTGTTTGCAGCAAACACCACGATGGCCAATATTTGTGCCAAGGTTCCGCCGTACGTTTTAACCTTGGAACCGAGTGGATGCAGTGACCACTATAACGCCAACATTCTATGTGTTCAACGTCGCCAACGCTCCAATCCCGCGCCAGCATAATGGTTAATACTAAAATACCTACCAATGCGATCATAATCATTGACACAAATATTGGCCATCGTGAAGTGGAGTCCGTAATGAACGCAAATTTCTCGATTTTCGACTGAATTAGTATCGATACTTTTTCGATTACGCGTGCTTGATTGAGTGACCACAATGGTGCGCTCTTTCGAAAAAAATATAGGTACCTCATAGTTTTCGTGTGTGTTGATAGATTGTTCTATGATCATAGTTCAACCCTCTCCCCAACTCACTTCAAAGTTTATTAATCACGACACCTAATATCATGTTCTGCGCAGGGAATTATTAAGTGGGGATTCTTTAGGATTATTCGCGTCACAAAATCCTTAAGAAATTTATGTTTGTGTGACGCATCGCGTTTTAGTTACATTCAAAAGTGTAGGTACGTAGATTAGTTCTAGTGTGCAGACTTTTACTATGATTTCAGAGGTATTACCCAGATTGATACAACATACTACAGGTTACAGACTGTTATAACGTTTAAACATCGTTTCATGGCCCCAAGTCCGCGCAAGGCCCACAGATATTGTATGGGATATCTGTCAAAAGTGACATTTACTATGCGGTTGCTGTTCGATTATGAATCGATTGTGTTAGCAGACTTGGGACCCAGGTCACACGATTGGCGTTCGTTTATATTATCATGTACCTATTTTAGGTAAAGAACACACCATTTGAGGGTGGCATCCGGGCGGCCGGGCTGCTGTGGAGTCCGTTATTAAAACAGCGGTCCCGGACCGCCAACCAGATGCTGCACATCGTGGACTGGCTTCCGACCTTCTACAGCGCCATCGGAGGCAATAGCAGGCAAGGAATTCAAACACATATTACAAAATTTAAAAAAAGTTTAATTCTATTGACCTTTGGCACTTTGTACAGCAATTGCTTTTCGTGACCAAGAGGTTATGACAAGGTTATTTGCAATCGTAGGGCCCCATATAACTAAGACAGCCCCTAGGGCCCTTCCTAGATTTTAATAGTCTAAACCCTCTTTGGTTCCTCTGATCGACGTAGATTATAAAGACTTACCTGCGTATAGCTGATGCTAGAAAAGTAACTTTTCTGGATTAATATTTAATTGTAAAGAAATAAAATAATAGTTAAATCTATATAGAATATTGCTTTTTTTAAACAGGAGCCCCATGGATTACGGGGCCCTGGGTATTTGTCCAGAGTGGCCAATTAAAAAAGAGGAGCCGGACTTAGGTCAATCACGTGACCTCTGTCAATGAAAGAGAATAGGTACCCGCGTAGCATATTATTGTACTAAGTTAAGATCTGATGTTATGGTTCCAGTGTGTTTAAAAACATTGACGGCGTGGACCAATGGGAGGCGCTGTCCGAGGACCACTGTTCCAAGAGATCCACACTGGTACACAACATAGACGATATATGGGGCAGTGCCTCCATTGCAGTCGGCGAGTGGAAGATCATTAAAGGTAGGTAACTGCGTAACAGTGGCGAAGACTCCATACAACCCGATATTCCTACCGGCTTACCTTTCGAAAAATGACTGCCACACATGGTTTTTATTTCCAAATAATAATGTCACTTTACAGGTATTTAAATATTCTTGTCGGCTTCCCTTTTACAAGAAATGATTCTTCACCACTGCTATATATAATCCTTATATATCCTCGTATATATCAAATAGAACAGATGGAAAAGGCTAGTTGGAGGCGAACGACATATTGACACAAATGATCTTATAATTTTTAAGATTGATATTTCACTCCGCAAAGGCCTTTAAATGAAATGCGACTATGGCTAGGAAGCAATAAAGTGTACTTCAGCTCGCACACTGCTGCATTTTAAAGAATATGATTACGTAACTATGCGCTTCTCTTTTTATCGCGTAACTCTATTGCCATCGCGTTGCGGCCCCAACCGCCGGGGTACAGCGCGCTGTAGTTATTCATCGCAGTAGGATCGACGACTGACGGATGCCCAGCGAGCGGATCGGATGTCTCGTATCTAAACTATATGAGGATCTATGGGTCTGATATTGTAGCGTGGTTGAAACACTATTATATCTAACCGCACTTCCTATTTACCGAAATACCCGGCACACGCATGTAGTTCTTAGTTGTATGCCTTAAAATGAGTTTCAACTCTGTTGAGGTTCTTTCCTGATGTCCCATAAGGTACAAATTACGGTGGTCAATGGGACCACTGGTACGGGCCGAGCGGCCGGAAAGGCACCTACGACCTGGATCTGGTACTCCGGAGCGACGCGGCCACCGCCATCAACCAGATCCACAAAATGCCGGATCGACAACAAATCACTTTCATGAGGTAAGCTGATGTTCATATGTTTCTGTGATACACTATTTGTTTTTCATATTGTATTTGGAATCCCAAAGTATTTTGCCAGTGTCAAGTATATTTTCATGTTTATTTATGCTTCAAATGGCTGCCAAAGGTCTAGCTTTAAAAATAATCTTAAAAAAAACTGTTTTCTTGGGAGTACTTGAAGTCATTTTATCACTTTAGCAAGGGCATAATATTATCATACATCTATGACGTCAGCATCATTCATTCATCAATAATAATGTAATGTCCCTATGATAAATGTGTCCTTCCAGAGAGACTGCGACGGTCACGTGTGGCGAGGACTTGCCGGTGATCGCGTGCGAGCCGCTGAAGGCGCCCTGCCTGTTCAACGTCGGGCTGGACCCCTGCGAACGACGGAACATGGCCAAATTGTAACATATCAATTTATTCTTCATTTTCTTTTTTTTGGTTGGCAATCGGCTACAAAATAGAGCCAATTGTGCCAGGTTCGAGTAATATTTTATGATGGTAACTTTAAGTAGTACTTACCCCTGTGTTAATGATGATTTCGATGGCGATGATAACGATAAAATGAATCCTCTACCTCTTTCAGTATATCTATGAATACTTGACTGACTATAGACATATTGGGAGAACTTGATAATTTAAGTTATACCCATTTTATTGCGAAAAATATTAATATGTTGTGTAGAGGCTTTAGGTATAAGGTGACAACTACTTGAGCTAGTAGATGGGGCGTAGTTTACTGGGCTCACTGCAACAGGTGGTTGTGGGAAATTTCAGAAAATTACATTTTGTAATTTGTCCTGATCTGAACGAGTATTACTCAGTCCATTGTATATGCAAGCAATTATTGGTTTGGCTTTGTGACCATACACTTGATGTTTTTGTATGGCGATATTTATTTGAAACCCTGTGCGGTGTGCCAGGGAGCCGCAGATGTACAGCGCGATGCTGGAGGAGCTGCAGCGCGTGAACCGCACGGCGGTGCCGCCCGGCAACCGGCCGCTCGACCCGCGCGGCGACCCCAAGTACTGGGGCCGCGTCTACGCCAACTTCGGCGACTACGAACCACCGAGCCACACCAAGAGATGCGCTGGTTAACATACTTAGGCGTCGTCCTAACTGGCTAACGATCGTACGAGTAAATCATGCAATTTTGTCGCGCGATGAAAATATTTCCTTTCCTCGCGAGCTTCAAATATACCCTATAGAGATTTACGTATTCAATCTTAAGGTGCGACATAATCGCATCGTTTACTTGTACGATCGTTAGCGAATTAGGGCCACGCCTTAAAGGTTGATTTACATTGATTCAGTAAGTGATGACCGTCTGACATATAGTTAGTTAGTCACGATTTTTACGGTGCAAACACGTAGTTTTTGAAGACGGTAATAGCTGAACAAAGTTTTCCATAGCAGCTGACAGCTGCTAACTACTAAGCCAAAGTTTTTAATATTTTTCGATTTAATATTCCATAAACATTCATGTGATGATATAATTGAATCAGTTTAAATTGTTCGTCTACAGGGAATTTTCTTGTTATTTTGACGGGAAAACGAGACAAACATGTCTGCGACTGACTTCAGTCAGGGTCTGACCGTAGTGCTATCCAAGTATGAGACAGACAACATCGCTGGCTGGTCAGAGCTGCCTAAACGATACACATGACAGTAGCTCAGGATAGTGGTATCATGTCGGCACTAACTTGCCGATGAACTGGCGTCAGTTACTGACTCAATGCAATCCGCCTTAATTTATCTAACATGGTGAAGGAAAAGCACCATTTCCAAATTAAGAGAAGGTTTTAACGCATTAAAATTTGCATTAAAATCATTTTCAGAAGAAAAGGGCTTTACAACCCCATTAGATTGGTTTGGATTTTAATTTTACTCATTGGGGTCATTAGCTTGAAAACTTTAGTTGTAACCGGCGTTACATATCTAGCTAATCTAGGAGATAACAAGAACAAAAATAAATCTGGCTTAATTATTGTAAAGACTGAATATAAGTACGTACCTAGTTAAATTGTCACGAAAAATATGTATTAGTATAGGTATTTATTGTTGAATCTTATTATATTTCGAGAACTAGCAGACTAAGTAAACACCTCTATTTCTAATATAAAATAAAATACTTGCATGAAAAGAAAAAAAAATCCGAGCTGTGTTTTCGACTTTATATTAATTACCTCGTGTTGTTTGTTATTTGCATTTATTAAGTAAATACTAACCAACATAGTAATATGTTTTCGTCCATTTATATCGACTATACAGCGTGCTAAACATTTCCAAAGTAATCTTCGCAAAGATGTCTCCGTGCCTCAAGCACAATCTCTGTCTGAATCGTAACGTTAACACAAGCGTGTTCCATCCTGGTCACACTACATATTTCAATTATAAGAATGACAGAAACAGTATTCTTTCTCGATGACGCTAGGATTATATTTAGGAGTTTCTGCTTACCCAACTGAAATCGTCCGAATCGAACATAATTATAAACGGGTTGCACTCGTAACAGCTGTGCCAAATAATCGTCAGTATAGGAAACTGGGGTTTTAAATAATATTTTAAGTACAACAATTTTGTTATTAATAATGTTAATTGGGTAAATCATGATGTAAAATTACTTTGTTTTATTTTAGTATTAGCTTTACCCTGCCGTTTATGCTTCTTTAGCCACTTCCAACCATCTTGGTGGAGGCCTCCTTTAGCATCTTCTACTTGTCTGTCGGACAACACAAGACCCGCGGCTACGCTCTCCTAAACATTAATAGGAGTTGATTCGACCCCTGAAATCAGTTCTCGTTTATGTCGACCCCTGGAATACAGATATTGACCCCAAGGAGTTGATATCGACATCAACAATTATATATTTTTTATTCCTAATTTCTTTCATATTTATTAGTTATGCATTTGAAATATTTGATAGAAACCGTCGAATGGACCGTTACGAACAAATACATATCAAAGAAAAAAAATATCGAATTGAGTTGCCAATTTTTTATTTTAAGTTTATTAAAATAACTCATTCTCATTTGTGTGGCACTATTCCGAAACATATAATCATGAATGTGTTTTGTCAAGTACCTAAACTTGAAAATGTACAAACCACATTTTATGAATCTAATTATTTTTAGATTTTTTAGGTCTAGCCCCCGTCTTCTTGCCACCCTTCGCCTTCCTCTTGACAGGTGTCTTGTTCTCCACATCAATTGGGTTGTGGCTGCCGCTCAACGGTAACCCATCTTCTACTACCTCATTGGAAAGTATAGCTTCTCTGTACTGCTTTAAGGTTGCATCTTCAAGTACCGGTTTCGGCGAGGGCTGTGGCATGACCTTGCAAACGGTCGCTGAGTTCTGTAGGGTCACCTTCTCCATGGGCCGCAGCACGTCGGCCACGGGGTCCGCCTGGCTGCCTTGCGACAGCGTCTCCTCGATCAGACGATCAACGATATTTATCTCTTCGGTGTGGAAGAATTGTTTCATATCTTCTTTGAGCTTTTCATGGATTACTTGACGCGGTGTTGCCAGACTGAAATTGTATAAATCGATACTTTGCCTTATAATCTACACGCATATTTAACGTGATTCAGAATTGATATACTTACCCTGAATCAAACGCTCATAATTTTTAAAATTATTATTTATAAAATTATGAAAATGGGGGCCCCATAGCACCGTTTATTCTAAGCCAGGGATCCCCAAAGTATTATGAACAAGAGACCCCTTTTCCAAAATGAACTGATATCTCATACCCCCCCCCCCCCCCCCCCATTGGCAAATTATTTTAAAACCTAGTTTTTTTTCTATTGATACAAAATTTTAATATCATTTTGTGCGAACTTGTGCATGCTTGTCGACTTGTTGAGTTTTTTAAAAGTACAACAATGATACTCCCCACTAATATATTAGTCATTCTTATAACAAAACACAACTTATACAGTATCTTGAAAGTTTCAAAAAGAACTTGTGTTAATTAATAGTGGGCGATATCGATCACTTTGGGAATCCCTGTTATTAGCTATGTCGCACCCTCAGAACGATAGGGGCTCAACTCAAAATTATGAATTCAAAATGATGCTTCAAAATTATGGTTTTAATGTATGTTCTATCCGATGAATATTAAAACAAAGGCGTTTTTATGATAGCAAAAGCTTATTATATTTCCGTCTCTTTGACACCGGTACTTTTCGTCCTCCCCGTCCAGTTCGAATGATCTTTGATTGCGATTTCCCAAAAAAAATGATTATAGATTTAAGATTAAGATTTGATTTTAGATTTTAGAGTTGAGCCCCTATCGTTCTGAGGGTGCGCTGTGTGCACTCACTCGGCGTCGGGTCCGGGCTGCACCACGCCGTGCGCCTGCAGCAGGCGCATCAGCTTGCGCGCGTTCACCGGCGAGATCGCGAACTTGTGCGCGAGCTCGCGCGTGCACAGCGCCGCCGCGCCCGACACCCACTCCAGCGTGCGCCGGAATATGCACAGGCACTGCCGCCCCACAAACAACATAAGCCGTACCAATCAGAATCACAATACTTTTTATTCACGTAGACCATTCAGTACAGTACTTATGAACCGTCAAAAGTTACAAAATATTATGCTACCGCTTTACCACCCGTTCCTATGGAGAAGAACGGGCAAGAAACTCCATGGTAGCTCTTTTTTTAAAAAAGATCTTTTACATTTTTGAGCAATACGTTGTTATAGGTATGCGTGAACAATGTAGGAACGGCTAATCAGACATTAGCAGCAGGTCAAAAAAAAAAGTACTAACTATAATGGTGAGTACACATTACTAATAATAATGGTGAGTACACATTACTGGACGCGTCCGAAAGTCGCGGCTACATGCGACTCGCGACCTGTGTATATATGGCCGTCCCAAACAGAAGCGGGTCCAGGGTATGGTTAAGGGAGGGGCATTTCGAATAGAGGCAGGGAGGTTTAGAGCCCGCACCTCTCTTCTTCTTTTACGAAATGAAATGAGATGAAATAAAATGGATATGCAAATGGCCTCACCCACAACTTAGGGGGTATTTTGCCAATGTCAAGTAATGAATAGCAATAAAACATTCAATAAATACACATTATAAATAAAATAATGGATGTGACATGATGATATGAAAATGGCGTGTTCCCCGCACCTCTCTGTTGGTGAGCGGCAGCGCGGCGAGGCGCGTGTCGGTCGGCGCGCGCGTGCGGTCCGCGTCGTGGCACGCGGCGCAGCAGTGCCGCGCCAGCGCCGCGCGCGAGTACGCCGCCGCGCGCCGCACGCCGAAGCACGCCGCGTGCTGCGCCGTGTCGCAGTACCTGCACCCACCACACTACCTCACAACCTGCCTTCTATGACCTTTATAATGTGGTAATATGGGGGTGTTTGGTATTACCACTTTCGTGTACGGTGGATATTATTGCCGTACGGTATATGTATGGTGCACTTAAAGCTGTAGTGTAACAGTCGACCTAGGTACTTGCGTAAGATCGTCGTGAGGAGGTTAGCCAGCCGGACGGGAGCAAAGTAAGATGGTATACAATACTTGGGAAAAGTAGTTTATTGTCTATTCGCAGGCACCACACATAAAACACATATGAAGGAGGAAGTTATTTCGAGCGACAGTTTATAAAGACGAAAAACAGATAGAAAATATAATTAATAAATTAAAACGGAACAGCGGGTAGTCGTATATAAATATTGCGGTAAGTTCGTGCGAACGGTGTCGGATCAAGGTTATGACTAGCGCTTCGTTACAGGGGCTGCGCGGGCGCAGCCCGTCCTACGTCACAGAGAGAACAATAGGATGTTGTAGTAAGCGCCGTTTCCATTGCACGGCCGGCGGCCGGTATGAGACCAAATAATATTTTGTATGTATGTTATGTATATTGTATGTGTGGTGAGGAATGGATTGGGGAAAGGTGGGAAAGTAGCCCACAATAACACCTTAAAGTATTCCACACTATATTCGTTAGATACTCTCGGAATAGGGTGATAATGTAGGTACTAACTGGCATACAATAAGGGCGTGCGTCGGGTCGTTGTCGCGCTTGTTGCACGGGCAGACGATCCGATCGTTGTCCGAAATGCTCTCTTGCACTGACGACGCTGGGCAATAACATAATACCCTCATTTATAACATGCTACCCTCATGAATAGAATTGGGTATTTAAATTTGAAAAAAAAAACACTTACAGTAGTTTTTAAGTATATAAATTGATTATCATTAACTAAGTAGGTACATGGTATAATAATATGCCACGCCGCCACTCTGCAGACGATGACCGAACACTACGTCACGATAGTCATTAATTGTGATCATCAATATAGTTCACTCCGATCATTAGTCGAAGATAATAATCTGTTATCATACTCAACGTTCTCGCTTTTCGGAATAAAAATTTAATACGCTAAATATATATTTAGTACAAAATATGAAGAAAGATGAACTAGGTACACCCTCATGTTTCTAAATGCACGCTTCCTTCCGATCCTATCCTATTTATCGGACGTCCCAAATTAGGATTTACACATTATCCTATTATTAAGATTGGATAGGAAGATGTGAAGCCTGTCTGAAACCTCTGAATTAAAACTAATAGCTATTAGTGCATACTGCTATCAAAAAAAAAATAAGCAACTTACAATCAAAATCTTCTCGTTCGTTTAGCGACATTACAGGGGCGTTTTGTGACGGCTGAAAAAAAATTGTTTATAACTCGCATACTTATATCCAGTACATAAATAAATACTTACTCTCGACAAAATAGTGGAAACAGCTTTTTGAAGTGAAATTAATGAAAACAGATCCACAACATGGACAATTATTACAACATGGATTTCTTAAATTCTTAAATCCGCCACATCATCTTAGTATGCTAAATGTTACCCGGGCTATGAGCTATAACCATGCCGAATTTTATCGAAATCCGTCTAATTGTTTTCCATATTCCTAAAATGGCCTTTTCATGCAAATAATAGATAGCCCGTGGTATTGTATCGTGTACTTACGATGACCTCATGACTGGAATCCATGCTTTTCTTGATGTAGGTTCGGAGCGTGAGGCTGTGGTACGGCGTCTGAACTGTACCCAAGTGGACTGAATCACTCTGGGTCGGTTCGAAATGCTCCTCAAACTCATCGCCTGGCATGAAGCCTGGGGCTTGGTAGCCTTCCGGCGCGTCTAGGTAAAAGCTCGATAGTAAACAAAGACTTAGGTAGGAACAGAAATATAACATGCACCATAATTCTTTAAGGAATATTTGTACTAAATTATGGAGAGGTAAAGGTCGTGAGTTTGGATGTAGAGGGTAATCTCCGGAACTACTGATCCGATTATGAAAATTATTTCGCTGATAAACATTATCCTTGAGTGCTGTAGGTATTGAGTTACCGCGGTTGGATCCGAGGCCAGAAGCTGGTTTGGAAATAGTTTTCTGACTACCAATAAATATGAATAATGTGTCAGCAACTCACGCGGTGGATGCAACCTACTACTGCGAGACCCTTTAACTGATGAACTATGTATGGAAAGAAGTAATCGTTCATATTTACCTACATTTTTTGCATTCAGTGTAAAATGTAAATGAACTCACACGTAAACGCACTACTGACCAAATATGCTATTCTGATATCACATTTGCAAATTCACGTATGAATCCGCGGAGAGAATATATACTCGGAAATTTTGTCAGTGTTCATAAAATTAGCTAGGTCTACACTAGCGCGCCTTCGTATTCGAACCCCGCCACATCGTGAGTGTCTTTCGAGATGACTTGCTATTTATAATGTGTATTTATTGAATGTGTTATTGCATATAATTACTTGGTATTGATAAAATTTTATTTTGTAAAGAAAGAAGAAGCGATGACTTGCGAGGTGATTTACATTTTCAGAATAGCACTGCTGTAAGTACCTACATTGACTGAAAATTTGAAAAATTTGAGGGTATAGTCTTTACCATCGTTATAATACAACCGCAAGCTTATGTCACAGGACTTGGGCATCTCGGTCTGGCACGCCTGTAGGATGACCACGCACGCTTTGATCAAATGCACAGTCTTCTCCTTGACTTTCTCGAACGTATACTTCGTAGTATGCGTTCGACTGTCGCGCAACTTGGAGTGCACGTTCAGCGACACCGCGTCGGGCGTGTATTCGTACTCGAATATATGGTACTCGATTAGATTCTCTACTTTACACTCGGTGTCGTAAAAACATAGTATCAGTTTTTCGAGCTGAAAATTTGTTTTTAAAATAAACTGTACGTCAAGTGCGAGATTATTCGTAAGCTAACCGTATACTTTATAGTCTACCGTATTTAGACATTTTGTATGGAGAATTAAAAGTTTTACATACCGTCCGCTAGAGGCGCTTTTCAATTCTCCATACAAAATGTGTAAATACGGTAGACTATAAAGTATACAATTAGCTCACACTTGACGTGCTGTACTCAAATCTGCTTAAGTAGGTATATGGCTTGTGTATGGGAAATCTGTAATAGTGTCAATAACGATATGCCAATGCCAGTCGATTATGACTCGATCGTATTCATGTGCGGATACAGGTTTTCGTTTAGGGGAAAAAAATAATTTGTGGAGCCCTCCAAAAAAAATCCCGCACTAAGTAACGCTTGCATTATGGCTACCGTACAATTTGCTGAGGGCGAACTCAATATATAATACTCGTACCTATATAATAAACTTCCCTGACTTGGGTACAAACATTCGTGCTTATCACACATAGATTGTCCCTACCAGGATTCGAACCCGGGATCCTCGGTGCAGTTAGCGGGGACACTACCAACTGCGCTAATCAGTCTGTCCTCGTTTTTCTTATAGGTCTCTGTTAGGCGGTTGATTTATAGATAAGTAGGTACTTACAAATTTCTTGTCAAACGCCTCAAAAGCCTGAGTCAGCGCCGTGCTAACAAACTGTGCAAGTTCATCTCTACAATTCTTCTTCAATATATTCAACTTCACACCCCCAAATCTCTCAGTAGTGTAACTGTCGCCAGGAAACACGTCCTTCAGGTATGTTATTGTGCTGACTGCGACGACCGTCAACTGCTTCATAAATGTAACCGAACTCGTGTAGTTTTCTGTCACTTGACGGGGAAAAACGTTCACCCAGTCCGATACATCCTATTGAACACAGATATTGTTGATACAAAATGTTTTTGGCAATAAATACACGCCCATAGATTTTTGCTACTTATAATTAAAAATAACTATGTTCTCACTTGTGATGTTGCGTATGTAGACATTATTTAACAATCCTGTCGATGTTTACTCTAAAAAATACGCAGATGTTTCTATTTATTTTTTCAATTTCAATGGAAAGCTTTAAACGTTCCCGCCTGTATAAGTCACACAGAGAAGGAATTCCCGCCCTTCAGATGACGCATGCATGCATTTCTTTTTTTTTAGGTTGACAACCGGCTACAAAATAGTGCAAATTTGCCAGTGTTGAGTATTTCTTGATAATTTTAATAAAATTATAAATACTCCTGTTGATAATAATCATGTTGATGATGAAATAAAACCCCTACTCCTATTAGTAATGCTTTGGATATATTACCGAAATTTTACTAGACATTTATGGTTAACTTGAAAAGTCAAGTTATACTATTTTATTTCAATTTCCTTCACTCGTGCACGTTTTTGAATACATAAAATGATACATATACAAGAAACCAACAAGGTAAGATTATTCGTAGACAAATACATATTTTAGGGAAATAAAATAAAATTGACAACTCACGGTTCAACGTACCGTCAAAACCCAACCTTAAAATAAGGAGAGGGGGAACTTCGACCGTAGTCTAAGCTTCGACCAAAGACTTTTTGTGGCTTCGATCCGATCAATGCAAAATAGTTCTACGGCGTAAATAGAGCACACACACGGAGTAGGTAACAAATCTACCTCAGATTAAAAACCCGTAGATAATATAGATATATAAATATAGCGATAACAAATTCAGTTTTGTGGTTTTAATCGTGGTTTATCCATATGTTTTATATCGGGGTGTTATCATTATGATTTTATCTTAGTTGAGCATTGAGCCAAAACGAGTAAAAGAGCCATAAATTTAATTCTAATTTCAAAAAAAAATACATTAATTTCATTTAAAACAAATGATCTGACGTGACAACGTACAAAACATTTTGAATAGTTTATAGTAAAAATATATTTTGATATTATAATTATCCAAAATGTTGTGTCCTGAGAGTTATCAGGTGCAAAATGAAACATCACCTAAAGAAGAAGACGCTTGTAGGAAGAAAATCAGTAAGGTGCCTGGTGAGGGTACCACCAGTTTGGAGCTTAATTCATACAAAAATCCTAAAACCTGGAAGAAATCTATAACTAACTTCTTTCGGAATCAACTTAGATCCACCAAATCTAATGACGTAAGCTGTTCTTTAATATATAATCTGGCTGTACATTCATATTACTGCTTCTTGTTTTAAATCGTACATATGTTATTTTGTAGGGAGATGGACCATCTGCAAGTAACGAACAATTTGAAGAAAAAGAAATGAGTCCAGAACAAAAATGGCAATCCCTCGGAAAAGTTTTTAAACGCCAAAGTTTCGCTGAACACTGGAGAAAGTCACCGAATCAACAAGGAGAGTGCTCGTCCCACAGCAAACGTTTCGGTGTCAGAAAAGTTATTTCAAGTTATTTCGGCAAATCACAGAAATCTGTATCAGTGTCAAATGAAAAATGAAATTATCGTAAATAAATGATGTTTTTTAGTAAATAGTTACATTATTGGCTATCAAAAATAATATGTAACCAGTAACTGAATTTATTAGGTTGAAGTGAGGCTTCAATAATTTTTCTATTACCGCATTACCTGCGAAAGCGTGTTCAATCTACGTATTAGTGTCATTGAGGCATTGTAGACAGAACGCATCAGAAATACAAATTTATGCAAATATAAATGTACTAGTTTTGGCATGTGTAGATAAATCTCAAACGACAGACATATCTGCAATCTGCATATGTATTCTCAGTTTTATCTAACTATGAATTCGTTCGGAAATAAAATGACAACAATGACAATGACATTTCTTTCTACACCTAATCAAAGACAAACTATATATTGGTGAAGTGTTAATTTCTACTTCTTTTTGTGACCATTTGTATATTATTTACAATTTAATGCTTTATTTTACTAGTATATCATCGCATTATTTTTTAATATCGATAGTTTCGTTTATATAGTTCAAATGTATGGTTTTAAGTGTGCCATCGGCCTTGAATATAGTGATAAAAAAAATCTAATGTCAGCATAGCAACAGCACTTCGATACTTACTATTCCTATTTTTAAAGGGATATCGTTTATTGTATGCAGATTGGGTGAATGTATAGGGTGAGTATTTTGATTTATGATTGAATCGTCAGTTGGTATTTGCGGCGACTGTGCTTGAAACTATTGTCTTATTAGGTATATCTTTGTTTGCCTTCCATATAGGGCAAAGCACCCATTTACTGGTATTTCTTGACTACATTTATTTTATGCATGTTAGTTACATTTTAAATAAGTTATAAATCTTAGTCATACCTGCTCATTAAATTACTTAGCTAAGCTACAAGCTGAAACCTTCAGTAGGCAGTTAGGTAGTTAGAGCTCTTCATTTGTAAATTTTTAATTAAAATTATTTTAAAATTAAGGGCTTTTTATCATTGTATTTATACAATTTAAATTAAGCTTTTGTTAATAATCTAATTAAAGTAACACAGCTTTCATAAAATTAATCAAAATGGGCAGATAATTTGTCAATACTAGAATGCAAACTTTGGCAGCTGTTAATATGTAGCTTCAATTAAATTCAAAATGTATATAACTTTTGAGAATTAAAAAAGAACATAAGTGAGTTACTTTATATAACTATGTCCAGCAATGGACATCTTTCGGCTGATGGATGTAAGTAGATAACGGAGGATAGAGGTATATATTATTGTGATCATGAAACTATACTTAGGTTTAGTCTTTGTCAATTGAATTTAATTTTACCCATGTAAGTTATTAAATAAGGTTTCACTGTTACCAAAATAATTACAAACATATAATAAATTGTAATCCTTTTTATAATGTAACAATTAGACCATGACATTTCACTTGTGGTGCAGTCATTGTCAAAGAATATAGGAAGTATATGTATATTGCAACACTGAATAGGTTAATAAAGTATCATGTGTGTGCATTACAATATGAGATATATTACTCATTCAATGATGAAGTTATCTCAGATAAATATGCAAAGTATCCTTGCCAGTGGCTTTTGGTGCTATTATATCTATCTATATATATAAAACAAAGTTGTGTTAGTTACAACATTTATAACTCAAGAACTGGTGGGCAGATTTTTATGATCTTTGGTTTCTTATATTTGTCTGTGCTACGAATAGCAGAATAATCAATCATGAGAAAAATTCACTAAAAAATAATTTATTTTCTCATACAACATGAAACAAGTATGCGTTGATGACCAAATCCGAAACTATAGGGAATAGCATAAATTGCTTAAAGGACATTTGAGACCGATTTTGATGAAAATGAATACTGCATAGCAAGTTTTTTGAAAATATATTTCCTTTAGATTTGATTTTAAAATCAACAGGCTCAACTCCTGGCATTTGAATAAAAAAATAAAAATAAAATTTCATTATCTGTACTGTACTACTCAATATATAGTTATGTTAGGTACTCACCCAAATTATTTCACCTGTGTCATCCTTATTGTTGGGCAAAGGCTAAATAATTAGTGCATGTGCCTCTGTGTTAAAAAAATATTTCGAATTTGTTTCAGATAATCGAGGATATGTCTGAGCAAATGCTAGGATATGGAAAAAACGCGTGCTAATTTATCAGTAAATCCGTAAGTATCGAAGTGGACCTTTCCAATTACATATTTAATTTAAGATGATTACACGAAGATGGTTCCATCCATCGCTGAACGGGGTGGAAGCAGAACGACTGCTCATGGACTGCGGCCACGATGGAAGCTTCTTAGCCAGACCCAGCATGAGCAATAAAGGAGACTTCACCCTCTCAGTTCGCCGAGTTAGCACAGTCACGCACATTAAAATACAAAACAATGGGGAGTTCCTTGATCTTTACGGTGGCGAGAAGTTTGCTACTCTCTCGGAACTCGTGCAGTATTACATGGATAACCAGTGTCAACTGAGAGAAAAGAACGGTAATATTATCAGGCTGAAGGCGCCGTTCAATTGTGCTGACCCGACTACCGAGCGCTGGTACCACGGACAACTCACCGCAAAAGAAGCGGAAAGAATGATGCTAGAGAACGGCAAGAATGGTTCATTTCTCGTCCGAGAATCCCAGCGACAACCCGGAGACTTCGTACTCTCGGTGCGGACACGCGACCGAGTCACCCATGTCATCATACGCCGACAAGATAATAAATACGATGTGGGTGGCGGCCAGCAATTCGACGATCTAGTCAGTCTAATAGATCACTACAGAAATTTTCCCATGGTCGAAACAACGGGCGAGGTATTGAGGCTAATACAACCATTCAACGCGACGCGCATCCAAGTCCGTCACTTCCACACGAGAGTTAAACAACTTCAGAAAGAAAATGAAGGCCCTATTGAGAGTATGGCATACAAGCAAGGGTTTTGGGAAGAATTCGAAACGCTGCAAATGATGGAGAATCTACAACTGTTTGACAGGATGGAAGGGTCGAAACCGGAGAATATACGGAAGAACAGGTACAAAAATATTATACCGTTTGATCGTACTCGTGTCATACTAAAAGACATACCCCCTGATGCGCCACCGGGCGCAGATTATATAAATGCCAATTATATTCGATGTGATACTACCGATCCCAACTCGGATTCTCAAGATGCCACTAATGGTTGTTATGAAAACGGGCCTGTAGTCATCGCTAAAGAGGGTACTCTTCCAAAAAATAAAGGAAAGCTGTCCCCGAATCATACCAGCACTGCGGCCACCGAAGAAGTACCTTCGAAACAGAACGCTAGTGGAACCAAACTAATTCCACCTTTTGAGCCAAGCGTACTTCGTACAAATCCCAACTACGTCAACACAACGATTCCAAAATCGACGGAGGAAACACAAAATGGTGTTGTGGAACACGTTTACAATAAGACGTACATCGCAACGCAAGGTTGCCTATCGACAACAATATACCAGTTTTGGTCGATGATTTGGCAGGAGGACGTACGTATCATTATCATGACCACTAAAGAGATTGAACGTGGGAAAGTCAAGTGCGAACGTTACTGGCCCGAATTAAACAAAACGGAGAGTTTCAAGAAGTACACAATTTACAACGAATTTGAGACGTCCACGCCCGATTACACATTGAGACGTTTCGTTGTCACGAAAAAGGATGAGCTCAATCCTAAAAGGACAATATACCATTTCCATTTTACAGCGTGGCCGGATCACGGGGTGCCCTCAGAGCCGGGGCGGGTGCTCAACATATTGCTGGACGTGAATCATAGACTACAGCAGATCATGACCGGGACGGATGCGCCCGCACAAGCTGTGGTCTGCGTGCATTGCTCGGCGGGTATCGGAAGAACTGGAACTTTTATAGTTATTGATATGATCTTGGATCAAATAAGGAAAGAGGGATTCGACTGCGAGATCGATGTACATCGGTCGGTTCAAATGGTGCGAGACCAGCGCTCGGGTATGGTACAGAACGAGGCCCAGTACAAGTTTATTTACATGGCCGTTTTGGAGTTCATCGAAACGGAGAAGCAGAGGGTCGGCCTCGGGCCGGAGCCGATCAAGGATTCGCCTTGCGTACGATCGCACGCAGTACCTTTTTTATGAAAGTCGTAAGATCCCAACTCCGGTGTTATCGTAAAAAATCATAATTGATTTAAAATATTCCCCTAACTTTTCGTGTAGGCACTTGCTAGTTAAAATCTGTTCATTACTAGGAACCACTTGTAAGCAAAGTAATTATTATATTTTTGCGAAATATAGTTTAGGTAATTAAAGACTAAAGAAAGCTATTGAAGATATTATATTTTAATGGGTAGGAGCTCTTTTTAATCTGTATCTATGATCTTATGTAATATTACTACAAAACATCATGTTTAAAGGTGCGTGTTAATTCTTCCATTTTATATTTTAAACCAGGTCATGCAGTGTGCAATAGGGGTGCGAGATTTATGACTATTGTTATATATTTAATATTTATTACCTTTGACTCTGGAATGGAATATTAGAATATGTAACATAAGAAATCAATATAATAACTACTCTTAACAAAATTGAAAAGTAGATTGTATATTCTATTATTGCAGCTTACGGCTTCGTGTTATTTAAGTAAGTATATAAAATAAAAAAAATCATTTATTTTTCGGCATATAATGCAAATAAGGAAAGATTCTCGATTATTCATTAGTTTTAGGTGTTATAGAGACTTTTTGCACTAAAAACATAATAGAAGTTAAAATTGTTACTATGGGCAATTTTTTTTTATAGTTGGGTATATGCGTATTATTTATTAATAAAAGTTTTATATTTGTTGAATGGTAACTCCTAATTAGTTAGTTTATGATGTAGATAACATGAAATATTTTTTAAATATGTTTTTAAAGATAATTGTCTATAAAAGAGTGGCAAAAGCAAGTAGTGAGGAGAGAGTGACATCGCGCTCCTTCTTTGTCGCACCCTTGTTACACACTGAACTGTGATTTAGATTTTTTTCTGATCGGAAACGTTAAGTACTTATCTTATATTATTTTCATAATTTCGTTTTTTTTTTAAATATGCATTAAAATAATAGGCTACATGCCTATTATTATTAACTATTATTACTACCCTTTTCATAATTATTGATGTTATGGTATAATATATTTTCGAGCTAATTTCCTAACGTTAAAGGTGCATAGTAATGAAAAATAATATTTATAAGGGGATAGTTATATTTTTTAAATCGCACACAGTGTTACCCGGTACACAGCTACATTTTTTATTAGAGTTTATGGCGATAGCTATGTCCTTGATAAACATAAAATATACTTTTTACGCGGGAAAATACGATGATGTCAAAGGAATAGTTAAAAAAAATAAACGCGAGGAGTCACAGGTATTATCGCCTACCGAATATAAATAATCACATTTCATTTATTTACGGTATTTTGTTGAATAAGTTGCACTGTTTGCCAACTATAGGACTTATATCTACTTATTTTATGTACCTATCTATGACCTGATCATTATTATGTAAGGTATAACAAAAATAGTGTAAAATCAGTAAGTTATACGGATCACGTTGATATATAAAATTATTGTGCAAATTTTTGTTTTTTTTTTAAACATAGCGAACCAGTAGCGTTCGGCCGTGCGCTCAGAACAGGATGTAATTTTTTAAATGCCTAATCATTATTTATTTCTTCTGGAATGTTATCTTTATAAACTGCTGTTAGCCCTGTTAAAATATTTTACACTATTATTGTTACATCTTATATATTATCATGCTGTTTTGAACTATACCTGAGTCAGGGGATTGACTTGGAGTTGATCTCGATTTGCAAGGCGTCTTAATAAGCTAGTGTTATATTTCGAATGTGCTTGTTATGAGTGAGGCTTAATGATTCCTTAGTACAAGTTTGTTGAATGATTATCGATCAACATATTGCGTCTAAGCTAATCAACAACATCTGTTACTTACGAACATTTGCAATGTATTCATTAATCGTCTGTAATCACGCTACCATATTTACTAGATATTTTTTTTGCTGCAACATTTCTATCCCAAAAATCTAGTAGATTTTTGTTAGTAACGTACTAACAAGGTTTGGCTGTTCAGAACGCGAAAAGGTTGACGATATATTATAGCATATTAGTCTTACTATAATGTTATGTACCCTACATCATACTCCTTAGCGGTCGCACTGTATTTGTGCCTTAATTTGTAAAGAGTGTATGAAATTTGGTAAACCGCAATGAATTATTTTGCACGCCATTGTAGATTAAATGTTTTAATTGTTCGCATTGAAAACGTAATTATAGGTACACCATGTAATAGAACCTATTGTACTGTACTATATTACGGGTCTGTACTGTACGTCAAGTGCGAGATTATTTGTAAGTTAACTGTACAGTTTATATTCAACGTATTTAGACACATTGTATGGCAAATTGAAAAGCGCGTCTAGCGGACAGGATTTAAGTTTCAATTCTCCATACAATGTGTCCAAATAAGTAGACTATGAAGTTTATACTTATCTTACAAATAATCTCGCACTGACATCCTGCACGCAGAAAAACGGAAACTATAGCGCCCGTCAAATAAAATGAACAAAGATGGACGATGCCATCTTTGTACATGAATTTGTATGTATGCTATAGGTACAGGACAGATCGTATCACATAAAATGAGCAAAGATAGCGATCTCGGCTCATTTTATATGATACTACCTATACCTATAAAATTGTCTAGGTAACTATCTATTTGACTTAGCGTATATTGAAATGATTAAAAGCATTTTAGTCCATGGACAAATCAGAATAAAATAAATAAGTAGGTTCGAAAGACTTAAGTCGTTGAGTAATCTCGACTTGTAAAAAAAAAGTAATCGGAATAAAAATAAATCTTAATACCTGTATAGTGGTTATCTTGTCAAACCGAAGGTGCTTTTTTATAAAGTATTTGCATGGTGCGTTTTTTTCTTTTTTATTATACTTAATTACACTAGTCTGCTTATAAAATATGAGTACCGACCAACAAACTAAAATAAGTACAATACTTATTATTTCTTTACGAAATGAAATAAAATGGATATGAATATGGCCTCATCCACTCAGTGGGTATTTTGCCAGTGTCACGTAATACACAGCGTAATGGCTTATTTATTATTATTTTAATGACATCATTATGATAAAACATGATACGAAAGCTATTGGAGACCTTTACATTCTTGTCATACTTACTGACATCTTAGGTCCGTCTCGGCAGACATTTAATTATTTAGATGACATCTAAATAATTATACCTATTTATATAGGTGTTTCTAATACAAATTCGTGGAAAAAGGCCATTAGGGGAAAAAAAATACAAATTCGGGCAGTGACAATTGGGTAGCAATTGGGCAGTAGGTACAGGTAGGTAGGTACTGGTACCATTATTGATGCTAGTATTTTTATTGTGTTAAATCTCGACGACCTGATTAGCGCTGTTAGTAGTGAACATGCTTTGCGCGATGAGCAGGGCTTGTTTGTACCCGAGTCATGGATGTTCAATAACTCTAAGTACCTTGTATATAGGTACTGAGTTCGTCACCAGTCCATTGTACGGTACCCATAATACACGCGTTGCTTAGTGTGGGACCGTATAGTCGGAGTGTTCATATGGCGATATTATTATTATTATAAATGCCTACTAATTCTAAATTTTCGAAATTCTCTTATATCTATCAAGTCGGAGAGAAAGAATGGGGTCGCGCTCTTAAAAGTTATCTGTAGTAAATGCGCTCACTTATGGCGTGACGTCACGGCGCAGCAGCTTTGTACAGTTTTAAGTTTTTCTGAATGGAAATGTCGGTATTTTTATAAATTGTATACTAAGCGTCAACCCAATTTTACTTTCTGGCTTATAATAAACTACAATATTTTGTAGAAGCTGTACGGCAATAATTATATTATAATTAATTTAAAAAAAAACGATACAAGTTAGTAATTGTTTTACAACGATCGTAAAAACGCACATTTTGATTATTCTGTATATATATATATATATAGCTTGCCTTCGTCGGAGGCATTGTTGAGCGTACCTTTTTTTACGTGAAGAAATCCTCATAGATACCTGAATACCCCGGGTTATGTCGGACTCCTACCGACTCAAGACCCACGGTGGTCCTCCTCCCGCCTTGTGGGGGGAGGAGCGCACGAGAACGCTTTGCGCACTCGTCTCCGACAAATACCAACCACCTAAATCAACATGTAGTAATAGCAGAAGCAATATAAATATCTACTGCTCGAACTTTGCACAAAATTAATTTAAGGTAAACCTACCTTATTGTAGGTAGGTATAGATCTCTATATTTAACTAGTAATTAAATGGTAATAATGTCTAAAAGTACTGTGGTGATTGATAATTTTAGCTTATTTTATGCATAAGTATAAAATAGAAAACAAGCTCATTCGCATAAACCTATGCGCTTGTTTTGTATCATCTCATAAAATCGTTCAGTTTCAGGTAAGTGCCTACATAATATTTGAATGATTTTGAAGAAACTTTTTTTTTAAGCTAAGTTATTATTATAGGTAATAATTATACCTACTCACCCATCACTTGTAAGAAATACTAATTTAACTATCGAACATAAACATCTTTTGCCTGGGCCCCAAGTCTGCTAACACAATCGATTCATAATCGAATAGCAACCACATAGTAACTGTCACTTTTGACAGATATTCCATACAATATCTGTCAAAAGTGACGGTTACTATGCGGTTGCTATTCGATTGTGTTAGCAGACTTGGGGCCCAGGTTTGGTAAAATTTTGCAGTTATATAGATCACTTATGTACCTACCTAAAAATTGGGGATACGTAACTAATAGTAATTCTGACTTCTGTCACACTATATACATAATGTGAAACTGTACATTTTACATAATGATTGTGGTATTAGGAATAACGGTGCAATAATTTGTAGAATCAAAATCTATACCACTTTATTGCCTGGACAGCTGCAGGTCATTCTTGCATGGTAAAACTTTCTAGAGGCTTACGGCCATATACCTGTGCCGTTCAATTGAAAATTTCCTCTTAGGATGAAAGCGCTGGGTGAAGCCCTAAACTAGCGCTTCCACCGTAATAGGGCATTGAGTAAGAGCGTTTACACATTCGATTAAATTCGCAAGCGTATCATACGAGTGTTAAAGTACGAACTTATACGCGCAGAAAATACGCCCAATCTGTAACGGCCCTCCAGTTAGTGAGGCAAATAATAGTAGGTAGGTGCCTACTTATCTGGTGACTGGCGCGGGTGACTATTTAGTTTTCATTTTAAACTAAACAGTCACACGCGCAAGTCACTGTTATTACATGAACTATTGCAAATTTAGAAAGTAAGGCTACATTATTACCTACACGCGTCGGCCGGAAACCGGCTCCTTTACCCCAACCGTCGAATTGAATTGATATAGAAAATAATCCATTTACAATAGCTTTACAAATAATTTTAAACGAAAAATGCATTGTATTGGGATTTTACACTATTTTAGAATTAGTTAAGTTTTATTTACAAATTGTCACTGCTTGAGTGAATCACCTTTTAATGTTGTTGGCATTTTATATTCAAAGAATTATTGCAATTGAAAATGGAAATTATATGTATAAAATTATTACACTATTGCATGAAAGTAGAATGTTTTATTATCTGGATATGATATGTTGTGTTGTATATATCAATAAAATGTGATACTGATTGTATGTTTTGTTTAATTTTCCGTTTCTATTGATAACTATGATGGTTCTCCGGTGATGTGGTACACATACTGTTGCTGAAACTGTGATCAATTCCCATTTGTTACAATAAATGATTCTGAGTCCATCGGCTTACCACAGACATGTTTTTGTGATGAATGCAGCAGTATGATAACAACAATAATAATAGCCCTAAAAATTGTAAGCAAATGACATATTTCCTTGGGTTTGTTGAAATATCTGTCCACAGAACATGCTAATTATCACTGTTCACTTGGATCTCTTCAATGCCATCACTCTCTGTAACCAGAGCCCTCTCAAGGATCACACGGCCCTCTTTGTACCTATCAACAAAGAAAATAATTTAAAATCAGAATACAGTCTCTTTCAATACAACTTAAGTTTCAATGTTTATAACTTTTCAATTATATAAAGTGAGAGGTATAAATGTGAAAATTTAATAATTTAAAAATCAGAATAAATTAGGTGTCATTAGGTCTGTGTGTATAACGGTAAATGCAAGTTATTACATAATAATTTTCTATTTCTGACGGCCTAGACTCCAATGATTTACTTAGGTAAAGATATTTTTCACTCAGAGTAGTTGTTTTAAATTATTCAATTTACTCAGAGTAGTTGTTTTAAATTATTCAATTAAATAAGCAAACTATGGTACCTCTAAAAACAGGTTCCAAACTAAAATATGTGTATAAATGGATTATTTCTGGCCTTATCACTCGTACTATAAGAACAAAGGAGAATCATTCAAAATGTTCGAGTACATTTTTCTCCAAATAAATTCTGTCACCCACCTTTGATTTTCTTCAGTGGCAAATTCATACACCCAGCCAAGCTTTGTCCTGCAGTTCTTGCAGGAGACGTCGCGCACCATGTGTCGTCCTGTGAGCATTACACGATCCTGCACCTCCGAGTAGACGAGATTCACAACTTTGTGGAACAAGAAAGCTCGACCTGGCAATACATTATTAATTCTCATGAAACATTCAAAGCAGGAACTGTAGCTAAAGGTTATTACAACTTACTAAGATATGTAAGTCCTTTTCGCATGATTATAGCTTACTCATACGTTAGTAGATTAAAACTCACTCATACGTACCCGTGGCCCCAGTGAAACGAGTGCTTATTAGCTCAGAACGGTTGGTGAGGTTCACATCACAAGATGCACAAGAGAACAATCTCGTGCCACCAATATGATCCAGAAATATTTTACCCATCTCCTTGAAATGAATTTGCTCTTTGTTTTCAAAACAAACAATCACTGCGTATTCTTTACTGAAGAACTGACGTTCGCTGTTCGTCCTGGCAGTCACTGTCATTCTTTGATTGACATTTGACGTTCATTGCTTTTTTTTTTTTGTTGAATTCGCTCCTTCGAGCAGGCTAAAGTCATTATGACCATACCGCCTCGTCTTACGTAGTTGGTTTTCATAAATGTTATAATATAACAATCATGACGTTCATTGCTTAAAACTGACTTTAACAACATGATTTTAGCTTAAATTTCGTTTAATTTAAGCTTAATTAGCCAAATTGTTACCGAATCAAATCCCATAAAGTTGCCTGTACAGTAACGTAACAAAGAACATGCAAATAATAGCCTTGAAATTAATTGAAAAGGCCAAATAAACCCATACAAAAAAAATTGGCCTGTGTGTGTCTTTGTGTACGCATCACGCGGTAACCACAGCAGATTCAAAATTATTTTATGGGTACTGAGTCAGCTTATCCTTAGCTTCAGATAAGGACACACTCAGCAAGATTTTACTAATTATAGAAATTCCACCTTTGATTTGGGTTTTTTGAACCATCGTGTGGTTATGAAGGAAATCAACTTTATTTGTCAGTTCCCATGGCAACTGTATCATTTCACTTTTACATGAACTATGAATTTTATAAAAAAAAGTAAACACATTTGCGTCCATTATTTTATTATTACAAAATTGAAATATTTATAAATATCACATGACTTGTTATTATGGACGATATAAAAGAAGAGGCTATACACCATACCGCGCTCAAACTCGCCGAAGAAATAAAAAACCTGTCGATTTATAAATCTTTCTATAATGATGTACAGGTAAATATAAATCTGCAGCGTTATATCGGTGAGGCATCACCGGGGTGTGTACTTAATTGCTTTTCTTTTATAATTAGAAACTAGTTTCGTCGCCAAATGTTAAAAAGGAAGATTTCAAGCAGACACTGCAGCAAGCAATGAAAGAAAAAGGCCTTGATACTAAGCTAAGAAACACAGTCTTCCATTGGGTAAGAACCCAGAGTAAACAAAACGTAAGTAATTTGTCAATGCCTAAATGTAAACTTAGTATGGTCCAGAACATCGACATTGCTATTGAATTGTTGAAGTGATTTATACTGTTGGTGCCACATCGCTCTTTACTTCTGTCGAAAAGAGAGGTGGCGGCATCATGGTCGCAATTACCTAGGTAGGTAGCATCCGAATCATCATCACAACACTACAATGAGCCGTAATGTAGTTGTAACGCTCCGATGGAATCATATTCATTTTCTTTATTCCTCACTTTGTAATGGATTACTAGTAGGTATTCCCGTTAGCTCCTCCAACTACGCCAAACTTGTGCTACGAGTAGGCTCACGTGGTTTTTATAAAGGACAAGGTGGGAATCAAACCCAGAACCATTCGGTTACGTTGGCTGACCCTCTACCGGCTACCGTGCTGATTTCTACTTTCAATAAAACAGCCTAGATGATACGTGTGGGGTTTTAGACTACCCCTATCCAAAATCACGTGTATTTTTTGGTAAAAAGGAACATAAAACATTTCAGAATATTATCTTAAAATACAGGTATACTCCTAATTTAATTCTGGATAATTAAGCACCGTGAAAAAAAAGAAGTCCAAACGGACATTGAGGTTGCAGGTTGTTTAAAAATCGCGCATTCAACAAAAAAAAATATACACGTGACACTACACCCTCCCTCCCCCTTGTGATATTTCGTGATTTTTTCTGAACCCTACCTTCCCTTCGAGCTACACTTGATAAATGGATGATAGGAGATATACCTACATTAGTTGCCTACACAATTTGAGTACGTATACGTACGTACGTATACCTGCTCAAAGCGTACATATGACATTTCTATTTTTTTTCTAGAAACTCGACCCTTTGACGTCGCTGGTGAAAGCTAGCGCGCAATGGGAGAAAAGAATACACAAATCACTAAATTCAATGTGCACCGACCTGGAAACGTCGTTAGCGAAAATAAGACTGCAAAGTGAGCAAGAGGAGTTAATGGAAAAGTGGAATGAACTTAGCACTTATAATTTAGGTATGAAGTTATACATAATAATTTCGGTTTTGTACCAACCCACCGGGAAGGTACGATCTTCCAAAGAAAGAACGATAGGTACCTACTTCTGAAGAGTTCTTGACAAGTGACTGTGTATGTGCTCTGAGGTAGGTTCAAGTGGCACCGCCATTTATATTTTATACTAAAAATATTTCTTCTGACCTTCCTAGGACACTTCAGAGCGGCACAGATCCATGACACAAAGAGATTAGTAAACTTTGACTTAGACCATTCAAAACTTAAAAAAAATGGAGAATTAACGGATATTGCGCGAACTCCCCACAGTATCTTTAGTTAAATATTTAAATAAGTAATAAATAACGATGATTTTATAACATGGCCGAAATAAAAAAACTTGAGAGGTGTCAAGGGACACCCGGATGGAACGAAGTTCCTTTATTATTTTTTATTATGTACAAATAAATATTATTTATGTTTAGTTTGTAAGTCAGCGATAGATGTCGCTGGCATGTTTTTGAACTAGGTATCGTTATGTTTTTGGGTTTTATATAGTAAACTATACTTTAATTTGTAAAAAAGCTTACAATAGCTTGTTACAACTTTTCGTCTTAATTTTTTCCGTCTAGCCACCTTTCGCAACGCGCGATAAGGAACTTCGGTCCAAAATACCCACTTATCTACAAAAGGTCAAGTCATTAATAATTTCTTTCAGATTTATCAAAATACCGACCAGTGTACGCACCGAAAGACTTTTTAGAAGTTTTATTAACGTTATCCGGATATGTTCCATACACAAAAGAGTGAGTAAATGCCTTCATGAACATCTCTCATACGATTGGGGAACGGTACTCAATTTTATCTTATTTATTACTTTCAGAGACGAGCCTAAATGGGAGTTTGCACACTTGCCTTTACAAGTGAAGACGCTCGATCAGCTAGTGAGTATTCCCTTAAATATTATCACGTGGAAAATGGCCGGAGCAATCCCTGTCAGCAGAATTATTTTGATCGTATGCCCTGAGCATACCTCTATTTAGTGTAAAGGTCTGGGTTCTTCTGGGTGGGCCTGAAGTAGTTGTTTGGTGTAGCGGAGGGTGTACGCCGAGTGGTCGAACGGGGAGCCGCTGCTGGGCGTGAACTCGCACATGCCGAGCGCAGTGGCGGGCTTCGCGTCGCTGGAGGCGGAGCGCATCAGCCTGGGCGAGCGCGTGGCGGCGCTGGGCTACGCGCCCGTCGTGCAGGAGTACCTCAAGAAGGGCAGCCCGCAGTGCCTCCGCGCCAAGCTCTGGACGCAGGTGCTCGGCTCCGATGTTAAAATGCAAGTGAGTCAGTTTCACAAGACTACTGACATGTAGCAAACGACATGCTTAATTTAAAATATGATCGTAAATCGTAAAGAGCATGATAGCGAATGTTAAGGTGTTAGAAATCTTAGTTAAGAAATTACTTCAGAGATATGGCATTTGGGACGGACAGACGGCGCTTCTACAAAGTCGATAACTTAATAACTTGCGTCGGAGAAGTGAGTGGGAGGTATTGGGGAGGCCAATATATCCAGCTGTGGACGCAATTTGGCTGTGGGATATATGGAACTTTGAGAATAGGAAAATTAGAAACCAAAATAAATAAATAAGTGGTGTAGTGTGAAACGAAATTCGAACCTGTGATTATATGGTGTTAGATCTACATTTTATAAGAAATGGTCTCCGATGCTGAAACAATTGTATAATTGTATCTATGTAGATAAAGTTTAAAATATAATGACGTTATTACGCCAAAACCCAATTTGTAATGGTGACTATATCCACCAACGTTGTTTGCTTGCAGCAAACTACGTATTTCAATCAATTAAAGAAAAGCGTTCTGGAGGTGGACCTCATGATCGACAAGCTGATATTTAAAGACGTGCAGCTGACCGCGTCCAACGACGACCAGTATTTCGTTTTTGAAGATCTTTTGTATCAGGTATTCTAAGTATAATAAAGTTAGTCTGTTACGCCTCTTGGCCATATTGTTGGATTGAGTTGCCTCAAACACATATCGACCCGTTGGGATTTTTGTGCACCCTTATGTGGTGGTCAAACAATCCCGCATTCTCCCACATTGGAGCGCGCATCACGGGTAAACACATTTCGATAAAACTGGGCATGGTGATATAGCCTATTAACCGGGTCCATATATATATATACATACATATATAATATGATTCTTATCATCCCAAAAAACTAAAGTCCACTCTATGAAGACGCGGGAACAGCTGAGTAGTATAATAAACCCCACCCATACATATATTTTTTTTCGGAAGTATTGGTGTCGTATAACCTGTGTCCAGGTGATGCTGTGTTTCTCCCGCGACTGCGAGGTGCTGCAGCAGCTGCAGGGCTACACGGGCAGCGCGCTGTCCGTGCCCATTAAGGGCCGCCACACCGCGCCCGAGAGCGTCACCGTGTTCCCGCCCAGCGGGATCATTCCCTTCCACGGGTTCACCATGTATGGTGAGGAGAACATTTACAGCTTTCATCGAACTTAGGTCCTTAACATCTTAGGAAAAGGGAATACGATAAGTCATGATATGTCACTTTCTAATTGAAATGTTTACTTTAATTTAAGGGTTTAGATTATCCTTTTAGGGAAAGATTTGCTTGTGTTAGAAAATTCTGCTATCCCAAATCCATTGTTGCCATGTTTATTTAGGTACAAGAAATTGAGGGACTAGTCTTCATTTGAGGCTTAAGCTACTTTCTAAGGCAAGGGACAGACTAAAACGTAACCAAAGTACCGCTCGGATCTTTTTTACTCAAGACGCTGAAGTGAAATTCCGCCTCCGAATATCTATCAGATTTGCCCTTCCCTTGGGAGTAATGCATATAAAGGCCAGACTTAGATGAGCAGAATTAAAGATCAATTCTGTGCTCTATGGTATAGGGATTAAGTAAGGAGGTGAAAAGGGCGGCTCTGCATTGATTGAGAGTAGTGACAGTTTCTCTACGCTCCATACCGATAAGGGTCTTGAAGTAGTAGTTTAATTTGAAGTAGAGTAATATCTAGGCGTTTATATGCATTTAAGGAGAAAGGTTGTTGTATTGTGAGTGTGATTTATTTACAGCGACCCCATTTTGTTATCTATACGACGACCCAGTTCAACTGTACTACACGTTCAGAGCTTTCTACATACGGTACTGGCATCGATTGCATTACATATCGACTCATCCACAGGTACGGAACAAATTACCGACCCCTATTATTTAAAGAATTAATTTAAAAACTCATGAGGTAATAATTGTTTTAGGGTATAGTTTCACTGTGCCTTCTATACGAAAGGCTACTGGAAGCGAACGAACCCTTGCTCTGGATACATTTTAGGAATATTAATATTAACCCGTAAGTATTATTAATTATACTTGATTTTTTGATCAATCGATATCATAGGACCGTAAAACGAAACGCAAATGGAACCGTTGCCCAAAGCGCCATCTACAACGAATTTTAATAGTGCCTCTAACTCATCTTGTGTGGGCAAAACAACTAGCGTTACCAGGCGAAAATTACGATTTATTTATAAGTAGCACGAAATGATAAATTCAGAGATTTTTTCAAACAAAGGAGAACGCTCACGGAACTATGGACTCCGTATCAAGTTGCATCAAAATCAATATTAACTTTTCATAGACTACACCCTATCCTGTAATATTCCGGAGTATTTTTTAAACATAATCCTGGATGCCAACTTATTAAGAAACTTCTACTTATTCGGAAAAATGCCTTAGCTGCGAGATACGCCATTTTGTAACAGTTTGATTGACAAAAAAACAACTTGTTTGTTATGGAATACATAACAACGGTGCTAGGCTAATCCAACTTTTATGCCATAAATAAAATTCCTTTTTCGAAACTCACAATCTTTTTGCGAATGGATGTAAAAAAAATAAGAAAAGAGCTACACTGTAGTATGAGCACATGAGTTGGTGACACTGTACAGATATTACAGCTATTTGAATTCATTTCAGCGTAAGAGTTGTCTTCAAATGGCTAATGCGAGCGTTCAGCGGCCACCTACCACCGGACCAACTCCTTTTATTATGGGATGCCATCCTCGGCTACGACTGTCTAGAAATCCTACCATTATTAGCGCTGGCAATCATCAGCTTCAGGAAAGAGAATATATTTCAAGTAAACACACTGCAGAACGTCGACGCGGTCCTAGCGGACTTATCCACTGTATCTGTTATACCACTGTTACAGCTGGCGTTGATGAAGCCCTGAGCGGCTGTTGGGCGTATGTGGTAGAAATGTACGGACTATACGTTAAAGTTATACGGGTAAGCATTTTTTGTGCAGTTTGTCCCTGCCGTGTGCGCTTTGTGGCGCTGTTAGATAAGAAAATATTCTCCTAATATAATATGTTATGGGCTAGCTGATCCCTATTAGATATGAGCAGCTATCTAATGAAGATGTCTGCCATATAAATATACACTTACGTTTCAAAAATATGTCTGCACAAAATTTAAGAGAGATTCTACCATAAAATGCAAATATTCTTTGGAAAACTACCACACACGCACAACACCGGAAGATTGTTGATGTTGTTAATGTTGTTTTTGTATAGAATTTTTATATTAGTCTTTTTTTTAATTTTGTAGACGGAAATCTTTTGCTACGAGAAAAAAGTACAAAGTGTTACCTCATTAAATTTATTTTTTCTTACACACAACACACCAGTTGCCCTGCTCGTAGAATGTGGTCTCTATGGTAAAAGAGGTTTCTTTGCATAGCTCGTCTAGTTCACCTTCTTCGAAGACGTGGTAGTATCTCAGTAGCGTGTTTTCAGGGTTAGATAGTTTATTGTCCGTGACTCGTCTCAACTTCCACGGAACTAATAAGTCCTTATGTTGGAACTGCGTCCTGTTCTCGTGCACGGGTAGGCTGACTCCGCCGACTGTGACCTGGCTCTCGGTGATGGGTGCTGGGGGTTGGTTCTGCTTATTCTTGCAGAGGTAGTTGGATTTGGTCTGGTCTTTTGCCCACACTGTAATCAGTGCACGCCCACCGGCGCGCAATAAACGGTGTATCGTGCTCACAGCTTGTAATCTTCGCGCCTGAAAAAATAAGAATTGAGATGAAGACGTTGGTAGTTCCCCATCCCGGACTGGGACAGCGTAAATGTCCCTTCGCTTTGTGGGAACGGGCCTGCTCAAAAGTTGGATATTAAAAAAGTTAAATGTTGTTACTTTATATTGAAATTGGGCCAATGTCGACTCACGTCTTTGTAAATAACAAAGTAAAGATTGCGTTTTAACGAAGGCAAAATAAAATGACAAAAGAGTTAGATACATAGAAACAGCAGTGATAGCCATGTTGGCAGAATGCTTGCCTCGGTAACGAGGATGTCTGGGACTTCTGGATTTCATTATCGAATCTTATTTTGAACCATGATTAACACTTGCTAAACGGTCAAGGAAACCTGCATATCTAAGATAACCCCCCGAAAGACGTGTGAAGTCCACCAACCCGTATTGGGCCAGCATGTTGGACAAGGGCCTAATCCCCCTCGCATGCATGGAAGTCCCGTGCCCAAAAGTGCGACATTAAAAAAATACTAGTATTTTTATGAGATACTTACTTTGCTGCTAAAATGATGTATAACAGCTATGCATATGATAACATCGGCACAGGCATCCTTGAGTCCAGCCTGCAGCAGGTCCAGTCGGACGCAGTCTGCGCTACCTACTGCGCTAATGTGGCTCTTGCACTCTGATAGCAGACCAGCGCTTCTCTCGCCAGCTATCTGTAATTAAATAATATTGTGAAGAATAATGGAGATATGAGATGGACTGAAAAGCAGCAAAGCATTGTATGTAACCAAGAGGAAACCCTTTTCAATAGATCTTACTAACGTTATGTCTGGTTTAAATAATCTTTCTCAAATTCGCGTGGGACCACACCACATGGGTTTAAAGCTGTCAAATAAAATGTCGTAAGTATATTCATCAGAGCTAAAATGTGATCGGAGAAGCACCGTTTACACTCTTCAATCAACCAAAATATGCCCCAAGGAAACCATACCATACAAAAGGTGGGCAGAAAGCGAGCAGCGGGACTAAGGGTTCTCCATGCAATTAACCTGTACAATATCGCTCCTCTTGTATATATTCTTGCCGTTGCCGCAGCCCAGGTCGAGCAGCACGCTCCCGGCCGGCGCGCTGCGCGTGAACTGCTCCACGCCGGGCCACGGCTTGAATCGCGTCGAGCTGAAGTGACCTGCAATTTGTTCGTACACCTGCGACATAGCACATCGCTATATACATGTATGCTAATACTGGAGGGGTGGGGGGGGGGATTCTAAAGCCCTAAATAACTAGCCATGGGAGCGTTCCAGTATTACGTAACGAAAGGGTAAAGAAAACGTTACGGCGCGTTACATGGGGGGAGGGGGCTCTGACTGATTAATTGATAATAGCAGGGGAAGGTCAATATAGTTCTATGCACATCCCTAGCATAGAGAGATATGGTTCTATACCAAATGTATTGTACAAACTCACTTAACCAACTTTCATTTAAACCTAGTTAACAGACTCACACCATATACCAGTGAGAGTTACCTGCATTAACTATGGCTACTAAACAATATTATTATAGGAATAAACTTACAAAGATAATTTAAATTTCCATGGTGGGTAAGCAAATTTTCTAGGAAATTACGCTCTTACCAACAGTAAGGACTTAAAATATCTAATTACCTGATGCACATGCAATTCTTCGAGATTAGACGCCAATGTTTCCTCCAAATCATCGGGAGATGCCTTCGCTGCACTGTCGCAGAGTGCTCTGTAGATGCATTTGCAAGGCCCGCTCCTGGTCCATCGAAACGTGAGCGATATCCTCGTATTCCTCGGGACCGTGTCACTGGTGATCACTCTCACTAGTCTCTGAGTGTCATCAGGTACAGTATGCTCCTCAATGACCGGGTCATACGTACGGGGCTGTATTCCGTGTTGCCAGTCATATCTAAGAAAACCATTGACATACTTATAGCTACTTTACATATAACCCGACCAGGATTGTTTTAAAATCCGGCCTCAGAGTCATTTATAACATATTAATTTACTAAAATGTTAACGAATGATGTTAGACATTAAGCTATAAGAGCAGAACTACATTAATGTAGCAAGTGCTTAACATTGCCGTTTTTAATGTCATAATTAAGGCGTATATTGGCATTAACATTTACACTAAAGCTAACCCAGATGTGGCCATAACATAAATAAATCACTGTTATATATAAAAAATAACTATATTTTTTTTATCTTGTAGCATGAAATAATTAGTACCACCATGTTTGGGCAATGTTCTTTATAATGGTTCATGCATTTATATTACTTAGCCCTGTAATAAAGTTGAAAATCACCTGGCCTCATCTTGCATAATAAGCAGCGATCTTGTCTGAACAACAACCGGCACATATTTTCCAGTGTGATGCTTCCAGTCCATAACTACATTGGATCCAAGCGAGAGGGATAATATGGTGCTCCCAAATGGACTGTGCTTGTCCACATGAACTGGTATACCTAGGGATTAAGATATGGGATTAGTTGGCACAATCAATGCCAAAAGTTTACCAAAAGGACATTAAAAAATGTTACCATACAATGCTTCAGGCCCAACCATTGAGTAAAAAAAATATAAACTAACGTACAGCCTATTTAGAATAATATGACCCCACCACTCTGGAAGTTGGGTAAAGAGATCATATTTGGCAATAAGTACCTTGTCCAGGATAATATTTGTTGACAGTCAGCTGATTGGGAACCCCCAGACTGAACCCTTGTTCCCTCATCCTTCTCCAAAGCACATCACACTCTTCTGGTATCTTCTCAGGCAATGGGTCATTTAAATCAACATCATTGGTTCCGTACCTGAACTCATAGCCATAGTGCTTCACTTGACGGTTCTTTAGGCTACTGGAATCAATGTCAGTATTCCAATTGAAGATATTTAAGAATTTATTTTCTTCTTCAATGGTTATGAAGTTATTCAATAATGTCAGCCCTTTAGGGGTCTCATGTGGACATACAACTTCTGTGTTGGGAACTGAAAATTTCACGATATTATATATGGTGATTTTTTTATCAAGTGGAAGAAATTTCTAATCTTTTTTGTAAAGGCATAAGCAATTAACATACTTGCCTTTTTCTACAAAGTTCATATAAAGTGATGTATCGCTTTCGTCCACTTTCGCCATCCCATTAAACTTATTGTAAAACAGTTCGGCATTTGCAGTGGAGTTGAATACTAGAAATGAATGAGTCTCCCCTTTCTCTGCAATGAACTTCGGTACAGGAATGCCCATTGCTTGGTCTTGTATTAGCTTAAGAAGAGTATTTTTTTCCATCCCCGTGGCTTGCCCAACATTACACAGCACTATATTCTAAAAAAATATTTGATTTCAACATCTACGAAGCTAGGAAAATGGTAAATTGATAACATAAGCAGACAACAACATACTGGTCCTGATATGTCCGTGCATAGAACACCTTTAGAACTTTTCAGGCGAGCCGCAAACCTTTTTCTTTTGCGTTCGGCTTTTTTAGGTTCCTCCATTTTATTTAAAACACAACAGGTATCGTTTATTGAAATTATTTGTTCATTGAAAACATGAATAACCTACAAAAATGAGTTTGACTGACTGAATGTGAATGTTAGCCAAATGAATGAATGAAAAGAACTCCGAACCGAACACCACACCAGTGATACCAACCCTACTGTTTTAACAGTAGATTTGCTGTTTTCACATTGATGCCCCTGTTTTCTGTTTCATTCCTAATTTTTACTGTTTTTCAATTAGCGTTCAGGGCCACCTATTACTCTATGCAAATATTTTGTGATAACCACTATATAATAAAACGCATTGACGCTAGATGGTAGTATCTACTGGAAACATGTACACAAATTTAAAAATGCAGACGGGTCTCAAACATTTCCCACATTGTGTGAATTGGTGAAGAAACTTTTGTGCCTACCACATAGCAGCGCCACCACAGAAAGATTATTTTCAGCTATAAATATTATGAAAACTAAATTACGCAACAGAATTGATTGAACACTAAATCCGAAATAACCGAGTGCTACTCATTTTAAGCCACAGAAAGGCAAATGAAGAAATTTAACAAAAATATGTATGAATTTAAAAAAGAAAATGAGTCTGAAAATAGAAATTGAGGATGAAAGTAGAAAATAATTTTACTTTGATTTTTGTTTTATATTATTTTGTGATCAATATTATAATATAACAATGCATGTGAGTCCTGGTAACTAATAAAAGTGGGTAATTGTTTTAATTATATGAGGAAAGTATGAAATCTGCCTTTTTTTACTTTACCTACCGTTTTCTCCTGTTTTTTTATTGGTGAGCTGCTGTTTTTCAGTTCCTCGGGGTTGGCAACACTGCACCACACCACGTTTCTCTATACGAAATTTCAGTTTAGACTTTAGGAATAGAGCAAGTACTTTAGTACTAATTAAACAAATATAAGTGTTTCGGTAGATGGATGGGTGGAAAACAAAAAAATCAAGGTTTATCTGATATCCTAATAAAATTCAGAGAAATTAATTTTCGTCTGCATCCTGAACACCAGCCTAAAATCCATTAATTCGTGCCAAAAAATACAGAAATGACATTTAATTTATTTGATGGATGAATGAATGTCTGAGTTAGTAAAAATATTTCATTTCGTAAAGAAAGAAGAAGATTAAAAGCCCAAAAAACACCTAAATAGAATACTCAATCATCTACGCTCGTATTTGTACATAATAGACTTAATGGCATAAATGGGCGCTCAAAAGAAGGTAAGAAAAGTCATACAAAACTTGTTTCATACTATTTATAACTTATTAAAAAATATATCTACTTTTCCAGGATATTCGCAAAAGAAAAAGTCGACACGTTATCTGCATGGCATCCGATTTCTTCTATCCCAACACAGGTGGTGTAGAAGAGCACATTTACAATTTGTCACAATGTCTGATCAAAAGGGGCCATAAAGTTATTATCATAACACACTCATATGGCCAGCGTGTGGGTATCAGATATCTCACCAGTGGGCTGAAAGTGTACTACCTTCCTATAAGAGTATTTTACGCTCAATGTGCCCTGCCAACAATGATTTGCAACATAGCTTTGATAAGATACATATTAATCCGAGAACAAGTGGAAATAGTTCATGGTCACTCTGCATTTAGTGTATTATGTCATGAAGTCTCAATAATAGGGAAGCTAATGGACTTAAAAACAGTGTTCACAGACCACAGCTTATTTGGGTTTGCAGATATGTCTGCAGTCCTCACAAATAAGTACCTACAGATGTGTCTATGCGAATGTGACCATTGTATATGTGTATCACACACCGGGAAAGAGAACACAGTCCTCAGAGCTAAAGTAAAAGCACATAAGGTGTCTGTCATTCCAAATGCAGTTGATGCATACAGTTTCACTCCAGATCCTAGTAAAAGGAATCCTAATTTGATAACAATAGTTATTGTGTCAAGATTGGTGTACAGGAAAGGTGTTGATTTGATGGCTGCAGTAATAGCAGATATGTGTCCACGCTATCCACACCTTAGATTCATAATTGGAGGCGATGGCCCTAAGATGTGGCTGTTGCAGGAAGTTCGAGAAAACAAAGGATTTCAACATTGTGTGACTTTACTGGGCAGCCTGAAGCATTCTGAAGTACGAAATGTTTTAGTTAAAGGAGACATATTTTTAAACACATCATTGACTGAAGCATATTGTATGGCTATAGTGGAGGCAGCCTCATGTGGTCTGAAGGTTGTTTCAACTAAAGTTGGTGGGATACCTGAAGTATTACCTGACAGCATGATTTATTTAACAGAGCCCAATGTAAGCAGTTTAGTTGAAGGTATTGAAAAAGCTATCAAGGATTTAGAGATAGGCAATATGCTATGCCCCTTTGAATGCAACAGAATGATTAGAAATATGTACAATTGGATGGACATAACAAGAAGAACAGAAATAGTTTATAATAAAATATCAATGAATAAGAACAAGCCCTTAGGATTACAACTACACAGCTACCTCACATGTGGTGTTTGGCCATTTCTATTAGTTATAAGTTTAATGTATTTACTATTGCAACTGACTGAGAAAATATATAAAAGAAAACATATTGATATAGCAAGGGACTTGAAGTTATGATTTACCTCTATTGATAACTTAGAAAGGTTGTGCCTGCCAAAGTATTGTGTAATCTTGAACAAATGAACTAAATGAAGCAAATTTCAAGGATTTTATCGCGTTTATATTATGAATTTTACGTTCCTGACGTTTCGGCTGCTTTACAGCAACCTCCCGTGACCATGGTCGGGAACGTAAAAATCATAATATAAACGCGATAAAATCCTTAAAATTAGTTGTATTTCAATGTGTAGTATTCGTGTAAATATAAGAAATCAATACATGAAGCTATTTATTGCTAAGTATTACAATATTTCATCACAAGCAAATATTTTGTATCTTATTCCATAGTATTAAGTATGCTAGTAGGTTTTATTTGGGATGTTGATCACATTTCAAGAATTAAGTTCTATGAGATTTTCACCAAAGAAACAACATTTATTTTGGAATGATATTTAATAACATAATTAAAATAAAAAAGTGGCTAACTATTATTTAATAGTATGCAATCATTACATTGTTTTTAAAGTTATAATTATGTAGGTTGTATAAATTATTTTTAACATTGTTTTTGTTACACATTAAGTATTATTAAATAGTACTTGAAAACTTTGTTTAAATATTTTTCTACATTCATATAATGGAGGTATTGCGAACATCAATACCTGAACTGACATTATTTAGATAACAATTTTAGATATAAATATTTGTATTACACATCTTGATTGCTGATTCATGCCCTGTAAACAAAAATATTTAATTATTGCAAATAACATTCATTACTTATTAAAAAAGCAATTCTTGGAAATGTATTTTTTTATATTCTGTACATGGCACTATTTTGACGTCATCTGGATTTAGCCTAGAGTGGAGCATGATATCTGTATTCTTATCCATACTGACGTTAGTAGCCGAAAAATTCTACATCTGGTGTAAGGTTGCTGGTAGTTCCACTAGCTGGGTCTCGCATGGCCGACTCACACTTTGCTAGTCCTCGGCGGGTGTTTGGGCTGGACTCCAGACTGTTTGAGCTGCAGCACAATGGATCGCAGGCGCGCCACGTCGCGGCCGCGTTTTGGCCCGAAGTCGCACAGCTCAGCGACACGAGCCCACTCGTTGCCATCCTCGACACTACTCTCAGAGCCTCGAGCCAGGGCTTTTTCGGCATTCCTGGTGGGAGGATGAATTGATGACAAATGTAAAATAGAATGAGTTTAACTCAAATTAGAAATCTAATCTCTCTTATTACTGACAGCTAGAGGATGCTAGTGGCGTCTTAGTTGATAAAGAAAATACCGTTCCCAAATTTGATGACACTTTGGAAGCAGAAGAAAAGTCATACATAACTATAATATGCATATGACAATACAATATATTTAAACATGGTTGTGGTACCCATATTAGTTATTTTAAAATGTAATAAATATGAAATCTCTTTATGGCATAAAACTAAATGGATGTATACAAAACCCGAACATGACAAAATAATTTATATTATACCCTTCACCATTGTTTCCTTTTTGTTAGTAATACCCACTTTTTATAAAATATACTCACTTAGCAGATTCCCTGAGAGCATTGAAAACAAAAGAGATAAAATTAGTTTGTAGTATTTCATCATGCAAATATAGAGGTAGCATACACAAATACTACAGTCTACTATAATATAAGCAAACTAACAACCATACTAATTGCCCTACTGTATATTCAAACATAAATAGCCAGTGAAATATATTAAAATATATATGGTCCTATATTTCAATTTAAATAAATAAATGCAGCTTGCCGCCTGCCTGGGCATAACCATGTTGCCCTAATGCTTCATATAAAATGTATTTCATTCTTACAAAATTGGAACCACCAAACTGATGTTTTTTTTTGTTAAGAGACCAATAAAAGCTCTACCAAATAATATAAAAAAATCACACAAGTTTATAATAAATAAATGTTTCTAATAAACTTAAATACACCACTAGGTTTACAATCAATAATTAACATTTACTAAGAGACTATGTTATACCTATTTGCTGCCTTGGTTTTGGCGATCTGCTCATCATGCGTCTTGTACCAGTCCTCCAACTCCTTCTTGGCTACTTTCAGCATCTCCTCCCTTTTCCGTTCCTCCTCAGCATCTTCAGCATCATCAGAAATGGTAGAAGGATTAAAAAATATATTCTAATTTGGATATGTTTATGATGACTTTGTTAAAAACTCTTGTTATAGCTTTACATAATAGGAAAGTTATACAATCTATGGTGTTATTTTTTATTAACCCTACCCTACATAAATTCCTAAAAAATAAAGTAGTAAATATTTCAATAAAATTTACACTATAGTGCAGTGTATAGCCCCTTTAAGGGTTACAGATGTGATGGTGTTTGGATATATAAATGGGAATGGATCAGACATAAGTGCCACATGCCTCATACTGTTTGATCCTACTACAAAATCGAATCACACGAATTCAAAATGGCCAAGCAGTAGACCTAGACAGATATAACAGATGAATTGGATACCTTTATAAAAGGTATGGTTTTTCATATCTCAGAATAGGTAGGAGTGGATAGAGCCCTGCTCAACTGTGGGACATAAGGAGAATAAGTACCAGCAGGTGAACAACAAAATAATTTTGCATTACATTCATTACATTGCATTCTTCCTACCTTTTTCTTCCAATCTCTGCTTCTGTTCTTCTCTCCACAGCTTTATCTTTTCTGGTTCTTCTCTCTCTTGTCTAAATACTGTTGTTTGGATAGGCTCTTCATCAAGTAGGCCATTGGCATCGAAGGCTGATGCGCTGGGTACTTCTAAAAAGTATTTTAGGACCGTCACCAATTTTTTGCGTAGGTATTTTCCACAAAGGATATGATTTGCTATTGTTGAAATTATTGATTGCATAAAATTATACCAGTATATAAAGACAATAAAATAATGTTCGTAGCTGTGTATGTTCAATTTACCTACCTACAAAATCATCCATGCCATTGGAAGACGAAATAACGGGGGGCGGAGCACTGGTTTCCAACTCATCTTCTAGTCCTGCTAACTGGTCCTGTTCACGTGCTAGAAATTCTGCTGCCGGGTCCACTTCGGGTTGCGCGAAACTATCTCCGAAATCGTCCATGGTTTTTTTAGAGACAGATTTTTAGAAAAGTATGAAAGAAACCCTTTCTTCAATTTAGTTAACGCAATCAAAGACAAGACAACAATGTTATATAGAAGAATGAACTAAACTAAACGTCAATCAATGACTCATGTCAAAAGTTCGCATTCTTTTTTTTTTAATTTATAATGTGTTATTGCTATTATCTTATAAATATAATCTGCTATAAAGTTATAAAGGCGGTCATTCTTGACGCCACAATAATATCTGTACCTTTTATAGGTACCTATTTTTAGATATTTACATGAAAAAAAACAAAAAACTAATAGATACTTATTTAATAGGAAAAATAAACAAATTAAATAAATTAATCGGGGCCCCATGAATCCAAGGTATCGACCCCAAACGGCTCAAACAAGTAGCCTCCAGGTAGGCCGCTGTATTATCGCCGCTTCAAATTTTCAGCTTCTGCACCTATTTTTTTAATTTTATTAGCTTATTATTTGAGAAAATTATTTTCCTATTCCTCATAAACCCAATTTTTCGAATGTGCTAGCGTAAAGCGAAACGTCACACTAATTTTTTGAAAAAAAACATTGACAAATGTCAAATAGATACCTAACCTCCAAATTCATGTGATTATTTTTTCTGTTCATGAAGTTTATGTGTATTGTATATTCTTAGAGGAAGGTTTACCGTACGAGTAATTTTGAAATATTAAAACAAAAATGAATTTGTGTTTAAAAACAAAGTATCTACGACCCAATCTCATAGGTTCATTATTTCGTTTCTCAACAACGTCCACAGAAGTCGTTGAACAAAACGAGCAAGTGATTATAGACGATAGCGACGATGCCAGAGCAAGAGAAGCTGAGATTGAAAGCAAAAGAAACATTTCTCGCTTGTCAGCAGCGCATTACAACCTCGTCAATGGCAGACGGTCATACGAGACACCCAGATCCTTGGCACATTTGACTGTGAAATATCACCGGAAAATGTATGGCAAATACGGCAGCGCCAGCGGTGTCAATCCAAGTAAGTTAATTGGATATAAATCATAACTGTTAATATATAGAATCATATTCAGATTTTATAGAATAATAAATCTTCAAAAATGTAAGCAAATTAAATATTTTGGATTTGTTACAATTTTGAGTTATACTTGAGTTTACATATGTATTTAATTATTTATGATTTATGTATAACATCAGGATAGTAATATATTAACATTTTGTACAAACTGGGAATCAAATGCAAATTCAAATGAAAACCTTTCTGTTATAAGGGTGGCACCCTGACCATTAAAATATAAATGTGAGCCAACTTCTAACGAAAGATTAGGCTTAGTTGTAGGTATTGTACTATTGTTTACTAGTAACGTCTTTATCATACAAATATTCTTTAAAAAAACAGGTTTATGCTGGCCCTCAAAACAAGACATTCAAGAGAAATTAGAATATGAAGCTATAGCTTTTCCACACACTATAAAGGAGATGATGGATGCAGCATCACAGGCAAGAAGAGAGGCGCAGCAAAAGATAGAGCTGAGAGATAATGAGATCTTTGCAAAGATGGGTAAACTGGAACAATGGAAGAAGGAACTCAATGATAAGATTGCAAAGAAAACTGCTGACGCTACGAAAGCTAAGGTACACAATATAGCATTACTTTTGTGAACATGTATTTGTTCTGACTCTGATTGAGAATAGTGTACTAAAGGGTAACCCTATGGTATAACAATTAAGCTTTTCAAATATGCGCTTAGATTAATTATATACATTAATTAATTTTAGTATCAACTTTTATTGTTGTCTTTTATGATCCCTTCACTAATGAGGAAATTATCTCTGTCAAATAATTATAAGTATATTTGTTTTATAGGCTAAGAAAGAACGTCTTGTTGAAGAAGTGAGAAGACACTTTGGCTTCAAATTAGACCCTCGCGATGAGAGGTTCCAAGAAATGTTGGTGAAACGTGAGAAAGAACAGAAGAAGGCAGAAAAAGTTGCCAAAAAGGAAGCCAAAGAGAAAATGATGATTGCAAAGTTACAACAACAAAATGTAGAGCTTGAGGCGTCCAAGTAATTAAATCTATAAATAAATTTGAGCTCATCATCAAGTAGCCAGGTATGCCAGGTTTTATTATGTAGCTGGTACCACAGTACTATTACATGGCTCGTATGAACTTTAATATGCTTGTAGCATATTAGTTGTGGATATGGAGAATCATAAAATTGCAAATAAAAGTGTAGAATAATAAATTGTTAACAGTTAATCTGTTTTGTTTGCTTTTGTAGAATTAATTGGAATACTGATGAGATAAAAAGCTATAGACAAACAAATAGTCAAGGTTAAAACAAATTAGTAATTTCGAATTTTGCCCATATTCCATTGATAGCAAGGCGGGGCGTGATGCCTTTGTCTGTAGGCTGAATTATATCTCCTAAACTTATGAACTGAATTGATATCTAGTAACAGTGAGACAGTTTATACTTCTTAGCGATGTGTGATGGAAACACCGATCATAACATATAATAAATATTTTATTCATAAATAAATTAAAAACAAAAAGTCAGTCATCCTCGTCATCGTCCTCGTCGTCCGAGGAGGAGAACGCGTCGCGCGGGTTGATGGCGAGGGTGGAGTTGTGCGCGCTGCGCGACGACACGAGCGTGTCCGAGTCGCTCGCCGCGCTGCTGCTCGGACTGCTGCTGCTCTTGTCGTGCACGCTGCCCTACAAACAAACAAACAAATGAACGCCCAAATGTATATATTCTATCCCCAAATTTATAGACGTTTTATAACTTTATCAGACGTCATATAGTACTGCGAACCTGAGCTTTGCTTTGCACAGTACTATATGACGTTTGTTAAAGTTATAAAACGTCTATAAATTCGAGTGTATAACTATACCAAACGTCATAATGCAATGCACACAACACTCATTTGACAAGGATATTACACACTTAAACATAATGTATTAAGTCTAGTTTTGCGTACTTACTTTTTTCTGGTTTGTCTGAACTGCGATCATCTCCTCCAAAGTATTCGATGTCTCGTTGTGCAAGTTCCTGGTGTCACCTATTTGCCGTTCAATCATTTCCGGTTTCTGCAATACAATAAAAACATTACAGAGCCGCCGCTCAAAGGCTAAAAGTAGACATTACATGGCGAATTCTTCAAATAGACAAGCGTCTATTTCTAAAAAAATGAAGCGGCATTACTCTTATGAAGGCTGAAAGGCTTCCTGGCGACCGAGTTTGCTAACACATTTAAATAGCAATCGAATTAAAAATAGTAACAGTTAGTATTGGAAATATGTCGATGGTGACCCTTACAATGCCATTGCAAATAATGATGAGTCGATTGTACTAGTGGATTGGGACACAGTGGAATTTGGGATGTGTGGAGTGGAGCCTATCAACCACACTTGCATACAAAATAGACGCAATAATCGTCGATTTGGAACAGCGAACACTTTGATCAACACTGCTTGACCATTTTTGTCTAGTATCCTGACTCCTGACAATGGTGTTGTTTTGTCGTTGATATTTTAGGGTATGAATGCAAATACCTTTTGCTAAAGAGTATATAGCCATAGCGTTTCTCCTGCTTTCAGAGGAAGCAATATTCTGTGCTGGGGCGACATTCTGATTATTCATATCATAATACATGAAAAATATGAATTGGACGTTGTGTATACGAACCATATCCATAGGATGTCTGGTCCGCTGCGTGTCTCCGAGTAGATGTGCGGATTTCGTGGTCTTGTTTGGTTTCATGTTGTCGATGAGCGGCGCGTGCGTGCTGTGCGCCTTCTTGGCGGCGCCGGGCCGCCGCTCGCCCTCATCGCTTCCCTGGCTGACTCCCTGGCCGCCTGCCTGGCCGCCTCCCTGGCCGCCTGCCTGGCCGCCGTCCCCGCCCTGGCCACCCCGCTGGCCGCCGCGCTCCGACAGCTCGCCGACCTCGCGGCCCAACTCGCCTGACTCCGTCGCCACCTCTTCTATCGATTTCAATTCCACTAGCTTCTGTTGTATATCGATGCATTGCCTGTGAATACCATGGAACGCTCGATAATCACTGGAATATCTAGATCTAAGAATTGGATGTTGAAGTGGCTGCGGGAATCGAGAGTAAGCAGGAACACGTAAAGTGATAGAAGACGCATACGTTACTGAAACGCTACGTAAAGGATTGTGCTTGAGGTACTGTTGGCGCTGAAAAGATCTAGAATGGGGAGAACAATCCAGAAGTCGTGTAGATCGGCCCTTGAGAAGGTAGACCGATGACATCAGGCGCGTCGCAGGAAGCGTGGGCCATTGATGTGTGGATGTAATTCGAATAGGCATGTGCACGTCTTATGACATATTTATTGGTACCGATATCGTCTCAAAGGGCAGATCGCTCTGGGTAAACATCGATAAACAATCAAACATAGGATGACTGGAAATTGGGCTCAATACAAAAAGTATAGGAGGAAAAAATCAATGAGAACAAAGCTAGCATTATGATAGAGTTGAGTGGTTCACCAACCCGTAGCACTGGTTGTTCTTGATGAACAGGTAGATGTCCTTGAAGGCCTGCTGGATGTAGGAGAGCGTGTTCTGGTCGATGGGCACAGAGCTGGACGAGCCGGAGCTGCTGGAGAGGTCGCATGAACGCGAACTCGCCTCCAACGAATGTTCTGAACCTATGTGAGGATGTCGTGAGCATGAGAACCTATAGAAGCGTGTTTGGAATGTTTATCAAAGTCAGATCAAAACGAAAGTTTGGTCAAGTTGTCTGTATAATAACTAGATAATAATTGCGTGCAGTGATGGCCAAGTTGGTAAAACGCTCGCCTTAGAAATAAGAACCGCAGATACTAACCCGGCCCGCACGTTTGGGATTTCGAGATTTCATGTGCGACTCTTATTTTCAATCGTGATTAATACTTGCTAAACGTTGAAGTAAAACCTGCATATCTGAGAGAACCTAACTAGTTCACGAACGACGTGCGAAGTCCGGCAACCCGCACTGGACTATGGCCTGAGTTTCCCTTACGTTTGGGGCGAGGCCCGTGCCTAGCTGTGGGACATCTAAGGGATTATTATTAAAAGTCACCGGAGGACGCAGTGCCATTGGCCCACAGCGGTATCTGCTGGTGTTTCAACTGCTTCATCTGGTCCACCAGCTGTAAGTTTAGCTCCTCGAGCTGTTGCCGGTGCGATATCTCCTCCTGTAGCTGTTCCTCTAGTATCTCCGAATAGTCCCTGTGTGTTATTGGAAGGCCTTGAGTATTTAACACTAGACTTGTTAAAAGCTAGTTTATGTAATGTTTCTTTATTGCTAATTCTTGAGGGTGGGGTGACGCTTATAGCATTGCTTAGGGAATGCAGAAGACGAGAACGCAGAAGGGTTAGCTTTGGGAAGCCAAGTCCAGGCTTATTTGTCTGACTGAGTTGAAATGTGATGTCACAATGTGTGCTGTGATATGTGTGTGTGTGTGTGCTGTGTGTACTCTACACGGATTACGTAAATAGGTCACAATAGATTCTGTATATATGATACATACTTTTCCTTCTTCACGACAGTAGTCTTCCCAACATATTTTGTGGGTATATTCCTAACGTTAGTCGTCGTCCGGTCTTTTATTACTCCGTTTCTGTTGGGCAAATTGTGATTTAAAATTTCCATCAAATGTACGTACAACCAACATTATTTTAAATGTACCATAGAGATTCTCCATGGCAATGACATTCCGAACGGGCGGTAGAGTCTTTATGACTCCTAACACTACTGTAATTATTAATCAAAATAAAAAAAAACCTCAAATGCTGATACATTTAAGTGATGAAGCACATAATTAGTTCAGATATACTCACTTGACTACGCTATATTTGACTATTCTTGTCTCACTGGAAGAACCACTAACGCTGGATATCCATGAGAACTGAAAAAAACATCATAACTCAAGTATGGACGACAGACGAATAAAATATACTGAGCGTGCGTGGAAGTGTGGGAACTGCGACGAGGTCGCCCGGCAGGGATCGGCTTGCCTGTTGTCATTTACCATTACACTGGGCCTATTAATGGTCCCTTTCAGAAAAGTCAAGTGTATAGTACCCTCAACGGACGGAGGTGCTTAAAAGCTAGGTATATGAATGTAAGAAGCGACCAGACAGGTCCGCCTCTAGCATATCCAGCGCTGAGGTTCAGCCTGGCTCAGGCGCCCTCTATATTAGCATTCCCCTCCTAGTTCTGGTAAATTATAACTATGTTTGTAAATTATTTTGCTGCGCAAAATAATTTCTTAGTCATCGGCACCCAAGATCGAGGTCTCGGCACCCGTTCTCAGCGGGACGGCGGCGCCCCTCATGCAGTACCCGGGTGCCTTGCAGCCCACGCATCATAGCCATCAAAGTGTAAGTTGGTGTTGCCATAGTTGGGTACCCACCTGTCCTCCCACGCCCCGCTCGTTGTCCCTGAGCGCGGCGCGCACCTTGGCCAGCGACTCGCTGCATATGTCGGCGTTGTGCCGCATGTCGAGCACCACCAGCGTCGTGTTCGACGGCAGCATCCTCAGCACTAACGTCGCCGTGGCCTCGGACAGACCGCAGTTTTGAATGTCTAACGCTGCAATCGATCAACAGCCCACTCTTTATAAGCCTGACTCGGAAAATGATATAACACAACTTCTAAAATCAATGATCCGATTGGATAATATCTAATCTTGAACCAATGTCAATAATCCCACCTCTTGACTTTTTTATAATGATTCTAGCTTTGCCTACCCAAACTGATTTATTTCGATATGACCTACCTACCCCTGCGCTGAAGTCTACTCTGAAATAAATCGCATATCGCAAGAGAAACACGTCCATACACCTCATGGGAGCTCCAAGATTCCTCCTGCGACTGTCCACTTTGAGGTCGCTTGAGCCTTGAGCGAGCTGCACCTGCCTAAGGATCAAGCTAGAGCGTGTTTAACACCATTTCGTCCGCTGAACTGTAAAGTTCGATAGACAATATTTCTAAATTCGAAAGAAAGTGAGTCAACAAAGGTTTTAGATATGTGTGGTACCTTTTATCCACAAGTCGTCGGAGAGCACGTCGAGCAGCTTGGCGACGCCGGCGTCGGCGAGCTGGGGGTTGGCGCACACGGTGATGCGGCGCAGGCCCGCCATCGTGTCCAGCTGCGGCAGGCGGTAGCGCAGCGTGTGGCTCCAGTTTTCGCTGTAGCGGTGTATCTTCTGGTACTGCAATAAATATACAATATACAGTGATACACTCTGAAATATCTGGATTCCATGTGCGAATTTTATTTTCAACCATGATTTACACACGCGGTAAGCCGACAGTCCTGCGCCTGATATCTCTCCGGTCGTGTCAGACTGCCGTTCCATCGGACTATGAGAGTGAGCAATGAGTGTGTGAGGGAAGAGAGTGCTACTGTAGTTGCGTGGTACACATTTGTGTATACATTGGTATCTTCTGCTTAGTTAGCTAGTAATTTTTCAGATTGCCGGCCGTAAATTCGGTTAAGAGAACATTATTATGTATTAAATAGCTTAGATGCGCGTTCCACACATCGGTAAACGCCCCATTCAAGCGGCCTCATACGCACTGGAGCCCGTATTACTAATTAGATCTCAACTTTTAGTGCGATTTTGAGTGCACTCCGGGAAATGCCATTGAGTAGAAATTACATTTTAGGAGCGCTGAAGACTTAAGGGGCTTGCCCAAATTGTTATTAGCCAGGCCTGGTTCTATGTGTGGACCTGGAAAAAACCTTAAACACGAGACGGTGAAAAGTGCCTCGATCGGAAAACAGGATATTACTCAGCTATTCAACTGGTGCTTTAGTATTGATATAGCTGAAAGCTCCACCAGTGTCTAATTAAAAGATTCTAAACCCCAAGATGGAAGATAGAAGATACAATTTACCTTAACTAAATCCGCGATATATCCAGCCCCTATCGGCGTGAGATCGCACCCTGACAGGTCGAGGGTGAGGATGTTGGGCAAACACCTGACTGACTTGCAGATCGCCAGGCACCCTGCGTCGCCGATGAGACACCGGGGCAAGTACACGTGTTGCAAAGAATTGTTCGTTAGCAGAGCCTGAAGCGGAATGTACGGCTGATAATTGTGAATGTCCAAGCTACGGCAATATTACGAAGAAAAAGGTGTAATACGACCACAGATATATTAGAGGAGATATGTTATGAAAGCGGTGGGCTTGCGCTCACCTTTAGCCAAAATTACGCTAACATAGAGTTTTCGCCGTCAGTCGACTGCAACTGCACGTCGGTATCGGAGCTCTAACTTTTTTTTTAAATGCCGTGTTATTCCGTGGTTGTGTGCAAAAATACTAGCAGCAAAGTGAACTACGCGAAAGATGGAATCTCATTTCACCAGCCAGTATTAAGTATTTTATTTATTCGTCTTTAAAATCATTAAAAACAACAAATAAAAAAATATTTAATGCCTTTATTATGTTATTTTAGTTTTCATGTAGCACAACGACTTTTTTATATTTGTACAAAATACATGGCTCTTTAAGTACCACCTATGTTCGCTACTGAGTGAATGTACGAGGCAATGGATAGATCGTCTAACGATACTTTGAATAAACTGGTGCGTCGCGTGGTACGGCCGCTGTATGCGGCGACGACGCAGCACGCACCGAATTATTGGCACGCGTGTGTGTGTGAGACTTCGTATTGGTTGGTTTTATGTAATTGCATGTATTTTGTGGCGAGTGGTGGGGAACCAAACGGAGACAGCGAGTTCCCATACATTTTGAACCGCACGGCATATCTCTCGTGATCTGTGAATACGACCCTTGCATCATAACTCTGCAGATGTTTGTTTAAACTTTGCCAGAGAATCAATGATCCTTCAAGTAGAATTACTTTAAGAGTTCCCTATTATTTCAAATGTTCGAAGTTTGATAATTGTATCGTGTAATTTTAACTCCCAATGACACAAAAAATTGGTTTTATTCTCTTGAAAGACAGTAAAAATGTGCTCATATTGGCACGAAACTTCGGCTCTTGCTGGTTCTAATCTAAAATCGCTAAACCACGAAGGCTCACCTCACACAAGGGATTTAGATACGGTATCTTCAAAGGCAGTCCCTCCAAGATCAATGTGGTCAGTAGAGTGGTGTTAGCCAGCAGCTGTGAGGTCGCCTCCACCAAATTGTTTAGCATAAAGTTTGTGAGTATCACGGCCCGTTTGTTGACCGTCTTCGCTAGTCGCTCGCAGTCGATGTGTTCTAATACTGTATGATCGACAAAATACAATTGGATAACCCGATAATTTAAAGACTTAGATTAGCCCAGTTTGTAGTGACCCTGCTTTCATCACCGAGGGTTCGAATTCGGGTAGGGGGGGCTTTGTGTGATGAGAACGAATGCTGTAGGTGGACACCCTTACATGCAGTTCGGCGATAGTCACTCACTAACATACACAGAGTATCAAGTAGCCACATGAACGTTAAACAGAGTACATGACTTTTGGGAACGCATCCATACGCAAACGTTTACTATCTACATGACCGCTAAGCACTCGCTACACCAGCACGTATTTAAGTCGGTTGTGAAGGTAAAGGATTGACAGATACCGAAATGAAAAGTTACCTGTTTTTACTTGATTCCGGCATTTTATGGCAACTGAATGTAGGCTTAAATCGCAGCTAAGAGCGTTAAGAATCGGCGGCCATTCAGTGTACTTGATCCGATCGACGCAGAAGTCCAACACTTTGCCGTTCCCTGAGGGTATCACGTTATTCAGGGGCGTCAAATTCTGCAGCTTGCAACATTTCAAGTAGCACTGTTGGAATATTCGGCTGCTCTTCGGTTCAGTGCCTTTGCCGACCATCCTCGATAAATATGTAAACCATCAAAAATGTCCAACTAAATTACCACCGTGCAAAATGACTCTTCTTATATCCTCAAATATACCGTAAAAAAATGTATTATTGGCTAATAAATAATGATTTTGTTGAATAATTGCTCAAAAACATAGTAAGAGGAGGTTTTAAAATTGGAATAGTTTTGACAGCTACCGCTACATGTTTTCATAAAATTTGAAACAGCCAGAAACTGTGTGATATAAAAGAGGTCATGAATTTGTATTGTTTGACTATGTTTCCATCAGTTGCGTTAAGGTTTACTATGAAACCATCAATATGAAACTACGTCCCGGTATTTTTAGCGTCTCGACCGGCGCGGCTGTAATCGACCCCGCTTTCGACATCGTGATGTTCCTAACATTCACAGCACCGATGCCATCGGTGCACGCAGCTTCTTCCGACATAAGCCTCGTTCGTGTTGTATTTCATCACCAAAAACAATCAAACAGATACAACTAAGTCCTTTTGACGTTGGACGCCACTTGTAAGGTTTTTACGAGGTTTATTATACAACTAGCTGTTGCCCGCGACTTCGTCCGCGTGGTATTTAACAAAAAACCGTTGACAACAGCCTGCTCGCCCATTCTGAGCCCGCGGGACGCATTGCAGGTTGTTGCTATCAAACTTAATCTGGCGCTGCGCTGCAACATTGGTTTGTTTTTTTTTTTCGTGAGATCCTATTTTTTTTTCTAAAATAAAAGTAGCCTAAGTTACTCCTTGTTACATCAGCTATCTGCTAGTGAAAGTCCCGTCAAAATCGGTCCAGCCATTTCAGAGATTACCCGGAACAAACAGACAGACAGACAGACGGACAGACAGACAAAAATTGTAAAAAATGTTGTTTCGGTATAGGTAACGTGTATACATCCAAATGTACTTAGTAAAAAGCGGTTATTTTAATATTACAAACACACTCCAATTTTTTTATATGTATAGATTTGATACATGATGCCCAAATCATTTTGTGTGTGACGGCGGTCACGGGCGAACTATCTAGCCATCCACTGGTACGCGGAGCGCCAAAATGGACGGCGCGTGAGCGTACTGTACTCATTCTACAACGTGAATTTATTCCTCTTGTAGCCATTCGGATGCATTATTAACTACATTGTAAAGGAGTGGAAACCAGTTGATAATAGTATGCTCATTTACTAGAGAGGCGCGCGGGCTCCAAGACTATGTATTATAAACTCTTTTTGGAATTGGATAAGGACGATATTTAACTCCTAGTGAATTTTGTTTCGTGCAATACTCCGTCTATATAAAGTAGGGACCCATTTAAAGGATATTTCTAAATAATAATAACACAGTTATTTTTATAAATTTGTATTTTTGTGACATTATTTACAACACTCCCACCATACGGCTAAGCCACCACATAACTGAATTTATATCAACTATTAATCCGATTTATATTATGTCATTATTATTTGACTTGGTATTTTATAATCAGTATTCAAACTCTACAAAAACTTAATGAATAAACTCGCGCTAAACATTTTTTTTCCAAGCGGCATTTTTACATTGAGTCAGGTTCAACGTAATGCCACCTATGTCGACATTGGTAGGCAACTAAGACGTATTTATATTTGACACTGGAAAAATACCTACAGTTGGTGGGTGTGGGTGAGGCCATATTTTATCTTATTACAATCGTGTATTTAGAAAAAAGCGATTATTTTCAAAAATGTGGACGCCGACTAATTAAAGAAACCAAGTATAATAATGTACATAGTATAAAATCGTAAGGCATGTTCAAACATAAGCGGCAACTATCCGCTACCAGCCGATATTCTCCCGCAGCGTTAATAATTATACCGACGATTCCGCGATGTTTGAACAAGCTCTTCTTACTATAAGATTAAACAAATTAGTAGATACAAAACTCTGCGTCTGTTCCTGGTCCCCAAGGATACCAACGACTCATAATGAAAATGGCATTGCAATTATCAACTTCAGACAGGTAATATATAAAAAATAAACTGTCAAAACAGACAACTACGATGCGATTAATATTCGATTATGAGACGATTATCCAAAAGTCTTGAGGCTCTGGATCTGATTTACCTTCGAGTTCTTCAGTAGCGTCGTCAGTATCAATGACTAATAGGTTTAATCTCGATTTACCTCAGACGATAACATGCCTACCTAATACTTAACGACAATATAATTAATAAACAATACTTTAAATCCCTATAGTAAGGGTGCTCTCCTAGTCACTCGTATTGGCCCCGCATGCGTGACGTAACATCGCGGTATACGCGGGTTATATTATACTCACGTGCGTGTGTTGTATTATATAGAAATATAGTTGGCACGCATGCGGGGGTAAATGCGTGTGGCAGGAAAACACTCTCATAATAATAGCCTAACTGGCAGTATTTAACAAAATAAAATGGTAACATTTTAAGGCACATTTTCGTAGTATTTTTATTATAATAGCAATTTTTTTTAGGTCACTGTATAGTGTCTTTTTTATTACAAAAGTCTCTATGGTATTATTTTAAAATTATAGGTTATGTAGATAAACATGCATATATTTTTATGTCATCGTAATTACTCGTGTAGTCTATGACCCGATCAAAAAAATAAATACCAGCGGTTCCTTTTCATAACATAGTTAATATAAAATAACTAAAAGCGCAAGCGCAGCTTTTATTTTTCTAGATCGGTTATATATTTTTTTAAATATGGATCACTTGGTTAGTATAATTAACTCGACTCAATTTTTACATTAGCCTTACACTGACCACCCGATATACTACCCACCCTACCCAGGGCTAAAAAAAGGGAAGATACTGTTCTGTCTGTTTTGCGTATAGCTCTGTCCCCCTCTGTCAGACGACTCGAGCGTCCGGTCGGATGGCCTGTACAATTTAATAACATTGCCTGTGAAGTCAAGTTACTGTGCGAGGTTAATCTGTGAGGCTATTCGTAGTTCAAATGTTAAAATAGTCTGCTCTGTAAAAATAATAGCTTCGCCTCTTCTAGAGACTCGCTTTTGCTGCGACTCCTCCTTAAGGCCCATTTACACACACCAGTGCAGTGGCAGTGCCGCGTTCAAAATATATTGGTGCGTCCGGCACTGAGACTACAGTATGTAATGTGTGTAGACCTTTAACAATTAATTTTGCTCTGAGCTCAACCCTAGTGGGCATAGCGTGATGATTTGTTACCCGTTCTTTTGAGTTTATCCAATAGAGAAAAACCCTGTAAAGCTAGTCCAGTATCTTTTACAAGATGCTCGAACAAACGAACACATCGACACGAATAATTCTTAGACATATTCAGATGTAAGCGATATTCGCTAGGTACCGCTGTAGCTATCGAAAAATATATAAATAACATCCGCGGCTAGCGAGAAACCACAATACGCGCTGTTTACCTACTAGATTTTCGCTATCCACGGCGTTAACGAATATCTCTTATATCTGAATAGGCTTCAACCACTTTCTGATTGAAAAGGCGTCCAGGTAGCCCTTAGTACATTTTTTAAAATTTATAATGTGATTTGACAGAGCATTATTAAATATTTTTCAGGCACCAATGATGTGATATATCGTAATATTTTTTATTGTTATCTGGTTTTCTTAGTTACGACGGTAGATAGTTATCGCTGGTGTATACTATGTTTGTGTGCACTCTTCGGTCGGACTCGGGCTGTTCCGCGTCGCTCTCGGGCGAGGGGGAGGGGGAGCGGCGGCCGGCCCACTCGCTCTCGGGGTCCGAGAATATGTTCCTGTCTGTTAGCGCATCGTCGTCCATCGCCTCCATGTCTAATTCTTCTGTTGTACAAAAATAAATGCAGAGTTACACACGTGAGACAGTGGATCAAGCAGTCTTTTTACGTAGCGTGTTCGTTTCGTCTCGCTCACACTAATGATTACATAAGCATGCATGACATTGGCAGCATGCTTTCTCGAAGTTTTTACAATAACATTTATGTGGTCCTTAGGTACTTACCGTCGTCGGCGTTGATCTCGACGTTCCAGTCGTTGTCGAACTCGAGCTGCTTGTTGAGGTCGCGCTCGGTGGGCGACTGCACCGCGTCCGTGTCCGCGTCGGTCACGTCATATATCTCCGTCATTTTCATCTGCAAACAAGAATACAGAATGTAACAAAACTATAAAATATCGTTTTAGTTGACGAACGTACTCATGAAACCGAACAAGTTTCTCCAAGGAACATGGGTCGAAATATTGAAATGACATTTTGGAAATAATTGCAAATTTCGATCACCCCTACGGTGTAAATCATGTCTTCGCCCCGCGGTCCCCTCTTCTACCCCTATACGCCCTGCAATTCTCTCGCTTTCATAATTTTATTACAGCATGTATAATATAGGGTATGTGCCTAAGTTTTATTGCATAATTATAAAATTTATATGACTTTATATTCTATCGACACAGTACGCAACTTGTGTGTATTGTGATGATGGATGATCTAAGGCTGTGTCCCCAGTAGGCAAACTGTTAGCGGCCGACTGAGTTAGCGGCGTATCGCCCTTCCATATATTTGAAATGGAGTGTTCACAGTTTGCTAGTTTGCGCTCACTCTACGCAGTTTGCTGTGTTGCGCGCGCCGATTGATTCAGTGAGCGGCCGCCTCACAGCAAAACCGGTTCCAGTCGGCGGCGGCGATATGCTTGTTCGCCGGGCGTAGTGAGTCCGTTTGCCGCAAACTGTCATGTGGACAGTTGACAGTGAAAATTCAGTCGGTCGGTCGACCTAAATAAGCGGCTAACACATAACAGTTTGCTTGCGACGCACGCAAATTGGTCTGAGTTTGCAGCTAACTCGAATTTCAGTTCGCCACAAATTTGCGGCTCACTCAGTCGGCCGCTAACAGTTTGCCTACTGGGGACACAGCCTAATTGGTGATGATAAGCACGTCACACGTGGCGCGCGCATCTCATCATCACATATAGCATCACTATCATGTTTACAAACAACGGAATGCAGTAGCACCGCGCGGCTCGGAGTACTACTCACATGCCGAGCGAAGTTCAATATGCCTTTGTTGATATTTATTATCAATAAACACATTTTAATTGGGATCCATCGAACTAAAGTGTAATCGAACACATGGTCGATAATTAATTGTTGTTTTCTAAATTTGTTGTTTTATTTTGTAGCTAGTGTTCAGAATAAAAATCATGTGGATAGCAGGGTCTATAAGAAACATTATAGTCATAGATGTTCACACGAATTCATAAACGTTGTATAACTTTATCAAACGTTATATGGTACTGCGCACAAGCGTTTTGCTTTGAGCAGTATTTAGCGACGGGGGTATGACTATAACTTTATAGTTATGACTCATAGCTAGATGGTATGTATATGCTTTATTGTAGTGTACCCAGTAGGCTATTCTATAGTTAAAATCCCGTAATAATTGGTTCAGTAGTTTTCGCGCAATGCTCGAACAAACAGAGACACAGATTAGAATTCTAAAAACACTTGGATTTTTTTTAATGTCATACATTACACATAGAGATTACACATAAGAGATTGCAGTTTTTAATAGTAGGTGCAGATTTCTATCAAAATTAAAGAATCCTGAATAGCTTCCTAATTCCTATAAATTTAATTACGCAACGTGGCTGACTCTCATGACTTATGAATTGACGTCATCTTTAGTTCTTATCAAATAAAAAAATAAAAAAGTTATGACATTGATAACGATATCAATAATATTGAACGTTGACGTTATTGTTCTAATCTATGCTGCGTTTATAATATAAAAAAAATACAATAAAACGCACATCATCTACAGATTGATAAATTTAATAGCTAAGTACGTAATTTGGTATTGCAGCAAGCATCTATAAAAAATACCTTTCTCTACTGAATGAATTAACAAAATGAGACAAGACTCCAGCGAAACTACCATTAAATCTACTCAATATTCATGACGACACCGTCCTCACTACATCGGGTAGTACGGAAATAATTCGTATTTTTCCGGGGTCGGGTATTAATGGGATCGTCTTCACACCCTTGTACGGTACCGCTAATACATATGTCGCTTAGTTTGGTACCATTCAGTTATACTCGTGTTGCGAAATTTATTCATTGCTATTAACGTAAATGATGATAAAATAAAACTCGAACGATTGTGATTGTGTTGAAGATAATGAAAAAAAAACGTAAGCCATTGTATTGATAACCCTCGGGTCGCGGCCGATCTGTGCGGGCTTGCCCTAAAGGTATAAACCCACTACACGATAGACTCGCAACGATTTCGCCAATGTATCAGTCCATAGGATAATTACCTTATATCTAATATTTATTTATATATTATTAAATCATGTTATACGCCATACTTCATACGTACTACACGTATATCATTGTTTCGGCCAATATCTATAAATATATTATGTGAGGTTTTAAAGTCAAAATATCATTTTTGATAATGTTCACGGTACAGAACCCTGTGACATTTCTATTCTTGGGTATGATTAGGTCTTGATCTCGCAAAAACGAAGTCCGATAACCAACCTTAGTAGAGACCATGATCACTTTACATTGCTACAATAACCTTATAAGAGTAATATAATTTTAGAGGCAGAATCCAACAGGTGCCTCTAGAATGAAAAAGGGAACTAATGAACAGTAACTTCAGTTAGTAAGCAGTTTCTAACAATGTATTTTTTTATGACGTGGCCGGTGGCCGCAGCGCCGATCTCAGCTCATGTGAAGTCTCCGTATGGGGAGTCCATCGTGCGATGCGCGCGTCACACAGATGCACCACATTGGCTCAGATAACAAGGGTCAAGTATGCGCGTTCTACAGTTAACAATGTTTTATTGTTAGGATGACTATATTTGTAGAAATTCTTAATAAGCAGTAGATATATCGCATGTTTTATCACTCGGACTGAAATGGGCATAATAGATAATTGACCTTTGGCCACCGATGGATAGTAAACAGACTCTCAACTTGTTTAGAAAATGGTTTATATTATACAATTTCTACGGGTTCCGTAATTAGTCCAGGACATTTTACGCCAACGTTAATATCTCAACTTTGTCGCGTTTGAGTGAGTTTTTCTCAAGTGTTATCATCGTGGAGGACCTGCTATAGACTCTCTCTCTCTCTCACTCACCTTATTCTCACCGTCCAAGTAGTAATACGCCAGCAGTGCGTCGTTGTGTGACGTCACGTTGAGAATGTCCGCGAACGTGTCGACATCGTCGTACGGCACTCGGACGTCGCCGTATGAGATGCGGAACTCGCTCGCTCGCCTGGGACCAACAAAAAAAATAATGCAACAGGGAGATAGGTACGTGTTTTGGTGAAGACTGGGGGATGGGGGGTGAAATAAGCGTTTTTTTTTCTTTTTTCAATTATCGAACACTTTCATTATTTACTGGAAAGTGACGCATGCTACATCTAGCGTTAGTGAAAATGTAGCTTGCATGCAATAAGAAGATGAACTTAGTCTCGTCGACGTGTATGTTTTAGATGCTAGTTATTACAGATATCGTTGAGCTTCGAAGTTAAATAGTGTTACATCCAGGATAGGAATAATTATGTACCAACCTAAGATTATTTCTGATCTAAGGTACCTACGTACCAACATTACCAAAACGGCGCGAGAGGTCACTAACCAAGTGACCGGTGGCGTGTGGCATTATCTTTAAAACCTATCACGGGTAGGCACCTATGACGTCAAGCGATACGATTGTTTGTATCAAAACTTGGAAGCCACGCCACGATGTAGATCTTACTATAGGAAACTGAATGCATAAAATGGAGCGTCAATAGCACGGTCGTTCCCACAGATATATTAGAGGAGATATGTTATGAAAGCGGTGGGCTTGCGCTCACCTTTAGCCAAAATTAGGCTAACATAGAGTTTTCGCCGTCAGTCGACTGCAACTGCACGTCGGTATCGGAGCTCTAACTTTTTTTTAAATGCAGTGTTATTCCGTGGTTGTGTGCAAAAATACTAGTAGCAAAGTGAACTACGCGAAAGATGGAATCTCATTTCACCAGCCAGTATTAAGTGTTTTATTTATTCGTCTTTAAAATCATTAAAAACAACAAATCAAAAAATATTTAATGCCTTTATTATGTTATTTTAGTTTTCATGTAGCACAACGACTTTTTTATTTTTGTACAAAATACATGGCTCTTTAAGTACCACCTATGTTCGCTACTGAGTGAATGTACGAGGCAATGGACAGATCGTCTAACGATACATTTAATAAACTGGTGCGTCGCGTGGTACGGCCGCTGTATGCGGCGACGACGCAGCACGCACCGAATTTTGGCACGCGTGTGTGTGTGAGACTTCGTATTGGTTGGTTTTATGTAATTGCATGTGTTTTGTGGCGAGTGGTGGGGAACAAAACGGAGACAGCGAGTTCCCATACATTTTCAACCGCACGGCATATCTCTCGTGATCTGTGGTCGTTCCATACCACCCCTCCCCTCCCCATCCAATTCAGTTCCCTGCTGTCCGAGCGAGATGTCTCAGATTCGGTATCGATTTATCTTTTTAGGTTTCCGTATTAATTATCTATTAAAATTAATGATACAAAAATCAGACTATCGATGTTTTTAAAACATATTTAAAGCCTAATTTGCGGCTTGCATTAATAATCTTATTAGATTATATTCGAATAGACCACCAAACTGAAGGATAATAATGTCATGGATATATGTACTTACATAATTAATCTGATTAAAAATTATATAAGCATAATTTACGTAGACACTTATATATTTTGACACACTTATCTAGATGTTGATTTCTTATATTTATGCGAATATTACACGTTGAAATAAAACTTATTTTGCGATAATATAAGTTTTACTTCAACTTATCTGGATATTACAAAAACATTATTTTTTTGCACAACACGCGGAAAAATTATCGGACAGGATTTACAATAGTTGCGCGCACTAGGCGATAACATATGTAGTAGGTTACATCGAGTTTATAATATATATTCAATGTGGGGTAAGATTTTTTTAAATGCGCACTATTAATTAACATACTTACCTAATAGTTCAAGAAAGAGCATTCAATTTAAAAGTATGTATACAGGTCGTTCCAAAAAGGATATAAGCCGTGAACGAATTTCAGAATTTTGAGAAATAATTGAAAAATTGCTCACACAAAAATACAATTGTCCCTTTATTGTTTTTTTTTAATCGACATTATATATCCAAATTCTGACTTTGACATATCGGCATTCTGAAATTCAACACGACGGAATTTATTAGATTGATGATCAAACTTCGTCATTGTTGATGGGCAATGAACATGAGAAATGGGTTACTCGGATAAGAACCTTTGTTACTTTATCAACAAAATAATGTCAATTCAAACAGCTGTGCCCGCCGGCCGCCAATAATGTATGATAATTAAGAATAATGTCCATTGTTTGCAAATAGGTAGGTAGTAGTTGTAGAGGTCATTATTAATAAATAATAATAATTGGCCGAAATGTATATTAGGCCTCATCCACATAATAACTATAAGTTACAATTGATAAAAGTTTTCGTGCTTTCGTGCATACTTTGATTAATAAAATGACTTCGACTTCGACTGACCTTTGAGGCAAGTCATTGCGCCTCGTAAATTTGACATTTATTTGAAGAACAAGCTACACAAATTGTATTTTTTTACTGTAAGTACTAAATTATAACAAGCGGGCGCTGACATTGCGTCACAGTTTTAATAACTTATGCAGATGTCAACTTTTTTTATGAATTTGTTTTTCTTGTTCCCAATAAATTTATTTGTTCTTAAAATTAATTATAATTACTTTTTAATAGTACTTAAAATAGGAAAATATAGTTATTAATTTAATAGTGATAGTCTTCCACCTCTTTTTTAGGATAATAATTTAATAATCCTCACAATAAAAGTCCAACGAGTGTTTAATCCATTTTAAATAATCCTTCTCAAAACCCACAATTTAATATGACTGAATCATAGATAAAACGTAAAATTTATGTTATGATGAGCTTATTTGTTGTATACTGCGTGATTCAGTAATGGTATACTAAGAAATATTTTTTTTCCCAACATGACACAATAAAATTATGAGCATTTTTTCTTCTAAATGGACCTATCGAAATTCTTTTCTCTTCTCATTGAAAGAAGCGAATGTGAATGTTTAATGCCCTTTCTGAATCGTTCTGTAAAATGCGACAAAAAATATGATTTTTTAATAAAAAAAAATACAATATACTAAAATGGTCAACATTTTAAGCAATATAAATAAGTATATATTTTTTTGTGAAATTATATCTGTCCCAAAGGAATGTGCGCGAACCTGACACACTGTATTCCTCGTGTTAGCAAAATAAATTGTTATTAAAAAACATAGCCGCCTCAAAAGCAACTAAAGGATATTATGTCAGTGACGTCTCAGAACAATTAAATTTACATATAGCTATCGCACAATGGAAAGTCAAGTTTAACTATCGAAGGTCGCTATGATAAGATTAATATTATATGGAGATAATTAAATCCGGCTTTAAGCGTAAATAATGTTTTTAATCCAAAGATTGTATTAGCAAATGTCGTTAAACTCCCACAGAATTATAAAGTAACTACTTTATAATAATCAGTATTAATGTAGAATAGCTCCCAGAAACAAGAAAACAATCAAAACATAAAAAAATATATGATGTATAATTCAATTTGCAGTAGTTTGCTGGTATTGAATAAAAACCAAAGACTAATTCAAAACGGTTAATGTTTTAACTACGATCATGGTCCTCAGATATTGATCGGCTTGTTTCGTAATTTACCACAAATAAAAAGAAGGTACCTAATAATCTTATGGTGCTTGGCTTTAAGAAATTCAAATTAAAGCTTTGTACGTATATCCTACCTTCTATCCAATTGTCTGCCGTCTGTCAGCTCTTTCTTGGCATCTGTTGTGAGTTTATAGTAAATTCTAGCTGCAATCTCTGATTTATCGTGCGTGCTGTACAGGAAACCGTGTAGTTGTTGGAGGAGGCTAAGGCTTATCTTCCATACCGATTTGCTCACCTTCGGAGTGCATGTTACGAATCTGAGAACAAGGGAATAATGAACGTGGGTAAAGATAATATGATAAATATGATGCATGGTCCCAATCAATTAATTTGGTTACACGGAATTTGGATAACCTAATGAGACTTAAAATTTACTCTGCATCGTCAACAATTAATTCTAGGTATACGTAACTAAAACAGGAAGGGCAGCATGCAATTTTATTAATCCCCAGATATTTATCTACTCTACAAAGCGAGGCGGTAATATTAAAGAAAGCAACAAAAGATAACAATAAATATTGCACAAAAAGATCCCCTATCGAAGCACGTCATACACTCCAATAACATAAACAATTGACAAGAACAATAATATTATTGAAGTAATTACTCAATGACTGGTAACAGCGCATGTAGCTCATGTAAATGATGCTAGTAGATATCAAGATTGTTTTCTTACGTTATTTGCCTCTGCTACCTAGACATTGCGTGTTCATAATTGTTTATTCCATAATATAAGGAGAACGGGCATTTCAGATAATATTGTTGCTCCATAAGGCACACAATAGTTTGATGCATACACCGGTAGCATGGTCAATATCACTAATAAATTACAATGTTCCTATGTTTTAGTTATTGTAGATAATCAAAAAATCTTAAATCCGTATTATGTCCTCCGTATATATCCATATATGTATACATTAAATATTATGATAATATCAATCCTGGGTATGTATAATTATAAATTATGAAACACGTTGCTGAACATTTATAAAGATAAATGTTTTGTTGCTAGAAGTTGCAACCATTTCGAAGGATCAGATACAAGCGTAGGCGTAGCACACCCTGTGCTTGTGTGCCAATGTGTATATGGTATCACTCACGAGGATCAACAACAACTCAGGATGTTATAACCATCACGAGATTATTTCACAGTCACATGAAAACACTACTATTTAACAAAGTGTTTTATCAGCAAACATTAAATACTATTTAATATAGATAGCCAGCGCCGGCCTGAGGTCAACATTTAACTTGTCATGACAAACAAATCTGGCAGATAGTAAGGTCACTACAGTTCTATCACACAAAACTCAAAATGAGAATTCAAAAATTTTCATTGCCCATATAGAATGTTAAATAAGATATAATACTTCTTATAAGGTCCAGGGTTAAAGGCTAAAGCAAATCTGTATGGAATAAAGAAGATATCGAATCAGAATATGTACCTATACTGGATGGATGATTGCGATAAGCAGGAACAATTATCAATATTAATCAAGTTTATAAGTATTAATACAATTGTTTGGTAGATATTTGAAAGCAGTGACAGCCAAAATGGTAAAACGCTCGCTTCAAAAACAAGGATCGCATTCCTGGATTTCATGTGCAAATCTCATTTTCAACGATAATTATCATTGGTTTAACGGTCAAGGAAGACTGACCTACACTGGGCCAGCGTGATGAGCTATAGCCCGAGTCCCCCAGGCATTGTCACGAGGCCTTTGTCCAGCAGCGGGACGTTAAATCATCGTAAAATCAGGGACAGTTACAGGGGCGAAGGAGTACCAATGGGTGGAATCCCCCCCCCCCCCCCCGACTCACAACTTAAGTACTTTATTTACCAATTAACGAAATACTGGATCCGCCCTTGCTTGAAATGACTAATATTTATGATACAACTATCGATCGTAGGTCTTATCTATATGAAGATAATTTTGTTTACAATATTAATCGCCCTTGCAAACCTATTGTAAGGAGAACAGCTATCCTGACTTCATGTATGGTAGCTACCCAGGGTAATTATGATATGATATATAGAAAACAAGCTGGGATCGGCTTGATAACCATTCAAGGACTGCATATTAATGCATTTTAACGTAATTATATATTATACAATGGTGCCGATAAGCCTATACAGGGGATTCAGAAAGGGTATACTAAGCATGCGCTTCTTTAGCGCGTAAACGTTTTCAATTCTAAAACGATGTTTTGTTCACCAAAAATCACGATTGTAATTTTATTGGGAACAAAATTATTTCTCTTTTAATTCCCTTTAATTTATCTCTTAATTATTACTCTCTCTGAATCACTGTGTATATCTCAATAATTAAATAGTTTCAGAATTATGACGTTGCAATTACAGTGAACCGAAGCGGTAGATTCAAATTTTTTATCAACCAACCAACATTGACCCAATAATCTGATAGGGAAGTTGAGTAACAGCTGTAGATAAACCTATATTTATAATAACGTGGGATCATAAAGTTTAATACTTATAAAAAAAATACATTTGCGTCAGAGGGGCCGTGCGTGTTAATGTTGTGGAAACATCTGGAAAACTTTAATTGCTATATGACCTTAAGAAGTTTGCAGAATTTCATAAAAACAAAGTCTTGGTGTCATCATTTCCAACCCAACGAACACAGTGACGTCACAAAATCTTCAACCCTCCACCAGCTTGCCCATAAACTATCAAAGACTAACCTAGTCATAATGCTGTTGTGTCGGACACACCTCTTTTTACGCACCAACACATTCCCAGCGACTTTGTATTGCACCGAATGCCTCTCTACTTTATCAGCCACATAGCTAGAAAGCGTTGTGATTATTTTAGTCACAAAAGCAACGTGATATACCATGCCGATTCAGGTATAAAGGAAAACATAATAAACATTTTAGCTTTAAGTAACAAAATTACATCTCGCACAATTTGATACCCCAGAATTCGACACGCTATTACATTGAATATTATTTCATAATTCAAACTGCTTTTGAAATTATTTTTGAATGTGATTAGGGCTTAGAGGTTGTATACTACTAGTCACGTATTTTATGGGCAACCCTTCATACTGTAATCTTAATAGGCGCTGAGTATAACTCATTGTATGACGAAGTAATATTTCTATTGTTGCTATCAAATTTAGTAAAAAAACATAATTTACATGATACGTACCTAACTATTTATATTTCATAAATATTAAAATCAACGCGCTATTAAGAAGCGTCGGTCTACGTAGTAGCTGAAGGACTTATACGTACTCATTTCAACAACTCGACTTGAATTACGTGAACGATAATAAATATAAAGAATAATCATATTCTTTAGATTCTTGCAAAGTTTTTAGAGATTATTTAGGACCTAATATTTATGATGGATTTCATATGGAAAGAAAATAATAAGCACTTAAGTTGTTTGTCAGAATACTAAGAATGAAAAATAAAATTTTATTAGTTAGTGATAATGTAAGGTAAATATTAGGAGCTTGATTAATGATTGAATGAATTGAATACCATAGCCTATTAGACATTGGTCCAAAATCAATGCTACAAGATGTTAAATAGGTACTTACCATACCCCGATTTCTAATTATAAACCATTAGGTTTGTCTCGCAAATATCATGATAATAATCTTTTGTGGACGAAGAAGTTTGGCAAAATTAACAATAATTTAGTGCAATACTCACTTGGTGAATGTAGCATACATTATATCGATCGGAACTCTGTATGGAAGCGTGACTAGTGTGAGGTATCGAACGGCCCTTTGCTGCATCACCCAGTTGACTAAGCCGTTGTTTGCAGAGTCTATGGCGTTTTGGAATATCGTCAACACAGTGTCTGGCAGGTCGTCTACTAATGCGTCCTAAAAATGCACATTTGCATTACTTACTATACGAAGCTGAATAAATGCACGAATTACTAATTCTATAGTATCAATCGCTTCATCTTTATTACCTGGTTGATGACGATTTTAATTGAAGAAAATCATGTTAAAATCAATCATATAGCAAAGGAATAATTTTCCACTCACCTGTCTATGTGTCTTACATTCTTCACACTCCGGGTCGTATTCATAGGGCGTGTCATCTAATACGTCTTGCAGTTGATACGTAGACTGCACAGCGAGACATCTCGTGCACGATATCAAATTATTTCTGTGCAGAAATCTAAGTGCGTCGTCGAATCCCTGTTTGCACATGTTGCTAAGTACCTCGGGTTTTGGCGGAAAGAGAATGCGAGCGAACCTGTTCATATTCTGTTTCGATAGTTCTATACTTGTGTTCGCCAGATTTACCTGTTGATGTTAACATAATTGTAGTGAAAATACTTTAGAATATTTAAAAATAAAACAGTAAAGAATGGGTTCTATTTTGGAAACATATTAATATTGATTGCGATCCGATATTTTTATTACTTGTTAATATTGATCGGCCACAAGGTGAAGGACGGTTAATAGCATGCAAACGAAAGATATAATAGTGGAGTTGGCATTTGAACTTAGCATTTTACTCACGTGAAATAGCTGTGAACTTAAGTCTCTAGGACAAATATCACTCTCGCCACAGAAGGGGCTGACAGTGATGGTGTTCTCATCCAATACTGGTAGGTTGTCACTGAATCCACCGTCCATGTATCTAATCCCGTGAAACCGCGGCGGTAGTAATCCAGAGAATACTGGGACAAAACATGATGCTAGCAAAGCCTAAAAACATAATATAAAATCGATATGAGATACATTTAATTAATGGAAGGCCAAGTGTATCGTAGAGTCGTTATGGCTATTATTTTATGCTTCTGTGTAAACATACCTGTAACAGGTCTTCCCGTGTAGGAAATTCCGAGACTATGACATTTTTACCATCATACACTCTTGTGAGCGATATGTGAAGTTTACCGCTGACGATCTTGTGCACGTCGTGCGGTAGGTACTTCTGCATACCCTCCAGGAGTACATTTTGTATGTTGAATGAGGGACTGAACGGTCCGAGAGACCCTGCTCGCGCTTCCGTCACCACTCTCAGCACGTCGCTTGTGATTTCACCTAGAATATTTTTAAATTAAAGAAATAAATCATACATAAATAATATTAAGCCGTGTGATGTTCGCCGACCCGCACTGGGTCAGTGAGGTGGATTATGGTCTGAATCCGCCTCGCAGTGAAAGTGAGTATAAACCCTATTGTTAAAGCATATGGGGTTATTTTAAATTTAGTTGCAAATAAACCTTATTAAAGAAAGTATGTGTTTCTCTGAAATTGATGGCACAGTGACCTACTAGAAAAGGCAACCTTATTGCCTCACCAAATATGACTGACTGCTGAAAATAGGCTCCCCCTTATAACATTAGAACTAAACACTATCAGCAAAATGTATTCACACAGCATTACACCACACCCTACCTCTATGTTTGTTTTGATAAATAATTAAAATTACATTTCATATTAAATAAAGTTGCATGGTATATAAATATTTTATTATAGTGTAGTATATTGCAACTAAGCAAATTATTATTGAAATAAATATAAGAAAAGTGAACTACTATGTAATAAAATAAAATTATGAATAAATTTACACAAAATATGTGTATAGGCTTGAGGTGTGGTGTCTGCATAATATCTTTCATAAATATTATGTGAACTGTTTCTAGTTTGTCAACCTTGTCCTGCTGTATTCTTTACTCATTATCAGATGGATATACCATGATATGATACAAAGGAGATTCACAAAAAAAAAATACAGATATACACACAATTATTTTATGACATATGTTATGGATGACCCCTGTTTAAATTTATATATTTATTACAATGACTACTAAAATGTGTTGATTAGATAATATCATCTAATAGGTAATAAAATATATTTGGCAGCTAGATAATGCCACATGTAATGTATAAGTAGATACCAAGTAGTAAGGTATATTTTAAGTTAGGTCATGCTTTTACTACGAGAAGTATGTAATAAACCAGACATTGGGCAAGGAGTTTGTTGTTATAATTATCATTAATGATTGTGTGACCATACAGACATGATGATAGCTTAAACATCAGTCAGACTCCCACAGGATTAAAAAAAATAATAAGAGGTGAAATCAAAAAAGAAATATAATTCATGGGATGGTCAACACTAGATCCATCAGCAGTACACCGTAAAATACACTTATCTTACCAATAGGCAGGTCGCACAGCAGGCAACAAGCAGACAGGGCGCCAAAAGATGCTCCAGATATTTTGCCCAGCAACAGATGTGGTGCATATTTCTTTAAACACACAGCGACACCAACATGGTAAATACCGAGAAAACCACAACCGGCAAACGAAAGGTTCATTCTTTATTTTTTTATAAATAATAAACACTACCAGATTGAACACAAAGGTTTCAGACACAAAATTAGCGCACCTATTTCAACCACTACCTACTCATGAAATAGGTCGTCACTTATAATCACCAAACAATGTTTTAATTTAAAATGATTAGATTACATATATCTCTGATATCCGTAATCGTGCTTTTATTATCGCAAACTGCTCGCTCCCGAAAGAATATCTCAAAAGAGAAACTCCACAAGATAAACGAAACTACGATGCGAGCTATGTCGAGGAACGTAAACAAGTAGTTTATGATAGAGTAGTAGTAGTTTAATTCGTCCAGTAGGACAGGCGAAGGAATCAATCCATACTGCCAATTCTGATGTTGTCAATGTCATGGGTATTTTCTTGATCAAATTTACTTGCAGGTATACAATTTAAATATAAAGGCACAAGTGCCAAATCTTGAATAATTATTTTCTTTAAATAGTTCAGTAATTATATGTCCATGTTGATTACTTGTTAAAGTAAAAACTAGTCTAGTCCTTGATGAATTGTCTTGTATTTTTGTTTTGTCTCTTCAAATATCTCCAAGCGAGGAGTTGATAAAGTCATAGATAGGCGTAAAATTATCAGGGCAAGCTAAAAGGTTCTGTAGGGAAGGCGGGATGTTTTGATATTTTTCCAGCAATTGATCTATGAGCAATAGACGTTGTATGTTAAAGGCCGGACATTTAAAGAATATATGATCTAATGTTTGATCTTCCTGCGAGTTGCATTCACTACATTTAGGGGAAGCGATCATGTTCATGCGGTGTAAATGAGCATTAAAACGACAATGTCCAAATCTCAGTCTCATAATCTGTGTGTAAAATTTTCGCTTTAAATAATTTTCATTGTCAACTGCAAACCAAGGTTTTTTGCCCACATCTTTATTAATACCAGCATACCATGCTCCTTTGGTTCGAATTATCTCATTTCTTTCTTCTAACCATTTTTTATTGATTTCTGCACGATAAACAGGTATCAAATCTTTCCACGGACTTGGTATATTTGTAATATTGCCACCCAAAGTGTTTGTTAATCTGGCAAGGTAATCTGCACTTTCATTACCAATCACGCCCACATGCGCTGGTATCCAAATAAGTATAATTTGCTTACGAGATATCGCCAAATTTACCAGGATTTCTTTTATATCATATATAATATGGTGTTCATTCTTATAACCTGGATGTCTCAAAGATTTCAGAACAGACATGCTGTCAGACGCAATAATAAAATGTGATGCACTGGAGCACAAAACGTCGTTTTGTACATATTTTAATGCTTCCAAAATCGCTGTGGCCTCTGCCGAGAAGACTGTGTAAATGGTAGGTAATCGAAATCCTCGACCATACTTTTTATCCGTATCATAGAATGCAGCAGATACACTTGTTTCATTCTTCGACCCGTCTGTGTAGATAATCTGGTAGTCTGTCCAGCATGAAAGCTTCTCATAAACATCCTGCTTGGTTTTCAGATTATGGTCTATTTCTATAATGTCTGATGGAGGAAATTTACCTTCAAAGGTTCCATGATAGCAAGCCCAATTTTCAGCATGATAAACATTGTTGTTTTTAATGTATGTTGATATTTCAGTATAATCACGAAGAATATATGGATATTTGGAAGATAGAGGAGTTGAAGCTAAATATCGGGAGTCATTTAATTTAATTAAAAGAGGATGGTTGTCAAAAGAGTGAAGCTTTAAAATGAAATTGAACTTTAAATACTTAAATCTAAAAGACAATGAAGGAATGTTACATTCAACTTGCATTGAAATGATAGGGGTAGTCTTCATAGCCCCTGTAATTAAACGAAGATTTCTATTCTGAATTTTTTCCAGTTTATTTACTAGAACAGAATTGGAAGCATAGCAACAAAAGCTATATTCAAAATGAGAGCGGACTATGGATTTGTACAACATAAGTAAAATTTTTGGATCAGCTCCCCAATAAGTTCTGGCAAGTGATTTTAATATATTAAAAGCTCGCAAGGCTTTGTCTGCCAAACCATTAACATGTCTTTGCCATGATAAATTCTTGACAAAAGTAACTCCCAAAAACTTGACCTCATCACTAACAGGAAGTAAATTACCATCATAAATGATGTTGGTGAGTAAAGATCTGGATCTGCTGAATATTATGACTCTAGTTTTATTTGAATTAACATCTAGTTTCAAATAATTAAAATAGGTTTTTAAACCTTTTAAAGCAGTGTTTAACTTATTCTCTACTAGTCTTATGTTAGTACCTGTGCAATACACTGTTAAGTCATCTGCATATTGCAGACTATTAACATCAGTGCCTAATATATTATTTAACCTATGTATATACAAAATAAACAATAAAGGACTTAATATCCCCCCTTGACAGACACCCTTATAGGATAACTGAGGCCCATACAAATTGTTTCTCCTTCTTACATATACAGATCTACCATTTAGAAAATTGAAAATCCATTTTACTAATTTTACAGGCAACCCAAGTAGATGCAATTCATTAGCAAGGACATTATGATCTACATTATTGAAAGCACCAGTGATATCAAAGAAAATGCTAATTAAAAATTTGTTACTAGCAAATGCATCATGTACATCCAAGTTCAAATGATTTAAACTTTCTGAAGCAGAGCGTCCTCTCCTAAAACCAAACTGATTACAAGGTAATAACTTCTTGGATTCTATGAAATATTCAAGTCGCTGTTTTATTAACTGTTCAAATATTTTGGCTGTACAGGAAGTGAGAGCTATAGGTCTGTATGAGTCATGATGATTTGAATCTTTACCAGGTTTAAGTATAGGAACAAGACAATCAATCTTCCATGATTTAGGAATAACCATGCTATTCCACAATGAATTAAAAATATTTAAAACCATTTGCTGGCTAAATGAGTCAAGATATTTGAACATTTTGTAAGATATATGATCTAAACCAAATGCAGTATCTCTACGAGAGTATATAGCACCTGTAAACTCAGAAAATGTAAATGGCTTCATGAAGAAATTATCAAGATGGAAATCAGTATTATTGGTATAAAGATCTAATGTTGGCATATTAGGAGGATTGGAAGTGTATTTGTCCAGAAATGGTTGTATCCATCTATCATCATTAAAATAATTATGTGAATGACTATAAGTTTTGTTAAATTTTCTAATATTGGACCAGATAGTTGATAATGAAGTTTGCCGATTGAATGAGTTACATAGTTCTGTCCAAGCAGTCTGTCTTTCTCTGTTAATGACTAATTTCTTCAAAGCTTGTTGTTTTTTAAATGATAAATAATTTTCTATTGTAGGATTAGATTTGAAGTTCAAATAAACAGACTTACATTTACTAACTGCCTGTGTACAGGCTTGATTCCACCAAGGTAAACATAACTTCCTTTTGGGTCTATTGTGAATCTGAGACACTGGATTAAAGATTTTATTAGCAGTATTTGCTTCAGATACACTTTCTAACAAAATTTTATATAATATGTCATAACACATTTCTGGATTAGATAAATCAAAATTGCTGCTATGTAGTTTTAAACTTACCACATGTTGATATTTCTGCCAATCAACACACTTATAATTTGGACGGAAATAATTAGCATTAACATAGCTGTTGTTATTTATATTTACAGGATTGCATAAAAGAGTAGTGACTGCAGGAAGATGATAACTACAAAATGAGTCATCATGCACATGCCAATTACATCTTAAGGCTAACAAGGGTGAAACAATAGTAAGGTCTAATGCATTTGGCTGCCATGTATGGGAACCAACAGTTGTTGCAGAACCATCATTCAGCAAGCACAGATGATTATCATTTATTACATCTAAAAGAGTAGTGCCACGCAAATCCGTGGATGTGCAGCCCCACATAGTGTGATGTGCATTAAAATCACCAGCTAGTATCAATGGCTGTGGAACAGACTTTATTAAATTGTCAAGCTGTGTATAATTGAAATTAGAAGGAGAAGCAGATGTAGGACTGTAAAAACTAACTATAGACAAAGTTTCATTATTTATAAATATTTGAATGGCTATATTTTGTAGAGAACTATCTGAATAAGTTTGTATCTTTTTATAATTAATATAATTTCTAATTAGTAAAGCAACACCATTATGTTTAGATCCAATATCTAATCTTTCTATTTTATATCCTTTGATATTTATAGTTTTTGATGATTGTAACCAAGTTTCGGAGATTATAGCTATATGTATATCATTTTCGTATAAATAATGTGAAAAGACATGTTTATGACTAAGCAAACTCTGAGCATTCCATTGAACTATATTGAGCTTATCCATTTTTATTAGTTGTACTCTTTTTACTAGTATTAAAATTATCCAGCAATATTGATTTAATAGTCTCAGATGTAATGGGACTGTCTGTTTTAGATTTTTGTGAGCTAATTTTAACAATGGTGGATATTATTAAATTAAGAATACGATCTGATTGTAAAAACTGTGTTATGTGATGGTCAGATTTAGTTTTGGTAAGGTCAGGGAAATTTGTGTTATTGAATAGATCAACATACTTCTTTTGTTTGTATTTATTATTGTTTTTTTCTATTTCTTCCTTTCGTTTAGGGCACTCTGCTGAAATGGATATGTGATTGCCATTGCAATGCACACATACGGCATCTTTGGCTGCTTTTTGACATTCTTTGTAATGATGATCCTCTCCACAGATCGAACACTTTTGTTTGTTTTTACAGTACTTGCCAATATGTCCATAGCGCAGGCATCGCAGGCACTGACTAACAGGTGGAATATATACGCTTACCTCGAAATACCAGCTATTTATATCGACGCTATCAGGAAGTGTAGGACAGGAAAAGGTAATCGCCACCGTCTGCGTGGGTAATAAAATTGGATTGCCATCGTCATCGCGTCCACGGCGCATCAGGCGACGCACGGACACTACATCTTTGGAGCTGGAAATGCCGGTATATATATTAGAATTAGACATATATGTGGGAACACCGCGTATTACCCCTGTAATTTCCGTGAGTGTAGCAGGTATTGTCGCTTTTAACTCCAGGTCTTTTTGCACCTTAACATTATTCAAAGCCATGTTTGCAAGACCAGGCCGCTCAAAGATTGCCCCAACCTTGAACCTATTAATTCGTTTAAAGCGCTTAATTCCTTTATGATGGCGCTTCAGGACCGCGCCTAACGCCATCAAATCTCGGTCCCCAATGGGTTTCGACACCTCGGTACTTTCATAAATGACAATATATTCAAAATTTCCGCCGTCCTCAGGGTATTGTCGAGAATAATTGTCAACTTTAAAAGGTTTAAATTTATCTACTCCCGAGTCATCATCAGATTCCGAAGACTGCGATGACGGGGGAAGATCCCCATCCGCCTTTCTTTTTTTCCGCTTCGCCGTCATTCCGGCCACAGCAAGGCCCCTTTAAATTCGCTCACTTTATATTTATAATACAAAACAATTTTTTTGTTCAAAAAACGCGCCCTCTTGGTTTAAAGGTTTCCCGCCTTTCTTTCCCATCCAGCTGATTAAACTGACCGTTTATGATAGATAATAACTTTGTTTGACAGTGACTGCTGGCAGCCATAGAGTAACTTATGCTGGCAGCTAGCGGGCAAAGAAACTGGCTAGCCCATAGACTAACATTGCTATATTATTCTCTGATAGGCTCCACTCCTCCTATCCGATCGTCGACCCTAAAAATAGGATGAAATTTGATAATTGTGTGGCCTACATATTATGCGACTTCATCCGATTTTTAGGCCGTCCTAATTTAGGATGGACGTGCGATTTCCTATACATTCTCCAATTTCAACCGATAATAAATTAGCATAGGAGAGGAAAGTGTAGAGCTAGAGCAAAGAGTATTATAAATGTAGAGTCTGTCATAAAACAGTTGAACATCACTACATGAGAGCTGACATTGACGTACAAATAAAATCAAGCTGGTTCGCTGCATAGCTTATCTTTAGGAAAAATACATTATTTCCAAGCAAAATAAGTAAATTACTAATTTAATACATATCAATAATGACACGCCACGCTAGAAACTGCACTGCGGGTGCTGTTTATACATACCATGAAAAGAAAAAAGACGCCGCTGCATCAGGATACGGTACACAAAATGAACGCCTTGGAAAAGATTCTGTAAAATCTTTCGACTGCTGCAGTTTGACGCTGCAGCCCTGTAGGAACCCAGTGGTGAATAAAGAAGGGTATTTATTCGACAAAGAAGCTATACTAGAGTATATAGTGTCTAAGAAAACAGAATACACACGTCTCTTGAAAAAATATGATAAGCAGTTAAAGAGGGAAGAAAATGAAAAAGCTGAGCTCGCGGCTGCTGAAAAAGAATCCAATTTGATGAAATTTATGAATAGAGAGAAAAATATATCAAGTAATGCGAAGACCCAATCAGAAAATGGTTCTTCAACATCATCTTCAATATCGAATCTAGCTAATGGTAAAGACAAACAGTTGCCGAGTTTCTGGCTACCATCTCAGCTTCCAGATGCGAAGTTCTCTAAAGTACAGAAGCCAGACCCTACAGTATATTGCTGCATCAGTGGGAAACCATTGAAAATGAAAGACCTCATTGAAGTTAAATGGACATTGGTGAATGACCCTGACGACAAGAAGTCATTGATTGCAAAAGAGAACAGGTACATGTGTCCAGTGACACATGATATACTCAGTAATGCTGTGCCTTGTGCTATAATCAGGTGATGTAAACATTATGGAATTGTATTCTACATTTTACTCTATTCACATATGAAGTACCACTTAAAAAGGTTAACCTAGACCAGGGGCTCCCAAACTTATTTTGTCTACTGCCCACTTTGAGAATTAATTATTTTTTAGTGCTCCCATTTTTTCTCCTACTTAAAACCATGATAACTACAAATTAAATTAATTATTGTAAGCCTCTACATAACACCCCCATTTTTTTTCTGGGTCTCTTACCTTCTGGTCTTTAGGCCTGCAGCGCCCACAAGGGGGTGTTATCGCCAACTTTGGGAAATGCTGACCTAGACTATACCTTGTAAATTATATAACTGTTCCACAGCTATTATAACGTCTCTGTGGCACTTCTATGAAATAGATTGTAGCTTCTGTGTTTGTATTATTAAAAGGGTAGTGAGCTGCAGGGGTAACTCAATGCTTCCTCAGTTAGAACTGTGAGCAAAATCTAGTACCTACTAAATATAATTATTATAACAGTTAACAGTAGAATGGCAATCAGTACTAAGGGCCTCGTTTCACTGTGGAACAATATCATCATCTTACCTGCAGTTGGGAATGGCTTCCTATTATCAATCAACTCTTATTTAATCTTCGGGAGTGGTCTCCATTTCCCTAGACTATTATAACAACCCTTTATTTTTTTTAGAACTACTGGTCATGTGGTGACAATGGAATGTGTTGAAAAGATTATAAAGAAGGATTGGCTTCACCCACTCACGGGAGACAAACTCAAGGAGAAAGATATAATACCACTTCAGAGGGGTGGCACCGGATATGCACTGACCAATCAGAACTTGGAAGGGAAAAATGAAAGACCAGTCTTACAAGCATAAGGAAAATACAACATTTACGCCATATTCATAAGTTTTCATCCATTTACAATTACATTATAAACCACCTATTCTGGGCAATACTTGGTAATGGCACCATAAATAAATAAATAATCTTGAAATGTTGTGTTAGATTGCACATATTTATGAACTGCACGATCCTTTTTACACACCATTTCAGTATGTAAGCATCCCCCTTCCCTCTCACACCACAGACGTCATAAATAAGTTTGACAGTGACATCATGTTTTCCCAATAATGTAACAATTACATTAGAAGATTTACCTTACCCTATAGATCATGTTTTTGTAATTATATGAATAAAACAAAGTTTGTATTATGTAAGTACAAATCTGTTATTTCATTTATTGAACTAGAAAAAATATACAAATAATCTCTTATAATTCCTAGTTTTATATTCTCTGGGATTGCAATTGATGCAGTAGCTGGCACATTATAGTGATCCAATCGCTTAATTGAAATTGCACGTCGGAACTAGCTGAGCCAATGCACTACCCCTGGCCGTAAATATTACACATCGGTTATGGAGACTTAGCCAACGGTATAATTGATAGAAACTACACCAAATCTGACACGGCTGGGTAGTATGGCTTCTGTCCTACTCTCACCACAGAGTTGATAAATAAGAAGAGATATATTGTCTGCATTCTTTCTGGCTGACCACATAGTACTTGTATAGCTTGTCTATTGGATGTTAGATTAGGTCATGTTTTATGAAGAAATTGGAGAACAAAGTTAATATTTTTGAGAGAACATCCGTGATGATTGTAACTTATGTAGTTATTATATATTTCTAAATTGTTATAATATTTGATACAGTTCAGGAACAGATGCTAATGTTATAGAATATGTTTTGTGTGCAATCACATGTGACATAAGTACCTTATTTTCCTTAATTAAATATAATAAACCTACTTATTATATTATAAATAAAATAAAATTTTCTTAATTAAATATAACTACACTATGCTACTCATGTATTAAATGTGAACAAATCCAACTGGAAGTCCACTCCACTATTTCTAATTTCAGTCTCAGGGTATGCTAAATCCTTACCTAATTCCTCTAAAAAGTTCAATACAGATTCATTTTGATTTGACAGACAGTGTTCATCTGGGGTTGCTACATTATTTTCCGATGTATTCTTCTGTAATGATACATGACTATCCTTATCTCTTATGTGTATTAGAGCTGGTTCAATCAGTGATTTCGTAAAGCTATCTTGCGATTTCTCATTCGTACTCATAATCCATTCTTTCAGCTCATGATCCATAACATTTGATTCTTTACATGTTAAGTCAACATTGTCTTTAAATAAATCGTGCATACTGTCATCGATGTTTTGTGTAGACGACAGTGGAGTGGATTGCGGAGCGAGAGATACATCTTTCTCATGTTCCTTATCCTCCAATCCCAATGACCGTATGACTTGAGCTTCGCAGTTCACCAGTTTGCTGGCGTCGATTTGAAACTTGCGAAAAATGGTCGACGACGATTTGATGGGTGACGATCGAATATCGAAATGTGTGCTGTGGAACTTTATGTGATTATTTTTAGGATGTTTATTATGTTCCCCAATATTATGCTCTATATTCACTGGTGGAAGAGTTGTTTTGCACTGGTCATTGGTTTGTTCATCATCTATAACGTCATTTTGCGGAACAATTGAACTAGTTGTACTATCATGGCTCGTCGCAACATCGTCTAACTCTGAAACATTTATAACGGTGCTTTCATTGAATCCTTCAGGTTGGAGCTTAACTTTCTTGGCAGATGATTCTTGCTTTTGTTGCTTGAGTTTCCATATCCTTTTACTGACAGTTGGCCACTTAGCTACGGAATTAATTCTAGCGCAATTTTCAGATTCATTTTCAGGATTGATAACTTCATTAGACAAGTGTCGTGACTGTTTGTACTTTCGGTGTTTGTTCAATGGTTTGAGTTTCTGTGGATTATGAACGCAATAACCATTTTTATCTTTAACACAGTTCAATGCATCTACATCAATGTGATATTTCCCAGGATTCAAGCCAAACAATCTAAAAATCAGATTATTGAGTGTTAGATAACGATCAATGTCACCTACAAATGATTACTTACTGTCCACGCGAGACTTGACTGCAATAAAGCCTGAGGGGAAGCATCTCCCTGGCCGGTCATACATCTTGCCTCGCGCATCTGGAGTGTGGCTGTTCTTTACAGCTTACGTACCTAAGCTTTTAGATTGTGTTAATACTCAAGTAGGCTTTTATTGAAAAAATAAACATCTCAGAAGAACAAAAAAAACAAGCCGATATGTGTAGTACACGCGAATTGTGTTCAAAGTACACGTAAATTAGCGTGTTCTACAAAAATCTGCTTGGTTTTTTGTACTGCAATAACTTGTTCGCGACATTCAGTCTTCGTCTAATTCGTAATCATTATCAAACATTAAAAAAACCACCGGTTTTAGTATAAATGAACAATCCCTAATTGGGTCTCAGCATTAGCGCATTTCTCAGAGCTGTATTCAACACACGCGTGGACGGCAAGTAAGTATGTTATATAGTACATACCTTCCGACGTCATCATTGATAGTGCACGACTGGCCGTCGGTTCCGTCGACCTTCTTCAGAAAGCATGGCAGGAGCGACTTCAGCTTAACCACCAGCTGCTCCAATTGCTGAATGAATATGTTTGTCTTGTCGCCTTCGGAGCCGCTCTTGATGATAGCCAGCAAACAGTGGAACAGATTGGAGTGGATCTTCGCCGGTATGTGTGTGGGATGATTTTCGAAATGTTTTTGGAGGCGATATAGGCTACCAAAATCCTGTAATAATGAAGAATGGTATTGTCTGTTTGTAGTTATAATACAACTAGAGGCACGAATTTTGAGCGCTCCGTAAAAAGATGTGGGGATAACTTTGCATGCGACTTTGAATTTAATTTGATAATTTCGCCGTTAACTTGTAATTATGTTGATACCTAAGTAACTAACCCTAAGGTTAGTACCTACTTTTTTACCAGCAACTCAAGGGTGTCTAACCCTTTCTACATTATTCTCACATACCCATAACAATGTACCTACTACACAAAAATATAATCCTTACATAAGATCCTTATAAAAAGGGCAACCATGGAGTTTCTTGCATGTTCCTCTTCATAGGAACAGCATTCCCAACGGGTGATCATAACATTTTTGACGATTCATAAGTAGTGTAATGGTTTCCATGTATAAAATTATTCTGATTCTGACATTATGTTACATTATTTTGGCAATACCGCAGTAACCCCAGTACTGCAAAAATAATGTAACGCAAAATCCACAATACAGATTTAAATGCAACTTAGCATTGCAATACCTTATAACCCAGATCACCATATAGGATATTTTTTTATCTCAGGAGATGAAAGAGTTCCCACGGGATAGCAAAGACTGTTCATTTGTATCAAGTCGCGGGTATTGCTAGTATCGTCATATTTGTGTTGACATATCCATTAACGCTGACAGCTTGTGTATTTGATCAACTTACAGCTGAACACTGGAAACAGGTGACAATCGTCTCGTTCTTCTTTTTCGACTTGTGCAGTGAACCTTCAGGCAAAATTTGCTTGGGTAGCTTCACTTTTCGACCACTCCTCGTGATTGTAGCCTAGAAGAATATAGTTTTCTACTTTTACTGTTACAAAACTGTAACTGGGCTGTCTGTACATTGAATATATTTAAAAAGTGGTGCAATAGGCACGTTTTTTGGAGTGCAGAGTTAATTGGAAACTGACTAAAGGAATAAGACAATGATTTCACCCACCTCTGCAACTACTTCTGGATCTATTATATGTTTTACTTTTGTGGGAAACTTTTTATTGACTAGTTTCCTTTTGCCAACAACTGCTATATCCTTCGGTGTAACCAGTCTGTAATGGAAAAAATAATTATTTTATTTTTAAATTTTTTTCTTACATTTCCCAGGGTAAAAAACAATCCTCACTATTGACTAGGATCATGTGCCTCACTACTATGCCCAGTCAATGCAGCTTCTTTTGTATCAGGTCATCTCCCAAAAGATCAAAATGAAATAGTTTTTTTTTCTACTGATTTTTGACATCCATTTTCAAGAATGTGGGTTTTGAATAAGGAATACATATTATTCAAGCCATAAAGAATCAAGGTGATCTTTATTTTCTTTTTGTGGAAAAATGTCAAAACTAGCAAACCAGGCATTTTAAAATAAATTAGTTGCCCAGATCTTGTTAAAATAAAAACACTCTGGGGAATAATAAGATAGGTGAGGTGTAAAGGAGCCCATAGTTCCCTGGGCAATGTTATTTTATGCTTACTTATAAATTAACTGAGTGGGACTTACTTGTAGACATACTGGGTGTTGGTCTCAGGGTCATAGGTGGGCTCTGGGGTGTTCTTGTTAGGATCATTAAACACCCGGAGTGCCTGGTTGACCATCTTCATTTGTTCATTACTTAGTTTATTAAGGCTGTAATTAAATTCCATTATAAAACTTAATAATCTTGTCAGTAGTTTGATTAAATGTTTTTAGTAGTGACTCTGCTTTCAGCACCATGGGCTCCTGGGTTAAAATCATCGAAGTATTGCCTACCAGGATTCATAGTGTAATGAGAATGAAATTTGGATCTTGAGCCATAAACATATTGCGTCAGTTTAATAGATAAGTAAAGTATATTTTACCTATGGTAAGTTTCTCCTAATTTTATTAATTGGACCGATGTGTACTTAGAAGAACTGTTAAGGCTGGTTGGGCTGAAAAATAAAAATACAATTTATATTATCGAATAACTGAATAATAAGTAAAATACAAACTGAATTATAAGTGGTGTATAGTGAACTGAAATTAAGTTCCTTACCTCTTTGGCATAATCTTTGGTGGTAAATTTACTGTACATGCTGTATTTGTTGTAGTAGGTTTCAAAACAACATTATTATATATATGTCTATTATCATTGTCACTTTTGGGTACTACAAAGCTAGATAACTTCCAGCTTTTTACTCCTTGAACGTGTCTTTTCTTCAAAATAGAAGGCTTAGCGGTATTATTGATGTTCAACAAATCGCTTCCGCTTGTTTCGTAAAACGTTTTCAGGTTATTCGTGACCGGATTATGTTGATTAACATTACTGGGTGCTATCATGTACGTGTTTGCCTGCAAACATGTCATAAATGTTATGATTAATGTGTAAATAACAACAAAAAGAAATGTTTATCATCTCACAAAAATACCTGAATGGCGCCAGGATCTTGTATCAAATATACTGGTGCGTACTGACAGGACTGGCCTACGTCTTCTGAAGTAATATTCATATTTTTGAGTACAAATTGTACAGCATTACATTTATAATAATTTGTCTAAGTATTTAATTGAAATAATCGGACGTAAATAAAATCATTTACACGATCACAGAGCAGGGAATAAGTTTCAATCAGTCAGATTGCTTTTTTTTTAATTCGCTCCTTTGAGCAGGCTGAAGTCATCATGACCATACCACCGTTTCAGCCGTATTACGTAGTTGCAGTCAGATTGCCTTCTATCAAATCATAATCAAATGTCGATTATTACTAGAAATAAATCCCATACGACACGACATTTTCATATCCTCATGTCCTATTCATTATTTTATTTATAATGTGTTATTGCTATTAATTACTTGACAATTGGCAAAATATCTACTAAGTTGTGGGTGAGGCCATATTCATATCCATTTTATTTCATCGCATCTCATTTCGTAAAAAAAGAAGAAGATTTATATAGTCAATATAGTCAATAGGCAATAGTAAGTCTTGTTGATGCTAATTTAGACTCTGTTGGTAAATGTATGTCAGTAACTCAGCGTACACACGCTGGCCCGACTTAGACAAATGCAAAATATAACGATATTACGTAGATAAAGGTGTATTACGAAATTACGACCAGACGTACCGCCAACGCGCGCCCCGGTGCGGTTCTCCTCTGTGTCGCAGATCAAAAAAGCCGTTTACGCACCCAACAGAACCAGAGCCTCCGCAGAATAGTCGCATTCCCGCTTTATGTCAGCAACGCCATATCGCAAGACCTACGAATCGAAAGCCTGAAAAAGTTGGTCGCCCGCCTCGCCACCAACATGTTTGCGAGCGCCCATGCGTCCCTGTATCCTCACATACGACTAACCATCATAGAGGCCACAGAGTCCTTCGATAGTGCTACCCAGAGCACGTAAAGTGACCACCCTATTAACCCAGCCGGACCATAGATATTATTCAAAGAGCATGTAAAATATTGTTCTTTGCTAGACATAGACTAACATAACCTCTTTCTTAATCCGTCAAGCTTTGTAACACAAGGTGATTTTTAATTTTATTTCGTAAAACTATTTATTATAGTGTTTATTGGAGTTAATTACTCACAAACACATTGTCATTTCTATATTTCTATAGTTATAATAGTTGTAAACTGTTTTTTTCCATTTTCTTGATCCACGTTGTAGCTACGCTACGGCCACGAGCTAGTTGTAGTGACACCGGATTGAATTTGTTGCAGGCACAAAAATGACGAACTCCAAGGGTTACCGTCGTGGAACCAGGGACTTGTTCGCCCGCAGGTTCCGTACCCATGGTACCATCCCGTTGTCTACGTACATGAAAGTGTACAAAGTTGGAGACATCGTCGACGTCAGGGTAAGACATAATCTGCCTACAAATTCATCGCCCGAAACTTCTACTTGTTGCCCTTGCTATAAATATGTTTATTACCAAGTCTGCTACATTGTGACAATGCAAAATACAAAACAAATAGTAAATGGGAGGATATTTTATTATGAGAGACAATGCTGTTCATATCCCTAGGTAATTATGCGGTACCTAGTCGTTTGTTATATTTTTGTTTATGTTATTATGAGATGATGAGAAGTAGTTTTTATATGGAATTGTTTTATTTTCAGGGCAATGGTGCAGTTCAAAAGGGTATGCCACACAAAGTTTACCACGGCAAGACAGGCCGCGTTTACAACGTGACGCAGCACGCTCTCGGCGTCATCGTCAACAAGAGAGTCCGCGGCAGGATTCTACCCAAGCGCATCAATGTCCGCATCGAGCACGTCAAACACTCCAAGTGCAGACAGGACTTCCTTACAAGGGTGAAGGAAAACGAGAAGCTGCTGAAAGAAGCTAAGGCTGCCGGCAAAAAGTGCAACCTGAAGAGACAGCCCGTGGGCCCCAAGCCTTCCCACATTGTTAGCGGCACAGAGAAACCAGTCCTATTAGCCCCCATCCCATATGAGTTTGTTGCCTAATTGGAAATAAAGTATTTTTAAGAATTTTGATTTTTAATTTTCTTAGTAAGCTCATTATATGTCTGCTAGGTCAGTCATCAGATAATAGGTTGGTAATGGAACCTTCAACAACTTTTTTAAATACAAAGTTCTAGAAAGAAGCATCAGAATTGTATCATGTCTATGGGTCTATATAACCTACTACACAGTTGTAAGACTGACTGGACTGGGTGTATACTGCACAATCCATGGAAAATAGGTATTGAAAAAATAGTTGTTGGTGTTGTGTCTACTTGGATGTATCAAAACAAAACTGATTACAGATAGAACCATATGCCTAAGCAACATAATAAGAAAGCCTAGATCCATTGTTATCCTAATGGGATACATGTGTGAGTATATTGTAGGCATTTATGGACGCAGTTCAATTATATAGATATCACTTCCACAGATTTAAATAAGTCTGTGACTCCCCCCACCTGACATAGGTCTGCAAGTATTAACTTGTTATTACGAAAGTATATGTAAGTATAACACATTTTAAGAATTAAAGATGATTATGTAATATTTTCGATACCTACTGATTTTTATCTGTGGCATAACACATTTTTACAAAATATCTAAGATAAACATATTGATCTCAATAATCATGACGACGGACAGCCTGGTCTAGGGATTGATTTGAGCGTAGGCAACTCAGCTGACTGCATCAGGCCGGAGCAGGTTCAATTATCGCCTGAGCAAAACAGGGAATTCTAAAATTGATTTTGTATGTGTATTGTAATTAGCTGTGATATTTTCTTTAATCATGTTAGAATGGTGATATTTATTTAATGATTTTGTGAATCTGCTATGCACTTTAATTACTTTTGTAGTTGGCTGTACCTCACCGACTATCTCTGCTACTTCAGACGTACCTAGACGTAGACCTAAAGTACATGGAAGGTTTCTGGTATTGAGACACATTTTGGAGAAAAATCACGTTTTATTTTTAAATGAAATATTATTTACAATATGTATTGTATGATCACTAATAAATGAATAATGAATGTATGATCAACGATCGGAATCAAATGATTTTTCAATAATTATTATAATGCCTTTCCAACTTTAACAAATATGGCATAATAACATGATCTTATATAATTGAATTCACTATCTTAATTAAATAATTTAAATTAATCAGATAAACTTAACAACTAGCATCTCTAGATTGATAAAATAATATATATCCTGTTTCAGACGATTTCTGTATATCAGAGGTTAGGCCGTAGAAGTCTTCTATAGCAGATGCGTCAATTTTCTGTGAACAAAATCATGAGTATAAGTCAAACATACGAACAGCCTAGTTTACGCAATAGACCACTGTGGCCAAGCCGCTCACGTCTCGAATTGCACGGCACGGCTACATCTCGATCACTACACGGTCTTGGTATGGTGAATATGTCTCGGTACCGTTTATCCTAGGGTCGCCAACTTTTATCATATCTATTATAGTATTTTAGCGACCATTAACCTCTAAAAATATAATAGCAGTTTCAGAATAAGAAAAATAATTTCTGTTGCGGTCTGTTTTACGATAAAACGTTGCGCATATGCAAATTCAAAGGTATTCAATGACCCGACCATTACTTTGGCCATATTTGATTTCCTCATTTCTAATAACGAAAATATATTAGTAACTATATTTTTTTAAATTCATAATATTGAGGCCCTTTATTTAAAAGGATACCATAGTGTACATATAGTGGGGTTGGCAACCCTAATTTATAAGGAATACCGTTTTTGTGTGAACAATCTCAGGGGTAGAGTTGCAAAGCAGGAAAAAAATACTCTATGCAATTAACAATACAGTTAAATACTCACATCTACCATATCATCGTCGAAGAGCAGCCAGAAGCCGTGGCTCTTGACGATGCTGATGTAGTGGCCGCGGTTGGGTCCCGAGCCGCAGTGCACCACCACGGCTACCAGGTCGTACAGCCGGTCCGGGTTCACCGCGTCGTCAGACTGGAATTGCGACTATCATTCAATTTACAAAATAACTTGTCCGATGGTATATGTATTCGGTGCAATATAAAAAGCTAGATTTTAACCCCAATTTTATACAAGTTTTAATTAATTGATTTTAGCAATACAAAGCTATTTACAGAGGAAAAGTGTTGTAAATAATGGTGGAAACTTCTTTAAAAAATGTATAGTTCACACAATTAAAGCTGGCGCAAGCTACTAGGGAATATTACTGGTTTGTATCGTAAAAGAAAAACGTTTATTAGGTACAAAAACAAGAGACACCATTACATACAATAAGCGAATGATGAGTTCATTCGCTTATTCATATCATCACGATAAATTGATTACCAGTGATAAGCTATGACATCTGTTCACAGATGCAACCATACATCTATACAACATTAGATATATCTATATATAACGCACCAGATAAAAGACGTTTTATTCAGGTCAGCTATCATTGCGCAAACTGTATCCTACCTATTAAAATTTTGGAACTAAAAGTCCGATATTCTATTTAATTAATTCCTGGAGACATATTAGAAAGTCTTATTTCCAGCCAGTATACTAAACTGCCTATCTATTATCCTAATAAATAAACTTCTTGTTTCCAAACATTGTCACTGAAATTTACAATAGAAACTCAGACGAAGTACGATCTAGTTGGAACTTATGCCGATAATGTGATATCAATGATAAGTTTGAGGCCTGGAAGTGAAGTGCCTGCAAATAAGAGTTCCTACTACGCCCCAAATAATGTACATTATTAGCATTTAGCAGCAAACAAGAGACATGCTTAGCAGTTACAGTGTAAACTAACCGTGTTAAAAAGCCTCAGCTCCAATGGGAAGACGACTCGGTGCGACACCTTTATATGTCGGTTGTATTGTTCCATGTACTTGAACCTTTTGAGGTGTAGCGCTAGTATGAGCGGCAGTTTTTTGACGCGCATGCGCTTCTGCGCCTCCTGGTAGCTGCTACAGTTGTCGCACTTAAACTTGTTGTCGTTGCACAGAGTTTCAGTGTCGCTAAAGCATTTCAGACAGTGGGTTATGCTTGTGTTCTGCCCTACGTCGACCTGTAATGGAATTTAACTTGATACCATACACAATACCAACTGCACTAATCAGGTACTAGTGACTAATAAAAATAATGGTTAATAAGGATATTCTCCCCAGTCCTCTGGTGCCTTGGACATCCTAGTCAGAGGTACGGTACCTGTAGATCAAAGAAGTGTTCATCTTTGCTGCTGACAGTCTCGCAGTTAAGGCATCGCGTCTCGCTGGTGAGCGTGCCCTGGAATATCTCGTGCACCCAGGTCGGTTCGGGGGCGCTCTGCGGCGGCCCGCCGTTGCACGTCACATTCTCGCCGGACGAGTTCTTTTGTACTTTCAGTGTGCTCTGATTGCGTTCAGCTGGAATATAATCACAGTTATACAAATATTGATTTCTTATATTTACGCGAAATTTTTAGGATTTTATCGCGTTTATATTCTGATTTTACGTTCCCGACGTTTCGGCTGCTTTAGAGCATGGTCACGGGAGGCGATAAAATCCTAAAAAATAGTTTTATTTCAACAGTTATACCAATCTGTAGCTCATGCTTTATCAATTTAATGAAGCATTCTTGGGAATGCACAAATTGGAATTGCATGAAAACTACAATTCTCCATTTCACACCTGCACCTTGCACACTTATTCTCTGAGGGCAATTGATAATGTTACATTATGGTTTTAGCTAAAGTTTCACTTACCCAATATAATTTCATTAATATGATTGACCAGAAAATTCAGAAATTCATGTGCATCTTGTTGCATGTAATTATCAAATTCTTCTGCAATAGGAATGACATATTTATTATTATATTATACTGCTTTTTAAACATTCATTTGTGAATTTCATGCTGAAAATTTGGTTTTATGTCATATTACCAGTTATTAACAGTGAAATATTTTTCAAGGTAATCTGATTATTAAAAAAACACATAAATCAGTACATATTGCAGTTTTGCTTCAGGCTAAATGACATCTATCCATAAGTACGCATAAATCGACAGAAAAAGTGCGGCCTGACTCTCTCCACTGCTCATTTTTACCAAGGTTCAGTAGCAAACAAAGAACTGTAGTAGCAAACAATAATGTTTGTCAAAAAAATATTAATACTTATTATTTAATATAACTTGAACAACTAATCAATGAAGGCAATAAGTAATTGACTAATACAATACATTAACTGCCTCTTAGGTCTAGTGGTAACATGCTCAGCCTGACGGTCATGATGAACAACTCTCAGTAGGATTCTCCAAAACAGCAAATTATTATCTTGATTTTCTAAAAAGTACTCAAAGACAGCTCTGCCTGGATAAGTGCTTAGATTTTTATCTGCTCGTCTGATCTATTGAACATCACTAAAAAATGACTGAACCATTTTCAATAGGTTGATATTATCATTGGGGGTTGAGATGTCAAGGAAAATCTATGTCACCTAGGGGAGCCTCTAGAAAACACTAGTTGTATAAAATTAAGAATATTTTATCTCTTGCACTGTTTGATACCTATACTGAAAAAAAAACCTTCATACCTACCTTTTTCTTTCCTCAATCGGGCAATAAACTTCTTAGGGGCTATTGAACCAACTTTTTTCTTCTGTGTTGCTATACTATAAAATAAATCTGCAAGGCATGTAAGCAAGGTCTCCTTGGTTCTCTTGTTCTTAGCCTTGTACTCTAGCACCTTCTCTCTGAATGGCCGACAGAAGTACAATGCCTGCAGGACTGAGTTACTATAACATGTGTTGCCAAACTGAAATATAAATAGGAAGAAATAGAATAAAAGGAGTGTAACTATAACACATTCACTTATTTATGAAAAGCAAATAAGATGTCAGCAGTCATTGAGCTGTTTATAGGTTTTCATATTTAATAAAAGAAGTAGTCTTCATTTTACAGCTCCAATTTCTGGACAAGTTTTCCATTAGATTTGTCTGCAGTTTAGAGAACTTACATTAACTAAACCAAAATAATGCTCATTCGGAGGAAATTGCTCTGACCCAATATCTCTTTCTAGCTGTGATATATTTGCGCCCTGAAAATGAAAGTAGAATTTATTCGGTCGCTTACTACACACTGATTAGATTATGATAAAAGCTTATCAAATGCAGGCATCCGTACAAAATTAGTGATGGATGGAAAATCATGCATCGACAGCGGAAATTTTGTCTATATCATTCATAATTTTGCAGAAATAAGCATGCATTTCTCTCACCATTCTATGTTGGAAATTAAGGCCGAGATCCTGACATATTGACATTTGCAATCCTATTTTAGCCACTTGTACACAAAATACTTAGCTATTACAGGCAAAATTGTAATTCAAAGTCGCGTTGCAGTTATTTCTGTAGACATAATTGGAATTTCTTTTCGAAAACGGAAAAATAAGCACGACGACCAATACGACAGAAAATTATGACATTACATTACCCAAAGATGACAATGTCATTGATATTGTCAATAGCTGGAAATACAAGGGCAGGTATGCCCGCCAGCATGGTGTTCCGGCACAACCACCTGTGTGTGTTCAATGAACAAAGTCAAAAACTGGGCGTGAAATTAACTCGTTAAAAGTCTCCCAATTTATTGTGAATTTTTAAAGTAAGGAATTTCTAGGATTTCATCTAATGGTCGATTTATACAAGAACATTATGAAAGTAAGAAGTACCGAAGCGGCCATGTGGCCACTTATTTGAAAAACTCAGAGCAAGTCGTTCAATGAGCCATTCAAGAGGTTATTATAATGGCTCAAACTGCTTTAATAACGTAACTTTCCCATATAAAGTGTTTCCTGGCTTATAAGTAAAAATTTGAAATCGATTCCAAATGGAAAAAAAAACGAAATTTGCCTATGAAAGACAGGTGTGTTAAATGAGAAACCCTTTCGAATGAGTTTTATGGGGTTTTGTGTCCGAATGTAAGCAAAGTGAATGAGTCATGCACGGGTGATGAACTTATTATATTCATAGAATGGAATGCTACGGGTCACATGCATGTAACATGGGATGAAAATGGGTAGTCATAAGTCAAATCTGATAGCAGTTAATTTGTTCAAAAACCCAATCAAAACTCGTTCATAGACTTACATGATTCTGGGCTCTCATTCTATGATTTGTAGTGATTGCTAAGCTCTTTCTTATTCTTATTTTTTTTAAGTTGGCAACCAGCAACAAAATAGTGCCAAGTGTCGAGTAAATTATTTCATCCATTGTTGTTAAGAACAATGTTGTTAAGAAAACTCCTGATGAAAATGATGATGTTGATGACGATGATGATGATGATGAAATGAATCCCTAACCCCTCAGTCAGTCATCAGTAAAACTGTGTATACATAAAATTTACTGAAAATCTTAAGAGCTTGAAAATGTCACACAATTTTATTTTAATTTCCTTCACTCGTATGCGTTTATGAACACAATAAATAATATCTCACTAATATTACACCTTACTTATCAAATAAACATATTTTTTGGGAAAATAAAACGAAACTGACAACTTGTTCAACTTCCCGCCAAAAAGTCCGCTAAGTTGCGTACACCGAGCACCAAGACCAGCATGTTAAGTTCATGCGTTCAAAGCATAGGAACGGTTAAAGATTACTTGAATCATTTAATTTTTATTTTTCTATGTTAAATTTATAACAACTATTTATTACCTCTGGATAATACGTAATTATGATGAACATTCATTTTAGATACAAATTCGTGTCCTGAAACATTTTTATAGCTAGTGCTTAATAATCGTATAGATTTATGCCATCTGTTGAAATGAGAACTTAAGATTTTGAACACACGCGAGCTGCATTCATTCATCTCGCTCGCTAATCTCGTGTGAAATCTCGTGTTGTCCTCTTCTCTCTCGTGTTGCCGGCCGGCTCCCAACTCTCAGCCTCCCAGTTCCGTAATATTATCCCGATTGTAATAATATCCGGGAACCAGGAAGTTTACGTGGTGTTGACGTGGCACTATCCAACGGGTACATATTGTTTTATTACCACAATCTTTGTAACGCATTCAGTGTAATGAGAAACATTTTATAAGTATTCAAATTATTCATATTTTTATTGGAGTGATTTTATCTTCGCAGGTCAAAATGCTGAGGTCATTGTTCATTGCACTTGCCGTATCAGCCGTTTTCGCGGGGGTGCCGACCCCTGAAGAAACCAAAAGGCATATGGACCGCTTGTCTGAGGCGGAACATTATAAAAATGAACACCACAACAAGCAGTTTGATCATGACGCGTTTTTAGGCGAAGATCAGGCAAAAACATTCGACCAATTGGCGCCTGAAGAGAGTAAAAGGAGACTAGGGTAAGCCCATCAACACTTCATGTACCCATCATCAGCATCTGATCACACTCTTGAAGTTATAAATTGATACAATTGTTATTGTAATATAGTAAATAATTTAGTTGATTCACTGCCAATGATTAGAGTCCAATGTTATAAGGAACACGGTTGGTTCATGTTATTGGCCTGGACTAGCACAGGGCCAGAACCAATGGTGTGAAAGAGGAGAGAGCTATATCCAGCAGTGGTGTGACATAGGATGTTAATAAAAGAATAATTAATCCAACAATAATATGATAACGTTATAATGTACCCCCAAATTTATAGACATTTTATAACTTTATCAAATGTCATATAGTACTGCGCACAAGAGTTTTGATTTGGGTAGTACTATGACGTTTGATAAACTTATAAAACATCTATAAGTTCAGAGGTTAATCTATATATATAGCACAAAGTAGTGTCAGTTACACCATTTATAGCACTAGAAGGGGTGGGCTGATTTTGATGATCTTTGATTTTTTGAATTTGTGTCCACCCCAAATAGCAGATTAAAACATAAGTAAAAATTGGATTTATTTCATAAATTTGGTTCTGAAGCGGTTAAAAGTTTGCTGGGACAGCTAATGCTACACAAAGTTATTATAAGGTCACAATATGATACTTTTAACAGTAAAGGCTCAGGAAATGAACCGATATAATTGGTATGTTTTTTCTAGAAACATCTTAGGTTGTGAATTTAGATCTTATGGACACGTACATAAGACATTAAACTATTTAGGTCATTAAACTATTCTGTTTAGAATTGGTAATCAAACAGGCACTGTTTCAATTTCTTATATCTTGAGATTATCTCAGTGTGTCAACAATCTCACCCACTCTAAGTGGGTTAAGTCAATGGCTGATAGTGTTTGCAGCACACTGTACAGTTGTAGTAAATCCACTTAAAATCACACTTTGGAGATGTTAATTTTTTGCAATAATAATGTTTCAATTGGTATTTTTGTCTATGTTATTGAATGAGTTATGGTTGAAAAAATGTTACTTGGATTTAGTGGATCCCAAGTAACATTTTCTTGAATTTACTTTAAACCAAAATAATTTTAATGAGTTCTATCTTTTTTTTTATTGTTAAATATGCCTACATCAGTATTATATGGTATAGGTAATCAAAACTTCAAATGAGGATATTTCAATTTGCATTTTCTAAATGAGAAAAAATGATTTTAAGAAATATGTACAAAAATTATCTACACATTCTGTATTAATTAAGGCCATTCATATAAAGCTTATCAAAAAGTTTGATGACCCTATTATCAACCGCAGTACTGAATATAATATAATTTTCTAGAATAATTGTGGATAAAATAGACGGTGATAAGGATGGGTTTGTGTCGCTGGTGGAGCTGAAGGACTGGATACGGTACACACAAAAGAGGTACATCAATGAAGATGTTGAGAGGCACTGGAAACAGCACAACCCTAACAATGATGAACTTATCGTGTGGGAGGTATGGATTAAATTTGATTTTTTCTAGCTTATTACAATCTTTATTCCTAGCAATGGCCTTTCTTCGTACCTTCCCCCTACAGTCTGTACTTCATACTATAATACCTATTGTAAAGCTAATAGTTATGATACTTATCAAGCAAATTAATTAATATGATGTACACATTTTAGACATACCGGAAGAATGTGTATGGGTTCATGGACGAGATGAGCGAGACTGAGAAGCACACGCCCAATAGTGAGGGATTCACCTACAACAGCTTGTACAAGCGCGACCGCAGGAGGTGGACCTACGCTGGTATGTCATAGAGACTATTTTTATAGAGCACCCAACTTCTGTCACCCACGTGAGAGAGATAAAACTATGGAAAAATAAAGAAACACTTGCCTGCTGTTATAGAACGTCGGAAAGCTTTGATCGATATGATACAGCAGATTTGGTTTTCAGATGCCGATTTAAACGACGCTCTCAATAGGACAGAGTTCGCCGCGTTCTTGCATCCCGAGGACCACTCTGAGATGAGAGATGTAGTGGTGCTGGAGACGTTGGAAGATATCGACAAGGATAAGGTGGGTTATTAGTATATAAACGAGGAAACTACTTGGCCAATTTATTGAATTCACGCAGACGCTTGCATGTGTAACAGATGGCAATGACCTCTGAACATACATAGACTATTACGTCATGTCATAGTCAGTATCTGTATTAGTAGAAGTCTGCTATAACAAGACGTTGTTTTAAGGGTCATTGTGCCTTATAGAAACTCCAAATGTTATTGCAACATCATCTAGCGTAGCAAGCATGCTGTCACTGTCATACTTATTAATAAACATCTGTGGTGTAAACAGGACAAAACATGATCATGTTATTAAACATAATGTCTGTAAACCAAATGCTGCATAGTCCAACTGCCACAGTAACTGGTTGCATATTAAACAGGTTTAATTTATTATGATGATTGCAGGACGGCAAGGTGTCGCTGGAGGAGTACATCGGCGACATGTACAAGCCGGAGGAGGGGGAGGAGGAGACGGAGCCCGACTGGGTCAAGCAGGAGAGGGAGCAGTTCACGGGATACAGGTCAGCTGATCAATGATTTATTAAACGCACTTATTAAATCGGGCAGACACCTGTATGTCTGGGAGAACCCAACCGGTTTACGAAAAGCGTGTGTAGAACACGCACTATGGCGTGCCCTCAGCGAGAAAGGTTCCTTAATTCAATAAAAGTATACTGACCAATTATGTCTTAATTGGCCTCTTATGAACATTTCGGAAAAGTTAAAAATAACATAAATGTGTTGCAAAACTCTCTTTTTGTGCTAGTATTTGTGCACAAATCTGATAAGAATTCTCTCCCAACATTTTTAGTAGACTGACCTAGTTGTGTGTCATCTGTAAACACGTCATAATTAATTTGAAATAGCATTATAAAGCTTTTTTAGAAAATAAGTATTCGTCATTTGATATAAAAAGTCTATGAATTTGGGACTAATTCTCTATCGTCTCCAGGGACACTAACAAAGATGGCTTCATGGATGAAAACGAAGTGAAAGACTGGATCGCGCCTCCCGAATTCGACCACGCCGAGGCCGAAGCGCGCCATCTAGTGTTCGAGGCCGACACCGACGCCGACGAGAAGCTGACCAAAGCCGAGGTTTTAGACAAGTACGATCTGTTCGTAGGATCGCAGGCGACCGACTTCGGCGAAGCGCTGGCCCGCCACGACGAGTTCTAGGCTCATATTATTACTCGCGAACGTTGCTGTCTATGGTAGGGATGTTCCTTTTTTGTAAAACTAGCTGTATAAGTTCACTTTCACGGGTCAGTGTTAAGTAGCCCTTTCATTTCACAGAATAAAATGTATCTTAATATATCCGTTTCCATGTGGATAAGTCTGTACCTTTGCCTTGTAATGACGAATGTGAACATTTATTACCCTACTGCTACACCAAGCGAGCAGGGTAATATTTTCATCATTCTCAGTCTATATCTTCTTGTATTTAATACATTTCATAACGCGACTGACTGATGCACAGCCTTAACAGGTGCAGCTTGGATGGGAAGATTTAAAATTTGTAGGATATAATCCTTGAGTGCCCCAGACTTGTAATAAAGAGGGCTTTTTAGAAATTCGACCCCCTATAAGTGTCCATGGGGGGTCAAAGTTTGTATGAAGATTTTTTTTAAATTACTATCATTCTCATAGCTAGTTTTACCATAAATATTTATGGAGGTAGTGCACAATTTTATGAAATACATTATGTTGTGTTAGTTCAATTTTATCAAACCTATCGATAGACGAACGTTCATGAGTAAATTAGTTTGTATGTGATGGGTACATGAGGCTGGTGTGATGTTAATTATATCGCTAATTTAATTAACAATTTGCAGCTTTTCGTATGCAACTATTTCAAACTGCGAAGTACCGAAACTAAGTGCATTCCTTTTGTGCATTCTCACGTGAATTGATATCTGTTACTGTAGAATAGAATCTCTAATACCTGGTTCATATATTTTAATGTCTACAATCGATAAGAATATTATCCGTATCTTGCAATATTTACTTCGTTAAATTACATTATCTGTCGTATCGTCGCCTTCGTCGGTTATTGAAGTTTATTCAATTTACAATGTGTTTACAAAGCTTTTTACTGAATACTAGCTTTGTCTTGCTTTTTTGTAAATGGAGGAAACCCTTCTATGCATTTGAGTTGAGGTATCTTTTGCTACGGATGGTATAAAATATCGATTTATTTTTTGGATATCAGAACCAGGCTTAAGTGGCATTATTAACTATTATGTTGTAATATAGATGTTAAGTGTTAGTTATCTAACAACAGTACCAAAGCTAAACCAGTTAATTGTAACTTAAAATTGAAAAAAAATAAGAATCTAAAATATGAATTTCAGTGAGATCTTTATGTATTTGCATTTAATTTTTGTACGTAATTAAATAGGTTAGTTTAAAATATTATTCCTAATATGTCGAATGGGGAATTTGATTTATATAAATAAATAAAAACAATTATTGTTTGCTATTGCCATATAGACAAATCTTGCATTTCCCTAATTTATGTTTTAAGTTGCGTGGTACTTATCAACGATGTGAACTAATAATTTTCCATTAATTAAGTAATATATTTTCAGATCTTATAATAGCTATTTTTTCTCGATGTTATATAAATGTAATTATTGCTTTTATTCTCATTGGAATACATTTTAATTTTGCCTACTGCCTTTGCATTTACGACTTGCGCGACCCATAATTTGTATATTATAGGGACTTATTATTTTGTTAGACCACGTTAAGTCTGTCTGTACCCTAAAAACAAAAGAACACTTTTTGAGAAGTTTGAATCCATTTACAAATAATTGTTAATGCTTAAATGGAAAAAACGTTATACTTAATTGGGGTGTCATAAAAAATCCCGCGATGCGTTTATCTTGAAAACAGTAGCGGAGATAAAGTTAATTAAAACTAAATTATATATGTAACTAAATGTTGTGTACCTAGACAGGCAAATATTTAACTTCAGTATGAAATTAAATAAGTTGATGGGTTATTGACTAACGGAATTTGGTTTCGATTTTAATTAAGTACTTTTTTTATTATTGTTCGCGTGTAATAATGATTATTTTTCGCTGGATACGACTTGGATAAGTCCAAAAGTCTTAACGTTATTTCGTAATAATTTGCCTTTAACTGCTCAAGCAATGCAGCTAAGCATTATTATATTTTCCTTCTTTGCTCGTATTTTGTCGATTGACGCGTGCGATCAAATAAAATCAACGCAACTATTCTCGAATAAGAATAATGTGGTTGTATTAAAACCTATAACTACCGCGCGCCGAGTAGGAACTCCTAATATCATTAAAAAGCATTTAGTCTCTGTCTTCTTATTTATGAAATATTTGGTGTGAGCTGGGCGTAACGTAACACACTTACCTACGTTAACGTAACAATACTTAGAAGTTTTTTTTTTTAATTCGCTTGGATATTGGAAATGAAAAATGTTTAGACACCTCCTAATTATAGATATGCTTAAGCACGTGTTTATGAAGACACTGAGCGTCAAAATGAGCTAATCAGCTTACTCAGAGCTGAATTCAGCTGAATTGGCTGGTTTCTTTTATTACGAAATGAAATGCGATGAAATAAAATTAATATGAAAATGGGTGACCCCCACATGTTAGTGGGTATTTTACCAATATCAAGCCATTAATAGCAATAAAAAACATATTTATTAAATACACATTATACATAAAATAATGGATGTGACACGAAGGTATGAAAATGGCGTTCTCGGCATTTGAATAAGCAATTGTGAATGTTTTCTTATAGCTACTAAAACTGTCTAAGTTCTCATCCCATTCAATCTGCAAATATTTACGTAAGCACCTACAGCACACACAACAATACGTGTCCTAAGCTATATATGGAGGTTTTAACGATGGTTGGAGTAGGTACCCACCTACCATCCGAATCACCCCCCGATAAACATTGAGCGGGAAGCCTGTGCATATTCCGCGAGGGAGATTGAACGACGCACTAGTGCTTCCGCAAACATTGAATTACCATATCGAATACGCGCCGGCCGCCTAACATTTTGGAATATGAACCGTTTGCAGAGCTGCAGACGATTTAAATAAGTATTATCGCGATAAACTAGGTAATAAACTTGGCATCTACTTATCTTATTAAGTTTTGAAAGATATTTAACACTTGCATATTGATTTTTGAACAAATGACAAATAATAGCACTTGAACGAGACAGCGCCACACGCAACGCACAACTGCCGCAACACGAGCGCTTGTCTCAGACGAGCTGCATCTTGTCTTGAGCCAGGCTGCTCGGTTGGTCAGTACACAGCTATTACCTATTGTAGCTTTAGTGAAAACATTTATAAAATAAAAACACATCAGAGTCGGTACGTGTACATTGCTGTCAGACACATGAAACGTCGCGAAAGAAACCTATTATTAATAGCCACGGACCAGCTCGGGGCTACCCGCTGGGAAATAATAAATTGTGACCCTTAAGGGACTTGGAAACATCGACTTAATGGTGCTTGGGGCTGGCGGCGGCTTGCTATTTATTGAAACGAAAAGTGTATTTCTGAACGAGTTTCTAAACGGGTAGTCTAGGCTAGGAAATGGTAGATTTGGAAACGCGAAGCTTTAAATTAGATTGCCTTTATAATATAGGTAATTCTTAAAGGAAACAATGTTTGCTCTTTGTATGGATTGGTTAATTTACCAAACAAAACACAACCACAAATAATTATCTCCCCAAAGCCTTATCCGGCATCTTTTTTTAAGCCATAAATAAAGAAATGAGCAAGGCATTCTATAATTATGCTCATAATTACTAGTCAATTGATTTAAATGTTCAATTAACATACAACAATAATAGTAACAGGTAATAGTATAACAAAACCATTCGTATATTATATGGCAATTGACAGCGAATTATGAGATAAGTTAACAATTGTTATAGTAACTACATCGTCTGTAGTTAAGTAGATTATTTGAGGTAGGTAATAAGTAGGTACATATCGGAATAAAATAAACCATGAATAATATATATTGTTATTGTTTGTGTACTGCGTCGCTAGGCTACGTCGTATACCTCAATATCTCATTATTTCACGATTCAAATGCTGCTCTTTGAAGTTTGAACCTATCTATGATGTCTAGACACGAAAAGCGTTTTAGTTGAACCAAAAATAAACGGGTTTACTTTTAAATAACAGTATTTCAAGTGTTATACAGTCAATTTGAATAGTGAAAGGTTTCAATATTTTTCTGTCTGAATTAATTTCATGAATAGTTATTAGGTCTGTGTGTAGAGTTATCATGACTTAGATACTTTCAGATGCTCGCTCGCTATATATATACATCCCATCCCACTAATACCACTAATATTATAAATGTGAAAGTTTGGATGGATGGATGGATGGATGTTAGTTACTCAATCACGCCATAACGGCTGAAGGGATCTGTATGAAATTTGGCACAGAGATAGATTATAGTCTGGACTAGAACATAGGCTACTTTTTATCCCGGTAAAATGTATGGTTCCCGTGGGATAAAGGACATACTTTTTAATCGCTGGTAACACCGCGAGGCGCAGTTAGTATATATATATTTAAGAGAAATATAGTTCTACTTTGGATAAAAAGTTTTTAAAAGTATATGTACTTTAAGATTAGACTATGTTCGTCTGTCTATCTGTCTGTCTGTCTGTTTCTTACGTATTAATGCGGCGATCATACCTACCATCTTGATTATCGTAGGTAAATTCAAAAGAGTGACGCTCTAGAAAAGGTCTAAGAAATGTAAAAGATTTTGAGGAGAAAGGTAAACTAAAATTGATTATCATAATAGACATAAAGGTCTATAAAGTCAGGCGGCAAACTAATGTATCTAAACAGTGCTACGGCGTAGGTACATTGTGCTACGGCGTAGGTAGCATTCACAATTAAATTTTGAAGTGGAAAAAAAACTTATCAAAACATTGAATGCAGAAATACTGAAACGGAGTTATCTATGTCCAGACTGAAAAAATACATATATTGTTTTGTAAACATTCAGAATGGCTTTTTATCAGTTGTACCTACACATAAGTATATTAAGTTAAATTAGTATATAAGTACTTACTTGCCAATTTCTTTTACAATCTATTTGAATAGGTATCTATACCTATTTACAATCGGCTGATGTTTTCAATCCCTTTAAACATCGCATTTGTAATATTCATTGAGCCGTATGAACTTCTTCGATGTGCGAATACTTAGGTAACTTACCTATACAAAAATATATCTATAGCTTTATTTACACATCACTTATTTTTCGATGTTTTCGCACGTATCAGAAATTCCATTTTTTATCTCTCACTCTCTCTCAATAGACACACTATGGTTTACATTAAGCTAGTAATTTGAAGGAAGAGTTACAGAAATCATAATTCGACTTCGACATAAATAAGAAGGTAGGTAGGTACTATAATAATAATAATATCGCCAGACGAACACAGCAACGACACGGTCCCACACTAAGCACCGTATCATTCCTTATAATAGTCGACTGACATGTTCTACAGACATAGGTACCTATATACTATCCTGTTATTATGATTCTCCCGTAAATGGCAGGCATATGATTCAATTTATTTGTAACTTCAAAAACCTTTTTAACAACTTAACCTTACCCTAAAATACAGCTTACACAGGGCAATCCAATTACATAAAACATGATTACCTACAGAGATCGGTGTAAAACGTTGCAAAAAACCTTTACATTCCGCTCTGAACACGTGTAAAGGCATCTCGCGTGATGAATACGTTACATTCCCGATGGAGGCTGGGCGTAATCTTTTAATACGTTTTAGGTGCTTACCTGGTTTTAATAGCAAAAATCTACGGAGCCTACCGAGCTTAGTTCTTGTAATAAAAAGCTTCAATAACGTTACGAGTTTATTTACCCACTTATTTGTAGCAATTTATTAGACAACGATACGACTCGGTGCCGAGGATTGCAGGTTCAAACTCCGGCTCGCAATCCCATTTTCAACCATGAAATTCACTTGCTAAACGGTGAAGGAAAACATTGTGAGGAAACCTGCATGTCTGAGAGAACCCCTCGAAAGATATGTGAAGTCCGCCAACCCGCACTAGGCCAGCGTGGTGGACTATGGCCTAATTCCCCTCGTATTGAGGGGAGGCCCGTGCCTAGGAGTTGGACATTTAAAAAAAGGGCTGGTATCATTATATATCTGGGATATCTGATTTGACCTTTGAACTTATAATATCTAATAAGTGAAGTCTATTAAACTATACTTAGATAAGTAAATATATCGCAAATTATAGATAATTTATTTATTTACGTCAAAGCTATATAGATGCATATTTGTGCTAGATTTGCTTGTTCTGTCTGTCTTTATACAGACACACAGTCCAATTACGTAGTATTTGACGTACGAGTCCGCGCCGACCGAACACATATATTCACAAGAATACTACTTCACATCGAGATGTTGGTAATAATTGTGCTCGTGTTTATAGTGTTAATAGCGCTATACTTCCATGGCGTGCGAACATTTGGCTACTGGGAGAAACGGGGCATCAAACACGACAAGCCGATTCCATACCTCGGTACGAACACGAAGCAATTTATGCAGCAAGCGAGTGTGGCCATGATGGCAACCGACGTCTACAACAGGTATCCCGAAGAAAAAGTAGTAGGCTACTACCGGGGAACATGTCCTGAACTGGTCGTGCGAGATCCGGAGATAATCAAACGAATTTTGGTAACCGATTTCCAATATTTTCATTCGCGAGGAATCAATCCCCACAAAACTATTGTAGAGCCCCTCCTAAAGAATCTGTTCTTTGCCGACGGAGATCTGTGGCGCTTGATACGACAGAGATTCACGCCTGCGTTCAGTACAGGAAAACTAAAAGCAATGTTTCCCATAATTACCGCGAGGGCAGAAAAATTACAAATAATCACTGAACAAATTGTGAGCAGGGAATATTATGATGTCCGAGAACTCATGGCGAGATACACGACGGACTTCATAGGCGCTTGCGGGTTTGGCATCGACATGGACTCATTAACCGATGAAAATTCACAATTCAGAAAACTCGGGAAGAGAATCTTTGTGAGGAACTTTCGAGACGCAGTAGCGGGCGCCTTAAAAATGATGTTTCCCGAATTGTTTAAAAACATGACGTTCCTAGCACCGGAGCTGGAAAAAACAATGGTTAAATTGGTGCAAAGTGTCGTTAAAGAAAGGAATTATAAGCCATCAGAAAGAAACGACTTCATAGATTCGATGTTGCAACTAAAAGAAAAAGGTAAGATAATAGGAGAATCTATGGTTGAACGAGATCACAATGGTGCACCTAAAACCGTCGAGTTGGAAATAGATGATTTGATAATGACAGCTCAAGCATTCGTGTTCTTCGGAGCCGGATTCGAGACTTCCTCAACGGCCTCCAGTTACACGCTCCATCAGTTGGCCTTTCACCCCGAGTACCAGGACAAAATACAACGAGAAATTGATTTGGTACTGACAAAACACAACAGTAAAATAACATACGATGCGATAAAAGACATGACTCGCTTAGAAAAGGCATTCTACGAATCCATGAGATTGTATCCGCCAGTTGGATATTTGATCAGAATGTGCACAGCACCAGAATATACCATTCCAGAAATCGGTCTTACTATAACCGAAGATGTTAAAGTAATCATTCCTATACAAGCGATACACAAGGATAAAAAGTATTTCAGAGACCCGGAGTCTTTTGATCCTGAGAGGTTCAGTTGTGGTGTTAAGGAGGATATCAAAAAATTCGTATTCCTACCTTTTGGTAACGGACCCAGGGCATGTGTTGGTACGTTATATCAATTTTCTTTATACCTATATAATTATATTCTATATTATACTAGCTATCAGAAAATGAATTATCTTTAGTATAATTTTGTTGGTGATTTTTTTCGCATTTTTTAATAGTTATTCTGCTATTCGGAACGCAGACAAATTCAAAAAATCAAAGATCATTAAAAATTTGCCCACCCGTTTGTGTACTTATAACACGAATTTGTTTTATATACATAGATTAACTTGTAGATATAATCCATAACGGTGTAAATATCGACAAAATAAATAAGGAATTCTTAAAGTATTACTTATTTGTGTGCAGGTGCCAGATTAGGGCAAATGCAGTCGATGACCGGGTTGGCAGCGGTGCTGCAGAAGTTCGCAGTGGAGCCAGCAGCGTGTACATTGAAAAATCCGCTTCCTGAGCCGTCTGGAGTCGTCTCCGAAGGTTTCATTGGTGGCCTTCCCCTAAAAATTAAGAAGCGTGAAAAAACTTGCACGTCATGACTTAGCTACTTCATAATAGGACCAACTAGGATTTATTAAAAAAAAATATGAGACTTTGAGATAGGCACCTTTTTTGAATACACAATGAAAACAATCAATAAAAAAAAATCTTATGTATTACTTAGCGAGGATTTATCTATTTAATTTCTCTCTTGATGGATCATTGGACGTAAGCATATGAGATTGCAGCACACGATCGCCAAAGAAAAATATATTATCGCTACAGAGTGGCAAAACATGAGTCTGCTGCATCCGTCACACTCACTGCTTTTGTCCTATGTCCTATTGACCCTTCGGCCTTCCCTTATCATAGACCTAATATTATTTATGTGATATGAAGTGATGGACTAATTTCAATTTAGCATTATAATAATTTATACTTACTGATAGTAAGATTATAGGTTTACAAACAATTATCGGTTGGAGTTTAAAGTTTGTTCCATACCGGTGTCTTCTCTAGAGAGTTTATCCTCTTCGGACAAGAATCAGATCAAAACAAATGCTATACTTACGTTGGCATTCATCAATAAAATATTGTTTGTAGCCGATTGCAAGCTAGGTACTTACGAGAATATAGAGCCACCTTTGCTAGTGTTGACAGAAATGTCTTGATGGTTGTGTTAAGTACTTACTACCTCTTATGAGAAGGATGATACCGATTATGAAGATCATGATGAAAATTGATCACTGATTACTTGATTAAAATCCTAATACATCCAATATTATATATTATATAAGGTTTAACAAAAATAGCATACAATATTTTAAGGAGTTAACAAGTAGGTGATAACGATCACGTTTATGTATAAATTAGATGTGTGTACTAAGTGCGCGGTGAAACTGTAAACTGTAAAAAATCACTACCAAGTGTTTTGCATAAATTTCAAATAATTTGTTTTTTTTTCGAGAATATACCTTTATGGGCTATTGACGGATCCCTTAAAATATTTTACACTATATTATGGTTAAGCCTTATATAATGGTTTTATTTCACACATACTTACATTATCTTTTAGATTACTTTTGTAAATTTTAGGTATTACGATGGAATCAGGATATTAAAAAAATCTTATTGGAACACAATTCTTGTCTTTGACATGGACCTAAGTACGAATCAGATGGAAGGGGTATGGAACCTGGCAAGCTTTAGTTCTGAGATATAAATATCATCAATAATAATTTTGACATAATTATTTAAATAAATATTATTATTTTTTTATTTCATTATAGGCAAGTATTTGATCTCGATCTCACCTGATGGTAAGTGACGATGAGATCTACGATGGAGCATACTTGCCTAGGTAGGAAGGCGGCAGTAGATAAGAGACGCTACATTCACTAGGCACATGCAGCGCAACTGATCTGACCCGCCATCCATGAATGGCAACACCGAACATCATGCCTATATTACTATTCATTATACAAAGTTATAAAATCATAGTACACGCTGACAAAACACTGCCAAAACCGCATCCATTGCGTCATAATTTAGCAGCGTATCGCGGCTCGCCAGCCGCTCCGGTAATCCTAACCCCTATAATATATAGCTAACCATTCCTTCCGTATTAGGCAACTTATTATAGCCACTAAATATGTGGAAATAATCCGCAAATTAATAATACTCACCTACTGAATGATATCGTGAAATGTTAAGTTCTAGGCTCATATAAACTATGAGTCAAGTGAACTCAAAAAATATTCCGCGGGTCCCGTAGATCCGCATTATTAGGTAGATAAAAACCTCGTCGTGCCTACTCGGGAAAAATAAGTTCGGTGACGTAATGAAATGTCGTACATACTTTAAAAATATGAAGAGCTTATCGTATCACCGGTCTGTTCGGTAAATGAGTTCGCCGAGAACGAATGGACAGCTATAAGTCAGTTGGATCATCGGAGCGAGTGGCCGCCGAGATACCAACCTAACTTATGAGCCACCCCGCCAAGCGCGAAGCAAGAATGACTAGGTTCATAAAAAAACTAACCTAATCAAGTGTGTGTTGGATCCCGCAGTAGGCAGGGTTCCGTAGCTGCCATACTGATAGATAAGAAAAACAAAGCAAACACAAAATATTAAAAACAAAGCGGCTTTTGCGTTTTATTCCTATTACTCAGAGCTGTGGCACGATTAAAGGTGTATTAACTTACCCGGCTATAGCTCGCCATCTAGTAGCTTCTAGACTATTCTGATAATTTTCATTATATTTTAAAATAATGTGCTGTGCAATTCTGCTAATCATTTTCAAATACCTATTGAACGATAAGGAACATTATGGTTTGTATCCATCAGTTTTCGTGTAAATGTGCAAACATTCAGCCCTGATTCCTAATAAGCTCTAAATACGAACGTTGCTCAACTATAAGGGTTCCTAGTTCGACCACGGAACCCTAATAATGGCTAAACCCCATTTGAAATCCCGGCTTTACTTTACCTTAAGATAGGTACCTATCTACCAGATTCTTCTGACCTACAATTATTTGAAAATATAGTTCCACAGCACGGAAACAACCCTAAGTTTAATTCACATCCAGCGCTCACAATTAAACTTTATTGAGGGACCCTCTACCGGTGTCAACACCTTTTATCCCCCGACAGTCAGCGTAAAATAAGTACTTAAAACTTCACAATATTCTCTATGCCCAATGCATAGAGATTATATTCGACTAACAGACGGAAGTTTCCAAATGTTAGGTCACTTCAAACAATTACCTACGAGGCGCGCTCTAATTTTCCTATGTGTCGGGCGGGACCAATCTAAAAAAATTGCTCTTGGAAAAACTGTAATTCAATTTGCTGGGGTGAGCCTTGAATTTGTGCTTTGTCATTTATGTTAACGAACACGTAGGTAGGCTGTGTGAACGTTAGACTGAAACAAAATATTCGATTACTTAATCTATAACTTTTACCACGTGAGTGCGTTTAATAGCACTTAGTGGCTACTTTAATAGCATAAGTAGGTATACATAATAACAATAGGGTCGAACCTATTAACATTTTCGGAATTGCTTTTGATTCACAGCTGGTAGGTAGTACGTCTTATAAATCCATAGAATAAACCTAAATAAACGTCGTTCGTTAACAATGAGTTTCGTTTCACAATGTTTTTATACTATATCAGAAGTTCAGTATTTTTTTGGGCTTAGTGTGCCCAACTATATGGAGGACCAATAATTATTATATGGTTTCACAAATAGCCAGGCAAACGTATAATATTCTTTAATACGAAGTCTGTTCATTCACGTCCTACGGCTATTCGTCAGACTTAGCTCATTGAAATTATCTAATAACTTCATAAAGCTTTCGATAAGTCGAAGCGAAGAAATCGCGCCTTTGTGTTCGCCGCCACTCGTGAAGAACTAAAATAAGTTTAAACGAGAATAGTTGGTGAGAGAGCGATCGTGGACGGTCATTGTGCGCCCGATACGCTATATAGCACAATGATCCACGCTATTGTTTCGAAAATTCCAGTTCCAAGCGTACTGTAAGTAAGTACATTAAAGCACGTCAATGGACGCTGTGTCGTGAAAGACGATCGTCTAATCCAGCCCTCAATGCAGTGGGCCGTAAGTATCCTTGCATTGTGTGCGACTATAACTAGTAGAGAAACTTCGTAAATCACAATTGTTTTTCGAAGAAAAATCAGTTTTTGTTAATCCAACAATAAATACATTTCCATGCGCTGAAATAGATAACCAACTTTAGAACCATTTATATAACAATTATTTATAGTATATAAGCGCAGTACTATCTTCATGTAGTAGCGCAGTTCTCGACACTAATTAGTTTAAAACTCTTTTTAGTTCGCGAGTCAGTGTCCTGCTAATTCGGTTAGTTACATTAGTTCACTTAAGCTAAAGAAGCACTTTCCGGATGAGGCGGGATGCTAAAATAAATTGAGGCTGTCATTTAGCGCATAACGGTTTTGGAATTTTAAACGCCACCGTTCTTTCTTTGTTAAGTATATTTAGACGGAATTTACTTAAGTAGGTACTCTACGCGACCTAATAATGGGAATGGGATTAGGTATGAATTGCGGCTCATCGAGCCGAGTATCGAGACTACAGTATAGAGTGTAGTATACTGCCTGTACAGGATCTATAAGCCGCAATGTATAATCCTATGCTGTATACAGACAGTAACTTATACTTAGCAGGTACCTATGACTAAATTTATACTTGCTTTATAACCCATATATCTATGGTTTCACCATATTTTTTTTACACCCTACGTTATTTGGCATTGCCGAATAACTGTAATAAAGCTCGTAACCAGCTGAGTAAATTTTAAAAAAAGAATAGCACACGTACGATATTAAAAAAATACGGTTGGCAATATAGCCCGTGAGTAAAGTCTTATTTATATGGTTATAATAACTAAGCATTCTACTTATTCGAGCACCATTTTAGAGGGCAACACAACATGTGCTTTATTAGAACCCATTACTCATATCGTGGCCCGTCCAGCGCGTCCATTAGGCGGAGGGTCGAGGGCCAATAACAGTTTATCATGCCTCTGCGGTCACTCTCGTATAGTATCGGAACTACCAATTTATTTCTGGAATCTAGATTTTGAAAGTTATTGCAGTGAACATACTCGTAATATTATCGTAAATATCGGTAGCAAATGAACCGACACAGACACACACAGGCGTCACAAAAAACGCAACTAAAAATACTTTAATGTTAAAGAAGAAAAAAATCGATTACACTAAATAAAAAAAAATACATATTTCACCTAAAATCTAGTGTTGCCACCCCTCCCCCTCTTTGCCTGGCTCTGATAACTGCTTCATGCGGACATGCTTCTTTCATGGACCTCTACGAGATTTTTCGACGTTTTAGTTTTTATTTTTTTATTTATTTGCTGTTTTATATTAAATAAGTAAGTACTACCAACCAACTTTTTTATGTATATGGCACATTTTTTAAAAATAATATATTTTTTTGTGTAAACTGGAAATGTACCTACTTATTGAAGCGGAAAATGTTGTGTTGTCCCTTCATGAATTTCAAATGAATGTAAAGTGGGATATAATTAACGCGGTTCACCATTCCGCTCCGCATTTGTAACGGTTTTAGCGGATCGGTGACCGCAATGTTTCTGTACCCATTTAAAATTGGAATAGTTTGGAAACTAACATTGATTAAACAAATGTCATTGAATGAGTTTAACAAAAGAAGACTGTATATCTAATCAAATAAGTTCTTGATTACAGTAACAAGGTAGCTACAGAAATTGTATTAATCTTATATTACATGCAGTTACTGAATCATAAATTTTATTTATTTGATATGAAAATTAAAAAATATATATCTACGTTTTTTACAAGTTTGACCTGTTTAGGTAATGTTTGTTTGTTAATGTTCAAATTACTTTTAAAATGTAATTCATTTAAATCTTAAAGATTGTGTTAATAGTCATTTAAAAATCCCTATAGTATAGGGGGGTTTCCGTTCATTATATATTGAGGGTACCAAACATTATATAGTGTATGTCCATAAAACAAAAGTTATTTCATAATGACAAACAAAACAGGTAAATATCTATGCAACTACACAAGTAGGTATTTATCTAGTATAGGTACCTATCCGCTAAGGGCAATACAATCGGTGCATTCTCGTCACGTAGCTAATATTGTTTAGGGGCACTTACCTGCGCAGGGGATCGTGTCGGCCCCTATTAAAACCAACGGCCTGTTATCTATAACTATGTAGAATATACCCTGAGAATACTATGTGAAAGATTTTGTATGTCTATTTGAAATTTGACTTTAATTCATATAAATGCTCTTCCATTTTCAACAATTTCAAAATAGGTCGATGCCTCAGCAGCCTTTACAATATTAACTTAGAAATCAAACTTATTGTATAGATTTTATTGCGTTTATTTTATGTTTTTACGTTCCCAACATTTCGACTGCTTTACAGCAACCATGGTCACGGAGGACGCGATAAAATCTGTAAAATTAGTTTTATTTCAATGTGTAGTATTCGCGTAAATATAAGAAATCAATATTACCTTAGTATTGTAAATAGTAAGTATGCCTGAGTTATACTATTTCAATTTATTAGAATATTTCATAACAATATTTATATATTTATTGTTGCATGCAATAAATATGCATCCAGCACACATTTCGGCACAACAGGTTACAGGTATCCCACTACAGCGGGGATTCACCGCTATCCCGTTATAGCGGGATTAATATTCCCGGAGCGCTCGGCAATCATGATTCCGGAGTCCGGGATCAAGATAACGCCACTAATCTCGAGCTGAGGCATGCTAACTGCCGGTGCATTCGGGCACTAATCTTGCCTGTATATTAATATAATAGTTACAATATGTAAATGTATGCAGATAGCACGGAGGTACAGAATATTGTTAGTGTAATGATACTGTTGAAACTTTACCTTTTTGAGAATTCAGTGTGAGAGCAAAGAGAAACAAAAATTTGATATTTGCAATTGTTGTATACAACCAGAGTTATGTGGGAACACTATTAGGTAGGTAACTGTTGGTAATAAACAAACAAGGAACATACAATATTGGTATTTTGAGCGGTTGGTATTTTCGCATGCTGCGATCTCATCCTGAACATTGAAGAGGATTTGTTGAGCTACTTAAATGGATTGTGTAACAGGATACAATTTACAGACAAAGCTTTTTTTTTTTCTTTACAAATAGCAGGTTACCAATAGCTCTCTCGCACTTGGTGCCTCGCTGCGAAAGGAAATAATTTAAACAGACCCAAATACGCCAAACTCGCGGGACACGCATATATCCATTACATATTCCCCTAAGTCAACACAGCTTGTCCCAATATTAAGCGGCGAACACATGGCCCTGTATAAGACGTGTTTTATTAAAAAGGGATTGCTCAGTGTACGTATATGTACACGCGAAAACGGAGCGGGCGCATTTTTTATCACATGAATGCTTCACAGTTGCCACTCATATAGAGACGTTTGGAATTGATGATAACATTTGAAAGCTGTGTTGGCTTTCAGACCAACAGCGTACTTACCTACATTTTTTATGGGACTTCGTCCGCCACACAGCTGTGAACAACGAAGACGTTGAAGTTTGACACTCAGCCAGTCCCGGGGTAAAGCTCATTGCCTTGGTTCCTCCAAAGGATTCCAAAGCAAATAAGAGGAGTACCTATACATAGATAACTGTTAGGTCACTGATAAATTGGCTACGCTGGTTATTAGAGGACGCATCAGAGAGTATAAGTCAAATAAAGTGCCCATTCTAATTAAATCTCTAAATTAATTTCTGTTAGGGTCCATAATCAGTCGCTCTCGCCGAAAGCGGCTTTGAAGCATCATCTTACATATATGTTAGTGAGAAGTATCTCCATAACATCTGTGTAAGGCTTGCCATACAAATATTGCAAAGAACAAAGTCATCTAAGTCACGGATAATCTCTATTGTAATTTATATTTATTCTTAACAACAAACTTTGCAGGTTTGACTAAGATGCTTTGTTATTTCCAGCAACAGAAACATAGTTATTTATTCATGATATGAGATTTTTCCGTGTGCACGTTTATGAAGGTGCAATTCTTTTCATCTCTATAATAATAACATTATAATAGCTATAAAACTAAATCGTAAGCGTGGAAGCAAGTTATAACGTTCATAGCAAGCTAGACTACGTGTGATAGCCACCGCTTGGAGCTAAACATTGAATGTTTTACCGTTACAGCTTCCGAAGCGGTATCTTCTCGGGTCACACATTTGTAACCTCGTCGCCACTTTCCTAAACGTGACTCCATCATAGAGACGCTTCCACGGCGTACGTGTGTGTAGTGCAAATAAGATCTTTTCCAGAGAACTGGTATGCAAGACTTTTGAAGGTTATTTGTCCTTTACCGCGAGTTATTTATTCATTGTAGACGGCGGTAGCTATAGCTATGCTTGCCGGTAGATCTGCCAATCTAGATAGGTACTTGTGTATTTCATCATGATGTCAATTAACGGTATGGTCAGTTGTGTAATACCCCATTAGAAGTTCTCTATTACCTATTGTCTATCTATCTGCCGAAAGACGTCCACTGCTGGACGTAGACCTCCCCCAATGATTTCCACACATTACGGTCCTCCGCCACTCGCATCCACCTACTGTGGACAATATATATAATAAATATGAAAAGGGATTATGAGATTGAAACGTAGCGTAGGTACAGTGTCATTTTAATCAAGCGCAGTTCTATAGGATCGACAGAACCACTCCAAACGACAATAGTACAAAAAATTCAAACAACCAGTGTTGCCATAAAGAACTCGTATTTAGTCAGAATTTTCTAATTTCGATGAACAAAAGCTCGAATTCGGTGTTGCATCGGAACGCCCCGTGTTGCGAGCTACCAAACGCGATTTCAGCATGAATTCGGTGCTTTCACAAAAACCCTCACTCACTCAATCAGTCGCTATTCACGGGAGGCAGCATGACGCGAGACACATGCAAAGTATTTGTAATTCGTTCAGTTTTTAATTAATCTTTTTTTAACAAAACGCTGCAATTTTATGTTTCGATTAAGAATGCGCTTATTACGAGTTTTGATAGCATGAAATACAGATCAACCCGCTGAATTAATCCATACTTTTCTAATGGTAATTAAGTAGCTATCGATCGGCGAAGTCTAACTAAATTGGTAAAAGACTAAGAAGAAGATAATATAATACAAAGTAACAATATTTATTTTTGTCCCTATTCGTTGCCTTTTTAGTTCATTCACGAATTATTCCTCCACCGATTAGAGGCGCCATCGTGTCACATAGTGAGGAAAACGCCCTGCACGTAGGGTTGTCGTCGATTCTATATTTCAATAAAATAAAAATAATGTTTTATGAAACATTTTCAGCTTTGGTTTATAGGTATATGTATAGATGAATGAACTACCTGTCTAATCATCATTGGCCATCATACTGTTTGTTTTTCATGAGTCTCCACCAGCTCGTGCCAAGCCAAACGCCTTTCGGCACAGGTCGCCCCGAGTTCAACTTTAGACATCTCTGTTCAATCATACCTACTCGTATGTCCGTTATATTCTTTTCCTCGTAATTTGTTAACTAAATATCTACTTGTACCTACCTGTGTCGAATAAATCTTTTCATTCATTCAAACAGTTCTTCGTAAACTTTTGTTTTTTTTTCGTCTCTGGCTCTGTCCTCAGCCAATGTTAACCTCGTGAAGTCAAAGTGATGACCGAACAGGCCGTACCGTAATGTCAACACACTCCTTTCTAGTGTCCAGACGAATATATTTTGTATGGAGCGAACCACGTCCGTAGTCCGCCCTGTACCAAGTTCGATCGACTATTAATAGTATAAGACGAAATTTTATTTAACTATTCTATCTGGGGAAGGTGGCAGCCCTCGCACGTGACTCCCATGCCGGATTCTCTCATCCCGCTGAGCAAACTAAGTGGGCAATATTGCGTTCGCGTTGCGGAAATATGGAATGAGCAATACAATGAAATAGAAAACGATTTTGAAAATCGGGATGATCATGAAGATGTTTGAGTATTATGTTGTGTGTACGATTAAGTATAGATTTAAAGATGAAAAGTAGGTATATTATATTATGCAAGAGTTAAATCTACCTACTTTAGTAGATACTAATTTCCATTTAAATCTGTTCAGCCGTTCTTGCGTGAGTCCTAAATCGTCTTTAAAAAAAACTAAATTGGACAAACATACATTAATATTATTTTCGCTATTCAGCGCTGAAATATGGCCGGCCTACTGGGCACTTTTGGTATTTACGTATATAATTTTATACCTACGTTTCTTTTATTTAATATTTTTTCCTATCAATAAGTATCTGTTAGTTCTTTGCTTTTTATGTAAATGTCTTTGTATATACCTATTCAACACAATATTATTTAATATTAGCTACAGTATCGAATATCACTACTTTAAACAAATATAGGGTCCAATTAGCCGAACTGAGAGACTGGAGCAGTACTCTAATGAATGTAGCATAGTCCATACCAATTGCTGTAGGAATTATCTGATTTCAACGGAGGTTGTTTAGTTAAGTTGAAAACGTTATTTTGGTTGACTGATGGGATCGCCGATCTAAAACAGAAACTTGACTCAATATGTACAACGCAAATATAAATTAAAAAGGTTTTTTTATTAATAGATCTAGTTTTTTTTTAGTTTTTTTTATACATTATAGGCAAGTATTTGATCTCGATCTCACCTGATGGTAAGTGATGATGAGATCTACGATGGAGCATACTTGCCTAGGTAGGAAGGCGGCAGTAGATCGAGACGCTACATTCACTAGGCACATGCAGCGCAGCTGATCTGACCCGCCATCCATGAATGGCAACACCGAACATCATGCCGGAACACGGCTAGGCCGCTTGGTGACATGGCTTTGTTCAGTGGGTGGTGACTAGCCACGGCCGAAGCCTACCACCAGTAAAAGTTTCATAAATAAGAATGACAGAAACACCGTGCTATCTCGATGACGATATGATTGCATTAGGAGTTCCTGCTTATACTATACTTCAAAATATAAGGAGCCCGGTAATTCCATTTCCATGTAGCCTCATCCTTCATTATTTTCATTCCGAATATCTACAGGTTCAAAAATGTTGGCACCGTTTTGGGCCGTAATTAAAATCTCCACATATTTGGCTAGATGCTGTAAAATGAGGTTTTCTTTAGAAAATCTAATTCTATTCTCTGTGTGCAGACTATTGAGTTTCTATATACTATTCAAGAAAAGTTGGACTTGTGGGGCCGTTCGTAGAGGGTTTCAGTCAGCACTCTTTCACTCAGTTCAATCAATATTGTTTTAGGATAAAACAACACTTCTTTTTGCCGGGATATAAATGATCCTTCATGTTGAAGCAGGATGTAAGCTATTTTCACACCGAGTTTCATTGCAATACTGGACAGTATGTTTTCGAGTGATCCGCGCATAGACAGACACGACTGACGGAAAATTATTTATTGTTCTGTGGTTCTGTCGTCTACGATACGAGTTTACAGGGTGAATTTTTAAATGTGCATGGATGGCCAAATCTTAAACTATAGGGAATACCGAAATTGCTTAAAGGACTCTCTAGGCCGATTTTGATGAAAAATAAAGCTGCATTATTAGTTTTAGAAAAAAATATTTCCCTACGCAAGAATTGAACTACTGTATTATTGCACTATCCGATAATGGAGCAAATAGGGATCAAGTTCTGGGAAATAATGACTTACTAAGTAAAATGTAATAAATAAGTTGTTTTCATTTTACAAAATCAACAGGTCTAATTCCTGGCTAGGGATTTTTTTTTCAAAAATCTAATGAAACAGTTTTAGTTTTCATCAAAATCGGGCATTTCTCGTATTCCCTATATAGTTTCGTATTTGCCCATCTATGTGCACGCGAATAATTCATCCTATTAGCTAGTATATTGAAAAGCCAATGAGAATCCTTCGTTAATTATCGTAGACGCCTAACAGGCCAGCCCACCTCACCTAAGTTAGTTACGAGTGACAAGGTATGCATCTCAATTTATTTTGATTTAGTACCTCGATGGCCTCGTAGACGACACGCCCGGCCAGATCATGTTGTATGTGCTAGTCTAATATAATTTCAAGCACATTCATGGTTTCTCCTTTTCCTTTATATACAGCCCACCTATTGGACTCGCAAGCGATATATTTCGCAAGGGAAGTAACAAGAAGTTAATTTCTAGCAACTCACATAAATTCTTGTCCGGATGATATCATGTCGCATCTTGTCGACCCAAAAGAAGTATATAATAACTATTGCGTGTCAGAGCAGATGGTCATAAAATATTTCGGATCATCTCGCGTCTCAGTTGTCGCCGCGCTGAAAATACGTGCCTCATGGGAAATTTATTTGCGGCAATACTAAGCCATCCTAAGTCCCCCACCGTCAAGATATTGGTTACGCAATGACGAATAAAATTATATTCTTTGCCGTATGATCACTTTTAGGAGGTCGAAATTCTCAAAGGCTTGAGTTTCATCTCCCTACTGACTGGTCTTGATGGCTTACTCTGTATCATAATACCACCTTCTCTGAATGTTAAACGCACCAGAAATAAAGTCTGTCTGTTTAACTGACAAACACCAATCTGCAGTTCATTCATAGTTACAATGTTATCATTGCTCAACACAGTATTTTATAGTATAGGTATGATGTTTTCTATGCGTCTTCTTTCCTCCTTGCCGACGGTTGATTATATAAACTTAGATGCTAATATCCTATCAGCTTTGCAATATGAACATGACTTGCTAAACATTGGATCAGTCCACTTCGATTTTGAATTTTTAAAGTGACTCCAAACTTTTGGTTTGACTGTGTTAAAACTTTTCCTTATATTTAAGGATGAGCATGAAAACTGATTATTTTTTCTTTGTCCTATAAGATTGAAGGTTTGCAAAAGTTAAAGTATGATGCGATTGACCGATATTTTATGTTTTTAATGGTTTCTTTAGCCACGTTACCTACATGTTGATTTTCCTCTTGTTTGGGAACAATCCGGTACAAACGTACGACCCTATTGTCATATGTTAGTACCACTCCCATTGAAAAAATCTATTGTATTTGGGTCACTATGATTTCTTTAGTTTCTTTTGACATCTTTCAACACCCTAGTTAGTGTATTTGGTATCTAGGTACTTTATTTCACAGCTAAAGCCTTTTGTAAAATATTATGATTTAAATGTAACAATGTTTGGTCACCTCAAAATCAGATTCCATGAAGTAGGTAAGAGTCAAACTTCACGAAACTTATCTGGAATGATTTGCATTTTTCACCGTAATCTCAGCTTGTACGAGATTCATTCAAACTTCCTCTGCAGGTAGTAGGTTAAAGAATGTAAAATAAATCCGCGGAAACACTTGTTAGACTCCTGAAGCATAACAAAAGGAGACTTGACAGTAATTTATTCAGGCTTGGGAAATTACTCTGCTCCGATGTTGATACCAAAGGCAACAAGAGTGAGCGATAGAGAAATCGCAAAAACTATGTTGGGCTTACAAAAGTTTATAGATGAAGCCTTTTTTAACCGACTTCAAAAAGGAGGAGGTTCTCAATTCGGTTGTATTTTTTTTAAAATTTGCAATTTAAGTATATACGTTACTTTCACATGAATAAAAATCTAGCTATTTCTGAAATACACACAACTGCACTATACTATCGGCGTTACGCGCGTACATCTAAAGCGCGCTGGCCGCGCAGCAAATAAAGCGCTCTTTGATAGCATCTTAAAGCTTTCTTTATGCGATTCCCGGGACTAGGGTATCATATTTCTCCAGCTCTGCTATCTTAGCGCTTGCAGAGTATTCGATGTATAAATAGAAGTGCTTCCAGAGCAAAGATTACGTAACACGTTGTAAAAATTGAATCTAAGCCGATTCCTAAAAAAGGCATTGGCCAATTTACTATCACAATTGCGGCCAGATACGTCTACAAAAAATAATAAAATAATGCGTATATTTAAGACCAATAACACTGTCAGAGACGTTATTAGCTCTCCAAACTTGAGTTGCGTTTGAGTACCTATACGGTAAAACATTTAATTCATCTGTGAATAGTTTGTTTCGAAACTGAAATCCATAAAAATCTTTCCATTAGAAACAAGCTTATTTAAACCAATTAAAAGTATAACTTTTATTATCAGTAAAAAAGTCGCAAGTAACAATGAAACATTACGCTATAAAAGTAAGTAAGTACCTATATTATGTTGCAGCGAGTTGACAAAGCGCACCCGCATCTTATATCCTGCGACAAATGTTGCCATTAGCGGTGTTGCTAACACCACCGTATAATGCAAGCTAGTCAGTATGTGTAAAAGGCGTGTATTGAAAAGGCCAGAAATTTGCGAAACACAATAATGAGCTGTCAGGGCTCTCTATGTATCTCATCGTCATTTACCATCAGGTGAGATTGAGATCAAAAACTTGCCTATAATGTAATAAAAAAAAAAAAAAAAAAATGTAGCTCGATGTTTAAATTCGCCCAACCTCGCCTCGCATCTATATAAGTCCACGCCTAGCTTACTTATTTATATAAATATCAACAGTAGAAAATAAAATTACTGTTACAATTTACGAAAAATAAAATTTATTTGGAAGTGGAATTTCGGAAATAATTATAATTAAGGCGATACCATTTCACCTCAGGCGGTTTTTTCAGTTTCCGGGAAATTATAATTAGGTACCCACCCACTGAAAAATTAAATAACCCTCGTGGTGAATATTCTATGTACTCTCCAGCCTAGCTATAAGACAATACCTACATGGATTATTAAACTCAGTTCAAACAAATAGGTACATTTGAAAATATTTCTTCGTATAGAACCACAATCTCAGCCGCTCAGTTTGTAATTAATATCAAAATTGTATTTAACGATATCGATGTTATTATGAAAAGTCATTAAATTTGAAATCAAAATAGTATTTAATAGCCCTTTGACTTATGATCTAGGGTAGACATCGCCGTGAGGCGGGATGCCTAACTAATTGGATTCACGGGTTGTACTTGTTGTCAGACCTTAGTTATTTCGGTGTGCAAGAGATCGCTTCATTTAAAACAAAAGGTGACCGCTGTCTATAACGTAACTTGAATATCTAAAATGAGCTGTTGCCCTTTGCTAGCGATGACATTTAGGTTTAGGTAGATACATAAGCTTAATTTCCATTACTCCGTCTTTTATCAGTCCAACTCACACTCATACACAGCCTTGCGCCTTGTTTTTCTTGTATATTATTTCAGTTTAGTACAACCATCCGCCTTAGTAATTGGTGTTCTGAGAATCTATCTTTCGTATACGATTCAAAATTTTACTGACTCGTTTCCACTTTGCAATTAGGGTTTTTGAGTACTCATACTCCAGTAACACTATATCCAGTACCAAGCCAGCATCAAATTTTAAGACTCTCCGTTAGAGGTAAGTCCATCGTTGCTTCAATACGAATGAGCTTTTACACTATCTTTACTCCTCAGCAATGTATTAAAAGTTAATAACGTTGATACCTACATTGGTACAGGGTATGAAGTTAGGAACTTGGAAGCAGATGATCCGGTTGAGAAGCTTACCTGCATTTGGAAGCTGTAAGCTTAAATTAATTTTAACTAACTCCTTCACGTGAGTAGTTTCGCTCAAGATGCATTCACTTAAGACTACTTAGATAATAATAAGTTAAGTTTTTTTTATTTCGTACATTAGTAAGTAGGTACTTAGAAAAAACTAAAGCTTGGCGAAACTAAGCTAGGTAAGGTTTTAATTATAGAGTCGTCAATCCATGGGTCAAATTAGCACTTTGGAGACAAGTGTGTAGGTTCTAACCCTTTTAGGATTTTAAGTCCGAATTCAATAATAATAATTGTCAATAATAATAATTTGCTGTACGGTGAAGGCAAACATCGTTAGATAACCAGTTTAACTTACTAAGGCCGTGCGAAATACACCAAACCGGACTTGGCCTTGAACCGAATGCCCCTCTTTTCAAGGGAAGTCTTCCCATTATTAGTGCAAGAGACTCGGGTCCTATGCACTGCAGTGCATCTCTACCTACCCCTTCGGGGATAACAGGCGTGCATGATGGTATTTACTAACTATACATACTTATCCCACTAACCACTAATATTATAAATGTGAATGTTTGGATGGATGGATGTTTGTTACTCAATCACGCCATAACGGCTGAACGGATCTGGATGAAATTTGGCACAGAAATAGATTATAGCCTGGAATAGCACATAGGCTACTTTTTATCCCGGTAAAATGTATGGTTTCCGTGGGATAGATTTGTTTTAAATTTTCATAGAGAATAATATAAATTCATTTTCTCATACATTTGATTCTGAGGCGGTACGAAGTTCGCCGGGACAGCTAGTAACTAATAAAACTGACGAGTAGGTTAGATAATTCCTTATCTTACTTTGTCTGAAAAGTTCAATTATTAATAGCATTGTTTTTGTAGATTTTATTAGGTACCTGATACAACGAATAACTTGAAGTAACATACCTGAATGTGAATATTAAACCATGACTCCATCTGAACGTGTGTTGCACACGCCACCGACCGCGACGCCGCGACGCCGGCGCGCGGCGGAATTGGGTCGCGGACCTTTGTAAATACCTAGTGGTACTTTCACTTTAAATGTAAATTTAATCCACACATTCAGCTGTGTTAATTGCTTATTGATGACAGACATAAAAAAGTAAATAAAAAAAAAAAACTAAAAACCCGACTGCGTAAAAAGTGAACTCTATTAATAAAAAACTGAATAGAAAAAATCTGGTGCAGTAGTTTTACAGTTGGGACCCATTTAAGATCTAGACCTGCTCAAAATTTCCCAATAATGGGTAGCGACTGTTGAACTACTGAGTACTGTACTGAGTGTTACGGTTTCGGTAACGTGGCTTCTTTCATCCCTGTTCCACCACCACCGCCACCACACCACCTATTTTATAAATAAGGCTGTGTCCCCAGTCGGCAAACTGTCAGCGGCCGACTCACAGTAAAACCGGTTCCAGTCGGCGGCAGCGATATGCTTGTTCGCCGGGCGTAGTGAGTCCGTTTGCCGCAAACTGTCATGTGGACAGTTGACAGTGAAAATTCAGTCGGTCGGTCGACCTAAATAAGCGGCTAACACATAACAGTTTGCTTGCGACGCACACAAATTGATCTGAGTTTGCAGCTAACTCGAATTTCAGTTCGCCACAAATTTGCGGCTCACTCAGTCGGCCGCTAACAGTTTGCCTACTGGGGACACAGCCTTACAGTGACAGCATGTTTTTTCGATTACGTTGATAATTAGATATTGAACCCGGGTTAGTTTTTAACCCGAGCTGATTTCGATTAACACCAAATTAAAATGAAATGTGTGCCCACATTTAACTAACCCGAATGTACTAGTAAACTTTAGAAGTTATAGCATCGTTAGCGGGTACCTAAAAGTTTTAAATTATTGCGATAATAATCTTCGCAATTACACAGCTATAACATTTTGGGCTCTTTCATTAACTGCCAGACTATAATTTGTTAGTTTAATCATGTAATTGATGTTTTAACGTAGGTACATGTATTCATTTGTCTGTCGATGTATCCTATCACACGGAAAACGTTGGATGAATTTTGATATGTTTTTCTCCTTGGAATGCAATTTGATGAAAAAGTTTGTGAAATAATGGCGTTGCTTCGCCATTTGTCTCTGGTGGCGTTACACTCTACGTTTTATTGTTGGTGGAAAACGTTCGTGGAAACGTTCCTTCGTGAACAATGTGGAAATACAAATAAACAGCTCAAACCCACTGCTCAATGTGACGTCACGGACATTTGCAACCTTTTATTATTATGATGTAGAACGCCGAATGTTATAGTGCGGTGATTTGATGAGCTTAATAAACTCCCCGCTATATTTAGGCTTCCCGACTTATGTTTTCGTAGTTGCGTATAGTTTACAATGTCTCGTGACTTTACTCTGCAATGTTGCCTAAATGATGCAATGAACAAAAAAATTAACTGAAATTACACCTTAATCATGGATTAGCTTTCAGGAAAAATCATTCTCTCGAATTTAGTAATAAAAGATTAAAAAAAAATCGTTCAGATTTAAATTTTAAATGGGAATTTTGGGACCAAATAACTTTGAATTCTAGTGTAACTACTTAAGGTATATTTTTAAACAACTATATGATCTAAACCTTCTACCGTGGTCCGTAAATGAATCGCATTTTTCACAATTTCTTGGACGTTTCTACGCAAATCCGTCTTCTTTGTTCGGCGGATAGATTTAATTTACCGAACAAATCGAAGTGTTGATTTCCTTTAAACTCAATTTAAGAAAAGGAAACAGTCATTATTTCTCCATAAACAACTTTTCTAGATGTGTTATTTTACTGCGGCGTGCGGACTATTCGGTACATAAATATATATTTAAACTAGGTAATTACGCAAATTGTACCTTGTACCAGAAAACATAAATGTAGTATTTTTTTTTTTTATCTCCGCTTTTTAATTTCCCTCCAGATGTTTTTATTATTAGGTACTTCTTTTAAATTATCATCTATATATTCTTATACAATTAGAATCATACTAGATAGGTTCTTTCTGCAAAATAAACATAAGCAAGATAACTAAGGTAGTAGTTTAGAAATCTCACCTTACGCTATCTAACAATGAGATTCTGATGAATTTTGGAACAACATGAGCTTACTTTTGAACCTAATAAGGAGTCCCGTAAAAAACAAAACGCCTTATATTACAAAAGACAATAGCAGGTAGTTCCGAATTATTGTAGGGTCCCGTAATAAGTAAGACTGGCAAATTAGGTGGCCGGCCGTCTGTTTGTTTGTCCGGCCGCTAATTCGGAGCAACACGGTTTGCACCACAACAATGGTCGACTCCGTTTGTATTTATGTTTGCAATTTACTGTTCCTCACAGTGGATAATAATGTAGGTACGTACCTTCAGGTGTGGGGTTAAGAAATTGCTTCGGCAAGAAAACTTTAACAAGGTTTCCGATGAGAACAATGTCTTGTACTTACTCTCTATGTTATTGAGAACGATTGAATCGTTGTATTATATGCGAGCTCACGATTAATCTTAGATATAGTCTTAAATAAATCAACTTTTCTCTTAAAATCTTAAAATAATTACGGGAGCGAAGTTGTAAATAAATGTAACACAGCATCCATTATTTAACCAAAACAGCAGTTAGGTCTAAATGTTTTACTTGACCACAAGTCTGTCAAGTTGTTTTTCTTCAACACTAAATGAGATTTTTTAAGGGAAAACGGCAATATTGTAGCCATGGTTCCAGCTTTTCCCGAACCCGTTCTCCAGTAGTTGCGCCTAGGAGATCGCTTACGCGGATTAATGTTTCTGGACTGTTCTACAGGAACCCTTGCCTAAAACTTAATTTGTTCAGAATATTGGTTTCTTGACCCGTTTTATATCACGTGGGATCCTTTTAATTTGATTATAAGGTTTTACTATTCTCTTTTTTAACCCTATTATGTAGATCTCACTGCATATCGTGGAATCTGCGTGATTTGTTCCAGATAGAGTCAGCCTATTTGTCCCGTATTGAGGGTTTAAGATACGGGAACCCCACCACCACATACCCTATTTCATCACCATCAATCAGACAAACCCCCATTGTTAGCTCAAACAAAATAAATGACCCTCACAGTGGCGGGTTAAAAGGCAAGTTATATTGCATTTTTATGCAAATGGGTTCACTCAGCTTTGAAACTTCAAGACACAATGCCTGGGACGAAGGGAAATGCACAATAAAGTGACGTTGATGTGGCTAAGCTGGAATACGGAAGCGATTTGTTAATTTTTTTAGCCATTTTATCGTCAGTTTTCTTTTGCTTTCATAAGCTCTCTTGTAATTATAAGTACTGTGTCATTACAATGGCATGTAAGTAAACAACAGAATCTGTAGTTATATACCTACAAATAAGAAGTCTGCAACTTTGTCATGTCTGTGTATTAAATCTATTTGGTAAAATATAATCTTGGTGCCATTAGGTCCTTTCGAGATAGAGGCAAAATCAACCATCTTTGGATATTTTGTGTCGGATCAAACACCACGGGAAACTATTAGAGTATCAAAATGTATGATAGTTATTACCCCGGGGAATGTATGAGTTCTCACGGCATACCGAAAAACTGGATCACAAAATTCACGAAGACCACAAACCAATATGATTTAGCCCTGAAAATGGTAAGGTTCCTACCACATAGTCATGAAACTAAATTTCACGGATACAGCTAAGAGCATTATCATTGCAAGAAATGAAAAAAAATGCACAGAAACAACCAAAAGCTTTCAAACTTTTTAAACCCGGTACGAATAGGACAAAGGCTGAACGTTAATTGTCACTAGTCGTAATAAAAGCATTGAAATGAAACTTCTCGTCGTACTTTTCAAGCTTTTTCAAGTTGGAGGGCAACACTTTTGACTCGAAGTGCCAAACTGGTCCGCAAAGTTTCGATACTTGTTAGGTATTCAATACAATAGAGTTATGGAATTCCAAGTGGATTATCATAGTCAACCAACATCTGTCCGGTCACCTAAATATCACCAGAAGAACACAGTGAACACCAACTGTCCGTAAACTAAGAAACGCTTGTATTTATTTTGTGAATGGTACCTAAGCCATAACGTTATAAAGCAATGTAGATAATAAATTACGAATAAAGATATCCGAAATATGCTCAGACGGTGATCGACCCAGCAATCTTTGGGTGTCGTGTGTGGCAGCAAATTGAGAACTGAGCGATTACAAAATTGACATATGTGTACACTATTTCTGTTGTTGTTTTATACAATGTATGGTCGTATAGTTACCTTCATAACAGACGCACATAGTTATGATGATTTGAATAACGCGAGGTGTGAATCAATGCGGTAATCTGCAAAATGGCGTGGAAGCCCCAGCTCCGGATCTCCGGCAGATACCATCGGTCGTGGCACATCCGCATACCCGCCGGATTTGCGAAGGTTGTGGCTCGTGCCCTCACATACGACTACAGAATTTGTTACAGATACCACGTCTAGTTTCAAAATACTGTTCGGTATATTCAAGCTAACTTCCTTCTGCCTGTATGAATATGACCTCCGAGGCAATTTTTTTGTTGCATATGGTATAATATGCTTTGGTAAACACGTTTATTTAATCATTTGGGTTCGTTCAAAGGGTCTCAAAAACATAGAAATAAATGTAACATTTAAAATGTTCATAGACTGTTTATTAAACCACATACAATCTTTTGAACTGTTAAAATAAAAATACATTTAATCCATCGAGACTTCGACAGCACAGCGATATTAAAAGAGTAAATCAAACTCTCAGGTACCACGTTTATCGGGAGGTGTTTAAATAAATTCAACAGTATTTCAGGGAGCGTGACTTGGCATCAAAATTTGAAATAACCACATATTTTCGCTGAATTGTTGAGGTTGTAAAACGCCGCAAAATATTTAGGTCTAGCTATTTTTTTTGTTATAAATGAATCAACTTTAATAAAAAGAAATATGCTTGACATTATAGGCAGAACGTTTAATGACCCCATTGGCCATTAGGTGATAGGGTTCGTCGGATATATTTTTCATAGAAAACTTCTATCTCTGGCAGATGGCGATTTAGGTACTCCATCGAATCTACTAACAGCGAGTGAAACCTAGAGAAAATATTGAAAGTCATTTGAGATTTAAAATTGGAAAAAAAATATAGTTGTTCATGAACTTGATTTGTGGAGTGAGTGTATTTTATTTATTTTATTAGGTACACCCTTTTTTTCGTAGGGAAATCCTCATGTGGGTAAGCGGATTATGTCGGACCGTCGTCCTACCGACTGAAACCCCACGGTGGTTCTTCTCCTGCCTTGTGAGCAGAACGCTTTTGAACACATCCGTCCGACCCCACCCCCAAAACCGTAAGTACTAAATAGCCTTCAGTGGTTTTTTTTTTAAGTACCTACTATTACCTAAATAGACGAAAAATGTATCCTCAATTCTTTACTCCGTGAAAAGAGAGCAGTCTATTAGGTATATAATTTGGACGTATATTAAAGGATGACAAATCCAAATACGGCTAACGTCACCGTATTATTTTAGTAACGTTTTCAAATAAATGATGTGTACAATAGGTACCTAATTACTGTAATATTATCGATTCAATTTCCATGCGTAATAGTTGGTCGGTAGGTACATGTAATTATATGTAGTGCTACCTGTTTCGGCGAACTTCGTGCCGCCTCTGAATCTAATGTATGAGAAAATTAATTATCTTTACTATTGTTGCTTATGGAATTTATCAAACTTTTTTAATAGTTATTCAGCCCGCCTGATCATCCCACTAATCCCACTAATATTATAAATGTGAAAGTTTGGATCGATGGATGTTTGTTACTCAATCACGCCAGAACCGCTAAACGGATCTGGATGAAATTTAGCACAGAGACAGATTATAGTCTGGAATAGCACATAGGCTACATTGTATCCCGGTAATATGTATGGTTCCCGTGGGATAAAGGACATACTTTTTAATCGCGGATAATACCGCGGGGCGCAGCTAGAGAATTATAAATGGTGTAACTAGCACGAATTTATTTATATAGATTAAAACGATGAACAAAAACAATATAATCGGTACATTTATTTGAGCAAATGATTGGATGGCAAATTGATTCATTTGATAATCCAACATTCAATTTGTCGAACACGGCTTTGTTACAAAATAATATTCGGGATTGATATAATTTCAATATTATTATTGAATTTTGACGATTCGTTATCTGGTTACTGACTATTGAAAACCCTTTTTGTCATGAGAAGGGTAAATTATTTCTTAGGTATTACCATTTCGGCTGATGTCTGTTTCCAATAGGTAATTTTATTTGCTTGAGATAGTACGGACCCAGATTATGGAAATCAATCATCTTCATTCTCGACCACGTTCCATAAAAGTCCCTGAATTAAAGTGTTGCTACGGCCAATTGAAATGGTATAAAATTAGCCAAAGTTACCCGATACCCAATAAATCACTTTTGATCTTACAGTCGCTTATAAGTCTACAAATCAAGTTTCCCTAGCTTTCGTGGTATCCGTTCCAAACCGAGAAAACTTGGTCCCAGCTCGAACACTTTAATACGAGTTTCGACATATTCTTCACAACTTTGTACCGAACAAATTTAAAACGTGTTTTTCATTTGCCTTCCTCCTCAATTTAAGGAAATGTGGTATAATACACGTTTTAATACCTAATCGTTTGATGTCTGTATCCAATTAAGGTTGGTATATACGTAATTAGAATGAAGCCTACTACTACTTGCTTTAATTTAAATTGTTATATTATATAATAACGTTTAAGTTGAATATGAGAATCCCCAGATACCCGATATGACGTGGAACATGAAGATGGCATGGATGGAGCGGATTTCCATAACATATAATTTATAATTATCTTGCAAACTCAAAGTAATACATTTAAATAAAAAATCAGTTTTAGAGTTATGATTATGCCGCAGACAGACAGATAAAATTATCAAACTTATAACATTACTTATATAACACTACTCTACGGTACTTTTTAAAAAGTGTGCGTCCATGTAATCCCAAGTGAAAAGACACTTATCCAAATACAATATACGAGTGTATTGTGAGGACTAAACATCCTCAATTATCCACCCGCATACGTAGGCTTCAGACCCTTCAGTCGGACGTGATGCCCAGCGCCGAGCGGTCGTCCCGCACCCTCGCTTCTCGAACTTTGCGTTATGTCACTTGAGTGGGTATGATCGTAGATAAGAGGTGTCTTCCCTGGAGCACGTACTAGTTCTGTGGTAGTGATATGAAGTGTGGCCGCATAATGCATACGTGCACTACTCTGTTGTGGCTGGTCACCTGTTTCAATGGTAAGTTTTGTTTTGTAAAAAAAAACTTCGGGTCTCTTTCGTCTTTACTGAGAAGTTAATTTGAAAATACTTTTTAGTGAAAGTAGTGAGACTTCACTCTCTTCAAGAATGACATGTCTGAAAACCACATCAAGATTCTATTTGATACTGAGGTCCACTGTCTAATAGAAATATATATTATTTTGTAATAAAGTATTTAGGTACTTGAATATCTTTCTTTTTTTTATTTTATTTTGTTTTTACTAGCCACCTTCAAATATTTTAACTAAATCAAAACAGATTAAGTCCGTTCGGACCACACATAGTGTAGGGTTCTGTAGCCACTTCAAGAGGTTTTAAAACATCTACTATAAATCATATTTTTCAGCGCTCTTTTTATCTGCAGCTCCTTACAATGCTCGATTCCTTTATGCTCAAACGTGATTTTTCAGTTATTATATGAACAGAAAGGAAATATAATAAATTGTAATAAATAAAATCTACGTAATATACTAGGCTAAAGTAGAAGAAAATAAATTATTGTTTCGATATTTAAACATCATATATACTACAGTCGAAACTTTCAGTACTTGATTATCCCTTGTTTAGGATTTTTGTCGTAAGCACAGAAGTCGTTGCAGTCTTTAATGTTAACAGATAGATACTATTGTGTTAGATATTAACGTACCGTATCGTGTTGAACATACCGACCCACATACTGGCTTTATAAAAGGTGTAATAATAATAAAATAAAATATGTTAACATGGCTAATAGTAGGTCATAAAGATAACATTCCCAAACGAATAAATCAGATTATTAGACATATATAAAATGACACCCTGCACCGAGCGAACGGCCAAAAGCTACTGGTTCGCCTTGTTTAAAAAAAACAAACATCATTCACACAATTATTTTGCACATCAACGTCATCCATATAGGTAACTTACTGATTCATGGGTTAAAATATTTTACACCATTTCTGTTATACCTTATATATATAATATCGTGTCATTATCGACAGTGATTGCAATGTACATACCGGATGCATAGCGCCGCCACCGGATGAACCCAAAGCATACATCGGCGTGGTTAATCGAACAAACATTTATGCTAAACCACGACCTGTCGGCTGAACTGTATAGGTTACAACTGTTTATTTAGATAGCTCTATAGCTATCTATATTTGTCTATATAAGGATATATTTGTCCCGAGTGACAGACAACGCACACCCAAACCGCTGGACGGAGACACTTAATATGTGGTAGGTGTGTTTATAGAGAAAGGACTTTGGTAGAATTCGAACCCAAAGGTGTTCAATAAAGGGGTCATAGATAATAGGGGTCTATTAGACTAAAACTTTGTGAACATACTACATAAAAAGATAACCTGTTTTAAACTATACCCTACGGGTCCGTAATAAGGTCATAAAGTTTTGTATGCAGATAAACTATTGATTAACCTCAAAATTGGTAAACACATAAATAATTGGATGACTTCTTTTTAGGTTACTATAAATCCTTTTCTTAGGAGGTCTAAGGGTCTCAACGTTGGTATTGTAGTATTTCAGCGAGGACGTGAAGTCGACCCATCGAGTTTGGGTTCATTTGAAATGTCTTGTAGAGTACCTTTGTCACACATAGTTACTAGGTGATTTTGTCTTTAAACGATATTTATTATGTTTCTACGCAGACGTCGCGGTGTAAAGAAAAAGCTAGTTTAAATATACAATTGTGGCTTGCGGCAAATGATTAACGTGTTTGGTTGTGTCATTTCCGGCGGTAATTACAGCCATAAAAACCACTTTTACGACTTTTATTCTGACTATTTGATGAATTAGTTTTTCACTCCCTAACTACATAAAGACAAGTTTAGTTATATATCTTTGGATATACCTGGCCCTTGATAATTAAAAAAAAACAATATTATTATCACGATGATGGCATAACTAGTTATCATAACAATCACACACTCAAGTAGTAAAATAAAAAAGAGCTGTAGATTTTGACCTTAATGTCCAAATTATTTAGTATCAAGCCTTGCATATTTTCCAGTTAATCTATTAACTTAGTTCGAGCTATTAACGTGTCAGTTATTAAACGAGAATCGATAAACAAGGAGTGAGCTTCGTATAACTCATCACGGAGTGGCGATTGGCGATTAGCCAGATCCCGCATTTGGTGTACATTCGACTGACTAATTCCTTTTGTTCAAGGACATTGTAAAATACGATATAGATCCCAAATTAAGAAGTAAATTGAAAATAGCGAACTTAACCTCAATAGAACTAACATTTAGAACTGTCGGTCGTAGATGAATATGGGAGGAATTATATTCATTACATGACTATAGTTCCTATAGATCCTATCCTCTGAGCCTTCGAGGCTAAGCTAAGACATTAGCCTCTAAGGTTAGACCTTAGACTTTGTGCACAAAGTTATTATTCATCTGTTGGATGAACTAAATAAAAAGTTTGTGCAGACTCATTTTGAGTAAGGAAATTATGCGCCGAAATTACTATCTAATGAAAATCCATATATGATGTAAAAAAAACTCGGCAGCTTGTTTCAGACGAGATTCATGTCCAAAACAGCACTCATAAAAGTCATTCTGTAGCAGTAGGCCGTGGCTACCGAGCCGTTAATGCCAGCTGGACAGCATGAACGAGTGTATCCGGTGCTACATTGCACTCGGTTGAGCGACCCTTTTGTTTTGCCGGTTTTTTCAGGGGACGACGTGCAGATATGTTGTCCACTTTGCATGTGTTTTGTTTTGGGCGACGTTTTGTATAGTTGGACTGTAGTCCGTAGTAGGATTGGGAATGGGTTGCGGATAAAATTATCAGTAAAATAAAGGATGATAATCATGATGATGATGTAAAATAAAGGTTCGGGAGGCCAGCTACGATAATAGAGATTATTTTAATGTGTATCGTCCTGTCAGAAGTTACCGTATACAAAAGGTTGTTAGATATTTTATAAGCATGTACTTTTCACTGTTTAGTTCAGTGTTGGTTGGACCTAGTTCGGATTTGCATGTGTTTTGTTTTGGGCGACGTTTTGTATAGTTGGACTGTAGTCCGTAGTAGGATTGGGAGTTGGGTTGCGGATAAAATTATCAGTAAAATAAAGGATGATAATCATGATGATGATGTAAAATAAAGGTTCGGGAGGCCAGCTACGATAATAGAGATTATTTTAATGTGTATCGTCCTGTCAGAAGTTACCGTATACAAAAGGTTGTTAGATATTTTATAAGCATGTACTTTTCACTGTTTAGTTCAGTGTTGGTTGGACCTAGTTCGGATTTGCATGTGTTTTGTTTTGGGCGACGTTTTGTATAGTTGGACTGTAGTCCGTAGTAGGATTGGGAGTTGGGTTGCGGATAAAATTATCAGTAAAATAAAGGATGATAATCATGATGATGATGTAAAATAAAGGTTCGGGAGGCCAGCTACGATAATAGAGATTATTTTAATGTGTATCGTCCTGTCAGAAGTTACCGTATACAAAAGGTTGTTAGATATTTTATAAGCATGTACTTTTCACTGTTTAGTTCAGTGTTGGTTGGACCTAGTTCGGATTTGCATGTGTTTTGTTTTGGGCGACGTTTTGTATAGTTGGACTGTAGTCCGTAGTAGGATTGGGAGTTGGGTTGCGGATAAAATTATCAGTAAAATAAAGGATGATAATCATGATGATGATGTAAAATAAAGGTTCGGGAGGCCAGCTACGATAATAGAGATTATTTTAATGTGTATCGTCCTGTCAGAAGTTACCGTATACAAAAGGTTGTTAGATATTTTATAAGCATGTACTTTTCACTGTTTAGTTCAGTGTTGGTTGGACCTAGTTCGGATAAAGTCGAAGTAATAGCATTACTCAGTGATAAGTGTACCTACATAATATATGAGTGGGTATTTCTTTGATCGATGACATTTCGTTTGGTCATCGGCCGTTAACTTTGAAACGGTTTACCTGTCCGCTGCATGCATATTTTATTTCAAACTTGCTGGCCTGTCAGACGTAGTACTGTTTTCCGAATTTTCCGAACTATTTTCATTATTTCTTTCCCTTAAAAACCTTATTCGGAAAATTACAAACATTAAACAATAATTGGCTCATCGGTTCCGCCTTTCCCAAACGATGCGCTTAACAATATTGATACATTGAAATGCACGACGTCTTTTTTAACCGACTTCAAAAAAAAGGAGGAGGTTCTCAATTCGGTTGTATTTTTTTTTTTTTTTTTTTTTTTATGTTTGTTACCTCAGATCTCCGTCATTTATGAACCGATTTGGAAAATTATTTTTTTATATGAAAGGATATGCTTACAGATTGGTCCCATTTTTTTCAAAAAATTGTTCTGATCATGGGATCCATGAGGAATTGAGAGGACTCCTCAAATTTTATAGGCAAACCTATAGCAATTTTGGTATTTTCATCAAGAAGTCAAGCATTTGCATTCAGAAAGTATCATTTGCTGAAGTGAAAGTGATGAAGAAGACCACAAATGGCCACCGGAACATGTCAGTGATACGTATTTCACGGGTTGCGCCAAGATAATCTCGATTATGATCGTTAAGCGACAATGAAAAAGCAAATTTAATGAAATGGTTCTGATGAATATGGTACCATCGAACTGATCTGATGATAAACCCAGGAGGAACCGGAACATTGTAATAAAACAATGTATCCAAGCCGTGTTTGGGCTTATTGAAATTGTTATGGGATGCACTTTGGCTATAAATAAATCTTTTTCGTGGATGTTCCGATTTCGATTATTCTTTTTTACAAAATAAGGTATACCTTTTTAAAATTCAGCGAGATTGATTCAGTGGTTTTTGTTTTATCTTGATTTCTTTGAATCTATGTTTTTCTCGCGATGATGTTATAATTGGTATACCTATTATCCAGTAAAAAAGATTGATATTACATTCTTTTTAGTGACAAATAATAGTAAATATATCCACTAAAAAGTGTAAAATAAAAAACTTTTTAACAAAATAAAAACCGTCTTCAAAAAACTAAAAAGCCAAAAATAATCTTGAAATCTACCTTGTCTAACTAAATCAAATATTTAACTAATCTGAAGTCGGTGCCAAATAAACTAACGATGAAGAATAACAAAAGTATACTCAGTAACGAGATGCGCGGACCAATTTGTAGGTATAGTCTTTGGCGCAGACCGGCAATATTCGACTCAGCTGTTTGTTTGGCACCGACTTCAGATTAGTTAAATATTTGATTTAGTTAGACAAGGTAGATTTCAAGATTAGATTATTTTTGGCTTTTTAGTTTTTTGAAGACGGTTTTTATTTTGTTAAAAAGTTTTTTTTTATGTTTGATGGCAGTGCCGCGTTTCGACTGAATCTAAAATCGCCCTTAAAACAAAGAAGGCACTCGCGTAATAAGGAATAGACTAACTAGTGTTTCCCAATGGCTTGGTTTTGCATTTTTGAAAAATGAAGACTTAGACGCAAGAGCCTAGCAGAGTATTTTCTATGCAAGACCACGGTCAAGACTTTGGCTAGCACTGGGGCAAACGCACCAATCGTTCTACGTACCATTTTGTAACTGTAATTTTGACACAATTAGGACCAAAAATGTGATAAATATTTTTGATTGATATATATTACGAGCTCTAATTCCTAGCAGCATTTATGTCGTGTAGTAATTACTTAGTAAGTCCAGCGCAGTCATGCTATTTCATAGCTGAACACCCTCGCGTTGACAGCTGAGGACTTAAGTGGTTGTGACGTAATTGCTCACAGTCGTGAAGTAGTTTCAGGGTGAATCGTATTAATTATGGACGGTCCTTGTGCTTTATAGCATCTATCTAGGTACTGACTGGGGTTGGTGTTGCAATTTCACAATCAGTACCTCCCTGCAATATCTGCCTGATAGTTTTTAGAAAATATTAAGACTTAATCTTAATCTATATTCAATTAAAAATAAAATAATTATGTTTTCGACAAATATACCTCATTTCTCATTAGTTAAAAAATATTATATCCGTTAATATCCAGTCAGGTCTGTGATCGGACACTTTAAACATAACTGGCATTACAAACGCCGACAGCTGAAAGTGTTTTCAGTAGAAATAACGAGCCATTTCTGACAGTGCAGCGTAACTAGAAGGTACTAGTACTGAAATAGTACTTACTGACAATCCATGCTACCTTTGTCTATTGTAAAATTGGCAATTGGAAAAAGGCTATTAGAAAAAAAAACATGGCAACAATATGTAGAATTTAGCCACCTATATAGGTACAGGCCCGTTCACCGGTACAGGCATACATTTTTTAATATAGCTATTCCATCCTTAACATTTTTTCTCCAAGTGATAATGACGTCGAAAAAGGAAATACGTGTTATTTTTTTTCCAAGGAAGAATAAATACAACTCATTGTAAACAATATTCAAGCAATAAATTTATACCATACAATTATTTTTGATTGACATCTATTAGTACGCTTTTAAACTAAAAGGAATTGTTTTTGTATACCTTATTTTCTATATAAATACGATCGAATATTTATTTTAGATCCATTCATGAAACCATCCAGTAGGAATTCAAATGAGTTTGCAACACCGTCGACTCATTTGGAGGAGTTGGGACGGATGGATGGATTAGCTGTTATCTTTAAGTGACTTGGATGTCTGTTGTTCCCCTATGAATATTAATCAAATGGGGCAGACTGGTGGCTGGTTTTGGTTTATGTGTAGATCCCCCGCGCCGGTACGTTGATGAAGGTGCGACGTCTGTAATGGATCTCGAGGCAGTTGGTGTTTATAATTTGTTGCCAAGTAAAATATATAAGGTGTTACAATAATAGTGTTAAATATTTTTACAGGACCGACAGTAGGTTACAAAGATAACATTCCCAAAGACACAAATCACATTATTAGACATTTGATAAATTACACCCAGTACTGAGCGCATGGCCGAATGCTGCTGGTTCAAATCAAATATCATTTATTCTGATTCATAGGTATAACGCAAGTATAAAATCTCTTATCACACGAAAACAAATTAGGTGAATGTTTTGTGATCTAAGGTTCATTTTGGAAAAGGGGTCTTTTGCTCAAAATATTTCGGGAATCCCTGTTTAAGACTGTTCCTCATTGTTTCAGGTTTACACACAATAAAAATAGTGAAAATTGTAGTGCCCGAAATAATTCAATACGGTGTGCAGGACTCTGTTATATTAGACTGTGACTACACGTACGGTGAGAGGACTCCCGGATTCATGGTGAAGTGGTTCTTCAAGAGCAAAGCGAACCTCGTGTACCAGTGGATCATGTCCCAGAAGCCGCAGGACGTGGGGGCGTTGCGGGGTCGCGTCGACCTCAACTACAAGGCCTCCGACGACCCCATGAAAATGTATAGAGCGATACGCATAGTTAAGATAGATACGGACTTGACAGGTGAATATATTTGTGTAGTTTCAAGTTTCATTGATGAAGACTTCAAGAGTAAGAATATGACTGTTTTTGGTGAGTTCCCTTTTTATAATTCCTACTTCGTAGGGACCTCTTACGCATAATTCATACCCGTAACTGACTAAGGTACATTAGAAGGTATTTATAAACCACAAATACTTCATGATAACTTACAGTAACAACATTTAATTGCTAGAAATCCTGTCAAATTAAAATGTATAGATATGTGTAAAGAATACCTCAACATTTGTAAATTTGATGAAATTGATGAAACTGACGGCCTGATTAGCGCAGTTGGTACTGACCCTGCTTTCTGTGCTGAGGGTCCCGGGTTCGAATCCTGGTACTATCGAATACTTTGTGTGATGAGCACGAATGTTTGTACCCAAGTCATGGATGTTTAATATCAATATAAGTAATATATTCTGGGTTCGCCCCCAGCCCATTGTACGGTACCCATAATACAAGCGTTGCTTAGTGTGGAACCGTATAGTCAGTGTGTTCGTCTGCCGATATTTATGATATCAAAAGAGCGGTTATTATAATTGCCTATCGCCACGCTGTGTAGGCAAAGTTATTGCACGTCCATTGGTTATTTGTATAAGTGTTGAATTACAGTGCCCGAGCGCAGCTTCCACCTCATCCAGAACAAGAGTGATGACGACACGGTGAACGTGGTATGCGCGGCGGACGGCGCGTTCCCCGCGCCCAGCCTCACCATAGCCACGCCTGAAAAGTGAGTGCAATTACACGACTGGCTTTTAATTACACGCTTTTTCGCTTGCGTTAACTAATCTATCAGCCGATAGACGTCCACTGCTGGACATAGGCCTCCCCCAACGACTTCCACACATCACAGTCCTCCGCCACTCGCATCCACCGGCTTCCTGCGACGCGTGTGATATCATCGGTCCACCTGGTGGGGGGCCGTCCTCCACTTCGTTTTCCGATTCGTGGTCGCCATTCTAGAACCTTTCTGCCCCAACGGCCATCGGTTTTGCGAGCTATGTGCCCTGCCCATTGCCATTGCGTTAACTCTACTACCTACCATATTTCAGAAATCTAACTCCCCTTACACAATTTTCTCTTAGTAAGTATGATGAAAATGATATTATATTGTCATTTTCCCATAGTTTTACAATCTATAAAAACTGTCCCTTTAGTGAGTGTTGCCCAAAGTTTTAGTTGGTGAAATTGCAAGACCAAGACTTTGGGCATCTAGTTTTTGTAGTCCCTAACAAAAGGCAATTGCAATTTTAACAAGCTTGGTTAGGTTATAGTATAATAATAAGTAGTTTGGCAGTTTGTTTTCGCTTCAAACTATTATGCTGTTAAAGAGAGTATATATCTAAGAGCTATGTAGGTGTGTCATGTAGCGACTGTGTGGATCCATTCAGCTAATCCTGTACGCGTATTTTATATGAATTTACCTGCTTTGTATGTATGTAGCAATGTTGTAATAACAAGGCTCATTTAAAAAAAAAATAGTACAGCAGACGCTATAGGTTCGTAATTGTCATGAATAATGTAACTACTCTAGCGCATGTACTTCTAAAACATTTTCTTTCTATTAAATTTTGCTATTCCAAGACGTATTTCTCCTGGGGAGGAAAACTTCATTGTTCTCGGTACTCATGTGGCCGCTGGTAATGTAGGGTACACAAACTCGAGAGTTTTCGTTTAAGTTGGTAATTTTAATGCGCAACCGCGTATTCTCTGGGCGACTAATTCTTGGATGGGAGTTGTGTGACTCGCTATCCGATATTATTTTACGCCTCAAAAAACAGTAGAGCTAAAATAAGTACCTACTTGCTTCTCGTCTCGTCCAGTGGAATGTTTATATAGGTATAACAAAAATAGTGTAAAATATTTTAACCCGTATCAGTAAGTTATATGGATCTCGTTGATGTATAAAATAATCGTGTATTGATGTTTGATTTTTTTTAAACAAGGCGATCCAGTAGCTGTTGGCCATGCGCTCAGAACAGGTGTCATTTTTTAATTGATTTATTTCTATTTGAATATGATCTTTATAACCTCATGATGGACCTTTTAAAATATGATGTTACACATTATATAACCATCTGCGGCTTGAAGTAATGCTTCATATAAATAAACCGCCAATAGAGGAGGGGTTAGAGGGGCCGCTCACAGAGAGGTTCCAGTTTCGCTCCCCACCCTGGTCAATAAACTGACTTGAGCCCACTCGTAGCACAGGTCTATGATGACGCAATAATAAACATTAATTGTCTCCCTCCCACTAGGCACCTGCCGGTAGCGAACCATAGAGTCACCCCAGTCGACGGCAGGTACTCCGTAGTAGCGTCTATCACACTCGCCGACGCCGAGCTGCCCACGCCGGCAGAGTTCATCTGCACCCTCAGGATACCGCAGGCGAAGTACGCCGTGAGGAAGGAAGCTATTTATTATCCCGGTTAGACTGGCATTCTGAATCACATATACAGTTATACTTATACAATAAGGTGCATTTTTACTTGAACAAAATTTAAAAATGGTAATAGCAGATAATACCTACTATTCGTCTGTTCCCAGGTCCAATAAGTACCACTTCCGAAATGCCGAATGCGGCCGACATGCAACTTGCTACGGCAGCGAGTTTCAGAGGTAACTTACGTTTTTAAACTAATCCTTGCTACAATGATGTGACCCGAATCGCAGTAATTAGCTACTATATATAAGCGACCTGTTGATTGTAATTATCGAGAATTAAAATCGGTAATGGGTACAGTCAGGCTGGGGTAAGTTAACATGGAATTGAAATTAAACTAATTTTGCTCACAGTATCTCATACGAGTATGTAAACTGTCCCGTGACCATGGTTGCTGTAATGCAGCCGAAACGTCGGGAACGTAAAAAGCAAAAAATAAACGCGATAAAATCCGCAAAATTAGTTTTATTTCAATGTATATTATAGTATTCGCGTATGTTAACATGGAATAATAAAATAAGTAGGCTACCTATATCCTCAATGTTCAGAGGTAAAAACCGCGGGTAAAACATTTATTTTATTTGATTTCAGACACAAATTTTTATACGACCCTCCTCGTGGCGTCGCTGTCTGCGTTGGATCGAGTTCTGGCTTCGTAAAAAAAACAATCAATGTAATGCCCTTTTGATTCAAGCGTCATTAATTTCTTACCATATACGCTCATAAATCTACCCATTTCGATGTAATCGGAATAACGAGAAAACATTCAATTTCTTTTCTGTTGTAAGTGTATGACTGACTACGAAGTAATATCAATATATGGATTAGGTCTAAACAAAATTGTGTATTTTCAATATTTTAAGGAGTTGTTTGTAAAAATTAAAAATACATATCTCAGTTCATAATTTGACTTCTCAGGTCATTCAATAATGATAATTCCTAGTGTAAATCATGAGTAGGGAACCTCAGAACGGTAAAATCAATAAAACCGGACTAAAATAAATCGAATGCAATCACTTTTGGTAATATACTTATTTCAATAAGCAAGAGTGAAAAAAATATACCTTTTCTGTTTACATTATGGTCCAGCAGACCTAATTCTTTCATTCTGTTCCATTGATCTACTAATGTTCTATTCCCATTGTTATTGAGGATGACCTGCCAGTAAAAAAAGAAGACAGCATCTCATGGAATTAAGTAAAAGTCGTAATTTGTTACTATATACAATATCAAACTACACACACATTTTATTTTAAAGGGGGACATCAGTAAATATTATTTAAATATTTTTTACTATTTCAGCATTCGACATTATCTTTATTTACGCAATATTTACAAAGAAAATAGAATGAAATACTTCATATTTACAAAAAGTTTAAAACATTTGGCCCATGCGGTAGCGTACCCAAACTTCTGGCCGCATTGCTGCATCGCTGAATAGCTAAAGCTACTCGCTGAACGAGAAAAAACCTGGCTCTTGGGTAACCGGTTGTGTCAACTAATCATTTTGATAGACTATGTATAAAATCAATGCCGCTTGGACCTCATGGACCTAGAATCTCGACTCCGAACAGAATGAAAGTATATTCGGAGCCAGTAACCTTATAGGGACAGATCAGTCAATATAATAAATAATAGCCTTTGATCCTATGTCAATAAGCTTCAAAGCTTTTATTCAGAAACGATAAGATCAACGTGTATTATTTTGTATCTCAATTTAGTAACTTAGAAATACGAAGATTCGTGATTTTTTTTTCATTATAGAACTATGTATAATAAACCAGATTGGGAAATCAAAAGCCCAGTTTCTAGATAAATATCGGTGTGTAATGTTGTATATCAATAACGTTGATAAGGACTTGTAAATATTAACGTGTTGGTACCTATTGGTAGGTACTTCCACAGATAAATTTGTATTTAGATAGGATTCAATTGTTTATAAATATTTGCTGTGTATATTGTGGTTTATGGATAAAATCCAATCAAGACTTTTATGGTGGAATATCGTAAGAAAATAAAATACTACTTATTGTGTATATTTTTTTTCATGATTAATATTACCTAAAACATAAATAATTAAACCTATTGATTTCTTATATTTACACGAATACTACACATTGAAATAAAACTATTTTTAAGGATGCTAGCAGACGACACGTAAATTAATTAAACCTAACTAAGCTAAGAGTCAATAGTTTTACGATGATTGCCTAGCCATGGCAATAATCGCAAAACAATTGAATCTTCTATGTTCAGAGTGGCAAAAATCATTCAAGAAAATTAATTAAGCAAAATGTTGGAGAGTTATTTAATTTAAACATTGCTACTACATTGACCGAACGGAACACAACTGCCACAAGCAGTAATACTTGGAACTATATTTAGGAACTATATTTAGAACTATATTTACTTTAACAACCTCAAATATTTGTAAACAAATTTGTGTTGTTTCACAGGTGGCAAACTTCGTTATATTTATCACTAAACAAAAGGGCCTTTGTATACAAAATTCAGACCTCGCCCTTTACTCGTTCTTTTACGTATAAATTGTATTCTCGAGCTAAATTGTTGCGTAACAGCGTCGCGAATACGAAATTATACCTAATTGAAGGTACTTACTGTACGTTTCTTCATAGGAGCAAACAAAAACCACACACCTACTCGAAACAAATACACGAGTCGGATTGAGAACCTCCTTCTTTTTTGTCGCCGGTTAAATAGAGAATATATAAGGTTTAACAATAATAAATAAATGGGATTACTACGTATGATTTTTGTGTGAAAATGCAAGCGAGTACCGTTTCACCGCGCACTTAGTACGTAATTTTATTTATAAAATTTCAAATAATGTATTGTTTTGATTTCGAGAATGTGAACTTTATAGCCTACCTACGGACACCTTAAACTATTTGACACTCTTATTGTTAAGCTTAATATAAGTTACCGCTCGTACTACACACCGTGCTACCACGTGTACTCCGCCATTATCTACGTAGATCGCTACGCGGCATGCTACGGCGAACACTACGTCGTATGCTACGCGAGTAACACTACGGTAAGCTACATGATAATCTGTGCCGCATATTTTGGGGTTTTAGCCAATAGCCATATTATTGAATGGAGCATTACATTTTTTTATATTATTTAAATGAAGATTTTTTTTAAAATATTATTTAAATGAATAATAACAATGTTTAATGTTATTTATTATTTTATGTAGCAGGTGGTAAAATAAAGAGAGTTAGGTATTACCGCACGCCGAAATCCCAGCGACATTACTTGTACACAAAATTATTCACTCGACTCCCTTCACCCGTGCCCGGGCTTACAAATTATATTCGTACCTAAGCTTAAATTATTGTAATATACCATCTCATAATGGGAAATTATAATTGTGTCGGATTCTGTAGGCGGTGGTTCACACGAGTACACTGTAAACATACACCAACATTTTTGTTCCAACAAAAATGTGTGTTATGCTTACACAATAACGATGGAAGCTGCATGCTTCATGGTAGGTATATAGCTATATAGAAGTTTGACTGTCTTATAGCTTTATAGGTATACACAAAAATAAAAAAGAATACTGTAATAGTCAGTTCCGTGTTTCTTAGCCACAAAATATATTCGCACATGCCAATGTGAGCTACATGCAATATTCCTGAGGTGTAATATTATCGGCGACGGGTTGCTGGCAGTAGCAATTTGCAAAAATAACAAAAGGAATGAATATGAGATCTTCAGACTGCAGTGCGACGTCGCAGCTGTTACCCAGGTTCACTGTGATGCAGAAAGTAAGGAGATCGAAGACATGTATTTGTGCTACTTTGTGATATAGTCAAGAATGCGTGGGTATACGTCACCAACAATGCGTATAAAAGTCATGTTGATAACAATGCAATTAATGGATATTATTATAAAAAACCATAAGAATTAAGGCACTGAATTGAATTCACCATAATTACAGGAGTCCTTTTAGTTATATAATAAATAATAATATCTATAAGATAACTATATTGTGATTCTAATTCAGTCAGTATACTTGGTAACATATTCGAAGTCTTTCATTAATGTCTGTTTGCACTACGGGCGAGAAGAATGCCCAATCAACTAACTTAGTTTGGCATCCCACAGCTAGAAACGTTGTGCCTGCCCGTAGTCGGCCGGCGTGGTGGATATAGTCTTATCCTCCTCGCATTGATGCTAGGCCCGTCCCCAACAGTGGGACATTAATAAGAGCTGGTATTGCTAGTATTATACTAGTTTATATATGAAGGTTCTGGATATCTTATATCTTAAAATGCATGTCTCACCACGACTACAAACAGTGTTTTTAATAGATACAAACCTCATCACGGAACGCCATTATGTTATCCGCAAGGGAAACATCGTTATTTATACTTTTGCGTCGCACTTTAATTTTCTTACATGAAAGGGGTTTAATGAACCCGTGGGGGCGAGACGAGAGCTTTAATCTTCCATTTCTTCCCGCCACTGCCCGGCGAAACGGAACAACATGTTAACAGGTAGGTACTACTACGGAGATTGAAATGTCAAAAATGTAATGATTAAAAAGAAATCCTATTTGGCTCATCTGGCTTGTGTAACTTTTTCAACATACTCAAAAAACAATGTTGTTGTGAATTGTTTATATACACATTGATAATGCCCCGTGGTGATTAAAACCTACTCGAATATGCGCGTTAATTTATTTCAAGCGATTCCAATAAAACTTGCCAACTGAGCATATTTCATTCGGGCCATTGATAATAATTCATGATACGGTACATACACTTGTATTTATTATATGAATTTATTTACTATACAATGTTTAAAAGTTGTTTTTTTTTTAGTAAACAATAAAGATAACGTATACATTAATATTTCCCATTTGAATCCCTGCTTCATTATCCTGTTTTTATTGTAATACGACGAGGAACATGAAGCCGAAATGGGTTGCATTTTTAATCCTAATATGAAATATTTGTGAAAGAGGTCTTAACAACCATTTTGGTGTACGTTTCACGTTTATATATCTGATAATCCTTTATGGAGACAATTAACGATGTAGCTTGAAATAACTTTTAGAATATTTAACCGACTTCAAAAAGGAGGAGGTTCTCAATTCGGTTGTAGTTTTTTTTTATTTTTTTTTTAACAAAGTTCAAGAATATTTACACAAATTTTAAACAACCAATTTTACCATTTCAATGTTTTCATTATCCCGGTACGACAATAAAAATAAGTAGCGGAAATAATAAACTTGATCAAATGAAAAATCTGTAGGACAATTTACCATTTTCACGTGCACGGCGTGACACAAGCCGGCACGCGGGAACCACACGCGGTAATAGCTTCCACGAGGGTTATGTATGGGCCGATTAAGAGCCCAATCTTCGAGCCTTTCTCATATGAATTATATTTAAACCCGCTCGAAATTTCACAAAGCATTCCCGAATATAACAGCGTGCGAGTGATTTTAATTAATTAATTAAGATTAAAATTAGGCTCTTAGGTATGTTATATCGACTACAAAGAAGGAAAAAGGAATGTTTTAGTAAAAAAATAAGTAACCAAGCACATAGGGCATGCTAACAAATAAAAGGTTGTAGATTTGATTCCCAATTTACTTACATAACACCTCTAATAACTGCACCCACCTAATATACGTGGGTAGTAGATAGATATAGACGACTTGCTTAGCTCAGTGGCCCAGTCTTCTGTGCGTAGGCTCCCAGTTTTGAATCCTGGTAGGCATTAACTTCCTGTGATGAGTCATGGATGTTTATTATCTATATAAGTATTATATACTGAGTTCGCCTTCAATCCATTGTACGGTACCCACAATACAAGCGTTGCTTAGTGTGGGCCCGTATAGTTGGTGTCTTTGGTTGGCGATATTATTATATTATTTATTTGTCTAGTCTAGTAATGTACCTAAACATGTCCATTTTCATGTTATTCGTCGTTATTACAGCATCCGTAACGTGGGTTGGTAATATCCGTTGGGCGTAACCAGACGCTCTTCAATACCTATTCATAATTTCCTATCGCACAACCCCCGCGCTCCACATGCACGCCCGCTGATATAAAAATAACTGATCAATATACCTAGAACCTATATACACAGGTACATGATCACTTAAGTTGCTAATTAAACGATTTATAAGTACAAGTAAACAGTGAATTAATATTTATGTATCATTTAAGTTTGCGGTCTGAATCAAACTAAAATAAATACCTACGTTTCTAGGTAGGTTCCTTATCCTGTATGTAACATCTAGTAAACCCCCTACTTAAGTAAATATATCTTAAATGTTGTGTGCGCGACAGCTAAGCAATATACCCGACCAAGCCTAGAAAATGGCGAGGTAGACGATGGCAGTTAGATATAAGAATATAATGATGACTGACCCGGTCTTTTTTGGGACCTGGACACACGTGATCGCTTAGTATGGGCCTCTTAATATTATTACTTATCTATGTCTACTAAGTAGATGAGTGCACTTATGTCAATACCAATCTTGGTAACCTTAACAGATTATCAAGAGCTTTTAACGTAAGATAAGGCTAAGGATATATAACGATTTTAAAAAAGTTAGTATTAATTATCATTTTCTTGAGTGTGACACGTCCCTGCTGACACCTCAGTAGGGGAGGTGACCGACATTGACACGTGACCTTTATACCTCAAAGAGCAACGGCTCTATAACGGCCCGCAAATGATAGCCGAGTGGAGCGGCTTGCGCGATTTGAATCAGCACGTCAAGTGCGAGATTATTCGTATGCTAGCCGTATTAGTCTGCGTATTTTGACGTTTTATATGGGGAATTGAATGTTTTAAATACCGTCGGCTAGAGGCGCTGTTCAATTCTACATACAAAATGTCTGAATATGTAGACTATAAAGTATACGGCTAGCTTACGAAGAAACTAACTGTATACCTACTTTATAAGAATGTACCTACGTAATAACTTATATCTACATCCTAAAGGCACGCTGATTCCGCTAACCGCTTTTGTTAAAATACGCTAATGCCTAATGTAAGGCCTTAGCTAGTGATGACATTAAACGAAAGAGCAAATTCAGTACCGTAACGTAACTAAAGGGTGTCATGTGTACTATAGGATAGGACATTTGTTAGCGTTCCTTATTTATAGCTACTAGATAATAGATATATTGTTTAGGTACCATGTACCTAATATTTAGTTGTTCATTTTTTATTTAGTCAATATCTACCGTGGTAGTTACCAAAGTAAGGATACGTTCGGAGAGGAATTGACTATTCCTTTCCGCTCTGCTCGTGTCCGCTTCAGTGGGAACGCGCCACAATTATAGCGACCTTCGGCCGGGCATTATGATATTGTGTACCTAACAACAAAATCGTGAACTGCACGTAGGTATGTAAGACTTGTGAAGTTCGCCAACTGGGTCCTATGGCCATTGGCCTGAATCTCCGCTGCATTATGGCATAGCGAGTGTCCGGTACCATGGCAAAAGGCATCATTCCTCCACGAGTCTTCGAGTAATACAGAAGAGATAGCGTTAGTAAGTATTAACTCATTGATGTGTGTAGGACGTAGGTACAGAATCTAGGTTCACCTTTTAAGATAAAACTAAACTTGAATGTTATGTAGATAGGTACACACGCACGACTGGGGATATCTTACCGTCCTTTTGGAGCCCCTCGGGGATGGAGGCAATTAACAAAAGATCAAAGTTAAATTGGTTCACGTAACACGCGACCTTTTCATTATACATACTTAACACAGTTTTGTGTCCTCTATCAACAAGTCTGTGAACAAAATCATTACCTACCGATTGTGTTAAGACAATTTAACTACACTGTAATGTAGGTACCTATATAGCCGTAGGCATAAGATGGTCCACGTAGAAGGTAGTGCCTTTGTATTATCTAATCTTGCATATCTCCTGAAAGACGGGCCTTTAACGTCAGTTGTAATGAAATATTCATTTACACGAGGGGGGGCCGACTATTTGTCGGGATTCGTTGGAATTTATTGCACATGTTCCGTTTCAATTTACGTTGGCGGCGAGATGACGTCATTTTGGTCCCTCACCCCTCCTGGGAGATAGATATGCCATCGTAAGTTTATGTAAGGGTTGAAAGAGCCTTGCTGCTATGTTACACGTAAAAATCCAATTTACACACTCGACCTACATATTTACTTGGTAATATAAACTATAGCTACGTATCAAATGGGACCCATTTGAAGCTAATTAAATGTGTTGTGGCGTTAGACAATTTTTCGCAATAGGGTAGCGTCATGATAAAGAGTATCATCATCTGTGGCCACATGGGATCCATCGATTCATAGGATTGTGTTCTTTATTAACTCACCACTAAACCCCAGGTACGTGAAGTAGTTAGTGTCCATATTTGAACATTGAGACGGTTTATCCCATTTTTTTGCAGTTTGACTACCGACGTCCATGCAATTAGCCGAGACACGGCCGAGTTGGGACATGATGGTTCCACATGGGCCGAGTTGGGGTTATATTGGTCCGAGATCGGTACGATTTCAGTAGGGATTGGGGCAAGTTTGGCATTAGATTGAGGCCGTGGGGTGATTGTAATTAGATGGGACGAGATCAAGCAGAGTTGGGACGAAGCGGGACAAGTTTGCTACTAGATTATTGAGTTTCAAAATAGACTTGATGGCACGTGTCTGAATCAAGATCGATAAGGGAGAAGGACGAGAAGGGCGAGTTTGTAATGAAGTATTTATCATTAATATTTACCAACACACACAGGGAAAACAACAAATAAATATATCAAAACTTGAAAATCTTCGTATATTGCGATTCACATTTTTTTTTGTTTTTGCTTTAACATCATAAAGATAATTATTTACTTTGTTATAATATTAATGTTACAAAGTAAATTATGATTAAAGTAACAATTTTGAAGGCTCTTCTGGTTAACTCGCGTCAAAGGTAAGGCCAATATAATGATACGAAATGCAAAAGCTTCTATTAAAATGAGGGCGGTAGGTACCTAGCACTCTGTGGGTAAGTAGGGGGCGAGCGGGCCTTGACATAATTACAACAGTGTAAAACAACAGGGCTCAGGATTATAACACAAACCTAACTATAATAACTGGTATTATTAAATAAATTTCATTACAAAACACAATAAACTTAATTTAATTATTATTAAACATTATATACAAATCAAACATTGATTCTAGACGAGATTTATGCCGTTTTATAAAAAATAGGATCTTATTTTGCTTCGACATTACACCACAACCCTATTAGAGTTAATAATAATAATTAAAGAAATAAAAAAAAAAGAATTGGTGAACCGGAAAGATTTAGATCATAAATATATTATATTATATTACATGTTATTTAATAATTGAAGTCACGCCACAGCCCTAATAAGTAAATACTTGAAATAGCTCGAGAATAGTTTCTCAGGGATCAGAGAAGATCAACAGTAAAACACATTTCAAAAAGGTACCTATGGCTAAATTTCAAAGCAGCAGCGGTTCGCTTCAGAAATATTCAATAAGCAATTGAATCAATTCGATTAGATTATTTTTCACATACCTTTATCTCTCAAGTTAAGTCCCATTTCACTGACGCCATTGGCTTGAAAACAATGCTATCAAATATTATCAGTTGTTCGTTCCGAGTAGGTTTATAAACTTTGTCCCTTTTGATATGCGTTTTACTGTTTTACGTATACTTCAATAGTAATCAAACTAAATCACATCATATTACACAAAAATACACAGGTAACAAATTTTACACAACTATACACGAATAAATAATAAAGTGACAGCTTGCGAACGATGGCTCACACAATCGAGATATACTGAAACGAAAACATTCAAAATATAATCATTTGTCCGTATCAAGTTTCAGTCGATCATTTTCGATTGTAATCGACATGATTGCAATTGACCTAATATTAAACGATCTTGGTCCGAGAGTCGATGCAGTCGTCGATAATTGAGTTAGTCGTCATCGTCGTCGCTTATCCGGCGTCCCTTCTTGGACTTCTTCTTTTCCATAGCTTCCATTCTCATGTCTTCCAAGTCTTCCATAATACCTGCAACATCCCACTCATATTATAAATGTGAAAGTTTGGATAGATGGTTGGTTGGTTGGTTGGATGGATGGATGGATGGATGGATGGATGGATGGATGTCTGTTACTCAATCACGCCAGAACGGCTGTACGGATCTGGATGAAATTTGGCACAGATAGATTATAGTCTGGAATAGCACATAGGCTAGTTTTTATAGCTTATAGGTGGGTTTATTGAGGTATTGCGGGCGGACCGCTAGAAAAAGCTAGTATTACATATTAAAATAAAAGTAATTTTTACAGATTTTCCCGCGTGTATATTATTCTTTTACGTCCCCGACGTTTCGGCTGCTTTACAGCAACCATCGTCACGGGATGACTGAGGTGTTTGACGTCCTAGTTTGAACTGGGGTACTCTCATATTTAGTTGTTGCTTGTGGTCCGATCTACGCAGAACAGGGCCCCAAGTATGCTAACACAATCGATTCATAATCGAACAGCAACCGCATAGTAACTGTCTCTTTTGACAGATATTGTATGGGATATCTGTCAAAAGTGACAGTTACTATGCGGTTGCTGATCGATTATGAATCGATTGTGTTAGCAGACTTGGGCCCCAGGCTCACATTGTTTTCAGGTCTTGCAATGGTGCGCTTAGGTTTGGATTTAATCATATTAATTACTGGATCCCAAGTCGATGGTAGCACCCAGCATCTTCCCTTTTGACATTAGCAGTGACGTTGGGCTTGACCACAGATCACGAGAGATATGCCGTGCGGTTCAAAATGTATGGGAACTCGCTGTCTCCGTTTTGTCCCCACCACTCGCCACAAAACACATGCAATTACATAAAACCAACCAATACGAAGTCTCACACACACACGCGTGCCAATAATTCGGTGCGTGCTGCGTCGTCGCCGCATGCAGCGGCCGTACCACGCGACGCACCAGTTTATTCAAAGTATCGTTAGACGATCTATCCATTGCCGCGTACATTCACTCAGTAGCGAACATAGGTGGTACTTAAAGAGCCATGTATTTTGTACAAAAATAAAAAAGTCGTTGTGCTACATGAAAACTAAAATAACATAATAAAGGCATTAAATATTTTTTGATTTGTTGTTTTTAATGATTTTAAAGACGAATAAATAAAATACTTAATACTGGCTGGTGAAATGAGATTCCATCTTTCACGAAGTTCACTTTGCTGCTAGTATTTTAGCACACAACCACGGAATAACACGGCATTTAAAAAAAAGTTAGAGCTCCGATACCGACGTGCAGTTGCAGTCGACTGACGGCGAAAGCTCTATGTTAGCGTAATTTTGGCTAAAGGTGAGCGCAAGCCCACCGCTTTCATAACATATCTCCTCTAATATATCTGTGGGCTTGACTTAATGGAAACAGGCCATTGGGGAGAAAAAACATCGCGAGGAAACCTGCACATCTTTCAAAAGACGTTTCAAAAGTTCTCTAACATGAGTTGGTGAATTTCGCACCGAAAACACAATCTAGTGAAGATATTGTATCCCACTTTCTACTCTGTAATGAGCCAGTGTGACAGACTATCCTCACTTTGAGGGGGAGTGTACCCGCTATTATTGCAAGCAGCTTGTCCCAAATTATATTGGGACCGAATACCGTCAGTGAGATATGGGCGCACTGGAATGCACCCCCGCCTATCCCTTCGAGAAAAATTGGCGTGATGGTGTGTTATCAATTCGTATTCCTTCATTCACATATTCAAATAGGATGGGTCTTACTTGTCATAAAGCCAGCGTCGTAGACTATGACCTACACCCTCCTCGCATTGAGGGGAGGTCCAGGCCCACCAGCGGGACATAATAAAAGGTCTAACAAAAAAAGCTTGTAGTTGTAAAGTAAATGACGAAGTATGTACATACCAATCTTTTTACTAATATATTCCTCGCGTTGTTGTCGCGCGAAGCTGGACTCCATTTCGGGATCATCGTCGTCGTCCATGTACCGGTATCTACGGAACAACCCACGAATTAATCATGTTCAAATGATTAGCTAGACAGGTAAAGCTGAAGGTCAAAATATGTCTATGAAAAAAAAATGTTAACATCTATTTATAAATGTATACATAACATAGCAGACAATTAACAACGAATATCAATAATATAAAACAAAGCAGCATTATAAAGCATTTTCCTTCTGAAAAATGTTTCACAATGCCTTTGTAAGCATCTATGGATTTGGGGGCTAACATATTGATGTGGTCTGTTTGTTCACATTACAAGAATGGGTGCGCGCGTCATGTTGTTGACGTTATTGTATGCAAATGATATTCATAGCGCTAACCACACGCTGATTCAATCTACATTATCAAACTGTATATTATATACATCTCAGACTGGAAATGGAAAGGTCGACAAAAATGTCATTATAGCAGACTGAGTTGCATCAAACACTAAAGTAGGTTACTTACTTGGATTTATCGTAACCGAATATCTCCTTGATGTGTGTCGAATAGTCCAAGTCCTCGTCGGCATCGTCTATGAAGTCGTCCAGTTCCGAGTCGTATTCCGAATCCGATGCCACTGTACGCCCTGCAACCATGGACAATACAATACTGTATCACCAGCCGTCAATATGTGTGTGGCAATTTGGTCTGGGCTCGCCCAACTCGCCAATATTAGGACACGTCAGCAGGCCTCACTATGCCAACGTGAGTTTGCGATTAATAAATATTTGAGATACCACATTCATTCATATTTATAGCTGTGTAATGTCGGCAAGTTTGAAAACACGAAGCAATTAAATATTTCTTATATATGTCAAAGACAGATCATTAATTACGTATAGGCGTTCGGAAGCACTTTCAAATTGTTATTTACATTTTTTTCTTAACTCTACTATCGGATCGGAACGCGACTTCAAATAAGAATATCCGTCAAGAAACTCGGCAAACTGGTATTTTTTTTTTTAATATCCATGTTTATTACAAAAAATAACAAGTATGTTACTTACGTTTCTGCTTTTTTCTCATGTCCTCGAGTTGTTTTCGCTTCACGTCGCCGGGCGGGAACTGTCGCGTGCCGTCCGGCTTCCGGACACCATTTCTATTCATCCCATTCTTGCCCAAAGAGTTAACATGTTTATCGAAATCGAAACTGTTGGACACCTTCGTCTTACTGGGTCCTGCCTTATCACTGCTCAGAGGCGCCTTCCTATCATCAGGCCTTCTCGCTACACCTTTACTATCAGCCAGCTTTCTATCACCAGCTCTTGGTGAACTGTCCTCACCATTCATAGCTTTCTGTTTGGCTAACAGAACTTTGTCCTTGACTCCATTCCTCTGCATCACTTGCTCTCTCGATTTTGGCACTGGCTTACCCTGGGTGCTGTGACCATTCATATATTTACCATCACTACTCTTACTGGGTGTAGTAAACTTTCTGTCATTCGAGTTTTTATCTATCCTGTATGTGTTCTGGCTCTTCAAATCAATACTTTTTTTAATGTCCTGTTTGACGCTCTCCTTACTGCTTAATTTTGATTTATCTACTGGTTTATCTACAGATCTATTTGTTTTATCTGATCTAGTATTTTCCAATTTTGATTTAACTTTATCTAATCTTTCCCTGTCTTTGTTCAATTTTTCTATGTCCCTCTCTATTCTCTCTCTCTCAGCTTTCAATTTATCTAGTCTTTCTTTGTCTAGTCTTAATTTTTCTCGTTCAGCCTTTTCTTTATCTAGTGAATATTTTTCTTTTTCCTGTTGTATCTTGTCGTTCCTGTCTCTGTCATCTACCTTGCCTCTGTCGTTTGGTCGTGGACTGTTGTTTCTGTGATTATTTGCTTTGTCACTGAGTTTTGGTATTCTACCAAAACCAGAAGGCACAGTCTTCTTCTCTTTTTCAGAAACTTTGTCATCCTTTTGAACTGGGAATAAAGTTTGTAAACTTGAACACTTTATTTTATGTTAAGACCCCATCTATTATATGGATTACTTCTGCGAGTAATAAACATCGTCAGAGAGAGTGCTCGCGCGATTATAAATCAGAGAGAGTGCTCGCGCGATTATAAATCATAAGCGGTGCAAGTTTCCAAATATCAAATACTGAGCTCACATGGATACTAAGATCTATATCAATAAACGCATTGTGTAATATGGTGTCTACGTGAACCCACATATAAAATTAAATAACACAATTTTTTGTAATAAAAATATATTACCAGAAGGGCTATAACATAATGAAATCTACCTTTGTTTGGTGAAAACATAATTTGATACAAGCAATATTATTCTAACAAATAAATACCATAAACATCGACGAAATGAGTTACGGATTCAGAGTAGAATACTGGAGCAATAGGTAGATGTGAAAATAAGTCAACCTCGCAGGTATAAAAACTTAATAAACTTACCTCTTCTCCCTCCATTTTTCTCGGCGTCGAGCCGCTCCTGCCGGCGCTGGCGCCGCGCCATCTCTTCCTCGTACTCGCGTCTCTGTTTCTTCGTCATCGGTCGCTCCGGTTCGGCTTCAGCTACCACCTTCTTCTGCGCCGCCTCTATTGGCTCAGTTTTCTTTTGTTCGGCTAACTTCAGGAGCTGGTTGAAGTCCATAGGAGGTGGTGCCAGCTTACGTATTTTAGGCTTATCTGATTTGGATTCATCTTTCTTTCTCTCGGGCTCATATTTTGTTGGTGGGCTGGATTCCCTTTCTGTAACAAAAATGAACATAAAGCATCCTGAGAGATTATTGTGAGAATATCCTTAAAAAAATATGGTTCATGGAGCGCCGGTGTTTCACATCAGCTATGTGTTTATTTATCACTTGTGTGTACTTTTATCCACGAAGTCTGCAATCTGTGAACATGAACAAGATCGCACCCGCCATATATCAGATTTGATAAGCTACAGATACTTGCAAAAGAACACTGATTCCAACCGAGGATGATACATGAGGCCATTGAAATTGAAACATCCTAATTTCAATAGGGAAGATGGCTGGGTGCTACCACCGACTTGGGTTCCAGTAATAGATATTATTAAATCCAAAACCAAGTGCACCATTGCAAGGCCTCAAGACACTGTGAGCACTTTCTGCGTAGTTCGGACCACAAGCAACAATTAAATATGAGGGTACCCCGTTTCAAACTATGACACCAGAACGTCAACCAACCCTGTCCTCCTGTGATCATCATTGCTATAAAGCAGCCGAAACGTCGGGAACGTAAAAAACCGTAAAATTAGTTTTATTTAAATGTGTAGTATTTGCGTAAATATATGAAATCTGTTAAAGTATTTTAAACTTAGTTAATGCTACAACACAGACCTCCATTGTCCGTTCGCCTCCTTCTCTTGTGAGGAACAGGTTCATCTTCATGTCTCAGAGCATGTTTTACTCTCTCTCTCGTACCATTTATATCTTTCTTCACAGAATTATCTGCAAAAGATTAGTTTATATCCTATTTTTAGCAACATGATATGAAAATTACCAAATACAAATAATGTTTACTTTTTTACTGAATCTTTCTTTATGAAATGAGATGCAATGAAATAAAATGGATATGAAAATGCCCTCACCCACAACTTAGCAGGTATTTTGCCAATGTCATGTAATTAATAGCAGTAACACATTACTATTTTGATTCTAGTAAGATGTCACTAGGTAAGTCATAAAATCAGAAATGTCACAAAACCACAGACAAAGCATAATACTCAGGTGGATTTCCTCATCTGATATTATAAATTTCCTTACAATATTCCAAAAAAAAATAGCGTAATAAACTACCATATTTTCAGTAACATCAATCAATAGCTGCTTTGTCTTAAAAGTAAGTTTCGTAACAAAAGTTTTCTTACTGCTTGTGGGAAACTTGGGCACATCAGGTATTTTGCTGTACTTCTGCATCATTTTCTCATATAGGGCAGCCGCTTCCTGAGACTCGTATCCATAGTCATCTTGGTCAGGCTGCTCAGGGCCTTCACGCGTGACGGCTGTGTTTTCCCTGTCTATAGCATCTGCCAGTACTGATTTGTTTGCTGATTTGATCACTTTCAAGGTCTTCTGAATTTTCCTCAATGCTTTAGGATCTCTCATTGCTTGCAGATCATCCAGTTTCTTCTGGACTTCGATTTTCTTCTGCTTTTCTTCCTCATCTTTTTTTGCCAAAAACTTCTGTATGTTGGCTGATAATTTGTCTTTTGCTTTTTGCTCTTTTTTCGGTGGATCGAAGCGAGCTTTGTAATAAAGATTACCCTAGAAAACAATTTTATTATCAAAGACAATATTCTATACTTACCTAATTATAGTAATATAAAGTAATGCAATTCTAAAGCAAGTGCTGGTATGAATTTTACATAGTGGTACAGAATCGTTAAAATAACTATTGGCCTATCAACAATTCAAGTAATACCACAATATTTCGCAAAATAAGTAGCAAACTCACAGATGACTTTTGTTGTTGATTTCTTTGAGCTGCTAATAGCGTCTCACGGAATTCCATTTTAACACTTATTGACAATGCCGTAGACGTAAAATCACTATTGACATAATAACATTGCAAAATTTTCTCAAATTAAATACGATTTTTCGTAAAATACGTGTCAGATTCAATTTTGATACACAATCCTACCATTTTCTGGAAACGTACTGACATAGTGATGTGACGGTTTTAGTAATACTAATAAAACAAACCGCGTTGTAATCGATCAACGCGTTTGGGTGCTACAATGTCACGGACAGTCACACAGACAGACAGACATAAGTCTCAAACTTATAACACAACAACAATTGGGGGTTAAAAAGTTACATTAGTTAACGTGCTATTCATAAATCATTTATCTTAGTTCATTGCATTCATGTCTGTCACTGTTGTCGGTTAACGAAGATTATAAATACCAAGAATTTCTGAAATATAGGTTCTAAAAAGATTCTAAAATTAGATAGCGATACATTTAATTTCTGTCAACATTTTTGACGACGACTGAGACCCGACGACGATCGAGATCCGACGACGAAGATCGTTTCTCCTATGCTCCGGTGTGCGATGCTCCGGTGGGTAAAGTACTTTCACTCCCTTTTCTGAGTGTTTTATTTTAATAATGGACACCATGGACACGCTTTTGACAGATTATTTTCCCTTATTAATTAAAAATAAGAAGAATAATATTTTTTTTGTTTTTATTTGGTCATTTTATTGTCTATTGATAAAAAGCAAGAATAAATAATATCGTCTAAAACTACAACACTATTCACCATTGACAAAATACTAGACCGAGAACTGTCACTTTGAAAACCTCTTTTCAAAAGTTGACGGAAGAGGAAAATATGGTTCGTGTTTATTTCTATAGAATTTATCAGGAATTATTGTAACAATCATTGAAAATATTCTCTAATTTTAACTAGTATCGTGTGTTTTTGATGTGATCAGTGATGTAGAGCGATTTATTTATAACAACAATCCTAAAACCACTAAAGATGTTAAAATGTTTTTCCGCTACAGGCAACCTCCAAGAAGAAGACTAGGAAGTTGAGAGGACACGTGAGCCATGGCCACGGGCGTATTGGTGAGTAGCATTCTCGTTTTTATAACGTTTCCTAATGAAATACCTCCAAAGAATGTTCACATAACCTCTACACTCAATGACAACAGTGTGTTGTCACCGGTTTATGCTTTGATCCCAGCATAAACTAACTCTTTCTCATGCTCAGAGATAAAACCTGGCCTCGTCTTTAGATTGTTAGAAAATGTTTTCAACGATTAGCGACGTGAGCTAGTTTTATACTTGTGTGTGAGTAAGGAGAGAATTTAAAATGAAGATGAAGATAATGCATGTGTACCATTTCCTAAAATTTAACAACTGTCCAGTTATAGTCTTTACTTCATTATAAGGTAGGAAACAAAACACCAGTGTTAATAATTTGTTGCATTTTGTATTAGAAAGAAATCCTTCCTTGTGTCTTGTATCAGATTTTATTTTTCAAAACTTATATTAATTTTCCAGGTAAGCACCGCAAGCATCCTGGTGGTCGCGGTAATGCTGGTGGTGAGCACCACCACAGAATAAACATGGACAAGTACCATCCTGGATACTTTGGCAAAGTGAGTAAATGTATTTAAAAATAGTGTTATAACAGTACAGTAGGATTAAGAACATAAATTTGAAAGTTAAACAGGCAGCTCACAATATTAGTAGGTAACCTCACCAATGGGCATGTTGAGGGCTTACACATCTAGAATACTGTTGCAAACATGAAGCAATGATTTGACAGCTTGCAACTTGAGTCACACATGTTTATAAGCTCAAAGTCCCTTAGTTGCACTGTTTTGCTGATATAGTTTGTATACCTACAGCTGGATTGTTGTAAATTCATTTGTGATTATTCAAAAGTTTAAAACAGAATAAGAATTAAATGAATCAATTCCATCCACATATTGGTAACTGCTTTCTAAATCTTTTGTATTCCACTTGTAGCTTGGTATGAGGAACTTCCACGAGAGGAAGAACAAACTCTTCTGTCCTGTGTTGAACCTGGACAAGCTGTGGACCCTGGTGTCTGAGCAGTCTAGGCTAAAGTATGCCAGCGCCACTGACAGCAAAGTACCAGTCATCAACATTGTTAAGGCTGTAAGTATTTACTTTTTTAAATAAATGAGGGTTTTGAAATAATGTGATTATTAGTTGCCTTGATAATTATGCTACTTTTGATATTTCAATGTATCATTGTAACTGAATGTTTTCTAATGCCAGTCATTTTTAATCTCCTTGATTATTAGTTCTCCACTGTGAATATGTATCAATGTTGTATACTATAAATGTCAAGCTTTATGATTAGGGTTCTCTCATGTACTTACAACTCTAGTCCTCCTAATAAATCCCACTTAGTATTGATTGTCCCTTACATTCCTGTAGCCAGAGTATGTTGCGAAGATGGTCAAAATGGTCTAATGGGCTCCTATTCTATAGACTTATCCCTCAAAACTCTTGGTAATACCATTGTAATAAGATTTATTACTATAATACTATTTCATCTAAAATCTTCCGTTTTTTTTGTGCAGGGTTACTACAAATTACTTGGCAAAGGCAACCTCCCTAAACAGCCCGTCATAGTGAAAGCGAAGTACTTCTCAAAAACAGCCGAGAAGAAGATCAAGGCGGTGGGTGGTGTGTGCGTTCTGTCAGCGTAATTTAAGTCTACAATAAAAATATTAAATCAACATTTACAGTTTTTTTAGTACTGGCCCATGAAACCCACCACTATAAAGGCGGCCTTATACATCCGGAATTTATAATCTTAAAAATGGATGCTTGCTAGCCTCACACCTCCGCTCGACATTCACATTCTGTCTGATCGATCTGAGAAAAAATTTAAAAATACAGAATTCTGAGTGTTTTGGTTTCATAATGTGAAATTCCGGCCGCATGAGCTCTTATACCTAGACTGCTTAGTTTCAAAACAAGTTGTATGTGTAAATGATCACAGCTCTATCTATAGATCATTTATTGCAATATAGTTCTGCGAAGTTTATAGAAGTTCTAATCGTAAAAAGAGTGCTGAAACATTTTCCAAAATGAGTGGGAGTAAGTCCCCAATAGGATATGATCATAATGCTATCAAATAGTGAAAACTTCAGTTGATTCGCTTCAAACACTGGCTAATAAAACGACTAGGTATTTATAAATAGCATTTTAATACATTGTATCATAATATCTAATAAACGTTACATTGTCCATACAATGCTCAATAAAAAAATGAATTTAGCATTAATTGATTGAAATGAAATATAAAACTTGATCGCAGTATAAAACACTGGACCTCAAATTGTAAATTAGAATAGAAGTAAGGTTGAGATCAGTTAAAACAATTCTTATAAAAAATAAACTGCATTTTTCTTGTCATTTTCTAAGCTATGGTGAGGGTCCACAAAATCCTACACAATACCTAATATTGGAAGATATCTATAAGTAATACAGAAACTTACATAAATACTACAATATCATAAAGTTTTATGGCTTTGTAACACAAAGTCCGTTGGTGAGACCTCAACTTGGAGAAAAACTGACTTATTGCCTATGTATTTCGTGAGATGTGAATGGTTAGTGCAGGCTTGTCAGCATGAGTGTAAAACTCTCCTGAGGCAATGCTCACTGGATATAGATATGACAGCTCAACACCCATAGTACCATATTACTGTATCACCAATGTTCAGTATGTTATCATACTACATAAGATTCGAGTTCTTTAGCAGATCAGTCCTTCAAAGTTACATTACTTATGTATAAATTGTTACTGTGTGTGTGGGTCTCATCTGTGGGATCTGATCTGGTAGAGTCTGTGTCTGCAAGATGGCAGGTTCCGTTGGGCGAGCCTGCTTAGCCTTCTTCCTTGCAGCATCACTCTCTGCATAGTACATGCCAAGCCTTGTTTTAATAGCTGCCAGAGCTGCCCCATTAATCTCATCATGGAATATGTTGGTGTACCTCCATTGTTTCACCATGGGTCCTTTCTTGCGCTCCTTCTTGACTTTCTTTTGAGATTTCTCTGGTTCTTCAATGATCTCTTCAGCTTGGTTATAAGAGTTGTCTATGGTAATAGCTGCATGTTGGTGTGGATCAGGTTTCGTTTGAAGCAGAATAAATGCAGTGGTTGGTTGTGCAGGTCTTGGTGCAGTTGGCTGCAGTAATATTCCCATGCTTTGACCTCCATTTGAAGTCTGATAGAAGTTGGTAGGAGCTGCAGTGGTCAATGTGGCAGTTTGATATTGATTTTGAAAGTAATTCTCTGCAATGTTTACCAAATGACCACTGCCAGGATATGTTATAGATGCGAGAGCCTCTTGTGGTGGCTGAGGTGGCGGCTGCTGTATCTCAGCCTGAGGAGTTAATTCTATATTTCTTTTGGACTTAGGCATTGTCGCAGTTATGTTATCTGGGTCATAAGTTTTAATATAATCTTTCCACATTTTAGAAATATTTATTTCTAAGCCTGCTATTTTGTCCAGCCTAATAAAATCTTTGAGGCGGTGAGTGTGAACAACTGAATATATGTGGTTTTTTATTTGTTCAAACACTCCATTAGGCAATCGTACTTCCCCAGACCGGCGATGGCTATTCTTACCACGGTTGTCACTGGGGAACATAACACCATCATCCATCTTTTTGCAGAGAACTCTGACTTTCCTTTCTGTGATGGCATGGATGTTTTTAAAAGCTGTTTGACACACTTGCGTCTCTCTCCCCTTGACTCGAATAAAATATTCGAAAGTGCATGTGCGCCGGCTACTTGTTTTAACTCTTTTTCTCTTAACATCAACCTGTCTCATCAGCCCGAATAAATATGCATTTTGTTCATCATGTGTTTTCATGGAGTAGAAGCCCTGAAATGTTTTCAATCTAATATCTTCGGGCACTTTTTGAAAGCACCTCCGCCGACAGTTGCAATCAGAACCCGGCTGCTTAGGTGGCACAATTTTTCCATTTGCATTTATATATTCCAAACCAGCTATTCTTAAACGTTTTTGTTTTTGTTTGTGCCATTCTGTAATTGGTATAAACAAAAGCCTTATGAACAGTCAATATCAAAATAAGCAATAGTTTGTAACAAAGAAGCTAGTAATACCTACTTATATGTACAAATAGAACACCAGGTGACCAGACAGAGCGTATTAATTTATCAGTAAAACCTGCTACTGGGCACGGGCTATCTTTCTATGATCATTGGAATAAATGAAATGACGATTTTTAAAATACATAACTTGGGCAACAAAAACTAGTAAGGTAATAAGAGTCAAAAATAGGATAAAGTAATGAAGACTTAACAACAGATACAAAGCACTATTCAAGTGGTGTTATTAATCGTATACGTATAATTAAATGCACGCGAAAATTTAAAACATACCTTCTGGATTTCGTGATCTTCTTTTTACAACTTTCCCGTTTTTAGTGAGCTTTAGTTTTCGTTCAATATTTGAGACATCAGCCATTTTAATATCGAAGCAAAGCCATCATACATCTCCAATTCATCGTAACTACCACTCCTTGAAACAAAACGCAAATGGGAGCCACATACAAAAAAAACATATTTTGTTCATTTATTAAAAATAAGAACAGGTGTAATAAAATATATTTAGGTCTATCAAAATAATATAAAATTTGTTGGAAATTACTTTTATTTTCATAACCATAATTTTTATAGCATTTTAAATCTTTTCATAACCAACAAAACGTGGGTAGTTTACCAATTGGTACAGTTTTATGTCATCGATGTGATGCTATAAAGGCTGTATGGCTCTGTCCTTTGCCTGCCTATTGGCGAATTAAAAAAACAACAGTGATGCTATAGCTATGCCCATGGAGCTATTCAAGCGGTCCAACTATGAATTTGGACCAAATCTTCTATACTGTAGTCGTTACACTCAGTCCCATTAAAGTCTTGTTTCAAGCCATAAAATGGGACAGCAAAGCTGCATGCATGTCTTGAGGCCCTGCAAACCGCCAGGCGCAGGGCTAGAACAGAGCTAAGGCCGGTTGTTACCAGATAGTTATGTAGAGGAATATCGACACTTATCGCAAGGTTCAAATTAATACACCAAAGCACTCTATACTAGTAAAATAGTAGTGGTGATATTTCAATAATTTATCGTAACCGCCATAACACGTTTATCTCTTCTTCCTCATCTATTTTAGTAATCGTGGAAAAGAAATGCAACTTGCTGTCTTAGTTCAACTTATTACGTTCCCTTTAAAACTTCTTGCTCTTTGCATTACCAAAAACATAGAGCACATCAAATGTTATCTGTCATGTAATGTCAAAAGTTCGATTTGAGTGTTGTGTTGTGACGACATTTTTGGAATCTCTGAATCATTCTTAATTAGCTCTACTGATTGAGCAATATATTTTGAAAATTGCAATTTGATTACATATACAATTTTGTTTAGCTTTAATATATCAATAGGACTCTTCATATAGAATCATTTTTGGATAGAATTATCACGAACGGTGTGTAAATGAGATTTTTTTTTGTCTGAAATTAATTATTTTCATTTCTTAGTTTAGTTGATAGGTTCCCAAATATTTTCTGGATCACGAGTAACGACACGTATATTTTAATTCATTATTTTGTAAGGTTTTGGTTGTACAGTGAAAATGCTGAAATAATTTGTGGACCACTTCATATGAGTCCAAAATCTAAAAAAAATCTTTTTTTTCGAGTTCTTTCTTCCTGGTTCATTAATGTTTTAAAAAGTATACAGAATATGTATTTGTTTTCAGAATAAAAATGGCATTCCAGTCGCCCATGCCTAGCCGAGAATTCCTATGGGATGTATTCAGAAGGTAAAGTTTACGTTCATTATTATTTAATCCACAATTATCACAGCCAATGTCTTTTGAAACTAATATTGTTTACTGTACATATTAAATTTTCCAAGTACATCTTTTATAATGGTTAATTAACTAGGATTGGCTATGCTAGTCAGACATCTACCCCTCCCAGCCATAGAGCTAGGAGGGGTAGATGTCTGATGGACTAACAAGCAACAAGTAGTTTTGTGGTAATTATTTGATAGCCATGACTAATTGAATCATTATTAAATATGCATGCAATCATACATCAACTTCATACATTTGCAGGGTGGACAAGGATCGAAGTGGTTACATCTCTGCAGATGAGCTGCAGCTGGCTCTGTCTAATGGCACATGGAATCCATTTAATCCGGAAACTGTGAGACTCATGATAGGTATGTTGTTTTGCATGGTACATTTGTAATGAAAGATATGATGACATTCTAATGATGTTGCTTAAGTTGATTTTGAGTAGACTAGTAGATTATGTGTAAATAACTACCTTCTCTATCCCAGGTATGTTTGACAAGCAGAATAGAGGTGTGATATCATTTGAAGATTTTGGTGCACTATGGAAATATGTCACAGACTGGCAAAATTGCTTCCGGTCATTCGACAAAGATAACTCTGGTAATATAGATAAGCAGGAACTGAAGAATGCTCTCACAGCATTTGGATACCGGCTCTCTGATGAGATCATCAACATGATGGTGCAGAAATTCGACAGGTTCGGTCGAGGAACCATTCTTTTTGATGATTTCATTCAGTGCTGTATTACCCTCTATGTAAGTATTAATATGAATCTTATTTATATTTTATCCTACAGAATATTTATTTTATTAATTTAATGTGATATCAGAATGCATAAAAAATTATCCCTTTGCTAAAGAAGCAGGTTGTAAGTACATAACAATATACCTATGATATAAGAAATGTATGTCATGCAACCATCTACATAAGTTGGTGCAAACAACACAACAACCATACAGTGATCAAATATCCTTTATTTAACCACAGTGTAGGTCTCAAGTAATAGTATATCTATTGGTATGTAAAAATAAAGGCTTCAAAGATGCATACAGTTTTTCTATGTGGTATCATTGAAATAATGTGTTGGTTTTTTTTCAGACTTTGACATCTTCATTCCGTCAATACGACACCGATCAAGATGGCGTCATCACCATTCACTATGAGCAGTTCCTGAAGATGGTGTTCGGCTTGAAGGTAAAAGTATAATAAATCTATGGTAATATTTCAACACATGTGGCTAAACTTCTGAATACTATGTTCTACATCATATGCTTCGGATTTGTATATGTTAGTATTAGTGTATGTTAAATAAATGTTCTGCTATAGTAACAATAGCGTAAAATATTTTAAGAAGCCAACAAGTAGGTCATATTATTAATGTATAAAACTAATTTTACAGGTCGCATCTAATAATATGAGATGAGAGATGAATAATATGACGGCCCTGAGCATGTCTAGTTGTATGAATTCGGCATGCATGCGCATTTCATGTGATGCGAGCTAAATGTATATGGTGCTTGATTTTTTTAAAGCTGTCTGAAAGGTTTAATTTTGTACTTATTTTGATGTGTGTTGCTCGTTTAATAATTCTATATTTTTTTGAGAATGTGATCCTAATCTACCATGACCCTCTTAAAATATTTTAGGCTATTATTGTTACCATGTATAAGAATTTGTATTCAGAGTACTAGGGAATCTTAACACTTGTGATACCAAAAGACAGAAGTAAAGTTATATAGTTTTAATGAATACCTATATAGTTTATCTTGCTTGGAAAGCATAAAGTAACTAACTTTTTACGTTTTCGTAAAGTTATATACCACCAATATTCTAAAATAATAGTTTATCACAAAATATACCAGGATGTCCTTATTTAATAAGTAGGTATAAAAAAACATACAATGGCATTGACACCATTCTTCTTTCAATTAAAGGTAGCCACTGTTTTTTTATTTATATTATTATAGTAAGTAAATGAATTGAAAGAGAACTAAAAAGTAGTATAAAACATAATCTCAAAACATCTTACATAGTGATATTAATTCAGAAGCTTTGTGATATATTAAAATTTAAAAAATACCACAAAAGCAATGACAGAGTAGTCTTAAAAAAAACCGCCCCTTGGCTTTACCATAAATAGTTATATAAGCGACGCGAATAAAAATAAGACAGGCTCCACGCCTTTCGATCCTATTCTAACTATCGGATAATGTGTAGGGCAATTGGATGTCCCAAATAAGTAGTTGAGGATCGGATGGTCGGAAGCTATCAATGCACTAACTGGGCAATTTCTCTTTCGTTTAGTGTTGGCCGTAAACACGCTGATGACCGAATGCGAATGTCAGTTGGTAGCTTCAAAACCGCGAAGTACCCACCAAACAGTAGTTAACGTAACCCAGGTAACATAGAATGATACGAAACTAACAGCTGGTGCTACCATATTATCTGTTCAGTTGATAGCGTCGCTGACTTCACAATCGACTCATAATCGGATGACAATCGCATCGTAATAGTTTTGACAGTTGTCTCACTTCACTTTTTAAAACGTTGCTTGCATGATATTTCGTTGGTTTTGCCAACAAAAGTTTGAAAAGAGAACAGAGATGGTGACCAAAAAAGTACTACATTGTATGGTTCAATAAACAGAACAATATCAAAAATAATGTGAATAACAAAGAGAATTTAGTATGAGGACAAAAACTAGGAATCCTACTTCTCTTTGATAAAAAGCGAAAAGAGAAGCCCAGGAAGAGAAGTTCAAGAACCCATGTATACAAAATCTATTTGTGTCATTTACTATTCGATTATGAGCCGATCGTTCGCGGTGTTAAGGGCTTGATTCCCTTGCGTATTTACCGAAATTATATTGCAATAATTTGTCTTGGTTTGGGTGTTATCGGTAATGCCCCCAGTCCATTGTGTGGTACAATTGTTTCCCCCTGAACAGATAAATTGGTGGCACTGTACATCGACTTAGTATTTTTTTTTGTAATTATGTTTTATACACAATATTCGTACAAAACAATCAACCGTTATTTAAAATTAAAAATGATAATAGCTTCCAATATAAATGCTAACAAAGTTGTGAATGACACTATAGTTGTGCTGAACAAAAAAAATGTGTTGTAGAGCCGTGAACAGCGAAATTATGAAAGAATCTTTTATGTATGATCTGTGATAATCACAATTATGAAGTAATTATTAGTTTTTTGTATCAACAAAAGTACTTATTAACGTTTTTGTTGAAATGAGCCATTGTCGTTTCGATTATTGGAGTGAATATAAGTACCTACTATACAATATAAATATAATATTCATGGTATAATTCAATAATTATATAAAAATGAAAATCAATGTATCATAATTTTTTGTAGTGCTGTATAACGCTCAAATAGCAATTAATGAATTGAATTTAAAATTAATACATTGTCGCCAAATCGTACGCAATCTCTCTTCGTTGCTCAAAAAGTGAGTTACAGTGTAAAAATAAAAACTTAGAGATCTCATACGGAAATACAGCCCACCCCCGCTATCTGATTTTTAAACGAGTCTAAAACAATAAGAACAATTTATTACATTAAATTATGTGGGCGGGCCATGTAACCGTAGAATTCAATTTATCTTCATCTAATTCCGTAACATAGTTTTAAGAGTTACAAATCGCATTTTATATCCCTAAGTCACAAGTGTTTCTATTATAATATTTTATATCAGTCCATTTATAAGAAGCAAGTCATTTTTAAAATGAACTACATAGGCTATAATTCGGATTTCTTCAATAAAAATATACTAAAAAAATGCTATACATACATAATATACTTAAAACATATACATAGTTATGTTTAATGTTTATTTTTTGGCTTCAGTCTATCTATAACATTCAAAATGTTTACTTTTACAATTGACTTGCCTCTATTAGAATACATATAGCTTTTCTACATATTTGTTATCGTAAAATTATATACCCACTTCTTAAATATTTGTGCTATTTAAGCGAATGGCATATTTCTGCATATTTTCTTAATAAAAATGTTTTTATACAAAAAAATGATTTATTTTATGTGAATTACAAATGTGCGTCACTGTGTTTATTCCGTCTTGAAGCTCTTTATCTTCCAAGCTCCAATAGTGTATCTCAGCCATATGAGCCCTAAGTCACAGCCCATTTGTATCCACGAGAGCACTGGAGTTACTTTGGAACCGTCTATTTCAGTCCATCTTACTGGAATCTCTGCTATTGGAATGTTTAGTTTTTGTGCTATGTATAACAGCTCCACATCAAATGCCCTGAAAAACGACAGATAATGTAATCAAGTGTCAATATCCATTGTAACAGGTTCTGAGTTCAACTACTCTTACAAGGTTGAGCTTAGTTGGAGGGGATAATGTCACGACTAGTAATGTTATAATCGCTTATTACTCGTAACCCTTTCAAAACAATATCATGTTAACATATAAGATATCGGCTAAGTAAAAATTGGTTACGTTTATTTACACAAATGTATCTTTATCCCAAGGTAATTTTATGCCTGAAATTTACTGTCGTTTGTTACGATTTCAAAAGATGCTTGACGGCCCGGGTCCATACTCTGAATATAAAAGAACAACAGATTTTCGTTCGTCGTCGTTCTCGTCGAATCTCGAATTAATAGCTATTGCATATTGAACGAATACTGGTTGATTGGTCATAACGAACAATATAAAAATCATTAGTAATAATTAATGATGATTTAATTATCATTTGATAAATACTCACCACCTGTTCACGTGTAGGCTGTTGAAGCAAACAAGTGCTGCTTCCCTCGTGAACAGTTTGAAGCCGCACTGCGTGTCTTTGATGCCTTTTACCGTGAACAACCACACAAGGAAGTGGAACCCATACATCAGTATATTTCTGGAAATATATTACAATATGTGTAGCTCATTATATACACACTACATGACGCAATGAATAAAAAAATACGAATAATGCCGTAAAATATGGCATGGGCAGATGAGCAAGGTTAACAGTCTCTTTAAAAAAATCACCCTTGGCTTGTGCAACATGGAGGGCTCATTTCAAATGAGGTACAACATTTACCATTGGCCTTTTTTTCTCATTCTATAACAACAAGGGTACTTTATTCTCTATTCCTCAACAATTAACTACAATGATGGGTTTATTTCCTCCTATTTAACACAGCAACATAGCAATGTGTTGCGTTTGGATTGATTATTTATATTCTATCTTATTATATAATTTACATTTGTAATATTTTAGGGATATTTTCTTACCTAAAAATGCTTCTTGTTGCCAAGGATTCTTCCTCAAGATGTGCTCTTGAGCCAATGACTATTGCTAATGCATTACTGACTTTATCAAGCTCAGTGAGTGTGTCGAATTTGACAATGTCTGCCAATGCTACTTCAAGTTTAGATAAATCTTCAAATTTGGATGCTCCATCTGCATCCGCAAACAATACCGTGGCTCCTCTACAGCTCTCAATACCCTATGCATGATAGCAAACTAGCACTTATTATTGAGTAACATAACATAATAATAATGGTATAAAAAAGATAAAGGTCCTTCCGTGATCATGGTGGCTGTAAAGCAGCCGAAACATCGGAAAGGTAAGAAAGAGACAATAAAATTGTTCGTTTATTTGTACATTAAAATTTGTAGGGGATCATTTCCTGTAAGCTACATCATTCCTGAGTGATTACAGCTATAGGCCATACTTTAGTATGTTATGACCATTGGTGATCGAGCTGCAATACAAAATCAAAGCTTGCACTGGCAGAGCGATGCTAAAAAACTTGTGGTAATATAAAACAATACTTAGTAAGTGCAGTAATTGTTATTAAAATGAGGTTGTATATCAGTACAAACAGCTGAGTATTATTATTAACAGAATCATTTCAAGTTATAGGGTGGTGTAACTGATAATTTTAGGACTTGTAAAATATAATCAGGCTAGTATGAAGCCCTTTGAGGTCAGATGAAAATCAGTATCCCAGTTTTTGTAGACCCCAATACAAATTGAAAATAGGTGGGGTACTAGGAAATGTGAGAGGAGTAGATAGTTATAAGCCAAAAACTCACCAAACGTACTGCTCCACCTTTGCCTCTATTTTTAACAAGTTCCAGACATCTTACTTTCTCATTACCATACTTCTCTGCATAGGACTCTGCAACCTTCACAGTCCCATCCCTGCTTCCATCACTGACTATGATAACTTCATATTTATAAGATGAGTGTTCTTTCACTTTGTTCTCCAGAAATTCAATTGCTTCATCAAGCATTGGTGGCACTAGAAATGTATAATTATTACAATTATTTCACATAACCTGTCTGCATGCACACAGCCCAAACTCTCATGGTTAAAATCAAACAGCTTTGAATCTGCTTACACACTACTAAGTAACACATGCAAACTTTGTTTTTCAGGCATGATATTGAGATATACTATCTAATGCATTAACATTAGAACCTACTTATCATTATAAGAATTTCTTATATTGGGACCACATATTACATGAAAGAGGTCCTAATAATTTCTTTGGAACTGGAAAATTAATATTGGTAATATACTCACATCTCTCCTCCTCATTGTATGCGGGTACCACAACACTCAAGTGCACAGATTGAGGATCCTTTATGTTTGGAAATTTGAGTTTGCTCTTAGTTTTGGTGTCATTGTAAGTTTTCTCTTCTTCATATCTATCCACAACTGGGTAAGGATTAGTAGTGATGAACAGAACGATGGAAATCTACAAAAGAATATGTTTACTACCAAGTGCCAACAAGGCAAATCAAAATACAAAGCTAAGTCAATACTGTAGAATTACTTGTTAGGCACTGTGATAGGAAATAATACGTGTAACACGCCGGTCTACATAAAAATAGATGATGCAATATCTCAAAATACGTATTATCAGTGCTTACCACAAAAAGAAAGGTTACTGCTACTGCGACACCGTACAAAACAATTGGCCACAGAAATATAATGAGATCCATTTCCTTGGTTATAATAATAACATGGTCTTACTTATTACAGTTATATATACACGATGACACTTATCAGTTAGTAATCGTTTGTAAGCCAATGCTTTTCTTCACTTTACTCCGTATTATAATAGCAGACCAATAAGAGGATACTACATTTTCATGAAGTAAATGAGGTAAACAAATAAAATTCTACTTGGCAGTCATTCATTTGCCGATTTTTAGTAGAGATGCTGTCGGTGCAATTTATTTCCATATCGATTATCGATATTTTAATTCAACCTACTGCAGTTTTGTCAGTAACAATTACTTGTTATCTACTATTTTATGTGTATCTAAATTGGAATTACTCAAAATAAAAAAATATTCGGGGCCTGATTAGAAATACCATTTAGCGCAGCGGCACAGAATCATACTCAAAAGTATCGATAAGGAGTGGCAAGCACGGCGTAGCTCATTTAGTTTTTATTTTCGCTACCAAATGGGAGCTGCGTATGACGTTTGTATGCTTTTTTTTTTGTTAAATTCGCTCCTTCGAGCAGGCTAAAGTCATTATGACCATACCGCCTCGTCTTACGTAGTTTGTTTTCATAAATGTAATAATAAAACAATCAATTTCATTCGTGTAAAATAATTTATGGCAATCCAAATCCTGTAAATTCTAGTTTTTTATTTTTTCACAGAGTAGTCTTTAGTTTTCTCTTACGCCATGTCCTTGAATATAATGTCAGTTTCCTCGTCTTTTATTGACGTTTGTATGCGTACTTACTTTTTTTTTTTTTGGCATCACCATAGGTATTTTGCCAGTGTCAAGTAATATAAATTATTTCTGTATATGAGCATATGCACAGGCCCAAAGGCTTGGCCCAAGTAAAATACCCCCCATCCCTCAATCAGTAAAGTGATGGATACTTTACTGAAAGATTTTTCATGGATTTTTTGTGAGAAACTGAAAAGCCAAGTTTCGTCACTCTGTTTCAATTACCTACACTTGTGCACTTTAACGAACCCATAATGGTTAATATTCCACTTATATCACTCACTATAACTCGCAGGAGCACTAGTTTTAGAAATTAAAACATAATTGACGCCATTATTACTAAGGGTAGGTATACATAGAAAATCGCAAAAGTAACAGGTACAAAAGTTTATTACAAAAATCTCACAATCAGTCAGCTTCAAGTTTCCTACTACCTACTTAGGTAATTAAATACAACTAAGTACGTAACTATTTACTTACTTTAAATAAATGCAAAGGAACATGGCAACTGAAATTAACACTGTAAGTTGAATTTATAACCCAGTTCAATATAGCTGTTAAATATGAATTTTAGTTTTAAATCATAAACAAAGTGGTGTTAAAACTTATATGAATTCGTAAGGATAGGGCTTAAGGTGGGGCTAGAAATTAGTACAGATTCATCGGTTTTAAAAAAAATACAATTTCCAGCCAGACACGCGAGCATGAGACAATAAAAAAAACTTTAAGAACGCGATGATCTCAGGCAAGACACGATGGCCCAATGTCTGTTTGGTGCCACAGCTACTAGAGACAAATATACAAAAGAGTTTACAATTACATATCAATCAATGCGTGCAAATCGTAAAACAAATAGTTCAGTGTACCTACCCCTACCTACTGCCCATATGAACACATAATCACAGACTTGTTTAGAAGTTCAGACGTAACGTGGCCCCACTAGCAAAGTGAAGCCACATTTTCTATGCATTTGTAGTAGTAAATGTTACCAATTACAAAACTTTTTGCCTAGTAAATGGTCCAGAATAGATTTAGAAATTCTGAACATGGTTTTTTTTAAATGTGTGCGTGAGTGCGTTAGTTTACATGCTAGACCAGAGTTTTTAAGGCTTCACTTGTAGCACAAGCCGTATGTGGTCTGAATATTCTAACAAGTCTGTGCACATAATGAAGAGATGGTGATTTACACGTAATATTTAACTATGCTTATAATCTAGTTTTGTTTACATTATGTTATTTACAATAATTATTGGAGATGAATAACATTAAATTGCAACAAGCCAGCGGGTTTCATAGGTATCTATCATAACAACTGTTACTATGTCAAATCCCATACTCTCGATAATATCAAGTAGATTCGGATTTAATAATACTTCTGCATTGCAATAAATGTAACTTAATGTAATGATAATTGTATTTTTACATATAACATGATTAATTTACATTAAAATACCAAATATATAATACAAACAATAGAGATCTTATTTTTATATACAACTGAGGCACACACAGTAAAATAGCACCGATTTATACATTTCTGTTTTTAATAAATTGTATAAATTAGTTTCGTCGTTTCCTTTTCTTAGTCTAATTTGTGAATGTTATCCATCGACCGTAAGAGTATTTTCAGTCAAAAACGACTAGAATTATAGCTGTCTGTGGTAATAAAAGTACAACAAAAATGCCGTGCATTTTTTCAAATGTACATGAGTAAATAGCGAATAGCTGCCCGTAATCTCATAAATTTAAATGTCCTGTCAAGTAACATATACGTAAACATTCTAATAGTTCATAAACGTAAATGCGTTTGAGCGTAAAATGTATCTTACGCCTAGTCACTAACATACGGCACCTAAGGCCGAGCCGGCCGATCGATGTTGCAGTTATAATGAAACTTGTCTGCACAAGGTGTCAAGGTATATGGTTCAGTAGAGGAGGGGCGCGGGGGAGGGCGGCGGCGCGCGGGCGGCGGGCTCGGGCTCGGACTCGCAGGCGTCGGTGGAGGCGGGGGTGGGCGGCGGCGGGCGGTTCATGGCGCGGTAGTGGCGGTAGGCGCGCCGCCGCGGGGCCGCGCCGCCGCCGTCGCTGCCGGTGGCCGGCGACGGCGGCGGGTTCGCCGTCGGCCGCGGGTAGCGCGCCAACACGCTCTCCGACGAACTGCCCGACAAAAATGTTCATTTATAATCAACCTGTTCGAAAAGGTTGCGGTAGATCAACGACAAGTTTAGGCGCACGTTGCAATAGGGTGTTTGCCTGTATGAAAAATAAGCTCCATCCTAAAAGATTATAGCTTTTTATAACTATTAGCCTTAATTTTTCTGAAAAAAATATGGATTATTTGTCTTTAAAATCAAAAAATAAAATAATGTTTTTTTGGTTCGGTCACGTGATTAAAAACGCTTTGGATTGTTGGTTGATGCGTTGTGACGTCACACCGTCGTAATCAGTGTTGGGTTGTCAATACGAGTTGGGTAATATTTGGGATTTAATCTGTTTTCACTAAGTTTTTTCACAAGGGTTACGTGACGCGGAGGCCGCGTTTTGGCGGTATTTTTATTTAATTAAACTTTAACATCGAATTTTATGGAAAATTCTGAAATTTACAATGAAAGAGCTATATTGTTAGCATCATATGAAGCTAATGAACAATTGAAGATAGTTTTTCAAACACAGTCAAATAGCCTATTGTATGATGGTATTTATAAGTAAATTGTTGTATAGCGTGAATAGGACGTGACTGACTCAGTGCCGCTGGCGCCGAGCGGCGGCTGTCGCTTGCGCTTGTACTCGTTGCGCGCGCGCACGGCGGGCGGCACGACGGCGGCCAGCGCGAGCGCGCGGCGCGGCGAGGCGGCGCGCGCGCGCGGCCGGCGCCGGCGCCAGCGCCGCAGCGCCAGCCCCGCGCCGCCCGCCGCGCCCGCCGCGCCCGCCAGCGCGCCGCACACCACCCACGCGCTCGACTGCCGCCCGCCCGCGCCCGTCACCACCTGACATACACACACACTATATATAACGCTTCTGCCACACGTGCGAAGTCAATTAACGCGTTCATTGACATAAATTGTTTGTATATTATGTCCATTAACGCGATAATCAACGGCGTTAGTCGCAAGTGTCACACTTGCGGACGTCACAAGTTACCGAACTTTTGGAGATCTGATTAGCCCAGATTTCGGGTCCGAATCCTGGTAGGATCAAAAAATATATACTGGGTTCACCCTCAATCCAATGTACGGTACCCATAATACAAATGTTGCGTAGTGTGGAGCCGTTTCATTGTGGTCTTCATTCGGCGATATTATATTATTTACATTGAAAGATACTGATAAAGATACTTGATACTAATTTAGTTATCTCATACTTCAATATAATGTTTACTTCAATTTTCAGAAGGAATGTGAATTATTAATCAAGAATTTCATTAAAACTACAACAGATCAATTCTTTTGAGGAAATAAAAACAACATAACAAAGTGGAAGGCTTTGCATATTGCTAGTGTTACATGGTCTTTCTGCGCGTAAACACATGTGGCGGGCGCTTCGTCGGAGCCGTCCTCGCAGTGCTGGTGGCCGTCGCACAGCAGGCGCGGCGCCAGGCACAGCCGGTCGTCGCATCTGCGGAGCAAACGTGACGTCACACACACCTCAGCGGTTACTAAACCGCACATTACATTATCCAATTTGCAGAGCGCTAGATTGAGTGCTGCAGTGCTATATAAAAAGAGCTCACTCATTACACTAGACTAGCTAGCGAAGCTAGTTAGTTTGACTTCCTTTCATTTCGGTAGTGATCGTCGGCCAAACCGGATCTTTCGAAGAGCGCTAAACGAATATGGCACCATCAAAACACCAGAAAGTTGGCATTGCTTTAGTAATAGTGTCGAGTTCGAGTTTAATGATAATAAATTGAAATAGACGCAGAAGATGTTGTAATGAAGAAAATAATGTAATGGGCGCTTAAAAGTGTGAGATATGATCGCTTGCGCTCGCACGCTGTGCGACAGTAGGTACCGGAAGGCGTCCGGCAGCGGGGCTTGCTCGCAGTAGGCGCCGGCGTCGCAGGCGCCGAGCGCCGCGCCGCACGCGCCGTCCGCGCAGCGCAGCCCGGCCGCGCACGCGCCGCACTCCGCCTCGTCCGCGCCGTTCTCGCAGTCCTTCTGCCCGTCGCACCTAGCCACACACGGGATAGTTATGCTACTGCGGCCACGAATGGAAGCTGCTTGAAAAGATTTTTTTGTAAAGCCACTGTTGACTCGAAAGGGTTGTTTTATATACATCATGATTTTTAAGTGAGCGGGATTGGCCAAATCCAAAACTAAAACATCATTCGATTTTCGAGAAAATAATTTCCATTGCCAGGAATCAATTCTTGGCTAGGCAAATACTTTTCCCCCCATTAATTTAAAAAAAACACCAACATAATTTATTATTACACTGTCCTCGATAATGTCGTTAATAAGCATCAAGTTCTGAGTAGTAATTGTATAGGGTAAACTGTGCACGTGTGTGTACTGACTTCCAGTGGTGGGGTATGCAGCGCGGGTCGGGCGCGTGCGCGTCGCACAGGAAGCGGTGCGGCGCGCAGGCGGCGGGCGCGGCGCCGCAGCGCAGCGCGCAGCCGCACGCGCCGGCCGCGCCGCACGAGCCCGCCTCGCCGCCGCACGACCCGCCGCCCCAGCACGGGTGCGCGCGCGACAGCTGCGCAAGCGAACATACACACACCGCTTACACATGGCTCACTGACATTCAGTGAGTCAAATTTAGTGTTGCGCAAATCTCGATCTGGTACTTTCGCAAGACCAAGGCTCGCATTTTCTCTATAAAATTCTGCAAGACTCTTGCACCTTGGTCTTGTGAAAATTCAAGACATAAAAAACCAAGACTTCAGGCATAACAGGTGAAATTAAATGTAATTCCACCATTATAATCAGAGTCGACAAAAAAAGGCCGACTTCTTTTCGTATTAAGTTTAGTCCGGCCAGCGCCGGCGCACCTTGTTGACGGCGCGCACAGCGACCAGCTGGCGCGCGACGTGCGGCACGGGCGCGGCGGGCGCGTCGCGGCGGTGCAGCGGCAGGCGCATCAGCGCGCGCTCGGCGCCCGTGAAGTACACCCAGCCGCCCAGCACGCCCAGCGTGCCCGCCCACCCGCCCTGCCACACCACGCGTCTGCGCACACGCACACGAATGCATTACAGCACCGCTCAAATACACCATAAACTTGTTCTATATGTGCAGCTTATGGTCACTGTTTTTAGGAGAGGGATACGCCTTTCAATGCCATGTCCAGGCTGTTTGGTTTGAGTTAGTAACGTAATCAATATTTGTATGCGAAAACTTTAAGTTATTTATTCATTATATTACATACATCGTGATTCAGAAAGCGTATACTAATATTTGAACCTACGTTTCTCTAGTGTATTCGTAATCATTATGGTAATCAGCAAATTTCACATATTGTTGGGAACATTTTTTTTTATAAAATTTGAAATGTTGGTACTTGGCTTTACTTTGATTAGGTAGGCTTACTTTCTTTTTGTTATTTTTTAAATTCATTCATACATTTAAATTCAATTATAATGTCTGCATTGATAAACCCCGAAATCGCCTTTGCTTCCCTATCTCCCTCATATCGACCTTCACTGAGCTATTGAGCTGTCATTACCACGACATATCGACTTCACATAACGCTCGGGCCACACCTGCGCCTGATGCCGTTAATCGACAAAAAAATACCAACATTAGCGAAAAAATACCACAATTATTAGGCGAATGTATAGCAGGGAATGATGATAATTATGCGTTCAAGAAGTGCAGGTTTAAAGGGTAGTCCACCCTTTATGAGTGAGTCTGTGTGTGTCTCACTTGTTGGAGGCGTCGAGGTCGACGGCGTGTATCTGGCGGCTGACGGCCCAGTACACGGTGCCGGTGGCGTGGTCCACGGTCAGCGCCGTGACGTTGCTGGCGCGCGCCAGCTGCGTGCGCGCCGTGCCGTCCACGTTCGCGCGCATCACCACGCCCAGCCCCACGTCGTTCCATATTAGGAATCTGATCGCAGCAAACATACGCCAGCCGTCACACTCGTGACGCTATCGAATTGGAACTTCAGCTCTATGGTGTAGGAAACATCGTGAGGGAACCTGCATGTCTGAGAGAACCCCTTTAAGACGTGTGAAGTACACCAACCCGCACTGGGCCAGTGTGGTGGACTATGGCTTAATCCCCCTCTCATAGAAGGGTGGCCCGTGCCTAACAATGGGACATAAAAAAGGGCTATATAATACTGTATCTAAGGTGTATTCAATGGTTTTTAAAAGGATAAACAAAGGAGTCACGATAAATTTCGAAAACCTGTTCCTTATGGGGATAATATGGACTTTTGCTAGCAGATATCGAACAATCAACAAAGCCTTTCCGAGGTTCTCTTTACGATACTAGTGCCAAAATCAGTGAACTGAACATTATGTTATATACGGCATTAGCTCCCTCTAGAGCACATTGGTCTCATGAGGCTTTTATGTCTTTAACTAATTGCTAACAATTAGGAGACCGACTTACCAAGTTCGAAGAACAACTACCACTAAGTCAGGTCACAGTCTTCAGAAACATCTGAATCTGGAACCTACTGTAATTTGCGTAGCAACAGTTCTATTTCTACATTAACTAACCTTTTAGTTTGATGGAACGCCAAATGTCTGGGCATCATGTTATCCCCCCTTAATATGACTCCGGACGAGTTGTTGTCTATGGACGTGGCGTTGATGGAGTCTGTGTCCGCGCAGGTCCAGTAGAGGGCGCGGCCGAGTACATCCAGCACCATGTGGAACGGGCGGCTGAGTCCGCTGATGATGGGCATGGAGTCCGTGATGGCGGACGTGGTCGAGTACGATATGGGAACCCGACGGATGGAATGGGAGTCCTCGTCCATCCAATAGAGGTGTCTGTTGGCGGATGTGGGAACCATTTAGCCGTTAAATTGTAATAATATTATATACATAGGGTAAGTACTTTATAATCCTACTCAAGGAGCAAGAATGGAATAACTTGCCCACGGATCCTCTATAGGAACGGCATTCCGAACGGGCAATCCAATCATAGCATAACATTTTATGACATTTTTGACAATTTATAACTAGAGTAAAAAAAAAATAGATTAAGTACATTCAATTTTGATTGGACGGTATGCTAATAGAAAACGATTTGTTATATTTTTTTTTCCAGAAAATATCCATGAAGTGTACTTACTTTTTAACAGGATCATATTCAATTGCTTTGACGTTTTTCAGTCCAGTCAACGGTATATAAGCGTCAGTACATTCTCCGGTAGAGGCAACTATCCGGCCTATTGCATTCTTTTGTGCAAATATTAGGAACTCTTCTGGTTCTGAAAATGAATATTCGTTGAAGGTTATCATGAAATGGTATATCACGAATGAGCAAAAATAAAATGAACTTGCAATCATTCTTTAAGTTCGTAATTTCGATGTCAATAAAAAAATGATCGAAAAAAATCACAATTGTCGTTGTGTTGGGTTGAATCACCCTTAATGCCCGAGCCGGTTGGTGTATTCACACCCAAGCCACATATTATCTAATAATTCTTACGAGCACATTTCACTTCCGAAAAACATTGAAATAAAACGCGACTCTTGCTACAAAGAAACAAAGTACACTTCAGTTCGCACGCCGCCGCCTTTTAAAAATATTATTACGCAACTATTCGCTTCTCATTTTATCGCGTAGCTCTATCTCTTGCAAGCGCCCGGGGTACAGAACGCTTTTTTTATTTATTTTTTTATTACAATATAGGCAAGTATTTGATCTCGATCTCACCTGATGGTAAGTGACGATGAGATCTACGTTGTAGCATACTTGCCTAGAAGGTACCTGTTCACTGTCGACTTGAAAACACCCAGATTAAAGCTATAGGTACTGACTCATCACAGTGGGATCGACGGGTGCCGGGTAGCTGCGGCAGCCCCAACTCACCAGAACAGGTGAGGTTGTCCTTGTTGAGGCGGTAGTGCGCGGGGCAGGCGCAGCGGTAGGCGGCGGCGGCGGGCAGGCACAGGTGCGCGCAGCCGCCGTTGTCCACCGCGCACTGGTTGCCGGCGCGCAGCCCGCGCCCGAACACCTTCAGCTCGGAGATGAACTCCAAGCCCGTGTGGATGGTTCTCCGACCGCTGCCGTCCAGCTTTGATGCGGACTCCACTCTTCCTGAGTTTAAAAGGCATTGATTTGTGATATAAATAAGGTTACGGTCTTTATGAGTATATACAGGTGTAACATCGGGATAGCGCAGTATGGGGTCCTCTGAAACTGTAATAGATAGAACAATATGTTCTAAGGCACTATGTCGTCGACTTTAGAGGTAAGAAAAACTGCATTTATAGATAAAAAAAACTCATACATGAATCGGGAATCGAATTCCTGAATCACATAAATGAGTCTGTGTGACAATCTTAAAATCCTATTTTTGTAATCTCACATATCCACGACTATCTTATATTTTCTGAAGTCCCCATACTGAGCCATCTCGATGTCATATCCTGTATACATATATGTTGTCAGTTTTTATTTTCCCTAAACCAAATGTGTTTCATTGAGATTTGTGCGATCCTCCACTGTTGTATAAAGCTTTGTTTGATCGAAATAAATATAAAAAGATATTTATTACTAGATTTTTTGAAGGTCTCCTAAGTTGTAAAATGGTAAAATTCCGATAAAGTATCAAGGCTTTACTGACAGTGGTAGGAAGAGGATTCATTTTATCTTCATCTTGATTGACATCAGCATTATCATCAGAGGTAATTATCATGAAAAAACTATATTCTATGATTTAAGTTAAACCAGGTATTTTTTTAAGAAACTTAAAAATGAAGAGGTAATAAATTCATATCGTAAGTGATTAAAAAGCTGATGAGGTTGTTATTCGGAGTTTTTTTTAAAGAACGCCTTTCCTACTTTAAATGGCCTCACTTACCAGTATTCCAATCGCCCCAAATCACTTTGTCATTATATAATGTGAGCGTGTACGGCACAGACGCGTTAGTGACGAGCACTCTCCTCCCCGTCCCGTTCAGGTACGCGAACTCTATGACGGGCGGGTCCAGCGCCGCCCAGTAGATGGCGCGCTTCTCGTAGTCTATGGATATCGAGTGCACCTTGCCCACTTGGTCGATGAGTACCGACGGTGCGGAGCCGTCCATGGCGGCGCGTTTTATGGTCTTCGAACCGAGCTCCGACCAGTACATGTAGCTGAAAAGTGTGTTTTACTTTGAGGAAGGTAAGGTTAAATTTCTAACTGATGCAGAAGATCGGTAAATTTAATAGTGTGTAAGGCTTTGTAAATTTGAAATTATTTTTCTTGCTCTGGGAAATGACTTGTATAACTGCATACCTACCTAATGACGTGCAAAATATAAGGAATGCACACAATTTATTTCATGTTAAGACTTTATGTTGCCGCATTTTTTAAATTAATATATTATAATTTAAATTAAAATTCCCCAAAAAGGGTTTTTGGGGAATTTTAATGTTGGACCCATGTCTCCGCACAAGCCTTCCAAAGGTCCTGGTATAACCCGTGTGGAAAGACATAATAATAAAAATAGATTTCATGACAAAATGCCACATATCCAGTTAGCGTTTTGAGTATTAATGGTACTCAAATATTTTAGCAATCATGAACGTAAATAGGACGATACAACCCAAAGATCAGTGAAGGATAAGCAAAATTGAGCTCTAATGACTCAATGATTTCATTTTACGTACAATGATTTCATTTTACGTACAATCTGTCTGCATGATATCTATATATTTTGGCATTTCTGATACACACGTAAACGAACACGTTTTTAGTGATGTAACTAAACTCACCCTTTTTTGGGGTCAAGTGCGATGCTCTTGGGTTTCTTGAGACCCTGCCATACGAGCGCGCGGCGGCTGGAGCCGTCGAGGCGAGCCACTTCTATGCGCTGCGTGCCGGTGTCCGTCCAGTATATGTTCTGTCCGGACCAGTCTACTGCCACACCTACAACATACATTATGGTACCCTATAGTTTTACCGTCTATATATTGAAGATATTAAAAAGATTTTTAGTCTCTAAATTGAAAACATGTAATTTTTTTAAAGAATTATTTTCTGTATTTATGTTTCAGCACTTTTTACAAACTATTGTAACTTTTTTGACGGGGTTTCATAGCGCACTTCGCATATTAGGTGCGAAGCTACAACTACATCGGCGGGCCCTTCAGTGCGTTTCCGCACGAAAAGTTAAGAATCACGCGATAGAAAGAGTGAAAGAAAAGCGCCTTGTAGGTAAATATCGTTTTAGGCATGCAGCGCTGTGCGAGTTGAATTGCACTTTATTGCGTCACAGTAAGAGTCGCTATTTATTTAAATGTCTGTTTGATGTGGTCCTTCTGTATCTGTATTATTAAGTAATCTGTATATGTAAAGCCTATGGTTAAAGTTATGGGTACATATTACTCTATGATCAATGTGCAGAACCAAAACAGCGAGGAAGGTAAAAAAAATGAAGAATATTATGACAAATTGGCTATGAGTAAAAATTAGTTTGATAAAATACTATTCACCTTCCACTAGGCCCGTCCATTCTAGAACTTTCTCCACGTTGGCACCATTTATTGTGCATCGGTTGATGGTTTTGGTTTTGCTGTCCGACCAATACAGCTTCATTCCTGATGCGTGTACTGCTAATGCACTGAAAAAAAATATACTAATGTTTGTCAAGGTCAACCTAAAAAATATTATAAGCCAGCGAAAAAAAGGAGGCTTTCGACACATATATTTTATTATAGGGAGTGAATTTTTCAAATTAGGCATGGATGACGAAATCTGACACTATAAGGAATAACGAAAAAGGCTTAATGATTACACATGTGCTAAGCATGCGCAGGTTCTCATGGTAGTATAACCTTTCTGAATCATGCTATACAGGTCATTCACAAAAGTTACACAAGCCTGGAACCTGGGCGTCTTTAGTGTATTTGTAATCATTGGTGAAGTTAGAATTTTGATACAATTTCATCACCATCAAATTAAAATTGTTGTGAAATTCTTTCTTGGCGTAACGATTACAAATGCGTTAAAGAATCGCACGTTCAAATGGTAGTATACCCTTTCTGAATCATGTTGTATATCGTTGTCCCTACCAGTACCAGTCGTCCTGCAGAGTGCATACCTGACTTCCTTCAGCTCCTTGATGGGCAGCACGGCGTCGTGGGCCTCGTTCTCGAGGCTGATGTGGCCGATCACGTTCTTGCGGCTGTACACCAGGAACGCTTCGGGCTCCACACATGTCCTCTCGTCTTTGCTCAGTTCCAGACCTAACATATTAATTTTCCATCGTCCGTCATGGTTGTAAGACATCAAAACAAATTGAAAGTGGACACCGGTGTTCAAACCAGACGAGGTAAACGCCATTTATTTAAATTGTATCATAGTTATAATTTACTATTGAAGCATTTTTTTAATAACTTACATACTCTCAACGATATTCGTTATAACTTTTGTAAAAGCAAGTATATTTCACTGCCGCACCCATGCTTACTTATGGCTATTATTATTTTTTCTGATCAGTAACATTTTAAATATCCATATTGTTTTTCCTATTAGTTATTACGAATATTGTTTTCACTGTATAAATATGAAACAATAAATAATAAGCATGTAACCCATCAAAGTCGAAATGCAATGTAGTGTCGTTTGGCTCGATCAAATCTGTAAAAGCCCTAGAATGCTCACCCAAGGGGCAACTGCACACGAAGTCCTTCGGTCTGTTGAAGCAGAGATGCGAGCAGCCTCCGTTGTCTTCCGAGCAGCGGTTGGAGCCGAGCGGCTGGTTCAGCCGGAACGCCTTCACGCCCATCATGTTCGCCATCTGCTCCACCACCGGCTGCCTTTCGAGACCTATAACGAATTATGTCATCAACCATGTTGTCTAGACTTAGACCAGGACGTCACGAGATTATTCGTAAAAAAACTGTATTTTTTTTTTATTCATTATAGGCAAGTATTTGATCTCGATCTCACCTGATGGTAAGTGACGATGAGATCTACGATGGAGCATACTTGCCTAGGTAGGAAGGCGGCAGTAGATCGAGACGCTACATTCACTAGGCATATGCAGCGCAACTGATCTGACCCGCCATCCATGAATGGCAACACCGAACATCATGCCGGAACACGGCTAGGCTTTGTTCAGTGGGTGGTGACTAGCCACGGCCGAAGCCTACCACCAGTAGAGTTGTCACCTGGTTGGCACCACCCAGGGTCACGTGTAGGGTATCTCGAGGGTACTTAATTCTCCTACGGGCGAAGGTGACTCGACCCCTAAATGTATAAATGTATACTTCATAGTCTACGTATTTAGACACATTGCATGGAGAATTAAGTTTTAAGTATTGTCCGCTAGACGCGCTGTTCAATTTGCCATACGATGTGTCTAAATACCCGGACATAGGTCTAACACTTAGGGCCTCTACTCTATTTTGAGAATTTTAATGTTATGTTAGCCACCTGCTGGGGTCAACTGCTGAAAATGATAGCATTAACAGGGCATTGACTTAAGCAGGGGTAGGAACTATTGCAGAAATAAGGAAAGATAAATGGGACTATGGATTGAAGTTTGGATGGACATGGGTTAGGACTATTGAAAAGGTTGCCGACACCTGCCATAATTAGCCTGTATCTATTAATATTCATAATTGTCACTCGTATTATCATGGACTGGATGTCTGCAATAAATGATTTTATGTTGACTTACCTGTGTTCTTGTTGATTCTGTCCAAGGTCCGCTTCTGCATGTCAGTCCAGTACAAATGCTCGCCGAGCAGCGTGAGGCCGAAGATATGTAGAATCTCACTGCTGTGCAGTTCTCTCCTCTCACTGCCATCCATATTGCACACCTGAAAAAAATCAGTGGTTTCAGTAACCATGGCCGGGCCGAGACTGCATGTTAGGGAGCGTTCAAGTATTACGTAACACAATTTTTGGCGATTTTTGACCCCCCCCCCTTTCCCCCATGTAACGCGCCGTAACGTTTTTCTTTACCCCCCCCTAGTAAAATGTAAAATCTCTACGCGACCGTTCTGAAGGGTTAAAACAATGTTACGTTACGCGTAGTTCAAACCCCCTCCAACGCATCGTAACGTTTCAGAAGACCCCCCCTCCCCCCAAATTCGTTACGTAATACTTGAACGCTCCCTTAAGCACTCAGACAAAGTAGCCTGGACTAGCTTCGGCTAATGGTGGCGTACTCCTCTGCTAAAGCCTTTTGGTCATTGTATATGGGCGTTATGTAAAAGTAGTGATCGCGTGTAGGTTTGCCATGAGTGTGTGTGTGTGTATAGACATAACTTTATTTTGCGCGAGTGTGCACACATACGTAGTTATGTGCTGCAGGTGACTACCGCCCCACCCTCCCCTCAAAAATTGGCAGACTTTATATAGACCAAACTAGCCTTTAACAACTTCATTGTTAGATACTTAAAGGTTTGACTGTGGTCACTGTTAACATTTGTGACAAATACTATATCTTATATAAGCTATTACCAAGCCAAGTTCCATCGAAATACATACAGAAATTTACACGTGATCCGCAAACAGACCGAAAGACAAACAAACATTTAAAAAATGCCAGAATCGGCTTCTTTATCGAAAAGAATATACCCTAAGAATGTTTTGTTTTTCAAAAACTTTAAATCTAAAGACACTACCGAGTTATAATCACACTATCACACTAATCACACTAATATTATAAATGTTTGTTACTCAATCACGCCAGAACGGCTGAACGGATCTGGATGAAATTTGGCACAGAGATAGATTATAGTCTGGAATAGCACATAGTCTACTTTTTATCATGGTAAAAAGGACATACTTTTTAATCGCGGGTAACACCGCGGGGCACAGCTAGTCTTATTATATGTATACATAGGTACCTCGATCTTATGCGTACGCGCATCACCCCAGTACAGTTTGTTCTTCACAGTGTCGAGTGCAATTCCGTTAGGCCAGGTGAGTTTCTCGGACACCAAAAGCACCCGCCCGCTGCCGTCCAGGTTCGCACGCTCGATCTTGGGCTTCTTCTCGTTCCAGTCCGACCAGAACATCCAGCCCGCGGTCGGGTGCAGCGCGATGGCGCGCGGATCGTACAACTCGTTGTGTATTATCACCTACAAAATTAATTTAACACTTAAATTATAAATATTTAACCTTCATATCTTTTTTTTTATTTATTACCTTATAGGCAAGTATTTGATCTCGATCTCACCTGATGGTAAGTGACGATGAGATCTACGATGGAGCATACTTGCCTAGAAGGTACCTGTTCACTCTCGACTTTATATCTATAAACGTAGGCCGTTTGGATAGCTTTAGGAGTTATAAATAAGGATTGACGACCTGATTAGCGCAGTTGGTAATGACCCTCATTTCTGCGCCGAGGATCCCGGGATCGGATCCTGGTTGGGACAAGCTTTGTGTGATGAGCATGAAGGTTTCTATCCGAGTTATGGATTTTTAATATCTAAATAAGTAATATGTACTGAGTTCGCCCTCAGTCCATTGTATGGTACCCATAATACAAGCATTGCTTAGTATGGGACCGTATAGTTGGGGTGTTTGTCTGGCGATATTGTTATTGTTATATAAGCAACGAATGACTGTAGTTTGGACTGAAATAATATTTTCAAGTACATTGCATGTGGCCTGCATGGAATTGTTGCCATGTAAATGTGACCACGAACTAAATGTTTAAGAATGGCTGACTTATAAATACTAACTAGACATTTAAAATTTAAATACAGATCTATATACGACACAAAACAAATGCAGCCTTGATGAGCCATTATTTCCAGAATCCTATATATAAATAATTGTTTGTTTTTTATTTGTTGCCAGCACTATTATCTATAAGTGTTTCTTATCTATAAGTAATATTTATAGGTATATTAATATTAACTGCAGCGACTTAAGGTAATTTGTTAGACCAACTATATCTCATGTTCTACTACCCTCCTCATACCAACGTTAAGTCAGCGCAGTAAGGTTCATGTTGCCAGTCACTGTACCTTCTTGGATGTGCCATCGAGCCGGGCGACGTTGATGGTGTCAGTGACGGGGTCGGTCCAGTAGATGTTGCGAGCCAGCGGGTCTATGGCGATGCTGTCGGGCACGCCGCTGCTGTGGATCACCACCGACTGTTCGCTGCCGTCCAGACGCGCTCGCGATATTGTTTTAGCCTGGAATACTATTCATTTCAGTGCCGTTTCTACCCTCGGCCAGATTAAGCCATGCAAGTTTTGGGGTCTCTCTCCACATAGGTTTTTCTCATAGGCCTTTAGGTTGTTGTCTACATTGTCTAAATGGATAATCCGGTACTGCTTCTATCCATGGGCGCAAAGGGATGACTCATTCAGGTCAAACTAGGCAACAAGTTAATTTAACAATTTAGCCATATTTATCAAAACTATGATGGGCGTGGAGGGGATTAAAATGCTAGAGGGGGCCTCAACTGAGTTCGATTGTTTGCTGGGTCACTTTCATTCTTATTTTAAAAATTGGTGTGAGCGAGACGGAAGATACTTGGTACCCGCAACGAGATATAAATGGTCGTGCTGGAGCCACAGAACTTACCAAGCTATCAGCCCAATAAATGTACTCCAATTTAGGGTCAAAGTCGACCGTGAGAGCTCTCTTCAAGTCTTTTAATGGCAACGTGTACGGAGTGAAGTCGGGGGAGTCGAGCGATATCTTGGATATGGCGGAGCGCTGCGCGACCACCAGCAGGGACTGCGGGCTGTTGTAGCACGTGCTAGTGCTGTTCTCCTGGAGCTTCGAACCAGTTGGGCATGCGCACTCGTAACCTGTTTGTGTGGGGTAGGGATATGCTTGAATATACACATGCCAGTAGCTTGCAAACATACATTGGAAACTTATTTTATTATCATATAATTATACTGTAGGCGTTAGAAACAGCATCCGCCATTTTTCGATTTTATGTCTGTCTGTTTGCGTTTCACAGGAAAACTAGTAGAACGATTTTTGGTCGGGCGGCGGCATAGTGAACCAGGTCAAGATATTGGATACTTTTAACCCAGGACTTTGATATAGTTTTTATTTTTCTATCCCATGAGGATAGCAAAAGAAAAACTATATTTTGAAATCCATTGAGCGGATTTTAATTAAACTTATTGGACATATTGGATAAATGCTAACCCAGGAAATAGATAAGTTTCCCGGGATAATATTCAAAAACTAAAGTACATGCATAGGAAGTCGCGAGAACCTTTACCATTGCTCATCTATCAAAACATTTTAAAGTTCTACCAGCAATATATAATTGAAATAAAACTGTTAAAAGGATTCTATCGCGTTTATTTTTAAACAGTTTTATTTCAATGTGTAGTATTCGCGTAAATATAAGAAATCAATAAGCAATATATAATTTTGTCAACATACCTGGTGGTTTTGGAGATAATAAACATAGGTGCGAACATCCGCCATTGTTGTCCTTGCACGGGTAGTCACCAGCAGGCATCAGCTGTTTGCTGCCATCGTACACCTTGATGTCCACGGGGACCGGGTCGGACTTTATCAACTCTTTTATAGGACCGTTTGTTGAGATGTCCCATGTGTGGATTGACCTAACAAACGAATTATACTCCTTACAACTAGAAATGTATAAAGAATGTCCTCCTTTTTCCTTTTATAGTGAGCAACATACATTTTACGTACATATCAGTATCATTGATAGAACTAGGCGATACTTGGTGGAAATACATTGTTGAACAAATGGGGGAAGAGGAACCCACCACTGACCCTCGGCTCGTCTCGAACTTTTCCAATTATAAACCAAACAAGTTGATCGATAATTAAAGAATCCAGCAACACTCCTCTAAGATGTTAGTCGAGAAACTATCTATCACGCGTGACGGGACCCCTAATAAAATGCAATTCTCCACGAAACACAGTATCAGAGCCACAACAAGAAAGAGTGGTCTTATCACATGCCTAATATGTGTGGAACTTTAAAATAGCAAAATGTTTCCTTACCATGTTTTCCAATCAGTCCAAAATAATTTATTATTAAAAAATGCCAGTGCGTACGGATACACAAGCCCTTCTTTAACAACACTTCTTCGGTTATCGCCATTGAAGTCTATGACATCAACAAAGTGAAGCTTCGCATCCACCCAGTAGATCAGATTTTTGTTGTAGTCAACTGTTATACCATTTGGCCAGAATATTTTATCCTTAACTATAACTTTACGGGTACTCGGATCACCGTTCATGCCGGCTCTCTCTATTTTGGGTACTTCGCCCCAGTCTGTCCAAAACATTAGACTGGAAAAGAAAATTTTGTAATGTACTGTTGGAAAAATTTGACAAAGTTCTTTGCCAAACAGTAATTATAGACTCATATAACAATCTTGCGCATGCAGATCTACCTGCACCCACCGATCTTTTACGGGGGCTTGATTTACGATAGGGTGATTATTTTTATGGTATACTAGCTGCGCCCGGCGGTGTTACCCGTGATAAAAAGTATGAAAAATTAAAACATCTATCCCACGGAAACCATACATTTTACCGGGATAAAAAGTAGCCTATGTGCTATTCCAGACTATAATCTATCTCTGTGCCAAATTTCATCCAGATCCGTTCAGCCGTTCGGGCGTGAAAGAGTAACAAACATCCATCCATCTATCCATCCATCCATCCATCCATCCATCCATCCAAACTTTCACATTTATTATATTAGTATAGATAGATTATATATCTATTATTAAAAAAAATAAGACACCACACGCTAAGATAACAGTAGGATCACCTAATATGTAGAGAGCAGTGGGACATTATAAGGGCTAAATTATCAGCAAGATATGATAACCAAGTAACTAGCTACTCACCCCTCCTTAGGAACAACAGCAATGGCCCTGGCCAGGTCCACTTCCGACCAGAACAGTACTTTTCTATACTTCTGATCTATACTAATAACTTCAATTTTGTTTGTCTCCCCATCTGTCCAATATATCTTGTCTGTGTACCAGTCTATTGCAATGCCAGTTGGTGTTATAAGACCCTCTGACACTACTTTAATCTGTAATTACATAAATTATTAAAACTAACATTGGCTTACAGAATTACAAAGTTTGATATCACTCCATTGGAATAATAATTATAGTAACAACTTCTCTTAAGGAATCTAAGATAACCCAGGAAAACTTTTTTAAGGTATATTCTGACTATGAAAGACATACCCCGCAGTGTATAGTTTTAAGCCATTACAATGAGATTACAAAGCATTTTTAATGCCTAAGTAAATAGACTATAACTTCTATGTATTTGTTTGGGAATCTTTGTACCTACTATTATAAGATTGTCAAGGCAAACAAGTCATTGTATTAGCATAATAAGACTATGGGGTTATCATACACTTTGTATGAAGCATAGGTGAAAGATCATAATGCTATAAGTGAAACTGATAATGTACAAACAAATGTTGCGGATACCTTATCTCCTACATGTGTATTATTGTATGTTATACACTGTATCAATTCTGCAGTTTGATCGGACCAGCATATGTAATCCTTTCTGTACAGGAAGTCAACTGCCGACCCCTGCTCCAGGTCCTTCACTATTGTGTTCACTTCGCTCAGCATTGCTGAATTTGCTACCCTGATGTCCGATGCAGTTGAATATAATAAAATAGGATTGCTTGCTACTGAGTAGTACCCTGTAATTGTATAAGTATTTGCCCAATATTGTTTAACATCCCACGATTGCACTCCTATAGTCTTCAATAAAACAAGGAGGTATAAAAGAAAATCTTAATGTTGGAGTTATAAATAAAATTATCTACATCGGAACATTTAATATTCAAACTAACCTTTTAACTGTAGGAACATTAGCAAACAAAACACACGGGTAACATTTTGTATGATTTTGTCGGCGTGCAGGATTCTGCGGCGCTTCGTCATAATGAAAACAAATGAATAACAATCGTTGAAACTCGCATGTGTTTAGCACAAAGTTTTTAAGGCACAGCAAATAAACAAACTACATAATTGCAGTATATGTAATTCGGCACATTTTTTATTATTCTAAATGATTTATAGAGTAAAATAATTATGTAAATATGATTATAAATTATTTAAACATTTCGACAAACTTGAAAGATTACCAACAATGTGAAGTGTAAATTACGAATTTTGGTTCAATTCATTCAAGTGACAGACGACGTGCCACAGAACAAAATTATTCAAGCTAGAGACCATAGAGTAACTTTCTTGTAAGACGACTTCACAGTCAACTAGAGTACAAGTTGACGGTTGACGATGTGCATTCGCCCCGATCGTATTTTGTGGTGATATGATTCGATATTCACACTAGGGAGAATACCGATTTCGATTCGATTAATCGGTAAATTTCCAATTTCTACCGAGCAATCGCTTATTTTTATAGGTTTGCCAAGTTAAGTTTTATTTAAAAAAAAATTGACGGAAGGCCTTAGTTTTATGTAATATTTTGACTTAGTTAAAAGACAAATCAGGGGCATGAGTATTATAGAATGTCTGTAATTAAAAGACCAATCTCAAAAGTCACACGGTTCCTTAGCTGGACCAGCCGTAGCCGAGTTATTTGACCAAGATTGTGCCAGTAGTTGACCAACATATATATTTATACAGGACAGAAATAAAATGGCATTTTTTTACCCCAAATCAACATTTATGGAGTTCTATATATCTTTTGATACTTCTATTTTATTTATATAATATTTTGTTTTTAATTTAAAAAAATGCGTTCTTTCGGGGCTTCATTTATCTGAAATAAAAATTAAATATTTCACACATATACGTAAAAGGTTTAACGCCATATTATATTGTGCAATCAAAAATCAAGTAAATTGTCATACTTTAATCTCCGTTGCCAAAGAAGTTACGTTGCCTTTTAAAAAATCTATCTCATTAGATAAGCTTCAGTTAAGTCTATCGGCGGAGTCTTTCCAATCTCCTCCGTTAGTCCTAGCAATTTCCTATCTATATTACGTAGCGTAGCACTCGATTGCACCTAACTCCCTAGGATATATCGGAATTTTCATTTCATTTCAAACTAGCTGTCCCGGCAAACTCAATACCGCCTATTAAAAGTAAGAGTAAATGCATTATCGTTATTATTATATATTTAAGTAAATATTTACTACCATTCGGGGCGGACACAAATCAAAAATATCAATGATCGTAAAAATCAACCCCGGGTGGGTTGATTTTTACGATTTATTATTTATTATTAAGTTATGTACTTACCTATATATTGTAACTAACATGACTTTATTATTAATACGATAGATACTCGATTTTTTATGATATGAATTGATGTCTGACTATAATGAACTTTGATAAGTAGTAGTAACCTTGATTCACGGTTTTCATTAAATAAGTAGGGAAGTAGGTACATGGTATAAAAAACAATTATTGTAATCATATTATAGAAGGTACTCTTTTTATTGGACAACTTTTTTTATTATTTATTATCACTGGCACCGAGACATGAAAAAATGTCTTGACAGCCATTTAAACTAAAAAACAAAAAGTTAAGTATTTTTTAAATAAATCTAATGGCCACATTAGTATTTTTCTGACGAAAATATGCCAGTTCCACTAGTTAATTTGGAAAATGGATAATGGCTTGGAACCAGCCAGCAACGAATAAAACACAAAAGCTATTTGTACAAGAAAACAAAGTGGTTTGTTTTTTTAATATTTAACGGCAACCACTTTTTTTATATTCGGGCGATAATTGACCAGTACGTATGATTTAAATTACCGACTAAATTAAATCGCACACTTTAATTAAAACAGTTTTTCCTCATTGAATTTCCAACTAAAAAATAAATGCATTTTTGGTCACCCCGTTATAAATTTCTATAAAATTTCAGCACTAGTAAGTTTTTAAAATACGAGGCCCACGTGTCTAATCGCAGGCTAAGAAAAAAAATCAGCAGAAAAGGCTAATAATAATAATAGGTCTTAAAATGCTTTGTAATGCCATCGTTAACTAATTTAATCTTCTATGAGTTCAATGTCGTAGACGAGTCTTTACTAAAGTCTGTATAGAAGTTTTAAAATAGGTACCTATATCTACATAAAATGAGCACGAATACATAATTTCATATGGTGAATAACCGCGCGGCTACATTTGCGTTGGACTAAATATCGGCAGTTTCGATTTGGCTAGCTGGAAAATTGACTTGATCACTAACAATAACAACTAAGCACCGCTCCACCGCACCGTTCATTGCGACCGCATTTCGGGTACCGTACCTATCCACCGTGCTCTTAACGCAAATTGGTACCAATATTGCTGGCGTGCTGTTCAACTGAATGTCTGATTAACTTTGATGTTATCTGTGGATGGGATTCTAGCTTATAATTGCTTAGCTTAAATTAGATACAAAGGCGGGTATCACTAAATATTCTTCTTTTTTTTTAATCTTTATTCATGGCCATGGATACAGAATACATTATAATATCATTATTCATCTATGATAAGGTTGCCCAATGATTTTTCAAGTGGGCCACGCGTCCTAAGCCAAAATGTCAAAATCTGGGGCCCAGTCCCTATTTTTTTTAATCTTCGTCACAACACACAAACAATTTATAACAATCTACAAAAACATCGGTATTTACCAAAAACCTTGAGAAGTAACTTAAACGAAGTGAGCTTGACCTACACATTTCTATAATGAGAGTATGTATCGTACATTTTGCGACCATTAACTAATTTATATTAGCGATCCATATCTATTTTATAGAACTAAAGTTAATAGAATTAATAAAACAATTACGTAGCAGAATTGTCGTATTTTACTATTTCTCAAGAAGTTTAATTTTTTAAACATTATCTGTATCCCAGTAACCAATACCTAGTTCTTTATTATAATAAAACATAGTCTCATGCATCCTTAATAGAATCACAGATTAACTTGTAAACTCTGAACTTTGGTCTGTTTCTGCGTGTCTATGGATGTGTTGGTCATGTTTAAGGGGGAAGCTCAGGTCCAAATTTTTCGTAAAAAAATAAAAAGCATTGAAATTTTGAATTTCGCGCCCTGAGCCATAGAGTACTTACATACTTTATAAAAAAATAAGAAAAAAAAACTATACAGGGTCACTGCGTCGCCGCCAAATGCCAATAGACATTACGTTGTGTGCGGCTCCTATTATTTCAGTTATCCCACGTATATTTTGGCCGCCTGCCTTCGGATTATACTCGGCTTGGCTGACCGGCCTGGAGCTTATTCGATTTCCACTCGCGGCGTGTGAAATAACTTCTGATTAAATCACTTTATCGTATTAGCTTTTTCACGAAGACAATAATGGATTATCTTTATAGGTTCAGATTTAAAAGAAAACTTTGTTGGAAATATACGATATATCTTTTATTAAATCGCATAACAAAAACTATAACCGCATTAAAGTAAAGGTATACAACTTTAATCCTGTTTATCAAAGACTTTTTTTTTATCAATAAACATATCCAACGGAGTCTTTTGTGACTCAACTGTTCCCCCTGAATGGCGTAGGCGAATATTTTTCAGAGGAAAATTGCATAGTGTCAATAATATAATTTAAAGGAACCCGGAAAATCTGTGAAAAGAGGTTGTACCTAATGGTAGTCATTAATTTTAATGTGGTCATTATCAATTTACCTGCCTGTCAAGAATAAACGCGTTCGTAACCAGAAAGAAGAAAAAGCCCTCGCCTTTTGTACGATAATATTTAAATAGAGTTCGCGGCGTTAATTCACACAAAGGAAAAATCGTCTGTCATAATAACGAAGCAAATGAGCGAGTATGTTGAAAAATTCTGAGCCGCCCTCATAAAGCGATTCAGCCATCGTGGATGGTATTACATAGATAGGAGTTGGGTAATGGAGTGCCGAGCGCTCGTTATTTGTAAGGAGTTGAATTAAATTGCCCCCCGAATAATGATCTCCGCCTTCGTGTTAATAAGGCGAAATCACGGAACAAAGAAGTTTACGGGGCGGGCGGCGTTAATGCGGTGCTACCCTGTATTTTTTATTTAATATAGGTGTTAATGTTGGTATTACCATTGCGAGTTATTTAATCTTACTGCATTCGTTGATTGTTTGTGGACGATTGCGCTGTACTAAATAGCTTCTAGGAAATTGTAACATGACAGAGTTATTACCTATAGGTATATCGTAATCAATGTCAAACATTATCTGATACTAGCATCTTTTTCTTCTTCTTATTTTTCATCCCGTACTAATGAGGATCGTGACCATATACGATTTGTCTCCATTGGACATTTCTACATATGGTTTTCTTGGGAAATTTGTGCAGTGGTTTCACCTTGCCTTCTGCACTAGATCTTTTAGGGGCTATTTAGGCCTCAAGGTCACTGATACCTCTTCCAGTCCGCTTCCCGGCTAGGTAGGTGGTTATCCAGTCATAGCTCGGTCGCCAGAGCCCCTTCTGTTGTCTAGCAGGGAGCACCACGGTGGCCTAGGCCACCGCCCCGCCAGCTATTCTGACGAACCACAAGTGTCTGATAAATGTTTGGCTCCGTTCTCCCCTTACTCCCCAAATTACTAGCATACGCCTATCTAATACTTGTTGACCTACTAACATGTTCAACTACCTAGGTGTGAATAGCTAGCTATGCACGCTTCTTAATTGTACACAGCACAGCATGTAATCACGCATGAAGCGTTATTAAACTTATATACTAAAGTAGCTCAGTGAATTAATTAATAAAGCTATAGCCGTTATATAATATTGAATGTCTCATAAACTTTACAGCGGCCGCTGACAAAATTAATAATCTTAGAGAGTGTGAGCCTTTGAAAGTATCATTATATGATATTATTCATGCGATGAAATTTAATTCTTATTCAAGTCTTTATTAAGTAAAACATTGAGCAGCAAAGCTCGGGTATAACTATAATATTTACACATAGAGCTTAAAGTTGTTGTCTTTAAAAAATATCGGTGCGTTCAGGAGTCAAACACTAACATTATTAGATACGCTGTCTTAACTTCGATTTTAAATATCGAGCACAAATTCTATATCGAGAGAATATCTCATAAATAATAAGTTATCTGGGAAAGTATGCCGTAACAATGATAGGTAGGTTCTAGATACGAATGGACACTATCTCGCGTTAAAAATAATCGTATAGAGCCATAAACGAATGTAGATTTTTCAGTCTTATGCAGTTTTTGCTGATGTAGAATCTACTTAATAAAACTCTTAGCGCTGACTGAATGACAACGCACAGCCCAAAATGGTGGACCTAGAAGCATGAAATTTTGCGCAGAAGTTCCTTATATAACGTCAGTGAGCACTAATTGTGGATTTTTTAAAATTCGACGGTGTCTGACATAGGTAGGTAAGTAAAATCGAAACAGAAATATTTTGTGTAAGTGGCCAACATTGTTTTATATAAGCCATGTGTCGGGTTTAGGCAATAGAACCCTGCCCAGTTTACGAGGAACTATAGACATTATCTTTTTAATCGTGACATACAGAGATAGGGCAGTGTGACACTAACTAAATGTTCGGCACCCGCCAATCGTCCTCGCCATTGTGTGAATGGCGGACACCGCTATTTGAGCGCTAGATAAGGGTCACATTACAACAAATGGTTAATTAAAATATCTAGTGTGGCTGTGTGTGTCGCTGTGAAATCATTCCGGCGGAATGGACCAATGGCGGGGGCTAACGGGCTTGAGCATTGAATCGAACTACCCGCTCGGTCAGGGAATGCAGAGCGAGGAACGGACGAGGATTTGGAGTTATTAATTTCAATAGATTTATAGATCCCATTTTACTCTAGGTTTTATTTACGCGTTGGAGGCATTTCAATGTAGAGCTGGTATTCTCGAATCGTATATTCTATATTTACTATTATAAAAGGTGTCGTTGGTTCATTGAAGATTTTTAAAAATGTCTTAAATCTTAAACAAGTAGGTATTTTTAGACTCTGAGCTGAGCATCTTGGTAATAGTACTAGAGTGATAGAAATATCTAGTTATACTAAAACATATATCACTATGCCATTACGACTGAATGGTTGTCAAGTATTTGATATGTCGAAGTACTCAAGTATTAGATCTATCAGACACGCAAAGTAGCACCTAAGCGAGATCTTTATGCCCCATTGAATACATTTATTGGTTGTTATATCTACATATATTCACATTTTCACTTATTTTCATATTTTTTGGTAATATAACTAATTTGTGGGTAATATATTCATCTTTTATTAATACCTCTCGAAACGGTTCAAGCAAAAGCTTTCGTATGCAGTTAAGCGTAACAAATGGTAAGGTAAAGTCTTAAATTCAGCGCATTATCCGCGCTCGAGATCTTTATTTCAACTTGACTTCGGGTTACTTCGTGAGATTCTTTGAATGTTTCTGTGGCTTTGGCCCTATGTCAAAGTTAAATAAAGCTGTTTTAGTTCCTTATTCGCCTGGCTTGAAGTTTCTTTGGGAGTAGGTAGATTTAGGCCTAGCTGTAGAAATGTTAATTGGAAAAAAAAAATACGTTTTTGATCTTGCTTAAATGAATATTGTGAGAGGCTTGTATTTCAGATAAAACAGTACTCATTATATTTACACTTTTGAAAGAATCATGTGTGATGTAATTTTAATGAGTCGACGACGAATCAGAATCAGAATCAGAATATTTTTTATTCATGTAGACCATTAAGTACAGTACTTATGAATCGTCAAAAGTTACAAAATGCTAAGCTACTACTTTACCAACCGTTCGGAATGCCATTCCTATGGAGAAGAACGGGCAAGAAACTCCATGGTTGCTCTTTTTTTTAAAGATCTTTTACATTTCTGAGCAGTACATTGTTATAGGTAGTCAATGAGACACACACTTCTGTAGCTAGAATATAGGGAACATCTTAAATCGTTGCTAAGACTACCTGCTCGCGAATAATATGTCTCCCTGGCGTATAATATCCGACATGGAACTCGAATTTACCTAACAGGTAGGTGTGCGGTAATTAGATTCAAAGCTTAGTGTAATGGCAATACGATCGTTATATTAATTATAACTCCACGCTGTGTGCTTGAGGTGGTAACTAAAGACTTTTTCAATTTATTGCATAACACTAAACAACTTAAAAAATATAGAAATCACGGCTAACGTCCCCGACGTCTTATTTTGCACTTTTTCTGAAAAGGAAGAAGTTAGTTTTCTAGTAGAATACTAGATGGCGTTACTGGTCGCAACAGATCGGGATCATTTTATAAGTGCCAGAAGGCTGCGGCACAGCACGTCACCCCGAGATTATTAGTTTTGTTTTTAGACGCCATTTTCATTTCATCATGTCACATTCATTATTTTATTTATAATGTGTATTTATTGAATTTAATATTGCTATTAATTACTTGACACTGGCAAAATACCCGCTAAGTTGCGGGTGAGGCCATATTCATATCCATTTTATTTCATCGCATTTCATTTCGTAAAGAAAGAAGAAGAAGTACAGCAATTATTTTCATATTTTATAATTGTATATATATGGTTCATTGAAGCACGCAAAACACGCAAAAACAAAATCAATTTGCGCTGAATGATAAACAACACCGTTGTGAGATGCTGCTGGTGGCGAACTTATAGCTATCGTTCGAGCACATAAGCAGATCATAGGATGTTACTGGGAACTTTACACGACCCGGCAATCGAGCCCACAACCTCTAGACCAACGACTCCATCGAATTAATGGTCACGAAACCTACATTATTTACATTGACATCAATATTCAAATCACACCCACAATAATTGCACGTGTGGAATGAAAAACAATTTCAGGCTCAAATTGTACTCGCACCTAAACATCGCAGTACAAGTTATAATAACAATAATGCCAGGTGGCGTGTGACTCCACCCATTGTACAGTTTAATAAACAGCGAGTTAACAGCGACGGCGCTAACGAGATCAAAGTATTTGCACGGGACGCTTAAATTAGAACTAATCTCATTGCAACGGTATTTCACTTTAACATAAATTAAATTTCACATTGTTTGTGGAGGGGACTGTTGCAGATGAGCATGTGTGTGTGTTGCAAGATGCGTAGGCAGCACGTATGATTAACAAAAAGCTTGCAACATCGTTCAGAGCTTTAATAACTTTATAAGCCTACTTGGTGTGTCACGACGTCGGTATTCCCAAGGGATGAGTGAAATTCGCCTATATTAAGCACATCGTGCGTTTAAATTCAAAGCATTGTATCATTGTCAGGTTTTCATTTAAGTCGCAGAAACCTCCAACTGACATTCCGACCGATTTTTTAAAATGACTGCTTATTATTACTATTTCGTCATAACACCATGACAATAATTATTCTCGTTAGACGTCCAAATGTTATAGTTAGAACTAAGAACTAAGGTACCCTCATATTTAGTTGTTGTTTGCGGTACAATCTACGCCGAAAGTGCTTAGTGTCTTGAGGTGATGCAACGGTGTGCTTGGTTTTGGATTTAATTATATTAATTACTGGATCGCAAGCCAGTGGTAGCACCCAGCCGTCTTCACTATTGAAATTAGGATGTTTTTTAATTTGAACGGCCTCACGTATCATCGTTGTTCGGAATCGGTGTTTTGCGAGGATATATGGTTGATCAAATCTGATATAATGGCGGGTGCGATCACTCACTTTAACAATCAACCCCTGTAGTTATGCTCTGTTAATTATTTGGGTTAGTAATTGATTGTTGGTTGATTAACTCAGTTGTGTCAACCCTACCAGTGATCGGCATTTGTCGCTCCCACAGCGAGCGGTGAGCAGTTATCGCATCGTTACACTTCACACAAACTGTCATAGTCCAAGTTATCGTAAGTTTTACTGTCGATTGTCGTGTTGAGTACCGCTTCAAATTAGGGTCCCGATAGACCGAGTTCAGGAACGGGATTAAGTTCCGAAATGTATCTACGTATATCTAGAACTTTGTTAGTAAGGAATGGTTGGCTTCGGCAATTGAAATGAGCGAAAAAGCTGTATTTAGAGTTGTTTTAAGCTATTGAAGGAATACTAAATTGAGTAATGCATAAATACAAGACTTACAGGGAAATAAACGCGTGATAGAGCTGTGTAAAGCTGATTTAGAAAAAAAATCCCTCGCAGATAAAAGCCGCACCGTATGATAGAGAATGTAATCCGACATTAAATTTTAAGTCCAAGGCTTAATGTTGAAGTTCAAATACACGTCTTACGTTCGATCCCTTCCATAGACTGTAACCTTTTATTACACCACAAAAAGCGCTGTAATTTCCGACAGAAAAAAAATGATTCCCGTCTAGATGTGGCATATGTGCGGCCACAATTCAGCAGAAATGAGCCAGACATCGCGTACGAATAGTACAATATTTACAGCGACTATTACTGGCCTTTTATGTGGCACAAATGCTGGTCGCTGTAATCTGGGACACTTTTTACGAGCATTTTAAGTAATGTGTACCGCGCGCAGGTATAAATCACAGCGACAATAGTTGCAACATTTGCATAAAACGATGCTCTGTATCCGAAATGGCCGTCATTTTAATTTAATATTAAACGTGCAGCAGTTAATTTATTTTCCAAGTTTTATTCAGTTGGACTCGGTCGCGTGGCGGCGTGTCCGAGCGAACGCGTCCTGCTCAATATTGTTGTTGCGCTTTTAATGTTTGTGTCGACGATGCGGGAAGAAACATTGGAGCTATGAAGGAGAAGTAAAGGACCTTATTAAATATAGAACTACTCCAAAATACAGTTCACTATCACACAGTGAATTTGTTTGCTTTTTTTTATAAATAAACTTATTTTCTGATCTTAGTTATATTTGAATATAGAATTTATATTTCGTACATTAATTAAGGTCTCTAATAGTTGTGAAACCTAATGTATATGAAGGAAGTTAATAAGGGAGCAAATTACATATAAATAGAAACACGAAACTCAGATTTTTTTTGCACTTTTGGCTCTGTGCCCGCTGATCTAAGAAACGGCTTAACCGATTTGAGTGCGCAAATGTATTGTGGTAAGCTTCACATAAAATTAAGTTGTTTTATTTCAATCAGTTCATAAATAAAAAATAAAAAATAAATTGAAAGACGCGGACTATGTCGCGGGCAACAGTTAGGTGTTTCGTAAAGTTGCTCTAGCGAGGCCTGCTATCGATAGCTGGATTCATTTGATCGCGAATAAAGCTCTACAGTTTTCAGTTTCGTGACTCATTATTTTATAACTACGTTTCTGTTCCGCGGTAACTGTGGCTTTTATTGTATTTGGCTTCATAATTGTTTTGTACGGCAGGTTTTCAATTAAAGGATAACTGTACAGTGAGTTGTGAATAAATAACTTTAATGTAAACAGCAAACAAATGAAATTAACAATCAGTTGGATTCAGTGTTCATATAAGAAATACTTAGTATAAGTATGTTTTTTTAGCCATTTTATATTCAACTAGCTCTCCCGGCGGACTTCGTACCGCCTCAGGTGTATGAAAAAATCAAAATTTTGTTCCATGTTTTAATAGTTATTCCGCTATTCGGGGCGGAGACAAATTCAAAAAAGCATCATAGCAGGATCGTAATAATAGGCCCACCCGTTATTGAGTTATAAATGGTGTAACTAACACGACTTTGTTTCATACGAGATAGATTAGGTCAATACAGAGGGAAGAATCATAAAAAAGTCCCGAAAATTTCGGGGCCTATCTCTACTAAAACGTTAATACAACAACAACGCGTTCCCTTACCGTGTTAATGCAAAGGTTAGAGGGCACGGCGATATTATAATGTAGCAGTGGAAGACGGGTCCAATTAACAGCACTACCTCCATTAGCCGGCAAGACGCTTTACCGGTAATAACGGACGATAACCGGGGCCGGCCGGGCGACATGGCTAATCCAGACAAATGAGACGTGAAAGATGACATCCACTCGCTAATTGGAGAGCGGAATTAAGTGGGCACGTTATGATATCGGTATTAAGTTGTTTTTTTTATAGGGCATCACTGTATTATGTCGGTAGAGCGATGTATTGCCATGTCAAAATTATTTTAGGTTGTTTCTTCAAGGCGTGTTTAGGCAGTGTTTTACCTGATAGTAATAATTATTATTAGCAGGTTAACTCGACATACATTGTCCTATCCAATTTAAATTTTAAACGTTTAGTTATTTTTCCCTAAAAACCCTCTTCGGACTATTACAGAACTTGTGATATACAAGCAGTGAGATAATAACGGATTTGAGTACCAACTAATCGTATTCCACAAACCTTTTAACGCGCAAGTCGAATGCACTCGTTCAAACATCGCTCAGTAAACTTTTGTTGCTCAGTTTGGAGCTCTTGTAGAGATTTCTGTTCGCATTCATCGCGACGAGTTATATTATATCATAGCTGATAAAATGAAGGTATCTTTCTTGTATATTGTTAATTAAACGCGCAGTGTTAAGTGAAGACCCCAAGATTAGAAATACCTAGATGATGTTTTAGAGTCCTATTTTTAAAGCGTTACCATGGTAACTCCAAACATTCTTAAATAAAGCTCGAGTTTTCAAAACATTAATACAATAGCACAAAATAGATTAACTGATAACATAAGCGATTATTTTACAAAGTTTCACTAACATTTACATTTTATAATTTAGTAACGTTGGAGTTGGATTTTAGCTGAACGTCAAAGGACGGGGTTGTACAAAGTTTTTGTGTGTCCAACAGCCCTGGCGGCGGTCCATGCAGGTCGACATTCGCTCCTGCTCTCAATTTTACAGTCAAATGAGGAAACTACTGGGATGCCATTGTACTCAAGTAAAAGTTGTGGCAATTTTAGTTGGGGGATGCGTTCACAGCGACGCTGTCTTGGCTCTACAATCAATATATTACTAATGAATATGTGTGCTCGTAGCATGCCTGCTACGAAACTACGAACTAATGCTCGTAGTTTCGTAGCAGACTTTTTATGAACAATGTAACAAATATATGGCTATTATTTTATAATAATTATGATCTTACCACTAGTAAGTAGCTCGTCGTTCTCGTGAGATAAACCACAGATTCATATAGGAACACGATGATGTGGTTAAATTGCGATTAATTTGTGGCTAAATTAGGACACGCTATCTATTAGCGTTTGCGCCACCATTTGGGTTGCCAGACTTATGTGGTAATTAGCGATTCAAGAGGATTTGGCAGAAAATCAGGGTTGGGGCAGACTTCGGCCCCTCCAGCACATGCGCCAAATGCATTTCGGCACGGGTCGCACTGAGTTCACCATTTCCCATGTAATTGTGTATGAGCAATTTCTTTTTGAGGAAACCTGCAAATCTGGGAGAACGCCTCAAAAGTCGTGTGAAGTCTGCCAACTCGCACTGGGCTAGCGTGGTGCATTATGATCTTATCACCCTCTCATTGAAAAGACGTCGGTGCCCAACCTTGGGACTATAATTTTTTTTTATTTTAAATTTCAGAATAAAGATCGAATAAAAAAAAATTAAACTTCTGTTCCACATTTACTTTGTATGGAGTCTTACGTAACTTTCCATCAATTTAACTTTGAAACTCAGCTGTGTGATAAAGGCCCCGAATTCGTTCTCCTCCTGAACTTTCGGTCATACACGTATGACTTTTCAGGGGTCATTAGGCACAAATATTATAACGAAACAGCCTCTCCAAAGAATAGGGCGCTTTATTATTAAACTTCGGATCTTAACTTATATGTGTACCTATTGTTCGACATGGCTGAGAAGTACATAAATCATATTGTTTAAAAATGTAGGCACGTAGTTTAAATATATTCTGCTCTCATTATTTTAGAAGTTCTTTGAATTTTTAGAAATAATGATAGACTGTTGGAATACAACGTACACATGTACAGACTTTTAATGAAGACAATTGGCGAAGATGACAGACATTATTATAAAAGTATAGAAAATTGGCAACTCAAGCTCTGAGATAAGAATATTTTAAAAAAATCCATAGTTATCGCCGAGAGAGTTTTGGATTATTATTCAAAGCTCTGACACATTATGGAAAACCAAAGATCCTAACTTAATTGCTACAGAATCATTAAAGAACCGTAGACACAACACGTTTTACTGACATCAGGATACTTTACAAAGGGCTAAAATCTTATCGATGATAACACCGAGACGGAAAATAACATCACCGGAAACTACTTAAGGGCCCTTTTTGTACCATGTCGTTGGACATTACGATAAAAAACAAAGATAAACATCAAAAAGGACTTTATTACGTCAAGATACCCGTGTCTAAGAGCATGGGCACATGAAGGGGGCCCAGGGGCGACACTTGTTCATAAATTAAGAAGAGCCCCACTCATTCCCGTCTTATCTTTATGAGGGTCCCTGGCCACTAGCCGTGGAATTAAGTAATCACACAACATACTACTGAAATTGATCTCGACTTAATATTTTTTCGGGGAAAATCGACTCTATGGAGAAATGCTTTACCACCTCGTGCACCTTTGTCCGTTCGTCTATTTTAATAATATGTGAACTTGATTTTGAATGTACTTGTATGTAATCATTAAAATCTCTACATAAACGGCTAAATGACCTGATTAGCGCAGTGGCAGTGACTCTGCTTTGTGCGCCGAAGGTCCCGGGTTCGAATCCTGGTAGGGACAAGCTTTGTGTGATGAGCACGAATGTTTGTACTTGAGTCATGGATGTTTAATATGTATATAAGAATTATATACTGAGTTCGCCCTCAGTCCATTGTACGGTACCCATAACACAAGCGTTGCTTAATGTGGGACCGTATAGTAGGTGTGTTCGTATGGCGATATTTAAACACTGACTGTATTTCCTACATTGTTCTCACATACACATAACAATGTACTGCTCTAAAATCTAACGGATCTTCTTAAAAAAAGAGCAACCATGAAGTTTCTTGCCCGTTCTTCTCCATAGGAATGGCATTCCGAACGGGTGGTAAAGCTGTAGCTTAGCATTTTGTAACTATTTTGAGGATTCACTTAATGGTTTACATGAATAAAAGTATTCTGATTCTGATGTATTATGCTTATTTTCCTATAATTACTAATGTGTGTGGTTTCTCGGTGTGCACATGTACCTATGCAGTGGCATGCGGGGCGAAGGTAAACACGCTCGGCGCCTCGCCTCTTGTGTTTGAGTTTGGTTCCCCTTTCTTGCAACTTTGTTCTTGTTTGACAAATTAATTGAAGTCCTGTGTTGCTGATAGTGATAGTTTTAATCAGTTATGGTGAGTTTCGTGTAGCCAGCGAATGCAATCAGCGTTCGATAATGTTTATAAATTTGTGAAATAGGGTTTTTTTTTTACTTTTTTTTGTGCAACGTCATTCATTATACAGATTAAGAAAATATATAGGAAAAGCCTGCTAACTTATTTAATATAATAGCAGCATAAATATGGGTTCTAGGGAATATCGGTATTTGTTTTAACAATTTATCCACTATGATTACTAACAGTGAATCAATTTGCAAAATTACAGAACCACAAAAGTTTGATGTTTCTGATCAGATCAATACAACCCAGTGTCATGTGACGTCACCGCCATTAGTGAGATCGGGCGTGAGAGAGTGAGCGCACGTATCTACTCTTTCCCCACTAGGTACTTGCTTTTACTAAACTTATTGAAATTATGTTCTCGGTCAGTCAGGGCACGGTTTTTGCGCATACTCATGCGTCAAGCGTATCGACGGTTCAACTCGGTTCTAACGCAATACCTTTAGCGTTAAGATAAATCTTGTGTGTGGGCATTATGTTGGCGCGTTGCTGCTCGTAAACATCCTGATAATGGCGCATTACACCGCACCCGCGGATCCATTTGAATCATTAAAGCGTGCGATACATTAGGCGTGGGAGCTAGACGAAAAGAAATACTAGACACGTTATTGTCCAAGTGATGCATTGCTGCTCTGAATTCATGGTTATTTTCTTTTTATTCAGCGTCTTCCTTTATCAGCACTGATGGTTGATTCTGTAAGCAAACTCACTTTTGCCGGTAGCACTGACTTCTACTGTGTAAGCTCGTCTCCATGGTTATATCGATACTATATCTACTAAACCTATGACTGACTAGGGCTCTAGACAGTGGAAAGTGACACAAAAGCGTATTCGACTCGTAATATTTACAATGTTAAACGTACCTACTCCTTAAACTGCACGTTTCTGCTAAGAGCACCGCTGTGAGATGACAAGATTTGACAACTCGATCAGTATTTGACGCTGTCAAACCTCGTACTAATTCCCCCATATCTGTAGGGTAAGTAGGAACTTCTAACGTAATCGTAACGTCATCGAAAACACCTGATATCACTGTCATACTTACTTATTTAATCGGTGGTGTGACAGTGATGAAAGACGCATACGTTACTGAAATGTTAAAAGGATTGCGCTTGAAGTACTGAACACAATAATATAAGTAACTAAATATGGTAATGTTTTAGACATGTAACTAAATTATCCCGAACTATACAACATCAAACTTTGATGTTGGTACAAGTTGAATAGCAACAGAAATTAACAACAAAGTTTATGGAACAGTCAATAAATACAAACTTAACCGTCTGTTTGTACGTAAACAGTGAAAAATTAACAACCAACGCCAAGTTTCCCCAAGCAAATCACAACAACAAACTAGATCGAGCGGGTACCTATTTGAAACTCGTGAAATTTGTCGCGAGAGTTATAGCGGTTCACTTTTAGTAAGATAGTGGCCACAGGTCGGACCCCTGTCAATTTATAGACGGTATTGCCTGTAAGGAGGTCGTAGTTTAGCAAGGTACGTATTGATCGATTAGAAGAAAGAAAAAAAGAAAGAAAAAACATTTATTCAGAAACAAGACACGAGATTACATAAAGAAACTTATAACTATTATCAGCTTATCATTGTTAAATTTAAACAATAGTGTGTCAGATATATTCATGTGTGTCTCATGGCTGCGCCAAACAGGTGTCCAGCTCAGCATAAGCCAGGCATCGAAGACGCCTGGCGCTGATTTTCAGCTGGAACCCACAGTGATTTTTTTTTTCATTGATGTCAGTCAATGCTTTTTTTATGTGTTTCCTATAGGTATTATAATGTTAAATATAATTTAAATATGAGTATTTTAGCGATTAAGCTATGTTGGGAAGTCTCAACGATCTGGCAACTATATTTCTATTTCTATTTCAGCTGGCGGAAATCTTCTCGACCGAAAGGTGTCCACTGCTGGACATAGGCCTTTGCCAATAATTTCCACACATCAAGCTTTTCCGCCACTGGCATCCACCGGCTTCCTGCGACGCGAGTCATAAATCATCCCTCCACTTTGTTGGAGGCCTTTCTACAATGTAATTATTATTATTCTTTATTAAAGCATGTAAACTGTGCTTAGCTTCGATCTGCTTATTCAATTATAATATTTAACAAACGGCCAGTGGATTTTGAGCTACAGTTCTTTGGCTATCTCCCGGGATCCCATCCATTTTTGAGCTTAAAACTAGCTTAAATGTTGAACTGGGTCATCGATAACACCATGACAAGATTCATTAAAATCTGTGATGATGAGGTGAACAATAATTCTTTAAATAGCGGATTCGACATTTTTTATATTAAATCTGCAGACACAACAAGGTAACAGTCTAATTACATGTATCTATAAATAGATAGAAGAAGATTATTCCGAACTGCTTTACTGATAAACGGTTAAATAATTTTATATTGTGAACATAGTACATCAATGATTGCGTACGTAAATTATAAAATAAATATCACCGAGCTAATTAACGTTAGGAAGCTCTTATTTTATTAATTACATGTGCATTAAAGCCATGCAGGGTCGTTTATTGTACCACCAAAGTCCATATATTAGTGTTAACGAGGCACCATTATCGCGTTTAAATACTAAACGGAAATATATTACGGAACAATAGGATTTATACAATCGCAACCGAAATTTGAGACTTCATTTAACAATCGTTTAAATTTAGTGGATCATTAGCCATCGACTGGGCGGAACTACGGAGTGTAACGATTTTCCAGTCAAAGGAGAATTTTCAAATGGACCAATATTTGCTCGGAGCGCCGCTCGCGGGCAGCTCGTAATAACGTAGAGCATTTGATTTGAAAGAGCCGGTGCATCAATGAGGAAGACTATGCTTCATTGAGTCGCGCGCGAAGAGAATGGAGAAGAATAAGAAACCAGACCATTGCGGAATGCAAATATGTATCATATTATAGTGTACTAGTTCTGAAATTTGAATTGTAACCGACTCCTAAAGAAGCATTGATTGTTTGAAATAAGAATTTCATATCATATTAAATATATACCTACATTATTCTCACATACCCATAGCAATGTACTGCTCAAAATGTAACGGATCTTTTTAAAAACAGCAACCATGGAGTTTCTTGCCCTTGGTAAAGTTGTAGCTTAGCATTCTGTAACTATTTTGACGACTCATAAGTATACTGTACTTAATGGTTTGCATAAATGTTCTCATTCTAATTCATTAATTTTATGCGTAATTCATTGAAAAACAAAATACATCAACTATCAAATTCAAAGTAGACTAATTTTACATGATATCATAATGCGCTATTTCTATTTGTGATGCCAGAATCGTCGGCTTGTGCCCGTGCCATGGTTTCCGTGACCAGCCCGCCGAGAACCAGCTCTTTCGGTGCAAATTTCAAATTATTTATTAAATATTCTGTATACGATACTTAACTTCAAAGGGGTTTGCTTATAAAATTAACCTATTAAGTATGTTTTTTTATTACGACCAAAAACTCCTAAATTAGACAATCATGTAGGTAATCCTATGTGCATAATTATGTACTCATATTTGCGCAGATAAAATGCGGTAAAGTTTTCGTCCACACGCTCGCGCTCTGCTCAAAGTGGTTTGCACAAGCAGATAGGTAGTAGGCAAGCATGAAGAAATACACTTAACGTGTAGCCAACTTTGGTAAGATTGAGTAATGGATTTAAAGCTCAATTTTCTCGTAATAAAATGCAATTTTCGATATCAATACAAAACGTCCATAGTGCAGTGTTCGCAGACAGGGTGTGAGCTCCAATACTTGTCCGGTCGCTAAACTAATATAGTGCGCAGTTTCGCACAGTTAAGTACAAATGTTACAATCACATTCCCTATTATTGCCTGTGGACTTTAGTGGTGTGCGCTGAACATTCCGACTGTTGCTCCGTGTAATACCGCTATACGCTATGCTATTACCGATACATTACGATTCAACACTATCTACATGCGATTCTAGTCCCTAGCACGCAGCGATTAAGGTCAGGATGTGTACAGCTTCAACACGTCATTGTTCAAACTAAATTGTTTTGGAACTGTTATATAACTTTGGACAAGTCTTGTACAGAAATAGTTCCATGAGCTATAGTAATTAAGGGGAAATTTTGTTTTATGACAGTCTAGGGATGTGTGAGGCGAGGATACTATGAATTATAACTATAACTAAAGATAGTTGAAAAGTTAAGCCGCTTGTAATCAGTTGTTATAACTTCATCCGAATCCGAAGTATTGTCTCGCAGAAAGCTAACGTTTCCTAGATTCCTACCTCGCTTTCTACTTTCCGTTATCGGATAAAATACTATTCGTACTTCGGTTATCAAAGTTTAAGTCAAATAATTAATTCTGTATATCTTACAGAAGTAATTGCCAGGTTCAATTTAAATGAATTCTTAATGCTGCATTTACTTATTCGGTTTTGCTGTAGGTATAAAATTGCCAGGTGCGCTCCCCCCCTGTATCCAATGTAAATCGCATAGCATAGCTAGGTTGGTTCGGTTAGCAATAATCGGTTACTAGCCGTTTTCATTCGGCCATCGGCCTAATGTAAACAAACATATTCGGTTAGTCAAATGCAGTCGACGCATTTGGTCACACATGAGTGTTAACTCTACATCTGGATCGGAACGTGATCTCAACTGAAAAGATCCGGTTAAATAACTCAGCAGGCTATTTTATAAATCACTAATACTATAATATCGCCTTATTGTGGCCTTAATACTTTTAGCCGAACATATTCTAAGGGTGCTTTTAGACCGGTTCAATTGGCAAGGTACCAAGCAGGTCTGGTCAAAGGTTCTAGAATTGCGAGCACGAGATGGAGGAAGTAGTGTAGGATGACCTCCGACAAGATGGACCGCTGATATCACACGCGTCGCAGGAAGCTGGTGGATGCGAGTGGCGCAGGAGCGTGATCTGTGGAAATCATTGGGCTTGGCCTATGTCCAGCAGTGGACGTCTTTCGGATGATGGATGGAAGCAAGACTGGAAGCCCATAGGCTAATTGACACGTATCAAACTATATGGAATTAAAATTTCAGTTCCGGATAGAAAATGATTTATTTCCGAAACTGTATGTTAGTAGGTATCTAAACCGGTTGCATTTAATGAACAGAGCGCCGATGGTGGTATTACTGCACTCATACATCTCTGCTCCGCGGCTCATTTATCATCGGATTAAGCTGATCCTGGTGTATATTATTTTTATACGTCCCCCGGGGCGGACGCTCTCCATTTGTGTCCATTACGTAACAAATAGGACAAAGTTTTGGATTATTATGAGCGTCCCTAGTATCCTTCTACCTATTATGAGAATAAAATTAAAAAAATATGATTTTGACAACATTGTTTTTCATTTTTTAACCAACATAAAAAAGGTGGTTTTCAAATCGATTGTATTTTTTAAAGTTTGTTACCTCAGTACTCCTTAATTTATAAACCGATTCTTTGCTTATCATCTTGACTTTAAGGTACAAAGGCAATTAATTTCCAAATTAACTTCCACATCTATGATCCCACTATAAATGCAGGAAAATGTAAAATCCATTTATTAGTGAGATACACGGTCTGGGAAATAAGGTGTGAAGACGAAATAAAATTTTAAAAGCGACCTAAGCCGCGGCTTATGATTCATGTGTGTGTGTAGGGCTGCTACGTTTTGAAATTAATGAAAATAATGTGGCCGTGGTCTGAGTGGAAATTGTGTTACTTATTGAAATAAAACTAATTTAACGGATTTTATGGCGTTTATTTTAGTTAGTTTTTTTTGTAGTTTATTTTAGTATTTTATTAGTTTTATTTTAATCTGTAGTATAGGCGTAAATATAATAAATCCATTTTTGTTACTTATATTTGTAATGGTGATATTTTTTAATCGTTCATATCAAATAAAAACAACTTTTGTACGCTGACTGTTAAAAATACACTACGCAATACATAATTTTACAACTGTTCACTGAATTATTCTGAGTTTTTTTTTATTATAACGAATTATAGGAACATGTTTAAAACTCCTTAAAAATACTTGTTAGTAGTGTTTCCTAAAGTTGGGCGTTGGGCTTGCATTTTCGTAATACCAAGATCACTTAATTATAAACAGCAACAGAATGTCATAGAGTTCTGATCTGACGACCATAATTAAAACAAATGCTAAAGATCAACATTAATGCGAGACGCAATTAGGTGGTCATGATCTTCCGAAAATGCTAGAGTTAAATCAAGACTGTGTGCCGCTCAAATTATAAAAAAAAATGTTAATACTCAGAACGCAATACAAGAATATAGTTCTTTGACATCCCTGCATCTGGAGCGTTAGTAAGCGTGTTATGTATAGCAAAAGTAAAAAGCGTTCGAACAGCGGCGCTGGCGGCGCTGTTGAGGCATATTTATGGTGGCTCCGTCCATAATGGCACATTAATCACGAGGCACGGCCTCGCGCCGCTCTTGCTATGGTTTTGTTATAGCACCTAAATACACAGCACCTGTATTTACCGTTTAGACTCTCCTTAAAATCACAAGGTTGAGGGCCCTTAGTTTGAGTTTCAAATGTTAGATAAAGATACGAGTGATAGCATGTATGGAGAAAATCCATGAGTTTTGGGCGTAGCTATGAAATGCAGCCAATTCGATCACTCCGTCGGTATTTGTTGGTGCCAAAACTCGTACTTAACTGCTAGGTCACAGGCACTATGATTTATAACGTTCTTAGCTAGGCAGGTCTTTCTTTCAGCCCAAACTCTATGTAAATATATGCTATGTACAATCATGTTATTGCATATTTCTTTGCCGGTCAAAAATGATTAAAAGATAAAATTACATACAGTCCGCCCATTACCTACGAGAGGTAATCTTCAAGTTAATGTCATCCATAGATTTAAACAGTTTATAAATAGACTTTCATCGATATAAAATACAAAATGAAGGTCGTACGCAGCGAGCGTCAGAATCACGGCATAAATCGGCGCCGCCTCACACAAATCCGGGCGGGCGAATTGAAAAGCCACTGAAACCAATGACGTTGCAGTCACAGCGAACGTTACACTGCCGCTGCAAATTACAGGCGAAACCCCGCACTGGTGCTTTCGTGTGCGTTACGGAATAACACAGATCGGTAACGAAACACAATGGCGTAACGTTTCGCCGAATCTATTCTACCCCTTAATCCAGGAAGGTCGGAGCTATTCGATAACCACTTAGTGCGGCGCAGACGGACGACTTGTGGGTGACAATCGTATGCGCAAAAAGTTCAGCATTGGCCCTGTCATTGTCATTCATTGCATTGTCAGTCCGTCAAACAACGGATTATGAATATTTCTGTAAATAAAGAAAAATACCCCACCACCTACTATAAACTCCCATGGAGTAAGCAGAGGTGCATTGAATAAAATTTACTACATTTCGCCGATACGGTACATTCTAATGTAATAGAGAACGATCCTATCGCTATTAAATCGAGTATCCTGCAAGGGGATTTCAGGTCATAGTCAATCACATATGCCCTCTTATTGCCGAAGTTCCGAAATTCAGACGGATATAGAAAGCCGTGCAGATTGCCTCTTAGTTTTTCCTGTACAGTACAGTCTGTTCAATTAAATCCGAACATCCAAGATTTGCGAGATGTTGGACAGCATGTTATATATTGAGCTCATAAGTTTATTCTATTTCAAAAGTCACAATAGTCCTCCTATTGGCTGGTCTGCACCAGGTTTTACAGCGGGCTCGGTGTAGCCGTTTATATCAGCAGGCCGAGTGGCGTGCGTGCGGCCGCCGCCAGTCCACTTTTTATTGTGATTGAATAATGCAGCCTTTTGTTTTGTATCACTATAAATACCGATCTATGGAGAATAACTTATACACGATTTTTGGTGTGGAGGGGTAAACATCTCCATAGGACACTAGATCGTCCAGTTATTGTGCAGTTTAACGAAGACACGTAATAATTTAAATCTTTTATATATTTTTGTCGTACTGGTTTAATGTATCTACTGTCATTTATTAGTATACTCATTTGAATACCTTATGAATTCAAAATTCTTTTGATAAAAAAACAATTTTTCAATCAAACTAATGAACGTGAAATGCAACAAAACATAAAACGAGTTTCGCCGCTGCATAAAGACCTACCAATAAAGAGAAAATGCAAAGCTTCAGCTGGCCTTCATTAACACTCCGATGCTTCCAATAAATACAGCTGCATTGAGTAAACATTTAAAAAGGAATGCTATTATTTGTGCGTGTTTCCTTCTTTATTAAAAATTACTGTCTATTTAGAAATTATCGAGGAACGGAACGGGCAGAAAAATCCTTTAAATATTGCGAGAGAAATACATTTAGAGCCAGTAGATATTTGTTACTCCACTGTGAAAGCGATAGCATAATATTATTGGTTGATTTGATTCTCAAAAACTAATGTATCGCCCTCGCATATTTAGGAAAGCATAGACAGTTATATTTATACGTCACAAGGCTAAAATAAACCTGAAACCTGAAACATTATCATACATATTTAACAACTATCTCTCTTAGTATAAAGTGTACCACTCGTAGAAAGTTTACGAAATTCTGATCCTAAGAGGCAAAAGTTTAAATATCTTTCCGCGGTAGAGTTGTGTCGCCAGGGATAGTGTACAGGTACGAATTATACGAGTAATTATGTTGCTTATACATGCTAAGTTGGTACATACTCTGTATATGTTTTCTCTACACTCCTATGAGGTAATGCTTCGGTAAAAAAAAATATTTTTGCTTCCTGGTCCAGGGTGGTTTATTAATCTACGGATCATGGGGTGTTGAGTAACATTAGTGGCCTATTTTACAAGTAGTTCAATGACTTCTTTTGCCTGGTGTTAAGTATGCGATATAATACACCTATGTTATATCCTACGGCAAACATCATTATAATCGGCCCACCCGTTACTGAGTTATAAATGGTGTAACTAACACGACTTTGTTTTATATACATAGATAGATGCCAATTTAAAATGCTTAACGGTAAAATATATTTGCAAGCCATTAAATTAATCAGCAATGCGGGTCGATAAATAGCATTTCGATAAGTAATACAATCGATTCGACTCGATCAGTGGTTAAGTTCGCAGAATACATCTCTAATGCAACTAATGACTGTTTCCTACGAAATATCTATGTCTATAAATTTGTAAATTGAGGGGCGTATGGTAATGTCAATTATGTCTTGTCAAATTAATAGCACGCCCAATTTTTTTTTTAGATCCCAAAATCTCTATAGCGAAAGTTATAATGATTATTTTTATACGGCTCCAATTACACGATGCTGACACAACACGCGCCAGATATCGCAGTAACACAATAAAGTTGACGAAATTAATAACTTGCGACAAGTAACACACGAGTCGGGGGCGAGTTAGCAACTTGTATCTGTTATTAGCCGCCGCCGTACAGCGGCCGGCGATATTGGTTGCGACAACTTTCAATATTAATACCGCCAGAACTAGCACTTGTCACATGCCATTATGTTTTGTAATGAAACGGGCTTTGGTGCGATCCCGAAGTTTAGTTATGAGTCGCTTATTATGACAGTTCACGTATTTTATGACACTACGGATACAGGCTGATTTAGAATGCATATACTAAGCCTGGAACCTGAGCTTCTTTAGCGTATTTGTAAATACTATGTGTTGCCGAAGCTGTTGCCTCAGCTGAATGCCCCTTTTTCTTTTGTTTTTTAAGTATTGTATTATTAAGTAATTACTTTATTTGCTTGCGTCTTCATTTTCCATGGGTTTTTGTGAACTTTTTAATGGCTGCCGAGAACTACCGGGGCGTTGCCCGATTATTTGTGCTACGGCTAGTGATGGGCTTTTTAGTCGGCGTTAACACTATGTTAAGTCAGAATTTCGATGTCGATTTAAAAAAGGATAGTTCCCAACAAAATTAAAATTGTGTTTATAAGCGATCACATTTTTTTTGTAACTGTCATTCCAAAATTTTACTTCACATAGTGTTTCACAAATACGCTAAAGCACCCAGCATCTAGGATTAATATAACCTTTTTGAATCATGCTGTATATATGTCTGAGAAACTTCATACTAACATTGGTATGTTAGTATGAAGTTTATAATAGGTATTTCAATTCAATTTATCAGGTATATTGACCTGATAAATTGAATTGAAATACCTATTATAAAAAGATATAACCCACTGAGTTTCTTGCCGAATCTTCTCAATTGCGGTAGCGTGCCGAACAGGCTGTAGAGCTAAAGATAAATAATTTAAATAACAATTTGTAAGTGCCGTACGCTTATAAAATGAAATGCTTTAAATAAGAATGTGGCCATCATCTTCATTACGACTCTCAGGCTTTGCGATTTGCCATAACATAATGCTATGTAAGGTAAGTGACCACTCAATTAAGATAAGATAATCTTTATTACAAAAGAAAAATACTTTTTATAACGCGTTTGTACTATAATGACTGCGTAGCGTGCCCGAACATGTACATATTTTTTACGAGTGCAGGAGCACTCATCATCATCACTTTACTTAACCTTAACTTAACTTCTTGTCGTAGGAACGACTTAAGGTTATGTTAAGGTGAAGTGGACGCAATAGCCCTCACTTTTACAAAGCTGACCTCGGCGGACGGCCGTTTCAAAACATTTGAGGCGAAATCTGATGTAATCTATATTTATATCCATTAGCTATACTGTTAAATTTTATTTCTTAACGCACAAATAAATCGTTAATGGAACGAAGAAATCGTGTGTGAGAACATCGGTGTGCAAAGTGTACATGTTTTGAGCATATAACTTAATATTTATTTCTTATATTTACGCGCATACTTCACATTCAAATAAAACGTAAAATAAGTTATAAACTTATTAACTTATTTTACGGATTATATCGCGCTTATTCTATGTTTTTACGTTCTCGACTACTGTAATTTTCAATGAAATGTTAAGTCCACATGAAAACAGGTGTTTAATGTTCTAGTGTCACAGTTTGAACTGGGGTACCCTAATAATATTGTCAAACATCTCAGTCCTCCCGTGATCATGGTTACTGTCAAGCAGCCAAACGTCGGGAACGTAAAAACATAAAATAAACGCGAAAAAAACGTCAAATTAGTTTTATTTCAACGTACAGGTTAACTTTAATCAGTAAGAGAGAATTTGTAATGGTTATCCGTACCAATATCATAAAAAGGTATAGTTTGTGAGTTTGTCAAATTAGATGTAGGGGGTAATCTCCAGATCTACTGATCCGATTTTTAACATTCTTTCACTAATAGGAAGTTAACTTATCCTTGAGAGTCATAAGGCTATGTTTCATCAGGATGCCAGACGCTAGTACATAACAACATCATTATTGAACAAGAGTTACATATCGCTGTACACTGTTTATCCAAAAAAAAAGAACACCCTGCAAAACTGTAATAAATTAGGATAGATTTGACTTTTATTAATGCTAGAAAAGCTTGTACTCTATGTTTAGCAATCAAAATATTATTCAGGTATCAGGGTGCCATGGATCAATCTAACGTTTTGGATTACTGTCGCACAGCCATTGGCTCTCTGATATCCGCCTGTCCTAGTTAGAGTTAGCCGGCGGAGATTAATTAATTATTCGGCGGCGCAGCATCATTGAATCAACCGCTCTGTGACGTACATGTCAATGTCATCTCCATGAAAGGGCGTTTGTCTGATTACCTGGCGTCATCATTGTTTTACTGAATCATTTTCAAGGTAGGAAGGCAGCTAGTAGGTATGTCGTGTGCGAGATTCATAAGGGGACCCGTATACTTAAAAGTCTAACGTATAATGTCCACTTTGAACGGAGAATTAAAAGTTGTTGATATCGTCCGCTCGAGGCGCTATTCAATTTGCCACACAATGTATGACAAATACGTAGACTATGCAGCATACATTTCGCTTACGAGAAAAGTCGCACTTAAATCTCAGAATTCAGTAGTAACTTAGTAAACAAATCGTAACGTCTTCGTAACGTATGCTGAGGGATCCAATTTCAAGGTTTCGCACACCCGGAGCAGGGGAGAATAACAAATTCGCAATATAAGAACATTATTCGCTACTTCCGAAATAAGTTATGGCGGTATATTATGGCGTTATTTGATATCACATTAACATTCATAATAATGAATACATACCCTCCACCCAAAACATGGTACTAAACAAACATGAGAGACTGCAAGCTCCAAGGGCGTTCCCATAAAAACTCCCATCCAAACTTCTTTTCTTTCGGCGACAGATGCTCCGTTATTATGGCAGCCATGTATCTTTATGACGTAATTTAAATAAAGGACGAAAGTATGCGGTTACAAGAGTAGGTAATGGTTTTAGAGTTTATCATCATAATTTTGCGCTCAGTTTTGTGAAGACATCGTCTGTATAACGAGATGAGAATAACCTTAACAGGTGTTAAGTTACTTTTTTATTGTTCAGTTTATAACTAAGAGACTATCGTTGGGAGTTCGCTTCATCCACGTAGTATATTTAAACATCACTCTTAAGCTGAACTTAGATGTCATTTCGCACTTTAAATACGGAGGCAACGTGAGCCATAAAAACCATATTTATGAGTTATGAACATCAAATAAATACGACCAGTGGCTTGGAAAATAGCCTCTGTGCTGTATCTGGTCGCCCGCTGAAGAGTTGGAGACGGGGGCAGGTATTATTTTTTATGAACTCTTACTTTTTACTTTATTTATATAGGAAATATTAATGGTGTTTTGTATCTGAGAGGTAACATTTTTATAACATGGAAGTGCTGCAGCAACTCACTTATGCAGCTAAGTTATAATGTGTTACTACAAATTTAAGCATACCTTGGGTATCTTGTATTTACGCGACTATTACACATTAAAATAAAATTGATGTTAAGGATTTTATTTTATGTTTTTACGTTCGCGTTTGAGTCCTCCCGTGGCCATTGTTGCTGTAAAGCAGCCGAAACGTCGGGAACGTAAAAACATAAAATAAACGCGATAAAATAATTAGAATTAGATTCATTTCAATACCTTGTGTACCTGAACCCCAAAGCAGTCAAAGGACCTGTATTTGAATTTTGACAAAGACACTTAAATAATATTATGATACAATTTTGCGTGGCCGCTATCTTGGCAACCCTAGCAGTGAACTCGGGTATATTATCAGTGCGGTGCAAAATAGCAAAGTTTCAGTTGGTTACAAAACAATTAAACTTTTCCTACGACAAATTTTAAAAACACACCGCACAACTGTGGACATTTAAGCTGTATTAACCTTTATCATTTTTATGTGCACAGATTGCAGACTTGGTAAGAATCCGTTAAATTAGTTTCAATTTCAATGTTTAGTATTCGCGTAAGTATAAGAAATCAATACTGAGACACAGATTATTGTTTTGCTGAGTTGTGGTAACTTTATTAGTAACCGCAAGTAAGCCATGGATTAGTAGAGATTAGATCAACACCTATTCAAATTAAATCACTTTTGTTAACTAAGAATTCTATGTTAATCGGTATAGTATATTTTTTAAACCTTCCTCTTGCTGTGTCGAATTCCAAAAATTCATAGCCAATTAAGCCCCGTAAGAGATAGCAGTACAAGCAAACATTTACATAACCTCAAACTCAAGTGATAAGCTATCGTTAATCCGAGTGCGTTGAGACAAAAGAATATTACACTGGAGAAGTAGATAACATACATCGTTTATGCGTCAAATAAATGGCAAGCAAGCGAGCGTGACATGTTGATCTGGGGATGCCAGCCCTGGGGGTATACCACGTTAACCACGGTATGAAAATGAATTAAAAATTTATACATTTTTAAAAGAGGTATAACTTCTAGTGGATCAAAATCAAATGATTTATTTTGTATATAGGACTGGTCCTTACAGCCATTAATTATACTAAATTAAAGTGTTTAGTCTTTCGCTTTAAATTAAAAAATATATTCCTCGAATAAATAACATTATTTAACTGATTTAATAATAGGCTTCACACATCTTTCAAATTTAATTTAGGTTCTTTTGGGTATAATGTTCCTCACACAATCCCTACCCGATAAGTTGAAGTTCAGAATATTGAAATATGAAAACGAGATTACTCATGAAAATTAAAAAGTCTCAGACAAACGAGCCGAGAATACTGACTTCCGTAAACCAGTAGTAGGCCTCCCTCCGCGTATCTGGGGATCACAAAAGTATCGTGGCACGTAATGCCGTACTTAGGTTGTCTTATAATCTTGTAATGATATTATTATGTTACCGTGTATTACGAAATTTGTAGCAGTACCGTTGGGTTTTTAGCTACACAGATAAGCGCCACGCAGATATCCTTTATTCCGTGGCATTAATACGCATGTCAAGGATGTCGCGAGATGAGAGCTGTTTATAAACGAGCGTATTAACAAGTTAATTGAGTCTACCCACCAGTCACTCATGTAAGTAAGGATATTTATAATGGTCACGTAATACCGCATAATAAACTCAGCAACCTGGACTTGATCGGTAAAGAAAAGTAGGAACTTCACACGCGCTTATCTGCCAACTAAAAAGGCTAGTAAGCAATTTTTTTGTAACATTATACAGGAACAATAATTTGTAATAAATTAATGTAGATGTATTATAAGAAGGCAGTGATAGCTAAGTTGGTAGAACGCTTACCTCGGTAACGAGGATCGCAGGTTCAAACCCCGGCTCGCACCTCTGGGATTTCTGGATTTCATGCGCGAATCTCATTTTCAACCATGATTATCACTTGCTAAGCGGTGAAGGAAAAATATCGCGAGGAAACCTGCATGTCTGGGAGAACCCCTCGAAAGACGTGTGAAGTCCGCCATCCCGCACTGGGCCATCGTGGTGGACTATGGCTTAATCCCCCTCGCATTGAGGAGAGGCCCGTGCCCAACAGTAGGAAATTAAAAGGGCTGGTATTATATTATTATATAGATGTATTATAACTTGTTGTTGTCATATATGCAGTCTAAGATTATCGGTCTTACCACAAAAGAGATTTAAATAATAATAACCATTGTTTTGTAATAAGAAATTTTATAAACGCTTGCTCAACACATGTTTATGTGTTTGTGGTAAGACCGTATATTACATTTATTTTTGATCTTAAATTTAATGCTATAAATTAAAAATAACACGTAAGATATGGTCTAATATGGATGTGTTTGGCTCAAATATCTGGATCGCAACGCAACCAAGAGTCGGTAGGCGCGTGTTCGATACGGAAAATGAAATATGGCTACAGTTATTGTTTCGAGAAGTTCCCCAAACTTAGCCCCAGTTATTGGACCGAGTGCCGTGCAATTGTTTGGAAATTTTACATTTAAGTTGCCGTGATTTCACAATTGCAGTTTCAGAAGAGTCATTGTTTAAAATTTAATATTGCGATCGGTTATATATACTTATAAATTTCCAGCCAAGACCAATTCCGCACTCTGATCAATTTGCCCATTGGAGGAAAAAACACCATTAAACCAGAACCCTTTAAAACCGTTTTCGCATAATTTACTTTAATTTTATTTACGCATCGCCAATATCCATCCAAAATCCATTACCTGAACGCGTAAAAGTCACCCCAAAAAACCCGCCGAGAATGCAACGTTCGCGAAACTCCGACCTTCGATATCCGAGTCCCACAGGACACCGTCATATTCCGATATTCAATAAAGCGAACTAACATGTTTAGCTGTCGGCCCGGACCTTTCATAGAAATCCCCAGCGCATTACTATATAGCAGCCACACTGCCTCGGAGCCTCGAGCCCATCGTGTCTCCGATATTACGGACTCAACCAAAGGTCGCCAGTGATATTTAAATCTGAATAGGCTTGCCACATCGCAGCGTTTTCGATATATTCTTGCGAGTTGTCGTTTACTTTATTCAGTTTTTTTTTGATAATCGTCGGGGTCGGCTTGTGAAAATGTTGTCGGGAAATGAGATACAAGAAATATGATTTTTTGCATAACATATTTTTATTAAAAATAAAATAAATGGAATGCGGCACTACAATATACAAGAAATTGGTTGCTACGCACTTACCTTCAAATTTAAAGAAACTTTTGTCTAATTAAAACAGCATCCGAAAGTATCTTTTGGACAAGAAAAGTACTTTGTACATAGACGAATTTATTTTACCAAAATATAACTCGGGAGAGGCTTATTGGTCAGAATCAACACTGGAACTCTAAAGCGTTCGGCGGCACGCGTCGCTCGAATCCATGTTGGTTTGGAGTGTTGAACCAGCACTAGGGTGGAGAATGTTAACGACGCGATCTCCTTGGAAGCTATTACATATTTTTTTGTAGACTTTTGTTTTAGGCCTTGTATATGTTGTCACTTTTATGTCCGCACGGTAACATTTTATTTTAATATAATTTTCTTATTTAACCATCCCTCCCGTCGTTTTATTCTCACCCCGGCGTGTGGCGGACCTGCGGCCACCGCTTATAGATTTGTTTCAATTTTTCATAGCGCAAAGGATCGACATGATTTTTTGCGCGGGTAACACCGCGGGGTGCAGCTAGTATTATCATATTTTTATTACAATTTTAGGCAAGGTATGTGTAGCTGATGAAGCTCTTCCCACCTGTCTCTATGTAGAGCAGCCTCTTTTATCTCCATAACACTGACCTTTTATTTTTTAACTCAGTAGCTTATTGTTGTTCTTTCTCGTACCAGGTCGTCTGATAGGCCTGTTATGCTCCATCTTCATCTGCCGTGTTCAAATTCAAGGAATATTCTTCGTTACTTATCAACTATATCAATGTTCCCTCTCTACTTCACCGTCTCTAGGTAAGTTGTCCAAATTTTGTTAGCCCAATATAAAAACGATAAGAACATATTCACAACCCAAACGGTACCTGCACTCATATCTCAGCAAAACTTTCCTCCTTACTTAGAAGACAATTAAGATAAGCCCCCACGTTGCATGGTGACATTATCGGCCACTGCGGCCCGTGGTTTATTATTAATGGACAATACTAACTCAATAATGTGTATTGGATTACAGGATATTGTGAGATTAGTTTGCGTATTATTGGAGATGATTTCATTTTGGTGGTTATCTTTTCATTGAGATTATCCGGTAGAAATATAATAGATGGATGTCGGTTCATAATAAAAACGCACATAACCCCTACATGAATTGCATATATCCTGGATATAGGATATAGGGTCCTATATGATTACTAGGAAGCTGTGAACTAGTAATGGACTCAATTATTTTTTTTATTACATTATAGGCAAGTATTTGATCTCGATCTCACCTGATGGTAAGTGACGATGAGATCTACGATGGAGCATACTTGCCTAGAAGGTACCTGTTCACTCTATTTCATAGCTAGATTAGATATATGAATAGGTAAAAGTACATATCTTCTATACTAGCTGCGCCCCGCGGTTGTTCGGGCTGTTACCCGCGATTAAAAAGTATGTCCTTTTCCTCTATGTCCTTTTCTGTAAATCATGTCGATCCTTTGCTCTATGAAAAATTAAAACAAATCTATCCCACGGGAACCATACATTTTACCGGGATATCAGAATCAGAATATTTTTTATTCACGTAGACCATTATTGTACAGTACTTATGAATTGTCAAATTACAAAAAGCCTATGTGTTCTTCTAGACTATAATCTATCTCTGTGTCAAATTTCATCCAGATCCATTCAGCCATTCTGGCGGGATTGAGTAACAAACCATCCATCCATCCAAACTTGCACGTTTATAATATTAGTGGAATTCTAAGATTAAAAAAGCACCTTTAAATTGATTGAAATATTTTTTCTTTCTTGATTTATCGTTTTATATGGATAGCTCATAGAAAACGATAAATTAAGAAAGAAAAAAATATAATTACAAATTACAAGGATCCTTTTTTTAAATACCTTCACTAGTAAATATAATAAAAATATCCCGAAGCATTTAATAAACTCGTAAATTGAACAACTCCTCGTCATCGCCCCGAGGTTGGGAGCATTGCCTCGAACATGGAACCTCATTATATTTTTTGGAATTTTGGTAATGTTAATATTCCAAAGTATACCCAGAGATCAATGAACAGAACAAATTACTTATACAATGGTAATTCATTATTATTATTCTTTGTCTTCGTTCGTATCGAATTCATTTGCGTAAATTTAAGTTTATTGACTGTCCTAAGTAAACCCTTTTAATTTTACAAGTCAAAAGTAGGTGAGTATCCTAAGGGCCTGTTTCGCAAAGTAAGACCTATTTACAACTTATTTGGCAGATGGCCCATACAAATTCTGTCAAATAATTTGTGGGTTTATCAATCATGCTTATACTACTACTTCTATACTACTTTCAGCCGAAAGACGTCCACTGCTGGACATAGGCCTCCCCAATGACTTCCACACATCACGGTCCTCCGCCACTCGCATCCACCGGCTTCCTGCTACGCGTGTGATATCGTGTTACATATAATCATGCTTATAAGGTAATAATATTATTATTGCTCTCATATTTTCCCAATAAATTGTTCCAGTAAATACAAACGTTACATATACCTTTAGATATATACATATCAATGCACTACTAAATGTATGATGTAAGAATACGTGTTTCGTACAACCGTAGGATCCTATGTGCCGATATTCCTTATTGCAGCACTTCACAGCACCTTTTGCGAGGCCATATGGCGGTTCCAACTATCAGTGTAACTAGTAGCTTAACAAGCGAGTCTAGTTTCGTGTTTAATTAAACCTAGGGCACTTCAGACACCTCGTTCGAATCTGTGCTTAATTAACATCTATACCTGAGATAACTTACACGTAGGCATTTAACGCCGCCATCTTCAAGCGAAGTATCTCCAATATTTACGACTAAATTGGTACCGTCGGTAATGACCACAGGTAATGACCCTTCTTTTTGTAGGTACCAAGCGTCCCGGGTCGAAATCCCGGTAGAGGTAAACTTTGTGTGATAAACACGAATTCTCTACCGACGATGTTTAATATCTATACAAGTAATTATATAAGCTGTAACAATAATAGTGTAAAATAGTTTAACAGGCCTACGGTGGGTTATAAAAATACCATTACTAAAGAAATAGATCAAATTTTATAAGACATTTAAAAAATGCCACCCTGTACTGAGCGCATGTCCGAACGCTATTGTTTCGCCTTGATTAAATAAAACTAAAATCATTAACACAATTATTTTATGCATCAATGTGATCCATATAACTTATTATTAATCTGTTAAAATATCTTACACTATTTTATTTACACCTTATTATACTGGAATTGCCTTCAGTGTTGTACGCCTCGCTTCAGTATTGTGCCCATAATACAAGCGTAGCTTAGTGTTTACTTTGTCAATATTTTTTTTTCAGTGAGTAGTGTAGCTTTAAACGCCCGCATAAATGATCAAGCTGTATTTAATCTAAAAGTGTTGACTATTTCCCAAAGAATTTAAAAAAAAAGGCCAAATAAATACGATAATGCCATGTTTCCAGTAAATGGATATACTGAAAATGACAGTACGTTAAGGAAATAACATTACTGAAAACAGAAAAATTGATTCAAGAACGTATCATAAATATCTCAGCGGCGCGGCGGCCACACAATATTAAAGGGCCGGAAAACTTCACCCGCAGCTGAAATACTTCGTGAAAGATTAAAGTCAAAGTTGAAGAATTCAGGAAAGGGCCACCCTTCGAATGGGCCATAAAAATGCAGCTTCTCTTTATTGGATATCAGAATACGGGCGATTCCCATCTGCCTCCATTGATGGGGTAATTGTTGTAGTATCTGGTGCTAGCTCCGAGGCGTAAACTTTATTCGCCATTTGCCACAATTTTTGTAATGGCGGCGTGCGGTATCGGCTGTGTTTTATGTGTGCTTCTATATTTGTTGAAATGAGAATATTTTTACGTGTTTTATATTCATTTTTGCGCCATAAAAGTTGGTATAGTGGTCTACTTTAGATAATCTTTTGATCATTTTCAATAGAGTTTTAAAACTACGTTATAATACCTCCCTCCTCCTCCCTCCTCATTTTGCGAATCGATTTTTTTTAAATATGCCACGAATCGTTAGTTAAAAAGATTGCGTATTCCACGTACCGTTGCGCTGGGCGCGCCGGTTGTAATGATTAGGTATCGTGAATATTCTATGAAATGGAACGTTCGAAATATATAGCATTCTCCGGCTGGAATATATGGCACACTAAATGGATTGGTTCCTACTATTTCGTTCATCATTTACACACGCATTAATCTAATTAGCTTTGACCAATTATTGAGATGGGTGCGTCCGTTTCCTTTAAGAAAATATGTTCATCATTCATGTGACGTTGATATATTTCATTACTCTGTGTCCATAGCTGTCTCCTTTTCATCCAATAACCATTTATTTGGTACATTTTCTAATATGCCTTGTAATAAGATTTTTACCTTTTAGTCCGTAATAAAATAGATGTTTTCTCTAAGTCAAAAAAAATATCCATAGCTACGGCATCAACGATGACAACGAATAAAGTCTTTCATAAAATCTTTGTATTCATCAGCAATTAACATCGTTCGTTACAGCCAATTCACCGAACATTTAATAAATAGGTCCATCAAATTCTGTGTAATAAACAAAGAAGTATTGAGCGAGTCCCGGCGCGTATCTGATGGAACTTCGCTGTCTCTTTGTAAAATGCTTGCTCGGCAACGAAATGATAAATTAACTAACTTCTCAATACGTTCTTTGATATCTATTTTGTTTGGTAACAAAAGTATGAAACGAATTGAGGGCCTACTTAAACGAGTTGCCACCATTATGATTTGGATTTGGAAATAATTTATGAATTAGCTCACGACATCCCGTACTTTTATTTTATTATAAAGCAAACTTAGAGTAGGCAATAATATTCAGCGTGAAATGGTTTTCCTCACATAAATTACATAACAAACTCAATGTTCCTATACGGATATGGAAGACTCTCGAGATCTCCTTCAGACGAAGCACAAAGTACAAACTTAGGCAGATAACGGCGTGAAGCAGCCTCCTACGTCATTATTCCTACAAAAACGTGCAAACAATTCCCTTAAAGGCGCAGAAGACAATACGAACGTATCACAAAGTCAAGGAACGCAGAGTAAGAGCGTTTGCTTGGCAAGTACCGCGAATGCAAACACGAACTAGATGCAAAGCGAGCAGCAGTCGCTAAGAAACTCCCAAAAGGTCATAAAGTCACGTTGATGTGCATAGAAACATGAACTTTACATCTAAATGGTTTACATCGTAAATAGTTTGGTGTGTCCAGAAGATCGGATGCTCACATTTATTCGCATGGTTGGAATGCGGCTGTTCCGTGATATGCTAAGCAAAAGCCAAGTAAACAAATTGGAGGCGACACATGAGAGGTGCACGAATAAAATGTTTAAAGGGAAAATACAAAGCAGGAAATATTAACATATTTTTCTTGAACAAACAAAACGATCATGCACATTACACTTTGAAGGTGGGAAGTCACAAAATGCACTTTGAAGGTAAGGGAAGTCACAAAATGCACTTTTGATATAGAAAATGAAGAGTTGTTTTCATGTAATTATTGCTGAATGCTACAATAATGTACCTAATGACTAGAGCTCTACTCTGGGTTGACCAGTCTATACGCGCATTTAAAAAATCTGGTTGCTTTAAAAGTCGGATTAGATTAACCAGTGACGTGCAATGTATATTTTTTTTCCACGTTAGTCAGCGATGGTATCGGCGGGAGTGACCTGGATCCAGTGACGTGGAAACTGCTCTCAGCTGGGCTTAGATTTACAAATGAGTGGAATATTGAACCGTATCCATTCCGTGTTATAACTGAGTTTTGGAATTCTATAGTGCTGAATTATGTAGTCCTTCTCTTTTACACACATGAGGCTCTATCCATAGCATATTCCCGTTTCCATTGTTTTTATAAAGTAAACTATTAGTAGTATTTTTCTTATGTTTTTTTTGTTATATCATAAAAAATATTAGTATAATAAATAGGTGTATCATAAAAAATATTATAAATGTGAAATGCAATTTGGCACAGAGATAGATTATAGTCTAGAATAGCATATAGGCTACTTTTTATCCCGGTAAAAACGACATGCTTTTTAAACGCGGGTAACACCGCGGGGCGCAGCTAGTACTTTATAATTCTGATAATTCATTATGTATTATGTGTGGCTGGTGTTTTTGCATATAATAGCTTCTTTAAATAGCCTTTAAATAATCTCAATTCTCCATCGAGCACCGCAGCGCGCTAATCAAGACGCGGGCGTCACGGCTTAGTGTAATCACGAACTTTCCCCACCAGATTTATTCATGACTCCGCCAAATATTTGATTGATTACCGTGTCTAAAGCAATCGGGGCGTTCGATAAACTTGCCGACCACTTTATTTGGCGAAAAACGCCGTTGTTTGAACCACCCGGAGTGGAAAGTGATGCTGCTGTTTTTTTAGAGCCATCGCCGGCTCTTGTATAGACGGGAATACATAAACTTGGCGCAATTACGTTAAAACAACGCCGCGAAAGAGTTCTCGCGGAGTAGGCGGCTCTCGGCGGGCTTCCATTACGCGTTATAAATAACCACCTAATACACGTTTAACACAGATCTTTTGGAATATTTTAGGTGCGGTTTTTGCATTGTTTTGGTTGTTTAAGATGAATTTATTTCTAATCATTTCACTTGTAATTCGTGATGCCGCGTGCTAGAGGCCTTAGTCCTGCACAGAAGTGAGGCCAATTATATTATTATAGAGGAGGCTAGTTAATATTTTATAGAGTCAAGTCCACTGACCCGCACTGGTTCAGCATAGTGGACTATGGCCTAGTGCTCCCTGGCATTGAAAGGAGGCCTCTGCCCAACAGAGAGACTTAAGGGACTACTATAATTATAGAGTCAACTAAGATAACATTCGTTTTGTTGAACTCAACCTTTATTTCAGTATCAGTACCTAGCCCTTGTACTATAATATCTGTTCGTGTAATGCCACGGGTCAACCGTGGGTGGCAGTTGACAGCTATTGTAGATACAACCGACATTGATGCGACCTCAGTGGTTGTGGTTTAATCTCGAGATCGAGACGACAGATTCCGATCATGAATCCTTTTGATATGAATTTTGAATCGTCTCGACAAGGCTTGAGAACATTAGAATTGATAAGGTTTCTATGAATATTAAAATCTTAGAAGATATCTAATGGCAGTGCCCGCGACATGGTAGGCGTAGACTTTTCGTTATGGCTATCTTAGGAGTCTCGGGAATAAAAAAATATATATTTTACAGCCGTCGTACTACTATCGCGTCGAGTCGGCTAGAACCGCTCTCCGCAGCCGCCTCGCTTCCAATATTCTCCGGCTTATCGAAATCCACCTAATACATTATTTTTGTACTCATCCTCGCGGGGGTGTCCATTAGCTGATCCTTGTGTACCGTAACGATAATATTTATTTGTTATGCAAGGTTGCACTGTTGTTATTTGGTGCGAGTGATTGTATTGAATACCGAGCAAGCAAAGGATTCTAAGATTAAACCATGAGTGTACCGAGTGGTTCAAAAATATTATCCTGATTCAAAATTCCAATGCGGATTTGAAGGCACTAGACTCAATTTTTGCAGATGTGCAAAATACACAACTTTTCATCTCACTACAGCGAGGAAAATGTTATAATTAATCAGCCTTTCATTATTTATAGCATGAAGCCTACCCTGCAAACTATATTATCTATCTGGTTAATATCTCACTAATATTACACATTATTTTATCAATGATAAAATTTTTTTTGGAAAATAAAAAAAGTTGACAACTTTACTGTTCAGCTTCCCGCCGAACCACGTGTCTGGTCGTTTTATTATGTTTTTTTTTATAGATAGAATAAATAAGTCAGGTACACACACCCGGTATACCACTACCAAAGATTTTAACGTTAGCTTGATTTTTTAACATTAGCTCGTCACGTTCGAAATTCGAAACCTTTTTGCACTCATGGGGATATAAAGGTCTTATTCGATGTAGATAAATTAAAAAGTATTGCGTGCTAGATAAAAAAATATTAAGCGAATATGAAATAATACCTTGAGAATGTCATACATAACACATACGTAAAAACGTTTTGTATTCACTTCCTAGTTTGCATATGCAACCCGTTATTGCGCAGCTCCTACATTATAACCAACTGTGAATTTATAAAAAGCATATATACAATTACATTACAAAGTACATATAGTGATAAATACTTTGTAATTCCATTGTGCCTGAATTCCGGGATAAAATTTTACGGAATACTTAGGACCAAAATCGTTAAATAATAATTGAAATAATTACATTGGTGTTTTATTCTCTACCTTCTATATAATAATTATTCGTATTGCTTATTCTATTTTTCACCTTCATAGATATGTAAATGATTCAATATGAATGTACGTCTAGATGAGCGCACATGTACCACGAGAATACAAAATCAGCTGCGCGTTCCAAATTCATTTCAGTTTAATTAAAATCTACTCGCCACTCGTATTATTCGCGGTGTAGATGTTCTCACACTTCAGTGCTTTGTAAATATAGACGCGAATTTTATTACAACGCCAAATGTACTAGCTTGTCTACACAATAGTACCTGGGTTTAATTAAAATATTTCGTCAAATGATTTATGTATACTACTGTACCGTGGTGGTTTCGGAGTTGATTTCTGAAATGGAAGCTATGTAGGACACCAAAAATAAACAAGAAAAAGCTGCATTTACTTAATCCGCATATTTCTTTATATTTACTTCTGATGAGAAGACTGTAATGGAAAAAGTTGTAATAAAACTCATTTCAAATATAGAAAATAAATTGCAAAAAATGTATACAGTATTACTATTAATTAAAATATTTATAAGCACTTAACATTTGAAACCTTTAAAAAATACAATCATAGTTGATCTTTATTTTTACAAACTCAGTATACTCGTAAAATAAATATTTAAAACTCGTTACTTTTAAAAAAGATTTCTTCATTTTTATGCTACTAAGTAAACAATGTATCTCGCAAGTAAAAAAGCGTGGTCATAAGGAATTTTAAATTTTTCTATTCGTTATTCGAAATCGATTTCTTTTTAAACGGTTTTTTTTACAAATTAAGGCATTCGACGTTGGCAGGTACAGTATATGTCTTTTGAACCAAAATGAAAAAATAAAAGTAGGACCAACATCTGTAATTGTTGGAGGGAAAAGGTTTAATGGCGGCTATTAGATGTCTTTATCGGTTTGTTTGGTGACTAGGTCGATTTTCCCCTGGGGTCGTTTCTTGTATTTATCCCGGAGTAGTTTCTTCTCGTACCCGTACATAGAGTAGTACGGGATGGGCATCACAGTTGAAGATACCGCCAATAGATCTATAAAATAAATGATACATTTTATTAAAAAAATACATAAAGCTCTTAAAAAAAGTAAAGTATTTTGTTTAATGTAAATAAACCGTTCCAAAAATATTTCATTTAGAAGCTAATATTTTTAAGTAACATAAATGAATATTCAATTTGACTCTATTGTTCTCAAAAAAAAATCATGAACTGTTTTTTTCCGCGGAAGCCGGACATTATGGTAATAGCAAGGTCTTTTATATATTTTATTCCTTTACACGCATATAAATGGGTCAGATAAGCAGTAAGCAGCTGTTATATCACAACTGGTTGTAAATTCTTGACCGTGGCCCGCGCGCCGGCGCAGGCCGCTGCAAGGTCGTGCGGTCCCCAGCACGGCGGATAAAATATTATTTAAAAAAAATTGGCACGTACGCAGTCGGACTATATGGTAAACCATATGGTTTATAACAGGCACAGAGTAAAAAAAAAGAAATCTACATTATTAAGCGATCGTAGAAATCGACTCAATTTTGCTATGACACTCTCTGCGTTCTACTCCTTGTACCCATGTGTAGGGCCTTGTACACAGTGAGCGGCACTACTGCATACGACAAGTAAGTATTTCTCATCTATACATATAAATAAAATTGGAGTGTCTGTTTGTAATATTAAAATAACCGCTTTTTACTAAGTGCATTTGGATGTATACACGTTACCTATACCGAAACAACATTTCTGTCTGTCTGTCCGTCTGTCTGTCTGTCTGTTTGTCTGTCTGTCTGTTTGTTTGTTCCGGCTAATCTCTGAAATGGCTGGACCGATTTTGACGGGAATTTCACTGGCAGATAGCTGATGTAACAAGGAGTAACTTAGACTACTTTTATTTTAGAAAAAAAAATAGGATCTCACGAAAAAAAATTAAAACCAATGTTGCAGCGCAGCGCCTGATTAAGTTTGATAGCAACAACCTGCAATGCGTCCCGCGGGCTCAGAATGGGCAGGCAGGCTGTTGTCAACGGTTGTCATTGTTAAATACCACGCGGACGAAGTCGCGGGCAACAGCTAGTAATATAATAATTTAAAAAGATATTCTTATACCGATATTGGTAACCAAAAGATCGCGCTATGCAAGATGCAACCAACAATGTACGTAGTAGCAAATTTGTTAAATTCTTAAGTGCACTTCGCAATACAAATTCTTAACTTAAAAGCGTTGTTAGGTTAGTTTATTAAAATACTCGAGCGCGCTTACGTATTGCTAGGCTTACTTCTGTTTGGCATAAAACGTGTTTCGTAAAACAGTTTTTTACTTCCATGTTATTATCATTGTTCCCGGGCTTTTTGGCGGGAAATAGTAGTAACGATGCATACAACTTTGTTTAATTGTGATTGTGTGACTTGTGATTTTCCAATTAATTGAATTATGAATTATAATATATGTCATATTGGCGTAATATTCATCATAGTGTTCATAAACGTGCACGAGTGAAGCTAATTAAAAAAAAAAGTGGCGAAACATGACTTTTTAAGTTCACAATTAGTTCGTAAATACGCTGGTAAAGTACCTATCTACTAATTAACCAATTTAAAAAAAGAGGAGGTTCTCAATTGGGTTGTAATTTTTTTACCTCAGAACTCCGTCATTTATGAACCGGTTTGAAAAAATCTTTTTTTTTATTTTACTTAATCTTAGATGTTTTATTAATTTACACTGGCGAAATACCTACGGAAAATCTACATGTATTTGTTTTTCGATAATCGGTCATCGATATAAATCAGCATGTAATAACAAATCATTACCTATTTATAACTACGTAGTTTAAAACAATATAATATTGATCGACACGTTACAAATGTTTATTAAGTATCCAGGTGTACTTTTAAAAATGTATGAGTTTGTTATAAAGCTTTTTTTCTTCTGCTATGTAATCTGTACTATAAACATTCTAATCAATGGATATCCGAATTGGTAGTATACCATTCGAAAGTGCACCGTTTAGCGTGAGCGTGCGCAGGTATCAAGGTGACGCAGTGCAACCTGCGCAGGTTGCGATGTTGCTGATGATATTAACATTTTAAATATTTCTGTAGCCTTGTTTTGATCTGTGCCAAATTAAAAAAATATAAAATAGGTAGATGTTTGCTAAAATAAAAATTGACATAAATATACCTCATGTTAATTTTAAATATTTTTGTTTTCACTCTATTTTAAATTAAATATACACTAATCTTACCGATTTTATCGCGTTTATTTTAAGTTTTTACTTTATGTTTATGTTTTTAGATTAGTTTTATTTCAATGTGTAGTTTTCGCGTAAATATAAGAAATCAATATTAAATTTTAAGATTTTCATTAAAATAATATGAACTGCAAAAAAATATATTATTAACCGCAAAATATTCGGTGCAGTAAAGTTTTAAGTTGTCCAACGCACACAAAAAAATAAATGATTTAAAAAAATATGATTAACACTCACCAGGTTTCAAAACATTGTCAGGGTCCCGCCGGTACAGCATCCCGGAGCTCCACGCGAAAAAATAGCCGAAAAGCACGAAAACCAAACAAAAGTTCATCGTTCAACCGACACGCATATACTAGGATCACAGAACACGACAGGAGATATATTTCAACCTGTATTTATTTGACACTCTTCCGTGTCGCAGCGGGCGTTCTCGAGCTCACTCGAATAAAGTATCGAATGTATCGGTGACATTCTCGATACGGCCGGCTGGCATTGGGAGCTCGGAAATCTAATATGAATACGGTTTTGGTAAATACGCTGCACAGACGGAGGCGTGTACCGTTGGCCGGGATCACATACTCTCTTGTAAATAATGTGAGACATGCGCCTAATAAAATCGGGACGCTCCAATTCGGGGATGCATTTGGTATTCATTCAGGCGAATATATCTGAGCGTAAGTAGTATCTGTGATACTTATTTGTTTAGGTGTTTCGTACAGTTCAGTCAAGTCAAAACACTTGGGTTTTAATTCTAGGCCGCTAATTTAAAGTTAGTTTTCGTCCATTTATAATAGCGTTACAAAAGACATTGCTTCCGAGAAAGGTCTTGAAATGTCATTGTAAATTAATTAATATTAATATAAATTTTCGAGTAGGTTTATTAGTTGATGTACTAGGAACTTATATAACATAATATTAATGCATGAAAACTGTTATAATGTATGTGACCCGTTTATACAACAACAAATTTAAAAAGTATTGTTCTTAGACCTCAAAAGATTTGCCACATACCCTTACTCTAACATTTGCCCAGCTCTTATTGTCCATTATTATATCATTTATGTTACTTATTTTAGTCTTAAGTTACCAGTGATAACTATGCATGCTATGATTTTCTGTAACTGACAAGTCACTTAATTTTTAATAATGCATGTTACCTATATATATTCATTTCCAACATGTACTTGATCTTGGAAATCCTAAAAAAATAAAAGAAATGAAGTCCGTTTGTTTATTAAGAATAACACATAGAGATGGTCTATTAAAACTAGGAGTAATTTGGGCTCAAGGTGACTCACAGTGCCGAGATACGCTATTTACGCAAATTATAAAATTTATTTGTCGTAATTTTGTCAAAACAAACTATGTTGTTTTGATAGATAGTTTATTTTTATACTGATTTTATGTTTTCCTATTTACTTTAACTTTAATTGTAAATATTTATTTCAATTTGATCTGCCTATTAAAAACTGAAATTAATGAATTACTGAAAAAAAATATTTGCTTGAACGTTTACCAACTAATTATAAAACCTCCTTAAATTGAGCTTAGTTCTATGGATCAAGTCAGGTTCTGTTGTTATTGTTGTTTGGCAAAATTGTGGCAAACGCCATTAGATAAAACCTGTTTTACAGATGCTTATAAACATAGCATTTATTGGAAGTTAAGTGGCGAGATATTTAAATTTTAGATATTAATTATAAAACCCGCTTCGCTAGTTCCATAAGCCTCTTCCAAGTAAGGTACCGTTGAGTCTAGAAGTTTCGGATAGAGACTACTGTTGAGCATATCAGGTCTTGGCAGTTATTGGCAACCGTCTATGGCAATTCTCATTTGCATCGTTTTGAATGTTGATATAATTTAATATCGCCAGACGAATACACCGACTATACGGTCCCACACTAAGCAACGCTTGTATTATGGGTACCGTACAATAGAATGAGAACGAACTGAGTATATAATACCTATATAGATTTTAAACATCCATGATTCGGACCCAAAGTTCATGCTCATCACACAAAGCAGCTTGTCCCTACCAGGATTCGAACCCTGGGCACTCGGCGCAAAAAGCAGGGTCACTACCAACTGCGCTAATTAGGTCGTATGATGTTTGATTGATTGACAAACAACGGAATATGATATTTTATTAATCACCCTTGTTTTTACTGTAGATTCTCTTGTCGGCATAGATTGTCTTGTCGGCATAGAATGTCTTGTCGGCATAGATTGTCTTGTCGGCATAGATTGTCTTGTCGGCATAGATTGTCTTGTCGGCATAGATTGTCTTGTCGGCATAGATTGTCTTGTCGGCATAGATTGTCTTGTCGGCATAGATTGTCTTGTCGGCATAGATTGTCTTGTCGGCATAGATTGTCTTGTCGGCATAGATTGTCTTGTCGGCATAGATTGTCTTGTCGGCATAGATTGTCTTGTCGGCATAGATTGTCTTGTCGGCATAGATTGTCTTGTCGGCATACTTCAAAAAGGGTACACATAATGATAAAACGTGTACCCAATAACGCCCCAATTAAGTTTATCAGCATAAAATCGCGTTCGGCCCCTTTCGAAATGGGTGTGTTTCATGAAAACGCGTCCGTATGCGAAAGAGTGACTAATGTGGATGACTCTCCATTAAAACGACCGTTTATATGCCCATAGCGATGCGAAGATAAATATTATGAAATTTGGGGCTGACCCATTGCAGCAACTTAAGTACCCAGTATGATTAAAAAAAAGATTATCGCAATCAAGTACCCAGTAAAATGGGTTGTTGTTTGAAAGAATATTATATGCATCCATCCATATTCATGGAAAATACAGGTATTCCTAATACCCTGTGATTTAAAGTGATGCTAGGTTATTAGATTTACAAAGATTTTGAATGGGCGCGATAGTGTTCACCCAAGGCAAACGCTCGCACTTGCCTGAGCGCAGTCGTCTGTTCTCTTTTCAACTCACGCGTGGCAAATACCCGAGCCAGCCTCGCGAGGCTGTCAGTCTGGACATGTTTACATTGATAACTCCTTTTTACTGATGGTGTTAAGAACGAATTCCATGGGGCGAATTACATTCAGACTGTAGGCACAAAATAATATGTGCTTGGCCTATGTGCCCAACTTGGGTATCGAACTAGGCCCTCAAGATGACAGGTTGAAACCTATATGACTAATAGATCCAAGAAACAATTGCGTGACTTGTATCAGGCTTATGTTATTTTAAATCATCTCTCATCTTATGTCACTCTTTATGTCGTGAAGACGATTATGGAAAAACCAATTTTATCAAACTCGTAACAACGTAGATCCTATAGTTAGGAAAACGCCATACAAAAAACAAACCAGTTTCCTTATGTAGATAGGAACAACGGAGAGGATGAGATCACTCGTGTGTTTATAGTAATCTTCGTGAGTCACCGCGGGGGCGGAAAGATGACACACTACCACCGCTTTCCAATTAACATCTGTGCAAAGACACACACTTTGCGCGGCTAAGCGTGTGTGGAAACGGTGTAATCATTGAATTTGTTGTGTCAACACGGTGGCGGCTAACGGCGTACTTGGCGTAGCTATATGTCAGCGTTTTTACGACTTGTTGTGGATATTACTGTTTTTTTTCTGGAGTTCTCTGTGAGTATCACCTGAGTTGAATTAATGTTTCATTCTGTAGACAATAAAACATAATATTAACAAAAAAAGTACATGTTCTAATATTTTGGGATATTTTATTCATTAAAAGATGGTTTCAGTACGACTATCGTTATCTTAATATATATAAATTACGTGTCACGGTGTTTGCCCGCTATGGACTCCTAAACTACTAAACCGATTTTAATATTTTTTTGCACACTGTGTGCAGTTTTATCCAACTTGAAAGACAGCAGAGTTTATATCTCAATTTATTTTATATGCCAAAACAACGTTTGCCAGGTCAGCTAGTATAATATATTTTTAGATTAAATAAGTTTACAGATTTGTTTTAAAAAATAATTGTATATGGAACCGTTTTACGTCTATACACGCGTTGATCAGCCAATCCTTATAAGTAAACTTGGTCCACAGATGTCCAGACAAGTTTCACGACCTGTAATGCATAAAAGTCATGGTCATTGATCTACTACTCATTGGTCACTCTATGAAGTCTGTATGTAAAGTATAAAATTGCTGATTTAATATGTTATTAGCGTCATATGTAGGTAGGTACTTGTATAGTTTAAATATCGCAGGTGCCATAATAGTTGTACCGTCTCTTTGGGAGCGTTCAAGTATTACGTAACGCAATTTTTGGAGATATTTGACCCCCCCCTCCCCTCATGTAATTTTTTTTTTTAATTTTTTTATTTAAAAAAATGCTTTGTTAGGACTATGAATGTTTATACATTTGAGATGTAAGTTATATCAAGAATAACCAAATATTCCAGCTTACTACAAATTGTATCCAATACACTGAATAATTCTATGTTCTGCGTACATTATTTAGGATTCAGGTGACTCGATTTGGTTGTCTTTGAAGTTCGCCGTGCAATATGTTCCAATTTATAATTAGGGTTCAAGCGACCTACGTCATAGAGTTAACGTTTCTCCGCGTCGGAATCTGGCATCCCGAGGGTTGATTAAAATAATATTAATAGTTTACTTGCGAGAGCGTGACCCAGTTCAACTTATATTCCTGTGGATTCATCTTTCTATATGTAGTGGGGTCCTTCCTTTCTTCTCAGTTATGAAGGTGATGTCACTTTTAACAACTTTGGTCCTCTTTTTGCGACTGGTATATGAGAAGATATCGTGTGATGTGAAATCGGAACATCCACGAAAAAGTTTTATTTATAGCCAAAGTGCATCCCATAACAATTTCAATAAGCCCAAACACGGCTTGGATACTTTTTTTTATTACAATGTTCTGGTTCCTCCTGGGTTTATTTTCAGATCAGTTCGATGGTACCATATTCATCAGAACCATTTCTTTAAATTTGCTTTTTCATTGTCGCTTAACGATCATAATCGAGATTATCTTGGCGCAACCCGTGAAATACGTATCACTGACAAGTTCCGGTGGCCATTTGTGGTCTTCTTCATCACTTTCACTTCAGCAAATGATACTTTCTGAATGCAAATGCTTGACTTCTTGATGAAAATACCAAAATTGCTATAGGTTTACCTATAAAATTTGAGGAGTCCTCTCAATTCCTCATGGATCCCATGATCAGAACAATTTTTTGAAAAAAATGGGACCAATCTGTAAGCATATCCTTTCATATAAAAATATAATTTTCGAAATCGGTTCATAAATAAATGACGGAGATCTGAGGTAACAAACAAAAAAAAAAAAAAAAAAAAAAAAATACAACCGAATTGAGAACCTCCTCCTTTTTTTTGAAGTCGGTTAAAAAACATTGCACGCTACATTGCCGAAACTGTCTCTGTTTTCGGTGAAGTGTTTTTGTTAACAAACAACCCGACGCGTTATTTTTTTTTTCAATGATATCTTTATTTTTTTTCTAATAGGGAACCTTAAAGTTACCTATTTTTGTCATCGTAAAACATAAGATACATAATTATGAAATAAAAAATAAGCAAGAACATAAATTTGATTCTTTAATTAAATTTCCTACCAAAACAAATACTGACAACATGAAATCCAGTAGCAAATTGCTCACATTATATCAGCGACTACAGGTGCAAATTACAACCCCTGCGGGCTGAAAGGACTTTAACCACACACATAAAGCCCTCGGTACATGCGTGTGATACGTGGTATGTGTATACTTTTTAAGTTTCTCCTATAAATGGGAGGCCAATTTATATTGGTGGCAAGCTGCAGCAAAATGGCTATCATGGGAAATAACAGACCGTCTCGCGAGCGTAAGGAGGTGCGCCAGGATAACAAAGATAACTAGATACACCTATTATTTATTTTTGTATAGCTTAAGGTTGAAATTGATTTTGTAAACAATAAACAACCGCCCAAGTGTCACGTCAGGTGAAAGATAGTTCCGTGGCCATGTCAAAACCTAGAACTTATGGTAGATACGTAGGTAAACCAAAGTCATTAATAACACAAAAAATGTTGTAATTGCGGTTGGTTTCTGTCTCACTTAATTCAGTAATGACGCTACAGGATTGATTTTAAGTTAACCTGGTCGGCTATAACTCCTGACATAATAGAGCTTTAGACTGTGGTGATAATTCCGTATTGCGCTACTATCTTAGTTAGATTTTCTGAACAGAGCTTCAGTAGGAGGAGGATAATGTATGCAACTCCTGTAATAGTGCCGCTTAACAGCTTAATATATCGTATGCGGACGTATTCTTGAAACACTGTCAATGAAACCTCATAAGTATGAGTTATATAATACCATCCTTAAGTATTTGTATGACTATCATATTTTGTGTAGTCAAGGGATTTTCTTTCTAGAGTTAAGACATGTCTTTGAAGCGGTGATCAATACTTATATAGTGAACCTTATAGTCCTAATAATCTCTGAAAAAATCACTGTGACCCAAACAGACGGACATGGTGAAAATAATTTTAATACAAAACCCTAAAAATATGTTTAGGTATGTTTTAAAGGAGATTTGTGTATGTGCACGAGTTTTAAAATTTATGAATAAACAGAATTAGGTGCATATGTAACAAATTTATTTTATATATTCAAACGAGAAAATACAAACGGTAGTTTGCTATGAATAGGCTACTTACCTGGAAGATTATTTTTCACAGGTGTGTGTCGAATGCAATATCATTTTCTTCCAAGTTGGCGGGTATTGTACAATATAACACTGGAATTTTCGTAATTTCCAGGTGCGTATATAATATGTAGCTTTTGCTCGCGGCTTTACCCCCTCACAATTATAGACTTTCCTCCGTAGCTCGGGTCATAGTTGAATGTACAGTTCACTTTGTAATTAGATTGTAGTAAATTGGGTTGCAATAATTATGGGATAAAAAGGGCATACTTAAATATAGTTTGCATTTAAATCTGGAATCTCACCATAGGCTATGCATTAATGATCACCCATTACGTCAATAAGTCAATAAGTTTTTCCGTGATGCTTGGACAAACAGACGCAGAAAATAATTTGATTACCACTCGTTTTGAATGGCTTGTAGGCACATAGAAGATGAATACATAGTTCGTTTGTATAACATCATCAACTCGCTTAGTCGCGTGTCTTCTTTACCCGTGTGGGCGGCCATACAGGGCCGCAAGTCTGCCAACACAATCGATTCATAATCGAACAGCAACCGCATAGCAACTGTCACTTCACCCGTGTGAGCGGCCATACAGGGCCGCAAGTCTGCCAACACAATTGATTCATAATCGAACAGCAACCGCATAGCAACTGTCACTTTACCCGTGTGAGCGGCCATACAGGGCCGCAAGTCTGCCAACACAATCGATTCATAATCGAACAGCAACCGCATAGCAACTGTCACTTTACCCGTGTGAGCGGCCATACAGGGCCGCAAGTCTGCCAACACAATCGATTCATAATCGAACAGCAACCGCATAGCAACTGTCACTTTACCCGTGTGAGCGGCCATACAGGGCCGCAAGTCTGCCAACACAATCGATTCATAATCGAACAGCAACCGCATAGCAACTGTCACTTTTGATAGATATCCCATACAATATCTGTCAAAAGTGACAGTTACTATGCAGTTGCTGTTCGATTATGAATCGATTATGTTAGCAGACTTGGGAGCCTGTATTATGTATTCGAGTACATATATGATTATAATAAATAATACCTGCCATGATACAATGATGAATTCAAAATATGAAATCGCAACACCTCTGTTACCAACACAAATACCCGAGCGGGATATTCACAACGAATAGATAGGCCATTCTGGCCGAATAAATAATATGTTTTATCAAACGAAAATACACTCAGAGGGATTAGAAACAGAGTGTGATTTCGATTGTGTGTGCCGGATAGTCGTGTACCAGCATGTAATGAAAGGCGGGCTAACATTTTTATAGGGGTTTCAACGACTCTCGGAGCGGCACCGTTTTACATTTAAGGAATCCTCATTCCATTATGTGCGGCGTAACACATCGCCTTTTATGTGCGACAACTATCTTTATTACAATGTTTATTTAGCATTCTATAATGTACGTTAATTTAAATTTTTTTTTTTTTTTTCCGTGTGTATTTTTTATCAGACTTTTCATATAGCCTGGGGCTAAACCAGTGGCGTAGCTACCGTAGGGCTTTGCGGGACAGTGCTGCAGGGCCACCAAGATCAAGGGGCCCATCGGCCTCCATGAACGATTTTGGAAAAAGTTATATAATACCCTTGTTGAATAAAGAATGTTTGCCTTTTAACTTTTTGACCCCTATCCAATATACTTCCAACGGCTCGAACTGAAATCACAAAAAAATCTCCCAGCTCTACAATATAAACATAACAGGGTGTATTTGGTTTAGTTTAAATAGGGCCCCAATTTATTTTTTGCCCCTGGTTACATAGCCACGCGACTAGGTTCAACGGTTATACATGACTAAAATTCAGTTACAGCTGAAAAAATAATTATCTTATATTGTTATGCATCTAAATGACACATTTTCTCATTTATTACTAAAGAATTATCACAGATCATCTATATCACAGAATGTCCCACTGCTGGGCACGGGCCTCCCCTTAAAGCGAGGGGGATTAGGCTATAGTCCACCACGCTGGCCCAGTGCGGGTTGGCGGACTTCACACATCTTTCGAGGGGTTCTCTCAGACATGCAGGTTTCCTCACGATGTTTTCCTTCACCGTTTAGCAAGTGATAATCGTGGATGAAAATGAGATTCGCACATGAAATCCAGAAATCTCAGAGGTGCGAGCCGAGGTTTGAACCTGCGATCCTCGTTACCGAAGCAAGCGTTCTACCAACTTGGCTATCACAGCTATATTTCAAATAAACCTTAACACAAAATGTTTATTCGTATGTACTAGTTCTGCTTGATGCACTCCTCATGCTTGATAGTAACATGGTTTTAACTGCTGGTTTAAACTACTTTAACCGTCTGTACCACCAGTTAGTGTCATCACTGTATCTTTAAGATTACAAATAAACGAAGACACTTAGAAAGTAATGATAGAAGTTACGTTATTTAAGTATGATACCGTTTGCTGGCATTGGATTTTTGGATCTGATTGGATTATTGGATTAGACAGAGGTACCTATTAGAGACACATATTTACAAGATCACAGAAAAGCAGTATGACCCTAGGGCAGGCGTCGGCAACCTTTGAGTCGGAAGAGTCAAAAATTACAATTTACAAAATTTCTAAATAGCCACAATTTGTTTTCTTGCGATCAAGAAGAACCAGAGATTTTAATATTTTTTTATGGGAATGTGACCTTTTACTGATGGACCGCTTAAAATATTTTGTACTATTATTTTTACGCCTTATAAAATTAAATATACACGAAGACGAGTATTTGAGTTAATAATCTATCCGTACGTATGGTATCGTATCTAACACCATGCCATAGGAGAGTCGTAATCTTGAGGCTTCGCAGCACTCACGTCCACGCACTGGGACGAACCAAATAAAGCAGGACGTCCCCCTAAAATAATAACCGAACTAGCGGCCACATGTCGACGTAATACCAACCAGCACACGCTCGTAAAAAATAAGGGAAGGACCCCGCCAAATACTCTCTATTACATTCCGGTGTATGCCGGGAAAATTGGAAACACATTTGTTCCGAAGAGAATCGGACTGCGTATGGTGGTGTATGTTATGGTCAGGCGTTTAGATATCGCTTTGTGGATACAACGCACGCTAGTAAGATTACACGCGTGCGGAACCCTAACATTTGGTATCCTTTTATGAATAACGTATTCAAACATATCATTCTTGTGTTAGCCTCGCTCAGACAGCGTTTGATATTAAAACGGTTGTATCCGAATATCGTTTTGTTTTACACACGAATGCGGATAGTGAGGGTTCTTTCTTTGAGCTTTTGCTGGAGAATATTTATTTATTAAAGTCGTCTATCATAGTAACCTATAGTAGTAGTTCTAACCTAGTAGTTTCTTTAAAAAAATATGTTTGCCTTTTTTTTATTGCGAATATTATTGGTTTTGCGGTCTCAAAAGGCTAACTTTACTCGTCAAATTGTCATCAAATTAAACAACTTTCATAATGGGACGGGTGTTTTAAATAATAATAATGGTTGTTGATGAATTCTATAGGACGCAATCGGTATAATGACATCTGCAAAGCGAGATACATACATATCCATTTGTGTTAGAGTGAGTGGGATGCATTGATTATGTGTTGTATTGGTTAGCGTATAATATTTTTGACTCTGTCACAAATGATTGGTTATTTACAAACAATATAAGGTATTAATAACGTCAATAATTTCGAATATGTGCTGTAGATGTCTCTCGATGGAGACATTTGGCTTTAGTCACTCCCTGTATACTGTATTTACTAAGAGATTGTAATTAACATTACAAAATACTTATATACAACCTTGCCAGTGAAGTGGGATACTCGCAATATCCTCGATTTTTATTTCAGTCATATTCATATAAAGGAATAATTATTAGGGTATTGTGAGAGTGGCCACTTCAAAAATAATCCCGGGACAGCACTCGTATACATATTATTGGTTGTCAATCGAGGGTGGAACGAACAACGGCACGATCGTGTAGTCCGACGGTAAAACTCCCCACTGAATACCAACAATTGTTCTGGTTTAAAAACAGACTACCGAAAAATGGTTCTATCAATTCGAGCACAAGAATAATTGGTCGCGCTGTAGGTATTGTTAGGGACCAAATGGAGAGTAATTTCAAAACAGTACTACTTAATACTAATATAACCATAGTGTTGTTTTTAGGGAGACAGTCTCATCATTGGATGATAGCCCTAATTCTGACTCTACGGGGGCGATGCGAACTTTGAAAGCCCGCCCGCGGCTCTCCCGTCTTTGAGCCCGACTCAACTGCGTCTAATTTTGCTCACTAGGTCACCTTTGCTGTAGCAGTCTTTTTAATTTCCACAGAAATAAAGGGTGTAGAGTCATTGTTAACAAACACTCTTATTTACATACATATATTTCTCGGACTATCAAATTCTTGAAATAAATTTTACATAACTCTACATGTTATTACAGGAATTGCTTCTAGCCTAAGGCATGGGGTGTTTTTTTTGGGGGAGACGGGGCAAGACTTTCTTCTCTTATAAGGTAGTTAGTAACCCACAATTACATTAAGTAACGACAAATATTCTACTAGCAAACGGGAAATGCTTCCACAGGCACCTCAGCATTATACAATTCCGGGATCGTTCCGCCGAAACTCATAGCCGCCGGGCTTATTTAGCGAAATTCAAACATCCGGAAAACGGCAAACACGGCGAAACAAACGAACGCACACAATTATCAACGAAATTAAATACCTAAAGCGTCTAGTGGAGGACAATAAAGAATAACGAGGTTCGGTAAACAAGAGCCGCCTCTTGAACCGAGGCGTCGTGTTTCAATGTTTTCCGAGCCGCGTTGTCATTATTGAGTAGTATCAAATGTATTTACAGACTACATTTTCCTTCAGGACTACTGCTAAAATATATTCCTTTAGTAAACAAATGGAATAGGTAGATTGTTATTGAGAAGACGACTTTCAGGAACTATAAAATCCTATCGAATTGTCTTATGATTTTCATAAGAAATTGTAGTTCAATATTGTACCTCATGTAAATGAATACAGTAGCGAAAATTAAATGTATGGATTGAAATTCGTGAACTGATGTGGCCAAAGTGATGGTATCAACTGAGATGGGAAGTGTTCCCAGTTTAGTAAAAGGCTCCCATCCTTATTAAATGTGTACAAAGTACCAGTGAAATGTTTTTTTATTATTTATTTAAGAAAATGTATGCCAGTGATTAAATATACCCACTGTTTTTACATGGGGAAATGCGTTACGCATTCCCTCTCGCCCGATGGGACGAGAGGGGTATGTGGGACTCCCCAGCACGCTGGTATACCCACTAAAACCCCATGGTGTGTCTTACGGTCACGCTGCCAAGGACGCGGGAACGCGGTCACACAATCTTCCGCGAGATTAAGTATAACACTTAAAACAAATTCCTTAATACCTAACACACACGTCTGAAATTTTCAATAAAAAATCCTCCGGCTAACCCACTCCGGAGATGGATATACGGTTAGCTGATAAATGGCCGCGCGCTTGGTCCTTTCATTGGTAATTCAAACACGGGTGGCACTACGATTTATGTACAAATGCGTCCAGTCAAGTCGGCCATATTTATTTTTCCGTGTCCTAATGCCACTCGTGAAATATTCATGCGCTGACCGCGCCATCTGTCTTGCCGATGTCTCTAACAATAATACGGTGTAATACCTCATGTGTGCTTTGGAACGGTGCGGATAGATATTTGTTATCTCGTGTGGACTGGATTGCCTGTAGTGTTTAGGCCGGTATCTTATGTTATATCGTGTGGACTGGATTGCCTGTAGTATTCAGGCCGGTATCTTATGTTATCTCGTGTGGACTGGATTGCCTGTAGTGTTTAGGCCGGTATCTTATGTTATCTCGTGTGGAGTGGATTGCCTGTAGTGTTTAGGCCGGTATCTTATGTTATCTCGTGTGTACTGGATTGCCTGTAGTATTTAGGCCGGTATCTTATGTAGAACCCACCTATTCGGAGATTAGATACATTTGGGGAGGTTGTAATCTAGTTGGCATAAGTGCCAAATAGATCAGCACGAGGCTTGTTTGTCCGAATTATGGCATAATAGGTAGCTAGGGAAAAACCATGAGCGTGACTTCAAATGAATTGTGAAAACTAGGTCTTTATAGTTGGTTTTCGTAGCTACTTAGTTAACCTGAAGACGTGAATACAAACCGGCGCAAGAATAGTGTTCATGTAGGTACCAAACAACAGGTATACACAATCACTAATGGAATTGAATTCCATCCACTCGTACGTCAAATGCATCTTCAAACGATATCGTAGAGAAAATAAATGGAAAAGTGAGGCGAATAAAACTTATTGATGTGACAATTTCACTTCTAGTTACGTAGCTTTAGAGGGTGTCTTTGTTCGTGATGGAAGACCTTTTATTTGGTAAATTGATAGAACTATTACTTAGCTGAGTCTACATTTATCTTATTGCGAATTTAACAGAGATTTGCAGTTGAGAGCAATACCAGGCATCTATCACTCGTCGATCCTACTGCGATAAATACCTACAGCGCGCTTGATAGAGATAGAGTTACGCGATAAAAAGAGCAATAATAATTTGTATTACGCATAAATTCAGCAGTGTGCGGGTTAAAGTCTACTTTATTATTTTGTAGCAAGAGTCGCAGATCATTTAAATGTCTCTGTGGAGTGAAATATTTGTTCATAAGAACAATTAGATAATCTGAGGCAGCAGGTACACAATTTGAGAAGCTAAGTATGCTTCAATAAAATTACAAATGCAATATAATTAACCTTACTTTTTTTGTAATAAGATTTCAGAATACTTTTCTGCAGTACTATATAAGATTAAAATTGGGTTAATAATCAGCATTCGTGCGAGACACAAATCGAATTAAAAATCAAGGGTCCGCAAAACTTACGGAGGAGCCCAATTCATTCAGAATACCAATTTCATTTCAAACACGGACCTCATTCTGCGAAATTTGGTTGCGGAACGACTGAGACAACAAAGAGAATTAGACCGCGAAGAAAAATAAATGCGGTGAAACAACAGAGCATACAAAATTAGAGAGCGGTGGAGGAAGCGCGACGCGGTGTCGGGCGCCAAGACACAGGATACTGGCGATGCAGGGAATAAACAAAACTTAAACTCAAGCAACAAAAAAAGTCGACTAATATACAAATTATTTCGGCAAAGATTGGCACGTGATAGAGACCCAGCAGTAGGCAGTGACAGACTTTGAGGGTTGATGATGATGAGACTATTAAGAAAATTCACGTCATCAGCACTTATCGTTCCATTTTTATGATATAAAATATTGTTAATTGTGTTTAGATATTGGTTCAAGTTGTTACGTCTGCAAGATACACACATCGTCATGTACCAAAAGGCTTGACCTATAACTAGATGGTTTTTACTTCTTATCATTCAAGCGGAGCATGAAATAGTAATGTTATCGCCCTTCTCCTGTGACTCAAGCTCTATGAGATTTGCTGTGTTTGATGGAGCGATGTTTAGGTTATAGTAGTACACCATTTTTAACGTAGATTACCAGAAGCGGAGGTAAGTAAACCGGAAGAATTGTTCTTGAAATTAAAGGTCTAAAATAACAACAAATTGAAATCAGTTGGGTATGCAGGAGCTTCTTATATTATCGAAAGGTTAACAAAAAATAATGATGTCATCGTCATTCTTATTTATAAAGCCTGTAGTGTAAACGGGACGGAAGATCCCTACGTTATCGTGACGCTACATCAAGCGACTGTCATTGAGCCACAGATCGCGACTCCATCTTCTCAATTGCCTGCATTCGCTTCTGTGTCCAGTACAATGTTTACTTAGATATTTCAAATATTATTTAAGCCATCTTCTCCCCTTAGACCTATCGACCATAACATTTCTACCAATCACATTCTCACATAAAACAACTTCATTTATAAGCAAGTAATATTTCGATACAATTGTTAGAAATTCTTCGTAGAGAAAATTGTATATAGTACAATAAATTCCGGGGCATTATAAAATTGGCTCAACAATCCGGGTTTAATGTTTCGGAAACTATTCTTAGTGGACAGCCATGGCTACAACGTGCTTTAGGGGCGACTCTCAATGAAAATTACGTAGAGGTGGCAACAAATGTTGTCTCTTGAATCCTAGATGTTGCCCACATTCCCGGATAAACATAATGAAGGATACGCTTGGTAGGTGTGATACCAATGATTTGAGTTTGGAGATAAATAACTATAAGTATGCATTTATAGTACGTATCTACGAGAATTATAAATAAATATACTTTCACTAACCTACTGGTTAAAAATATAAATGAAGACACGATATAAACTGAAAATATATATTCCAGCAGATATCTGTTTTAATGGGCGTGGACCCTTAGTTTCGCTGTGCACGCAGAATACGAAGCAACTTTGTCTACTCCACAGAATATGTTCGAAGAATGTTTGTCTTGAGACGGTCTAGATATTCTTGATTCTAAGCTTTAGCACTGACTTGGTGCACTGCACTTGCTGTGAATGTAGGGGAATATAGAAAAGTAGTAAGTTGGATTTGAGAGCTGCAGTGCAACTGAATGCGGCGATGAAAATGTAGTACATTTGAAAGTGTCGTTGCTTGGTCGCGGGTTGCCGCTGGCGTCTCACGACTAGTTTTATTGCTCTTAAGGTTTTTATTATGACATTTTCAAATTTCGAAACGATTTTGAATATTTCACACCCACAGAAGGTTCCTTTAAAATGTTGTTATACCAAAGATTTTGTACATTATATAGACAAAAACATCTAGGTATATTATATAAGAGCTTATCTAATTTTACAAAATATCGTGGATTACTTATAAAATTGATATGACAGCCTAAAATCATAAGTCGAAAAGTCAATCATAGCGAAAATCGTTAGAAAAAGGGCCGATTCCTTTTCATTCTAAGCAAATTGATACAAATAACTTGCAAAATATTCCCGTTTGACAAAATGGTTGGACGTAAAAGAATACGCTCCGACGTCCCCGGTGATCGACGACAATAATACTCCGGAAGGTGGTCCCTCGCTCATTATTTATGTTCGCACTTCGACGCCCTCGCCGATGAGTATTTTTCATGCAAATATTAGAGCGGTAGAGGGCGCGGGACGAGCTATCGGCGAGCGATTGAGCGGCGCTATTATATAGGTCACTGTCCTTTACGTTTCAAACCGAGCGTGAAACGTGCGCTCGGATTACCTGCATGGATCGTTCGCGTCAATTCATAAAATAAAAGAAAGAATTTAATGCAATAAATCGTAGTATTCGTCATTGAATTGCAAGCATTCTCATTATCAATAATAATTGCAAGCATTCTCATTGTCAATAATAATTATGACTTGCTGTACGGTGAATGCAAACATCGTGAGTAAGTCAGCTCGTCTGGTAAAGACTTGTAGAGTTTGCTCGCACTGGGCCAGCTAGGTAGATTATGGCCTAAGTCCCATTCGTATATAATGGCTTTAAGCCTTTTTTTCGCCTCCCTTTCATTGGGACTAAATATACCATCGGTGAATAAGGGGGGGGGGGGGGGGCACTGCAGTACATCTCTGCTACCATGTATTAATTATGAGAAGGATAATTTGGAATTACTTAACAAATAATTGGAGTTTGTTTGGGACCAACTTCACACTCGTTAAATATCTGATTTAGTTAGATAAGGTAGATTTCAAGATTAGATTTTTTTTTTCTGTTTAGTTTTTTGAAGACGGTTTTGTCTTTTAAATATTATTATCTATCACTTTATGTTAATTTATATTAACCCATAAACACCCGTCTATTTGAATAAAGATAGGTATTTATTAAAACAAAGATCCGCGCAATTGTTCAGTCAATTAATAAACGATTAACAGCATAATGGGAATATCAAACTGAACGAACAACCCATTCTCCCGGATTATTAGGGTGGAGTATCCTATCATCGAAAGTGTCTTACATTTTCATTAAATACACTTAGGATACTGCGTGTAGTACATTGCCGACGGAATACGCCCGTTTCTTTGCAAGTCGCGTATCCACTTAAGGTAAGCGAGCCAATAGTCGACCGTTTCCATTATATCCATTAAAGTAGTGGCCGCCGCCGGCGATTTGTTTCAGCTGTTGCACGCTCTCGGGAACGTTTTAAAGCGCATTTTTCTCTATTCTATAATTTTTGTGTTATTTCTGTGTTGAGTGCAATGCGAGAGGTGTGCTGTTATATAAAAGTTAATGTGAAATATAATTTTTGTGGAAAACTACTTGGCACTTACAATGTGTTGCGAAATGGAAGTGCATTTTTTTTTTTTTTAATGTTATAGTTTAGTTGTAGTGCAGGTACACAAGTATGAGCGCAAAAGTATGAGTTATACTTGTGAAACAAACTAAAAAACATTTATTCAGCAGGAGGTAATCAAGTTTCATCAATTGAATATATGCGGATGAATATTCAAAAAGATGTCCGCCCAGACAATTCGCTGTTTTATTTAGTATGCAGCCGTATATAATACATATGCCGACCAGATTAACCTAATGAGTTAAGATTTGAAACGCTATTTCGATGTAAATGTAAAATAAAATATAATTTTGATATAAGCACTCTTTTGTAAATAAAACTTATTTTACTGATTTTATCGCGTTTATTTTATGTTTTTACGATCCCGACGTTTCAGCTGCTTTACAGCACGGGAGGACTCAGGTGGTTGACGTTTTTGTGTCTTAGTTTGAATTAGGTACCTCCATATTTAGTTGTTGTTTGCGGTCCAATCTACGCAGAATATGCCCACAGTCATGTTGGGAACGTAAAAACATAAAATAAACTTGATAAAATTCGTTTTCTTTCAAAGACATACTCGTTTAGTAGACAGTAGGTTAAATGATCGCACAAAAGGCAATGGTCAACAATTGTTAATTGTCACCGAAGCGATCGTACGACCACAATTTATGACAATGTGCTACTCTCACATTTTTTCCGTACAGTCCGCTCGTTCGCTGCAGTATAGAGCCCCCCTCGTCGCGAGGGGGACACAGACCATTGCCCAGTTTACTCGGAAATGAGTCTCGTGCTCCATAATTATCTGGAACCGCATGATAGCTCTCCGTTAATTAACGACCTTTAAACATTCTGGATGGCAGTATTTTTTTATACGACTATATAATACGGTGAAAATATAACGAGAATCATATTTTTTTCGTCACAAAACCGTCTATAAGTAGGTACAGCATAGGTTTTATGGTGATAGTAGTGGATAACCAATATTATTCTGATGGGACTTCCTCTGTAACAATTTGCGTATTGCACTGCACGGGAAAGCGATGCATTTTAGCTGTAAGGGTCCGTTTGGAGGTTACGACTAAATCATCGCTTCCCCTGTCCCACTTCCCACTAATGCCATGGAGCTACACCTCGACGTGCTCCTTGTATAGCGTGCGTAGCGTAGAGCTACGTGAGCTACATAGCCGAGTAAGCCACGCGTATTATAATGACGTCACCGATCAGCGCACCGTAGCGTGCGTAGCGTGTTCGTGGACTGCAGTGGACTTTCCACATACATTTTCATACAAAGCCAAGCTAAGTCAACACGTAGCCTCCCTTTGCACAGCAATGGAATAGCGCCTTCATTGACGTTAACATAAGCATCTTTATTTATTCCAAGCCGCTGTCCTCGTAGATACAGCGTCATATAGCTAACAACTAAATTATTAGTGGCATGGTGTTATGCGAGGTATTCAGTTTTGGAAGCGTAAATCTGCCCTTTGGGCCCAATTTGCATAATAAATTATTCGTTATCGTATCAGGATAAAGTAATCTTAGGCTTGTACATTTTGTTGAACAGCTTTGGTGAAACTAATAAATACTGGCGTAGATTAATTTTATATATGCCCGCTAATGGAAATTAAAGCCGAATTTTTAATTATTATAAGCGTTCCACTTGTTCTTTATCAACCTACTTACTGTTTGTAGGTTGATTTCTAGCACTGGATTATTTTTACAATTATGTTGATCACATCTTGAGAAATGGCATCATTGCTTCAATTGAAAATACGCTCTCAGGCTGCTGAAGTGAAAATCCGATTAATTTAAATCGACATATTTGTCTCTTGTTGACAACAAAAGAGAGTTTCCATTGCAATGCAGGGGATAAAGCACAAACAAAGCTAACGTAAATCGTTCAACGCCTTAAATAGCAATACAAGGGGCCTCTTTCAGATGGTAATTTGATTGTACCCTGTTTGCAGCTTCAAAAGAGTGAAATATTCTTTTCAGGGCCCCGGAAGCAGCGCGGGAATTATTAATGGCCAACGAAACTTTGCTAAAGTTTGCATCGACATGTAAGGCAAAGAAGTAAGGCGATACAGATCTTTTTGTGCCTTTAGGTTTGAAGGTATTAGAATACTCAAAGCAGGGCTCAATAGCCAATGCACTATGGTCTCGAGATCAGCACGTCTAGTAATAAAGCCTCTTTGTTGGAAGCTGTATGTCACTTTAAAATCATAATTTTGGTTACCTATTGATTTCTTATATTTACGCGAGTACTACACATTGAAATAATAGTTTTATTTTTGCGGATTTTATCGCGTTTATTTTATGTTTTTACGTCGAAACGTCGGGAACGTAAAAACATAAAATAAACGCCATAAAATGCAAAAAAAAATGTTTTATTTCAATACTACAAGCCTGTTGTTGATCATATAGTTTGGACTGCTAAGGATGCAGATACTCTGTTCTGGTTTTGTTGAACATTTACATGTCATATATTGTTTGTGAGATTGGTGTCCTCACAGCACCACTATTCAAGATTGCCTACATTATTAGGTATCTATCGTCGGCGAGCCCCCGAGAGAATCTGCGAGATAATTCCACGAGCGAACTTCTATTATTTAGACCACAGCATTTCGGGTCGAATGTACAAAGTTCGTCACAAGACGTAGTGACGTGAAAACGTGGGTGTGCGAGATGCGAAAATTCGCGGTTTACTCGCGCGATGTACTTTTTATGAGCAACAATAAATTTCAGCTCATCGGTTGTCGGAAGGCCTCACCCGAAACATTTTTACGAGGAAAATTTACAGAACGCGCCCTATTTAATATACGGAACATATTTAAAGATAAATCGAGCCTGACCTAGTTAATTTGTAAAGCGTTGGTAAATTCCCAAATGTTTTTCCCATTTACATTTCGATTTTTTTTCCTCGTAAGTACTTATAGAATCAGTTTTATGATACATCGTATGATTTTCAATATTTGTTGTAAATTTAGTAGGTATGCATGGTTATTTATATATTCCTAACAGCTGAGCGACAAGCTTAAAACTCCTAAAGACTCCACTATGTGATAATCGTTAAGCTTCAAAATAAAAACAAGTTATTTCAATGGGTTCGTTATTCAGCATACAAATTCAAAAGTGAATTTACAGCTGTATACAGTGTGTATTAATTGAGTTTGAAAGTGAAAACTGTTTGAGAACGAGGGGAAAACACGAGTGGCTGGGGACGACGAATATATGATAATCTCAAGGTTAGTACCTTAGATTGAATTAAAACTAATTTTGCGGATTTCATCGCGTTTATTTTATGTTTTTACGTTCACGACGATTCGGCTGCTTTAAAGCAACCATGGTCCTTCAGTCACCATGGTTGCGTAAAAACATAAAATAAAAGCGATAAAATCTGCAAAATTAGTTTTATTTCAATGTGTAGTATTCGCGTAAATATGAGAAATTCATATGTTTGTGCCTAAGCCCTTAGTCTACGCATAATATAAATTTCTCGCGTTTATTTGGTTGATTTAAACCTAATAATTAAGTGGTGCTACAAATAATCGTATTAACTCTATTTGCCTAGCTATAACAAAAAAAATTGTATAATAATGTATTTTTTTTAAAACCAAAGTCCAGAACGCATCATCCGTCATGTAACAAGATAAACTAAACACATCGTGCTCTTTGCGCGAACTAGATGACTATGGTGAACTTGTGAAGAGACGACAAGACATAACTAAACTGTTTACCATAAGCATGCCCAAGGGATTTAAAAAAAAGAAAAAGACCCATATCACATTAGTAAACGCTATTTGTTTCTTTTTTTTTTTATACAAAAAATTCAAATAGGCCAAAGCTGTACGTTGTATGCATTGTTCACCTTACATGCGGAAGAGGAAGGTCGATATGGGTACATAGCCGAAGTTGAACCGAATTTCACCGTCCCGGGCGGACCTTGCATCCGGTGTGCTAACAGAAATGTGATGCTCTCATTAGCTCTTACTTTTTCTACGATGCATGGTTTTTGGAACGAAGTTCCTTATCGCGCGTTGCGAAAGGGGGCTAGACGGAAAAAATTAAGACGAAAAGTTGTAACGACACTTTTTTGTAAGCCGTGCGGCGTGCGCATGTTTCTCTGTATGTGTCTTATAGAAAGCAAGCCAGATATTTTCGTTTCGTCTATCTATTTCGCATTGAACAGTGTGGTGTCGCGACGATTATTTTTGTTCAGTGTATACAGGTTTTTTGTACTTAATAAATAATAAAAAATAGTAAAGGAACTTCGTTCCATCCGGGTGTCCCTTGACACCTCTCAAGTTTTTTTTTCTTAAATATTTTTGTTTGTTATTTAGTGTTACTTTTATAGCTCCTGTAACCAATACGATTGTTTGGCGACTAACTTATTAGTATAGGCCAAGCTAATTAATCTAACAAGGAAGGTCTCATTATCGCAAAATAATTATATTAAAATTTCCAAACTTCAATGAAGTTCATTCAGTCAGGTACTTACGAACAAAAGTAAATTAGTAGTGAATTTATTAAGCCTGTTTGGATTTTGGCCCCAAGTTTGCTTAATTAAATATTTAAACTAGAAATTCACGGGACTGCTTATTCTGAAAGCGTTAAGACGTGAATTTTGCTACGGAGGCGAGCGAAGCAAGGAATTCTGAGACAGTGTTATAATATCATTATTAGTCAACATTTCTTGTGGTTTCACTAGCGTCGATCTAAGCTTGGCTTCGACTTATTTGTCTATTCACCTAATATTTTTAGACAAAACAGACTTAGAAACGTAATATATGCATGAGTGGATCATATTATTACATGGCAATTATTCATCTAGTAAAATGATAATTTATAATATTAATGATAAGCATCGTGTGGGCGCGAGATCGAATTATATTTTTTGAAATGTGATCGTTTTTTGTTCGGGTTTCGGGGCTCGTCCCCAGTCCACTGTATTGTATGTACCCCTAGTACAAGGGTCGTTAATCCGTTAGAGAACATATGCTAGGTCTGCCCAGTATCTATGTTTATTTACTACACGTATTATTGTCCATGTTAAGCTACTATCGGACCGCGTTACTTATCCTCCTTTCAAGCGAAATATAATCTTTCTAATAGTCTTTTATTATCTTAAGATCTAAAAAATCTAAAAATCGTGAGATAATAGCACCCCCGATTTCTATATTCCCCTGGTCGCATGTAAGTAGGTTGGTAGCTGAGTCCGGGCACCTGGGAGCGTCAGACAGAGTGAGTTAGTCATTTATCTCACTCCCGTTCACCTCGACGTATTCTGTCAGACTTTCCCCAAAACACTTTGAACATGTTTGTTGTATTAACTTGGTTATTATGTTCTCTGAAGAGGTAAGTATCATCTTTTGTTGAAACCACTGTTTAGTAAAATTATTGTGTAGTCTATACCTATATTATTTATTAGGTTCGGCCTTCGGCTTCCCCCGCAGTACCCTCGAGGAAATATACAGCCAATAGCACTCGGCGGTAATGTAGCTTCCTATTAGTGAAATATTTTTTATAGTATTTTAGTATAGATGTCGGTAACTACCACGACTCATGAATTTAATGTACTTAGGTTATCATGTGACTATTAACTATTCTCTAAATCGTTTGGAGTGGAGGCTTCATATTTATCATATGGAAAACATTGTTCTCACATACCTATAACAATGTACTGCTCAAATTGTAAAAGATCTTTTAAAAAAAAGAGCAACCATGGAGTTTCTTGCCCGTTCTTCTCCATAGGAACGGCATTCCGAACGGGTGGTAAAGTAGTAGCTTAGCATTTTGTAACTTTTGACGATTAATAAGTACTGTACTTAATGGTTTACATGAATAAAAAATATTCTGATTCTGATTCTGAAACTGAACAGTAAACTTTAATAATTAATGCCGCGAAATGAAAAATATATATTCTTTTTATCCACAAGGTAAACCAATCTTGTTTCCTCGTAGCAAATATATCTTAAGTAACTTATCGATAACGCCAAAATAGAGGTACAGAAGACGTTTCACTTATTAGTATGGACATGAATATAACTCTGTTCAAGCTCTGCCGTGACTCTTATTAATCTTAAACGAATATAAATGGACCGTTCCTAGTCTCCAATTGAAATTCAAAGAGCTACGAAATATTATACAGATTGAAGTATGAATTATAATTAACTCGTTGGAATATAAATCGGAGGAGCTAAAAGTATTTCTTTATAATGAGTTGTCAGAGACAGAATAGCTTGTTTTCCTGTTGACAACTGAAAAATTAATTTAAAAAAGTTATTATGAAGCAATCGGTCCTAGTGTTGAAACTTCTGTTAGGGAAGTCTTATTTTTTTATAAATCATTGTTAAAAATATTGTTAAAAATATTATTCCTACTTTTTCTACGGAACTTCATCTTATAATATCACTAGCTGCGCCCCGCGGTATTATCCGCTATTAAAAAGTACCCACGGGAACCATACATTTTACCGGGATAAAAAGTAGCCTATGTGCTATTCCAGACTAATCTCTGTGTCAAATTTCATCCAGATCCGTTCAGCCGTTCTGGCGTAATTGAGTAACAAACATCCATCCATCTAAACATTCACATTTATAATATTAGTGGGATGGGATAATGTTTACTACAGTGGTGTGCTAGTTTCGATGTGTGGACTAATATCTAACCCAAGCTATCTAAATATATAAAACAAAGTCGTGTTAGTTACACCATTTATAACTCAAGAACGGGTGGGCCGATTTTTTATGATCTTTAATTTTGGTTTATTTGTCTCCGCCCCGAAAAGCAGAATAACCATAAAACGTGGGAATCATTCACTAAACAAATAATTATACAGATAATTAATTTTCTATTTATTTATATTTTTGATTCTGAGGCGGTTTCGTAGTGCGCTGGGACAGCTAGTTTGTTAGTTGGTATGCAGAGGATTTATTTGTACCTATTATCGCTTGAGCTAGCAATTGCTCTATGCGAATAATTTGTTTATTCATGGTGATGCTCTTAGCATCATAATCAATAGGATTATAAATACGACAAATAGTGCAAATAATATGTCTAAAGTGCTACACTAGAAAACTATGAGAATATACTCTCTGGAGGCGCGCCACAAGCGAGTGTTTGCCAACTTCGGGACTCTACGAGTCTCTACACTAATTTGTCAACCCTCATTAAGTTATCTTCCTCGCCTCGCACTTACCACTATTTCCACTTCGTTCCACATTTTGTTCGCGGAAAGGTTTTCCGTGTTCGTCTCTTATGATTTATGGCTATTATGTGAACACAGTATAGTGGATATAATAAAACAAGTTCCCGAGCGGTTTCTGTTGCGCTCGTTGCATTAGATGATTTTAACGACTTCCAGCCGTTTACAGAACGTATTGTAACAGTTAAGTGGAATGAGTAACCATTGTCAACAATTTAGGTGAAGAGTTTCCGCAGTTTGCTAAGTAGAAGTTAGTTCCTGTGTGATACCTCTGCCGACAAAATTCGTGAGGAAATATGCAAGTAATTCAAAAGACGTCTAAAGTTCAATTACCTGCACTTAGCCAGTGTGGTGGGCTATAGCCTGAGTCTGTCAAGGGGGAGTGTGCACCCCAGTGCAATGGCAACATGCTTACTCCCTTTTTTACTTCGGTAAATAGGCATGCCCATCATCCGTACGTGGGATTCTAGGTAAGCGGGTATACCCACTAAACCCCATGGTGTGTCTCACAGTCGCGGTGCCGAGGACGCGGGAACGCGGTGACGCAGTCTTCCGCGAGCCTCGGCGCAATATGCTTGCCCCCTAGTATATTAGTATTGAATCCGCGAGATGTGGGCACACTGCATAGTACACCTCTGCCTATCCCTTACGGAGCTACTGGAATGATAGTGAGACAATAGGAATCTCATGTATGCGGCGATGGCATTACCAGCTGTAACAGTTCTTATAGGTATCAAATTTAGTGAAAAATACCTAATCATATATATAATTTTTAATCGTCATGTAAATTAAAATAAATCAGGTTGTACATAGTTTTTTTTATAAAAAAAGTGCTTTGTAATGCCATTTTAAATATCTATAAATTTGGCGTCATAACCTCATACTTTATCTGCACTTATAACTTCTGTACTCAACAAACCTGATTTAGAAGCACATTTTATTCGCAGAAAGGCTTTCCATGTTCGTACGTTATGATTTAGTTGCAGACTTATATAGCTCAGACCGGTGGGTACCTAATGGACGGCTGCGTACCAAACATAAAGCTTGCAACTATGTATAGCACTGGTATTTATTTATTAACAAGCTATTGGTATATCGCAATCCTAATGGATATCCATGACGAATATCATGACGAAAGCTCACCTATTATCCGTAGTTACGCGATTACGTAGTTATCCATTACTGCATGATCATACAAGAAATTTGAGGGGTCATAGTGTGAAACGGCAATGTATTTGACGACAGTCAATCGAAACTCAATATTCTGATTTTTCAGTGGTGCCATATTTTAACGTGTTTAATGTATGACGTGCTAAAGTCATTGAGTTGGAATGTAATTGTTAATAGCCTGTTAACAATTACCTGTTAACAGCAGGTAACGAACAGCGCTAAATAATTAATAGGTATGTTACTTAAGAATGTGTGAAGTACGTGCGAAGTATGCCAATCGAGCTATACCAGCAAGCTTGGTGGACGTGGACTATGGCTAGAAAACATCTCGCATTGTGGGGAGGCATGTGCCCAGCAGTGACTAAATATTATTAAGAGAAAACGCGATCGGTTAGACATTTGAAGAACAGTTTTAACTAAAGTCTGTTCCTGTCACGCTCCCTCGAACCTCTCCGAATGGAGCGCTAGAAAGACAAACGCAGCTCGGACTACTCTACCTGTGCAAAATAGACGAAATCATAATTTTGTATTGCCCTGTTTCTTCCTCCAAAACTGGACAGATTTTAATATTTTCTTAATATATATTTAATTCATTAAATTTATTTGTGGGCGTCGGAAAACAGCGAAATAACTGAGTAGTTTTAATACGCTTTACTATCATTATAAAATAGGAAGTTTTTACGATAATTAATTTATTTAAAATACAAAACAGTTGTTATGGTATGAAAATAATGTTATATATAATATATATTCATTATCTCGAGATAATAAATAGTTATTATTTCGGGATAAAACAATAGAATACGTTTTAGTATAGTTACGTTTTGTAGTATAAGCACACCCAATAATCAAAGGTAAAGTGTAAATGAGTATTCACACTGCACAAATTATGAGTCACTAAACTAAAACGCTACCATTTTGGTTTGCAAGTGTAAACTGCTCACCTGTCGACACATCCCTAGTTAGAAAACGTCTTAATGAGTTCGGGAAACTAGCGGCTCTTGGCAAACAACACCTACCGCCGTTAATCTTCCCTCATAATGCCTACACATAGTTGCCGACACGACACTGTTCCGATCTGTTCCGTTCCACTGTTCCGATTCGTACCAAATTAAGTCCTCCGAATACGTACGATTATGCACGAAACTTGCCGACCATTGAAGTACTATGACAATTCGCTATCTGGGTACAAATTTAAGTTTGTTTGTTCTGTCTGCCTTTGTAACACTAATGAATCTGTTAATTACAATTTTGGTACGTAGTTGCAGGTAATATCGCTTAGTTGGTGCCAATGGAAATCTCTCTACGATGACTGCAGCGCAATCCGATTGGACTCCGTCAGCTCTCTCAAGTGCTCTCTCGTAGCAATCGTACTCAATGGTATATCTGCAGATGGACGGGACTTGAGCCTGCAATGTCGTTAAAAGTACCCATACCCAACCATAAAGATTGGTAGATAGTAAAAACTATTGACTTAGTTAGGATCCATTTACACAAAATCGTACGTTAATGTAAAGATCGTATCGTGTCGCCTAAAGCGGATTTAAAAGCCTCATGCACTCTACTTCGTAAAAACTTGGCAAGTTGCTCTAATTAAGGTTTCACTTAATAATTACGAATTAATTCATCAAGGGAGATGTTTTAATGATAATTCAAGAGTTGCGAAGGCAAAACACGGCTAAATACTTTGAAGTGGTAAAGTGGAAGATGATTTTCTTAGAAGTTTATAAATAGTCTTCTAAGTGGGTACAAGTTTGATCGTATAATTTTCGAGCTCATATTATTTGATTGAAATCAAAGTATTTCCTTATTCATACTTACGCCAATAAGTACATTTGAATACTCTGAATGTACCACGACCGGTTCCGAAGGTTTTGGTTTCACTATAAAAGCCGGCAAGAAACTCAAGTCCACTCGTGATTAGGCCATAGTCCACCAGGCTGGCCCACTGCGGGTTGGCGGACTTCACACGACTTTCGTGGTATTCTCTCAGCATGCAGGTTTCCTCACGATGTTTTCCTTCACGGTTTAGCAAGTGATATGGTTGAAATGAGATTCGCACATGAAATGCAGAAATCTCAGTGGTGCGAGCGGGGGTTTGGACCTGCGATCCTTGTTACCGATAAGCATGCTACCAACTTGGTTATCACTGCTGTGTTCATTGAATTTTAATTATAGTAACAAGAAAAAGTTTTAGATATGTGAACCAAAATAACACGAACAATTTTGCAACAAACCCGCTTTGTGCCGAGATAAAACATTAAAAGTCAAACTTTACGATATATACTCCATTATAAACCTCGAGGGCCAAAACTTGCAACAACACACCGCGCTCTAAATTCACTGAGAGTTGATTCCGACACCCGGTCTTATCGACCCCGTCCGATGTCGGGTGTGTTTATGATAATGTCCGCGAACATCGCGAACTGTCGGTCGGAATTACCGCGCGGAGGCGTTTACAGGCTATCCTCTTTTGGGGCCACGTTACCAAGAACTCGTGGGAGATATTGAGGTAGTGTGTATTGTATTTAGATTTTTATGTCACATAAATATTTGCCTTTATATAAATAGGAAACCGTATGTTATAAGGTGTTCCCAAACTGAGGTTATATTAAAATGATTTAATATAATTATACCGTTAAGCCTCGTCCTATTTGGCCAACGATAGCACGAGCACACCTTGCGATTTTGTCATACGATTAAAATTAGTACTGTGCTCGCGGGTTGACTCAAGCAAACCTCAATTAAATTCTCGTCGTGCGACGAAATCGCATCATTCGATCACACGATCGCCTGCCAATTAGGATGACACCTTAATAATAATCTTGTCTAATCGTGCAGTATTCGCGATCCAGTTGGAGAGTTAAGAAAAGATCATAGACCATACATAGACTATTTGTAAGTGCGTAGGTCCATACGAAATAAATTTTATTAATTTTGTCTTTAAATTTGTTGCCATTAATTTATTATTTGTGTTGGCCATGTCGAGACCGAAGACGAATGCATTTTAGTTTTGCAAACGAGGATGGTGGACTGAGTGATGGCCAAGCTGGATATGCTCGCTTAGGAAACGTGCGTGGCAGGTTGAAATCCCGACTCGTACCTTTGAAGTTTATAAACTTCATGCACGAGTCTCTCAACCAAGATTATACGTCTTGTTCGTGCCTCGGAGAGCACGTAAAACCGTTGGTTCTGTGCTTGATCTCTCTCCGGTCGTGTGGGATTGCCGTCCCATCGGACTATGATGGTGAAGGAAGAGAGAGAATACACCTGTGCCTGTACACACACTTGTGCGGTCAGGAGAAGTATATTTCAGGTGGTGACATTTCAATTGTTTAGTAATACTATAGATTAACAATCCATATGTGATCAATCCATATATGGATTGTAAAACTGTGCGTAATCCTAAAAATAATCACAGCACACTTAATAATGAGTTATCTATATACAAAATATAATAAGAATAGTATATCGGTGGCTAATGTTAGCCACACAAATTACATCATTTAAAAAAAAATAGACGTCCTATATCGTTCCCTGAACCTCGGCGACACGTTGCGAGGGCCAATCCTTTTACGCTTCCAGATAATGTGATTAAAGTAAATCAGCCAATTTCAATAAGTGCTGCGCCTCGGCACAGAATCTACATATTTTCTTCGGCACGCCATAAATCGTGGGAATGGCCGACGTATCTAGGCGGCCCTTGTTGGTTATAAACGATCGTCTTGGATTTTAAAGAGTTATCGCGGCGCTGTTGTTTACAAATGACGTCTAAATAGATAGACGGCGGCAGGTCGGCAATAATGTTTTAGTTTAGTTTGTGCAATTACAGAGTTCAGCCATAATAGTGATGATTATAACTTGTCATCAGCGCGACATTAAGTGAGCAACATAGTGATGGGGCATACCTTCATCGATATTTCGGTCGAGCGTTTGAATAGTTAGAGCTTAGTACGAGTTCCGATTATGTGATCAAATTTTTCTATAAGTACATATCAGCAACGCCTCCTCCAGTGGAAAAGTGTAGCTTTTTATTGTTGTACGGAAACGCTCAATCATTTGATTAGTGTTTGAATACGTTCATAGCCCATCATGTTAATATGCGCAATTTATAATTACCTCAAAACGTTAACATGGTTATACCCACCCACTAGCCACAGAAGCTTTAGCTTGAGCTTCCTCCTTCTATAGCCATTATGACACCATAGCTCGAGTAGGTATTTGTATTCAGCGCTTGCCGCACTTAACGAGCTTGCCTTCCATAAATTTAGCAAATCCCGCTGAATCTCACAAAGCGCCACGAATAACCGCCTCCACAGACAGGCGTCTCTTCACTCGCCTGGGATTGTGACTACAATTTGATGAATTGCTTCACTTTTCACTCCTTTTCCCGACGGAGACATTTACAAGTAAATATGCGCCTTCCCACAAACTTGCTAAGTCGAAATCACCTTGCATGTTTTGCCTTGTTGATCTTTGTTTGCGATCCAAAGACATTGTAACCCGACGGTTTTAAAAGTGTCACCTCAGTAACAGTGCTCGCACAAATTAAATGTGGTTGCGATGTTTTCAGAATCGTGCGGGTAGTTTCTTAATGTTAAAATGTTTTTGAAGCCCCAGAGCGGGGTGGGGGAAGAACTTTTGTAAAAATCTTTATCGCTTCACTATCTTCACCATTTTCCATTATCATTCCCGTATGAATGTTGGTACCCGAGTCATGGATGTTTAATATCCATATAAGTATTATGTACTGCGTTCGCCCTCAGTCCATTGTACGGTACCCATAATACAAGCGTTGCTTAGTGTGGGACCGCATAGTTTGTGTGTTTGTTTGGCTATAATATTATTATTTTATCTTTATCACGTACGTCATTAGCTTTATCCGTTCTAAATACCTTTATCGTGGTCTTGATAAAAAGTTGACACAAAGTTTGATGGCAACATTATTCGCTCGAGTGAATAGTACGATGTTTTGAATTTTAGAAACTGCATTTTATTTATTTCACAACAATTTTCACGATTTAAAGACAAATAGGTACCAAATACCTACAATACAGTAATTTTATCTTAAATATTAGAAATCGTGATATAATTTTATTACCTTTCTGTACATTGATGCAACGATTTACGAGCAGTTGTAATCTAATCTAATGGTATCCGAAATGAAAGTTTGAATCTATTAAAATAAGATATTTTTTTCCTGGTGGCATTTTCCCATTGAGTCAGGCTTATCGCGATTGTGCCAATGTCGACGTAGTGGTAAAGACACGATGGAGATTGCTTGCTCGGTTATAAGTATAACCGATCAAGCAATCTCCAGAAAAAAAACTAATATGTTAGACTTCTAACTTATTCCTTTTGTTTAGATTGGCCGGTTAGTGTAGTTGGTTAACAAAACTTGTCTCTTGAGTTTTGACTGACAGGTTCATCAGTATTTTTTTAGCTTATGTTAGTAAGATCATATTGTTCGAATTATCGCTCAGTGATGTTTTGGCTATCAATATTCTAACGTTATAATATTCTAACGTTTAAGTACCTAAGTACTAAGTAAAACCACTGAAAAACTACAACATTATATATGAAAAGCGGTCCGTTTCGATGTCGTAGTTAAATTATCTTTTGACAAGTCTTTAATGTCGAGATTATAGTTCCACATGAACCCTGAACTAACCTTTGAACTTTCATTTAAACAAAAGACTATGAAATGAGCTGTGAATAAAATTAATAAGGCAAGAAATATAATAGAATGGGTTAGTCGTGACCAACATTTAAATATTTCTCAATTTTATGTTAAATAATGTTTAATAGGTTTGAAATAAAGACTAACGGCTATATTACCATTGGTCTTCAAGACGAGAGGCTAGGATGAGGTTCCAAAATCCATTGAAATTATGTAGGATTATTCAAAATTCGCTTTGTCTTTGTCCCTGTCATGTGACTAGCCTTAATGTGTTTTAATTACGTAGGCCTAAAGCCTAACTATTGCTACATGATTTATACTGCTGAGACAGTATAGAAGAGAGTCCAACATTGAGTTAACCCTTGCTATAATCATTAATGGGACTAAAAACTATCCAAACGAATACTAAGAATCACACAAATTTCGACAATAAATCGTCACATCTTATAACACGCGCCATAGACAACCCTGAAATAGTACAAAGTATAATCTAGCTCCCGTTGGCGCCACTACGCGGCCATTAAAATCTTCCATCCACACAAAGCCTGCTCTCAAATATGTATTAAATACCCTTTGTGTCCATAAAAAAGGGTCGAACATTAACGAGTTTTGTCTCGTGACAACCGCGGCGGCGGCAGGCATGGCCCAGGGGAGGTGATTAAAAACTTGGCGAAGGTAGGTCGCTATGACCGTGCCCATTCTGTACGAGCACGTTATTGTACATTGATTTTTAATGACATGCTACTGAATAATTATCACGATGATAGTCTACGAGAGAGCGCAACAGATACGTTTCTTTTCGTACATAAAATACTGCTGAATGCCGACTGAATATATCAGCAATGGAGTGCTCTATGATCGCCGGTATATAACCAGGATTTTAAAAAAAATCGATAACATTTAATGTTAAGCCAAGTCAACTTGTTTATTTCCTATAGGCCTACGGGGCCATTCACAAATTGTAATTTAAAATTATTTTCTGAACTCCACAACCGGATCGGAACGCGACTTCAACTGACTATTGAACAGTTGTTTTATGCCCTACTGCTTATTATTAAGTTAAAAATATTTTTATACACATTTATATGAACACAAACACGTAGCGAAGTACGAAGATTTGCTATGATTCGGCTCCGCATGGGAAGGATTTCTATCTACAAAATGGAATGTAAACATTGAAACCGCAACCATGCACTTAAAGCTTTTTATGCGCCGCCACGATCTAAATAATTTTGCAGTATAGATTACATAAAAATGTCCTCGGCTCGAGTCCAAATATTCGTCATTTTTAGACAATATGTTGCTGAGATTCAAACTCGGGAGCGCCGGCGTAACGTGCTCTCCAAATCACGGGGGTCAGATGTTATACATAATTTGAACATCCGATCGAAGCACGTGCCGATCTATCGGGTGTTTAACCACCCCCCCCCCCATTCAGTTCATAACTAATTATAATAAAAATGCTCCCAGTTAATGCTCTATGCAGCGAGGGTTATTTACTACCCCCTAGAGTGGTAACAGATACGCGATACAGTATCCGTTATATAACTCAGCGGCTGTGAACGTTATCTCGTAATAAATAGCGTGGATGTTTTAATCTTAGCCGATAAGCTTTTATATAAGTAAATAGTTTGCACTTAATTTTTTTCAAAACCATTATACATTTTCAATTACTTTGTTTGAATGTTGTCATATTGAGATCACCTTTTTAAATCAGCTTCAGATCAGCGGGTTAATTTAGAACTACTCGATGAGTAAGCGAATCGATTTAATTATAAATGATCTCATGTCGTACCTACATATAATTCATAGAAAATCTCAATAACAGTAGAAAATACGGACTCGACTGATTCGACTCCTCGTGTTTTTTATTGTATTAATTAATAAACAAAATGGACGATACAAAACTTATCTTTAGAATAGGCAGATAGGATTGGAGGTGGACTATCTATTACTCCTCTAATACCTAAAACTAAACACACACTAATATTAAAAAACATCGTATAAACAAAGAAAATAATAAAATTTTCAATAAGAAATAGCTATTGGAAATGAGTCGTGTTTGATAAATCTGCTTTCACACGCAAATTTCTCGTTCCATTTAAACGCTGAACCCCAAAAACCGTGGAAAGATATGAGCTACAAATCCAGACCCGTGTCTGTGTAGCCGGCACATGTCTGCCAGATTTATACATACTGACGAAAAGAAAATGCCTTTCGCGACGAACGCTTTTATTGAAATTGGCCGTATTACCATAATAATATTAGAGGGATTGGCAGCTATCGGCGAAGTGTAAAATCTCAGTATACTACCCAATGTTCTCGCATCGGAATACCGTCATCTACATATATTTCTCTACCCATGCCATTATGGGGATTCAATTACCTAGTCTTTTATTTTTCGAGCTTCTTTATACTTATTGGGGTGGGTGCTGAATGGTAATGAATATCGCTAGCGTCTTCAGGGTGGAAACCCTCCCCGGGAACGGCATTAGGTCCATATAGGGATAAACTTTTTATTACACGGTTTTATTTAATTCGCTGGTTCGGTAGGGCCGAGGTCTAATCAATTTGTAGTGCGGATAAAGGCGACTGGCTGGGCTGTGGGATTCGGGTCGAATCATACGAGCTCTCCCGGCTGTGAGGTGTCCGAGATACGTTTTCGGCTGATTAGATGTTTCGGTGGAATGGTAAAGCTTTTGAGGGCCGTGCAACATAAGAAAAGTATATGCTTTTATGCCAGTCCAATATAGCTAGTGTATCTCATACATTTTAATTTATCTAATTGAATGTTATTTACTGTGTATATTTTTGTATGCTTTGAAAATATCGGGCACATATCAAATATCAGTACTTAAATATAAGTGAATATTTCATACTGCTAATATGTGACCGTAGTATAAACATGAGATTACTTCTCTTGAAATTATACAGGCGGATTATACTTATGTGTTTCATACTTATATACCTACTTACTTATCGTAAGTGTAAACATGCCTTCAGCCTCTATCAAACCAAATCAAAGACTCGACAGTATCTTACCAACTCGAAAATAAAAACGAGTCTATGATGTTAAAAATAATTGTCACTATATAAAAAAAATCACAGTACTTGCAACAATCCGTGTCACGTATATCACGTCGGAGGGCCGACCGTAACGTCACTCGCGCACCAACCCTCCATTACTCATAACCAACCGAAAAGGATCCCGGAAGAGAGAAAGAATAAACACAACTTACGAGTGAACAAATGGCAACACTTTACGTGTCTCACAACTTAAATGCCCTCAGAGAAATGGTATACTACATAATGTTGCCATATGTCTCCGCTTAATGCTATTATTATATCTTTCTTTTCAGAAAAAGTGAGCTCTATGCTACGTTACTTAGCGAATACTGGACGTGTGGTTTGATTAATGACTGGCATTAAAGATACGCACGATGATTAGGAGGAGTCGGATTCGACTTTTGTCTCTACCACAGATAGGCGCACATGTTAACTGACTTCTGAGACGGAGAAGGTTCAGGTCATGGATGGCGGGTCAGATCAGTTGCGCTGCATGTGCCTAGTGAATGTAGCGTCTCTATCTACTGCCGCCTTCCTACCTAGGCAAGTATGCTCCATCGTAGATCTCATCGTCACTTACCATCAGGTGAGATCGAGATCAAATACTTGCCTATAATGTAATAAAAAAAAGAAAAAAAAAGAAGGTTATTTCATTAGTAGAGCAATAATACTTAATGCTCAACCAAATACGATACACAAGCTGAGTTCTTGCCCGTGCCTTTCAGTTGAGAGCGCATTCTGATTCTGAATAGATGTAAGTGTTGGTGATCGATATAAAAATCGGACCTTTTACTGACCGAGTCGAGACCCGACAAGTTGGCCGTCAAAATATTAATAAAAGTAACGAACTCAATATGATACCAGCACGTCAAGTGCAAGATAACTGTATACTTTATAGTCTACGGTATTTAGACATTTTGTATGGAGAATTGAAAAGCGCCTCTAGCGGACGGTATTTAAAAAATTCTATTCTCCATACAAAATGTCTAAATACGGTAGACTATAAAGTATACGGTTAGCTTACGAATAATCTTGCACTGAGAAGATAACTGTTTACACGAAGATTTTTAATTAAAGAAACTTATGCAATCATCGTCTGGAAGCGATCGAGCGCGCGTTATACTTCTATAGTCTGCATCTATAATGTGCTTGCTTATGAGTTATGAATAATTAAATGAACGATTTTAATATTTTGTTCTCATTGTATTTTTGCTATTATTTTTACTATAAATGTTGTCTCCCGAAAAACTGAGCTAAGATACAGCGCGTTTTTCGGAGTCTGTAAACACGTGGTAAGTTCAGATAAATATCCACGGGCCGGGTTGGCCATATCTAAGATTTCCTCGGATCCGACGTTTCGTAATTTTCGGAATTTTTCAATTTTCTTCTTGAGAGAATACGAGTTACGAGTGGCCTATTTGTTGGTCTTATACGGCTCTTATCGCGTGCCATCGAACGCAGAAACCTGCGCGTATAAGCTGGGAGTACACTATAAATGTCAATCGATATGACAGAAGATGGGCTGTGAGGCAAAAAGATAAAAAGCTTAAAACAAGATTCAAAGATTAATATTCGCGAAGTGCCATTATGATTTTTAAAAGTAAGTATTTTGTTTTTTAGACACAAGATGATTAGATGAAATCATATTTTTTCTAAAAGACAAAGTGCACTCGATTGATTCTTTCATTTTAAAAAGAAGCCGGTTTATTTTATATGTATATAAAAACATAATGTGGTATATGTTATAGCTGTTAAATCTTTCTTTTAGTCTACCGTAGCCTGTGGTCGCAGTAGTAGTCGGGAGAAAAGCCGGATTTGATAAATTACTTTATTCCTTCATAACCCCGGACTCGGAAATCGATATTGACAATTTTCATGGATTCTTGGTTGAAATGAAATTATATAGATCGTTGTATTCTATAAAATAACAAATGTTTTATTCTAAAGTACATTCGTTACATTTTATGTAGCTAATAAATTATTCTGTTCTATAAGTACTAAGCAATTTTGCATTTTTTTTAAAGTTGGGTAACCTAAAGGCTTGCTATTTAAATGTATTTGTTATGTATCGTGGTTATCATGATTTTGTCTTTGTCACAATTATAGTAGCAGAAAGGGATAAAATGCATGATTATGCTCCCACTAAGACATATTTAAGAAAGCTATTAAGAGCTTCGGAGTAAGTAGCTGTTTACAGTTGATTAATGACCTCTTCTAAAACGAGCTCGTAATCAAAGCTTTTGTCAAAGCTGAATATTAATTATCTGTATTACGTCAAAACGCTTACAGGGGAAACAGAAAAAAGGAAAGCTAATGATCAAGTCATATGACGGTGTTAACATGACCTTTTTTTTTAATAAGCCTGTTAATCGTTTCCTGTAACATTTCACTATTTATGGAAACAACATCTACTAGAACAAAGTTGTCATCACTCAAAATTTACAAGCTTAAAGTAGTAAATGAAGAAATGGAAGCTATTTCCAAGCTCAATTTTAATATCAGCGCCACAACCAGAAATAAATTTCCAACATCAAAATCTTAGACAGCGACAAAATGGTTTACGGTCGCGGCGAGGCGTCGAATAATGAAGGCGCTTCCATCGGCGAAATTACTCAGGGTTTTGTCTCTGGTCAATCTTAGTCTTCCCAAGAAAACGACAAACACACCGGAGAATTCCAGTGGAGAGAACGTCAGTATCTTTTGTGTTGCTGTACAAACTAAAGGTGCGGTCGGAATGAGTCAACTCGGGTGTTTTGTCAACGGGATACAGCCGGCAAGGAATGCAAAGTTAAGTTTGTTTGGGAGCTTGTCCAGCTCTGTGACAAAGGAACAATGGCTGACCCGGATATTTGAAGGAAAGTAGTTGGATTTTTTGGAAGGCGAGCTTGTTATATTTCCAGGCTTCATGTTTTGAGGGTATCTACGTGGTTTGTTGTCTAGCTTATTTAAGTACTTCGTGTAAGATACACTTTTATTATAATTGGCAATACTGCTAGTGTTTTGGAAACCAAAAAAGTGGATGCGGGTTCTGAATCGAATATAATGTCACCTAAGACAAAAAAATTAGGTATAGGTGCTGTTTCTATTCATAATTTTTAAGATTTCAACAGACTTTACTTATTGAGCAAATTAAATTAAATGCATTTCAATATCAGAAAATGTTATGAAAATGCCAAACAAAATAGAATCAAAAGGATTACGCTAAAGCTGCTTTTATTGCAAGAGATATATTTTTTATGTGTTTTTCACAGCCTTGCAATAAATTGTAACTATAATACTATGTGTTTCTTTCAAATAATGTTATGTTCTTTCATTCACATAATAATAAGGGCAAGTGAGCTATTTCTAGATAAATTCTAAACGTTAATAATAACAATAGAGGATGCTATGTCGATAAATAATCTCTAGCCTTCAAAGTTTATTTTTATAAAACACAATATACTATAGTAATTTTAATAAATATGCCTATATTAAAACATTAATCACTATCGCCTTCTCCTGTTTCAAATACCATAAAGCAGTTTATGGTCACACTAAAAACAGTAAATACTAATAAAGGTTATGGCACTAAAGTAAGATGTAACAATTCCGTGTAACGAGTTGGTCCCTAAACACCGTGACGTAATCGCCACACAATAGACTATCGCGTCCGCCCACGGTACCCCGCACTATATTAGGTGATTCCTTAACATGCTGGTGCAAGTCACGAATGGAAGCGGAATTAATCTCTCTTTAGTTAGAAACGACTTCACTGGCGAGAAGCAAATTTTGACTGGAGTGATGGGAATGGATAAGGTGAGACACGTGTAAAGTATAACAGAAGGTAGATGAAGTAGGAAGGAGTAAGTTAGAAGGAAGGAGCATGTGATGCAAAGAGATGAGAAGCTCACTACTAAAAGAGTGATGAGTATGAGTGATGAATACAGAGCAAGAGGTATACCAAGAAAAGGTGGATGCCGGCTGTATGGTGTTCAGAGCAGAGTGATATAAAGGAGATTAGAAAAAAGGTAAACTGCGTCAATCTCGAGCCATTGGAAACAAGCAAGCAAGGAAACAAGTAGATGACGATGATGATGACGATGAGGCAGATAGCATGGTGTTTTGGGTAAGAGCGCAGATGATTATACGTTTGAGACTCTTCTTAAATGTTCTGATCTTTAAGTTACACCAGTTTATCCATTTATCAGCCACTAGACACATGCTGGATAGTTTTCTTGGACTAGCCTGAAATTAAAGTTTTAGCTAAACACATTGATTAAACAAAACAAAGACTTGAAAATGTTTATGTCTATCATCAGCTATTAGAGATAAGTTGCATAAGCAAGGAGTTACATCATTTTATGTCATAACATTGAAAATATTATTAGAAAACTGAACCTAGGAATATAACATGTTTACATAAAAAGTTAAATTACAAGACAAGCTTCACATTTTAGATCCTTTGTGAGTACTTAAACTAGCGCAAAAAACTTAGTGAAAGCCGAGAACAGTTAGCGATTTCTCAGTGAGTGGGCTTCGTAAGAAAACTTCTTGATTGGGGACGCACAACTCTTGAATCTTTTAGCTTTAGTGCGACACAGAAACCTCGGGAGACTGAACCCTTTGCACTGTAAAAAGCAAAGTTCTATATCTCAGGAATCTTTGCTGTCATCGTTTGGAATTGGCGATAATGCTATCGGTTCAAAATACTATTGGAGTAATGGTTAAGAACATGATCGAAATTAAATGAAAGCAAAAATTCAACCCTAAATTTATAGATGTTCCATAACGTTATCCAATTTCAAATAATATTGCACAAAGCAAAATTCTTGTGCGCAGTATTATATGAGGTTTGATAAAGTTATCAAGCTTCCCCCTTGAATAATACCTAATCCGATACAATAACATAAGGTTTGTAAAAACCACTCTTTATGGTGTTGTATCGCTTTAGGTATTTTTTTAAGCAAACTTAATACATCGAGACATCCAATGCAGAATGCTGATATCGCAAAAAACTAAATTACATCGTAAAGATGTCAAAATATTTCGTAAAAAAATAAAAACCATTGAAATTTGAATTTCGCGCCCTGGCCTGAGCTTCCACCTTAAACATCTAGAAATTCGGGGGTAAATATGTAGGTACTTTGTAACACAGTTTTCATTTTTTTATGTACCTTGATATACACAATACTACTCGACAGTAAACTTTACGCAAAGTAACTAGTTCCTTTTACAGAATTTATGCTGAATTCCACAATTTTGAATTTAGTAATATTTTCCCAGATCTTAACCCTATTGTATTGTTAAGGCGTTTATTGTGCAGTAGAGGTTCTTCCTAAAGCTTTATTTTTTTATTATGAAAGTCCTATTTTACCACTTTCAGTATTAATTACTAACATTTTCAGCTACATTCCATCGTGGTCGTAACCCTCCGTGTGCGATAACAAACTGTTCTCCGGTCTCTAAGACCAATTACTTTGAGCGAGATTTTTCAGGCCAGCTACCAAGAGGTTCCGATACGTGACCCACATACTCACATTTGAGTGCCGTCAGTTCCACGACACGTGTTATCGGTTGATAAAACACGTCAACAAACATAGTAAGCTTGAGCTTTAGCCAGTGAGAATTCTATTCAACAGTTTGAAGTGTGAAAGGAGTGAAGTAAAGTTAAGTTAATACACCGAACGGTAAAGTAAAGTATGATGATTGCGAGCTTCAATCTTCATAATTATACGATAAAACAAAGGCTAAGCACCCACTATCACACCATAAAAACGTTATCTTCAAGCACTGAAGCTATACCAAAATGCAAACTAACTCCTTATTAATTCCCAAATGCCATTGAGCACTCAAGAATCTCCAAGGAAATTAACGATCAGCGCTAAACTCGGCATATTTAAGGAGCCATCAGTGTTTCATTTGTTTTCATATCCCTGAGGGGAAGCAGTTTGTTTTACAGGCATTCAGAAAATTAAAAGCTGAGCAGATGCTCGGGTCCCGGTTGTTAAATGGCGGGTGAAACGGAATGGGAACTACAAGAGACGTTTTGTTAACAGTTGAAACGTCAAGATTCCTCGTTATCTCGTAGGATCGGGTTAGGAATGTCAAAAACTGGTTAGGTCGTCTACTGAGTGTATTAAAGTCATAATTTGAATCTCATTGTTCATTGTCTGTTCTAATTTTGAATTTTGATACTGAATTAATTTCTTCTAGAAACATCGATGTCGTTTTTATTACCCAAGGACGGTCCCTAATTAGAATCTGAATACTATCACCCGATTGGCCTTTTCTGTGAAAAAATATTATTTATTTATTTTTTTACTCAACACAGACGCAGAAAATGGTAATCACGGATAAAAACGCATTAATGGAATATAACGACAAATGCTTTACTAAGTCTGCATAGCTAAACCAATTATATTAAATAACATTTCCGTAAAACGACTGTGCAAAATAATTAATACTGTGGGACAATCATCCCATAGACTAGGCAAGGGCTTCCCTTTTTCCTTATATACTTCTCTATCTAGGGGGATGTCCAACCATGTCGTTCCCCCCAAAGGTGTGTGGAGTGGACCTTTGACATATTCCATGGCTGAAAATACAACGGGGAAGACGGTGGCGTAACATCTCCGCAGATTTATTAAAATCGATGCAGCATCTTGTTCTTGTCGTTCTTATTGCTACGAAGTGCTTGAATCCCTTTGATTGTTTATTTTTAATCTCTACAATGTGTAACTTAGCCAATGGTTACTTACGCAAAAGAAAACATTATTTTCACTCGTTTCAATCAATGATCTGTTTGATATTCGTTTTTTTTTTTTTTTTTTTTTATTACATTATAGGCAAGTATTTGATCTCGATCTCACCTGATGGTAAGTGACGATGAGATCTACTATGGAGCATACTTGCCTAGGTAGGAAGGCGGCAGTAGATAGAGACGCTACATTCACTAGGCATATGCAGCGCAACTGATCTGACCCGCCATCCATGAATGGCAGCACCGAACATCATGCCGGAACACGGCTAGGCCGCTTGGCGACATGGCTTTGTTCAGTGGGTGGTGACTAGCCACGGCCGAAGCCTACCACCAGTAAATGTCGTCGTCTACGCTTACAATAATTTCCCGCATCTACTTGTTTTCATACTATTTTTGCTATTGCGTCCATATTATATTATCATAATTGGTATTAGTCAACATAACACAGATTAAGAACATTCACAAATATCAGAAATCTATTTGGCTTGCATTAAAATTAAAACTAAGTCCGCATTTTCAATATTCAAGCAGGTAGCAGAGAAAAAAACCAATAACGAGGTGTCTGGTACGGATACAGTGACGTCACAGGACGACGAAGATTTGACATAATGTACGACAACTACTCAACATGAAAAGGGTTAAAAAAACACAATGTATATGTGTGCGAACAACAAACATAATCTCTTCTAATTTAATATCCACAATTTACACGCACAAAAGGTCTCTTTCAAATTATTCGTAGCTATTGTAGTACATACATAGGTATACATAGCATAACTGAAGTGTGTCGTTTTAGTAGAGTCAAATACCCGTCGTTAGTACGGTCTGGGGCTAAAATGTCACGTCCCAAACGTTTTAAGCTGTCGTTCACACAAGTATGTGCTATAATTTTGTCATAATGTTTTAATACGAAATCCCGCTTTACAACTGCGAGAGTGTGCGAACGCCTTTAAATATTTTTAAGTGGGTACTAGTTTTTGCAGCTGGTTCTGTTCAAAGTTAGAGAAAGGTTACAGCAAGAACAAACGAACTTGTGTGCACTGGCCACTATACTAAAATGTACATATAAAATAAAAAAAGAATTATAACTACACAGCTATTGATTAAAATAAATGAAATAAAGTGATGTTAAGGAAATATTACATTGTAGAATTATTTTATGTTATTTGCAAGTAAATACACGGGAACCGCCGTATAAATTCAAACTTTTTGTATTTAAAAAGAAAGATAAAAGATGTCTCCGAATTAACCTTCGCGATGGATAAGTGGGTTGCGCTAAGGAATAGGATAAAAGGGATTCGGCCCAAGGAAACGGATTAGTAACAAAGTCGTCTTAATCCGATATTATTCACGGAGATTACAAAGAGATATCTCACTTTGACGGCAAAAGATTCCTGCGAATATCTATTGTAAACGAAATATAAAATGGGACTGAGAACATTTTATTTAACTCTAAAGACGTAAATAAAAATATAATGGAATTATGAACAATCTGGAAAGCACAGAGAAAGAATATATCTGGATATTTCCTTGTTATATTAATTATTAAATAGGCTATTGGTAAAATATTTACATCAATTACTAAAATTGTTTTACTAAAAACTAACTAACTTAAAAAATCACGTGCATCGTTATCGCTCAAAATATTTTATTTAAGGCACTAGCCGCCTTTCCAATATTGTTCATTTGGAAAAAAGGCGTCTCATTAACCTGCACACGTCAAAGCGGATTTTGTTACCTATTTTTGTGAAATTCAAATATGAACGCATTAAATATGATTGTGTGAACAAACACAAACAATGGTTGGCATCAGCTTCGATGATATTCATTATAATAAAAAATAAACGACACACACATTAACGTAAGTACGTTCACTGTCAACAAAGTACGCATATTAGAAGTGATGCCTATTCCCGTAAACAGTCGCGCAATACAAACCTGAGGGTGTTTCACAAAAATTATGATCCACGTTACACAGTGCGACGTTGAAATTTTATTTCGACGTTAGCGCGTGCTTCGACCGACACAATTTGTTGGTGGTTTAAATATTTACGTGTACCGTGGCGTATGCTTAATACATTCCTCATCTACATAATGTAATATTTTTCGCGAGGCGTACCTACAGCCGTATTCTTTTTTGCGCTATATAAAGTTGCTGTGTTTTTAAGTCCACCTAAAATTGGTGAGGTTCGCGTGGATTTACATGTTGAAAGCCTGAGAATAAACATAGATGTATATTTTGGAAATTAATAGTATACCAGTAAATAGTTGTAAACTATACTATATATTCACCATACAAGGTAATTAAAGAGCTGTAGATAGCAACAGAAAGGTTTAAAACACAAGATTTGAATATCTTGTGTTTAATACCTATTACTAAAACATATATACATTGTAGGTGTTACCGTATAGTATCTCTATATCAGGGAGCACATAACCTATGTATCAGCTGGTATAGGTTTAAACAAAACATTGATACTCACATAAGTATCCACACAATAGTCCAGTAGTCCAGTATTAATTATCCGCATGTTTGCCGCATCTAAATTATTTTAACACACATAGATAAGTCTAACCCTCTCATTGTGTGGAATGAGACAATGTAAAATTTTCAGAAATTTTCACCATCCACGCGTTGATCTCTAAAAACCTTGCCCAAATCCTTCTCGTTTAGGATAATGTTCGGCACGTACCAACTCATTTTAATTATTCCAGCTCTCTTTACGGGAATGTTTGTTCAGGTCTCGGTTTCTTTAATTTTTATCATTCCTGAAACACGAAGGGATTGACATTTCAAACTGAGTGCGAGGATAAGCTCGTGTTATGTTTTCCGCGTGAACTGTTTAGTTATTATAATGAATGCTTGTCAACTATTAGTTTAGGGATATGAATTTCCGAATGAGAAGGCAGATTCAGAATAAAAATGAATGACCGAATCAGAAAAATGATTGAGAATAAAAGTAATATTACTAAGCAAGCACCGAATGGCAGAGCGGTATTTAAATTCTACGGTTTTGTTTTTACCATAAGAGCCCGCGGGAGACGTGCCCCGCAGGGCCGTGAGGATGGGGGCCACCAAATGATGACAGCGATAACATGTAAAAGGGAGAAGCTCAATTTTCAGTCTAATTTTACAAAGCCGTCAAATTTCTAAATTCTAAATCAGAAACTGCATCGGATTTTTAAATAGTTTTGAAACTTTAAAATTTTTACCAACAAAATAATAATCTAAGGGAGCCCAAATTGTTGTGTGTTCAAGAGATGCATGCCGTAGTAGGTTTTTGATATATTTCTAATTGGAATGTAAGTTCTCTAATGACAAGCACTATTGAATATATTATACATAGTCATCGTAAGACCTATACTTTGGGCTAATATTGCAATCGTAAATCTATCTCGGTCGAAAGGACTAACTAACATAGTAGGTATACTCGAACGCAATGGCGATCTAGAAACTAGCTTAGCCCAGCCTAGCTGCACGCGCAGTCATCATTCCACGGTTAAAATCTCAATAAAATAGCCTTTTACTAAGTATCTTTATCGAAGTTTGACTTTAAAGCATATTTTATAGCAGCTTAGAAAATGGACTTTATGCCGGGGCAATAAAGATAGCAAATAATAGGTCCCATTCGCGTTACGACCGTCTCACGTCGTTATATCGGTGGCGATTTCAGAGCACCTGTGACGTCTGGACGTGTGTGAACTAGATTTAGGTGACTATTTGATCAGAAGGAAGAAGGAACTCTTGGATATAAATTGCGTCATTTTCTCATCACTGATCACGTTATATTGGTGCAGTGCGATTCATGTATTTTTTCAGCGTGTTCTCACTCTGTTTTTTTTATGGTTTTGATGCTTTTTCCAAGGATATTTTATGCGACCTTAATATATAGAGGGTGATTGAGAGAGGGTGTTTTAGACTTTGACCCTGCGTTTTTTAAGCACATTTGTTATCATCATTGGAAGTTAGAGTTTCGATATATCGATTTTAAACACGACATGTGGTTCCCAACAAAATGAAAATTATTGTACTTTTTTAAAATGTAAATATTTCGAAATTCTGAAGTTACATCGTGAATACAAATACGCTAAATGAACGCAGGTTCAAAGGTAACTAACCTTTGAATCCTTTGTGAATTACGTTGTATAGTATTATGTACTCAATTTTAACTTTACTTGAATAATAATTGTGATTGAGTACAGCAAGGTCTCCAAAATAGTAATCTACGAGAACATTTAGCTTAAGATAGAACAGGATGCAGCCAAAGTCCTCGTCTTATCTCAGCTGCATCGGCTCCCGAGTCGGATTAGTGCAGATCACTAGATAGTCTGTCGACTTAGTATCGCGGTGCTATTACTAGATACAACCTGCGGGATTCACGTACCGAACGAGGGATTTTAATTTTGTATAAAGATTTAAGAAAACAATCTTAAGACGCGGCGATTACTGAGCTCAGTCAAATTATTCACTTCTTTTTTTTTAAAAGACGTCTGTTATTTTTCACGCAAAACTTTAACTCGGCAGAGACCTCTTATATTATTATTAATGTATCCTTTCAACTCATTACCGTAAAATGTAGGTTCGAAACAATTAATATAAGAATTAATAATGCGTTATTAATTTGTGAAGATCACAACATAATTTTATTAAACAGGCATTACCGCCGGTCGATTGTAAACATGGGCCGTTTAAAACCATAAATAATGGGGTCCTTAAATTTGCCGCGTGGCTTACGCTCGACACATTTGGGTTCTGTTAGCACCTGAACCAATTAAGCGTAACTTTTGCTTAGAAGTGTTCTTAAGTAACTCATAAAAAAATAGTAAGCGCCTATGAGAATAGTGGCCAAAGCACGCATCGCAGTAAATAAGAACGCTTTCTCGATGAAGTTACGATTAAGTAGTGCTTCTGGATGGCGCTGGTGACAGATTGAATGTCGTCCATACATATTAAAAAGTAAGCTCACAGTAAATATTCTATGAAGTTATCATGAAGGTATCACTGTATTACGAAAGGCTTTAAATGAGTAAATGAATTAAATCAAAATACTCCACGGTTGCTACAGATTAAATTACGATTCATATTTTTGTAATCATAGACGTAAAATTCTTTAACCCACAGGTACTTAGCAGTGGCGAAGGTTCCATATATAGCGATTCATTTCGGCTTTCCTTTTGAAATAAAAATTTGGGCATTTCTCTTTTGCAGAAATTGACTAGAATCTTAGTTTTTTTACTGCAGAATAAAATAATATTTTTGAATGGGAACTCTAGGATCACATAAGGTGTTCTTGAAGTTTTTTTATCCAACGGTAACGGGTAACGGTATTTTTCCGACTTCCCTGTGGGAATATTTAGCCTTCACTCCTGGTACTTAGTCCAATAGTAAAAAGTAGACTTAATTCAATATATACCCATCTCATAGGAAGTTCTAATGCTGAATAGTTACAATTCCAGCAGCTAAACATGCATACATATGTGATGGAATCGTCCCGCACGTACAAGGAGCGACAGTACACGTCCCCCGATATAATGTAGGCGGATAACTATTTATAAAGAGGGTAAGTGGGGTGCGTCATAAGAATAAACGAGCCACATTAGGGCCACACGTTGCGACGCGGCCGAGCCATTTCATAAAAATGTACCCGTACGATGCGTGCGGACGCAAATAAGTCGGAACAGCTATTTTTCAGATGGTATTTACGATGTCGGCTCGTAAAACGTGGTTAAGAGGAAACGAGGTCTGTAAGACATTTGCAGCCAAATCTATTGCTGTCGCGCTCACTCAAACGTCCCCGGATAGAGCGAGAGGGAGACAAGAGCTCGGACTGATTGTACCTATGTTTAATAACCGAAATTATAATTTCGTATTACCCTGATTCCTTATACTAAACTGGATCCATTTTGATATTTTTTCTAGAATCAATAAAAAGGACTTTGACTATGCCTCTCTATTTATATCTTTTTTTTTTATTCGTCAAATTAGTTTGCGTGATGTCTGATAACGGCGGGCAATTTTAAAAGGCTCCTAGTTCTTAGAAACATATCAGCTGTGGCTATATATTTTATTTTTTATTTTATTGGATTAAAAATATATTCTCTGCCTCGCGGGTTTCCTCTTAGAGCCCCCGCGCACTAGGCAGCCTGGCTGCTCAGCCACACTGCGGCAGCCAGAATATTTGCGCAGCCAGTTATAGCAGCCAATCGACGACTATTCGAGATATTTATTCTATTCGTCATTTTTTTTTTAAAGTTCGGAACCCAAAATACGTCTGGCTGCTACAACTAGTGCGCGGAGACTGACGGCAGCCACATACATTCGCATATACACGCTATACACGCTCTGGCTACGCGCAGCCAGCTGGCTGCCGTGCAAACAGGCGCGTTCTATTGGCTGCCGCAGCCGGGAGTTCGTGGCTCCCTAGTGCGCGGGCTCCCTTAAGCTACAATTCCGAGCAATGATGTAAGACTACCGACAGTTGCAACGATGCTACCGCAACCGCAGGCGACACAATTTCAATAATATACTACTTCAATAATACTTAGCTTTTACAAAGACGGTAACACACACCGTTTGTTGAAAAATAAGTTTTAACATAACACATAAAGGTGTATTCTAGGGTGTCGAACATGTCTGCTGCTGCAGCTAGCGGCTTTACAGCGTTCGTCGGAATTGTACTTGTGTGAGTGCAACACGCAAGGCAACCAGTCCACCTGAATGGTTTATTTGTCTTATGCTAAGTTTCGTGCCGCAGTTTCTTTTACATCAACATCACCAATGGCAATAGCAAGCGCTCAGTCAGCTTCAGCCTACCTTAGGTCTATAGTTTCGGGGATGAAAATGATTGATTTCTTATATTTACGCAAATACTACACATTGAAATAAAACTAATTTTAAGGATTTTATCGCGTTTATTTTATGTTTTTACGTTTCTGATGTTTCGATTGTTTTACAGCAACTATGGTCACGAGATGACTGAGGTGTTAGACGTCATAGAGTCATAGTTAGAACTGGGGTACCCTCATATTTAGGTTTTATTTGCGTGCCGATCTACGCAGAAAGTGCTCACAGTGTCTTGAGGTCTCGCAATGGTACCCTTGGTTTTGGATTTAATTATATTAATTACTAGATCCCAAGAGGGTGGTAGGAATCAGCCGTCTTTCCTATTGAAATAAGGATGTTTTTTAATTTCAATGGCCTCACGTATCATCCTTGGTCAGTGTTCTTTTGCGATATATTGTCGGGTGCGATCCTATACATATTCCCAGATTGCAGACTTCGTGGACCGCCGGTGTTTCACGTCAGCGATGTGTTCTTTTACCCTTAAAATCGATAAAATCCTTAAAATTATTTTTTCTCAAGATACAAATTACTCAAGGACACCTAAAAGTGAAGGGCCTTCAGCAGTCGTGATAAGGTAGGAGTCGCAGGAGTTTGTAACTGCTTTTTATGACACAATTATAATAATATGTAAAGTCTGCCCTATCAATCACTGATTCATTCCATCCAACAAACCGTCGTGAACTGGGGAAGGAGAATCTACACTTATACCCTTGATAATATATAAATTATACCATTAACCATGTATCACAAACAGTAAATTGAGCAACAACTCACGGGTATAACGTTACGATCATGTGCACGAAACACTCCGCTCTCATCTTAAATACCCTTGCGAGCCACTTCTCATACATTTTAAATAAGAATTACCTCCAAGTGAAGGAGACACCGAGAGGAACTTACCCACTGGCGTCTAACCATTACTCCGAGAAATGCCAATTTAAACTTGTAACGAGGTTTGCCGCGAGTGGCTGCGGAACGAAATTAAAAACTCCACGGACCCAGCGCCCGGATAGCCGGGTGGCTGGATGGGCACCCCTAACAGGCCTAACTTCCAGCCTCACTTTGTTACCTACTTCCCTCACGGCAATTTTCAGCCTTTTCAACGGCAGATCACGATGAAAAAGCCGCACTAACTAGTTTGAGCGTGGTCGTATCTAATGCCGACATCCGAGTTAACGGTAAACTCTTCAGATTAAACTGTGGATGCAAACATTTTATCGGTTAGTTTTCTGCATGATTGCTTTACTGCAAACAACTGTGGGAGGCTATGCTATTGAGCATCAGATAAAGTTGTACACACATTCTTAGCCGCACATCCAAGATCATGTTTCAGAAAAGCATATTCTGCACAAGGCTAAGTATACCGCGCTAAACAAATGCGAATTCGCAGACTTCAATCGCCTTTCATAAGATCCTCTAAAATTATAAGGTTAACATTCCAGCATCAGCACAGCGATCTCGTAAATGCTAGTGAATAAGTTTTAAAACTGCGCCCAGACAGATGTCAGTTTAAAAACAAACTTGAGGGCGGAGACACTACGCTACAGCATGTTACAAAACAACCCAGATGCTAAGACAGCGGAGGACGTGATCCGAATAGGAGACAAGTGTTAGGGCTCTTTCAGATCTCGTTGAGGCACCGTTGAGGTATGCAAATAGGTGTGCCTGTCACAAACACTCAGTGTCACAACAAAAATCTATGAACACTTAGTGAATATAGTGTCACATCAACTTATATGTATAGTACGTGCGTTTGAAATGCGAGACGAAACGACGCAATAATTCAAAAAATATAGTAAATTTAAACAAATTATTTATTATATAATTTAACATGATTGCATAATTTTTTTATTAGTGACTTATCAACTGTTTATTTTTTATATAAGTATTTATAACATACCTATTATATGTTATAGATAGCTGCGATAAAAAAATATCAGACTACATTTCCTATTTCATGAAGCGAACATTTTAAAATATGTTTCATTACTGCACGCATCGTTAAAGAAACCATGAAACTAGCTCTGTCTGAAATACCCCTTACATGCCCGCCCGTTCCCAATAGTTGTGTATAAAGCGGTTATTGAATACTAAACACACGTTATGGGATATTATGAACGAAAAGGAAAGTTAAGAGTTTGCTATTAAAATTTCTTCTTCCACACCAGAAAAAAAAATCCACATTTAATTTTATCTTAGGGGCAGGATAAAATTAAATGTGGAAAAATATTTTTTTCTTCCCTTTATTTGTTGATATTAAACAGTGTATAGTTGTAAGAATCGTTTTGGAAATATTGTTATTTAGCTGACGTAACGCAAACAAAGTTTGGTATTAGCGAAAACTAATTTTAAAATCAATTAAAGTTGAATATTATTTGACGACCTGATTAGCTTAATTGGTAGTGATCCTACTCTTTTATGCTGTAGGTCCCGGGTTCGATCCTAGCAGGGACAAATTTTGTGTGATGAGCACGAATGTTTGTACCCGAGTCATGGATGTTTAGTATCTATATAAGTATAATATACTGGGTTCGCCCGTAATAATATATACCTAGTCCGTTGTACGGTACCGATGACCATAATACAAGCGATGCTTAGTGTGGGCCGTATAGCTGGTGTGTCTGTCGTCTGGTGATATATTATTGTATTTTTTTTTGATGTGAACAAATGTCGTATTCCTATGAAAAAGTAGTGCATTTTTTGGGTACACTCTGATTGATTGGCCGCTTGCTTTTTGATTGTCGTGTCGAAACTGAGCATACAACACAATTCGATTCAGAACACGATGTTATGCCAAAAATGCACTGCGCTATAACTTTTAAATACCTATGAAAGCCTGGTAAAGCAAAAGTTTAATTAACATCATTTAAAAGTTTTATAACCATAATTGTGTCCTCCAGTTTATAATTATAATTATACAAACCAACTAGCGAGTAAAACGCTGTGAATGTTCATATTCAGTGTCCGCAAATGCATGCTGTTTGAAAACAACTTTAATTCCAAACGTAGCTATTGAATGTACAATATAGGTTTTATTTTGTGTATAATGTGTATAATCAAAAGTTTCCACTTGTTTTGATGGCAGATGTTGTGACGTTTGGTGCGCAACTAATGGCGGCCGCGAAATGATTTTCGCGCTACAATGCCTCTAAAGTTCACTTGTACAACTTATAGTTTCGTGTGCAATGGACAACTTTTGTTTGTCCAACGTTTGCTTTTTAATATGCTATGGTGGAATCATATGCACAACTTTTATTGTTTAAACCAGGGATTTCCAAACTGTTTTGGGCAAGAGACCCCTTTTCCAAAATGATAGCTCAGACCCCCGTTACTTTAAAAATCCTATCTCTAGTTTTTTTTCCGATTAATACAAAATAATAATTTCGTCTTTTACGAACTGGTGCACGTTTATCGACTTGTTGAGTTTTTTTAAAGTACAACAATGATACTTCCCACTAAAATATTAGTCATTTTTTTATTTTTTTATTACATTATAGGCAAGTATTTGATCTCGATTTCACCTGATGGTAAGTGACGATGAGATCTACGATGGAGCATACTTGCCTAGGTAGGAAGGCGGCAGTAGATCGAGACGCTACATTCACTAGGCACATGCAGCGCAACTGATCTGACCCGCCATCCATCCATGAGTCATTCTTATAAAAAGGTGGTACACGTAGCACAACTTATACAATATCTTGAAAGTTTCAAATAAGAACTTGTGCTAATTAATAGGGGTCGATTTTTAGACCTTGTCGACCTCAAGGAGTCGATATCGACCACTTTGGAAATCCCTAGTTAAGACGAACGTCTTCTCGGAATTAAATTCTAGTATAGCGAAGTTGATTAATTCTTGGTTTATTCGTTTACCATTATGGTTAAGCCATTTCAGACTGTCTGTTGTACTGGCTTACTCGACTGCAGTCTAAAAGTGATGTGAGATTAATTTAAGTAATCAGCTTTACCAATGAACAAAACTTCGCAGAAGCATCACATCAAAGATGATAAATACCACAAGACTTCAGTCCGAGTGTTAGAAAATAATTCATTCGAAGAACGGGAGCGCTAAAGTGAAAAAACAACAGTTATTTCGGTACGTCGTTTTCAGTTCAGCGCAAAGTTCGCCTTTGAGAGCGTTCCGCGGACGTCGGTGCGGCTGTTTTGCAACGCTGCGTATTTTGAATGGTCTTTTTTTGGTCGTTTGTCTTCACGTTAAGCCGAGCGCGTCCCCGTCTAAGCTCACACGGCTCAATTTAAAACCATTCGCAGCGGCAATATTTAAACTTCTGCTCATTTGTGTAGCGGGAGTGTAAATTCCTGTGAGGAATTTGAGTTTGTTTGAAACTAATGTTGTTTTTTAAAAATAGATCACTATTGTAGGTCATCGTCAGAGTGGACAGAAACATTACAAACAGTTGAGTCACCTATGTCAATGCTTTTGGAACGAAGTTCCTTATCGCGCGTTACGAAAGGGGGCTAGACGGAAAAAAATCAGACGAAAAATTAAGACGAAAAATTAAGATGAAAAGTTGTAACGACTTCCAAACTAAACATAAATAATATTAATGTTTATATTTGTCAGCGATAGATGTCGCTGGCATGTTTTTGAACTAGGTATCGTTATGTTTCTGGTTTTTATATTGTAAACTATACTATAATATTACTTCTAGAGCAGGTGCACTTCGACTCAGTGGGTTCAAATTCGACGAATAAAATGGACTCATGGATGATAATGAAACAATTCTCGTACGACCCTTTTTACTCAACCCAACTCCAGTTCCTGGCCGATTATAGGCCGATTATAAACATGATTATTTTGTAAGCCGTGCGGCATGCGCATGTTTCTCTGTCGGTCTCTCTCTCTCTCTCTTATAGAAAGCAAGCCAGATATTTTCGTTTCGTCTTTCTATTTCGCATTGAACAGTGTGGTGTCGCGAAGATTATTTTTGTTGAGTGTATACAGGTTTTTTTGTACATAATAAATAATAAAAAATAATAAAGGAACTTCGTTTCATCCGGGTGTCCCTTGACACCTCTCAAGTTTTTTTTTTAAAATTTTGTTCACATAACATCTCTATTAACTATTATTAAAAACAGTGAAGTAGGCATTTTAATTTATAAAAGCAAAAGCAGTGATAGCCAAGTTGGTAGAAAGCTTGCCTCGGTAACGAGGATCACAGATTAAAACCCCAGCTCGACCTCTGGGATTTCTTGATTTCATGTGCGAATCGCATTTTCAACCACGATTATCACTTGCTAAACGGTGAAGGAAAACATAGTGCGGAAACCTGCATGTCTGCGAAAACCCCTCGAAAGAGGTGTGAAGTCCGCCAACCTGCACTGCTCCAGCGTGGTGGACTATGGCCTAATCCCCCCTCACATCGGGGAAGGCCCGTGCCCAACAGTGGGATATTAAAAAGGGCTTATTATTATTATTTAATTTATATGCAAATTAATAAGTAGCTATAAGCCAATCTGTGCATGAATTTCCCAGAGGTACGGACATCGTAATGTCTCGAAATCAACATGACTGACCAAATTGCCAGTCATTGCTTTATGTATAATCAAACATCCAACAAACTAAAATCTATCCATGCCACAACTACAAATCTATTCACGACGAAGTATTAAATTAATAAAGTTATAATCGGGGGAGGATATAATACAACTATTTTGCGATATACATATTACTGGTGAATTCTTGTTGTAACACAAATAGTTTATTAGAAAGTAAGTGTTTATTAAGAAACTCTGAAACTTTTGCGCAAACTCGCCACTAAGTATGTAAATAGTGGAGCGCTTACTAACATAGAAGAGTAAAAACGCCCTGCCCTGCAACCTTTTACTTGTCGGTCTATTTTGCAATAAGGTAAATATTCAGTGGAATCTTGTAAGGTCAGTTTTTGGTCTTACTTGATTTGACTTTGTAGTGACCTCAATCGCTACAAGCTATACAGATGGCACTGCAGATGACATTCAGAACAAATGACGAGGCTCAATACAATCCTGAAACGCGCTATGAGAGTTTTCGGAGCAGGTTACATATATACAAGATCCCGACAATAACAGACGGGTCATAGCGGCCGCCCCGCCAGGCATACCACCCGCCTGGTTGGAAGACCTTCCCTTTTCCGCAAAAACTTATTACCGATATTAACACTGTCATTTTAGTAACATGATTTCAGTTATATCAGTAGCAATAATCCGTTATATTTATACTAGGTGCAATAAAAATAGTGTAAAATATTTAAAGGGGCTAACAAGTAGGTCATAACGATCACCTTTTATGTATAAGATATATGTTTGAACGGTGTTTGATTTTTCTATGAAAAAGCGAGCACACTTAGTACGAAATGTTATATTTAAAATTTCAAATAAATTGATTATTTTTTTCAGGAATGTGACCGTTATAGCCCATCGATGGACATTGTAAAATATTTTACACTATTATTGTTTAATATCTTCCAATCGAATCGCCCCAGTCCATTTTACGGTACCCACAATACAAGCATTGTTTAGTTTGAGACCGTACAAGGTGTGTTCGTTTCGCTATATTATTATAGCAATAACTAATTTAATCGCTGTCGGTCAAGGAACCCACAGCGATACTAAAACAATAACCCTCGCAATACCAACGGTAAGTGTATTTCTTTGAGCGAAACTCTCAACTTGAAACATTTCAATTGAATGAAGCAGCACTTACATCGCCCGGGATGAAAGTGTGAGCCAGACCCTAGGTCAAAGTGGTATTCACTCGGGAAATATGTGACAGACGTGGTCTCTGTACTGGGTACGCATAGAGTACGTATTTAGGTCATTTAATTAAGCTTAAGACCATTAGTCATGTCTCAATTATCGCTATATTAATTGCTAAACGTTGGTGTGTGTCTGTGGGTGTGTAATCATGAGCTTGTGTATTCTACAGTATTTTAGTGTTTAATTGAAATTATTTGTTGCTTATTTAACTACGTAATTTAACATAAGTTGGATGTTTTAATGTTGAGAGAGAAAAAATAGTAATGAATTTTTTATTGATTATATAAATAAATAATAAATAAATAAAAATCGCCGGCCAAACACACCAACAATACGGTCCCAATCTAAGCAACGCTTGTATTTTGGGTACCGTACAATGGTCTGGGGGCGAACCCAGTATATATTACTAATATAGATATTAAATATCCATGACTCAGTCAGAAAGTTTGTCCCTACCAGGATTCGAACCCGGGACCCTCGGCACAGAAAGCCTGGTCACTACCAACTGCGCTAATCAGGTCGTGTAACACGAAACATACATTTTAACTTAGCATGTAGCTTCAATTAAAAAAAAGATGAATAAAATAATTTAAAGTGGTAAATAAAATAATAAATAATATAAACAGGCGTACACACGCACTGTATGGTCGCAAACTAAGCACCACCATTAAGTATAGTACTTATGAATCGTCAAAATAGTAACAACATGCTAAGCTACAACTTAACCACCCGTTCGGAATGCCGTTGCTATAGAGAAGAACGGGCAAGAAACTCCATGGTTGCGTTTTCTAAATGGACTTACCTTCACAATGGACTTACCTTCAAAACCCTTTCAATTTATTTTCATTTTCAAAAGTTAATAAATAGAATAGCTAACGTGAGGAGATTGCCGTGAAAACAATAAAGTAGATTTTACCGACCATTCTATTCGTGAACCAGGACACGTACCCACAAACAGACATTGAAAGAAGCACATCGTGGGTAGGTACGTTTAAGGGGGAATTTATTTTGGAAAGTAAATAAAAATACCAATGTGCTGTGTCGATTTGTACCTTTTAATATCGGCAATAGTATCCTTGGGGGTGTGACTGGCGTGAATTACGGTACGACTTGATATATTTATGGACGAAAACAAATACATTCGCGCGCGAAAAGAGTCGTAAGTGAAAATTCTTGTTTGTTACACCCTTTTATTGGTCGCTTTAGCTGTAAGATAGGGACAGTCCGACTTCACAGATCAATTTGAAATTAGCTGCCTTAAGTGTACCTAATATAAATTATAATTCCGGTTTAGTTATATAATTTAAAATTTCGGTTTAACCGTTTTATAGAATGATAGTTAAGTACAGTCCGATTTCAATGACTAATCCGAAATCAGCTGCCTAGCTAAATAAATATAGATATCGGCAGACGAACACACCAACTTTACGGTCCCACACTAAGCAAAATGGGTACCGTACAATGGACTAGGGGTGAACCCAGTATATATTACTTCTATAAATATTCAACATCCATGACTTGGGTACAAATAATTCTTGGTCATCACACAAAGTTTGTCCCTACCAGGATTCGAACCTGGGACCCAGCACCTCGGCACAGAAAGCAGGGTAACTGCGCTAATCAGGCCGGCCATTATTTTAAATATAATTTAAAATGTCTAGATACCTTTCATCTATTAATAAACCACAATTCTCTGTTAATGAAAAGGTTAATAAATTAAGGCCACTCGATTCTTTTCCCATCCTGCCGTATCATTGAGGGGGTTATAAATTATAGGTTCGTGAAGGTTTTTACGCGGAATTGAAAAATTTATACACGTACCGGTCTTCTCTAGGTATTTATTTGTTCATGAAGACAATTAATTATATAAAGAGTATAGATTAATGGTCATTTTGTTTGGTTCACTTATAGAACTGCGACCATTTGAGCTTTCGATCAATTGATGTTGATCTATTGTTATTGGTTGAAAAATGTTCCCAATAAAATGACAATTGTGATTTTTTGTGAGCAATATTTTTATGTCAATTTGACATTTCTACATTCTGACAACACATGATAATTACATACGCGCTGAAGATGTGCAGGTTCACCACTTTCTGACTCATTCTACAGGTGGATTGATTAGTTACGACAATAGAGTTTAAGTCAATATACGTACGTAGATTTATAAGTCTATCTATCTATCTATCAGCCGATACACACATCACGCTCCTCCGCCACTCGCATCCACCGGCTTCCTGCGACGCGTGTGATGTCATCAGTCCACCTTGTGGGGGCCGTCCTACACTTCGTCTTCCGATTCGTGGTCGCCATTCTAGAAAGAATTGGCTATCAAAGAATTGCCAAGTTGAAGTGGCAGTGGGCAGGGCACATAGCTCGCAGAACCGATGGCCGTTGGGGCAGAAAGGTTCTAGAATTTATAAGTAAGTATAATAAATATCGCCAGACGAACACACCAACTATACGGTCCCATACAAAGCAACGCTTGTATTATGGGTACCTTACAATGGACTGGGGGTGAACCCAGTAGTATATCATACTTATACACATATTTAACATCCATGACTCGGGTACAAACATTCGTGCTCATCACACAAATATTGTTCCTACCAGGATTTGAACCCGGGAACCTCGGCGTAGAAGGCAGAGTCGCTACCAACTAGCTAATCATGTCGTCATGCGGAACATTAAACGTAGCTATCACGTTATAACCACCTTCACTGTTTCGAACATTCCCGACGTCTAATCTATTGGAGATAACGATATAACGGAAACTATAGAGGCATTAATCAACCCGGTCCGAGGTAGTCCCAGCCAATAAGGTTGTATATAACTCAGCGAATCTAATTTGGCTCGTCCGACCCCGCCGGCGGGGAAAGGGTTAAACTTATTATATACGTGTTATTGCGGATGGGCTTCGCTATTATTGAGCTTGTTAACGCCTTTTGGATTTATCTTAAGAGATGTGATATTTAGTTTTGAATGGGTAGTAATTTATATGGAACTAGCTGTCAGAAACGGAAAATGAATTATCTTTATTATTATTTTTTTGTTGTTTTTTTCCGCGTTTTAATATGTATTCTGCTATTTGGGGCGGCGACATAAAAAAAAACCAATGGTCATAAAAATCGGCCCACCCGTTCTTGAGTTATAAATGGTGTTACTAACACTATATATATATATATAGTATTATTATTATTATAGCCTCATTTATTTCCATAATGAATAATTTGAATATTACATAGTATGTGCATGCATTAAAAAATAAAATATTACTATTAATAATCATGTAAATTTAAATTCCAATCATAGTAAATAATTTCAATATATATAATTTAGATCATGAATCTAATGGAGGAGGCCTTTACCCGTAGAGTACCGTATATATATGGTAAAGGCCTCCTCCATTAGATTCATGATCTAAATTATATATATTGTAGTTTTGTATATCTAAAATAGTGGGGAGACAACTCACTCTATTAGGGGATTTTTTTTTTTTTTTTTTATTACATTATAGGCAAGTATTTGATCTCGATCTCACCTGATGGTAAGTGACGATGAGATCTACGACGGAGCATTCTTGCCTAGGTAGGAACATTAAAGTGCCTTTAGATTATTCAATAACCATAACTTGACTAGTAAAGTTTTTTTCATTTTAAAGTGTAGTAAGCGTTCCTGTAACTTGCATTTTTATTATACAGTAGATAGCGTCTTTGTCCATAAACCATTAATTAATACTCATGACTATTGTGTTTTTATTTATATTTATCTACTAACTGTTACCCTCGACTTCGTCCGCGTGGTATTTAACAAAAAAGTTTTTCTAAAATAAAAGCAGCCAAAGTTACTCCTTGTTACACCAGCTATCTGCCAGTGAAAGTCCCGTCAAAATCGGTCCAGCCATTTCAGAGATTAGCCGAAACAAACAGACAGACAGACAGACAAAAATTGTAAAAAATGTTGTTTTGGTATATGTACCGTGTATACATCCCAATTCACTTAGCAAAAAGCGGTTATTTTAATATTACAAACAGACACTTCAACTTTGTACAGATACTTTGTATAGATATAATACTTACTACATATTACCTTACGTAATTTTGCGTAATGAAATACAGGTTTGACGTAAAAGAAAATTAGCACTTCGCCATACGGGTACTTTGCAAAAACGAACTCTTCAACTAATTAACTGGCATCAAAAGCTCTTTTGTGTACCAGTTATATGGGCTTCGTCTTATTCGGCGTGTGTGCCACACGGGTCATCACGAGCTTTGGACTTTATTGCCAAATTGCTATGATTTAAATCGGATTGGCATGGTTTCTATTCCTTTTCAACTTTTGAGCTACTCGACTTCATTATAAGAGCACTTAACTCTGAATTCTGAACGTTCGAATTTCTTGTTGTGAAATCGGATGTATGTAAAGCCAAAGGTTGGATTGGAGTTAACCATTATTTATTGATTATGTAGAGAGAGTTTTAATTATGACTGTCTCTACATAATCAACGATACCTATGAGCACTACGAAGTATTATGTGGATCTTATTTGAGATAAATAATATTTATTTAGATTCAAGGTATTTTACCATAGTTACTGGAATAAAATACTAGTTACCAAAAGAAAATAATCTAGATTTTTTTTGTTAAGCTTATATAAGCCATATCTTTAACAAAAATAAGGTATTAAAAATACCATGAAAACGAACATGAATCCGATTCATATAAATACGGGATAGGTAATCAGTTTCGAAGTAATTGGAAAGCGGTGTTTGTCCGACTTAGCGCGATTAAAGCGCTTGGTTCGATATACCTTCTGTATTAATAAACTGATTCACTCAATTACAGATAACGATTGGGCGTAGTTTGGTGAGGGATAACCTATGTGTGAGTATTTGGCTTTCATAGAGCAATGATATTTTTGTATGAAACCAAGCTAATTCTATTGTATAACCTTACTAGCCGCGCCCCGCGGTGTTACCCGCGATTAAAAAGTGTGTCCTTTTCCTCTATGCCATTTTGCAAATGCACGGTTCCTGTATGTTATCCCATAGGTACCGTGCATTTTTCCGGGATAAAAATTAGCCTCTGTCATTTTCTGACCGTCATTTCTGGTCTAGTCAATTTCTGGCGTGATTGAGTAACAAACATCCATCCATCCATCCATTCATCCATCCATCCATCCAAACTTTCACATTTATAATATTAGTGGGATGATATAGCTGTACAATGTTATAGAGTAGTCTTAATAAAATGATGTTCAAAACTGGAATATGCCTAACAAATCGCTCCGTGAACTTCGCCAGTAGAACTCGAACCAGTGTAAATAAAATATTCCGTGCTCATCGTGAGCTCTGCAACGTAAATGCGATATCAGTCCGATTGATCCGGCCATTAATACACCAATGTTGACTTTCACGGAATTAATAGCAGATTGATACGACGTTAAATTGAATATCAATCAAGGAAGGATTATTATCCGTTCACATTGAGAAACAAATGCAAACCAATTTAAAGGTCATATGGTTTTTAATATATATTTTTTTAATTTGTATTATGGTAGGGAAGTCACGTCGAGAGACGAATACCTTAGGGTGTGTTCAGATAATTGCGAGACTACGGCATCTGCATGTGTTATTGCGTACTAGCTTCATTTTACGGAGATATTTGATTATGTGCATGCATACTGCCAGTCCGTCCTTGACATTTCCGAAGTACCTCCCTACATCCTGCGAGCGATGACGTAATCTCCAGCGCGAAGCATGGAGTGGCAATTCAATACGTGTTCATTATTCCGTGGTATTGCCGAACAATGATCCTTAAGTACGTCTCCCGTTCGCCGTTCATTCATTTCGTATTCAGATAGTTTAATTGCGATGCTGTCTTGCATTTAGAATGCAAGCAACGTCTCAGTTTGGCAAAACGCGAGCACCCAGCTATTGGGGGAATGGAGAAGACTTGATTAAGCCACGGTAACTTTTGTTTATCATTTTGAAATCGAGTTAGGAGCGGTTTGTTATTAGCGACGCGCTTTTGATTCAAGTTTTTAATTAGTATGAAGGACTAGACAGATTCTAAAGGGTAGGCAGAGCTGCACTGATGATCGCTTCTACTGGATTAATGAGGTAGTCTCTCATTTCAAGGGTCATTACTTTTTCAATATCTTTCTCTATTATACACTAGTTACTAATAATAATGACGTTAATTTGTCACAAAAAGTTATGTTTCCAGAAATTTATCAACAGTATTTGCGAACTCACAGAACTCCACCGCGAAATATTGTAATTTCCCACGATTGTGTTGTGAAGTGTACATATTTTGCCCCGTGTTTGAACGAGCTTGTTTCTAATCGCGCGCTTATTCCAGAGGGGTGGTGAAACTGTATCACGAGCAAGTCTGGTCTCCTCGGTGTGGCATCTTCACACCATCAACTGCCAGTAATATAGGCGGCTCCATGATGGCAGTAATGTGCTGCGTCTGTGGTTATCTCGGGACATCTTGATGCATCGACAAAGAAATCACGCTGTGCTACGAATGTACCCCATTGGAGTACTCATAACCTGAGTACATACACTCATAACCTGAGTGTCCATTCTATTGCTCAAAAATGTATAAGATCTTTAAAAACAAAGAGCAACCATGGAGTTTCTTGCCCTTTCTTCTCCATAGGAACGGCATTCCGAACGGGTGGTAAAGTAGTAGCATACTATTGATGTAACTTTTGACGATTCATATGTACTGTACTTAAAGATCTACGTGAATAAAAATATTCTGATTCTGATTGATTCATTTAAAAAAAAATTATATCATATTTGAATAGACAGAGAGTGAGATAGCAGTAATGGCCAAATAAGGAATCTCTATATGAAATCTTATGTTATTCCACGTCATTTTTCACAGCTCTCATTTGAGGTTGTTTTAAAAAAGACTGCAGCCTTCAGTCTTTTTTAAAACAACCAGTACCGACAAATAGCGATCGCCGTCTAATATCGCAAAAGCACAAAAAACTCTTGCACTGTCCGTTCCTTGCATAGATATTGGATACGTGCAACACTGATCGCGTGCGACAACGCGAACCGTCTTAATTAAAAGCTTCATAGGTAGGTGTTGTAATAAACAAATGGAATTAGAAACATGATCATATTTCAGCGGCGCTATAAATCATAATCTACATGGCATGTCGTCTAGCGGTGACTCTCGGCGGGTACCGGCCACCAACAGCGCGGACTTAGTGATGGGTCACGTTTTGGGAGGATCCGTATCCGAATTTATAATTACTTAATGAACTGATATAAGAAGAGTTTTTAAATTATGCCTCTTTTTAGAATATAGCGAGTCTCTTAAGACAATATTTGTGGTAAAGGTCTTTCGGTTCACACAAATTTACAAGCGAATATAACTTCACTACTTATTAGAAGGTTTAGGGATGATTTATTATAATTGATAGTTATTTATTAGCGTAGCTATCTATATACTGTCGACAAAAAAATCGAGACAATATTACTTATAAGCATCGAAGATTTTTAAAAATAAATCTCAATTTGTTGTACTTTAGTAGTGAAATACAACTTAGAATGCCAAAGCGGCACATAATCAGATTAGTCGGACCCATATCAATTTCGATCAGATGTCCCGTTCAACCGATCCGGGGGCTCTTGGCCATCCGCACCATCACATACCTAGCCGGCGCTTGCAATATTAAATTCAATTTACTCGTCTTGATTAGTTTTGTGGCCATAATGCCCCGGTAGATGCAGGGCACAGACTCTTCCTTCATTGTCATATTAATTTTGAGGTAAGCTGTGAGTAAACCTGACTTAATTGGTTTAGGTAAAGGCGAGGCAGTTTTAAATCACGTTTCATGGCTTTGAATTTTATTTCCTCTGTAGTTAGCTTTATGTTCGATTTTGCAGCGTCCAAAATTTTATTTAGATTGTTTGTTAAGAAATTGTAAGCAATATTTCACAAATTATAAAACAAAAACAAGAATACAAACTAAGGGATCCAACACACATGAGTGCGTTCAGCGTTCAGTTCTGAATTCCGCGTTATTTAAAATGTAAGAACATCTCAAACAAATGGACAAAATAGACACAAACAAGAATTATAAAAACATTAACTTCTTTCTGGAGCGGAAGGATAAAAATAATAATTAGATAATTAATTTAGAGCCGTCAAAATAATGGAACTGAGCGAATAAAAAAATACAAGTACAATATACCGTTTTATTAAGAGACTCCCACATCAGAAGGAAACTCCGAGCTAATATTGACGTTTGATTATAATAATTATAATTAGTCAATTGGTACGATATTGTTTAGGGATGCAGAACATTAATTATTGATCTAATTAAGGCGTTGACACGTAAAGATATTATTATCTGTGTCACGTTCCAGGGAATCTTTGAAACGATCGGTATTGTGCATCGAGCTGCATTTCGTCATGGTATTCCTCGTTTGAGAAATGTGACGCTTTGTTAGATTTGGTGAAGAGTTTGTAGCAAACAAAATTGTTACTAGAAGCATATATTACCTTCGTCTACAAGTCCAGAATAATCTGTTTGACTTTGATATAAGAATATAGATTTATGTAGTTAAATTAATACTTGAAAATATGCAAGTTTTCATAAGTTTCGTATCTGCTAGACTATTCATAATGACTACTTCATAGCTAATCTATTCACTTTTATAGTTTATAAAAAAAAACAAATCAAGTTACTTATAATGGAATGCATTAAGCTTTTAGAATGTTCTTAATAAGAACCTTTTATTAATATTCATAATTTCCTTTGATCTTCGTAAAAGGCTAGATTTTAAATTGAGAATCGAGAATTGATTGATTTTATTCTCAATTTTCAGCACGTACTTAATAGGTTAATTACATTATTTATGGACTAAGTACTATGGTATTACAAATTTTGGCGTGGGTTCAATAAAGATTGGTGGTGAAGTTCTATTAATTTAAAATAACGTAGGTTTTTGGTATCCTTTAATATTCAATCAACCCACGTCAATTATTTGCTTAGTACAGAACCCTCCGATACTAGGCTTCTTTGATTTCGAAGAGAGCTCATCACACATGGGTGTGAGCCAAGCGAAGTGGTACTAGTGTTGCTCCTGTAACTCTGGATCTTCAGATGATATGCCATCATGCGGTCTCCCTTTACAATTCAATCTTTTTTGCAACCCTGAAAACTGAAAAAAAAGATCATGAAATTATCACCAAATTCAGCGGTGTACCAAGTATATTCTTTAATCCAGTGATGACCAACTACAACGGTCGGCTCAGTGAGGCCCGCTGCGGCTTAGAAACATGCCACAAGTAGGTTTACATTGTCAATGCGAACCCTGAACTGTACCGTTGAGAAATAAGTAAGTTTTAGGCCGGAACTTTACTGTCACCTCTATCTAAAATTAAATAACAGCCAAATTTGATTTATTTTATACATCAAACATTATTTAAATAAATAATTATATATGCCATTATTTTCGATATAGAGGCAGACTCTACAGCTATGCCAATTGGGTCAATAATATTATATTATATTCGAAAAACTTAGTATAGTGTCTTATTTTGACTCTAGGGAAATAAATTTGAGTTTAGTGGTATGTTCCATAAATAAGCAAGTTTTAATATAATACAACTCATATAGATAACACAAAAAAACTATAATATAAGTACGGTACAAATACAGCGAATTTCAAGTCTTGCAGGAAACTTACCTGATACGGACTCGTATAGGCAATCCAATCATACATTCATAACACTATATTAGTCACCTAGCAAAAAACGGTTATATTACCCTAAGAAAAAAAAAGTATTAAATCCAACCTTACCTTAAACTAAGAAGGTATAGCGGTAAAGAATAAAACATAAATGAAAATAGTTCCAATAGTAAACCTTATGCACATAACGCAAGCCATTGTCTGCACGTAGTAATAATGAAGTCTGAAAGCGAGCGGTGCCTCCGAACAGCCAATAAAGACTTGGCGGGTTCTAATCAAACGGTAAGGTTGTGAAAATGAACAATCCAACCGGAATATCGACGAGACGAGTTGTCAGCCGTCGGTTCTGTCAGCAATCACACTTGGTTGGCTGATTAACATAGTTTCCACATCAAACTCGCTACGATTAAGTTCTGTAGGTATTCCTGGACGGAACTTTGTTGGGAACTTGAGGAGCGCCAGGGTTGTTCTTGAACGCACTCAAGTGAACTTGGCCGGTGTCTGACTAAATAGTCTTTTTTTTGGCTTCTACTCGCAGTCGGAAATATATTCAGATATATCTTTGGATGTATCTAATAACAACATAACGGTGAAGGAAAACATCGTGAGGAAACCTGCATGTCTGAGAGAATCCCTCTAAAGATGTGTGAAGTCCGCCAATCCGCACTGGGCCAGCGTGGTGGACTATGGCCTAATCCCCCTCGCATTGAGGGGAGGCCCGTGCCCAGCAGTGGGACATTAAAAAAAAGGGCTGGAATTATTATTATTATCTAATAACAGCGAATTATCTTATTATATTCTTGAGGATTGTGAACTGTCTATTGGGGCCCTTGTTATATGACCTATAAATACTAGGTCATTATATGCTGTGTACGCAGGATAAAGTTACACTACACACTGTGTAGTAATAATAAACGAATTACCATACACTTACTAAAACCATTTAAACAAATCAATTTTGTCTAAACTACAAAAAATATGAATGCTTTGATATCAGCTTTGTATAATAATGAAATGAAACGAGATTCCAAATACAATCGTCTACAGTATTTCGTGAAGAGCAGACAGACTTTTTCGTAACTTTTATTTATGCCTTTTTAGGTATTAATATAAAGTTATGAGCCTGAAGACATTAAAAGTTATTTGATAAAAGTTTAAGAAAAAAGCGAATGAAAGAAGTGAACCTGTAGGTACATGAATATTGTTTTTCAACTAATAGCCGAATACATATTTATCAGAAAAGTATTGTCCAGAAGAAGTACCAATCGTTTACATACTATCTTTACTAGTTTTACCGCCCTTACTAATATTCATCACAACAGACTGCCATGTATAAAAACAACCAGGCAACCAGTACGTCAAGTGCTAGAGCATACATAAACTAACTGTATACTTATAGTCACACTTTGTATAGATAATTTAACAGCGCCTCTAGCGGACGGTATTTAAAACTTTCAATTCTCCATACAAAGCGTTTGAATGCGTAGACTATAGAGTATACGGTAATGGATCCTTGAAGTAATAAGTTTCGTCAAACCTAAAAGCGATAAAAAAATCATTTTTGTAATAAGGACATCATTAGTAACGTCAAATTAGGCACGATTTCTAGCCTTCAATTGACCTTAATAATACATAGGTACTCGTACAAAAGGCCAGCACGAAAAGTCCCTGTAATTCATATAGCCTTATCGAGAGCTGACGAAATTGGAAACGTATAAAATATTACTGAAGTCATGCCTAACAAAGAACTTTCGGTGACTGAAAGAGACACTTTGACTCCAATGTCGGAAGTTTTTTGCTCGGAAATTTTGTAATTTCGCATAATTTCCATAATTTGGCTAGCCCACAAAAGTTGGTTCCGTAAATGTACGTGTGCAGTTCGATCTGCCGGTGAAGTGAACGTTAGATATTCAATTCTAGAATGTATACTTTAGTTATCGTTTACTTACGGTTTCAAATTCCATGAGAGCCGCTCCATTTTACAGATTTGGTATCGCACACCATTCTTTAGCAGTGATAGCAAAGTTCGTAGAACGCTTGCCTCGGTAACGAGGATTGCAGGTTCAAACCCCGGCTCGCACCTCTGGTATTTCATGTGCGATTCTCATTCTCAACCGTGATTATCACTTGCTAAACGGTAAAGGAAAACATCGTGAGGAAACCTGCATGTCTGGGAGAACCCCTCGAAAGATGTATGAAGTCCACCAACCCGCACTGGGCCAGCGTGGTGGACTATGGCCTAATCCCCCTCGCATTGAGGGGAGGCCTGTGCCCAGCAGTGGGACATAAAAAATTGGCTGGAATTAACAGATACATATGTAATATAAATGTATAAAGAAATATTCGTCTCCAGTTACGACCTCGTTAATAGAGTTACAATAACACTACGCTAGAGCCTAATATAATGAACACGTCGTTGAACTAATAATCAATTAGATTTCGTGAGAGCGTGTTCATTGATTTGTACATAATCCTCGGAAGCCAGCACTACACTAATCCAATTGCATTTGCATAGCTATGCTGCTGGCGAGGCGGGGAGACCACTTTGTCTTATAAATTACATGAAATATAAATGAACTATCTGTACTTAATGTAGTCTCCTTTTTATATATGTATATACATACCAACGTTGTATTATTATATTCTACTAGCTGTCCCGGCGAACTTCCTACCGCCTCAGAACCAAATGTATGAGAAAATGAATTTATTGGAAAAAAATAAACAAATCTATCCCACGAGAACCATACATTTTACCGGGATAAAACCAGACTATAATCCAGACTATAATCTATCTCTGTGCCAAATTTCATCCAGATCCGTTCAGCCGTTCTGGCGTGAAAGAGTAACAAACATCCATCCATCCATCCAAACTTTCACATTTATAATATTAGTATAGAGTATAGATTATATCTTTACTAAGTCGTATGACTTACAGGTTCCTTGTCATCGTCGAAAGTTGACTGTCCTTTTTTCCGTATTTGGTCGTATTACGATGCTCTGACGGTCAATTAATCCCTACTAACGAATACATCGTAAGAGGATTTAAAAGCAGCAAGCTAAGCCAGTAGCAGAGATTGATGTACTAGCCATTTCACTAAATAATGTTTACTTACCTCTACAGAAATGGTGACGACCTTTACGTCAAGTGCGAGATCATTCGTAAGCTAATTGTTCGTTTACGTATTTAGCCACATTGTATGGCATATTGAACAGCGCCTCTAGTGGACAGTATTTAAATCTTTCAATCAATTTGTATAAATACGTAGACTATGAAGTACACGGTTATCTTACGTATAATCTCGCACTTGAAGGCCTGTTCACTTTTTGAGAATTAATACGAAGGTTTTTTTATGAATAAATTTATTTTTTAAATGGAAATTTTAATGCTTTATGAAAAACGCTTAGGATAAACTCAAATTAGATCCAAGTTTGCAAAGGAGCAGATTCTAGAACTATCGAACCATTTTGACATTGCTTATACAACGTCGGAAACCCATTCAAACGTTACGGTACGGCTATAGTGGGTGAGTCTAGACAAGCGAAGCGTTGGCGGATTGCCTTTGCTCAAAGTCGAGGTTTAACGAAATAAACTACTAATTTATACAACTCGCAATTTGAAAATGAATAAAAAAATCCGCACCACAATCAACAGTCTATAAAACTTTACCTCTATTCCAAAACAACATTATCCTTATTCCGAACAGGAGACACACCGATGGAAAGCTAGTGACACAAAGAGCGTTCTACTAGGAGCGCAGAACGTGCTAGGAAACGTTAACCGAGACAAACAAGCTCATTACCCGCGCGGTCGACCGACACGGGTGAAGCGTGCAGATTGCCTGCGTTGGCTCTATCTGTAAAGATTTATGTTATCCTGGTAAGTACTTATAGTTATTCTAAGTGGCTAATCAAGATTGAATAAATTAATTTATGGTTTACATATTGTTGTCAAATTCAATCAATTAAAATTGTTTTTTTATTAATGTCGGCTAAAAAAAACCGGTTCGGAATATTGGTTTTAAAAAGAAGTTATTTTAGGAACATTCTCACGCCTTGTGATCAGGCAGTATCATAGCCACGATACTAAGTAACAATAATCCAGGTGAACTGTATAAACTTCATTAGTAATTCTACTTAAGAGCCCTGACATGCCAAAGTTTTCTTAGCGATTTCTCGAAAAGCAAAACTGAGTGCACCCCTGAGATGTAATTTTCAGAGTGCATCTAAGATACTCTGAGAGTGTCACAGCTGAAATGAATTCAATACCAATCATATTATGTAAGTATGCTAATAGTCATCATCAGATAATTTGACAGATGGAAACAAAGGTAGGAGATAAGCAAGACTTAAAAACATGAGAGGAAAAGTCTCCAATGATCACCCATAAAATGAGGTATTATGATTAAGATATCAAAAAAGCCGACAGTGTTCCACCAAATACACGGCGAAATCATTATCTTTTGTCGGTCGCAATCCGTCAATGTACAAAGGAAACAATATTCGTGGGATTGCGGGAGTAACGCGAGAAGTCACGGTTTTGTTCCAACCCTCGATACAATTCAACCACGCCTGTCAAAACACAACAGAAAAACAACTCCGCTGGTATATGTTTTGACATCTATCAGGCTGATATTGCTATCCATGCACGGATATTTACATACAAAAAATTAACATGTTATTGAGGCTTAATCAACTTATTGTTTATTAATAATTTATAATCCGAGGTTTCGAAACATCAATGTATTAAAACTTGCGAGACTATTTAGAACTTAAAAAAATATGCTAGTGGGAATTTTCCCACTAGCATATTATTTTAAGTTTATCCACGTTTTTACCTAAAAAAAAGATCTTAACAGATTCTATTATATTCTTTTAACGTAAATGCCACATCTTAAGAATCCTTTGTACCTTTTGTCACGACTCCCGTTGATTTACTGTTTCTTTTCCACTTGGCAGCGCTCTCCAAAAGAAACAAGGATGTTGTTAGATAGCAATCATGCTATTTTGTATACAAAGAACTCATTTCGTCCTTTACAAAGTAACCGACCTGCGGCGTTGATCTCTGATTTGGTACAGCCCTCAACACAATAATACTGAGGTTGGTATAAATGGCATTGGGGGTTAGGGGATGGAACACCTCGAATGTCACCCTCACCCGCCGGTACACTCTACCGGTAAACAAGGTTCTGAGGATCAACTAATTACGGGATAGAGTCATAGCAGTAGTAAGACTGCTTCGTTAATTTATTGTCTTATTTTTGTTTCTACTAACGTTAAGCCCTTTGATATCGCGCAGTTGAGTAAAGTTGTCAGTTAAAGTGATTCTACGTCAGCTTTTAAGAAAACCATAATAATTTACGTCTGATAGACAGTGAGAAATGAAACCCCTAAAGCGTAAGCGCGCTCTTATAATTTTGGTAAAGTTCAAAGAAAAAGATTATTTAATATTTTTAATAAGAAAGCGCGAGATTGGTACGCGCAGTACCAATTAGAACATTCGCTTCGAATTCTCCACGTTTTGTCCGCAACAGAAAATATACAAATAGTTTGGGAAATTGATGAATTTCACGTAGTGTATTGTGTTTGAGCTGTCGCTTCAGACGGTCTTGAATAATTGTCATTCTTGCGAACGTCCCCGCTACACGTTCATGCAATTGCGAATTCCGACCGAGCGGCGGCGAGGTGGTATCAATACGTCCTCACAACACATAGACATACAACAAGACGAACGAATATTAACAAAGTCACCTTTTCACGTATAACTAGTGGAGAATTTTAAAACTGTACAATTATAAAACATTAGAACTGTGAATACACTTTTATCACAAGTGGCTAATGTTTACTATCCTTTATTTTAAGGTTCTGGGAACACTTATTAAATTCTTTTTTTAAAGGTTACAATTCAAAAACTAATGGGAATGGTTAGCCTTTTCTCTTCCCCACTCCCTTTCACCCCTGTCTTCTTCATCTTCATCAATTCAATTCTTCAAAGTTGAGTTCCTTGTTCCTTATTTTTGATTTTCACCACGGACTTATCTTTAACAGCTCCCCAAATGACTTTGGCACTGATCAAATAATTAAACTGCACACGGAACACCGATGTAATTTAGCACTCAACCCGAAATCCTCTAACAGCGGAGCCGTGAAAATACGGGCAGGTGCATCCGCAGAATTACGCGACTTTAAACTTAATAGCTGTACGTACATGTCACTTGATGTAAGATCCCGAGTCGTTTGTGTCGACATTCGCGCGCCCGGAATTCGGTATTACCCCGCTCTCGGAATGGGTAACCGCCATTTTAATCTGACTTAACATATGGTACCATATTTGCACGTGATCTCTTCTTAATTGTCAGACGCTTTGTTTAAAATGTTGTTAGCACAAGATAATTATTAAAATGTGCACGTTCAAAATTGATGTCGAGTAATTTTACAATGTATCGATTGCTTATATTTACGTGAATACTACACATTGAAATAAAACTAATTTTATGATTTTTTTCGCGTTTCTTTTATGTTTTTTCCGTTTCCGACATTTGGGCTGCTTTACAGCAATGGTCACGGGAGGACTGAAGTGCTAGACGTCCTAGTGTCATCGTTAGAATTGGGATACCCTCATAATTAGTTGTTGTTAGTGGTCCGATCTACGTAGAAAAGGCTCACAGTATCTTGAGGTCTTGCAATGGTGAAATTTGAAATGTTTTCCATTCTCGATTTTATCATGCCTTATTCCAAATACAGCTTCCAATTTAAAGTTGTGAAATGTGTGTACCAAAAACGTACTGCACTTCAAACAGAACGTCTCCAACACGATCTCGGTCCAATTTACGACACGCGGCCACCGATGTTCATTCAGGCGAGATATTTGGTGCGTATTCGAATCAGACTATCTGTCTATCAAGATTTTTTTGTCGTATACATGTTATCCGCAAGGACCGTACAGTTAGCGATATCTGGGTGTATCGGTGTGTGAAATTGCACGCCGGACCGACGGACGTGGCCGACGCTTGAACGATCATCGAATCGGATGACCCGCCGCTCGCGACTCATGTTAGACGAATTAAATGTTGATCATCTTGCTCGTGTACCTAATGGATGCCGCATCCGACCTGATATCCATTTTTCAATTACAGTTATTGCATTACAAAAGAGCACATGATTCTTGCTTGTAGTGAATGATTTTTTTTTGTATATTCATGAAAACATTGAAATAAAACTAATCTTACGGATTTTATCGCGTTTATTTTATGTTTTTAGTAAATGCTAATTTTGATAGTGTATGATAAAAAAACCTACTTAGAATATGATAAAAAACCATATTTTCAGATTCGAACACTCAATTCAATTACAAGAGTGGTGATGCGGTTTGGGTTTGCCAGTAAATTAAACTTTCCAAGGCCACTGAGCTACATTAAGGTCAGGACCGTCGAAAAACATCATTAAGTAAATTGAGTAAGTAAATTTCTTAACAGACCGTTTCAAATAATCAGCATAACATTACACAATACCGCAAAAGTATTTCGCTTCAGCATGACTGAAAAAAAGTTATTCTCGGTCGCTAATTGCCTATTTCAACTGACTGAAAATCAGCCTCAACCGACTGGGTGGAAACTGCAATTATGATGCAAAATGGAACTTTTAGATTACAATTAAATTGTGTAACAGTGACATTATTTATAGATTAGTATCATTGTATCAGTATCAAAATGATTTTATAAATTAATTTATAAACTCTGTAGCGACTACTTCAACCGCGCACCACAAGCTACGCAGAAAACTCTTATAGCGCGATTCAGGATTGTGACGTCAATTGTCTTTGTTCTGAATGCGTCTGCAGTGCCATCTGCGTAGCTTGTGGTGCGCGGTTGAAGTAGTCGCTACAACTCTAATCATAATTATCATCGTAATAGAGCTTAAATTTGAAATGATTTCGAGTGACAGGTTATCGAGGTATAAATAACTATGCATTTTTAAGACATAATTCTAAAGCTCAGAATCCACTGGGTGTTTAATTATTTTTTAAATGGTAATAGCTTATTTACCGGGAATGTATAAGTTATAATACTTTTTTCTGGAACTTTAAAGGAATCCTCCCTCGTATATTTGACCATGTTCTCGCGACTTCATCACTGGATCGGATAGTCTTTTTAAGCCTATGTGTGAACCAAATATTCTTAAAAGTCTGTCATTATTTTCACGTGCAGTTCTTGCAACCAGTTTGAATAAGTATTAAAAAATCACTACCTTCTATTTGAACGTGAAAAAGTGATAACAAAGACTAATTACAGTTGAAGGGATTCTGGCGCGCTGGAAGCCGAGAAGCAAGTAGGCAGTACTTCAGAACAACAATCCACCCGACTCTCCCGCGTTTGTTTCCAAAAGAAATACAAGTAAAACGCTTGAGGTGTATTTTTAATTATCCAATAGTCATTGCTATCCTATTAATGTGTATCAACCTATAGCAACAAAACCCTATAGGTGCTTGGTGTTATTCAGTATTGGAACGGAGGCTCCTAATACCCAGATTAGGATGAAACTAAAATCCCTTTATGCAAATAGCCATGCGAAAGAACACGGAATCTTCATATTGATTTCTTATATTTACGCCAATACTACACATTGAAATAAAACTAATCTTACGGATTTTATCGCGTTTATTATTCGTTTTTTACGTTCCCGACGTTTATCGGTTTTTTTATTAAATCCAAAATCAAGCGCACAATTGCAAGACCTCAAGACACTGTGAGAACTTTCTGCGTAGATCGGACCGCAAGCAACCACTAAATATGAGGGGATCCGTATCAAACTATGACACTAGGACGTCAACCACCTCGGTCCTCCCGTGACCACGGTTGCTGTAAAGCAGCCGAAACGTTGGGAACGTAAAAAACTAATAATAAACGCGATAAAATCCGTAAGGCTAGTTTTATTTCAACGTAATCTTCATTCATCTTCCTCAGCATTTAGCATAAAACCGCTCGTTTAGTAAATCCAGAAACAATCCATATGCATGTTGCGTTCGCGTGAACGTTAAACGAATTTATATGCAGCGTGATTCCTGAAAAAAACAGCATTATCGCAAACGTTCGTTCGTGTTCTTTCAATAATAACACAGGCGGCGGCACGTGATCACGTCGTTTCGCGAACAGACAAAGGCGGCAAAAAAGAATCAAGTCACGAGGTACGAATGGCAAACAAGGCTAAGCCTCATTCCCGGTCTGTTGTTACGGGCACGGCTTCTAGTGAAACAACTCGTAAATGTTTTTACTATTGAGAAATATAGATTCGAGACGACGGCGACGAGGTTAATCAGGTTTATTTGAAAGGAATCTCTGTCAGTTACTTTATATACAATCTGTATAAGCGAAGTACTACCCATAATAATCCCATCTATATAGGCACAGTTTAAGTATAAAAGAAATTGTAAGACCTTCGATTTTTTTATCATGTAGATTCCTCTCTCCCACTGTCGCGATACGAGATCAAATATTGTTAAAAGTATTGCTTTGTCCTGAACAATACCATATTGTCCAGTATTCCATTCGTATTGAACCCTTTGTGAACTATGGGGTAGTCGTGTGTATAACAAATTTTAATAAAATATGACCTGTTTGATGTTTAACTTACCAGTTGCTTCCCATTCATAACTCGTACACAACTTTTTATTCTTAAAAGGAAGAAAAGAGTTTCGCATAATTTTCCATAAACTATCCTTAGCGGCTGCAACACAAACTTGGCTTATCTTAGCCTGTACTTTAAAGGCGGTCCCATATCTTTTATTTTTAATCCCCGAGCAAACGCTATCCGAGTTAAAATTACTTTGTTCTTAAGCGAAGATCGAATATCAGTGTTCATGTTTCAATACTTTTTGAACTACTACCGCTGTGAACTTCTGTAATTAGGTGGCTACTTAAAAGTTGGTTTTCTGTCTGCTAATGCAGATAGTTAAATAATTGTTTAAGCGAATCGAACAAACACATTGCTAGCGAGAAGGATTCATGTAGGTATTATTTTTATAATGGTTTTGTAACTCATAATAATTTAGTATCTATCATATTATTCTGAACACACTTGTTGCTTTAACATCACAACATCAAAAAGTGTCTTTCCAAACTAGTTTGCTCTTCTTCACCAAGTCATCATATTATGATGAAATGTATTTATACTCTTTTGGTTATACATCAATGATATAGGTATACACCGCTAATAAAGGGAGACTATAATATTAGCAAAAAAAAATACAAATAAAATTAGTGGCTAACAAAATTGGATGTGGCGGATTAATTACTTATGTAGGGTGTTTGTAACGATGTTTACTTAAATTTCAATTATATGTAACTCCATAAGTACCATTTCCTTCAGTTATAATCCAGTAACTTGTTGCTGTACCTGATGGGGATGTGGTATCTTCGGAGAGTCAATATGCCCTCCATAATTTATTCGATTTACTGTTTCTTTCCACGTTTTCTAAACAAAATGTACTTAATGCTCAAGATGCCACAATGTGATACGATCATAAGAGCAAAATGTCCACAAAGATAATCTGTGTACAAAGCATTTTATTTCTACTCGAGCTTATCCAGTTTTCACAGTCTCCACTCATATTTTTGACATAACAAAGAATCGAAATCGAAAATAAATCCCATCTGTTATCGGCTGACTACCTTGCGCGTGAAACCCGAAGAATCTTAGCGGAGTAAAAAATATTTTTACCATCTCCGACTTTAAATGGGATCGGTCCATTATATCGTGTTTATTCATATTTATTTGAAATCAATCAATCTTTGCTTTATATTTCCCGAACGGCCGGTTCGATGGAAGAAAATAAATCTTTTGTAAAAGTTTTCTCAGGATAGGTATTATTCATGAGGATGCCAGCCGTTTGATTGATTGCGTTGTTGTGAATGCAGCTTAACTAGAGACTAAAGCGTATTTAGGTGATGTGGTGGGAAGGTGTTTAAGAATCATTGATACATCAAATTGATGCGACCTCACAATAAAAGGGTTGGTCTCTTTTATTGTGAGGTCGCATCAATTAGTGCTTCGTACTTTATAATAAGATTAACTTTTTTTTCCTCTTGGCATATTTCTTTCTTTTGTTATACAAAGAAATGTGTCAGTTTGAAGTTTTCTATCATACCAATTCTGAGATTTTTGAACTGTATTTTTATGGTAACGATTTTACCTAGCTAATAGAAGTCAAGAAATTAAAAAAAATGTCTAGATCATGTTTTTTGATATTGAAATGACAATAATATTAGCTTAGGATACTTAATCGTTATTAATAGAAGTCACAGAAACATTAAATTCGAGTAGAAAATAGACTAACAGTCTGTACTTGAAATGTTCAATAACGATCTAAATAAAAATAAACGACCAATCAGATCCCACCACATTCTTAATTAAATTGGATATCAGATCAAAATAAAGAACCTATTCAGTAGCACCCTAAAATTACATATTTGAAAATAGAATAAAGAAAAATAATACAAGCCAAGCTCAAGTTCAAAGGTCAGTATTCTTTTTTTGAATCACGAAGTATATTTTATAAAAAAATATATTTATAAATAAAAAAAATATCATTATAATTGTATATATATTGGCAAAAGTTTTTGTTACCTAAAACATTGTAACCAAACGAAACTCTTCAGTCCCTTTCCGTGTACCTGGAAAAGCTTTCTAAATGTTTGTCACCACAACTCGGCTGTTAGTTTAAGCACCACTATATGACTACCCATTAACTGTACCAAAGATCTTTTTGTCCGAGCCCAACATTTTGTGGAATAATGCATCGCTTTGTGTTGCCGTTTAAGGTGCAAATCGCTTGATATATTTCAGCTCAGATAGGTTGCGTGCCCATTATGTCATCTCGTTTAATTGCATTGTATTATTCATAGTGTAAATACGAGATCACAACCGCGATTAGAGCCAGCCTTATTGTTTTGGGTTTCGGTTTTCATTATTTAGGTATGGTCGCGCACGCGATACCACTCGTACTTTAGGGGTAGGTATGTTTGCTCTGCGTTGTGGGTTACCTGAACTTACACTAGGGTCAAGAAGAAGTTTTTCACCCTTTGCCGCTTATACAACGTTTTGATTGAATCACTTCTCAATGGCTATGAAATACAAATGCTAGCACTCGCCCGAAACAAATGCTCTCGCTGCCTCGCCCAAGCGCTATCGTCTATATCATTTGCCTCTCTCAGACTGCCCGCAGCACGTGGCTGTGCGGTCAGTCTGTCCGCGGCTAACAATAAAGTATGTTTTAATTTAAAGTTACGAATGATAGGTCTCATACGCAGAGCACACGTGGATTTTTTGCGGTCCGGGGATGCGGGCGGCGCGGGTCGGCACCCGCCCGTTAATTACCAGCACGACCCCAACAAACGCGATCCCAGAGAGCAACCCAGCTTTTGTCGTCAGTTTTATCTTAATTGCTTCAAGAAACTCGATATCGTTTGGCGACAAGATGCTTTTTATTCCTTCAGTTGGCTCCCGACGGCAAACAATGACGGAACTTTGAATTAGTTTTCGGTTTGATAACGCCATTGGCTTTTTTCTTTCTCTGTTTTAACGACAGTACTGTTATTACGACCGATATTTCGGTCAGATCGTTCAGATTTTATGGCAGTTTCGATTTATTTCCCGCTGACCGTTTATGTTCGCGGATGAACGGCAAACTTTATGATACCACTGTTGTGTTATCGTTTTATCTGAGATTGTAAGCTGTAAGTTATCGATTCGCATGAAAGTTTTTGATCTATTATTGGATATATGAGGCGGAATTAGCAAACAAGTTTTGTGAGTATAGTATAACCAAGCTTTAACTTAGTTGGAGGGGCTTCTGGGACTAATAGTAAGTGTATATGGCAGTAATTAATTGTTAAAAACAAATAATTAAGAGCAATTGTTTTTCTATGTCTTGTCTTTAGTTACTTGACCACAGTTAATTACTGTAAACTGAGCTCAACAAGCAATTATAAATAGCAAACTTCGTCACAGACATATTGTTAAATATACCCACATCCCAAAATTACACCTATACGGCGGTTCTATACCGCGACACACTTCACAGATTAACCTTTTGTTCACCCTAATTAATAACTTAACTCGCTCACGCCAATGTTACACGGTTCATATTTAACTTTTTAACCCCCACCCCTAATGTTGAACTCTGAAAACAGAATTTACGTGAACCGCCCTGGCCGGCTTCCAAATCGCTGGCGGAGGTCGTAGGTCTCCGACTTAATGTGCGGACATACTTTCGCACGATCCTAACACGGCGCCACATGCAAATTTTATTCAATATAAAACACTTTGCATACTGAATGATTTCGGTCCTCGATTATTCAAGATAATCTGCATGTGACATGAGGGTGTCACACACGTGATTGTTATGTTGTAGTATGTAAGCTTGACAATATATTCAAAACTAGCAATGCGCGCTACTTCGCACGCGTAGACTTATATTTTTAGGAATCCGTACCAAAATAGTAAAATTTGAACCGTTATGGTGCGACTATATCCGTCTGTCTGTCTGTCTGTCAAACCTATCATTTTCACTATCCATATTGAACTGTTCCTTTTCCCAATATAAAAAGTACCATATTGATTGTGTACCATGCTTCATTAAAATCGGCTCAGTAGTTTTGAGATAAAGATTTTTATGGCTGTCGCGTGGGAACTAATCGATTTTGAGCCATAAAAAGTATTCTCTATCTACCTACATGAACCATCTATTTATAGATCGACAGGAAAATATATACATTAAAATATAATATGATTGTTATAAACGCGACTGCATGCATTTAAACCGCATTCAACAAGTAAGGCTGGTGTATGTTGCGAGTTGTAATAAATGTAACCTTTTCTTCTCGTTCATTAAGTCTTTTTTGCAAAAGTCGGGAAATCGTCAACGGAATTTTAACACCTCCTAACAAAGCAATCATTAGTTCATGCGTTCATCAATATCGCGTTTGAACTAGTGGAAGTGGTCTGAGAAGCAAATAAGCCTTGCCCAACATGTTATTCACGCTATTGCAAACTGGAATTAGGGTATGATGCAAATGCAAGGCGTAACACGTAGAGTTCGGAGGGAAATTCCGTTAATTTCCGCACAATTTGTATCGACCTGCTATCCGTGTCAGCGGCCTAATTAATTTAGACCTAGTATCGATTGCAACTAGTTCTAAACACGACTATAGTTTCATTCACAACACTGACACTAATAATGATCTATGGCAGTAATGCGAACTAACTCGATGCGAGATCTACAATTCAGTGTCACGTCCACGCGTCGTGAAGTCGCCGCTAATGTGACACCGTAATCAGTGGTTATATTTATCACGGTATTAAGAAAAGTTTTCGAAATGTTTTGAGGGTTTTACATTAATTTCAAAGGTGAAACAAGGGGATTCTCCCCTCCGCTGAGCGCCAGCCCCGTTGTTCCACGATTTATTCATGATTACTTCGGCGAACTTCGATTGATTATACGGTTTAGCGCAAATTAGCTCCGCTATAAGTTACTCAGAAATTACCTTTAACTTTCTACCGTAAACGAAACCGATGGCCTCTGATTTGGACAGCCTCTGATATATTTTTTTATGTTTGAAACATGTTATAACATTAAAATCGAAATGAATTTCCAAATAGGATGTTTTTTTTTTAATTGGGCTTTGGATAAAGAGACAAAACCTGCAAAATAGTACCGAATATAAACACTGTGATTATATATATAATTAATTGAAAAAAAATATAGTTCTAGGCTTTTTATTTTTTTGTTTACATACTGTTATTTTGGGTAATGTATTATGTTTTGTAAAAGATCGTATGAATAAAATTGTTGGATTATTAGTTTAGGTATTTACTCCTTAGAGGATGCAATTATTTTCAAGCAAAATAAAATAACTAGGAAACGAATTTATACTAGGCAACACTAGGTAAATTATTATTAAAAGAAAATAAAATGAGTGTGGAATAAATTCGACAGGTCCCTAATTAGTTGGTATACAACAACAAAAGCAAACTTAAAACGCATTCGAGCTACAGTAACATCGGAAGAGAGGGGCGGGGTACGGCAGTTAATTTAAACATTGGCTGTAGGAACCAGCTGTTCGCCAATTAACGGGTCAACTCATTAAATTACTCCGCACCGCCTCTGCCGCCCTGGTACTCGTCGGCGCCGGGCGGAACTGTTGATTTTAAGTATTACAAACAAACAGACGTCGACTTACACACTCTTTATGTAAATGTTTTGATGTTTAAGTATCTTAATTACTTTGAACGTTGTACAAAATGATTATGCTGATGGTGATATATGATGTGAATGGATAAACTGGGTATACTGTGATGTTAATGTTTTACGTACAAGATACAATACGATGTATTGAAATAATTCAGCTAGAAGTGATAGTGAAATTTAGTACGTGATGGGCTTAATCCGTGAAGTGTACGTAAGTGTGTGTGTCCGTGTACTTCGATCAGAAGCGCTATGATATACTCGGTAGACCGAATTAATTGATTAAAATATAGATCAAAATTAATTTATAACTTGAAATACACCTTCGCGAAATCCTCGAATCACAGCCTATAAAATTAATGAACGCGCTTAAAAATTGTCAAACAAATCTCAATTTTCAAACTCCTGAAGCGTGAGTTCATTAAACTTTTTCCTCCCGTCCTCAATTTACTTTCTATCGAATCCAATCTAAATTCGTTCAATTTTTTAACATAATCACCGATCGGATAACGCTGATATTTGCGAGACAAGAACGGGCAGAAGAAAAAAAGAGAATTGTAATAAACGATTTATCGAAGAAATCAGAGGAGGTGCTGGGAGACGCGGGAATTAAGAACTTCGCTAATGAGATGTTGATTGCATCCAGCGCTCCGTTTGTCGCCTATTTTGCATTAAGATTCTCCTCTTTTTTTTTCCTTCGGCATTTCAAACCGAGATGCATCTTCTGACGTTTGCAGCTCGCTTGGGAACTATTCAGCTTTTTGTTTCTTTTTTCACAAATAAATGCTTGCTTGATCCTTAGGGTATCGTGGAAAAAATACATGCTGCTATGTAACGATACCGTTACCTACGTAAAAGTTCAAATATTCATTTCGCAGCTATAACAATGATATGAAAAGTTCACAGCAAAGCTTGCGCGCGATTCGTGTCAAAGCCAAATTCGCTGGTCAATTCGTAAATACCTTGACAAATATCTCTATACAAAGGAGAACTTTTAAGTCTACTGTCTGGCTAAAAATACTGCGCAACTTTAGTTTATGATTTTAAACCACATGTGGAAAGACTGGGCAGATCACACGATCGCCGGTATTTACATCGTGTTATAACATTGTCGTAAGCAAGAAATAGCCTAAAGAAACCGCCGACAATCTTTTACAAGAACCGTTTTCGTTAATGTACGCCTGGCGATATCAAGATCGGCCGTAAGTAACAAACCGCGACATTGCATCCTCGGCCACTAGACCTTGCATGACGGGCCGCTATAAACCCAGCAATGTACGCGAAAATGTTTCGATAATGTGAAAATTTGCACGGTGACTTTATTACCATAACATTACTGGGGCAAATTAATAGCTGACGGTAGCATTTCGCGCGTTTCATATCGGAACACTTTATATGGTTGTATGAATTGTATAACACCCTGTGTTGATGGCTGTTGAATTTAGCTGGCCAACGATTTTTGTCTGGCTGTTAGTGGGATCGCCCCAGTTTATGGCATGGTACCCATAATAAAATCGTTTCTTAGTTTGGGATCATCACGTTGGTGTCTTTGTCTGCTTAGATACAAAAAAATATTCTAGATATTTTTACCCTTCTCCTTAGAAACAACATTTCCATTTTTAAATTTTGTTCGAGTACCTACTTATCGTTTCGTATACATGTAAATAAATCTAATTCTATTTGAATACAACAATATCCTAGGGCTGTCCGAACCGACGTTCGTAACCAACCCATGTCCAAAATTTATAACATCTTGCACAGTTATTTTTCTAGTCACACTCGAAAAGAATACCGGCTGATCTAAAACCGTTAAGGGAAAAGTTGAGCGTGAAGAGCCGGACGGCGTCCGGAATGCGGGACACGTACCGCGGCCATCTTGGTACGAAAACACGCTTGCCGGACACGCGGACCGACCCTTTTGAGCTACGCAAACTAATGCCACTGGAAGTGTGTTTTATGTTATTTTTTATGATCGTCTTCAAATTGGGCAGCTTTAGTTGTGTTGCAAAGTGGCGCTATAAAATGTTTTTGAGCAAATAGTTTGTAGAGCGTAGCTTCTAAGCTACTCTGCACGTACCTTGATATATACAGACATATAATCTCCTTTTTATAGGTTTATACTCCTAGTACTTGTTTATTATATGATGAGGTAGGAAGCAACACCGATTTGACCTTGGGGCCCTAATTTATTTACTGTGCCAAGTTTTTTTTTGAAGTATTATGTAACAGGACGCATTTTTAATCGAACGTATTGCTCAAGCACAATATCACGGTAACGTAAGCATGTTCCACCTCATGCACATCACAGATTTCATAAATATAATAATGATCGTGACAGTATATTGCTCGATAACGTTACGGATACATCAGGGGTTCCTGCTAGCCTGAAGTCGTACAAGAACGCATAGGACCGGCTTAACGGATTTACTGAGATTATTTACTGAGATTATCCTTGAATCCAATGGAATACATCCATTTGTAACTGAACACTGTATATGTGGTAGGTAAGCGCGAAAAAAAAAAATAGTAGCTCACCGAAACTGGTATGATTTTAAGAAAACTATACTTAGATAAAATGTTTTTCTAGACTGAGTACCTAACTGTTTTTTATTCGTATAATGTTTTTTTGTACGCAGCAGATGCAATAAATCTCGTTAAATTATGTGTATATGTATAACAGTGGATCTTAAGCGTACCATCTGATATAATTATAGTGGAATAATAAATGGATGGTGCCGAGGAACTGTTGTCTTAGGATGGCAGTCGGTGTTATCGCTTCTAACCTAGAGTTGATATTTTCTTTAATATTAACTCATTGTAGTTATATTCAGATAATTTTAATCAAAGGTAGTTAAGTTAAGGATAACTTATTTGTAAGATTTATATTTGATGAAAGCACGGTCACTACTTACTAACTGCGCTAATCAGGTAGCGCAGTTGGTAGTGACCACAGATCATGATAGATATGTCATGTGGTTCAAAATGTATGGGAACTCGCTGTCTCCGTTTTGTTCCCCACCACTCGCCGCAAAACACATGCAATTCCATAAAACCAACCAATACGAGGTCTCTTCGGTGGGTGCTGCGTCGTCGCCGTATACAGCGGCCGTACCACGCGACGCACCAGTTTATTCAAAGTATCGTTAGACGATCTGTCCATTGCCTCGTACATTCATTCAGTAGCAAACATAGGTGGTACTTAAATAGCCATGTATTTTGTACAAAAATAAAAAAGTCGTTGTGCTACATAAAAACTAAAATAACATAATAAAGGCATCAAATATTTTTTGATTTGTTGTTTTTAATGATTTTAAAGACGAATAAATAAAATACTTAATACTGGCTGGTGAAATGAGATTCCATCTTTTGCGTAGTTCACTTTGCTAGTATTTTTGCACACAACCACGGAATAACACGGCATTTAAAAAAAAGCTAGAGCTCCGATACCGACCTGCAGTTGCAGTCGACTGACGGCGAAAACTCTATGTTAGCCCAATTTTGGCCAGTTGTGTGCGCAAGCCCACCGCTTTCATAACATATCTCCTCTCATATATCTGTGGTAGTGACCATGCTATCTGTGCCGTGAGTCATGTACCTATGTTTAATATCTATAAGTATTATTTATACTGAGTTCGCCCTGTTGTCCATCACTGTTAGTGTCCGCTCGGTTAGTGAAACATTGTTTTCAGAAGCGAAGCGCAAATTGAGATAAAATGAAAAAATAGTGACTTATTTCCCGGACGCTTAATTTACATAATCACAGATGAACAGAACAAAAGCATTGCGAACATTTACATTAGAGAATTCTAACTTAATTCTAAAATTGTTTTATCGTGTTTGTTTTCCGTCGCGACGGGCCGAGTTGGTTGTAATTAAATTTTTTAAAACAAGCTTGCGTGTCTAACTGGGCTAATGAAATGAATTATTTTAATGAAGGGTCTCTAAGTCGACTTTATTTTTTAATACATTCAAGGCTTTACCGGGTGATGTGTACTTAAAAGTTAGGTATTATGCTAAGTACATCAAATAGTGCCAATATATCTTTATGGCTATAATATTAACTAGCTGTCCCCCGATCCACGTTTTTTTTTATTATATTTTTTTTTCGTATTTTTTTTATCTATATAAGCACTAGCAATCTACTGGGATTCGCATGAGAAAACATACGATATAAATTAAATTATTTTACTCGATAGGAGTTATAATTGTCCGTGTTAAGTAATGATCATACAAATAAATAAAACTGTATGGATTCCATCTTTTCAAGGTCAATGTATGAAGGTCAGGGTGAGATGCTTATCATACGAGCTGGTAAACAACACGCGACGATAAATTCAGTGAAATTTTGAAACAAATGATAATGATTGTGGAGGCAATTAGAGTAAATAATATTTAATTGTTTTGATGACCATTTTTTAAACTAAAATATGTGTAAAGTGTACTTTGCTGTAATGAAAACATAGCTATGACTGGGTAATAAAAAATATTTATACCTATATTGGAACCGCTAAACTATATCCTGTATATTAAAAACTTACTGACCCGACAAACATTGTCTTTTTCCAATTTTTGTCTTTTTCCAATTTTCCAATCTTTCTGTACCTAAAACTCTTATTCAGACCATTAAGAACATAAACAAATCTGCCAAATTTTGCCGTTCTCAAGTGATGCGCTTATTAAAGAATACCATATATTATAATTATACCAGGTGATTCATAAAGGGGCTTTTTAGCGCATTTGCAAACACTATATGAAATAAACATTTCGATATATCGATTGTAAATATAAATTTTGTTACAACGAAATGGAAACAGTGTTTTTTGCTAATATTTTTTTTTAAATTACACATGCATAATTATCTGACTTCACATAGTATTTACAACTACGCTAAAGAATCTTAGGTTCAAGGCTTAGTATGCCCTTTATGAATCACCTTGTTTACATTTAGCATATAACAAATATCATCCACTCTAACCTCAAAAATAAAAATCTACATCGCTTGACCTCTTGATAATTCAACGGAACCGTGAAATTAATATAGGCGCCGACAACAATTGGTATATGTTATATATATAGCGCCATTAAAAAATATCTCATCCAGCGGGGCCATTGGGGTACACTCGTTTAAAAAAAATAAGGTTAACAATATTGGAAACGGTAGGGTAACCTAACGACAAAAGGGGAATGTCCGGATCGGCGATTCACCCGGCGGCGAAGTTAATGGGAATCCGACCATTGTGTCCGTGTGAAAACAACGGGATATCGCTTTTGCCGTCCTAATCTGCTCCCAGTTAATAAAAAGGGAAAACAGAGTAATCCATTATCATTATTTACAGTCACCTTAAGTGGATGGGAGAGGTGGGTACGGCGACAAATCGATCGCTCGGCCGTTAATACTTACTAACTGTTGATAATGGTAGGGGAAATACCATGCTATGGACTCGTATCTAAATGTATTTGAAATAAGCGGCCAGTGGTAGGTAACATTTCATCATGTGTCAAATGAACAATTTGATGCTATTAAATCACAATGAGTTGAGCCACGAAAATAGTAAATTTGAGAAAACGCTGCAGCGGTAGTGTTTTATTAGATGATACTTCTTAGTCAATCGGAATGGGTTCTTGATGGAATTAAACAAAGTCTCGTGATTTTGTGGGGTCGAGTCACCGTCGTCCGTAGGAGACCCTACACGTGACCCTGGGTGGTGCCAACCAGGTGAAAACTCTAATGGTGGTAGGCTTCGGCCATGGCTAGTCACCACCCACTGAACAAAGCCATGTCGCCAAGCGGCCTAGCCGTGTTCCGGCATGATGTTCGGTGCTGCCATTCATGGATGGCGGGTCAGATCAGTTGCGCTGCATGTGCCTAGTGAATGTAGCGTCTCTATCTACTGCCGCCTTCCTACCTAGGCAATTATGCTCCATCGTAGATCTCATCGTCACTTACCATCAGGTGAGATCGAGATCAAATACTTGCCTATAATGTAATAAAAAAAAAAAAGATTAACTTGGTAAACTGAAAGTGAATCTTAATTTGAATCCAAAATTCACAACCTGATTAGCGCAGTTGGTAGTGATTCTGCCGAGGGGTCCCGGGTTCGAAACCTGGTATGAACAAACTTTGTGTGATGAGCACGAATATTGTTAAAAAAATCATGGATGTTGAATTAATATAGTATATAAATATGGTATATAATACTGGGTTCGCCCCCAGTCCTTGTGCGGTACTCATAATACAAGCACAGCTTAGTGTGGGACCGCATAGTTGATGTGTTCGTGAAGTGATATTGTTATTATTATTATTTCATAAAGGCAAATGGTTAACTTGACAACTTTAGGGGTAAGAAACCCTTAAAACTGATAACACAACCCACTAAAATCAGATACAATTTATGTAAAACATGAAATCACGTTTGACACCACCACTTGACACACGTTTGCTTGACCATGTTGCTCAAAGTGCATTGTAATATCATTGTAAATAGAAGATCGCTTCTATGAAATTGGGAGTACGTTTACACAATATTATTTTTACTTTTCACTTAAACAAATTAGCGAGGTTTCGTTGTGCGGCATGTTCCATCAATCAAATTGCTTCAGGAATTCGCGATCGCAACGAGTTGCGCACTATCGAGTGATTAATGCCCGGCCTGGCCTGGCCCACAGGTACATTTACGACTAGACCACCGGCAACTAATTAATGATTGTTTGCCGCTCCAGCTATATAACACTCCACGTCTGGGAAGAGGGGAGAAAGCTGCCTCCGTTCGAAAGGTACGTAGAGTTATTTGGTAAAATATAATTAAAAGCATTAGCAATGTGGTTGTTTTTTGCACGATCGAATAAAGTGTGAAGTTCAAGTAAATAATGTTTATTTATGTTATGTACAAATATTATGTTGTTTTAAAACACTGTGTAACTGGCTTCCTAACGAAACCTAATACCATGGATTCAACTCATGATTGTGGACTCCCAGAGATGTAATTTAGAGTCAATCTTTTCATGAATTATTGGTAAGCATAATAGTAATCTATATATATTAAACAAAGCAGTGATAGCCATGTTGGTGGAACGCTTGCCTCGGTAACGGGGATCGCAGGTTCAAACCCCGGCTCACACCTCTGGGATTTATGGATTTTCATGTGCGAATCTCATTTTCAACCATGATTATCACTTGCTAAACGATAAAGGAAAACATCGCGAGGAAACCTGCATGTCTGAGAGAACCCCTCGAAAGACGTGTGAAGTCCATCAACCCGCACTGGGCCAGCGTGGTGGACTATGACCTAATCCCCCTCGCATTAAGAGGAGGCCCGTGCCTAATAATGGGACATTAAAAGGGCTGGTGTTAGTTACACTATCAAGAAGGGTGGGACAAATTTTAAGATCTTTGATTTTGAATGTGTCTCCGTCCCGAATAGCAGAATAATTATTAAGACATGAGAAAAATATACCTACATACATTTGATTCTGAGGCGGTACGAAGTTCGCTGGGATAGGTAGCTTTGAATAAAAATACAATAATTACAATATTAGACCGAAAACTGATATAAAAATTAAAACTCCATCGAGCGCGCTCGTAGATCAGCTGATTCGCACGTCGCGTCTGGTAAAGCGCGGAGAGTTGTGTTGTGTTTTATTAAATTTACAACATTTGTAATGATTTCTATCATTTAATTATAAGCGTAACCTTTAACCAAAGATTTTGTTACATACCATGCCACTTATTATAATATTCAAGCATTTTGTTGTTACATTTTTAATGCACAATGTAGCATAATGGCAGCTTTTAGCTAAATAAAAGGACAAGGAACAAAAACAAGTCACAGAAATGAGCAATCAATTTATAGAAATAATGTTTTCCACTTAAAAATATTGCTCTCACATTTCTCGTTCGCACTCGCCGGCAAGGAATTGCGATATTATTTATATCAACAGGCATAATGAAGTACTTGAGTGTACCATCGAGACTACAATGTACTGAAGTTTCAGGAGTTTACGTAACTTAATATTTAATCACTTTGAACAGAGTTCATTGTTAAGAAATTTGAGTGTTGAGAGGAAAGTTCAAGTATTAAGTTATAACACTGAAGACCAACTTCGTATTCATCTAACGTTTTTTATACACATTTTATAATCTTGTAATTAAATATTGATTCTAACGATTTTTAACGTGATTTAAAGAATCAACTTGGCTTTCTTCTAGGAAAGGATTATCAATCAAATTGATTGTTATCATTGTTATTGGACTAGCCAACTTGCCTCTTCACACGCCAATTAATAGAACACCCAACAAATTGAACATAAAGATTGAGTGCCAACTCGTACCGTTCGTAAAGGTTTTAGACAAGTAGTGCCTTAATATCTACAATGTTCGGAACAGACAGTACGGAACATCAAATATTATTCACCATTTGCAAGCTCCACAAATTCTACCACAAAATCATAAAAACCATTTGCTGAAACTAAAATAAAATTACACACGAAAGGCGAATCAGCACAGGAACCATTCCATGAATCGTCATAATAAATCGTCTGACACTAAGCACGACGCAGCAAAAAGGAAAAATATACAGCACTAAACCAGGGAACGTCTTACAAGACTGTAGGTACTTGTAAACATCTGCCACATCTGAGAGTGCGGACAGGAGCGGTGGCAATTACAGAGCGCGGGACATCTGCGACGGGCTGGCTTATATGCAATAAAGTAGTAAGTGGCGCGGAGCTAGGAACGACTTGGATGAGGTACATTCAAAATGGGGCGCTACTCAGAATGTTGTACAAAATGTTTGGGAAATATTGTGAAAAAAAAATTGCTGTATGTTTTTTAATCTAGCATTTATCATGACACAACGAAATGATGACAAAAAATGTAACGAAGAAAGAATTATTGTAAATTTAGTTGTAATTTTAATTTGAAAATTATAATTAATACATAAAAGGAATCAACTAAAAGTTAATGAAAATAATAATAAATAAATAAGAGCGGATATAACACGAACGGAAACAAAACAATATAAACATATAAGTTGCAGCTTATGAGCGAGAGTTCTGACCAGTACCTTAGACGTTATAGTTCAGCCGCCGAGAGAATGCGTTCCAAACATTAATACAATTTAGCTAATCTTATCAATTGTATCTAAATCGTTCTTGTAAGTTGACATAATAATATAATTAACTTTTGTGTCCCTGGTGCATATAAGTAAACAATATAAATACAACAATATCATCATCGTACGAAAAAAATACGATAAAACCCGTATTGAAGTTATTTCGATTCACTCGTCTATAATAGTTTCTTACTCTGTAGCGAGACTTTAATTAATAAATAAAGGCGCACTGAAAAAAGAGATTAAGTCGCCGGATCAGCATGGTTCCTTAATTAAAGTGAAACTATTAAAATTCATACCGCGGTTTTATTAAAAAGTTTCCAGCTGGTGTTATGTGAGATGCGCTGAGTTTAGAGATAGTATTTTTATATATCGTCAGACGAATAAACCAACTATACGGTCCCACACTAAGCAACGCTTGTGGACTGAGGGCGAACTCAGTATATAATACTTATATATATATATATGAAACATCCATGAGTCGGGTACAAATTACCAACGAAATGACAATTTTGATTTTCGCTGAGATTTTTTTTAATTGACATATATAATGATTACAAACAATACACTTAAGAGGCGCAGGGTCAAGGTTTGTGTACTCGTTCTGATTTAGTCTGTATAAGCAATAATAAATATTCCACTAGATAATGATTTTGAAGACATTAAATTATTGGAACGAAGTTCCTTATCGCGCGTTGCGAAAGGGGGCTAGACGGAAAAAATTAAGACGAAAAGTTGTAACGACACTTTTTTGTAAGCCGTGCGGCGTGCTCATGTTTCTCTGTCTGTCTCTCTCTCTCTCTTATAGAAAGCAAGCCTGATATTTTCGGTTCGTCTTTCTATTTCGCAGTGAACAGTGTGGTGTCGCGACGATTATTTTTGTTGAGTGTATACAGGTTTTTTGTACATAATAAATAATAAAAAATAATAAAGGAACTTCGTTCCATCCGGGTGTCCCTTGACAACTCTCAAGTTTTTCTGTCTCTGTCTCAGTACAAGGGTTAATTTAATTAAAGTATAAACATCCACCCTGATCTTAACAAAGTAGGTATTAGTAAGGATTACCATACCGAATCCCGTAGTTTACTCACATTGTGTGTCGCGCGCGATAAGAAAATACCCTCGAGAATGTTTCCACGTAACATAATACAAGTATAATCCTAAGTTGAATGAACTGCAACTTTTAACTTCGTAACGTTGTTCTCGAATTCACAAAGGCACTGTTTCTATTGCGATGTTTGCCGATCAAAAACAAACTGAGCGCTGTGAGACGTAAAGTCAAAATTTGTATGGACCGTGCGGGCTGTTCTTATTGAGTGTGTATGCTGAAACAAAGTGTAGGTAAGTAAATTATAGAGAAAAGTCCGCTATTCAAGGATATCAATTTTCGTGGCTTCTAGTAATGTGAGTGTAAATTTTTTAGTATATATTTTTTTATCTCAAAAGAATTATCACAGAATTCCTTTACATTTACACGTTTGATTGTAAGACAGATTATGTGTTTGTTTAACGGCTTGATTAACTCAGTTGGGAGCGCCCCTGCCATTTGCGTTGAGGGTTCTGGGTTCGAATCCTGGCAGGGAAAAACATTGTGTGATGAGCACGAATGTTTGTACCCGAGTCATAGGTGTTTAATGTCTATATAAGTATTATATACTGACGTCGATTTCAGTCCATTTTAGTATCGATAATACAACCGTTGCTTAGCGTGGGACTGTATAGTTAGTATGTTCGTCTGGCGATATTATATCATATTATTATTATGTATAAACGAGCTTTGTTTAATTAAAAGGACTAAATAATTCAGAAGTTGATCGTTTCATAGTCCCTCACACGGCGGCTATCACATCACAGTGCTCCCCACAATGCGCGCTATGCAACTGTGCGAATGTAATTATTTTCTCCTCTGTTGGTTACAAAATCTCACTGCAGACAATGTTGGACATTTTCTTCCATGCGGGTACCTCAGACATGGAGCTTTAACTCTAGACTTGATATATCATATACTTTAGCTTACCTATAGGTATGGAATATTAATGAAATTAATGTATAATGGTTAAAGCTTACCAACAATTGTTTACTTTAGTAAGGCGTGCATGCATACTCCCATTTACAATGATATGGTGAACATGGTAGATCGGAAAATAATTTCTTTGGACGCCTTTCAATCTAAAACGAAGCAAAATGAATAATAATTAAAAAAAATCTTTAATGGAAAATAGGCAGACCAGCCCCCACAAGCAGCTCCCGAACACGAGCATGACTAGAGAAGCAGCCATCGGGCTCCACAACCATATTGGATCGAAGAGACCCACAAGCAAGGACTTTTAAGTGTCACGGCACCATTGAATGGAATAACACCAAATTGCAATTACGAATTTATCGATTGTTATATAGTTCAAAGTTCAATGATATTAAATTGATAAAGAATTATTGGAAAGTGTACATTTCTACGGGTTCGTCTCAGTTTTATTTAATTAACTCAAGATAAATATATCAATATATTTATCAAGATAGAAATATCACATTCGAACTGTTTTAACTTTTACCGATGCATAAACATTAATGTATATAAATCAAGAGACGAATCACCTCTTCACAGCTACCATAAGAAACCAAGAAAATCATAGGGAACACACTCACAAACAAATCATTGTAAGGTATATAGTAAGTCAATTGCAGCAGGTAGAGGGTCTCTCAATCCAATTTTCCGTATCGCGCGCTCAACGGATGGGGTGGCACATCCGCCTAAAATAATATATCGCGCTCCCCGCCCTGTACTTCGTTGAACCACTTTACACACTCTGTTATTATAGGTGTCTATAGGTGTAAATGTTTTGGAACCTTTACATAAGAAAATCTAAGCGCATAGTACTAGAAAAGTGCCCTGAACCCTCAAATATCTACTTTCAATAGTTGATGTCTGAACCTAAAAATAATTAAACTTGTAACAAGTGGTCATAAAAAAATACAAGTCCGTTGAGTTTCTTGACTGATCTTCTCGGTCGAGGTTGCGTTAAAAAAAGTAAAACAATATTTTGTGGTTGCCTTAGGCCTATGCAAAATAAATGATTTGACTTTGCCACTCTAGTAAATACTAGAGTCGTAAGACTTTGAAGAGACTTGTTCCCTGTCCCTTGAAAAGAAATGCTTGAACCGGTAAACAAACCTTAGCCAACCGCGGCGCTAGCTTTGTATTGCCTCGTGAAAATTATCTTAAAGCTGTCCAGCTAGTACTATCCCCGATAGTACAGTAATAGCTACTTTTTAGATCTGTCGTAGAAAGTAAAAGAGTTTTGATCTACTTGCCATATTAAGGTTATCCAGAGGGAACGACAATTTTGTGATGCAATGAAACTGGTATGATTATTTTATTGCAAAAGGCATTAAAGTAAGTGCGACATCAATAAATAATGCAATATTATTGTAGGAATATTGCGAAGGCTCTTTCAGAGGCGGCGTAATCCAATTGCAGGCACGAAGGGCCTCTAAATTCAATTTCCCATATCGCTCTTCGAACGTGCGAGATGACGAAAATATCCGCCTAAAATAACAGACAGCATTAGGCTTAAGTTTATCTGTACAGGGCCCCACTTTTGACGGATATCCCATACAATATCTGTCAAAAGTGACAGTGACTATGCCGTTACTGTTCGATTATGAAGCGATTGTGTTAGCAGACTTGGGGCCCACGCCTATCGCTAAAGTAAGCTGGTTTCTGAGGTCCATACGTAACACGGACGAGGGTGAGGTTCATTAACGTGTGGTACACACCTTCGCACCGCGTAGTCATCTCAGAAACCAACTAAGATATTGATAGACGTTTTAACTTATGGGTCACCGGTTAAAATCCTATCACTAACTGCTACACTGCTGACGGGAGCTCACTCCTAGTACCAATTTAGATTAGAAATTATGATACGCTCATAATGCTAGTTAGCTTAAAAAAACATTCAGGAAAATCAACAATGAAACAAAATCTGTTGAGTCGTTTCTAAAATTTGTTTGTATGGAAGGCACATTACGCAATTTGTTCTATAGGTACGTGAGAAGCGAGGCTGTTTGTAAAATTGAAGATATTGAGATTTTTTCATATATTTAAACCTGATAATTTTTTTATAATTAAACTATTTCCCTCTCGTATTTTTTATTGTCCGCCCCAACAGAAGTTATTAAATTCTTGTTGAACTAACTATTAACAGTTATTTTACAGATAATATCAGATCGGTTTTTTTAATCTTAGATTATAAAATACTCTAGTATGCTTCAAACAGGGATTATAATTATTATAAGAAGAGGTCGCCGTTCGCAGCGAAACGAATTTTTAATGATGACGTTTTTTCGTACTTTTGTTTTTACTTCATTATCGTGGAATATAATTGCGGGAAAAAGTACTCAGTATAAAGACTTTTTCGTCGGTAAGCGTTCTATTTTTATTTTATATAAAATATTAATAAGCTGCTCACAGAATATTGAATACAGAATGACCACTTCCTGGGTTGCTACATAAGCGAAGCACTCTGTATTCGTCTCCGGTAGGTTACGGCTTAAGACAACTACGGCGTAGCTATCGTCTACGTAAACACGTACTAAATGCTACATGCTACAGCGTCGTAGACACCTACGGCGTAGTTCCAGGCAACTATAACATATCACTATTTATCAATATATTTATGATTTCAGAAGGTTGACAGCATCCTGTTTAACAGTCAATTCTCGTTACCTCAATTTATTCTCATGCATAATCATCAGTAATATACTGTAAACAATAGAATAAATGGCATTGTAATACGGAATAGTGAACAATAACGCCATACAAATTACATAATTTGGCGTGAAACGGTGAGCGGTGGCGGCACATAGTGAGGTATTGTTTTGACCCACGCATGTGAACGACGGACCAAGTTTGTCAAGACATAGCTAACGCGAAGTTATCCACACGCTTGACGAACATCTAGAGACTAAGTTGATAAGCCAACTACGCTCTTAACGATTCATACAACTTTATAACGCTTACGGAATGTTTGATGAGAGTTCTAGTGCGATTGCCAAGCACATAACTACTTGGCAAACAATTTTAACCGCCTTAAGAGCTTCTTATACAAATATTGCAACGTTTCCAACGTTGGTTGAAAAGAATAACCCGCTAATCGCTCTACTCCAGCTTTCCGGGATTCCGAAGCGGTTTAATTTAAAGCTCGCTCCGATCGATAATATTATTGTTATATAACAACAGATTGTTACTATCAAATTCTTGGCTCCTTGTTATTTTCACGGCAGAGTAACCGGTTGAATTCCATTAATGTTCGCTAACGACCGGACGCACTTTGGATTTGGGTTTAAAAGGGTTGAGTGGTTTTGTACAGTCGTACTGATAGAAGGGAATGAATGTTTAAGCTTTTAGCGATTTAAAGATGTCCCGTTAGGTTTATTAATCGTTGTGTTATATCGATGACGTAATAAATATAGGCACTTTTAAGGGACGTATATATGCAACGAAGCTCATATTCACATAGAGTTCAGGATTGCAAAGTAAGTGCCTACCATTAGTTGTTTTGAGAAACGCTGCAAACCGAAACCTTTCTCAAAATTAAAGTTACTGAAACAAAGAAAGAGTTCTTGCAAGAATCCCCAAGAAGCACACATTATTTAAGAAATTTGCTAAATAACTGTTTGCATAAACAGCGACATTTTTATATAATAAGATCAGTTAAATTATAACCAAAAATATATATACAAATATCTCCCTAATGGCCCCATTCAGTTCGAGTTACTCGTTTGTTTTGATTTCGCAAACTCCACGGCCCATTTGGGCCCCGTGAGGCACATTCTAAACAAAACTAAAAACTAACTTATGAATATTCCCCGCTGTGGCGTCAGTGTATAGGGTTCGCGGTGTCAATCGTGTCGGCGCATGCGCAGTGTGTTCTGGAGCGCAGGCTTGCGTGCGGTACTCAGTAATTGGCTGCACGCCGACTGCCGCGAACCGGTTTCGTACCGATTTTGCCGCTCCTGCGGGCGTTTCGTGCACGCGTTTCGAACTGTCACCGACCAGTGATAAGGAACTTGTATACATGCTGTATAAATTCATAGTATCGATTTTAGAGCGTATTTAGAAATATAAAAGTTTAAGTACTTATTTATTTTGTGATAAAGTAATTATTTCATTGTATAATAGTTGTTTGAAAATACTTAGCACTTGCTGTGTTGTGTGTTTGTTGTTCATAAATGGATTTTATAGACATTGGTAAGTCCTATTTTAGTTACTAATACACAACTGCAAGCTACTTTAAACTACTTACAGGTTTAGGTAAGTATTATACTACATGAAATGTAGGCAGTAAAATTGCCTCCATAAAATTATTAAATTAATTTAAAGTGAAGTGTATTAAATTAATTTAAAGTTAAGTGGACAGGTACAGAAATTAACTGAAGATAGTGTCCGGTACTTTAAGTAGAAATAAAAAAAAATCGGTGTGTTTTATAAATAATTCAATTAATATTTTTTATTGTAAATTAAAAAAAACACAACTTTAATTTTTAAAGCAAATATTTTAAATGTCTTTCAGTTTTAAAATGTATGGTCAAATTATGTAAATGAACTCTTAGTATCAACTTTTCCAATACATTATTAATTGCTCTTAACTACATAAATGCTACGAAGCTTACGTTCTTTTTAAGTTTCTTCTCAAAGTTTGCTTTTTTAAAGTAAACATTTTATCAAATTGCGGACGGAGTGGGTAGGGTATTGACACAAGCACTCCATAATTCTCGAAAATGTTTAAATGATTATTTTGACTGAATTAAAGAATTCAATTAAGTGGATACACATTATAACTAGGTACTTTTATTAGGGATAGGTAACTTAGTTGTATAGTGTAGCACCTATGCCGAGACATTATTATCGATTTTAATTTTCAAATCCATAATTAGGATCTAACAGACTGGTGGAAACTATTAAGCACATTAACTAGATTAAATGCATACATAAACCAAATAGTAAAGCACGCGGATGGTCAATCAGACATATGACTGTTTTGGTTTCTGTATAGCATATTTTTTTATTTAGATGCCTATTTTTCATTCTTTATATGGCAGGAGGGATTGGAACGCATTCCAGCTGCTTCTACGATTGTTATGTAATTACAATACACTTTATCGATTTAAATATAGTTAATAGATAAGTGAAGGGCAAGATATGATTACTCAATTTTTTTATCTCGTATCGATTGTTACAAAAATACTTGATGATAATGAAGTTGGCAAGGATTAGGTGTTACTTTATTAGAAAAAAAATATAACAATGGGCAAATCTGGCGTGTGCCGACGTATAAATTATAAGCATACCTGTGATTATGAATGCTATAGGTATGGATACCTCATAATGTTATAACTTTTCAGTACCTCATCATATATTTTAATCGAGATACCCTACACGTGACCCTGGGTGGTGCCAACTAGGTGACAACTCTACTGGTGGTAGGCTTCGGCCGTAGTTAGTCACCACCCACTGAACAAAGCCATGTCGCCAAGCGGCCTAGCCGTGTTCCGGCATGATGTTCGGTGTTGCCATTCATGGATGGCGGGTCAGATCAGTTGCGCTGCATGTGCCTAGTGAATGTAGCGTCTCGATCTACTGCCGCCTTCCTACCTAGGCAAGTATGCTCCATCGTAGATCTCATCGTCACTTACCATCAGGTGAGATCGAGATCAAATACTTGCCTATAAATGTATAAAAAAAAGACGGACATTTATTCATAGATTCTAGGTATTTGCAATGTTAGTTGAATTTCACTAGTATACTATTTTTTTATAAATTATGTACAATAGGTGTATATACAAAGATATCTACATGAAAAAACTAAAACTAAAATATACTTATTAATAGGAAAGATAAACAAAGTAAATAAAATAAAGACATTGTATAGTAAAAATAAAAATATATACATCATTTCACTTAATCAAACCTTTTATTTACTAAATTGTTATTAATATTGGATTACGAAACAATAAATAATGTACAATTAATCCCTAAAACGCTAATTTATGAAGTAAAGCATTCGCAAAGTTCAAACAAGATCAATTTAATCTGAAAGCGAACAAGGCCGGCTCTGAAACTAATAAACTGGCCTAAATGGCGGTGGATTGGTACAAACCGAATTCGATTAATGGTCTACCATTCAAACTGTGAGTAATTAGATTGATCACTTAAAGATGTAATACGGAAGTAACAATTTGGGATTAAGTCGGGCTTACGGTGCTGTTGTCCGCAGCGAACGTAATTGAAGCGTGAATACCTTCTTAGTTAGAGTACTTAGTTTGTGACTAATATTTTGTGGCGATCGACTAGCGTTAATAAAGACATATAAAATACGAGATCTTTGTCTATATTTTTTTTTCTAAATATTAAGCGACTAAGTCGTTGTTACATGGCATGGCATGGCATGGCAGGGCACATAGCTCGTAGAACTGATGGCCGCTGGGGCAGAAAGGTTCCAGAATGGCGACCACGAACCGGACGACATAGTGTGAGACGCCCCCCCCCCCACAAGGTGGACCGATGATATCACACGCGTAGCAGGAAGCCGGTGATGCGAGTGGCGGAGGACCGGGATGTGTGGAAGTCATTGGGGGAGGGATATGTCCAGCAGTGGACGTCTTTTGGCTGATTGATTGAAGCCGTTGTTAAGTCCGGGATATCATGATGGAAGCACTACCTGGAATCAAATGCCATTAGCTCGAATAACAAATGCTCGAATACGTTCACACGATTGGGTCGATGTAAGTAAGCTACAAACAACATTACAAATTGTAGTGAAGTTTATTTTGATGGACAAATTTTAAAGCAGTGTTTGTCGGTGTGTTTTCACATCAATAAACATGTAAACGCATTGTTTGCTTATCAGCTTAGTAGTCTGAATTAGACAGATCTACAGCCAGTTGCGCTTTCGATATTTGCAGACCGGTATAATAGCTATATAAATAATAATGCCAGCCCTTTTTAATGGCCCACTGTTGGGCGCGGGTCTCGCATCAATACAATGGGGATTAAGCCATGGTCGACAACACCGGTCAAGTGCGGGCTGGCGGACTTCAGACGTCTATCGAGGGGCTCTCTCAGATAACTTTGCTTAGAAGCATTAAACTAATACATTATATTCAGCAAATGTTCCGAATAGTCCGACTGGCTAGTAAACGCTAATCTGAATGTTTCTATACAAAACGTCCTCAATATTTGTATTTATTTCCTACCATAAAGGTGCATACTTAACAACAGGGCCTTGTATGAATTTTGTACGAAAACAAATTTCAATCAAATGTTTTCATACATTTACTGTGTTGCGGCGATTCAATCACTCGACAGGTATACGGCGCTATCAAAACTCGTACTAAGCCTGTAGAATGACTAGACATATAGCCCAAAACGTTTACATATCATGTACCGTACTAACAAAAAGCGCTTAAGTCAGCTAAAGCCGGCACTTTGTAATTTCCCTCACGTAAGCTCCCGTATCGCGGCGCTTCCAAACGTATGCTGTTTTCCGCTACACATTATAGTATTTATAAACAAACTTGAGTCCGTAAAACGTATTGTTGTTAAGCGCGAGTTGAATTTTGATTTGAAAAAGGAACATTTTGAGGAAAATCCGTTTAAAACTGAAAATGCTTATTTTTTCTATGGGAATTTATACAGAGTAAGGTCTGTTGGGTGAGCTATAATAATTAATCAATTATACTTTCTCGTTAGTTGTATTTAATACATTTATTTTAACAGTTTCATACCAATCAATAATATCTAGTGTAAATTATATTCCAGATCAGGGATTCCCAAAGTGGTCCCTATCGCGCTACCGATATCGACCCCTTGGGGTCCCAGGGGTCAACATAAACGAAAACTGATTTTGGGGGTCGATAAGGTCTAAAAATCGACCCCTATTAATTAACACAAGTTTTTATTAGAAACTTTCAAGATACTGCATAAGTTGTGTTACGTGTACCAACTTGTTATAAGAATGACTAATATTTTAGTAGGTAGTATCATTGTTGTACTTTTAAAAAACTTAACATCTCGATAAGCGTGCACATGTTCGTACTAGATGTAATTATTATTTTGTAAATATTTTGTATCAGTAGAAAAATAACTAGAGATAGGAGGTCTGAGGTATCATTTCATTTTGGAAAAGGAGTCTCTTGCCCAAAATAGTTTAGGAATCCCTTTTCTAGATAATAAATAATACTCTAATTAACAGTTTATAAAATACCAGTTTTTTCATATCGTTGTCCGAGACGCTTTTTTATAGGAAATCTTTTTCTTGATTTTGAAATATAATAGGAAGGTTGCCTATAGAAAAGCGTTATAACCACAACACGAGGGTAATTAGCGCGTTAATTAATTATTTATCCTGTCTAAATTAGCTGAGGCATAATACGTTTTTGAATCGATCAAATTCATTTAGACTCATTAACAAATTCTCTTTGAACTGGCTTTCAAATATGAAGTACAAATACTATGACGGAGGGTTTGAACGGTAGATATTAAATGTAAATTCCAGTAAGTTATAGGTATATAACCTTGATAATAAGTAATTCGATTGCTATTGATCGAGTGTTTGAGTTTAATAACTTTTTGAATTTAACGGTTTGGTGCAAACTCGTGTTACAGTCGACCAACATAATTTTTAATAAAAAATAAGCACTTTACATAAGTTTACCAACCATGTGCAAAATAAAAACAAAACTAGCACCTACACCACACATAGAATAATGTCTCTACTCAAAAAATCACATTATAACTAAGTGAGTTTAATGGAACTAACTTGATGCGTTGATATTAGTTACTTCCGCATGTTACTTCAAAACGCAACAAAATTCACTTAAATTCACTAAATCAAAAATATAACGATACGAACGGCCGTAAAACCCATTGATCGGCCAGTTTCCGCCACTTTCAGACATAATATATTATTATTTTTCTACGCCCTTGAATCGTCTGCCGGAAAACCCCGCCCTACATTTGGTGGCGTGCGTGCCACACTGAACACAGGCCTCGTGAACTTGCGGCACGCGATCTGCCCAGCGGCGGCTTTGTTCAAGATTAAGTAGCTGCCACTTAAGCACGACAACTTTTCATCATTGAGCCTCAGACGAAACCTCTAACAATAATGTCCGCTCAAGTAGAGAAAGAAATGAAATATTAAATACACACGAATCGATATTTAATATTTCCCACAAACCTACAAATTTAGTCATTTGGCATAAGTTTTCCTTAAATTAAATTAAATTCCTGATTTACTATTATTGTTATTTTTTAATGAATAATAATAATATATATGTGAATGTGTATTTGTATTCAGCTAAACCTAGGTTATAGATAAAAGTTCAGTCCAATTGTCTTGTACAAATAAATATATTGTAAAAGTTGCAAAAGTAAAAGTGATTGCTTGGAGTGTTAACATTCTCGCGATATTAAATTAACTACATCGTGAAGATCAGTTTAACCAAAAAATATGGGTGCACATGAAACTGAGAAAATAAATATTTTATTATGAAAGTAAAAACAGTAGCCATCTTTTATGGAGTATTTACATTGAGCCCTTAGTTAAGTATAAAACAAGCTTAGGTGAATGTTTATTTTTTTAATAATAAAATTTTAAGGTTACACTTGCGTATATTTTTTGCTATCCAGGGTGATCTAGTTATTGGAAATTGTTTGTGTGTGTGTATGTAATATAAAACGAAGTCGTGTTACCGTTTATAGCTCATGTACGGGTCGGCCGATTTATATGATCTTTGATTTTTTGATATTGTCTCCGACCCGATATAGCAGAATCACTAATACACCATGGGAAAAATCACATAAAATGTAATAAAGATAATTGATGTCCTCATACATTTTATTCTGAAGCGGTACGAAGTTCGCCGGGACAGCTAGTATTCTCTATTTGTGTGGGTAAATATAACAAGTCTTTATAAGTTTTCTTAAGCTACCTACGCTATCGACTGATTATTCTATTTAATGTTAGCATCTCGTTATCAGTTATCATCTCCTTCATCCACCCTCTATCGCTCCCTCATCCAATCATTGGCTCTGGCTACTAATAACTATAAAAGAACATAACATCATAGTTAGTATCTACATGGCCTATATTATTAACTTAAAACATTCTTCATATCGCAACACCCACTTTGTAAGATTTTCATATAACCACACGACGCCTAAATAGCTGCTATAAACTCGACAATATATCATATGAATGTTCGTAACGTGTTATTTTTCATTCGCAAATTACATTCGCGCACTCAACCGAGTAACACTGAATAACTTGTTATTTATTTTGCAAAATAAAATATCATTTGGTTATGTAGCACTGAAAGTTGTTTGTTTGTAGATTAAGATGTTCTTCTTTATGCTATGGTATTATATTGTTACTCAGTATACTTTTGTGCGAGCTCGTAGAGAAAATTCGTTTATGTAGAAGCGTTTTTAGGCATTTTATTTTCGCACTTATTTCTATTTAGCTAGAAACGCTGGTAAAGTTGGTGGACGTATTGAGTTATCGAGTTCCTTGGGGTTAGTAGTATAATTTTTTATTTTTTTTTATTACATTATAGGCAAGTATTTGATCTCGATCTCACCTGATGGTAAGTAACGATGAGATCTACGATGGAGCATACTTGCCTAGGTAGGAAGGCGGCAGTAGATCGAGACGCTACATTCACTAGGCACATGCAGCGCAACTGATCTGACCCGCCATCCATGAATGGCAGCACCGAACAGCATGCCGGAACACGGCTAGGCCGCTTGGCGACATGGCTTTGTTCAGTGGGTGGTGACTAGCCACGGCCGAAGCCTACCACCAGTAGAGTTGTCACCTGGTTGGCACCACCCAGGGTCACGTGTAGGGTATCTCGAAGGTACTTAATTCTCCTACGGACGAAGGTGACTCGACCCCAAACTGATGATTGACTGAGATGATTTAATATCAATCCATCCATACGTCCGTCAGCCGAAATCCGCCCACTGCTGGTCATAGTGCTCCCATAATGCCTTCACTTCACACATCACGGTCCTCTGCACATTCATCGTATTTTTACAACGCGTATATGATCTATACTCTACGCAGAGGAACATAAAATAAAGCAGTAAAATCTGTAATATTACTTTTATTTCAATGTGTAGTATCCGCGTAAATATAAAAAATCAATACATAATTGTAGTCTTTGTTCACCGATAGCTTATGATTGAAACCATATTTTGTTGTATCACACGAATCAATCTAGTTGTTAATAAGAGTTTAATACAGTACTTGGCGGGAAAACGAAAACAAATTGCAGTATTTTCCTTAGTAGCCCATTGGGAGCGGGTCTCGGTACTTCCGGCTCATATTAAAACCGTTATCGCACAATCTTAACTGCCCTACACTCGAAACTATAGCCTTCGCTGTAAATGATATACTTAAATGAACGTTCACTCAAAATGAAACCGTATCACAGAAATATTAAGGCCCAGTTTGTGTAAGTAATTGAGCAGCACTGAAAGGCCCCGTTATTTCTCATTATTAATTTGATAAGAAATATGCGATTTTGAATACAATTTTGAACTTTATTGTACACAATCTGGGAATTAAAATTGTGTAAAGGATTAAGATTTATTTTATTAATTGCATGGAGTAGATGGAGTTATATATGTTTATTGGTAAATGAGTTAAGAAGGGTATAAAATGTGTTCTTAAAAAAATCTATCAAAATTAAGTGTGATTACAAGTTTAATTCATACTCAAAGATAACCTATACTTATTAGGAGCTACCTGAATATTGGCTATTATTATCGCGGTCACACTTTGGTAGAACTTTCGGAATATTTCCAGAAAAAAAGCAGCGCGCATTCATTTGTTTTGTCCTAAAAATACAATATCCCATCCCACTTCAAATTACTGGGCTGGAGATTACCACATACTACCAATGTATGTGCGTACCGTACGTGCCTGAAGTGCCCATTGCGTCATGAATCTACCGTAGCGCATAGCGTCAAAAAGGTCTCCACTGTCCAGTGCAAAAGGTAAAACATTAAATTTTTGGTTGACTGCCGCCTCTGTCATTTAAACTGTTCTGTGGTTTTGTACAATGTCACTGTACCTTTGTGGGGACGACTTGTAATTTGAAATTTGCGTGTGGAGCAAAGGGAATGTACCTACTCGTATGTTTTTTTGTTAGTTCTTTTAAAAAGACAAAACGCTAGCACTTAAACAAATCGCTTTGGTTTCAAAAAACAGAGGGTTTTATTAAAAAAAAAACTAATTGCTTGCCGAGAACTCTTTGTGAACGTTGACTTTAATATAATATGTAAATTGTATTTTCGTTTCTCTATGTTGTAGTGTTACAAAGGTGAAGAGGGAATTGTTATTTACATTACATTTTGTTTTTAAATTACGGTGAAGGATTTTTTATGTTGGATTAGATACGTAAAAATAATTTTACGAACATAGAATATCAAAATTTGGATACATTTAACACAGTGTATCTTTGATAATTTTACGTGATGCGAGTTATACATAGGATATTACGTCTAATACTGTTAAAAAATATTTAGTGTATCTTTACAGGCATTTATATTCTGTTGGTTGGTTTAACTGTTAGATAACAGATATGAGTTTTGTATACAAAGTTATATTTGACTCTAGTTCAGGTGACAAAATACAATACAAATTGACGGTGTGACTAAAGACATACATAATATACCACGAAATTTGACCCTCCAATCTATACGCTGCGCGACACTGAGTTGCAGATCTCGTATCTTTGTTGCTTTGTGTCTGTCGACATAAGTGTCACGTCTCAGTGATATTATAATAATAATAATACCAGTTCTTTTAATGTCCCACTGCTGGGCACGGGCCTCCCCTCAATGCGAGGGGGATTAGGCCATAGTCCACCGCGCTGGCCCAGTGCGGGTTGGCGGACTTCACACGTCTTTCGAGGGGTTCCCTCAGACATGCAGGTTTCCTCACGATGTTTTCCATCACCGTTTAACAAGTGATAATCATGGTTGAAAATGAGATTCGCACATGAAATCCAGAAATCCCAGAGGTGCGAGCCGGGGTTTGAACCTGCGATTCTCGTTACCGAGGCAAGTGTTCTACCAACTTGGCTATCACTGCTACTATTTGTGTGATATTAGCTTGTATTTTTTTGTGTTTCTGTAAACTATTTAGTATTTTCGTCACGTGGGGCCATTAACATTCAGTTACTGAACAGGTTAGAGCTGAAAATTGGGGTGAATCTTGTTTGTCATGGACACAAGCTTGGGAGCCTCGTCACGTCACTTTGTGGCCCGACTTGTTATATATTGATACTTGTGATATATTGGTATTTGAGCTTTGTAAAGTAGGTACTTACTTCAGTAGTAGGTAATTTCTTTAGTAATTTGTAAATGTGGGAACCATGTAGCCATTAACTTGTAATTTAATACTTATTAATATGAAACAAATTTTTAAGGATTTTATCGCGATTTCACGTTCCCGACGTTTCGGCTGCTTTACAGCAACCATGGTCACGGGAGGACTGAGGTGGTTGACGTCCTGGTGTCATAGTTTGAGACGGGGTACCCTCATATTTAATTGTTACTTGTGGTCCGAGACGGGGTTTAGTTTCATTTCAATGTGTAAGATTCGCTTAAATATAAGAAATCAATATTTCATACTTAGTTAGTTGTTTTTGACCAGCTACTAAAGTCTGCTTAGCCGTTCCTACATTGTTCTTACATACCTATAACAATGTACTGCTCAAAAATGTAAAAGACCTTTTAAAAAAAGAGCAACCATGGAGTTTCTTGCCCGTTCTTCTCCATAGGAATGGCATTCCGAACGAGTGATAAAGTAGTAGCTTAGGGTTTTGTAACTTTTGACGATCCATAAGTACTGTACTTAATGGTTAACATGAATAAAAATATTCTGATTCTTCTGATTTAGTTTATTTTACCAAAATTATACAATAATTATAAAATGAAATATAAATTATAATGTTATTTTTATTCAAAAACGCACTTGGCTCAATGTAGATAGTTGGCTTATAAATAGAAAAAAATGAAACCAGGCTAAAGAAACTTCCAATATTTTTAGTACTACTTATTTTCTCTGGTTTTTTCTTTACTTTGATAGGAATTTGTACGCAAGTCACATTGCAATACTGTTCAATGCATACATCGTAATACCATGTCATTTATGGTGATCAAGAATAAATCACGGCAATCCCGCTTTCAATTTTATAGCGTGAAATATATTTTTTATGTTTGCTCAGCGTTACAACTTAAAATTCTGTTTTCTTTGAAACATAAACCATGTTTTTCATAAACTGAAATAATTAAGAATGTATCTTTTGAAATAATTATCATTTTAATGTAACGCATTTTTTCTGGTATTATTTATTTAAGTTGTCTAACATTCACGAGATAATGGATAACTTAGTGCAGACTCGGTATCTACGTTCTCATCTACCCGTACGTCTTCAAATAATAATTTCCACTTGAAGTCATTTAAACACTTCTCCAAGGTATTTCCAACATGTTAACTTACAAAGGCGTCTGACATATTGTTGAGCGATCCCACTGAAGTATCCACATATGCACATGTTTAAGCGCAACCCTATTTATTTAAGTTCTAGGTAAGCATTCGTGGTACATGTACTTACATGTGTAATCTGCCAGTACCTTTATAATTACAGCTACATAACAATAAGAAAACAAAAAAAACCATAAGACATATTTTCTTTTAACGAGCGCACCTCAGTGTTGACTTCAAGAACTTAAAAAAAATTAAATCCATTCAGCAGTTTTTGCATGATTTTCTTTTAAACTAACAAGAGAGGACACTAAATAAACACGAAAATAAAATAATTAAAAAAGAAAACATATTTCAAAATTTGAATACCAGAACGAATGACACTTCTGGATTTAAAAAATTGCACCTAATTTTAGCCAACTAGCATATTCACTGTAAAGTAATTTAAACCAGTTAATTAAACCATACCTCATGTAAGCGTATAAGTACCCAGCATAAGCATTGCGTGTGATCCCTCCCAGTGAAGTGGGCCGAAGATCTTAACACTTGATGTCATACGCATACATGGTAGGGATGAGACGTATTTGCGCTACCAGGTTTTAAAACCAGGGATTCATTTCGAAGTAGGCGCTGGTACGGGCGGGAAATACTTGCAAGTGTGTAGTACTCGCTAATCGCGCGCGAGACCGGCTTCGCGGGCTGTAAATACTCCCATTGGGAATCAATACTATCTTTTTCTACTATCTTCATATAAATAAGGAGCATAAACGTATTTACAAAAAAAATCTGTGAACCTAAAATTATATTTTTCGTAAAAACTATTGTGTTCATTATTGTTATGTCCATTAAAGTTGATTTCCAATGCAAGTACTTTCATTCCTGGAAGTCGGGACTCAACCGTGGGGTCACCTACGCGGGCCGCCAAATACTTTAAATCTGGTATTTTAACAAACTCGTACTTGGAAGTCCTGGTATTGAATTATGCAAGTATATCTCATCCCTAATACATGGTTAAAACGTAACCCAATTCCGGCCGTCAAGATTACTCTCTTGAGCGCTGATGAACATTCCCATAGAACTATGCATGTCTGGACTTGGTGTTTATCTATTCTATAACCTCTGGTATAATGTAGGTACATAAAGTACTTTGTAAAAATACAACCTTGTCAGCCAAATCATAGAATAGGGGGACCATGAACTGTTATTTTCAGGCAATTCACTGCCTGGCCTAAACATGCCATATATGTCAAGTTAACGAATGATGAATCCATCACATTCATCTAAACGCAACATATCATAATTCGCATTTTTTTTATAAAGCTCCAGCGTTACATTGACTTATTTCAAAAAAAGAAATTCCCACCGGCCGCCACGTGTTGCTGGCAACTTCACTAAACCGTTGGCAAAATATTGAGTTTGTTGAATAAGAAAGTCGTTAAGCACCGGCCATTGCGGCTAAGGTCACGCACAGGGAGCGGGGCGTCCACAGAAATGGGCCACAGGTCGGCAGCCCGCAAATTCTATAACTTACCATGAGGAAACGGCCGGAGGGGAAAGAATTACTGAGTCGAGCGACACTCGAACGAGTTTATCAAGAAAGTTGCCAGTCATAAAATAAAGACCGCTCCTTTTTGTGGCCAGTTGACCTGTGACGGATTGAAAAAAAAAAAGATTATGAAACGATTTTCTAGACTAATTATGATATCGATTGTAGAAAATAATATAGGTGAACTTTTTCGGAGCCAATTAATCTGGCGATGGCCAGTGTTATATTCGAGAAGTTTTTGTATAATGATCCTACTTTACTTTATTCTATTATGATATTACTTTATTCTATTATTTTAATATTAATATAGGTACATATTTACATTTACTGCACGTAAGTAGTTTTACACTTCTCAAAAGGAAAGCCCGGTGAGTTTCTTGCCGGTTCTTCTCAGTTGAAGCTGCATGACAATGAGGTTGTAGACTTCACGGAGAAAATGTAAAATTACAATTTGTAAGTTTGACCTATACAACATTAATAATTTGACATTGCCAAGTTACGTGTTTGACTACCTATCAATTTGTTAGAATTAAAAGATCCCAAGTGAATTGCAAGTACCAAGAAACTATTACTGGCAAACACTTGTGTAAATATCCTGATATCACTTCATCCGTGCCCCGTCGAATACCATGTGAGTGACGTGTAGTAATGACGTTTCACGTCAAGAACTCACCCCAAGGCTTGGTTCGAGGGCCACTCGAGTTTACACGTCGCTTCTACGCGAGTGACTCGCTCTTACGTACACGGGAGAAATTTAATCTGAGAAGGGACGAGAGGATAGTAATACTATAATATTATGTTCTTTTGCGACTTATGTCCGAGTTTTTGTGAAACAACCAATGTGTCGCGAACGCGTAGTTAAGATAAAAACTTGTGCGGCGAACAATTCCGTTTTTTTCGTGTTCCCGTGTCTTTTTGTGGGTAAGATAAATTGGTGGAAAATGTTAAACTGATTTTTGGGAAAATACCCTTTGTAGTTTTATTGATGACCCGACCAGATGGAGCGACGATTGGGGAAGGGTCGAAGGCAATAATCGGAGATTCTCAAGTTTTTGCTACTTAAAAGGTACCTTATTAGTTTGTGTCTCAAACTGAAATCGTGTGTGAAATATTAATGGTAGGATGTTCGTGTAATCTGTAACCAATAATAAAATATAAATTTCCTATTTTTATTTTTTCATATAAGATTATCATGTATCGCGGCTCATTAGCGTCCGTAATATTCATATTTTATTAGATAAATGTAATTTCATAAAATTAATAATTTCATAAATACGCCACGGGAGTACACTTTATAGCCTCGTCTATGCCGAGAAATATACAAGAGATAGTACTCTAAAATTAATAGAAAGTATTCATCCTTTTGCAATGTTGCTACAAAGCGTTCTTCTTAGAAAAATGGTTTGTCATTGTAAATTTAATTAATCTTCTATGAATTTGGAAGTTAAATAAAGTTTAATAATAGACTCTAGTTTAGCTGCAACGAGAAATAATTCTCAAAATATTTTAAAGGTAAAATATTTTCGTTGAGCGTTGTTTGACTAGATGATTAGACGGGACCCCGAAATTCCCAACGCCATTTGTACGTCTTAATATTATCATAAAATATGCTAAATCCATTTAAGCGCAGTTTTTCTTTCCAGCTTACTCGCCCGAAAATATTGTTATGACCGGCGCCGGCTATGGGAATTTTAATAATCACCCGCTACCTTGGCCCTACATTGCTATGTATTGACTTAATAAAGTTTCAACGGAGACCCCGGGATTTTCGTAACAATTTAAAAATCTTAAAAAAAGATATAAGTGCGGCTACATGTTTTTTTTATATTACTCACAGTGACCGTGAATATTAGATACCTAGTCAGTCGTTGAGTAATTAATCTGCTAAAATAGTGGAATATTTGAGACACCATAATGGATATCTAAATAATTTATGCACTCAATGTGAGGATTTTAATTAAACCGTTTCATTTTACTAAAATAAATACAGCTCCGTCCACTAGATTGCATACTGCATATACTATATGCTGAAAGGTAGATGGGTTGTTTAGATAACTGCTGCCCTGTACCAGCTTACAGCATCCACACCGACTCTAATCTTTAATCAACCTCTTAATTGACTATGTAAACATACCGTTTAATTTAGCCTTCTATGTGTAATTAAAAATATGTCTCTTTGTTTTGTATGTTGCACTATTACGTGTAGCAATAGAATGAGTTCATTAACTAATTATTTTCCCATGTATCTGTTTGCATCTACTTGGGATGATTTAAATAAAAGCAAATGAAGGGATCAAATCAAAGTAATTGTTGGGTATAGTAGGTAGAATATTTCTCAAAAGGTGAATTAAAAAAAGAGTCAAACATTTTATGGGATCTCACGCGCATGGAATCGCAGTTGATACAGGCAGCTTGGTATTATAATATGCTATGACAGGTAGTCTTTCTGGCGTAGCATATTATTGTGCCATGACAGGGAGTATTTTGTGTATATACTATTTTTTTACCTTGCCACACAGGAGAAAATATAATTCGCTTAAAGATGCACACAGATGCGTAAAGCTTGTAGGTACTATAGACAATATACAGGCCAGCCAATATCTTTCCTCCAAATCCTGTGTTGATATTGAGCGCCAAAGTTTCGCCAGCCAACCACGCTCGACTCATCAATTTCTCTTACTTTTTTATTATACCCACGTCGAGGTGCGGATATTTCAAGGCATTCCTTCGCCTACAGTTACTTATTCTTTTATTAATAAAAGTTTATGCCGCCCCTGGTGATGGTGGCCGCCCCCACCCGCGGCGTGATCTTTTATTTTTCCCGCGCGAATTTCATAAAACATAATAATGTTATTGTTGTATTTTTTTATATTGACGTGCAAACTCGCGTTTTATTTTTAAATTTATCATCTTTTTGGAGTGGTGATTATCTACTTTGGTGCCTTATGATGCGATGGAATGTATAATTATTTGTAATATTCGCGATAGTGGTGGATAATATTTATGTGTTCCACTCTGGACGGATGTTCTTTTCTTTACTTGCCTATAAACTCCGATGTTATGCTATACACATAACTCCTCTTAATTTTTTATTTCATAAGAAATGTAAATATACACATTTTATATGGTGATGCATCTCAGAAGAGTCACGAAAGTAGTACAAATTTTATTTATTTACTGATTTTTTTTACACCAAATAAACTGTGTAGAATGTTATCAAGCGGTCCTACCGCTAAATACAAGGCATTTAAAGTAGGAATGCGATATTTCTCAAATATGTGATTTAATTACTTAATCAGAAGTTAAGATAAACAAATTAATATAAAAGTACATATAATTCGAGCAAAATGAAGTAGGTATGCAATTCTACGGCAACTACTTTCAATTGTTTTTCAGATGCACAAGTGTGTTGCTACATACAATTATCACACAGAAAGTGTTCCATTACTAAAAAAATATTTATCTCGAAATACTCGGTGGCTCGTGCCGTTCTCCCAACGATATGTTTATCATATCCCCCCCCCTCCCCCCACCCCCTCCTGCTCAAATAAACCATTATTTCAACGACCATCAACCTGAGATTTTATAGAGACTTCATAAGGATGTTTTTGTTTGTGAGGTTGGTTTGCGGTTATTTAGACACAAATGTGAAGTAATGACGTGAATAATGTTCAAAGATTATATTTCTCTAAAATATATCTTGTGTTCAGTTATTCATCTTGTTTTCGTAAAGAAGATGAAAAATTATAGGTACAGTTATGCTCGTGCTCCGGTGACAAGATAATTTCATAACAAGCTCCCAAAAAAAACAAAATATACCTAGTGCGGTTGGTTGTGTTGATAATTCTAAAAACTAGAAAAAAAAACAAACATAATTTACCAGCGTTTATTTTTATAAAAAAATATCTCGAGTTTATGATAAGACAATTATTTAAACGTATTGTAATCTTAACTACATCGGATCAAAGACACTACATGGATTTTATGTGGTGTCTCTTTGAACTGAGCGGTCAGAATTTAGTAATAAGTCACTAGATAGATAGAGTTTAGTTCAAAATAGATCGCCAAGTCGCGCCCACGTGAATCTCCGTCGGTGCATATTGAAAATGACTTGGTGCTTAGTTACCAGAATAGCTAACATCTCAAAGTGACGGGGCACAAGAGTCTGAGAGAACTAGCCAACACTTAAATAATTAATTCAGTACTTAAATCATTCAGACTAGAAGTCACAAGCGTTCGTTTGTGTACTGAATTTAGCGTACTTATACTTCAAACAACACCCATCTATTATTGTATAAAGGTATAATAAGACACGCAAATATGTGTATGTTGCATACAAGTTTTCACGGAACGGATCATGGTCAAGATTGCCCCGCGAAAATGACTTTAAGGTAGCAGTAATGTAACCTCATTTTCGCTTGGTAATTCTTAGTTCTGTATGTACGTGTACGAACTTTATCGCTCTTTTATATTTGACCCGGTTATTACCATTTACTTCAACAACTACTCATAAAAAATAATTACACAACCAACCAAAGTCGATTTAGACTTCGTAAACGTTAGTCGGCCGAATAATTTCACCACACGAATCAAAGGCACGATCCTATTTGATATTCCACACTCTGTATATGCGGTTCAATTTTCGACTGGAGCTCCATATCTGAAGTACCCGCCGTTAAGAAAATAGCCCGTTGAATATTCAGGGGCTAAACACTGCGGATCGCATGGCTTGTTTTCATTAGCATGATTGGAGTGACCCCATTAAATATTCGCGGCAACCTTCATACGGCTGCTGTTAGAAATTATAAATGTATAAAAATGGTTTTGAAGCTTATTTTTTTTCAGGTGATAAACCTGTATATTTGATTTTAGTTGAAGATATATAAGCAAACCAGGTGTCGTAGAGAGCACGCAATATACTTAAATCCCAGTTTCCGAGCCTGATACCTATTTGTGGGTGTACCACAATAATCCTTAATTCCCACGCTGTTAATGTATACTACGGTGACCTTGGTAGCCATCTATTCAACTTGAATATAATAGTCACCCAACATAGATACATTTACAAACACATAATAATCCCAGTTTGAAGTATACATTTATAAATCAGTGTATCAATCAAATATAATCAAATGTATGTACTTATTAATTTTAAAATGCTATAAATTTGACTTCTGCGTAGCCCCATCCAAAGCCCAACTAGACCAATATGATTCGTGTAGAACAGATTCTGAAATTACATTCACTGACTGAAACTAATTTCACATAAATCAACTGGTTTTCCTTTCGTATGGATTTTCACGCTACCGCGCGGGCGTGATTTACCGGCGACCTATGCCGCCATCTATCGTACGCCAATAAACCTAGTGGAGTTTTTAATTTATTCCCTTTGAATCAGTAGTTAGATATACCTATTTAAAATGGGCTTACCTTGTGTATTAGTTGTCGACGGTTACCTTGAATTCTAAATATGACCCCAAATACTTGGCATGGATTTTCTAGGTTGGTATAAATAAATAAATATCGCCAGTCGAACAGACAAACTATACGGTTCCATGCTAAGAGACGCTTGTATTATGGACACCGTACAATGGACTGGGGGCGAACCCATATAGATATTAAACATCCATGACTTGGGTACAAACATTCGTGCTCATCACACAATGTTTGTTGTTTGAACCCGGAACCCACGGCACAGAAAGCAGGGACTACCAACTACGCTAATCAGGTCAATCAGGTCACGTCAAATATCAACACCTAATATTTTGATTCGGGCACTGATTTTTTTAATGTGGTATACATTACAATTTAAATTGGTCTGGCACATTCATTTTTAATATAAATCGATTCCCCCGATCTATACTGTTAGAGCCTCAAGCAACATACACGACATACGGCGACCTAATAATTAAAGTAGGTATGGCAGCGCAATTTCCAGGCAGAGGCACTGTAACATTGCGCTAGGCTTGTGCAAATATAGGTGGTTTCCTCTACTACTTGAAGTGCATTTGTTTTGGTTTCCATAGACAATGTGGAAACATATGTTATCGCCACATTGCACGAAATACTAAACAAGAGATCTTCATCCTAGGATCGATACTTGGAAAACGATTTTAAATACATGAGTATTAATTGGAAACTGGATGTAATTTAGAGCTCAGAGTGCTCCGACGGACAGGGACCGTACAGTATTCTACTTTCTTTAAAATGTATTGGTTTCTGACTATCTGCTGTTTGCGCGTAGGGACCCATACATTAAAAAGAGCACGGAACGCTCTCCTGTTTGCGAAAGCTTTTTTATATTCAACGCCTAAAGTCTGAACGCACTTGTTAGTCTTAGTGGCCAGTACGTATTGTTTTTTTGTTTGATTATAGCACAACATTTTGTCTTTGGTGAAGTAATAAAATATACGAATAAATTCCATAGTGCATGTTTGGGCAATAAATCAGTATTTTTTACAAAAAAATGAAAAATATAAAATGCATAGTAGTAAATTGTATGTAATTAATACGGCTATGACAAATGTTATAGACAATGATTATCTATGTGAAACATTTTTGTCATCAAGTCAATTGCAAGTTGTTTTTTTAATCGACTACATGATGTATGTGAAATGTATTATAATGTATGCAAATAGAGCACGATAAACGTTAGTACAAGCTACAAGCTGCTTACTTCATAAATCATCACCCACCTACCTCCCTGCGAGCGAGTTTTATATTTGTTCAACATAAAACATCGCTCATTCCAGTTTATTATCATTTTTACGATGTTTTGACCAATTAATTTATTAGCTGTGATCCATATGTCAGATTTCTGGTGAGCAATTTTGAACTTGTTAGAGCCTAACTTGCGTGTGTGTTCAGGTTTCTCTCTTGCTTAATGGACTGTAGATTTAAAATATCGATCGTTCTTGATCGATAGCCGCGGTTTATTTACAAAACACATTATTTACATACAAAAATATGGGGTCACAACTAGTACTAGATGCACGGAGCGCGAGATTTCCATCGACTATATTAACATTTTATGTCTAAGTAGACAGGCTCGGCGTCCGCAACAGTAATATTTAAACTGTATATTATTATAGCTGCCAAGTGATGCAGCCTGGATAGACGCGAGCGAACACGGCAGCGAATCATAAGCCCGTAGTTTCGGGATATCTTTCGTTAGCTACCTTAACTTGTGTCAAAATCCCTATTCTAGACACCCTTGTCTTGTGAATAGAATATAAGCCATCGCTTAACGAATCCCCGGCCGAACAGAAGTAGACGCGCCTAATCTCGCCAATCTAAATATAAAAGCGGCAATAGTATCTCAGGAGGATTTGTTAGAAAATCAAAGCAATTTACGCTCGTCAAGCGGGGACTGCGGCTGACACATCCATTTGTCTCGAGGAGTCTGCGCCAGCGAACGTTCGACGGTATTTTGCCAAATGAGAAAGCTTCGAGACAGGATAACACCGTTTTAAGTGGAGGTTACCTAATAGCTGCGAAATATGTCTCAGCTTCGGGGACAAATCGATGGATTCGAGTTCGTTTTGCATTTTATGGGTTCTGTGCTGTTATTTCAAAAATGAACACTATAGCACGTTTATTTAACTTAGAACAGACTAACGAAATCATAATCTGCAAAAAAATCGCTAAAATAATATATTGCAATTATTCTTTAACTAGCTGCGCCCCGTGGTGTTACTCGCGATTAAAAACTATGTCCCTATATCATTTTCTGACCCCTAAACTACCACTACCTATGCAAACAATCAATGTCGATCCTTTGTTCTATGAAAAATTAAAGCAAATCCATGCCACGGGAACCATATATTTTACCGAGATAAAAAGTATTACAGACAGTACTCCAAATTTCCATTCAGCCGTTCTGGCGTGATTGAGTAACAAACATCCCTCCATCCATCCATCCATTCAAACTTTCACATTTATAATATTAGTGGGATTATGATAAATGTACTTGTCAGTGGTTACTGCTTTTTGTGATGTGTTAGCGCTCTAATTGAGTTTAAATAAAATCCTTCATGAGGGAGCGGTTGCCACGATACCATTTGTACTAGCTCGTACAAACGATACGGCATTTATTAATTACAGATGACTAAATGATGCCGGCCTGCATTCACACACACGTCCTCTAAGTCCACTGGTAATTCCACTATAAACTCTGCTAAATTGGATTTATGCACATTTAGCGTTTGCAGTAACATCATTTTATTGGATTGTATACACATACACGAACTTTGTTATAGTGAACGGCGGCAAATAGGGGCATATTTGCGTATGAATTGCTCGTGAGAGAGGAAATAATGAGGCTATTATTGGGAGCTTTAACAATTATTTTCTTTTAAACGTACGAGCTATTGCTTGTTTCACGAGTTCTGTGGTTAGTGGGGTAAGCAGGCACGTCATCGAGAAAACACGCCGTCACCATCACACCCATCCATGAAATCTGTGGCTTGAGAGGGACGGATGACGCTACGTTACCGAAACGGTACTGGCTGTATACATATTTTGTCCGTTTGTTTTGTTCGTTTATATGTCGCCAAGCGGCCTAGCCGTGTTCCGGCATGATGTTCGGTGTTGCCATTCATGGATGGCGGGTCAGATCAGTTGCGCTGCATGTGCCTCTATCTACTGCCGCCTTCCTACCTAGGCAAGTATGCTCCATCGTAGATCTCATCGTCACTTACCATCAGGTGAGATCGAGATCAAATACTTGCCTATAATGTAAAAAAAAAAAAAATATTGCAAGAAATATAGAAATATTCAAGGTTTGAAATTCAATTCGATCGAGTTTAAAATTCAAATTACGAATAAATACTTTATTTTTTAATACAAGTGTATGTACACCATCAACCATAAATACCGCCACCGAATCAATACTAGATAAGTACCTAATGTTGTCCGAACTAATTTAAATAAAATCGAACCGAAATACTCATAAGTAATTCATAGTCAAATGAGTCTCGGCGGGCCTAATCGAATAGGATATTGTGATAGTCGGTTTAGGAATCCTTTCGAAATACGAAATATCTACTGAATGTTGCATGTTATAAACACATAAAATCTGATTTGTATAAATGGTTATTTAAAAAAGAATTACACGTAATTGTTATACATCATCTATTTATTTATTAAAGTTCTTAACTGACTGAAGTGACAACGCACAGCTTAGCCTGTGGACCTGAAATATGAAAGATATACTTCTCGAGTACGCTAGTGGTGCACTAAGGGATTTTTGGAAATTCGACCTGGGGTCAATGATCGTATGAAAAAAAAATTGTTACGGTCCTGCACATGCTAGTAGTTAATATTTTTTTTACATGGTAATGAAAAGTGTTGTAAATATATTCATATTTTTCAACGGCACGTATCGCTGTAACGTTGATAGATGCTGTGTCGTCGAGTGGCGCAACCGAGCCGATTGATGCTTTCAGTGGCTGAGCTAACAAATGAGGCTGTCAACCGCAGGTGTTCTACGCAGTGCGGCGCACACGTCACGAATTTTAGCTAAATTCATTAGTCTGCTGGTACACTGAGCACAGATCGCTTAAATAACCAAAATAAATAAAAGCTTATCTAGTTGAAATAAAACAATTTTTTTTGGATTTTATCGCGTTTATTATATGTTTTACAGCAACCATGGTTACGGGAGAACATGGTTGCTGTAAAGCAGCCGAAACGTTGGGAACGTAAAAACATAAAATAAACGCGATACATTCCAAAATATAAGTTTTATTTCAATGTGTAGTATTTGCGTAAATATAAGCTTATCTAGTGTTCAAAACGAATCTTATTTCTTTTTTAAATATACCTTCTCTAGTAAGTAGGGATTTTGCCAATGTTAGGAAGTATAACTGTTTAATAACTGAGCCAAATAAACTGCCACTAGCTAGATTAGTAAAATGATGACTCTAGAAATGACCATACTTGTTAATTGAACGTCAAATTATATTTACTTTAATTTCCTGTACAGTCGTACATGTTTATGAATACACAACGGTTAATATATTCCACTAAAATTGGACATATAGAGGTTGTCTCTCTGACAACTATTTGAATAATTGGGCAAAAGCGGTCATGTGACGTCATTACGTCCAACCATAATCAAACCATAAGAAATTGTTCGTGACAACTCCGAAATGCGAAACACTTCAGAACTTATTGTAAGTTCCAGGAACTTCCAGTAATTACTTACAAGACGAATAACAAGATTACAATAATTATTTTGCGAGACAGCTATTGGAACTAGAGTAGTACTAATTGAATTAGATTCTACATGAAATTGTATATAATCTTCTATTTACTACATTTAATATGCTATTATAAAAATAGTTTTGTGACCATACCAATATTATGGCTGGCATAATAACAATGATTATGGCGGGTGTCCTAACCTTTTCGGACAGAACAATCTTCAATCCATCTAAACTCCATATCCTTAGAACTAATGCTTTATCCACCAATCTGCAATAGTTCCTGCACCTGCTGGGGCTAATTTTCTGCATATGGTCCACCATTTGCATCTGTTGACCCTATCAGGTGCTTTAATTTATCAATATACTTCTATAAAAGACCTCTTCTTGTGAACCATGCGCCCACGCAAGCATTCCATTGGTCCGAATCTGACAACACAGAGATAGGTGCTATTATGTGCTAGCTCGCGACATCGCCCGCATCTTTAAATTTATATTACTTTGTTATTTATGAACTGATGCAAATCAAAAATCTACCACAATACATTAGTGAAAATCGCACCCAAATCGATCATCTGAGATTAGCGAGCACAAACGCATAGACCAATAGACTAAAAAGTATAAAGCCAAACAATTAAATCCCACACTTTTCACAGGAACACTTTGATATTGTATAACTAACTTGGAACGCGATCTGTTAAATAGTTTATCTATTTAGAAGGCGCCCTACTCGCCTCTACCATGATATTTACAGACAGTTGAGTTGTTGGTTTTCATCTCCAAATTTCCTAAGCTTGCTTTAATTCGCCATACAAAAACTTATCCGCCGCCGTGTGGAGATGTGCTCAGTGTGCCCCCATCACACTCCACCCGACTTAATTGACAGTGTCTTGCCAACAGCTCTCTGACTCTGTTTGCGCGTAGGCAATTAATTACTTGAATAGTAACGTTGCGTTTATTCCACGCTCTACATGTATCGAGGCGGTGCTCGTGCGAAACGTGTTTCAGCTTGAATTAATTCACACCAAGAGCTAGGTAGGCATACAGAATAATTTTGCCGGAGCGCCGACTTCATTTTGCCAAATATCTCGCTGTAATACAATATACGGGTGCGTTTATTATGTTAGGCGCTTGAGATGTGTGTTTGTCAGTCAAAGTAATTTATTGCGGTTAAGCAATTTCGTTTTAGTTAACGTATCTTTTTTTATAATGTGAAAATCGCGTTGGGGAGTTTCTTGGAGGGTGAATATTATTTTTGTGTCGTTAGCTGGTGTTTATGTCTAGACGCGCACATATAATTATATATATTAGTTTACATATATATAAACGAATAAAATATATTTATTTCTCATCACAAAATTGGTACAATTTCGTTATTCGAAAACATACAATAAAATACACATAAACAAATAAGTTCACATTTGTGGCAAACTGGTGCCTAAACTAGGTTCAAGGCTAGTATTTCAGGACACCAGGTCTCCACTGAGGGCGCTATAAATGGGCTCAAAACCTAATAAAAGCTGAATGAATCTCGTTTTACTTAAACCAACTTTTTTAAAGATAAGGTTAAATAGCACCAATTGTTTGGTTCAAAACAAAGCAACATTGGTATAGCCGTGGAGCTGTTTCATTAACACCCAGGCAAAACCGGAAAAATTACAAAATTATCGTTTCTCAAGTAGTTACAGGTTTCAGTGAGCCGAGCAAGTATCTACTACCTAATTAAGTTAAAAAAACATTTAACAAAAATTCACTTATCCAAAAGAGACTGAAATAATATCCATCATAAATAACAAAAATTTGAAAAGGAAAGAAATACTCGAAAAAAATCCAATTTATAGCACCCTCCATTGAATTTAATGAAATCTCCACAATTGTGTCAGAACACTGCACAGGTGTATTTTTGTTTAATAAACCTTAGACGAAAAAAGGTCATCCTGTTATCAGGGGCCGTGGACAAAGGACGCGGACCTTTCGCCCGCTGCCTTGTCTTAAGATAAAAAGAGAAAGTGGATTAAACGCATAGATAGCCGCCACCCATAAAGAGATTCTACTCAATGATAACACTGAGAAGAAACGAGCGAGCACTGTGTTTGCTATCTAAAAAGGTTTCATTCCAATGTATTTTTATGCAGGTGCCTATTAAGATAAATTTTACGGTGCCCTTAGATTTTTTCTGAGACTAAAGTGGAGAGACTTCTTAAGTAACGTTTCGTTGTAAACAAGAATTAGAATCGGAGAGAGCAGGACTGAAAAAAATAATTAAGATTTAAATTTGAAATAGAAAACTTTTGTATTCTAAGCTTTTGCTGTGTTCACGGTTTTCTTTCGTTAAAATTTAAAAATAAACTATATTGAGCAAGGTTTGATTAAACAAGAAGAAGAAGGCTTTTATTAAAGTTTATTTATTCATTTTAAATTGGTTAGTGAGTATTGTTATTTATCTTATGCTTATCTTATGCTTATCTTATGCTTATCTTATGCTTATCTTATACCATAAGCAATGGTGGAAGGTTTTATTTATTTTAGTTAAATTAGAACGCCCACAGGCCAACTATACTCACTGAACAGATACAACAATCTATGTTGTGCTATGGGCCCTTGCAATATTAACTCTATGCTTAGTTTTACAAAGACCATCATTGCGTAATTAAATCCCTTGAAAATAAACTTTTCTGTCGGAATACACAGAGTTATTGAAGAGTCATTTCCATTGGCAGTAAGTTTCCAGACTCCAATATTTTTGCTGCGCGTGCATTAAATTTCGTATTCTCTCTTGGAGATTCGATGCAATTATTTGTCTTTAAAATGCAGTTCTCTGTTTGGAACTTGCGATAGATTTCTACATTTCCAACTATGAAATAACGCAGACAAAAGCAATTTTAATATTTCACAGTAGGTATCAGACGTGTTTCTTATTATATTTGTAGTTAGGTTTAAAGACTTTATTTCTCATAAGAACTTACAGTTCACTTAAAATGAGATGCAAAGGTTGGTTACAATAATAGTTACATTACACTCTGGAGCTTTACATAGCAATAGTTACAAAGTACATACATATTTCTTCAGTTTGTTTTTGTAAGTATTTAATTGATCACACTCTTTTATATCGGCTGGTAGATTATTATACAAATTAACTCCCTCAAACAAAATTGATGTCTTTCCATAATTAGTCCGTGCACTAGTTACATGTAGTTTATTTCTATTTCTTAAATAATGTTTATATACTTTTCTATGTAACTGTATATTTGACTGGATTGAGCTGAAGATTAACATACAAATTTTATATGTGTAAAGTTGCTTGAGATTCAGGATTTCAGTTTTTTCATATAATTGTTTCGTACTAGTAAGGTAGTGGTAGCGATGTAATACCTTTATAATTTTATTTTGAATTCTTTGTAATGGATCAATATTTGTTTTGGCCGCCGAACCCCAGATTTCTATTAGGTATTCTAAATGTGATTTTACAAGTGTGTTATATATAACTGAACGTACTTTTTTAGGGATTAGGTTTGCAGTTTTGCGTAATGCCCCCAGAGTTGACATTAATTTATTTCTGATGTGTTCTATATGACATTTCCAAGTTAACTTATCGTCTATATAAAGGCCAAGGTATTTTTCACGCGTCGAATGTTGTAAAGTGACATTATCTATAGTAAGAGGTGAAAATTCCGGTATAGGTTTGTTTTTAGCAGAGATGATCATGAATGACGTCTTTGATGTGTTAACCGTTAGTAGATTATATTTTAACCATTCGTTCAGTGTATCAAGATCCTTTTGAGCATCTGTTATAATATTGTGGATTGATTTATCAAAATAGAATAAGCACGTATCATCCGCGTATAATGTTAAGTGTCCTGTTAGACCTATTTTATTAATGTTATTAATGTAAATTAAAAATAGAAGTGGGCCAATAATAGAACCTTGAGGGATTCCGTATGTCACATTTTGGGTGGTACTACTAAAGTTATCTATTTTCACGACTTGACGTCTATTTTGTAAATATGATGTAAAAATATTCAAAGCTGTGCCTGTGATACCTATGTTATTTAATTTTTGTAGCAACTTTTGGTGACTTACCGTATCGAATGCCTTTTTTAGGTCGATAAATATTCCTACAGCTAGGTTCTTTTGATCGATGTAAGTTTTTATCTTCGTAACTAAGTCTATCGCAGCAGTAAGAGTGCTGGATTTAGAACGGAAACCATACTGTTGGTCTATCAAAACTTTTTTTTCCGATAAATAACTATTTAAACGGTTATATAAAACTCTCTCGAATATTTTTGACATAACAGGTAAGACTGATACCGGCCTATAGTTATTTGGATCAGTTTTACTGCCGGATTTGTGAATGGGACTAACTTTAGCTATTTTAAGCGTGTCGGGAAATTCACCACGGATTAAGCAAGTATTAATACAGTTAGTTAGCTTAGTACAAGCTGTAGGCTGCAGCTGGTGTACCTTCAAGTTTTTATCAGGCTTCAATAATTATTTTATTACTCAAACCATATTCCCTACTAGTGTAGAAAGGAACCTTTGTTCAACACAATGAAAAAATATCAAAGGTTTTAAAAAATCGATCACGTCAGAATACGTTACCTTAAGTCCCATGTTCAAGTAAGAAATCATATCGTTCAACAGCGCCCCATTATATTACTTACAAAGTAGGTACATTGTCCTTTATTATGTATGTATAGTAAGTACCACAATATGATGCGGCACAAGTTATAAGCTTATGTTTTATATGTTTGTTGAACAATTTTTATCAAACTACTCAATAATAATAATATAATAATACCAGACCTTTTAATGTCCTACTTTTGAGAACGGGCCGCCCCTCAATGCGAGGGGGATTAGGTCATAGGCCACCACGCGTTGGCCCAGTGCGGGTTGGCGGATTTCACACGTCTTTTGAGGGGTTCTCTCAGACATGCAGATTTCCTCTAAATTACTCAAGTAAAAATATATTTATAGTACAAATGAAAACAATGTACAACAGAATTACAAAGCGCTATTCAGTAAAATTGTGTATGGACGCATAAATTTCAAAGTAAAAGTATTAAAAAGGCGATATCTGTTCGAATAAAATATATAATTAAAATAAAATTGTTCCAGTCAGCTAGAGAGGTGATCAGGATATTTGGATTATTACATATTTTTCTGGAGTCAAAGTGACCCATAGTTAGTCAGACAAAGAAAGATTTGCTAAAGTAGCATGAAATCGATACGACTTTTAAAGAGCAAATAAATATTAACAAATTTAATATAGAATTCGATCAATTTAAAGGTTCTCGCTCAAAGATTGCTTATATATTGTAACGCACCAATACATTTTGATACAATTTTGTGTTATCAATATTTTTATTGAACGATAAAATCGCTCCCCGTTCATGAATAGCGCCGTACTGCTGAGGCGATGTTAAAAATTCAAGAAAAAGCGGCGTTTCCCAACTGCGGCCCCGAGGGTACACTTAGCGGGACTCCGGCTGAGTGCCGTGATGAAAATACTTAATGAACGAGACGAAACAACGGCCAATGATGTTCGAGAAATTGTCAGTTTACTAAACGAAATCGAAATCTTTAACGGGAGGAAAATATTCACTGTTCGTAAAATTAGTTTTGAATTTGGAAGTTATATAAATTGGTAAATGGCAAACATTTAGTATAACCTATGTGATGTGTCACATACTTGGCTCATTCTTATCATCGTCACTGAACATAATGTAACTGAATTCAAGGATATTAAAATTATGCAATTTAAATCTAAGACAGAAAAAAATTTAAAGAAAATCGTAAAGACAATTCCTTGACTTAACAAATACAGAGTATTAGTGAAGTAGGAGCTTGTAAAATTATTTCAATATAGCGGTGTAATACCGGGCTCAGTGAACTCTGCGATTCCTCCCTACCTGCTCCTCGCAAACTTGAGGACTTTGCTTTACAAGCCCCTATAATTTTATAGCGTTTTATTATATTATTTCAAAAGAATTAATGGTCTAGAATAACTATAATTTTGGCAATAGTGCTGATTGAAATTGCTGAACAATGCATGGAGGTACAAATTCAGGAAAAAAGTTACGTACAGAGGTTCGGTGTAAGAGTTTTTTTTTATAATATCGCCAGACGAACACACCAACTATATACGGTCCCACACTAAACAACGCTTGAATTATGAGTACCGTGCGAGCTCAGTATATACATAGATATTCAACATCCAAGACTCCAGTACAAACATTCGAGCACATCACACAAAGTCTGTCTCTACCAGGATTGGACCCTGGGACTTTCGTCGCAGAAAGCAGGGTCACTACCAACTGCTCTTATCAGGCTGTCATAACTAACCGCATAAATCCTCTATCCAATATCTTACTTATAGTTGTTGATACCATCCATTGGCATCTGAACCACGGCGGACATAATGGTGTTATTCCTAGTAAAATTCCCTTACCCTTTAGAGGCCGGAGGTCCCATAGAAATCGGCACATGGCCGGCAATTTAGAAAGACGAATGGTTATTGTCAGGCGTTCTTCAGGAAATATGAAGATTGATGGTCGGGAGCATGCCTTATCTATTGATCCGGGACGATGCTGTCGTATAAACTTGGCTGATGAAACTTTTATGCATAGTGTATGCTTACGTTTAAAATTAGGGTCCAATTTGCTGTACACACAAACATTTTTCGTCATTCTATCTAATGACATTGTTAAACAAGCTCGTTTTTAGCGTACTCGGCATTTAATGTTTGTATCCAATATTAGTCAGCTTTGAAAAAATATTTACCTTTACAGTTATGCGCTTAGATCAGAACCTACAGATGCTGAAAGAAGAAAGAAAACATTTTTTTGGAAGGTTCTTTAAATATTCTTATATTTGTCTACTTTGACGACAACTTGGTCTAGCGGTTTGAGCGTAGGCCGGTCGGGTTACTGCACTCGGTTGTTGCTGGTTCGATTCCCGCCTGGGCAAATTACGGAAACAATATTTTTGTAATTTGCCTTAGTTTGGATGTTACTGGAAACGCCCCCAGTACATTGTACGGTAAGTATAATACAAGCGTTGCCCGGTTTGGGGCGGTACAGTTGGTGGTTTGTCTGGCGATATTTATTATTTATATTTTCTTATATAGTGCACTGTTTACAACTGTTTGTATTTTTTATTATACCTGTTCGTGTTTCATATAAGTAAATAAATTTGATTGGCCTAACTGCGTCATATAATTAAATAGTTCTATAATTCCACGTAAGCGTATTATGTGTAGTTATCCGCTATTGTTATGCCACTCCACTAATTGATCAATTACTCGAGTGACTTAACTTACGCCACGTAATTGGCCTGTAGCTGAACTAATTAATGTCAGCATGAATTGACAAAACCACGACGATTGCAACTATCTTCCGACAAAATATTCCTTAATAGAAATGGAAATACACTTCGCAGTTAGTACTTTATGAGACTCCAGTACAAATTAAGGAAATTAATTAGAACAATCTGGAACGTTCATCGATCTATTTATAGCATTGTATCCAGTACGTCAAGTGCGAGATTATTCGTAAGCTACCCGTATACTTTATAGTATACGTATTTAGATTCTTTTTTGTAGTGATTGTATTGTTTTAAATACCATCCGCTAGAGGCGCTGTTTAATTCTCAATACTAAATGTCTAAATACGTAGACTATAAAGTAAATGGTAAGCATACGAATAATGTCGCACTTGACGTACAGGAAGAGTATCGCTACATCGATTCAAAAGAAGTCATATAAGTTCATTTTTATTTTATATTAACATTGTTTCATAGTATATTCACATTCTTGTAAGAAATTAAATTTATCCTATGAACATCATAAACTAATCAATCAAGAAGCTAAGATAGTTTGACCACGTGGACAGGCTGAAAGACAACTGACGAGAGAAATATATCAAGCGAGCATGAGTCGAAGTGTCGGAAGATGGCGCTTAAGTAGATCTTTCCGTGACCAGAATGAATGGTATTTTCCAGAAAGAGCGCTTTCGTAGCACTCTGTATGTCTGAACGTGGTGGGGTCAGAGTCGTAGCATATGGTAGTCTGTGGTCTATTTTAATTCTATTGGATTTAGAATTGTGTGTATGTATCATAAACATGTAAAACACTTGAAGGTATCACAGATTTAGTAACTGTAATGGGTAGAGGTGTGGCTTAGCCATATTCTCTTAAATCTGAAGATGTTCTGCAAAATATCAATATGATCATATGCTGTAGCGAGTTCGTTACCTACCTCTTCAAATAATTTAAAAATACCTTCCATTTTGTTGCAGATCCGTGCCGAACAGTAAAGAATTTCCATAGCAATGTAATCCAAGAAATGCGCAGTGTATAATGTTTCGACCGGTGCATTGAAAAATGTAAAATGGAGAGCTCCTCTCGCTCTAGCGCGAGTCGAGTGCTGTCCCTGTGGACACTAATGCTCGGGTGCATCGACATCGCAGGTGAGTGAAAAGCTGACCAAATATCAGCACGGCAACGTCTTAAAATCTCTCGGATAGTATTTGTTGAAAAATATATTTAGCTTAAATAAAATAGAGTTCGATTTTGTCTACCTCTTAAATTACTGAACTCAATTTGTTCAAGTTCACAGCTATCAAGGGTTAAGAGTAGTTTAATTACACCTTTGTTTATATAAATTCATTTATGCTTTTTGCAATTAATTTGGTACTTGACATTGGCAAAATACCTAACGTCACGTGAGACTATTTAAAGGAAAAATAGAACATTATTTATTTCTTGCTAAATAAAACATCATCAGCGTTGGTCATGAAATTTGGGAGAGACTTGTAGAGTACAATTATGAGATAACCCACGACAGATTGAGACAGCTATAAGATTGGTTTGTTTCTTCAAAAGATGTTCTACTTTGGTGTGTGCTCCGCATTTTTACCACGATGAAAATACCTTGTGGGTATACTCACAAGGTATTTTCATCGTGGTAAACTGGTACGTGGTACGTGGTAACGTGGTAAAACATCCTACTCATTTTATCATCGCGCAAACAGCTCAGCAATATCTTATTACATGTGGCGGCCACCGTCATTTAACCGAGATTTATGGCATCTAGAATTCCATTATAATAACTCAGTGCGATGTTAATAACGCTTGCGACCTTGTAGCTCCTGTTGACCTCACTAGAATGTGTTTAGTTATGTGAGAGGTGAAAGGTGGCTCGGGGTCGACCCGCGATATGTACCTACACTAAGGGAATTAATTATTTGGTCCGCCTGTCTTCGTACCTGTCGTGTTTGACGTCGAAGAGAGATAATTATGGAAATAATTGTTACTTTGAGGTGCAATTGTTTCACGTATTTGGTTCAACCTTGAGATACATTCACCACTGTCTTATAATGTTTTTGTTTTGGGAATTTTCTTGGTCTAGTCTAGGTATTATACCTATTGTTTAGTTTTGTGTTGTGTCTTATTGTGTGTATTAATAATTCAAAGATAAGATGCACATCAGTACACAGCTAACACAGTATTATTTTAGTATATTGATAAAACGAAACCAAGACTATTAAATCAAATCTACGTGCTTACGGCTTATATTAAATATTATGCAACGTAGTAAGCTGCTTATTCACTGACCGTGCGGGCTCGCGGAGCTGCACCTAGTACATGCCATGCGCAGTCGCCTTATAATTTCAAACCGAGCAATCAGTTCTGGCATAGATGCCATATAAAAAGTCGAGCTGACACCGAGGTAAATACAAGATGACAGTTTGAACAAATCAGTGTTATCATTTGCCTCGGCCAAACCACGTTCTAAGTGAGACCAGGCAAAGCAGCTCAATGCTGCTTGTTGGTTAGTATGCGGCTATACATCCTATTGTTCCGATCATTGGAATGTTGAAGCTATAAAAAAACGTACCTATATAAACTGTAACAAAAATAGTGTTAAATATTTTAACAGGTTAATCTGTAAGTTATATGGAACTTGTTAGTTATGAAATAATTGCGTAATTGATGTTTAATTATTTTTAAACAATGCGAACCCGTAGCGTTTAGCCATGCGGTCCGAACGAGTTGACATTTTTATTTTTTGAATTTCTTATAATTTCATTTATTTCTTTGGGAATGTTATCTTTATAACCTACTGTTGGCATGTTGCACTATTATTGTTACACTTTAAATATCAAGTAAAGTAAAGTAAAGTTTATTTCAGTTTAAGTATTTCACATGGCAATTAAGTAGCGGATCCAAGCCAGGCGGAAGACTGTATCTTGGATACCTTATTAGTTTGCTTAATCTACGTTAGATTATATATTTATTATTAGTACATTATTATATAAAACATAAAGCGTACGTGTATAAATAAACGTACGTTATAGTACGTATATAAGTAACAACATACCTGAGTAACGTATTGCGAAAAGTACAACGTTCCATAGTAACAACGATATCGTAAACTTGCTCGCTTCTCCGTTCAAAACATGTATGAGCAACCATTTCGTTCCATGCAAGGAATTTATTCATCAAACATTAAATTGAAGAATAGGAGAATGCGAATTTTATACACGCGCTGGAGATTCCGATATGTAAAATGAACTCCAAAGTGAACAAATATTTACACTCGCATTACACATACACTTCCATTTAGATTTTATTAGCCATGTAGTGACTAAGCGACCAGACTCACGATGCTGCCTGGCAGCCATTACTAACAGGAGATAAATGTCAAATGACAGTTCTTGTGTAGGTACTACCTTACCCAAACAAGTACCCACTGTTATCCTGGTACAATGACTCGCAAAACTGCTCGTTTAGTCAGCACACAGATGTGGATTATTTCATCTGTTTTCAAAATTCCGTATAAATAATTATATTCAAAATTCCGTATAAATAATTATATAGCTTCCATTTTAAATGTAATGCATTTTTATCCCCCGCGATAGGTTTTCGTAAATATTGGTAATCAGCCCAATCAGGCTGGAAGCCGGCTAAAATACGAAACGGATAAGGCTAGGAAGAGAAGACGTAATACTCATATAACGAAGTTGGATTATCTTTTCAATCAGACGGCCTTGGCTACTCCACCTTACTCAAGTATACAATACACAAGGTTATTCGTATTCATTTGAGTCTCCAAATGAATTCGCGATTAGGATTTGTCGTTGTAATGAGAAAGGAAACTAACGTTACTCCTTTAGTTTGGGGCTTTGATAAGCAATGTTCAAACTATACATTATGGAAAGAAGATCAATATACTTCAGAAGACCAGATGTTCAATAGTTCGTGTAGTAAAAGCTGGCTGGTAGAACTCATCGTTTGCCCACTTGTAGTGTCTATAATAATAATAATTCCAGCCTTTTTTAATGTCCCACTGCTGGGCACGGGCCTCCCTCTATGCGAGGGGGATTTGGGCATAGTCCACCATAGTCCACCACGCTGGCGTAGTGCGAGTTGGCGGACATGCAGGTTTTCTCACGATGTTTACCTTCACCGTTTAGCAAGTGATCATCGTGGTTGAAAATGAGATCCGCACATGAAATGAAATCCGAGAGGTGCGAATCGGGGTTTGAACCTGCGATCCTCGTTACCGAGGCCAGCGTTCTACCAACTTGGCTATCACTGTTTTTTTGTAGTGCCTACGCCTATGAGATCGACCAACTTACAGCCGCCATGAATGGTCCCCTCTATGGGTGTACCAGAAGGGCAACAGTGGGTGAGGAATGGCGACGGTTTGCTAAGCGTGCTACTGACCGTTAAGTGATGATCTCAACAAAGAGTTACGCTCTTTACAGAGTGGTCGAGGATAAAGTGTGAAAAGACCATTAGAAAAAAAAAAAGAAGTGTCTACGAGCGTTTGCGCTACTTCTTATCACGTTACCTGCTGCTTTAGTATTGAGTAAATATATAAGAACAAAATACTATCACGAGTGTATCCTCACGTTTGGGACATGAAAGAGCTTTGAACGAAATGATTTAATATGAGATAAAAGCGACGATTAAATTCATTATTTACAAAATTAATGAATCGTGGCACGAAAAGGTTCTGTTACGTTATTATGAAACGGAGTCTTCATGAGTATTTAATTAATACATTAAAACACTGGGCGGTTTTATGTCATGGGTACGCTTTATTAAATTATACTTGCTTGGTATTGGCTGTGTAAAATTTCAGCGCACTCGCAAACTTTTGTTCGAACGGGCTTGCAAATATTAACACAACTCTGTAACATTAGATTACACGTTAATTTTGTACACTGCAGTGGTACGAATCCTTTTGTACTACTAGGGTTACCTCTCTAAAAAAATTAACCGCGTCAAAAAAATCTTTATCAGAAAGTAAAGCTCGAGACAGTTAAATTTAGGCACTGATGGACTAACAAGAATGGTCGATAGGTCTTGGTTCAAGGTCACGATTATGGATTTTCATGAAAAATAATAATTGGTTGGTCTTCAAAAATAAAAGTTAAGACATAGACAAACATATAATAAAACGCCTTTTTAAAAGCAAAATAATCTGATAAAGTTAAATAAAAAGATGGATTTACAATTCAGCATTCAAAGCGGAGTGGAAGCGGGGCTTTAAACTTACTTGGAGTAATTGAAAAATTACCATTTTACTTCTTCAACGCGTTCTTCATAGAACTTTACGATGAATCACGTGCTACAAAAATGTTTTGTATAAATATAAATACGTACGAAAGTCATTGCTAGAGAATATGGCCTTAGCCAGGAATTAATTTTACAACTTAACTATTGTAATTAACTGGAATATATTGCTACATAACATATGGTAACAAAGAAAACATCAATACATGTCTGCTTCCTCACTCATGAAGCCGAAATGAGGCTGAAGTTTGCAAACTATACTACTAGTTGTTAATATAAGCCGGTCCAACTGCGCCGCACACTTGTGCTGCCTCGCGCGAGCCCTGTCATTTATCTCGCGGTCAGCTCGCGCGTGGTATATGACCAAGGCTACGCGGTCAGTCTGGGTACGGCCCTTTTAATTCTCTTGTCCTTAATTTCTCCTCATTGCTTTGAACGCGCAAGCCTATTCCCCTAACAATACCCGACAGTGTCTAATAATCTCACTGTCTAGACGCACGATTCTACTCAGCGATACCCCGCTAGTTTGAATATTGACTCTGAACATCTTTTGTAACTAATATTAGTTGTGAAATATTGGTCTGGTGATAATAAATTGACATTGAAGATTTATTATTTTGACGGCCTAATTAGCGCAGTTGGTAGTGACTCTGTTTTCTGTGCCGAGGTCCCGGGTTCGAATCCTAGTAGGGACAAACATTGTGTGATGAGCACGAATGTTTGTATCCGAGTCATGGATGTTTAATATCTATATAAGTATTGTTTACTTATACTAATATAATAAATTACTACGTTTAGTAGTCTGCATTGAGAATTCAGTTATGTGCCGCTTAATTTTCGTAGGTACATAGCTGTTTCACACAATAATTAATACCACAAAATCGAGTAATCAAGCTTACATTGGTATTATAAAATCCATTATTATTTTTTTATATTTAATTAAATGTATATTAAAAGAATGCAATCGACTAATTTAATGTATATTATCTTTAATCTTACTACGAAAGTACCACATTTTTAAAACATAAAATAAAAAAGTTCACACAAGATAAAGTGGCAGCGTTCAATTTCAGGTAAGTAGCTAACGTAATAACGGCGGCGAGATAACTTCTAATATTTTATGGAATACTATCGCTATAGTAGAATAACGCGGTTATAGAATCTTATATTGGTGTGTTGAGTTTAAAAAGTATGATAACGGCAGCCCATGAATAAAGTAAATATCAACGTAGATGTGTTACGTGATGATGATGATCACTGTAAACACTGTAATTATTGCCTGGATCTATATCGACTGAGCAGCCTCGCCAGACTGATTTGAGCACATGCTGCGCGCAGGCTGACAGTGAGGCAAATTACAGGTCACGATGCTCGTTCAAGGCAAACGCTTCCATAGAGCTTACTACGCATGGGATTACGCACGTTCAAATACAAACGTTCGTACTGGCTGCTTTACAGCAACCATAGTCACGGGAGGATTAATGTTAGACACCCTAGTGTCATATTTAGAACTGGGGTACCCCCATATTTAGCTGTTGTTTGCGGTGCGATCAACGCAGAAAGTGCTCACAGTGTATTGAGGTCTTGCAGTGGTGGGCTTGGTTTTGGATTTAATTATATACATTACTGGATCACAAGTCGGTGTCAGCACCAAGGCATGTTCCCAATTGTAATAACGATGTTTCATCTGCAACGTAAAAACATAAAACAAACGCAATAAAATCTTTAACATTCGGTTTATTTCAATATTAAGTATTCATTAATTTATAGTATTATATAGCACTATCCTTTTGAAATAATGCTTAAACTTCCATACATTTTGAGGTAATTCTGTCAACCGTATGATCTAACACGTAACATATTCCGATAACTTAAGTTTCCAAGAATTAATTCACATGTATGTTAGATATTCGCCGCGCGTGGGCGTATATCCGAACAAGTTTCCTTTATCTCGTTGCGAAAATTCAGCGCTAACACTGCTGAACTATTATCGCGGTTCTCTTTTACACAATGGACGTGTGAGCTAGATAGCGATGTTTGAAGTTGAAGGATATACGTGAATACATATTCTTGTGATAGGGTGGCTACGATCATAGAGCTTGAAATTGTTGTAGAATATATTGGAAGATGGAAATGGTTTAAAATTCATATTTGATGAATAGGTATGACATTCGTTTTTGGGACGTTTTTATTAGACATTTTCTAGAAGTAAGTAAAAGAAATTTGGTGTAGTTTTAAAATCCAATACGAAAAAAACCTGTACCTAAATAGTTTGATGAGCCTCGCTCCTGTATTATGCCTCCAACTTGAGCAGGATATAACGTAAGCTCTTGGTGTATACCGACACATATATGTCCGTTATGTTAAATTTACACATGTAATTCTAGTCGCGTTTATGTCGACAATTTGATTGAGAATACCGTTTATGGAAATGTTTGGCATAACTGTCGAACATTCCCCAGTGTTTATATTTTAAAGCTTGTTATCCTCCTTGTTAAACCTCATATTTCCACTGCTTCATCTTATTCGTGGTTCTAATTTTGGTAGAGTGATCCTGGTCATCATTTATGGGTTCGAAGCACGCTTGCAAATCAGTTACTATTCCCCTTGCGCTGGTTCCTTTACTCATAGAGTTGACCATTAATCCCGGTTAATTTGGGCAGCCTAAGGTAGAGACGAGCTGCCACGGGCTCTTATACCTTTAACATATGTACGTTACGGATACATCTCCATGTCTCCATACATGTCCGAATAATGTGACGACTACCTCTACAGAAGGTTGTTAAAAGTTTAATAACAATAAAGGGTTTCTTTATACATCAATATTATATATCATGTCAATTTAAATAAAAGTTCTGACACTAAAGACGGTCAGCTTTTATCCCTTTTGAGGAGTTTGTCGGTTGTTATGGGTAAATAAAAAAAATCCAAGCAGTTGATGGACAAAAATAGGTTACGAGCACATCATATTTTTCTGATTCTCTATCTGTTAATTAACATAATCGGTACGTTAACGATTCATTTTGGTGGGTGCCCGATATATACAACTATAGGATAAAGTAAATCGATTGATTTCTTTATATACATATCTTGTGTCCCAAGGTATTTTTCCACAAACACTTTTACGACACCCATAAAGTAAAGAAAAATAGAAGAAGGTACTCGATTATCCCTGATCTACCTTGTACCTTATAACAGCCAACCTGCAGCAGAATTTTATGGCGCAAGAACTGGTTGAGTTTTTGTTAATATTATCTACTAGATAATCCGACAGACGTTGTCTTGTCCTAGTTTCAAAACATTTTAATTATTTCTTTCACATAAGACTTTATTCAAACTATAACAAACATTAAAAACAAATAGCCAAATCAGTCCATCCGTTCTCAGTGATGCGTTTACAAACAAACAGCATTTCATTTTAATTTATAAATATAGATTACTCGTTTGCCTGCGATGGATTTTTCTTAAACACCAACACTCAATATCGTTGTAGACTGCTTGGTATAAATTGACACAGTTTACTTATGATACGAGTATATTTATAGGCATTTAGAAGAACCTAGAAATACTTATCTAAGGAACATTTTAATATAGTTTTAAACATGTCCTTGATTTTATTTAACTTTCATCGTAATACCTAACAATCGTACCCGCAATTTCATTATAGACCCAAACCTAAATCGAAACAAAAACTAACCGTCACCGAGTTTCAAAATGGCTATCGTTTATTCGTATCACGTATCGTCCAAATATTTCCGATAACCGGCATCCCTATCATACAAATAATGACTTTAGCAGGTGATTTCTGTACTTTATATTTTCCGAATCTCCACTCGGTTTTTCAATTTCCCTTTCAGTTGCGATCATTTTGTCTTCATTCGTATTCCGAGCTTGTATATTTTGTCCTTTTTTTTCTTTTGACTCAATTTCAGGGAAGGACGTAAAGATTTTTTGTATGGTATTAGTGCGGGTATTGGTATTTTGCTTTACTTTATATATGAAGTTGCATTTCTAGATCACCGGACTAAGGTCCGGTGACCTAGATCATGGTTCTAGACATGTTCTAGACATATTCAAGACATGGTCATGCTTCATGATTCATTCATTACATTCATGGTATTACTTTCACACACAGATGAACCACCGTAGTCTACCGTATTTAGACATTTTGTATGGAGAATGGAAAGTTTTACATATCGTCCGCTAGAGGCGTTGTTCAATTCTCCATACAAAATGTATACGGTAGTCTATAAAGTATACGGTTCGCTTACGAATAATCTCGCAATTGACGTACTGGTGTCCAGATAGTCTATTGCGTGCGGTATTTCAAGGCTGCCTTGCCTCGTCCAGGCAGTACGTGACTCGGTAGAGGCAAATACTCTTGGCATAGGTGGTTGAACCGCGAATCGGGGCGCCGCCCATCGTTACACAACACGAATCGCACGCAATCAGCATTTAGAAGCCGACTGCCGTTAATTGGCACTTACTTTACGAGGGCTTATGATGTTTCATTATGTAGGCGGTTGGGTAAACTTTTTTCTTAGAATTTTTAACAGCGCCGTGGTTACGTGTACGCTATATTCTAACTACTGGTTTAAACGATTCTTGCAATCATATTTATAATATGTAGACACGACCTCTTTACGTAAGCTAATATAGTAATAGTTCAGGACACATTTGGTAGGGTGAGAAGTTTATGGGTTAATGAAAATATTTTCTATAAATAATTAATTTCAAAATAGATAACATTTTTTTTTCAGTAATATTAGGTAGTTCGAACAAGAATTTGTTATCGTCTGATATTTACCTACTACTATTATGTAAGCTATGTGAAATTATCAATATTTTATTATATCCATCTATTCGTATCCCATAAACGTTTTTAGTATACCTTCCAACGTGATCTACACCTACATAGCCATTAGGCTTATGTACAGCCACAGTGTGCGTTGGTAAAATAATTTGGCTGTATAATACATAATTTTTATCGTGTCCCCACGGGAAATAGAGAAAGAGAAAAGCTCTTAATGGGTACTCCGTCACTGCTATGTAGTCACGGCTCGCAAAATAAACGAACCGCTTTTACGATCTTTGCTACCATTTTATACACATTACAACCGTAAATTCATTTAATTCATTGTGAATATGGGTACATGTACAGTCGCGGAGTGAAAATTTTCGTTACCTTAAAGATGCTTTTTGGTTGCAAGAGTCCAAGAACCGTAAGCCAACATTGCAGTACATGAAACAGTACTGCCAATATTTCAACAAATGCGCGTTTTGATGAAATTTTTTCGACTTTGATTTTGGCGCGTTTGCTATGGAATCTGTGGAATAGAGATGCTTACTCCATCCGGCCAATAATAAATATTGAAAAAATCGACACTGGCCGAACTGACTCTGTAGCATAGATTTATAGTCGAGAAATACATTTTTTTATCGAGTTAAGCAGGTATCTTCATATCAAATTTTGTTGTTGACTGTATCTATAAAGTGGCCTCTGATCCGCCACCTTCATCTTCTAGCAACTTATTTTCATTTTCATAACATAAAAGGGAGGTCTTAATATTGTTTGATGTTGCCGAGCATACGGCATAAAACATTACATACACTTACAATTATATGCCATAAAAAGTAAATACACATTATACTGTACCAGCTTTTTATGTTTTTATGATATTTAATCACCCAATACACCGCTATACGACGTACTGCGATTTGGTTTTCACTAGAAATGGATGTACCTTATGGAAAGCGAAAGCAGTCACCACTACTACGTCAATGGTGGTCAACAAAATCAACTACTCTAGAATGTCCCCTAGGATACAAATTTCCGCATTTCAATCCCAAAAGAACTAATATCATAACAATACAAAGCAAAACTGATAACGCGATAAACAAAACCCCAAGCAGCACCATTAATATGAGAGAGCACCAATACAACGCAGCGCATAGAGTTATAAATCGCATGTATCCGAAAGATCACGCACCTTTCCTCGACTCGAAGAGCTTTTTCTCATGCAAAATACATATAGAACGCACGCGAGCTATACTGAAGAGATTTATTTTCAAAAGGAACAATGCGAAACAATAAAAAGTGGGAAACGTGCGAACACTGACCTCGTATCGCGTGACCTTCGTGCGAGCGGCTACGGGCTACAGGCTACGGGCTACAGGCTACGGGCTACGAGCTACGGTCCTGATATTTATTATTGTGTGTCATTTTTGTTTTCTATATTTTAGTTCGATCCGATTCTTGTAGTTTTCCGGTGAAGAAGGATGTGTAATAAGTTTTGTATAGACATTAAAATTCTAATAAAAATCATTACTACTATTGGCTCAAAGTGTGCTAACACGATTGAACCGCAATGAAATGCCATTTTTACAAGTTATTTTATTAATTTCTAATAACATTAAATCTGCTGTCACCCGATATCGTCATAAATTTTTTACATTGTATTTTATTAGTTAATTTAACTTGTTATTAATTCTATTAATAACTTGACATTGAAATAAAACTTGACATTGACAAACTTTATACAGGTAACCTTTATTTTTGTTTGTAAATAAAAAAATACCTTTGAAATCAATATAAAAAAATACCATTAATATTCAAATTAAATAATTTAAAAATTAAAGCTATCTACTTTATTGTATTGATTAAGATAAACATATTCAGAGAAAAAAAAGGTACTTCCTAAACTATTTCACCATTGTATCTTAGTGTTCAATAAACCAGGACCCGAACGAGACCACACCGAGACCCGAGTCGCAATTTTCTCGAATTTTGTAAAAGCCGGTCCCGGCGATAGCGCAATGTCACTAATCCCGATATATCTAGGGTTGCTGCGACTTAAATTTATAGTCGTGTAAGACCGCGGCTTAAACGCGGTGACAATTTCTTAGCAACATGATATACATTTCTACGTTTACAGACTTTGTACTACATTCGTCTCGAGAGATTTTCTGATAAGCTTGAATACTTTTTAAGAATATCTTTGGAAGTAGAAAAGCTTTCGCATTCACTTTTGGTACAGAACAGCCTCATGAGACTGCCTCAGCCGTATGTCGCACGTGGAAGACTCGGCAATATACAGAGGATGTAAAAAGAGTATACTAAGACTTGTACCAAATGATTTCAAGCGCAGGTTCAAGGCTTAGTGAATGTCAAAGTCAAATCGTTTATTTCGCATAGGCCTACGAGGGCAATTACAAATTGTCATTACCAATTTTTTTTCTTAACTCTATATCCGGATCGGAACGCGACATCAACTGAGAAGATCCGGCGACAAACTCAGCGGGCGTCTTTTTTTTTAAGCCATAATTTTTCCAAAAAAAATAAAAAAGTAAGCAGTGTGTTGGTAATGCTTTCTGAATCACGCTGCATAGGACTCGTTATACTCACTGGAGTTGAACGAAAGCTATCATCTAAGAGAATTCAGCATTTTTCTATCTGTTTTAATAACAAGGTAATCTTCGAACTCCAATCAATTTCACGGTAACGACGGTCGATCATGAAGCCAAGTCTCGTTGTGTCAACCGTCAAAATACATTATTCAAAAGCAACATTCAACAATAGATTGGGTTGTGGTTACTATAGCCGCGAGAGCGGATTCTTTATCGGTCAAAATTAATTTAATAATAATATCGCCAGACGAACCCACCAACTATACGGTCCCACACTAAGCAATGCTTGTATTATTGGTACCGTAAAATGGACTGAGGGTGAACTCAGTATATAATACTTATATAAATACTAAACTGAAATGTTTCCTTCTTCGAAAACTCTCATAGTGCGTTTCAAAATTGTATAGAAAATTGTCAGCGCCATCTGTGTATATTGCAGTGAAGTTAAAGAGGTCGCTATAGTCGCTTTTTTAATTTCCAAACACAGACCGCTACGCTATATCAGCAGCCTTAGTGAATATCGATATAAATAAACAAAAGACCCAATTATGATGTTGAACAGATCGGGACTGATGCTAATTTCCTGGCCCCTGAATAATTTAAACAATCCCGTAACAGGTACCCGTGTAAGGTATCGATCTTAATGAGGTGAGTGGGAAAGGCGCCTCTCCTGTGTAGAAGCTAAGGATTAAATTGCGTAACGTATGGTTTAGATAATCGAGTACTAGCTAGGTATATTGATTCTATTTAGTCACAATAAATTGGAAATTCTCTAAATTATGACAAAATGATGATCTAAAGAAATTTGAAAAGCATACTATACATATTTTTTAGTTACGCTCAAAATTACAAGCATTATAGATAATACTGGAGTACTCACGTACTTCTTCCTCAGAATGTAAGTTGACATTAAAAATGTACAATGTCAAATTATTTAATGATCTACGGGGGGACTTATAAATTGTTTAATTGCATTTGTTTTCATAACTGCAGCCGGATCGGAACGCGATTTCAATTAAGAAGATCTGGCAAGTAACTCTTGTCTTGGGCTTGTCTTTTTCACAGTATTTTTTCTTAACACATTGAACTTACATATTTCTTTTTTTTTAATTTACATAAACATCGATATATATACCATTGTAAACATACGTACAGTGAATTGCAATCGGTTTAGTCTCGAGTCATAAATGGTGTAACTAAAACGACTTTGTTTTATATACATACTAGCTGACTCGGCAAACGTTGTTTTGCCATATAAAATAAATTGAGATTTAAACTATCCTATCTCTCAAGTTGGATCGAACTGCACATGGTGTGCGAATTTTATTATAATCGGTTAAGTGGTTTAGGAGTCCATTGAGGACAAACATTGTGACACGAGATTTATATATATTAAGATATATATATGATAAAAATGGAAACGCTAATAATAAGTCACTCTTAGTAATACAGAAAAGAGCTGAACTTTGTTATATAAGCGACCTGTTATGTGCCATATTATGTACTACGAGAATACTATTTAAGTTGAGGTCAACGCCCTCACCGCTCGACCACTGACCGAGCCAGACAGCAAAATCAGTAATAGTGTAATGCAGTGGCGTTCACCCGTGGGTCACAGTAGCTTGATTTTAAAACTATAAAATGGTAGAGCCCCACTAGAAATAAGTCAAATAGCATCTAGGACAGGGATTCCCAAAGTGGTCGATAACGAACACTTATGGTAATCCCAGGGACCGGCGAAAACTGATTTTGGGGTCGACGAGGTCCAAAATCAACCCCTATTAATTTACACAAGATCGTATTGGAAACTTTCTAGATTAAGTATATGTTGTGCTACGTGTACCAACTTGTTATAAGAATTACATTGACTTATGATGAGATAATGAGGTCAAGTTTATTCACTTAACCAACCGCAAAGTTTTTATATTGATATTTTGTAACAATAGGAAAAAAACGAGAGATAGGGTTTTTAAAGTAATTGGGCTACGGGGTTCTGAGGTATCAGTTCATTTTGTAAAAGGGGTCTCTTGCCCACAACAGTTTGGGAATCCCTGATCTAGGATGTTTAATATGTATAGTGTTAAGTGCTCATTTAATTACTAGAGTTTCCCAGTTACGTAAATAACGCAAGTCTGGCTTTAGCCTCACCGCTCAATAAGCCGATAGGTTTCAGCATATTAGTTTATCAATCACATCATATGTGTCGCGATATATACTAATTCCTTAACGCCTTATAGTTCCAAACTGACGAGCCGTTGGTAATTTGAACGGGCAGGTGTAATACAATACAAGCACACCAAAAAGCGTTGTATATATACTATAAATAACTACAGAATACTTGATCATTAATATAAGAACCAGTAAGTATATGACTTTAAAATAAATATTTTCGAGTCGTTTTAGAGGGGAAAACCTGGATAAAGACAGTTCTTATTCCGAAATAAATCATAAAGGGAGGCCCGTGCGTTGCATTAATTTAGGCTATTAAAAAAATGGCAAGGTTTTTTTTATTTTACTTGTAACACAAGTAAAATAAAAAAAGTTTCACGAGTAAGATAACGCCAATAGTATGAAGTAAGATTTGCACACGAGACCTGTTATACAAGGATCCCTAAGATATGCTTGTAAATAACTTTCGACGTGGACTGTACTTTATACACGTCTCCTTTGAACGGAGATCTCATTGTGCACACCGTCTGCTGATCGCTCTTCTCCGTTTATCTGATACGTGCGACGTACCCAGCGCGGGATGGAACAACAAATTGCCGGTGAAATAAGCGAATCACCACACTTAAACCTTGGCACATGGGCCACGCGAGCGAGTCTGCATTGTTGAGAGTAAACATAGAGAAAAAAGGGGTTTTTTTAATATTTTTTTGTTAGTATTCTTTTCGACTGATACTATACGTTTTAGCAAAATAGGTCCTTGCTAGTTACTTAACCTTCCTTCAACTGTCTAGAAATAGATAGCGTGATTCAGAAAGGTTGTCCATTATTTTTAATTTTTTTTTAAATCCCCATGTCAAAATCCCGACTTTACATAATGATTACAAATGCGCCAAAGAAGCGCAGGTTCAAAGATTAGTTTACTCTTTTTGAATCACGCTGTTGTAGCGACCACTTCAACCGCACCACAAGCTACAAAGATGGCGCTGCAGACGCATTCAGAACAATAGACAATTGACGTCACAATCCTGAATCGCGCTATAAGAAGATCTTCCCTTTTCCGCTAAAATGGCCATTTTAGCAGAAAAGGGAAGATGTTCCAGCCAGGCGGGTGGTATGCCTGGCGGGGCGGCCGCTATGCCCCGACGATTATTGTCGGGATCTTGTATATATGTTACTTGCTCCGAAAACTCTTATAGCGCGATTCAGGATTGTGACGTCAATTGTCTATTGTTCTGAATGCGTCTGCAGCGCCATCTTTGTAGCTTGTGGTGCGGTTGAAGTGGTAGCTACACTGTAATTGATATTAACCACAACGACTCAAACTTATTTTACGGTCTACTATTTGCATACAAAATAGACGATACTGACATCGTTTCCAGACTTGTCATAAATGCGAGGCAATTCGAGAATGATACAACTGACAAGAATAATTGATGGAGAAAGTTCAGATACTCCGCCGCTGGGTGAAATGCTTTTAAAAGTATACTGCATTAGCGGAAACTTTGTCAAAAATACTTTCGAAATATGTAATAAATCCTTTCAAGCGCCAGTCCCAGTGCCTGACAGGATTTCTTGATGACTGACGATGACCTGATAGAACGCATTTCAGTTACGATATTTGAGGACTTTTTATATACATATTTATAAATAATACGTTCTCAATGAAATGATTGTAGAGAAATCACCACTGTGATAAGCCTAAATTATACTAACGCAAATGAACACCAATTTTCCTTAAGAATACATTACGTAACTATACTACAAACTAATACCTACTTATTATGCATCAATAGTTCTAACATAAGGGAATAGGTATCATCTGTTCATGGGTGTATAATTATGACATGTACTTTGCATCAGCAGCCGGCGCGGTGTTAGTGGCATACAGAGTGTTATTCCTTACTTTGAAGTACGAGAAGTTATAAACTGGAAGCGAATTGAGTGTGAATGGGGGATTGTAGTGTAGCGACCTAATCAACCTCGCCACACAGATGGCGTTGTAGACGACATTCAGAACAAATATGACATTTCTTCATAGGATCCTGAAACGCACTATGAGAGTTTTCGGAGCACGTAACATATATAAAAGATCCCGACAATAACCGTTGGGGCATAGCGGCCGCCTGGCTGGAATATCTTCCCTTTTCCGCCGCAGTAGTAGCTACTTACTTGCTCGTACTCAAGAATTAATCTATGAAATATGTAAATTTATGTGTAGTTACAGTTTAATGGGCTACAAGACACGCCAGTCAAGATACCCGTCGACATACTTAGGCGATGAAGACAATTGTCGCACAGCGTCTGCGATGCTACCGTCTAGAATTATTTTTTAATAAGTGTCGTGCTACAAATCCAGGCTTGCATACTTGGCTAGGTTTGCCTTTCTATTCTCTGTCCGCGTCATTGTCAACAGTCTCTGTCTTTGCCTGTAGAATGCTACTTCTACCTATGCTTATGCTACTTCTTCAAAGTGGCTATTTTTTAGTCAATTAATTTTCGCCCATACCCAAAGAATTAAAAAAAAACATACCTTTATAAGCATAGGACAGCATAATACCTAATGTACGACGTACATCCTTGTATGTCTTGTAAGACTATACAAAGTTATAAGGCAAAGTTAGTACATTGGGATTTTAATGGTACAATAACAGAGTTTGTAACTTGCACCGTTTTATAAACGTTTAAGCCGTCACGTTAACATGCCGCCGAGGCGCGTGTTCCGTTCTCTATCATGAATATTTATACAACAGCCGCATCAATGTAGTACTACACTTAGCTCGTGCGAGCTCTCTTTATTTTTAATTGTATTCAAATCTTATCTCTCACCCGACATTCTACTTTTATACGTGTAATTGCTTGTTATCTTTAAGGAAAAGGGAAAAGAATATTAAGTAATCTTCTTCATGAGATCCGTGAATATATAGCGTGGCTGAAGCGAGGTGTGACGCCGCTTTCAACTCAGAGAGCTTCAAATTGTAATAGAGTTTAGTAGTTTACATGCTGTTACCCGGTAAATTTAGAGAGCCATGTAGAGTTTAATATATACCTATACCTAGATAGAACAATGTTTATTGATAGTGTATTTAACTCAAAATATTTATGTATAACGGCCTGATTAGCAAAGTTGGTAGGGAACCTGCTTTCTGTGCCGATGGTGTCGGGTTTGAATCCTGGTAGGGATAATCTTTGTGTGATGAGCACGAATGTTTGTATCCGAGTAATGGATTTTTAATATCTATATGAGAATTATATACTAAGTTCGCCCTCAATACGTTGTACGGTACCCATACTACAAACGTCGCATAGTGTGGGACCGTATAGTTGGTGTGTTCGTCTGGCGATATTATTTTATTATTTATGCGCCATTACCGTATTTCATTAAGTCGCTGTAGTGTTTTCAGTCAGTGGGGTTTCGAAAACCAATAATGGCAAAGGAAATAAGAACAAACTACTATTCCGTTTCAATTCCCGATCACCGTAAAACTATAGAGTGTTTATAAATGGTATCCTTTTAAAAAATCTACTTCAATAGGCATTCGTTTAAAAATAGACAGAAAATATAGCCGCAATCAATTCAAAACCGATCCAACTGTACCTCAGTTACTGGGATCGCAGAATAAATTCTGAGCGTTTTGTTGGACTATGCGAGCTACAGTGTGTAGCACGGTGTCATACCATACGAGTCTTTTTAAAATGGGAATTGACACAGTAGCGAGCAGTTGGAAAGTGTCCAGATAGGATGACCAAGCAAAAAGTCCGCAAGCCATTCGCATCCCTAAGGAGTTGAGAGAAGTTAATAGATTTCATTAATTAACCCGTTCAGTGGACCGAGTGATTGCAGTACTGTCCCAAGATAAAAAGTGTCAATTCGAGGGCGCCGGATTTCGGAATCACCTTTGTATGGAACAGTTCACATGTACTCGTAAAGGGTTGGGCTGGCTGGAAAAAAATATTATTATTCAAAATGAACTGAATGAAGCAATTGAAAGGATCATCCTCTTCAATTATCTTTCTGTATTTTTCTTACTAAATTGGATTCAAAAATGGATGTCAATAACACTGTATTCTAACTCTGAGATATAAATTGGTTCACGCCTCCCCTCTCTACTGGTTGAAGTATACTTTCTAACTAGTAGCTAAGAGCACCATCGAATATTTTCCACAAAATCAGTAAATTTACTTTATATCGTTCTTCTTCTTTTCTAAGTCTTCTTTTTTAAGTTGGAAATCGGCTACAAAATAGTGGCATTTTTGCCAGTGTCAAGTGAAATGTATCTTCGTTATTTTAAATATATAGATGACCAAATTATATTGATGACGTTGATGATGGTGAAATGAATCCCCTACCCCTATCAGTAAAGCTGTGGATACTTTACTGAACATTTACCGGACACCTTGGGAGAACTCTTTAATTTATTTCACTTGTGTACGTTCGTGAACACACAATTGTTAATATCCCACTAGTAATACACATTATACTTATATGAAAGAAACACTATATTCACAAAATAAAACAAAATTGATAACTGTACTTATGAACTTCTCGGCAAAAAGTCCGTTACGCCGTTATTACTTCACAAATGGTATATGTTATTGCAACTCTAGATCCTAATTCGACTAGATGTGACAAAGATAGCTCCACTATTACAATAAAGAAAAACTTAGATGTATGTCATGGAGCGTACTTTTTTTTCTATACACTGGCCTCTGTCGCGATCCCATTGAACGAGTTAAAATATACGCGGCCACTATACGGAGGAAGTGAATTGTTTCAATGGATTTTTCGCTTTTGCGCTGTAGCTAAGCCCGATGGCTGAATGGTCTACGTTAAATATTGCCTTTTACCTTTCGAAAAAGAGTTTTCACTCGACTGTATTTTGCGTTCGAATGTAATGGAGTGAAGAGTTCGAGGTCTTGGTTTTACAGTGAAATATTTGCGAGTGAATGAACTTGAAATAATTTAATCGGGAGAGTTAAGTAAATTAGATAATATGCACTGGGTATTTAGAATTGAGTGAGTTTTAGTTTAAGTTAAGTCTAATCATAGTAAAGTTAAGTAGTCTTTAATATGATTAGAGATTATATTAAGAGTTCTTAATCTATGCTATTAAAAAACCAAGTCAGTATTATATATAGCTCACTAGTTAAGTTGCTCTACTTTACAAGGAGCGGTGTTAAGATCGATCAAGGCGCGCAAACTCTCGTAATTTACAAAACAACAAACATATTTCTCTTCACTGTTTAAGGTCAGTTCTTTCTAGATAAGTAAAGAAAAGAATTCCAATCCCCATTTTTAGCTAAAATAATGTCTCTAATATCTTTCAGAAAAATACATAGTACTGAATCTACTGTTTTATCCTTTCTCGCAACGTTTTACGTTCCCCCAGAGCACCATTTTTTCATTCCAGAATTACTGTAACCTGGTCCTTCGCTGTCATTTTTAATGAGAAAGCCGGCTCTAAGAAATGGTTAGTTGTAACCCTTGTTATAAATAACAACATACATAAAGAGTATAAGGAAGTACAGTGTACTGTTATATGTTTGCGCGTTTTCCTCTTGCGAGATAAAATACGTAACGAAATAAGGAAGATCGCGGGCGTTTCATGGAGTAGCTAGCGTTAACGTGACAGGGAATTTGGAGGTTCAAGGTGTAAGGTGCCTCCGTAATAAGGCAGCGTTATGTGTCTAAATGCACTTATGAACACGAGAGTGGGACCTCCGGCGACTAAGTATAGAAAAATATAGAAACACTATTTTTTATCTATTAAGTTATAGAATTGTGCACGCGGAATAAAATCAGATTCTGTGAATTCTTCACTGATGACAAAAATGAGAATGGTATGAGACATATATCACATTCTGGAAATATATTGTACAGATGTTACCAAGGCAAAAAAAAAATCATATCACCAAAAATAAATCAAGAGAAAATCGTTATGTAAAAGTATGGAACGTACTTTATACGTAAGCATCGATTTTCAGAACTACGAATACTTGAAACTTCTGCCTCCACATTACCGATGTCAAAGACACAATTTAGACGTTACGTGTTCCTCGCGAGTTCCCCTTCGATCCACCGTCATCACGTATCACGGAACACACCCCAAAGAAAGGAATTGAGAAAATTGGCACGCGATTTTGTGTAGTATACGCACTCGCAAAAGTGGATATGCAAAAATAAAGCCCATAAAATTGTGCGTTACATTTCTAGGATAGAAGAATGTAACTAACCTATTTTATAGCTATCGAATTATTGAAAGAAAACTTATTTTACAGATTTCATCGCGTTTATTTTATGTTTTTACGTTCCAGACGTTTTGGCTGCATTACAGCAACCATGGTCACGGGAGGACTGAGGTTTATGACGCCCTAGTGTCATAGTTTGTACTGGGGTACCCCCATATTTAGTTGTTGCCTGCCGACCGATCTACGCAGAACGTGCTCACAGTGTCTTGAAGTCTTGCAATGACGCGCTTGGTTTTGGATTTAATTATATTAATTACTGGATCCCAAGTCGGTGGTGCACCCAGCAATATTCCCTATTGAAATTAGGATGTTTATTTATTTCAATGGCCTCACGTATCATCCTTGGTTGGAATTGGTGTTCTTTTGCGAGGATCTGTGGTTTATCAAATCTGATATAATGGCGATTGCGATCCTATAAGTTTTATTTTAATGTGTAGTATTCGCGTAAATATAAGAAATATATATGTTATCGAATTATGTCAATACCAGCCTTAAATATTAATATGTGGTGAGGGATCCGCGGACAGTCGTGTCCATAATGGTTACCCACAAGTATTGATATAATTCAAACCAGACTTTGTTAAAGATGCTTGAAGTAAGTATGAGCAAAAGAAACATACATTTCGAATGTAATTTAGCTTCCGCATCTGAAAACTTCATGAATAATCATACTCGCAGATTGAATACATAATATAAGTACTTACTCGAACAGATTCGTACGATTTGTAGAATTTGGCAGGTGTTATATTATGTTATAGTCTATGTAAATTATATTCGCGTCGCTTTAAGTAAATTTAAATTTTAATTAATAATGAACTCTCTGTCATGTTTATAACTATAAATGGCTGACTTTGTCATATGTTTGTTCCAGTGTCATTTTCAGCTACTAGAAATTACAAAGTTTAATTGAATTTCTTTTATGCATCACAAGTGTATAGGTTTAGTCATAAAATATCCGTCTAGATCTAAAAAACATAGCTCACTCCTACACTAGAGCAGAGTCAAGATGTTAAAAATTAATTCAGCCTTCTTACTTGCTCATGCTTTAAATTAAATAAAGTAAATTGCTTCCATTGAACTTAGCTTTAAACGGAAAAAATCCTAAGTAGCCATCTTTGTTCTTACCTAATGGAAATTAAGCATAACGTCGATAAACTAAGACAACCCATTAACAGTGATTATCACATTGATATTTAACAAGCCAATAACTCGAGTCTCGTCGGCGTTAAGAAAAATCCTTTGATATATTGCATCGTTAGTCGCACCATCTCCTTCGACGGAGACTCAGGATTGTTAATCGGACCATTTGTCACGATCGCGCTCGGTATTCACTGAGGAGGACGAACAATTCGAATTTCGCGAACGATTTCTGAAAGGAATCGACTCGCGAAATTCGTCCAACTGCCTGATCATGACTCTCGTTTGTTAGTCGGGATATCATATTCCGTTGACACAAATATCTTTGTGCTTATATGCGGAAGGGAAATCTTCCATTTATTTAGGCAATTTTGCGTTTTTATTTGTCGTTCTGAATTTGAATTTTTGAACGGTTTATTTTTTTTGTATGTCACCACGAAATAGATAAACTTTGTTTTATTTATTCGCTAATGTACCTTCATTCGTACACAATTGTGTTACTTTTTTATTTAGAGAGACGACCTTATTATTAGCATACTTGGTAGTCACTGTACTTTAGCTGTACCAAGGGTCCCGGATACGAATCCTGGTAGTGGCAAACCTTGTGTAATAAACACGAATGCTCGTACCTAAGTCATGGACGTAGAATATCTATATAAGTACGTACATATGTATATATTAGGATCGCCCCCAGTCGGTACTTACCGTACGTACGTACGTACTATGTTTATAATTATTTCTTCATCAGTTATTGCACACCGTGTATAGTAAAATTCGATAGAGCTTATTTCTAATAATATTTTTTCAAACTTCGACACAATTCGTGTTAAAAAGAAATTATTTATTTTACACGAAATCATCCAAGTTCAATTATTATGTATTACACATAAATTCAGGTATAGGTATATCAAACCCATACCAAAATAAAATAAAATAAAAATTTTGGTTAGCAAATTCATATCCCGTAAAATTGTCAACAGGTCTCCGTCCGGACTCGATGAGTGTCATAGCGGAGTCTCTAGACATGGCTAAAGTGTCAGCGGTGGCAGGTGCCGACGCGACACTCCCGTGTGACACTCGCTCCACGCAAACGTCCGACGTTCTCCTCTTGGTCGTGTGGTACAAAAACGATGTACCTTTGTACAGGTAAGATTATTTCTACCTTAGTGATACTAGCCTAGTACGAGAGCACAAAACAAAATTAAAATATAAATGAACCTTTTCAAGTATTTAAGCGCATCTGGAATAATAATTAAAATTCATTATTTTCATAAAATGAAATATCTATTACGTTTTTAATTTAAACATTGATATTGAACAGAAACGCGGAAGAGGAATTTCTCGCGATGCTTAAGTAAATATCATTTCGTCTTTCGAAAAAAATATGGATGTTTCGACTCCCTATAATAAGAATCTTATTGCTAAAGGAATACAGTTGGAATTGTGATTAGAATCAACAATAGGATTAGGATTGCTATTATTCGGCTAAGTACAAACAATCGTATTTGGTGCGACCCCTAAGTTTTCCAGCGTTTACTCAAACCTCAATACGACGTTTGTTTTTCGAGTTTTTGTTGGAAAAATGTAAATTGGCTTCTGTATTGGAGCACGTAGCTGGAACGTTGGCGTTTATTTTCCGCCATAATAAGACTCGTTCGCGTGCGGCGCCGGCACAACGACCTGAGCAAGTTGCCTGTACTTGCCTTTACTTAACTCTACTTGTCTCTTATATGCGTTCATTATGTATTGAGTGCAGTAACCACGGCAAGCTTCTTACCTGGACATGAAAATTAATGGGTTATAGACTGTAAATAGATAGGTAGAGATTGAAAGATTGGTAGTCATTTTATTATATAGTCTACGGTGTAACACATTAATTACTATATTATTGTACGTTGTAAAAAAATGTAACGCTCATTATTGCCGTAATTAACTTTCATTGGGGTACTTAATTTAGGTAATTTACTGTCTCTACCTACTTCTTGGATGTGAATTCCGAGACATTTTAATTTGTAGAGTTTATCGTATTCTGGTAACAAACTGATACTTAACGTAGTTAGAGTTTAATTACGTAGATTACCAAATATTGATTCATATTGTTTCTACTAATTACAGAACCACGACAAAGTATAATTAAATAACTTTCGGGGTCATTGTGTAATTTCGTATTAACAAAAATAGTGTACAATATTTTAAGATGTAAATAAGTATGTTATGACGATCACGTTTATGTATAAAATATATGTGTATACAGTGTTTGTTTTTTCTGTGAGAAACCTTAGCGAGCCTGTACCGTTTCACCGCGCAATTAATACGTAGTGTTATTTTTAAAATTATTTTATTTTATTTCGAGAAATGACTTTTATAGCCTACCAATGGAACCCTTAAAATAGTTTACACTATTATTGTTAAGCCTTATATAATGTCGCACTTCCTAAATAATTATTCTGAATCTTAAAATAACATGTATATAACAAATAAGGTTAGTTGCAGATCCAAAATTCTGCTGTATCACGATAACGTGTAATCCCACAGTAAACTTCTAAAGATCGATTACAACATCTGACACAAACGGAAACATAAAACCTACCGTTCATTGGAGTTACACCATCGCGCCATTTGGTTATCGAATTAACTCACCAAGTTCGCATACATCAATAACAACGGCGGGCATAGCAACTCACCCCATCAACCAAGATTCATGACTAAATCGCAACCTGGCAACGTGTGCATATTTTATAAATCGTTCAAGCGAACATTTGTTATGCATGGATGTGCTCGCGCGGATGCGAGAGCTAAATTAGTTCGGGCACCGGCGTATAGCGGTGGCGGTGTTTGATCAGATTTAACTGGATTTAGCGTGTCTGACCATTTTGCTCGGCACCGGATTGAGGTCGCAGGCACGATTTGTATTCTGGCGTACTGCTGTAAGCGCTCGACTGCGCGAGATGACACGCTTGTCATGGTTTACTTTTTTGCGGACATGATAATAAATAGTCCAACAAGTCGGTAATGCACGAAGGACTAGGCAAAAATGCACATTTTGTTGATGGTATTAAGTCAAGTTGAACTCAAGTCATTTATTTTGTTTAGGCCTACGGGGTTATTTGTAAGACTTGTACATTTTTTTTCTGAACTCAGGCGAATTGGAACGCAACCTCAATTAAGATTATCCGACAAGAAACACAGCGGGCTTGTCTTTTTTACGGAACTTTTTCTTTTATATATCGCCATGTATGTATATTGTAGTTATGTATATTTGGTCTTAATGTGAGTTTATTGCCATTACACATAGCCACCACGCTGACTCTATAAGATTTGGCGTTAACAAGTATTTTGAACGACGTGATAGTCTTTTACGGTTCAACTGTTTTAGTTACTGAGGTTCGCACATGAAATCCGTAAATTCCAATAGTGCCAGCCAGGGTTTAAACCAGAAACCTTTATTTTCTTACAAGTGCACCTGACGGGCTGATTGCCCATAAACTTTGGTCATAGAGAAGTCTCTATGTCATTACATTTTCCACAAAATATTTTTTTTTTGTTTTTTTTTTTGGAAATGAATAACAATTTAATATCATCTGTGGAAACTATCGGCCAGAAATTTCTGGCGGTGGATTTCCACCGCTCATTTCTCACGTCTACAGTGTATGACGGATTATGACGTATTTATATATTTTCTACTCCTATTCAGGCACATCGATGATGATGGATGATGTATGTTTGGGAGTAAACCTATTAATGTGTATTTTTTATGTTTTTAATTGATGTTCGGGATTTATATTCTGTATTTCTCTAGAGAGATAGTCGCAATGTCGTTTATTATGTCAGTATGTATAACAGTATAAAGTTTAATGTAAAAGGGTAATTTAAAAAAATTTGTTCTTCATCCTCATCCTTCATCCTCATCCTTCATCCTTAGTAGGTAATGATTTCTTGTTCAAAAGCAAAATACGAAAAGCTACAGTTTCTGAAAGCGAGTCCGAGACCGAGACCAATATAAGCAGTGATGACGTGACCGCTATTCTAAGATCCATTTAAAATTAAATAGACTTTTCTTACGCAGTGTACTTAAGCACGGGATTTTTCCAGCCTTTTTTGTAGCAGTCATACCCAGGTTGCTCGAACGCTGGCTTTGAGGAGAAGAGTGCCCGGATTAATGACAATACGCTCGCTCGCTCGCTATACTATTGGAAACAAATTACTATCGTCTTAATGCCGGTGCATTGCAGTACACCTCTGCCTACCTCTTTGGAAATACAGTCGCAATGGTGTATTTTATTATTTTAATTTTGTCGCTGACTGTCGCAGTGACAAATTACCCATATTTTTTATTGATTAACTATCGTTTAAGCCGCCGTTAAATGGGAGAGTACCTATAGGGATATTATATCATATAATATGACATAGATCTAGGACGTCTTATTGATATTATAATGTAAATTAGGTATATGATCCTAGATCGATGTCTTAGATAATTTTATATGAATATGTATAATATGTAAGTGACTTTATTTTGATGGTAAAATTGAGAAGATTTTTACCTGGATTTTATATGCATTACAGAGAATGGCTTCTCTCAAGCGGTTTGATCCTACGCCAATTTGAATTATGTAAGCGATACGGCGGCATAATAATGAAAAATAATCTAACACGCTTTAGTGAGCTGAGTTGGCCCTTATGCAATAACAATCAGTAAAAATCATTTCGTTTAAGACCATGTTGAAAATACATAATTTTGTTAGTGACATTTTATTTCAGAAGAAGAAAACTAATATTATTTTATAATTAACTGGCTTCTGCCCGTGGTTTGCCTACGGTATCTTGATAAAACCAAGTATTTAAGCTCGATATCATTTTGAAATATTTTTGTTGCTTATTAACATTGCTTGTATCTGAGTCCATTTCTTCAATTGTTATTTTTGTCGTGTCACAGTTTCGACGCTCGTATAAAGGGCCCGTCTGCGCATTGGGCGGATGAAGCTCTAGGCGGGCGGGCGCGGTGGCACACCGCGACGCCCTCCATGCTCAGGATACGGGATGTCATCCCCAATGACCGCGCGATGTACCGATGTCGCGTCGACTTCAAGGTCTCACCCACACGCAACCATAAAATCATGCTGGACATTATAGGTACGTACATATAATTTATTATATGATTTCACAGTCTTCGTGTTCGAGTGTAATATATTATGTAAGTAAATCCTATGTGCCAGGTAAGTCAGCTGAACCCAATTTCAGTTTAGGTTCGACTCAAAATTCAATATTCATAAACGCTTCATGAATTGATAAGTTAAAAGAAATGGTACTTACATATAAAACTATGATAAATACATTGCCATCCCCTTTTACCATAAATACAATATATGAAAACGAATGTGTAATAACGATATTAAATACAGAAATAGGCGTCTTTTATTAAATATTCAGTCTTAAAGCTGCTACCTTGTGCAGTCTAGATCTGTTCATTTAACATTTATAAGGACTGTTTCGGAATCGTATCCCAATGCAAACTGCGCCCCTCTGAGTGCCCCCTAAATATCGCACCGACATATTTGTTTATAGTGGCGTTTTGGAATCTGTAAATTTGTAAATAGCATCGTCAGAATATGGTTTAAAAAAATATGCTTACATTAATAGTTTAAATCCTTACGTAGGTGAAAAATATAGACAAATTTGATAGATAATAAATAAAACCATCACCCAACAGCAAAAAAGATAATAGAAGTAACGTGATTCATAGTCCGTGTTATAACTGTAATACTATTTCGCGATTTGTGGAGGTATTCGATGCCACGACTATCCAATTTAAAAATCCAAAAAAAGACACAGCCAAGTTGTTTCATTCCAATTTGCAGTACAAATATTGTAGTTCACAAAACAAGTCTGGAACTCCACAACATAGGTGTTTTATTTTGAAACGGGTCCAAAGTTAACAGACGCGACTTCCAAGCTCAAATTGCAGACGGGGAAAGTGAAACACAGTTACAAACAATACTTTTGGACGCATAAAAATAAATGAGAAAACCCGTGTTGTTTTGTTAAATAAATAATCAAGTTGGTTAGGTGTTATCAGGACCATGAAGCAGTGATAGCCAAGTTGGTATCACGCTTGCCTCGGTAACGAGGGACGCAGGTTCTAACTACGGCTCGCGCCTCTAGAATTTCTGGATTTTATGTGCGAATTTTATTTTCAACCATGATTATCACTTGCTAAACGTTGAAGGTAAATGTTGTGAGCAAGTGTCTGAGAGAGCCCCTCGAAAGACGTGTGAAGTCCATCAAACCGCACTGGGCCAGCTTTGCAATATTTTTCTGTCCCCCTCGCATTGAAGGTAGGTCCGTGCCCAACAGTGGTACATTAGAAAAGGGATGATATTATATCAGGACCAACCTATAGTCTCTAAGGTCCCAAGGATTATAGCGTAGGTATATCGCTCCAAAAAAATATTTGCGTGTGTAAATATAACAGTGCCTTCAGCGCCACTCCATCATAATGTTTGGCACACACAAGATGTTCAGCCACTAAACCGCCACTATTTGGCTAGCTTCCGATACGAGCGCACATAAATTCGTAGCGGACATAGGAACCAGGTGACTATAGCACTGATAAACTGCTGATACTGAGGTTTTGTGCAAACGAGATACGAGTACGTACGTATCATATACAGCTTGTATGCAATATAACTGTTTGGTTATAATTTTATTAACACACAAACAATTACTTTGGTGGTATTGACAACAGTATAATAATTAAAGGCGCGCGCTGGTTGGTTGTCTTGTCGGTACACCTACGACAATCATCAGGCCATTAAGATCTGTCATACTCTATTAAAAATGTACCAGTAAATTGACGGATTAGCGACGTCCCGCTCCAGGACTTAGCTATTTTGGTCACATCGCCAGACGTGGCGAGAGCAGCTTAGAAAAGCTAATTGTGGTGGGAAACGTGGAAGGGAAACGTTCACGAGGCCGGTCCCCGACCAGGTGGTCTGACCAACTTAAAGAAACACCAGCGTCCCGCTTCTACGCCGCGGTGAAGATGGCCACAGACCGGAGCCAATGGAGACAGTTCGTCCGATCCAAAGAACTGCCGTGATGATCACGATCCTCAGTCATGAGGGAACGACCGAAGAGAGCTCCAGGACTAGCAGGAATTTGAAATTAAAAGACGCATAGTATGGGATGTAATAATAATAATACTAGGCCTTTCAATGTCCCACTGTTGGGCCCATCCCATCCCATCAATGGTATATACTCGAATAAAATTATTGAGACATATTATAATATTATGTAAATACTCTTTGATTATATACTTTTCTGGCTGTTCAAATACAATTATTCTCTATGTTACGCATATGGACATGGAATGACGTTAATTTACGGGCCGTTAATAAAGTATCTATAAATGGCTAGTTGTTGTATATAAAGAAAGGAATAACTACTAGAAAACAAGACCCTACCGTACCCAGGCGTGTCCAGAAACATGACAGCAGCCCAATAAAGTAGCCGTTTTGTTCAGCGACCCGTGGCTACATATTGCATTTTGGCTGTAAGCCAATCTGAAGTTTACGGCGTAATAATTCTTTTTGTTTTATCACCGTGATGCATTATGTAATCACTACTTACATCGAAGTTAATTCGCAGTAAAATATTGTTAATGGTTTGTTAGTTTCATTGAATGTTCGTTTTTTTTTATAATTCCACTAATATTATAAATGTGAAAGTTTGGAAGGATGGATGGATGGATAGGTATTGTTACTTAATCACCCTAGAACGGCTGAACGGATCTGGATGAAATATGGTACAGAGATAGATTATAGTCTGGAATAGCACATAGGCTACTTTTTATCCCGGTAAAATGTACACTTTTTAAACGCGGGTAACACCGCGGAGCGCAGCTAGTATATATGGTGTAAGGGGCATGGTAAGGAGAACTTTGGGTAAAGGTTCCACTTAATGCCTATGGTAAAATATTTATCATTTATGACCAAAATCCGACCGACCGAAAAGACAGATGACAGCCCACGCCCAAGGCTGTGTAAGCGTTTGCCTACTACTGTGCAGCCGATTTGGACACGGCCAATCAGTTCCAAATGTTTTTATACCAAAAGGGTTTATACTTTGGTCTTAAAATATTTTTATTTTACAGAAATTCCGGATAAGCCGAAAATATTTGATGAATTTGACAAGGAATTGGTCGGAGTGGCTGGCCCGTATATCGAGGACGCGAGCATAAAACTGACGTGCGTTGTCAGCGGAGGTAAAGATCTTTCTATTTTCTTCATACAGTAAAGAGTTCACGTAGGTAAACCTAGTTCTAGAGCGAATTTTTGCCGATATGAATAAGTTTCCCGTACACTCACTCACGCTGCTACTGTGACAATGGCGGTGTGTTGACATCACCACTAGTAGCGCGACTGGCTGTGACACGACAAAATGTGTGATGAATCCATTTTATCTCTTTTCCTCCTATGTATTACGAAAGGGAGAGAGCGACTCTGTGCGTCATAAATCTGTGACATAAGTTTTGTCTTGACGTGTGTGCTTGTCCTTTTGGCGCAAAACGGTCTGGATCAGAGGATTAGATAGTTATATGGGGACGTCTTTGCCCAGTATTTGACTATGAAGCTTGTTAAAAAGTATTAGGTTTTCTTTTCCTCAAGCACCTGTTGAAAACATCAGGAGTTTATTGGAATCCATAAAATACCTAACTTTGAGTAAATACGATAAAGAAAAGAGTTAGAGATCGCCTTTTCAACGGCAACGTAGAACTGCCCGAAGAAAAACTTCCAAATGAAAGTTACCTTTGTAGGGTTCCGGTTCTAAAGTTGCCGTTTGACTGCTCGGTACAGTTAACGCAATGATATAAGTACGATACCTACCTTAGAAAATAGTATTTTATCATGTTGACGTAGCTCGAATCTTTTGTTTTTACAGGCTTACTAACTATATTTGTACTTAACATACAAAAGTGCTGAAAAATATTTTATAGAATGCGTATAAAATAATATAGAAAGGATTTCATTTATTATTTTCTGTTGTAAAAATAGCTGGACATTCGAAAACAATCAACGCAATGAATTTATTATGAAACAGAGAGAAACAAAGGAAATTGTGACGAGAAAATGCTCTGTAGCTTTATTCGTTGAAGATAATAAAATGTACAAGAAGAATATATTGTAAAAATAAGAATGTTGAAATATTATAAAGCTCTAAGCACGTCTCTCGGATTGTGCCGCGACTCATAGGATAAAATCGATTCCATCTCGATATTTTTTTAATTCAGTAAAGATTCTTAACACTTTGACTCACAAATAGTTGCTTCCAGGTAAACCAATGCCTCGCATTCGCTGGTGGCGTGACGACAAAGTGATTGCAACTCTCCCACCCCTTGACGACGAGTCGAGGCTGAGCCTGCTGGAGCTCCGAATACCTAAACTAACGAGGGAATACTTCGAAGCAGTTTATACCTGTACTGCAGACAATACGATCCTCGCTCCACCTTCAAGAGCTAATATACAGATACAGATTTATTGTGAGTATTGACCATTAATATTTTAATTTGTTGATTTATTTCTCATGTTGACCGAAAACTATGTTTTAATAGAAAAAAATAATGTCATTATTAATAACTTAAATACGTAATGTGTAACGTTTTTTACTCGTAAATAAATAAATTAATATATAAATGTTATTATCTGAAGTTCCAATGGCGCGGTTAGTACCTTGCTTGAATCCTGCTAAGGTCACACTTTGTGAGACGAGGTTTTAACACTTTTTATCCAACCTAGTATTAAACCTGTTTTGTGGTATAATTGTATACTTTATGCGCATCTCATAGACAACACGAAGAACGAACGTTTAACAAAGGATCGCTTATAGTTGAGTATAATAATGATTATTCACAAAATAAATATAGTACTATTGATTTCTTATATTTACGCGAATACTACACATTGAAATAAAATAATCTTACGGACCTTGTCCTCCCGTGACCATGGTTGCTGTAAAGCAGCCGAAACGTCGGGAATTAATTTTATTTCAAAACATCCTACTTACAAGACTTAAAACAATATGCACATTAGTAGAAATATTACAGCCCTCATGTCATAGATCATAATTATAATAATATAAACTACGTTAATCCCTAGCTCCTTCCTCCCCAGTCTGTTACCGTATACTCGGACATTTATCTACCGACCATGGGACATTATGAACGGTGACAGGCACTGTGTCATCTCGACGTGCCCGCACTGGGATACGACCGGGAACTATACGCTGAAATATCTACAAAGACTTTCATTGTGAAAGAGAAATATATTGCGGTGTTTCTTTAAATTTAATATTGTTTGAAAATTGCTGGGATTGAGAAAAAATATTCCATTACAAACATACAGTATAATGAAGTGACATACCTCGCGACCCAATCCTTTTTCCACAAGAACAGGTACCTTCGAGGCAAGTATGCTCCATCGTAGATCTCATCGTCACTTACCATCAGGTGAGATCGAGATCAAATACTGGCCTATAAGGTAATAATAAAAAAAAAACAAAGGTGTGAGTTCTCAAGTACTTGTAAAGCAATGCCAGTATTTTAGTCAATATGGAAGCATCTATTCATACATTTTGTTATAAATTGTTTTCTAATTAGTTACCTATCAACATGTTGTCACTGTATCAATATTGGACATCTTTTTTTTCTATAATAAAGACAGTGGCTTGGCAATCAAGTAACCTTTGGTCATTTTTGAGCAGCACATCATAACTAATATCAATTTATTAACCATCTGACAAGGTATTATTAAATATTATTTGAGACCCACTTAACTGGTTCAGAAATACAAGATAAAGATATGTTGTAGAGATGCATGAAAATAAGATGCCCATTCATAGTGAGCTGCTTTGACAATAATTGATTATTGCAAATTATAATATGATAACTGTAGCTTATTGGCAGATTTTTATTCGCTATTACACGTGCTAAGCCACCTATTCTCAATTCCATTTGCAATTTACCCGGAACAGCAGCGATTCCAACTAACACAGCGCTGAACGCCGCAGAATAGTTGGAAACTTTCATTACCACCGCATAACACTACGACAACGTTCATTTTCTGTTATTGCAAAACTCAACCCCCGTAAATCCGCGCGATTAACCTATATCAAACGTGCTGGTCTGTCGGATTATCCTTGGAATATGACAGTTGGTTGGCAGACAAGATTCTTTTGTCACCGCGCGTCGTAAGGGGGCCATTAGTTTTTATTTGTGTCGCATTGTCCTGTCGCGTCGCCATTGCCACGTCGGCGAACAGGAAATTATTCTCCATTATAATAACCCATGATGTCATTCCTTCAGTAATGCACGTTAAGCCCACCTTTCTTCCATAGAGCTTTTAGGGAAGCGCGCTATTTTTGTTTTCAACACTTTTCCCGAGGGCGTTAATGGAAACGATTAAGGTATGATTTGTTTAGATTGGATTTAATTTGAGAATGTAGTTTGTTAGAAACTTATAATATGTATGGAATGTTTGTGTCGTATAGAAGGCTTATATCAATTACATTAATACCTACACTGATTAGGGCAGTTGGTAGTGATCTTGCTTTCTGTGCCGAGGGACCCGGTTTTGAATCCTGGTAGGGACAAACTTGTGTGATGAGCACGAATGTTTGTACCCAAGTCATGGATGTTTAATATCTATATAAGTAATATAGCCTGGAATCGCCCCCTGTCCATTGTACGGTACCCATGATACAAGCGTTGCTTGGAATGAGACCGTATAGTTGGTGTATTTGTCTGACGATATTTATTTATTTATAATAATAATTAAGTACGTATGTTGAAAAATAGTAAATTAGACTTTTTGATTGACTTCAGATCTAATTTTGTAGAACGACTGATTGCTATATTCAACGAAGAATGATACTCTTTCGGTATACTTTTTATTCAAAGTAATGTAGATTTGAAGTTGAAATATCTTCAGTTTTCATCTTCACCCAGTTAACTTAGTATTCCAGGCGCGAGCATTGATAAATTAATTTTGATAAAACAAAGAGTAACAAATTACTTATTGTAAATTTATTCTTAGCTGCCAGCCGAAAATATTTTTTTATTGATATTTATTAAAAAAATAATAAGTTTTACAAAGTCTATAACTAATATAGCCGAGAATTTTCAAAAGAATGTTGAATCTTTTTAATATTGTACTTTATCTACTATTTAATGGAATAATACGTAATATAACGTTAAGACGCTAACACGCATCCAACTCTGCGCTCACGCAGTCCTAGGGAATAATTAATTAGTTGATATTACAGATTAAAATTCTGGCATTCATCACTATTCCTTATATTATTAATTTTTTTGTTGTACCTTCTTAAGATCAAGATATTAACAAATTTGTACAATAAACTAGAAAATTTGTGGAATGAAGGTTAGCGTTTGTTTTGCTTAGTCCTCATGTCAGGATGGGTTACGCCGCGACGCTTGACAATTAGGCGTCAATCTTTTATCAATATCACCTTTCTGACGCATTGTTGTAATAGTTAAGCTATGGCGGCCTTAATGGGCTTAGATTCCGCGCACTTTGGTGCCCTTGACTTTGCTCAGTACAAAAAGGCGCTCTATGCAGACGTTTTACGACACATAACCAATCAATGTCAGAATGCTAGATTGAATGGTGGAAGGTAGAAGCTGATTGATGCTGAGTTTTTCGTCTGTTTTGGATACTTGAAGGATTATTCTCCTGCATCACTTTTATAAAGTGCCATTTTATTTTCTCGACCACTTTAAAAGTGTAAAACGTTATCGTTATCATTAGCCTTTTAATAGCCTTTAATGCTAAGCACGGGCTCTCTTGAATGTGAGGAGCATTTGAACCATGGCCTACCATGCTGGCTTGGCATACTTTGCATGTATTTGAGAACTAGTAAGGTTGTCTCAAACACGCAGGTTTCCTCACAATGTTTACCAGTCTTAATCTGCAGCGAAAGTGTTGCTGACTGTTCTAAAACCCTATCTTACCGTTTTATGTTTTACGTTTTACGAATGTTGTTTCAGTACGTCCTCTTACTGTGGAGATTTTGGCGAGAGAACAACCCCTGACGGTCGGGACGAAAGCCGAATTAGCGTGTCGCGCTGTGGGCGCCAGGCCTGTGGCAGTGATAACTTGGTGGCTGGAAGGCAGGCAGCTGATGACGACTGGCCCACAGGAGGTAATACTAGTTGAATCGCACCAGCTTCCCAATGTTTGATGTCTTAAAAAATATATTTTGATCTTAAATCGTTGCAATTTTTCTATGGATCGCAATGTCCGTTTATCACAAGACCATCAATTTATACGGAGACTATTAAGACATAGATAGGACTGAATTACGGACACTTATAGATATTTAATATCACTACATAGTTTGGGTAAAATCACGATTTTTTTCATTGATTGCATGTATTTGATAGAACTAGGCGATACTTGGCAGAAATCCATTGTTAAACAAATGAGTTGATTGATGAATTTTCATATCATCCCTCCTAAAATCTATCTATTATATTTGCAAAAAGTCATAATGAAACCAATTCTTCAACTCGTGTTGCTGGTACCTATTTTTCGTGAATAGGTACCTCAATATCATTTAACTCTATCGTTTGACTTAAAGCTTTGGAATTTGGAATCTAACACTTAATTTATTCGTAGAATTCCGACGACAAGAATGAGACAGTTTCGTTCCTGCGCTGGACGCCGCGAATGGATCAAGATGGCCACGTCCTCACGTGCCGCGCGTCGCACGTGAAATTAGAACACGCCACCATGGAAACTAGCACGACGCTCAATCTATACTGTAAGTGCTGAGTAGGTTTCAATAATAAAAACAAATGAAGTTTTTAAAGTCTCGATTTTGAATTCTATTCAAGTAGCTATAGATCTCATTATTCCAAGAATACGTCTTACCCACACCTTATAACTACTTTTTTTTTTATGGGACTAGGCCCGCCACACACTCCCACCACTGCTACTCCTGTAAGCCAGGATCTACAGTGGTGTCCAATGAAAACACCGAGGTTTGACCCTCGGCGAGTCCCGGGATAAAGTTAATTGTCTTGGAACCCGCACAAAATTAACCGAAAGATAAAAATAGGAGGAGTTGGAAGAAAATTATCCACTTCCCTCCATTGCAAAGCGGGAGACCATATACCTACTAGGCACTGTTTTCACATCCATATTTATTTGTAAAACTGATAATAATGCATGTTCTCTGTCTCGCAACAGATTCCCCAATAGTGACCCTGCGTCTCGGTTCTAAATTGAACCCTAATGACATCGAGGAAGGAGACGATGTGTACTTTGAGTGTATCGTGAAATCCAACCCGCCAGCTTACAAAGTTGTGTGGGAACATAATGTAAGTACATTTATCAATCCCATTCTTGAACTGTTATTTTATCAGTACCCTGTAATCTGAGTTCAGTGAGATACGTCTTTCCTATTTGACTCTTTTTTCTTGCTTCCACCTTTTACTTATAAGTCTAATATATGTTTGATATAATATTCTTTTTTCTCTATATTGACAATAATTATTCTTATAGGTACATGCTTCTAATTGACCTTATTCCTTCCAAACGTAATTGCAAATTTGAAATGTCTCCAAGTAGCTAACAGTGCAAATTCTTGTAGGGCCAAATGATGACTCACAACCAGCGTGCTGGAGTGATCGCTGGTGCAGCTCACTTGGCCTTACAGGGGGTGAACAGGAAACAAGCTGGGAAGTACGAATGCGTCGCTTCCAATGTGGAGGGTGATGGAAAGTCTGCATCTGTGATGCTTCAAGTTATTTGTAAGTTATTTTTTTTTTCATTATGTTTATTTTATCCGATGGATTTAAGTAAAACATTAAGGTAGGTATTCCAAGGGTTAAAGATATGTTTTATTTCGGCACAGTAAAGTGTATTCATTTGTTTCTATGCAAGCGTGACTGTTGGTATAATCAACTAGACCTTTTGCATTTACGAATATTTTTGGGCCGTGAGCAAACTGCAGAAACCCATGAATTGCATACACCTCAATATTTTATTGACTATTGGCGACATTATTATATTTTGAATTTTAAAGAAAGCGTTAATTAACTTATGAATTTCATGATAGGATGATTTTCTGCTGGCTATTAGTCTTAGATCTTTCATAATTTAATTTGAGGCTGCACCTATTTGAATAGCCTATTGGGTAAATTTATACAACTCTGGCAATCAATGATAGTCCGTTTATTGGTTACATCGTGCAATATATCACGGGATGGACCCATTTCATTTGTATTTCTGATATTGACAGTCATGAATTAAGCGTGTCCACTTTTATTCGTGCGCTTAAAAGCTTTTAAAAAATGCGATTCAATTTTGTTTTGTATTATAGTTCTTTGTTCTCAATGTGACAGAAAGTATGTAACTATGATTTTGGATATTTAAAAAGATCGGAAATAAGTCGGTTTAAACACCTGATTGGTCGTGTGACCTAATTTACATGGCAAATTAAGCTAGTGATTCCGGTAATAATTGTAGGCAGAGATAAGCCTAAATAAGCCGACAAACGCTCTAACTCTTAGGATTTTGGTAGTCCACTGGTGGGAGACCAAACCTACCTCTGAGACCCACCTGGGTCTTGGAAGACATATGGCAATTGCTCTCATCATTGGTAATCAGTCCAATCAGAGAAGACTAAAAGCGAATAGAAAAAAGTTAGGAAGAATACAATGTTTGTAATTGTTTTAATTGCCTCGCTACTAATTAGTATCCACGTAGCATTGTAAACTGTAGTACTGATCAATTTAACTTGAAAATATACCATTTTCTACTGATAGTAAATCCAGTTGACCCAAAAAATAGCAGCTATAAATTAAATAAATTAAGATTGTAGCAGTCAATAGTTCAAGTCAATCATACTGAAAAGGTAGTGTAGGTATCCCACAAGGCAATTCGACTGTTTCTGTATGCCTTTAGTCACCGTTACCGTTCATCTTACATGGTTGCATCAAGTCTCTATCAACTATTTGCATACGAATGTGCGATATATCAATTCAAAGCCACGTGTTTACGGCTTCATACACCATTGGCACAGTAAATTGAATTCGCGCGCACGACACGGAGGCTTGCAAATTCATATTGCTTCTGATTTAGAATAGACTGATTATGTTTTGGTGGAACTCAGAATCAGAATCAGAATATTTTTTATTCACGTAGACCATTAAGTACAGTACTTAGGAATCGTCAAAAGTTACAAAATATTATGCTACTACTTTACCACCCGTTGGGAATGCCGTTCCTATGGAGAAGAACGGGCAAGAAACTCCATGGTTGCTCTTTTTTTTAAAGATCTTTTACATTTTTGAGCAATACATTGTTATAGGTATGTGAGAACAATGTAGGAACGGCTATTCAGACTTTAGCAGTAGGTAAAAAAAAAGTACTAACTAAGTATAAAATTACAGTTAATGGCTACATGGTTATGGCTAAACTCATAAAACAGTACAACAGTAGTGTACTTTCAGATCCAACTTAGATAGAGCTGAATGAGCTAAGTGTTGTGATAGAAGGGTCATTGCTACTAATAAAATAATATTTAAACACGTTAAGGAATTCCTTTTTTTATATTTTTTTACAACAGATAAGCCAATATGCCTAACTAAGACAAGTATGATTGTTGGGGCTGCAATCAACGAGCCGACTAACGTGACGTGTGAGGTGGACGCCTTCCCCTTTCCGAAGACATTCCAATGGACCCTCAACAACTCAATGGGTACTCAGGAGATTGATGCAGTAAGTCAAACTAATACTATAATGGCTCTATAATCGGTAAATTTTTGGTAATAGGTTTGCTTAATTGACTTCAAACCGAAAATATTTAAATAACAGTTACTATTTGATAATCGGTTTCGTATGTTAAGTTGAAATAATATTTGGTTATTCTCAATGAAAGCATTGATTATAAATTTGGAATAGTCGCGGCGATTCGAGATGATACATGATGACATAACTAAGCTTAGAGCTGTGCTTTCGTTAACCAATTAATGAATGGTCGATATATTAATGATTTTAATAACTACTCTCATTATGTATTCTCATTCTTCACGTTCTGTTTAGAGGTTTCAACTCACATTTGTCACTTTATGTCTCTTTCTCTCAGGACAAAATCATCATAGACAGCCAAGGTCGTTCCGTACTCTCGTACACTCCAGCAACTGAGAAAGACTATGGCTCCCTGTCCTGTCGCGCCACGAATCTGGCTGGCCAGCAGGTGGAACCATGTCGGTACTCCTTACTCCCCGCCTTGAGACCGGAACCGTTAACCAATTGTAGCACCGCAAATCTCACTGAGGACTCAGCTGAAATACGATGCACTGCTGGTAAGTTCAAACCTTTTAATGTTGGTTGATATTGGATGTGAGTTGTTGCACGCTTGAGCGGTATCGATCAAATCAATAGCGCGACACAGTAATGTGCACGCCACGACACAACACATAAGTGTGGTTTCATGATTGGTTGTCATGGCTCATTTTGACTTGGTGGATACGAAAACATGTTTGGCCTAAAAAGTGCTCCTAGAAAAACAGCAACCTTTTCAATGGCTATAGTCTGAGGTGTGAAGCCTTGTTTTTCGGATAAATCTTCGAAACATATTAATAAACAACAAAGATCTTTTAGATCGTTGATAAACACACAAATTGTGAAGAAAAACCATTATACAGTAGTATATTTAACCTTTGAAGCCCATGCTACTGGAGGGTATCTAAGATTGCATGTGTCTGTGACAAATAGCTGATGTTCTTTTTTTTTCAAGGTTACGACGGCGGTCTACCCACGTCATATTACGTGGAAGTCTGGGAGAAGAAAATCTTAGTTGCAAATGTGTCGACATCACAACCGGTTTGGATACTCCGTGGTCTTGGATCAGCAAAGTCATTGAAGCTAATATTCTACGCAAGTAACGCTCGCGGCAAGTCGGACCACGTTGACTTGAGAATCAATACTTTATCCAAAATGGCTTTGAAAAATGGTAAGTAAGATTGATTCTTATTGCTTTAACGCAGAATATTAAATACCTTATTTTTACCGTAGGTATAATTAAGTATACGAGCCGTCTATATAAATGAAGGGATTATGAATCGTGGCCCACCAAGCTTGTACCTACCGTCAGATATATTAGTCTGTAAAATGCTGGCAGTATAAAATAAAGTCTTTTTTTCTTTTAAAAAAAATACTCCATATTTTTAAATACACCTTAATGATTCACTACAAACTGAATTTGATATTCGACATCTATGATTGTATTTGAGCCATCTGTAAGATATAAATTGCTATTAATAATGAAATGACCTCTCTCACTTTAATTAATTATTCTAATTGTTAACAGAAGTGACGTCAAGCAAAAACAATATAGACTCGAGCTGGGCACTAGGAATAATAGCTGGGATCGCTGGTACCCTGATCATTATAATTATCGTCACGCTATTAGCCAGAAGACGGCATCAACAACCTATGCGGTACGAAGGTAAATAAACAATATTGAGCCATTCGCGTATAAAATAAACCTTGTAGGACAGGGTTGGCGAACCTTTATGTATCAACGTGCCATTTTTTCTAAAGTAATGTTAAATGAGGTCATAGACGTGCCATCACATAATTTTGACTGTGATTACTACTATAATTTTGACTATGCTTCTGAGCTTACGCACACTAAAACAATGTGTATATGCATTCACTATGACATACATAGCCCAACGGACTTCGTGAAATAGAATATCTGTACCTATTTCACACTTTTTTTTATAAGTGCAATATGAGTTTTTGTGATAGGTGACGTGTCCAAAATATTGTGTCGCGTGCCATTCAACAGTATATATATAATAGTAGTATATATAATAGGTCGAGATGTCTTACAATGTAGGACATCTCGAGCTATTAGATCAAAATAGACGACCGGCTTTGCATCCACAGCTTAGACCACACTCATCAATGAAATGGGACTGATTGTATTACGAATGTTTGAGATACAATCGCTTGCATCCCAGTATCGTGTGGCTGAGCCGCTCAATTGCTACACGAATCGAGCGGGAAATTTCAAACAGCCGAGTAATTGGGGAATCGCAATTTCTACGAAGCGATGATATCCCCATGCGAGCGATTTCGCTCAAAGCTACCTCTCATGCAAGTGATCTGCGTGATTGCGAACGACACAACAGTCATATCTATAATTACTCTTCACTAAAAGTAATTTCAGGAGGAGTATGAAGTCTCAAAATTTGGAGTTAGTCAATAACCCTTTTTAAGTTTTAATAAATTAAATGACATAACAAAATGTATTGGATTTAATATTCTATGCATTTGGCAGTGAGTCTATATTTCAAGTAAAATAGTTTTCTTGAGAACACGACGTTATTCTGCTCGACTTTTTAAATAACACTAAGTATATAAAGACGACGTGAGAAATTTAATATAAGTGTCTCCGGCACTCTAGTGACAGGACATCTGCAATTCCATTGGAAATGCAAAAGGACATAAATCACATTTTAAATGCAGTGGAGCCCACAACCGGCCGGTCGGGGCGCTCAAAAATTCCGGTCACGCGACAGAATCCGCCGCCATTCGCTAGTAAACCTACCCGTCGGGGCTATTCCGATTTATTTGTGGGCCGACGTAGGCGCCTCTATTGCTTTTATATTACGACCTACCAAAATTAGTCGTTAAAGCTACGGTAAAATTTACTATGTACAATGTACTATTAAGTACATAAAGTTTAAATCTACTGTCTTGTAAAATATCCATTCTAACAATATCGGTTCGGAGGGTTTTATTAATTTTATGTTTATATTGCAGAATGTAAGAATATTGAAAGCTACGACGTTTATTTTCCCTTTGACTATGTTTGATTTGAATATACGTTTTTTAAAACTAGTGTAAACTTTTATAGATCTTCTCATGAATAGTTACCTCGTAGTGTCGTTGAAGTATACGAAACGACGGCTTCATACACAAATTTGTCACAAATGTATTTAGTTTTGATAAAAGTGTCGTGTTTATTATTGATAGCTGGTGTGAATCCTGCAAACAGTATTTACTGAGGCATAGCGTGTGCAATGTCTATAACATAGAATATACATTATGTAAGTCTGTCGTTGGTTGGTGTTAAAGCAATTTAATTCAGTAGTTTCTCCATTATGGGTAATTACGATTTAATGTCTAGCACTTAAAGGAGCAAAATGCTTTTATTGCTTATAATAATGAATTGAAAAACTTTGATAACAGTGATAATCAGTGACACAAACTAAGTGTAATGGCCCTAGCCCCTGCTATGGCCATTACAATTATAATTATTAGGGCATTAGGGAATTTAGTCAACCTTTAGTGACCTTAACTCTTTAAGGTCACAATGTTGATTAAATTCCCAAGGTCGCTTAGCCAAAATATTTTACAAAATGTTGTGTTACTACGATAAATCCAGTTAGCTTGTCTCGCTAACTTGCTTTACTCAGCTAAATGAAATATCGCTCGGAATTCATAATTAATGACAATCGCACAGAATTACTCAGAATTTATTATCGAATGTCTTGGAACCTGCAAAAAAATTAATGTAAAGGAAAATAGGAGAAGTTGGAAAAAAAGTACCCACTTCCTTCACTCCCACAGTTCTTCCAGTATCCACTGAATTCATTGTCATATCAGAAACCTATATCCCTACTTAATCAATAAATTTTGTCTATCTTCCCCATCCTCGTCTTAACGCCAAGTAGGCCGTGAACATGTAACCAAGTGATTATCAACCCGACACAATTTCTCAGAGCTCACACCACCTGACTCCGACAAAATTAATACGTCAAAATACATAAAGCACAACTCAGCGTATCCCTTATACAAACAAGCGCAGAATGGCTACCTTGCTACGTCAACAGTTGTGTTCTACGGAGCCACCCCATTCGCTGTGTGAGCAAACATCCTAACCGTTCCGTAAACATGTACGGTACTGTGACGAGTAGGTACACACCTGACTTATGATGTTGGTACTACTTATGAGCACGTTAAGGTATAGTCAGCAACTTAAATGGGATATTTGAATATGATTTTTTCGCTTACACATTGTAGCCATCCGTCTGAATTGAAAGAGCCCGTATTACCACACCATATTGATTCAGAAACGGTATACTAAGTTTTGTACTAGCGCTTCTTAAGCGCGATTGACTTCATTGGGCGAAGTCAGAATTTCAAAACGAAGATTTTAAAAAAAAAATCGTTTTTTTATTTGAGGTATCGAAATTCAAAATATCATATAATGATTACAACTGCGCCCAAGAAGCGCAGGTTTATTATATCCTTTCTGGATCAACCTGTATTTAACATGTTCTCATACGAATCATGATTTAGATTCAGAACACCAAGATTCTATTGTCAGAATTCGCGTACACAAAAAGTTACGCCAGAAAAACTTTGGAAGCAGCGAAGGTTTTCGCAGAAATAATGGCCGTATAGAAATATGGTGCAATAAAAACATTTACGTATATCAAAAAGCATTCGCCTGTGCCAAGCCAGTGCCAGGGCAGTGCCAGGTGGTTTTAGGATTCAGGCTGTAAATGCCATGTCAGACAATCGTTTCGGTATATGGATATAGAAATTCATAGAATGTTTCTTATTCACAGTAGGACTAATAAAAACAGTGTTAAATATTTTTATACCAATCATGCTTATGTAAAAACGAAGTAGCATTTATTTATTTTAAACTAAGAAGCTCGCCACACGATTGAAAATTATTTAAATACTCTGACCCCCGAATTTATAAACGTTCTATAACATTATAAACCCTTAGTCCTGTGCAAAGCAAAACTCTTATGCGCAGAACTATATAATGACGTTTGATAAAGTTATAGACCGTCTATAAATTTGTGGGTGAGTATTTAAATGATTTATTTAAGTAGGTATTTTTTTTTTGAAAATGTTATCATTACATTTGAACAATTCATCACTTAACATATTCAACGAAAATTATGTTAGACCTTTATAATTCATACTTATGCATTCGAATAAACGATTCTGAAACTCTTATTAGTTTACTTTTGATAATTATTTAATCGTTATACGCAACCCTAAAACATCTGATTTCAATGAGCACTTTAAGCAAACCGTATTGCATAAAGTAATCAAGCGCTTACAATACTCTTTATACAGCCAATTGAGGAGTTAGATGCAATATAGGTACGGAATTCTTTTCAAACTTGAGAAATTTTAAAAAAACGCATTCAAAAATAGTTCTTGAGAACCCTACCTCTAAAGATTTTAATATTTTTTTTAGCTCCGATGCAGACAACGAAGGCGCACAAAGGCGGTATACAAAGCGCTAACCATTCACCGGTGCAGCCGGACGATAAAAACCCCGATGTAGTACCGTTGGGTAAAGGTAATTTAGGTAAAGTGGATTTATACGTAACAGTTGACCGAGCTCCGGTCACTGTACACATTGGAGCTCAGATTCACTTCTAAATGAGGCTCAGTCTACCTTGACGTAGAACTTACTGAAATAAAGCACTCTATAAAAAGCTGCAATTGTAATTCATTATTTATTATTGTAATAAAAAAAAAATATCAATTTCCAAGAAATCTCGCACATCAAAAAATATTTGCATTTACAGTAGGCATAAAATAATATTAACAATCATGTTGCCCAGATTTCAATAGTGCTCGGGACGTGGACCGGCCTCCTGAGCCACCGCCATATGGCACCTTGAGGTCTCCACCGGTGGGTGCTTCTCGGAGCAGTAACAGCATCCACCATCAAGAGATAAGGTCAATAACGCCTCACACTCCCATCACTCCTGCATCTGATGTTCATGTAAGTTTTTTTTTATAATTAAAAGGTTGAAATCAAAGTTTTTTTCTAAAATTATTAACATCGAGTGTTTACAGACACATTGCTGGAACAACTATCGGATATGAAACTTGTGTGTATATCTACTAAATAAAATTCTTAACACTGTCTGACTTTTTTTATTTTTTTTTATTACATTATAGGCAAGTATTTGATCTCGATCTCACCTGATGGTAAGTGATGATGAGATCTACGATGGAGCATACTTGCCTAGGTAGGAAGGCGGCAGTAGATCGAGATGACTGTCCGACTGACACTGGCGCACAGCGTAAATCATGGACATAGAGTTTTAAAATTCGGAGTATATATTCCTTGAGTACCCTAGAAGACCTTTCGACCCCTAAGGGGCTCAAAGTTTGTATGATAAAACATTTTTTTAGTTACGCCCCGGCACATAGCAAGATTCGTAAAAAACGATCTAACATTCGTGTTTTTTTAATAATTTTCGCTTAGTCCTTTTCCTGTAAAGGATTTAGCGAGCAAATTGTAATACAATTTGGGATTAAGTATACATTTTAAAGACCTCGTCAAGTTTAAATAAAACCATTTTTATGAATTTTATCGCGTTTATTTTATGTTATTACGTTCCCGACGTTTCGGCTGCTTTACAGCAACCATGGTCACGGGAGGACTGAGGTGGTTAACGTCCTGGTGTCATAGTTTGACGGGGGTACCCTCATATTTAGTTGTTACTACCTCATATTTAGTAGTAAAATAAACGCGATAAAATCCCTAAAAATAGTTTTATTTCAATGTGTAGTATTCGCGTAAATATAAGAAATTGAAAGAAAGTGTTGGCGCAAGTAATACAAATAAGGTTTATTTGAATGAAACATGGTCTAAATATATTTCATACAGAGCATTGGAACCCTGGCAGATGATCGTCGGAGCATCTCTAGCGGCACATTCACGAGGCGACGAGAAATCGTCACCACGCGCACGCCTCTCCTAGCCAACGCTCGCGAGAGCTGTGTCTAAGCTGACTGTTATAGTGTAAACCGGCGTTATGTCAAAGAAACAATAGTTAGCGATTTGTATCGTTTTTAGGATATTTTTAAATCTAGAATTATGTCTGTGATACGGCTTAAGGTATGGTGTTAGGGGTGTGCGAACGGTGTTATCACTTATCGTTTGTCTTGTAATAAAGTATATTTTATTTGTTATTTCTATACTACGAACCTAGTAGACACAAAATGATGTTTAAACAATCGATATTATAGAGTTTGCAGTACTTTCTGCAAGCATTTTCACTTAATTTGTTTGTAGAAAATTAATAGTTGACAGAGTTATAAAATGGTTATTTTGTTGTTAAAATAGATATTTATACTATAGTTAAGTAGTATATCTTGAATAAAAAATACGAAGTCTATAAAGTAGGAAATTATATTTTTCTCTCAGTTCTGATTCTTATGTCAATTCATTGAAAATACGCCTTGAAAAATGTTATTATCAACTTTAAACTTTTATTCCAACCATTAGTATATCGTGACCTAAATGTCGGACGGACAATGAAAAGTTATTCCTATGTACTCGAACATTAAGGCTATTCTGGAACGAACCTATTTTTGACTTGTTGGTATAGGAATGTTTAAAATAAATAGACAAATGGTATTAAAATAGGTACAAATATGTACCTTATTAAATATTTTCATTGACTGGATATTCACAAATTTGTTTTTTTTTAAATATAATATGTACCTTTTATTACGATTATCTATATTTTTGTATGGATTTTAAAACGTTGTGAATTTATGATTACGGAAGACTGGTTATAACCAATATTTATTTGGCATGAAAGTGATTAATAAACTGACCGCTATGTAGAAGTTAGTGGCTATGTTATGCAGGTTGTAGTGGAAACAATATGACCATTAATTTTGAACGCATAATGGGATGACATTTTCAAAAGATAGAAGCATAACGCCTAAATGTATATAATTTAGTTCTAACGTTTCGAAATGTCATACCGAAAATGCCTTTAATATATTGCCACCACCCTGTAGCTAAATGTTCTCATCCCTCAGATATGATATCAGTAAATTATTATCGTTACAATTATGCAATTAATTAAGTTACAAGGAATATGTATACATGTATTTTAACATAATAATGGGTGACATTTTTGTAAGTGTTAATTTTATTAAATGTGTTAAAAAGTTAAGAATGTAAGGTTAAAAAAATATGTATAATAATATACATGTCTATGTACATATATTTATTTTTTATCTTTCCAAAACTAAGTGTCCTTCCTAAAGTTATGTGTAGATTGAATTATATTTTCATTGAATTACTTTGAATTGCATTATTACATTTATTTTGGAAAGTGAAATAAGCGATTTTTCTGCAATCTTTTGTTTATCTTTAACAAAGGTTTGTGCTTACTTAATTTTAATCTTTAAATGTTGTAGATTGGAAAATGTTCTTTATTACTTATTATTTATTATTATTACGTTTAAATGACTTACATTGTAAATAGATTAAAAAGATACTTTTGAAGTCGGCTCAATAACATCATACTTAAGCAGACATCGATATTTAAAAAAACAATGTGAATTTATTTATATTTAGCAAATACCTTATGAATAAAAAAAGAAATGATTGTATAGAACACATAAAATAATATTTACTATCTTATGATAGCTTACCACTCACATATTTATTATTTTATTCCTACGTAGATTTGTTGATTACCTACATTTATTGGTTTTGTGTACTTTACCGCCAGTACTATTCCGGTTTGACCCAATCAAAACTGTTCATTGATTGTAATTGAATTTTTTGATATTATTCTATACATTGATGTACAGTGGCGGAGTGGAAAAGTTCGTCACTTTAAAGTTGACTTTTGTTTGCAACAGTTCAAGAACCGTAATGCCAATATTCCAGTGCAAGAAACAGTACTGCCAACATTTTAATAAATGCTTCGCGTTTTGTTTGATGCCTTTACTATCTATCTATGGAATAAAGGCTTTTCGTTATAATTACTCTACCCTGTCCTTTATTATTATAAAGAATTGAAAAAATCGACACCAGCCACCAAAAAAAAAATGAAAGACAAGAAAAATGCAATGGTAACATTGACAAATACACAGTTTAAATCATCATAAATACATAGGATATAACGAAATATAAATGGCAAATCGACCATTAGACATTAAAAAAAAATGACAACATTGATTTGAGTAAATTTAAACTTTGTTGTCAAACAATTAAACATATTTTTCTATGAAAAACTGACGAACCTTTTCATTACGCTACTTACTACTTACGAGTTCACGTTTCAAATTATTATAAAGCAATTTTTATGTATACATATATAAAATGATACGAAACACGACTTAAGATGTAATTTAGGAGGAAAATTCACTGTGATGCTATGAAATTTAAAATACTCTCTAAATTATGAATTACATTCATAATGTTAAGTGTAAATAATGATATCGGATCTAGGGTAACTGAAGTTGGCCCTAGTGACTTGAAGCATTTGTGTACATAATATACCTACTTATATTGTAACTACATAATTATTATGATGGTACACCATCAATAAGGATGACAAAATAGGTGTTTATATAATTTTGTGCTCGTTTTTGTTACATTCGTTATGCATGTTATGTTTAAGCATTTTATTTTATAATGTATATATTTTACGATCACCAACATGGAATAACGACTTCACTCTCTCCCCATTACTAACTATTACCAACCGTTAATAACACATTATTTTTGAAATTCAAATAATAGTTTACTTAATTATACAACAGATATTTTGCAGCCTGTGCTGACGTAATCAAAAGTAGGTACTGACTTTGATTTATCACATACTTAAATATTTATATAATAATCAAATGGACTTTATTTTCTAAGCTATGTGAAGGATATTAATTCTCAAACTTTATATGAAGTAATTGAAATATGTTCTGAGCATACTCATTACGAGACCCACTAATATTCGTGATCATATTATTCTGTCCGTCAAGTGCGAGATTATTCGTCAGCTAACCGTATACTTTATAGTCTACGTACTTAGACATTTTGTATGAAGAAATGAATGTTATGAATACCGATCGCTGAAGGCGCTGCTTAATTCTCCATACAATATGTCTAAATACGTCGACTATAAAGGATACGGTTAGCTGACGAATAATCTCGCACTTGACGTTCTGGTCTTAAAGTAAAAAAACTTTACAATAATAACATGTTTATTTATCACCAAGAAATATAATTTCTCGCATTTTTATATAATATTATGTAAAGTCCGCGATGAAAGTGCTTATCAGACTTGACAACAACTTCTAGTTAATGAAAATTTCACTAAAGCGAAGATTTGAAACATTCCAATTTCAAATTAATAACAAATGGTAATGAAAATAGACATTGCCATTCTGTGATGTGAAAATGATTTTCGATCTATATGATGATGGTGATGAAGGAATTTCTTAGCTGACCTTACATTGCCATAGGTAACTTCACGATTATTTTCCTATAAGCCTACCTTCTTAAGATTCAGTTAACTCACGTGTAAACAAAGTACTATGCTCGCTTTTGGTGAGAACTTTTACAATTACAAAAGTATATCAGTTATACAATAAAATTACTATCAATGGTACTTATTACAACTAATTTCAGTGATTTTTCGAAGACTTCTTAACATATCGTTATTATTAAGAAATTATGTACCTACTGTGTAAAAATCTTGGAATAAATTTTGCTTTTCGGCAATCAATCAAGTGTTTTAATGTACACTACAAACACAGACTCTACTCTGTTCTGAAGAGCTTGCGAGACGTCGACGACGAAATGTGGCAACCGTACAACGGTCATGGCATCAATCATCATAAATGGCATCAATCCCATTATTACCCAGACCACGAAAAGATCATATCCTTATTCGGGAAACTATCCAGTGAATGATTGGTCCCGTGCAATAAAAATACTCCATGTACCTACTCTTACAATCCTCATGATCAATATCATCTTTCATCAGTCCACTTGATTTGTTACAGCGGCTGAATAAATAGCGCCTGAATAAATACCGCCAATTTTTTTTTACATATATACATCATTCTAGTTAAAATCTGTTTTGTAACGTTTCTTTTATGTCTTTAAATAAGTACCGACAAAAACACATTGGTTACGGGATTATTTCAGAAATTTGAAGTCTCTACAATATTTTTATGCTTTACCGAATAATGAAATTGAAAAACAACCTGTGTGGTGGCCTGGAAGAGCTTAGTCATTTTAGTCATAATACCACCATTTATACTATCTATCTGTTGTCTTTGATTATTATTATGTTTTTTTATTTGGTGTACAATAAAGAGTTTAATAAATAAATAAATAAAATATCCTACGCTTTAAGAAGAAAGCAGACAAGTCGTACGTACAATCATTTTAGGCATCACGGCTATTGAGTTGCGGTGGCCATCGGCTGTCTGTTTGATTTGTTCGAGCCTGTCAAGTGCGGTAAAGTGGCATGCAAGCCGGCAGTTACTAGAGAGTGATGCTTGAACCCATCCAATTATATTGCTTAACGTGATCAAGAAGACTGATCGCTGAATATGTCAAAGGCTACTCAAATTTGAGTATCACTTAATAATAACCACATTAAATACATAATAATCACGTCTCCAATTATTAAGTAAGACTTAAAAATTGCAGCGATAAAGTTACTCTTACTTCTCCTAATAGCTGTAGTTGGAAAGGTAAGATACAACTAGTAAGACCACACGCTAAAACGCTGGCGACATACGTTCAGTGGCACTCGTCATTTACGCGCGGCGTCAAAGCCAAAGGGAAAAACACAACGATTACATATGTACAGAGGCACAGAGGTCGATGGACCCAATGCACGCCGCCCTTGTTAGCTAATTCGTGCAAAACAGGTTGGAATAACATTACGTATTGCCTTGTCGGCGTTAGTTTGAACCAGTTGCTCAGACTAAGAAACAAACACTGCAATATACGTTTGCAATTCCAGGAAAAGCATGTAGATATAAATAAATATATAGGTCCTAGATAGACACAACATTTTCTATAACATTAACATTCTATGAAGCGTCAGTGTAGGTCTCATACAAATCTAGTGAATTCTTCTCAATAGCTGTCAATTCAAGCTTTTTCACTTACCTTATTGTGAATGCTGAACAAAAGCTTTTGCCCCTCTTGTTTTTGTTTCCTCCGCCATTGTGAGTGCACCTTATCGACAGTAGCTCAAGCCAGTCAGTAAGAGCCTTATTGTCTACGTTTTATTTTTTTATTGTTTGCGACCAAGGAAATATGTAACAAAAAACATCAATTACTATATTGGGAATTAATTAAGTGTACCAAAGATTTATAGAGAAGTAATTGGCTATGTAAATTTATTGACTAAAATGGTGTTAAATATATTATGCGAATAAACCCACAAAATGAAACCGGCCATTCTTTTTTCAACTTAGTTTTAGAGCCACCGTGGACAATCCTATTAGAACTCTAATTCAACATATAATTATAAGTACCGTCACATATTAACAAGTATTACCCTCTCATTGAAAGTATTTGATTAAAAAACTATTTTTGTACATACGTCATTCAAATAACATTGTCTCTTTTGAAGATTGAATATTTTTTATACAATAAAAATGTGCAGCAAATACGCAATAAGAACTTAACTTCACAGTCTACGCATTAGTTTATACTTGAAATCCTTAACCAACTTTAGATTCAGTCTAACCGATTAGAACTGTTGTTCAAATAATGCCAAGCAATTATCGAGAACGGACGGGGAAGGCAAATATTCGCGGCGATCGTATTAACTCGGCACACAGTTGCACTCTCAGTTGGATGCCGACCGTCAATATTAATTTATCGTAGTAATCGCTCAATGGATAGTCAGGATAATATATTGGAATGGATTGTAGCAGTACTGTTTTTTTTTAGTTCTTTTTCTAGAGCAAAGGTGCCTGGACTTTTAAATCGTCGTTTTCAGTTTTGTTCGCCGCGACTGGATTTCAAATAATTAACTAAGATTTATTTTATTTACTCAGCACGTTATAGTACCGCAAAATTAAAATTAATTTACACTGGAAAGTAAAAATAACGGATCGCATAATAAATGCGATGGTTAAAAGTCGACACGATTGACATAGTCATTAATGTAGTATCAGTAAAAAGGTATCTACATACTTTTTTTACTGATACTACGCATTACTGATATACTTATAACGTACTATTTATACGAGCGATCTATCTCTACAACTATCTGAGACATCGTGGTTTTTCTATGTGACTTGCATTTTTTTTTACCAGTGTAGAAAAATATATACACAAAGTTAATAAAATTGAGCTCGAGTTTCTCTTAGCGTTTTAAACGAAAGAAAAAATATAGGTTTTAAACAGAAGTTTCAACACTCTTTTTCTGGCTCTCACTCACTTTTTTTTTCAATCGTGTAAACATTGCTAGGAAAAAAAAAACAAAGGGTCGTATACAAATCGTCCCATAGAGTAATCTTCGAGTACAGTTATTTCTTCATCACAGAATTTATAGTTAGCAATTTTCTATTCATCGTTTTAGTTAAACGAAACACCATTTAAGTAAATTGTTCTATTTTAAACATTCGAAGCACTTTCCTTCCATGTGGTATTGCGATAGGATACCGTATATAGGCGCTCACGATCATGATATCCCACCTAATCCAACATTTTGAATATGAAAGTAGCAATTACGTTAACGGCGGATAGCTCGGCGCATAGCGTTTCGTAGAGAACAACCAGACTAATCCAGAGATAAGAATGTATCCGTATATATGGATTACTGCATTGAACGAGGAAGGTGAAAGATTTGTTCGTTCTGAACATTTTAATGTTGGCATCGTAGATTTTAGTAATAATAGTCGTCCTGACGGAATTTCGGTCACGGTGGCTAATCTCAACGGAGAATAGCCAATTGCGCAGGATATATTGTAGTGCACAAGTGTGTGCGCAAGCACAAGGTGCACTATCTCTTCCCTCTCTGTCATAGTCCGATGGAACGGCAATCCGACACGACCGGAGAGAGGCGTAGGGGTAGAAAGGGTTCACTTACTCATAATTTGCGCTTCTTCAGCACATTTGTAATGTGCACAGATATATTAGAGGAGATATGTTATGAAAGCGGTGGGCTTGCGCTCACCTTTAGCCAAAATTAGGCTAACATAGAGTTTTCGCCGTCAGTCGACTGCAACTGCACGTCGGTATCGGAGCTCTAACTTTTTTTTTAAATGCCGTGTTATTCCGTGGTTGTGTGCAAAAATACTAGCAGCAAAGTGAACTACGCGAAAGATGGAATCTCATTTCACCAGCCAGTATTAAGTATTTTATTTATTCGTCTTTAAAATCATTAAAAACAACAAATCAAAAAATATTTAATGCCTTTATTATGTTATTTTAGTTTTCATGTAGCACAACGACATTTTTATTTTTGTACCAAATACATGGCTCTTTAAGTACCACCTATGTTCGCTACTGAGTGAATGTACGCGGCAATGGATAGATCGTCTAACGATACTTTGAATAAACTGGTGCGTCGCGTGGTACGGCCGCTGTATGCGGCGACGACGCAGCACGCACCGAATTATTGGCACGCGTGTGTGTGTGAGACTTCGTATTGGTTGGTTTTATGTAATTGCATGTGTTTTGTGGCGAGTGGTGGGGAACAAAACGGAGACAGCGAGTTCCCGTACATTTTGAACCGCACGGCATATCTCTCGTGATCTGTGGTAATGTGGTTCACATTACAAATGTGCTAAATGTGTCTTCACATTATGTGAAGTCAGAATTTCGAAATGTTAATTTAAAACAAAAATGTTCGTAAAAAAGTATAATTGTTATTTCGTTAGCAACAACATTAATTCTTATTTATCGACATATTCTGTCATATACCATGCCAATTTGCAGTGACTCGACCTGGTATATTTATGGATATAGTTTTTTGGGTATTCATGGGAATCCTTTAATTTTTCAGGTATAAATTGACCTATAGGTCAATATAATCTTATAAGATTATCTTGTTATTAACTGTAACAATGCCAAGTTTTATCAAACTACGTCTAACCTTTTTCCCTTGATGCGCGTTGTATATATACAGTCAAAAATCCAAAAATTCTAGATTTGGTTTCTGTATCAAAAATCAGCATAGAGTTATTGCAAGTCATACAATATATAAATGCAATTTAATTATATACTTATCAGTCTACACTCCAGACAACCTCTACAAAGTTCATAGTACAGTCGGTACGGCACAACAATTTATAATACCGTCAACAAGTCACTCAAATTAACAATAATTTCGGTAACATCCAAATCCACTTGAAGTTGCTATGTTAAATAAATAAGCTCCCACCGTCTGAAGAACTAAGATAACAACTCTAAACGACAAACTAAGTTAGCGACTTAATTGACGCACAGCCCTTGATCAACTTAGGAATATTAATATTTGGCAAGGGCGACGGTGGCACGACAACAGTTTGTTGTAATAACGTTTATTTTCACGCTTGAAGGCAGCGCATTCACCGGGCAATATTTCTAAATTGCTTATTAGAAACTTGTGCAGCATTTTGCTACCAAATATTTGGCTAAAATATATAGCACCAACTATGTCGTAGTTGGTGCTTGGCATTCAGGTTACACAAATATTGGCAGTCAACTTCAAGCTAAATAATTATAATATAATAGGTATTTTAATAGCCAAGTGTTGTTGATATTGCATTGTTTTTTCACATTTGCGTGTTGATCGCATACTTGATAGGTGCGCAATGTGTCAAAGCTTAACTTGTTGATAAAGTATATTAATATACAACTCAATATCACACGGTATTTGGCAGACGACTCGAAGCACTACACACTTGTTGCTTCGTGTTATAAGTAACTTAATTGATATTGCAGCTTTTTGTACAAATTTCATTATAACTAGTTTTTTTTTAATTTATCCAAATGCAAAACTCTTATAATAAGCAGTGACAGCCAAGTTGGTAGAACGCTTGCCTCGGTAACGAGGATCGCAGGTTCAACCCGGCTCGCACCTCTGGGATTTCTGGATTTTATGTGCTAATCTCATTTTCAACCACGATTAACACTAGCTAAACGGTGAAGGAAAACATCGTGAGGAAACCTGCATATCTGAGAGAACCCCTCGAAAGATGTGTGAGGTCCGCCAACCCGCTCTGGGCAAGCGTGGTGGACTATGGCCTAATCCCATTCGCATTGAGGGGAGGTCCGTGCCCAGCAGTGGGACATTAAAAATGGCTGATATTATTATAAACTCCTATAGGAGTTGATAAATTAGTCGCTCAACATTTGTCGCATTGTTACATCGCAGCTTTAGCTTCGGCTGCCAAACTTATTTCAGTTCGTTATCTAGCTTCATTATAACTTCATCTAAATTCAAATTAAAGATACACTAATCGTTTGTCTGGTGTAATTGTTATAAGAAAATAGCTGGAGTCATTAAAAGCCGACTATACTTATTACATGTCTTAGAATACAAACGCTGGGTTTAATTGAATTTGAAATTTGACACCTCATTGTAGTCTAGAGCTACATAAAAATATACCTAAGATTTAAATATATATACATAATTATTAAAAAATATAATTGATATTTTTAAAATAAAAATAATCGAAGTGTAGGAACGATTATTATCGATACAGAGCCAAAAGCATTTTACTACGCGTGTTTGTGCATGTATAGCATGGAACCTAGTCCATGCTATGCATAAATTATCTGATTACAATTTCTTGTCTTGTAATTATTAAGACAAATCTAAGTAGAGCTGTCTATACACTCACACAGTACGACAGTTCCAAGAAAGGAGCTACTAATCGGGTTCAAGGAGAAATTAGAATACCAGACGAAATCGCAGACGAATCGATTATAACGCGAGGCTTTACTAATTCGCTATTTATAAAAGCGAGGCCTGAAATGTAATTCTCATCGTGTGTAACATATCATTTGTAATACTGACACTGATCAGTGTCGATATCCACCATCTATTCACTAATTAGGTCTTCATATAATTTCTACTACAGCGAGTACTCAGTATTTTAAACTAGTTTTCTTTTATTATTTGTATTATCTGAATCCGATTTAAAAATTATGAATCGTAATCGGATCGTATGGTCTAAAGTTTCATTCTCCTCGAGGTAACAAAGAGCCGTGTCAACCGCAATGCGTGCCACGTCACGGTCTTCAGTCAATCATGCTCACTACAGGTTTTGATTTTCCACTCGAATTGCGCTGTAATCGATTACCTGCGGAATATCGATGTTGTTTCCAGAAATTGTTTCGAGCACTGCCTCAGCTTCGACATGACAGCGTATTGAATTATGATCCACTTGTTATTTTTAGTACAAAGGCATATTGCAACTTTAAACAATATATTTTTTATTGTTATGTCACTGTACTGCCAACATTTTATATTTTCTGTTTCCTCTTATTCTTATTGAAATTAAATTAAAAAAGCTGGGCGATTAACTTCTCTTTATCTATACATGCGAATGCTTTTAAAAATAGGTTATTGTCATTTTTATTCCAAAAGGTATTTATTTTGTTGTATGAGTAGATCAGGACCGTGTTCCATCATCTTTTAATAAACCCTGACCAAAACATACCTGACAGAATTGTACGTGCCATATGACAGACAAAATCTGGAAAGAGTGTTTGTTAGTGGTGGTTTGTTTTTCAAAAAATGTGTTTTTGAGCCCTAAACCAAGTTTAAAAGCAGTTTTTATCAGAATTATTGATTTAGTGATCAAAATGATTGTTATATTCTTGTTACGCTTAGTCACTGTTGTAAGGATAACTACATATTATTGTTAATACCATTTCAACTTAATATTAAAAAGAAGTAAGAATAAAAAGCGCTGGATCTCAGCGGAAGATAATTGGGCTGATATTTCAGCTTGATTAATTACGTATATAAATCAGGACGAAATCCGGGCTTTTAAATAAAAAGGTAAAATAAAACGGGCATGCTTTTGGATAATTTTGTTAAAAAGAAACAAATACATTGTGATTTTTTAACGATAGCTTTGCCACTTTCGTTGTAGTGGGTTGTTGGGTAATTGTTTATTGCATAATAATATATTTGGAAGATCCCAAACAAAAGTGTTTACAATTTTTCCTAATATTATACGTCTTGGCGGTGACGATTCGTACTGACAAAATATTAACAGTACAATAAGGATTGTATTTTGGTATAAATTGTATATTTGCGGAATACGACAATTTAAAGGAATTCTTAATATAGACGCCAAATCGTGCTTGGAATTTTTGTCCATATATGGGAACGTACATTAAGGGTAACTATTAAACCCACAGATAATAATGTTTTCTTTAAAGTTTCCGATCAGATAAAGCAGTACAGAGCTACTGAGTAATAACGTCGCTACCGTAAGACGCGCGTGTGCGACGGAGAGAGCGCAAAAAAGCTCCGCAAACAATGTCGCGGGCGACATTATTATAGTACGAAATATTAGTAACATTAATCTAAACTTATCACATCGCCCGGTGCAGGTAGGAAACAGACACGAATTATGGTAGTGGTATCGGGTACCTATCGACCGAAAAGTTTCCAGTTTCATGCTCCAAGTTAAGCAATTAAAATTAATCTCCACAACTTTACTGTGCACCGTCCGTTTTTGCTCATAGTGCTTGGATGCAGCTATGTTTCCCGTAGCTTGAGACTAGGGATGGGATATGTTCAGAGTTCCGTACCGAAAGAGTAAAAACGGAACCTTCATACTGCAACTGTATCCGTCTCTCGATCGGTCACACCTGATTGTGGATTAGGATCCTTGCATTTGTTAGTCTTCAACATTTATCTCAGGTAAGGCAGGACAGACAGAATCTAGGGTTCTTTGTTCAGATACGTTTAAAAACACAAATCTTAATAAAATGTAGATGCTTATGAATAATCGCTAGTTACCTTAGGCACATTTTAAGCATACATGGCATTAGATTATAGATAATACCTATATTGATTTCTTATATTTACAATAATACTACACATTGCAATAAAACTTCGTTTACGGATTTTGACCATGGTTGCTGTAAAGCAGCCAAAACGTCGGAAACTTAATAAACATAAAATAAACGCGATAAAATTATTTTTATTCCAATATAATACCTATTCAAATTATTTGTACAGGAAATATTTACTTGCATTTGGAATCAAATGTGGAAAACAATCAACTCATCACAATTACATTCTTTCATAATTTTTATATAACCCTAATGATCTATCTATCTGGAACTTCCCATCTCTATTTCAAACAACTTTCATAGGAATTCCTGATTACAATCTGGGTGCGGTATGGGGTGTTTACAGTTGTAACTACTAGTTTTCAAACTGTTGCTGGGATCTACTGCGCGTCCGAAAATTTTGCAGTAAATTACCATTAAATAAGATACGAGACCTCTGTTTTTTTTTTAAATTTTATACTGCCTCAAGATTCTTTGAAATATGTTACCTAATTTCCAAAGATATTCTCTAATAAAGTTTTGTAAAAGCAAATAGGGGGGAACGAGTTCATACAGAACTAGAAGTAGTGGATAATTGCCAAATAAAAATAAAGAAATAAAATTTAAGTTACGAATCATATTTCGTCTCTCACATCATCAATCCATGCTTCGTATACTTTCACTGAAATACATTTTTAAATTTAAACTGCGTCCTATATACTACCCTTCTATAAATTATGTTCGCATCTTTATCCAGGATCCCGCTTTGAGTCTCGCGTGTCTCGTAACCTTTACATTAGGAGCGAAACTTATCTTTTTGCTGTGAGGCCGTGACGTCAGTGTAATCGAAACGGGTACGTGGAACAGCGAATGGCTGTCAAGGGAACCAGAACAGAGAGTTAGCAATCTGGATGTACTTGGATCGTGTAGATGTAAGTAAAGGTGAAGAGTAAAAGTGTTTAAAGGCAATTCTATGACTTTATTACTCTATGCAGTAGCTCCGCTCTTCTAAGGACGAGTACTCTAACTCAATAGAGATTAGGTCGTATTTTGTGTAAATAAAGAGAATAATTTAAATTAACATGTAATTGGATGGTGTTATAGATACAGATTTCTGTGAGTATAATGGTGTCGAGTTATTTCATGCTATCCTGCATTACTTGTCCTACATTGTATAGACACTTATAAAAACGGAGCTTTTTAATTTAGTAAACACATTCATTGCGTTAATGGATGATCTAATTATTTATTATTTAAATGTACCATTATCGTAATCGGCAATTTGTTAACATTAATTAATTATTTATACGACAATAACAAATATGCTTGGTAATAAATAAAAAAAAACGGAAATTTATTTAACTATGTAGAGAGAGTCTACGTAGATAGAGACTATGTAGTCTATCAATTATATGTAGACAGAGTTCATTGCATGGTAAGGTATTATATATATTTTTCACTTCCAGTCGTTTAAATATGTACTCTAAAAACGGCGGGACACGGAGGGATCCAGGTCGAGCAAATAAATTCAACAAATCCCGAATACGGCCACCGTTGATCTACATCGGCCCCTAAATGCACCAATACGTCGTTGGGGCTTCGTTGTCAGTGTTATGGGTTTAGTTGCGATTAACGCTCGCTGCGGATGTTGGCTCGCTAACCTACTTTATTTATAGACTGTTTGGTGAAGCTATTGCTCAGTACTGCAGCACCATATAACGGGCTTGTAATTGCATTGTATGTAATTGCATTTACCCCTAATAGTCTGAGCTATACGAGCCTGTCACACAATTCGTCGCTTGCCTGGCTATGTAACGTAACTGAGATTGAGATTATTAGAGAGTATGGGCAACCATTAGCTACCAAATGATAAATTTACTGTAACTTTTAATATTATAAACCATTCTAAAGGTCTTGTTATTGAATTATCAGCCTTATATTGTCTTACTATTGAGGATGCTCACAGTAAAAGAGGGAAATTCTTTACAGTTGATTCCGAAGCTCACAAAATAATAAATGATGAAAATTGTAGAACAGCTCTTATTTCTAATTTACCATTCGCAGGTTTGCGTGTAAATTAAAGATGTCTTTTGAAGTTTGTGTCATCCCTGTAGCTTTTTGATCTTGTTACGACGAATTTTAATGAAAGAAAGGAATTCTAATTATTTTTAACGACAAAGAAAAATATTGTTTTACCTTTTTCTGTGTCTTACAAATCGATGATAAAATGTAGGAAGGTAGGTACCTAAGTGAAGTCGAAGTGTTTGTTCATTTTATCTCAAAATTTGAGTACCTATGTTATTATTTTTTTTTTTTTTACAAAAGAATGTGGTATGAAGTCCAATATTCTTTCTAGCTCTGTACGAGGCACCTAAAAATCTATTGAACTAATTTCTTAATGATTGTTATAAAATACCGATATATTTTGTTTGAAATAAATTTGATTTAGAAATGATAAGTACCCCTGATCATTAATTTGATGTCAATGACGATGATGATGATGGCGTGGAAAAAATATACCGAAAATTTACCAGACACCTTGTGTAAACTTGAAACGTCAAAACTAATTCTAACCACCACCTAACTAACTAACCACCTCAGTACTCCCGTGACCATGGTTGCTGTAAAGCAGCCGAAACGTCGGGAACGTAAAAAACAAAAAATAAACGCGATAGAATCCGTAAAATTAGTTTTATTTAAATGTATATAAATATAAGAAATCAATATTGAAAAGTCAAGTTATACTATCTATGTCCCTTTAATTTTCTTCACTTGTGTACATTTATGAACATAAAATGGTCACATAAAAACATGAAACATAAAATCCCACTAATATTACATACATAAACATTTTCAAATAAAGATATTTTTTTAAATGAAAAACCAAATTAACAACATCTGTTCAACTTCCCGTCAAAAAGTCCCCGATATTGTAATTCGGCTGCAAAATAGAAGCATTATTTATCATATTGATGTAAATTAAGCTACTGATAAGAAACTACTCGGCGTAACCGTGTTGGGAACGGCCATAAACCATGAACTAATTTGTCAAACTTACAGTCTGTGCCGAGAGCAGGCGGTTGTCGCCCTTTACTGACTTCGCATTTGATCTTAGTGATAAATAATCGTCATTTTTTTGTTCATCTGTTTGTAAGTTGTAAGAAATTCTGACGACGTGATTAGCGCAATTGGTGGTGACCCTACATTCTGTGCCGAGGGTCCCGCGTTCGGTGCCCGGTAAGACCCAACTTTGTGTGATGAGCACGAATGTTTATACCCGAATCTATATAATCTAGCTATCATCTATACATATAAATAAAATTGGAGTGTCTGTTTTTAATATTAAAATAACCGCTGTTTACTAAGTGCATTTCGATGTATACACGGTACCTACACCAAAACAACATTTTTTACAATTTTTGTCTGTCTGTCTGTCTGTCTGTTTGTTCCGGGTAATCTCTGAAATGGCTGGACCGATTTTGACGGGACTTTCACTGGCAGATAGCTGATGTAACAAGGAGTAACTTAGGCTACTTTTATTTTAGAAAAAAACATAGGATCTCACGAAAAAATATTAAAACCAATGTTGCAGCGTTGCGCCTGATTAAGTTTGATAGCAACAACCTGAAATGCGTCCCGCGGGCTGAGAACGTGCGAGCAGGCTGTTGCCAACGGTTGTGTCTTTGTTAAATACCACGCGAACGAAGTCGCGGGTAACAGCTAGTTATAAATATTATTTATTGGGTCACCCTACGTCCATTGTACGGTACCCATAATACAAGCGTTGATTAGTTTGGGGCCGTATAATTAGTGTTCGTTTGGCGCTAAAAAAATATACGTATGCTTGAGCCCGTAAAACTGTGAAAACGATTTCAGCTAATTGTACTGTATATAATTATAGCCCGCTGAGTTTCTTGCCGGATCTTCTCAGTAGAGGTAGCGTTCCGATCTGGTTGTAGACTTAAGAAAAAAAAAATGTAATGACAATTTGTAAGTGCCCCCGTAGGCCTATACGAAATAAATGATTTGACTTTGACTTTATCAAAACTCGTTTATTAGCGGAATTAGTGACTCCCAGATAAATTTAACACTGTACAAACAGCGATGCCAACTTTGCTATCTACAAATTATAACTAAACTAAATTTGACATGACTAAACATTTTAATGTCCTGTTACATATTGCGACCATGACACCTGGTTTAATATAACCAAGTTCAGTGTAAGTTACGGAATCAGCATAAATAATATTCTCAAAAACATACTCTGCAACTTTATTACGATGTCTAAAGCCAAGGCATTACCGGGAACGATACCCCCCCGAGTTGAGGATAGTGCGAAGCAGCGAATTGTACAAACTTGTGCAATTGAAACTCCAATATTATAATCTCCGTCGCAATGGCGTTGTTTTTGCCCCTTCTCGCCATTAAACGGTTGTATCTCGCGCAAACACCCGCAGACTGTTGGGCTAGCTGAAATGATAATGATATGCCAAATTATTTGCAAAGAGGCTGGTGCTTTGTGAAATGGTTTCTTTCGTTTGGCGTAAATTATTTGTATCTGTTGTTATGTTGTAGGAACGAGTGCTGTTTTTTGTCATTTATATTGTCGACCTGATTGGCACAGTCAGTAGTGACTCGGTCTCGGGTTTGAATCCTGATAGAGGTTAACTTTGTGTGATGAGCATTAATGTTTGTTCCCCAGTCATTTAATATCTATGTAAGTAATTGTATACTGAGATCGCCCCCCGTCCATTATATAATACCCATAATACAAGCGTTGCTTATAGTTTGGCACCGTACTCTTGGTGTGTTTATAGTCCGGTAATATTATTATTAATATTTTCCTCGCGTAGAAAATCTTGCATGACGTCGAACCTGAATTTTTCGTAAGAAATTTACATCGATGCAGCATACTATTTCGGAAGTATTTAAGTCTGTGCAGCATTTTAGGTTCATGGTCTATAAAATATATTTTCATCTACGAATAAATATTAATAGCTCGTTGACTCTCATACTTTGAGAGCAACAATGAATCACGGTGATACACAGCTTGTTTGTCCGTCTGTTGCCGTAACTAAAAAAACAGAACCCTCATTCCACCATAAACACACAAATAGAAGCTGTAACGGGCCACGAGCCAGATTTATATCGGCGTTACATAGAGCCTGAAGGAAAATTGGCCAGAAAAAAGGGTCGCGAGAAATATTTCAATATGCCATTCACATTTTTTACGATCGTCATGTGTGCCGCCGTACGATTGTGCGGGACCGCAATATCGGGCTATACGTCCGTTTCTATTCCTTCTCGCTAGTTTATCGACGGGTTGAACAGTTAAACAAATTATGTGGGTTCTCTTTTTCCAAATAACTCTCGGCTCAATATAATCGCCATATTAATGTTTGTTTACCTTCAGATTTGACGCATTTTATATATATTGTGAAAGTTATCTACGCACCTCATCTATGTTAATGTGATCCTGTATTTCAGTTCTGAGTATGATCTGGTTTCCTATCCTCTAAACGTTCTCTAGGGATTTAGGTGACTAAAGTCACTATAATATTTTACCCTGAAAAAAAAAGGAATTACTATTGTTTCTAGGTAATATAGCGATTCTTTATACGCATGGTAGAAAATTCAATATACAAGCTAAATGTATTATAATTCAACATGCGAGCCAGAGAAGGAGTCACGTGAATAGGAATCTTTACCAGCTTAATGTACTAAGATTATCAAAACCATATTTACCACATTACGTTAGTAAAATAATAATAATAAATAATAATACAAGCCCTTTTTAATGTCCCTCTGCTGGGCACGGGCCTCCCCTCAATGCGAGGGGGATTAGGCCATAGTCCACCACGGTGGCCCAGTGCGGGTTTGCGGACTTCACACATCTTTCGAGGGGTTTTCTCAGACATGCAGGTTTCCTCACGATGTTTTCCTTCACCGTTTAGCAAGTGATAATCGTGGTTGAAAATGAGACGAAATGAACGTTAGTAAAGATGGCGTCTAATCCAAATAAAATATATTATGGACTGAGTTACTTATTATTAATTGAGTATTTTCGATTCTTAAGGGCGGCGAGCGCTAACGATGCCCCTCATTAAACTGAACTGGCTTCCCGCTTTGAAGGACCAATACAAAAATGTAAATGTAATATAAATATAATACCTTTCAGCAAATATAATTAGAACAACGGATATCTTTTAATGATCTTTCTAATGCAATACCAAAGAATATATAATAGTATAATATCGCCAGACGAACACACCGACTGTACGGTCCCACACTAAGAGACGTTTGTATTATACCATACAATGGACAGAGGGTGACCCCAGTATATATATAATAATTATATAGATATTAAACATCCACGACTCGCGTATAAACATTCGTACCATGACACAAAGTGTATCCCTACTAGGATTCGAACCGGGGACCCTCGACACGGAAAGCAGGGTCACTACCAAATGCACTATAATCAGTCGTCAATACTTAACTATTTAAATAAATTAAAAGCACATCAATAATGCGAATTGAATTTGAATCATGTACGAACATATTCATGATTATTTGTGTCAATAATTTCCTGATTCACTTCTTCAAATATCTGACACTGTTCTTGTAACATCCTGTATTAGGTTTTCTAAATACCTACAAAATAGAAATGCGAAATGAGATTGTTGAAAAAAGTTAATGCGGTGATTTCGGCAACGCAATCTCATAAAATTATTTAAACGTTCCGTAATAAAAGAGGCCATACGGCTGCCAATAAAAATCCTCTTAATTGCGTATAGAAGTAGCGGTTCGTGGGATTTCTTTTCTAACTGCAATTAAATTATCCTCTTACATTATGACGTCCCTTTATAATATAATATCTTCAGGCAACACACCTACTGAACAGCCCCAAATAAACTTCAATAATGTTCCCGCATATCCCAGTATAATACTACTTATATATACGGTACAATAATACTTCTATAGATGTATCTATGTCTCGGGTACAACTATTCGTGCTCATCACACAAAGTTTGTTTTTACCAGGATTCAAACCCGACCGACTATCGACGAAAGGTCTGTGTATAAAGTACAATCTACGGAGTCATCGACCTCTTTAAAACAAGTCCAGTTACCGAAGTAGCTTTGCTACGCTGTAATATCATAACTTCAAAACATTGCGGTGTGTTATTTCCCTCTGTGGGCTCTTTTAATTACAGTCTGCTCCTGCATGTATCATAAATTCTAATGGAGTTTGAACCTACTACCACGGCGCCCGGCCCACCGCTCGGGCCCAAATTGCATTTTATAATGAAAATGAAAATCAACCTACGTCATACATGTGATCGAGAATATACATTAAAAAAAACGAACGTACGAGGGTGATATTTTTTCAACACACTTGCTCGTAGAGTGGCTCTTATTGCACCGAATTTAGGTTCATAATACACGCGTGCTTTTCACGTTATATTACCATGAACGCACAAGTGTCATAAACGTCACATTAAAAAAAAAAACAAAGTGGTTTCATGGTAAAAAAAAAACTATCTAAACTGTGCTAGTTAATATATGATAAATAAACATTTTATTTCTACTAATTTATGAGTATTAATTTGTGGTATAATTACAAAAATATTCCATAAATTATATTTTTAACATTAGGCATTAACATTATATTTGTTATCTGTGCATCTTTTTCAACGGGGTGCGACAAAAACCGGGCGCAATTTTTGTTCTGTGGCCATCTTGTTGTAGGTTGTTGTTACCAAGAACTTAACAAATGCGGATCTCCGTTCTCCATTATGTTTTCCACATAGTAACGCCAGTCCAATAAATCGTCGAAAAAAAAACACATGTGTCACTACCACGTAAAAGTCAAACTATTAAATGTACGTTTCCTGCAACGTCACTGGCCTGTAAATCAAAGTATTGTCCTTTGCAATAAAAAAAGTTTTTAAAATGGGTCATTGACCAAGCGTTCGAGGCTAATGAAGACGCTCCAACTTGGTGGTAGCAAAATTCGCTTCTATGACCAACGAAAATGACCGCAAAACTAACATATCACGGAAGAGAATCCGTAACCAAAAATAACCAAACAGTGGGTAGCGGTAAATATTCTTGAGGGTTCATTTTACTATGTCACAATAATGCCACACAAATATCGAACAGTCAAATTGCAGGACACGCCGAGCACAACACGGTACACGTTAATGGATTGCGTTAATGCGATAGTGTACAAAACATTGGAACGGCACGTTATTACCATGGGAATCGATGAGCCAGCAGTAAATATCGTTCTAATTCGGAGCCAACGTGTAGGGCTGTTAGTTTTGTTTTGAAATGTATGTTCAGCCTAATCGCACACCATTGTTCCCAACGCATTCACAACTTGCTTAACGTGTTCAAAGCGTGGTCGCACTCGTTTTATTGATTAACCTCGAAGCGATGACAGTTGAAAAAAACATTGGTGCTGCATGCGTAATGCCAGAGACTGAGAATCCAAACCTGCAGACTTTTACGAGTTAAAGTATTAATTTGATTTGAGTCTCGTACAGAAAATCCTATATGGCTATTGAAACGTTGGAAAACTTAGTCCTACGTGGATGACGAGCCGTGAAAAAATATTTTCAAGGAAGATTCTTCGAACGCTTTAGTTTTTGATATAAATGGTTTTGACTGCCTCTAGTGTTTAAAAAACCTTATAAAATGGATTCCGTGTTTATTGTAGAGCTCTGATTGACTATAAACTCACAACAAATCTTAATACTACGTAGTTTTCTAATAATCTATCAGAGAATTGAATTACCAATAGTAAAACAAAATCAGAACTAACAAAATTACAAAGAATACTTTCCGTATATTTATTAATAAAAATAACTACTTCTATTGAATATTCTATTGATTGGTGTGTTTATTTAATAAAGAAAATCAACATCGGAGCAATAATTATGTTAAGTTACGCAAAACAAAGAATAATAAAAAGTATTATTATGGTGACCCTATAAAGTTTATGCCCGACGGCTTTTACTACGAGCGCGGGACTAATAAAGTGAGGTCGTTACATTTCTGCCAAAGTTGCATCGAAATAATTCAATGGATTTTGATAAAGTCGTAAAACGAACGTGTTACTGTGTCGTCAACCCAACCCATGCAATAAGCGGAGTAAATACTTCCCAATTTCATGGATCTGTTTGTAAAACTCAGCGTGTTTACGTAATGGACTCAAGTCGACGGTGGGAGTCGAGTGAGGGAGCGCGGGTTCGATTTCCGTTATCGAAAATTGCGCAATTGGCGTTAACACCAATCGCGCAATAGCTCCGTGCAGTCATCGCTCATACACTTCAGGAATATCCCATTATATCCCATATATATATATATATATATATATATATATATATATATATTTGTCATATATATATATATATATATATATATATATATGACAAATATCTAGAATCAATATGTCCCCATAAATAAAATGAATGAATATAACTATCTGGAACTACAATCATTGATAGAAACATATTTAAATAACATTACTACATAAAGCCTCGTTTCTCATCTGTTTTACCAATAATTACAACACTTTATAATTTCTAAATGATACTCAATAACAAACAATAACAAGACAAGTTAATTTAAATTGTTACTACAGCATTCCTAGTGTCTTATTTCATATTTGTTTATATAACTACATAATGCCTACGCCTTCATCACATAGGTACTACGAGACATTTCGTAGTAGACGCGCGTGCATATTATGCTACAACCGTAGTATCGCGTAGTAGAAAATTCGTAACTCTGGTCACTTCACCATAATCCGAAAAAGTACCGAATATATTATTTCAGAGTATCTATAATCTATCTCTTTGTATCAAAAGAGTTATATAATAATTAGCCTTTAAAAACTCCAAAATAAAGGCTTATTATTAAACTAACTTTATAAGATAACAGAAATACTTAAACAACTAAGAACACCTGGGGTTTTGTATAACAACTTGTAAGGATCGGACATTCGGTAACAAAATATAAATTACTTGAACATTTAATTACATAATAGCCTGGCGATCTAATGGACTTGGCATGACATGAAGCCTTCATGGTATACTTTTGCTTAGAGCTGGAAACAATGTTTATATCCACTTTTCTTGTCTACACATCCAGTCGTTGCTTGATAAAGTAATGTAGTGTCTTGTAAAATTTTTTTAAATACGTGCAGATACGTAAATAATGTTAACTTAAGAAACAAGCTGTAGGCAACACAGTAATATGTTGCTGTAGCAATTTTGGTCAACAATTTCTTACAGATTACTGTAAATATAGTCATGATTCTCTGTTGCTAACACGGACTTGTTTAGAAATTAAGACGTGACGTCGCCACTAGCTAAATGAAGACACTTCTGCAATGCATTTGTAGTGGTAAATGTTACCACATACAAAACCTTTTGTGTAACTACTATAAAGCATGTGCCATGAATTTTTATCTACTGAGGCGAATGGATATCTTTGTAATTAAAAATAAATAAATTAAAGCTATCCTACCTAAATATCGCCAGACGTGCACACCAACTGTATGGCCCCAAACTAAGCAACGCTTGTATTATAGGTACCGTAAAATGGACTGGGGGCGATCCCAGTAACACCCAGGCCTGGGCAAATTACGAAAAGATCGTTCCGAAATTTGCCCATGCGGGAATCGAACCCGCAACTACCAGGTGCAGTGACCCGACCGGCCTACGCTGAAACCACTAGACCAAGCTGTCATTTGAGCAGTTACATAATATATTACTGGAGAGTCAAGGATTCGTTTCATTTTTTTTTCGAATGATCTAAAAGGAAATTACATTGCTCGTTTTAGTGGCGCCTGAACCGTCACCATGGCTACGCCGACGACTTCTTCATTTCCTGTCGTGTCCGTATCGAGATTATTCTTTTGTTATACGAGTTGGTAATAATAACTTATTTTTATTTTCGTACCAAATTACAGGAGTCCTTTTAAAAAATCTATAAATTTTCTCATAGTTATAATAAAGATGTCAGATATGGGATTATCTTCGGATCTACTGAGCCGATTCTGAAAACCTAGTTCATTATACTGATATAGGTACAAACTTTCGTGCTTATCACACAAAACCGGTCCCTACCATGATTCGAATCTAGGACCCTCGGCTCAGAAATTAAATCAATACCAACTGCGGTAATCAGATCATCGTAATATAGAAATACCTATCTGTTACATTATTTATGTTTTCCATATTTATGAAGATGTTAATTAATGTTACTTATACATTTTTACAACATACAATTATTATAGTTTAAGTTCAATAATGGAACTTTTATTGTCGGTTTTCTACGGTCCAACACAATAAAAAAGCAAGTCATTGTAAGTTGACCCGAGCTATTGAGTGAGTAAGGGCCCTTAGCTTCCCAGGGTACAATAGCTCTTGAGACTGGAGGACTCGTACGGAGAAAAATCGGATTGTTATGCATATAGAACCGACTTGGAAATTTATCTAGTACCTTGGTAATGATTGATTGTTAGACAACTTCCGATTCGCGTTCTGTTTTGAGAAAAATCTTTTGGAGGCTATTAAACTATCATATATTTATGGCAATTTGGGGATCGAGTCACCTTCGTCCGTAGGAGAATTAAGTACCCTCGAGATACCCTACACGTGACCCTGGGTGGTGCCAACCAGGTGACAACTCTACTGGTGGTAGGCTTTGGCCGTGGCTAGTCACCACCCACTGAACAAAGCCATGTCGCCAAGCGGCCTAGCCGTGTTCCGGCATGATGTTCGGTGTTGCCATTCATGGATGGCGGGTCAGATCAGTTGCGCTGCATGTGCCTAGTGAATGTAGCGTCTCTTATCTACTGCCGCCTTCCTACCTAGGCAAGTATGCTCCATCGTAGATCTCATCGTCACTTACCATCAGGTGAGATCGAGATCAAATACTTGCCTATAATGTAATAAAAAAAAAAAAAAAAAAAAAATATATGTGTTAGGGTTCGTAAATTTATATTTTAAATCAATTCAAAATCGACTTATTTTATTCTTTGTCTCGTTACTAATATTTTACGTTGGCAACATTTTGTTTTATAACGGCGTCAGACTCATTCAATTACGAGCGTCGGGCCTGAGCGGACGACTAATTTGTATTGCTGCTAGAAGAAAGTGCAAGTGCAGTGTCACATCATCTGATTTGTAAGATAAATCCCGCACACATTACGAGATAGGTTCAGATGGTTATCTGACATATATACGTAGCAGTGGTCTAAGGTAACAAAATTTTTTTTAAAATAAAAACAATGACGCCAGCTTTTTCTGAAGCGATCGGCAGAAGTTGATTAACATCGACTTTTAGCTAATGTGATTAGGACCCAATTTAATAAGGTGGCACAGTACCGAATCCTCCTGATACGCAATATAATCTGTTTTCTCTTTCAATTATACAACTCCATAGTCCCGCTTACCAAACGTTGTAAAAAATAAACGACAAAAACATATTTGGAGAGCAACTTTATTGGCTATGTCATGACCTAGCTGATCCCTCATAAAAATATGTATCGGCATTGTAAGAGAAATATTACTTGAAACCTACGTTCACGACCCTGATCGAAGATATACACGAAAATGAACATTCAATTTGCACATTTTATGGGGATGATAGGGGCAATATCGCGTGGCGTGCTGATTCAGGAATATTGCAGTATGGGCCAGCGTGTAAAGTATACAGGTGTGTTTGAGGGTGTCATAATTTTATTCGCACGCCTGTTTTGGTGTCAGGCTGCAACGAAGAACATTTTGGCGTTGATAGCCTGATTAGCTCAGTGGGTTGTGACCCTGCTTTCTGTGCTAAAGGTTAGAGGTTTTAAATCCGGGTAGGGAAAAACTTTGTGTGATGACCACGAATGATTGTATCAAGGTCATGGATGTGTAATATCTTTATAAGTATTATATACTGGGCTCGCTTCCAGTCCTTTGTGCAGCTCCCATAATACAAGCATTACTTAGTTTGGGATCGTACAATTGGTGTTCGTCAAAAAAGTAAGAAGTTCAAATAAAACAGGGTTAAACTAAATAGCTAATATTTTAATTCGTTACTCATAGATAGCTAAAACTCTCACTTAGATAACGATAAACCTCATAATCTCCGCCGAATGATAAACCGGTAAATCTCTAATAATGGAGATTTATAGGTTGATAGCCTCGAATCTATGACAAAATGTTCAAACTCGGTAACAAAAGTTTACTTGGAGCCACCGCTATTAAACTCAACATTCTGGGCGGGGAACAATGTCTGTAAGTCTATTTGATTTATGGGGAGTTGCATCTGGTTGTATTGAAAAATGTAATTGATTATTTATTCTTTCATACAAAAATGATGACAACGTATTAGAAATCTGCCGCGAGTTAAACACTTTTTATGTTGGTAGAATTATAACCCCAAATTTATAGACGTTTTATAAATTTATCAAAAGTCACATAGTACTGCTACTGCAAAGCAAAACTTTTGTGCACAGCACTATATTATGACGTTTGATAAAGTTATAAAATGTCTATAAATTTTGTGATTATGTACAAGGAAAGGAAAGCTGTTAAAAGTTGTTGTTGTTTGTGCTGTAATATTTTGTGTATTATTAGTGTAAGTGTAATATTTTAATTCATGAATTTAGTCCTAATAAGAGATTATTATTATTTTTATATTAACCCTGCATATAATTTATATAATACTGGCAGTTCTGGCGAACATCGTACCGCCTCAGTATCGAATGTAACAAATTTAAAAAATCAAAGATTATAAAAATCAGCTAACCCGTTCTTGATTTATAAATGGTGTTACTAACATGACTTTGTTTTATAAAATATATAGAAGATAATTGTAATTTAATATTGTTTAACAAAAAAAATATATACGTGAGAATTGGTTCAATAATGTCTAATCTTTAGTATTCGGATTTTCACAAAACATAAGAATTTTAAGTTCAAGAATGTTCATAACATATTAAATGGAAACGAGCAGATTTGGCTGTACAAATAGACATAAATAGAGCTATAAGTAAGAATGGAAGCAGCTGAATTTGCCCATACAGTTATATAACCATTAATGAAATGACCAAAGCAATGATGTCGGATTGTAACTAAGCTTTCTATTTTATTCGGAAAGTCTAAATTTCGTAGGAAATTTCTCTGTGTAAAGGTTTTATCCATCAACACTAGTAATAACGCCATTAAAAGGGATAGTGATTGAGGTAGGGTGTCAGCGATTAGCATCGTAGTGGGCGCTGGGGTCCGTTCGACGCATTTCAAGTACCGAACCACGGGGCCGCCGGCGCCGGCTCAATGAATAATGTATGACCACTTTGATTGAAATGTTCCTCCCGCGTTAGGTTTAATTCTTTAGTATATTTTGATAGAGATATTAAGTACTTAACGACTCGATAGGTAGTGCTTTCTGAATCTACTGGGTTATTTTAAATCATTCGGAATCGACGTCGGAAACGGATTTGAAATTTTCCGATGTTGGTGTCGCTCCCGAGCTATCAGACGGAGACTTTTTGAAAAAACGATTTGGTATTGTTATCAAGATACATCGAAGATAATCAAATTCGGAAATTTTAATAGCAATTGCGGTAATCCAGTTCGGCAGTTTTCGATTCCGTTTCCAATATCAATTTCGAATGGTTTAAAATAACAGCGCTGATGTCCTGGGTGCTAGTCTCGGTAGAGGAAAACTTTGTGTGTTGAGCACTAATATTTTGACCAGAGTTATGGATGTTAAAAATACACAGATATTAAAGTACTGGGATCGTCCCCAGTCTGTTACAAGACAACTATAGTACAAGCTTTGTTTAGTTTGGGACCGTACAATTGTTGTGTTCCAATTTATCCATGCAGACACATTTCACTGATAATATATTGGTTCCAATGTAATTTAATAGAGATGAGCCTATAAGAAAATACTGGGCATAACCCTCCGTAATCCGAGGGACATAAGGTTTATAGTTCACCACATTGCCCCAGTACGAGTTGAAGAACATCATATCTGTCGCAACAGTTTATTAAATTTACCTATAGAAATGTAAAATGTGCTGAGAAAATCAAAAGAAAATAAAACGTAGCAATCTAGCTCACATCGGTTGTGGCTGGATCGCTTAACATGAATTATTTATGCTGTACCTATAGGTTGATGTATATTAGCTATGTTGTTTTATTATAAACGTGAAATCACATTTTAGCATCCTCTTCAGATTTCACCCAATTTAGAAATAAAACTCGAAGCTTAATACAGCGCCATCTCTGCTAGAATTCCAGAGCTAACTACAAGCATTGCGTACAAAATTACACAGTCGTTCTGTTTGTGTACTTATACAGTATGTTTGGTAGTTTATCAGTTGTACAGATAGAGGTATCACCGTCTGTCATTTCGAGAATGACGAAGCCAAACATGGTGATAAATGAGATCTAGTAACGACTGAAAATTGTTGTACCCGTATAAGTATCTAGCTGTACTGTCTCGGTCACTTTTGAAATAATAGAGGATGTCGTTTGCATATTAGGAATTCATTGTATTTATGCATTTGAGTTCGCGGCAGCAAAAGCAGGAACTTACAATTATTAGATTTTCTCACCGATTCCCACCCTGTGTCGTAGCCTTGTACAACTAAGACTTTGGACAACACTCGGACAATACTCGGGACCAATAATTAGCTGTAGCATTTCATCGGTATAAATGTTGATCATCAGAAGGGGCCAATTAAAAATGATAGAATGTTCAATATTTTAAACATGGTCACGGCAAAACGCAGTACTTAATAGTCTCGACTTCTAGGCTGGTGACAATGGAAATATGTAGATCTACAGAACGTAACCCCATGTACTGGACTGACCAAAAAATATCTCTGAATAAGGCTCCAGTCAATAAGAGCATCCGCCAGACAATGATTTGAGATCAATAGAGACGAATTATCAAAACTACTAATTTCAAGGAAATTACTACCTATTACTTCTCTATCAAGAGTATCACGATTTAAAAGAAATAAAAATAAAAATAGAAGTCCCTACTCAATACCTATCCATAATGATAATAATGACGTAAAATATACTTACTAAATAAATGAAAGTTGAAATACTGAATTCAATATGCGACTACCCACAGGTACACGTTGAGTGCGAACGGTTCAAGAGGGCGCCACTTAGAGCCAAGTGCTCTTTGATCTCGACGGTACTTCACTTTGCCCCGAAATTAATTCGGCCACGAATCCATCAATTGTGCATATTCTCGTAATGTTTTACATTCAAATTCGAAATTATTTATTGCGGTTATACAGTAGATGTCACAGGCTATTCAGATGTAGGTACACACGATTTATTCGTTGGTAGTATAATCAATCATAATCAAAATAAAAATCTATTCAAATTCATTCGCCAGTTAGTGGCGGACAGTTCTGGAAAATGTATGGTCCCAAACTAAGCAGCGCTTGTATTATGGGTCCCGTACAACGGTTTGGGGGCGATATTGGTAGGTATACAAGATGATGTTTTCAAGTCATCGTGGATTTCCAAAAAAATGCTTAATGGAGTCTATAGACAGATTTGATGAAAATTCAATTGTATCATTAGATTTTAAAAAAATCCCTAGCTGGGAATTGAACCCGTTGATTGATTTTACTGAGTAGTAGTCATCTATGTTGGAATTTGATGTCTACTATTATTATTATATGGTAAGCTCAGTTGGTAGTGACCCTGCCTTCTGCGCCGAGGGTCCCAGGTTCTAATCCTGGTAGGGACACACTTTTTGTGATGAGAATGAATGATTGTACCTAAGATATGGTAGTTTATGTATTATAATAAACTGGGTTCGCCCACAGTTCATTGTATAGTATCCATGATACAAGAGTCGCTTAGTGTAGGACCGTAGAGTCGGTGTGTTCGTCTGGCGATATTAAATTATATTATTATACTAGCTGTCCCGGCGAACTTCGTACCACCTCAGAAAATAGTATGAGAAAATGAACTGTCTCTATTATTATTATTTCTTTAGCATTTTTTCCCACGTTTAAATTCTTATTCTGCTGAATTTGTTAAATAATTAAAGATCATAATAAATCAGATCTTGAGTTATGAACGGTGTTACGAATACGACGTTTTTTTTATATATATAAATTATATACTTCAGAGTGAAATAGATATTTTATCCATGTCTTTTGATGAAATCACTTCTAGTGCAAATTCATTACAGAACAAAACAAATTAGCAGGCCGAATGTTATGCCCACCGTTGTTTGAAAACAAAGCTTCTAGTGTACAGATTGTCCTAAAAATATATATTCTAAAATGAGACATAAATTTTCTGTATTGGATTTTATAATTTTGTGTTAATAGCAATACAATACATTTTCAATAAATCAGAAGATCAGTGTAACATCGAAACGTTACACGATTATCAATAAACAAACTCGTTACAAAGTATACAAATATTTGTTTTTAACAATATTTTAACAAAGCAAGCAATCAAACGCTAGTGTGTTACTTATTCAGTACATCAATTATTTTATCATTGTAACATTGAATAAAAACGCGAATTATATAAATAAATACTCATATTTCACACAACATATCTAGTATGTTTAATCAATTTATTTACTAGGCAAGCGATAAAACACTATTTGGTAATATAACTAGTTCTGAAATATTGATTACTTATATTTACGCGAATACTACACATTGAAATAAAACTTATTTTAAAGATTTTATCGCGTTCATTTTTAACATAAAAAAAACGCGATAAAATCTGTAAAATAAGTTTTATTTCAATGTGTATTTTAATATAATGATTATAGTATAATGATATCACTAGCATTCATAGATTTTATAGGTTTCTATCAGTGAAAAACTGTTCAGAATCGGAGTGGTTATTCTGGAGCTTACCTCTTACAAACAAGGAGTGTTGACAGGTATTTCTTTTATGTTCTCGATAATATATATTAAAAAAAACTATTGTTTGGGTCGGATCTCAAATAATCTCTCCTAAGTGTACCGCTAATGGTGCGGTCACACCCGTGACTTAGTGCACTAATTAGTGCGATAATAATGTTACTAAGCAGATGTGGACAACAGTTTAACACATTCATTTACATAGACATTAAGCTAAGCAGTACGTCAAGTGCGAGATTATTCGTAAGCTAATCGTATACTTTATATAGTCTACAGTATTTAAACATTGCATATAGATAATTGAAAAGCGCATCTAGCGGACAGTATTTCAAACTTTCAATTCGCGATTCAAAATGACTAAATACGTAAACAATAAAGTATGGTTAATATTCCACTAATGTTACACCCGCCAAATGTATTTTTTAATAAAATGCGGTGCTAAAAATAATTGTACTTTTGCTCTCAAAAACGTTCCACAACATTAACAAACGCAAGAATCCGAATTAGTATTTAACACGTTGACTGCGTTAGGAGGTCTCAAAGATCTCTAACGTGACTTTCAGCTGGTGCGGCGCCGAAAATCGTGTTCTCCACCTCTGTGCGGGAGGTCGTAACTTCTTTATTTCTATGTGTTTGACAGAGACAAATATACATACCTACTTCCCGCTGCGAGTTTGATTCAATAATGTAATAAAAAAAATAGGAGATGGATGAGGTCTCTAACGCACTGAGTTGTAATAATATACATCTGTTGCGTGAGGAGATCTTTCGGACCTCCTAAAACACAGGCGTCGTAGACGCAAGGAGCGGAGCGCGGGCGGCGCGGGCGCCGTTAGCTCGCGCTCAGTGTTTTTCAAATGTCGATAATGTGTACCTGCGCATTCCATGTAAAAAAAATACGCTCTTATATTTTGTCAGCGTGGTAGCAAAAAAAGTCGTTGCACAGGCTGTTACAGTAAATTACGGCTCACATTTAGTAGCACAGATACATCTGTAGCTTATACATCTCTCTTGATATATCTCTTGCTTATCAATAAAGCCAAACGAATAAATTCACTATGTGTGCAATGCGATCAACAAATGTGTTTACCATGCTTCAATGAGGAACATTTTTCTTAAATATATTTTAGGTCACTATGTTTATTGAAATAAAACAAATTTTATGGATTATCATAATTCATCATTCACGGAAGGACAGTCACCATGGTCAGTCCTCCCGTGACCATGGTTGCTGTAAAACAGCCGAAACGACGGGAACGTAAAAAACAAATAATAAACACGATAAAATCCGTAAGATAGTAGTTTTATTTCAATGTGTAGTATTCGCGTAAATATAAGAAATCAATATTACTATGTTTAAATGATTACCTTATAAAAAGTTAAGCTATCGATAACTGGGGTTTTATTTTAATCCCATTACTAGTCACAACCCAAACTGATCTATCTTTAGTTGCGATGCGAGATTCAATGGATACCTAATTTTTTTTTCGTTATATCTCATAACCCACTTTTCATATCCCCATGCGTAGCAAACTTGAGATAGAACAGTTAATTCTCTATTATTTACAGAAAGAACATAGATTGTATCTTATTTTTTGATAAAGATATGAGTTTTTTTAAAATACCTTATTTTAGGAGATGGATTAGGTCTCATACGCACTACAGTGAAGCTCAGTTATGAGGTCGAATAGGTCTCTACCGCACTGGCTGAAAGTCCTCTGAAAATGGCACCGCACTCAACGTGTTAAATTGCATTATTGCAATAAAATATGTAGCGAATACATTAATGTAGATAAAAACCAATCCCAAATTCAATGGGACACCATTCCACAGAACATATTTTTCACGGTAAATATCAAGGTATTCCACGGTCATGTGTATCTCAGAGCGTAATTTTTTATCTGAAAACAAAAATCTGTAAAATATGTTGTAATTTTTGGAAAATACAAGCTACTAAATTTTGCCTTTCGCCATATAGCCGTGTACAGACTAACTGAAAAGCCTCGCGAGGCATTCTCTGCTCGTCGGGTCATTATACACATAGTGTGTTTTATCAAATATATTGTTATCCCTTACGTTAATAAGAAACAAAGTAGAGTGTCTACAGTTAACTCATACACTGAAAATGTACTTGGTACTATAGCATTTACAAAAGCTGTCATTCTGAATGCAAAAACATTGAAGTACATGACTGTATACTTATTTAAAATTAAATAAATGAGTAATAAAGAAAAATAATAAATTAAATTAAATTGGTCAACTGCGACCGCGGTTCCAGTAAAAGCGGTCCGAGTGGACCAAAGAGGCATGGCTCGGATTAAAACCAAGGCGCAAGGCATGTGTTTGCGGTTAGTCATTACACGGCTACGACTAGCGCAGTTGGTGGCCGACAACTAGCAAAACATATCGACCAATTAAGCGCAAACAATAATTTTAATGATGATACAATCAATAATTATGTACTCCATTCTATAATTACCTTTGCAAGTAAGAAGTTGATCAACTAACTTGACCTTTGTCTCGTCAATGTGATCAAGTGTCTTCTCTAACAAAATGGCCGGCCAGCTGACAACAACGACGCTCAAAATGATTTCAAAAGCCCATACTATTATTACATTGCGGACTGTTAACTGTAATAAATATACCGGATAACTTCTATAAATGCGCTAAAGCAGAATATGTTCAACATTTGTGAATCAACCTGTATAACCGATCAGATCAGTGCCCGTAGCACAAACTCCTAACGTAATCGTATCGTCTTAGTGAAATTATATTATAAATGTCACTCTAATTAATGACATTGATAGTATTAATGAAATATGTAGTATGAATGGATTGAATTGTAAAATAAGATTTCATTCATTAGTCAATCAAGTCACTTACCAGGGTATCCGACAAAATAAAATAAGAGATGCTAATCATTTTCAAAAATCAAACAGGAATCCAAGGCATATCTGAAACAAAAATTTCGTGAGGTTAGTATTTATAAAATCATGAAACGTGAGAACCATGTAGCCATTAACTTGTACTTATTTGACCAGCTGCTCAAGTCTGCCTAGCCGTTCCTACATTGTTCTCAAATACCCACAACAATTTAATGCTCAAAATGTAAAAGCCCTTTTTTAAAAAGAGCGACCAAGAAGTTTCCTGCCAGTTCTTCGGAACAGCATTCCGAACGGGTGGTCAACGGGTGGGTGGTTACCATTTTGTTACTATTTTGACGATTCATAAATTCTGTACTTAATGGTTTACATGAACAAAAATATTCTGATTCTGATTCTGAGCTATCGCGCAGCTTCATATCACGAACATAGCCCGACGTTGCCAGCCTCTCAGTGTTTTACAGACTACATTTCAGAGGGTGTGTAATGGAAGTACATAATTAAATTCCACCACGGGACAATCAGGCAATCCGTAACCGTGGCATGCGTATGCAGTGGACTTTCCTTCCATACGCACTAAAAGTTTAAGATCATCTATTATGATTAGAGCAGCGCTGGATGAAACAATTGTCAGTGTCTGTGTTTCCCTATAGCTACTTAGCTGTCTAGCAGTCTTCAAAAGTGGTGTGAACTGAAGTGAACTGGTCGCGTCGTCACTCATCATCAGGCGAGACTGCTGTCTAATGCTAGCCTATGTGGAATTTAAAAAAACAAGTAATATTTGAGTAACTTTGATTGAGATAATAATACGTACTTGTGCTTTTTTCGCATTCGAAGGCAAAAGAAAATTGTCCGATATTTTTTTGTAATCATCTGCGAATCTTATTACATGAATAGTTTTCTCTTCATCTGAACGGTTCTCAACTTCAAGTTCGTCTTCCAATGATTTCCTAAGCGATTGGATTAATTTTCGATAGACATCGTAAACAAATACTGTGTTTAAACGGCTTAATACACACGTAATGTATCGCATACTATGAGTAAGTGTGAATAATAAATTAAAGTTTTCATCGCCCGCTTGCGATATAAAACTAAGAATCTTGATTCCAATCGTTGTCAAAATCATGAATAACGGTATACAGCTATTATTTAATGCATCCGGCGCATCTGTAGCAAAGCTGATAACGTTTTTTTCTTCCGTGACTAGCGACAGTACAATGTATGTAGTACATTCCACTATTTCAACAACCGTGGCCATGACCAGTGGCCGAAAATCAGATATAACACAAAGATTCAAGAAGATTATAATTAAATAAGCAAAGGTATACATTTTCGCTAACATTCTGAAAATTTTCGAATCACTCAAATCGTAATAAAGCCCACAAATAAATCTGAACACCCTGAGTGATTTAAATGAAGTAAGAACACTTGAAAAGTTCTTCATTTTTTCAATATTTTTTTAAAAGAACTTTAAAACACTTGGTATGCTTTAGACAACCGAGCTCTACGATGTCAACGTTATTTTAGAGCTGCATTATATTAAGCGCGCTACATTGTTGAACGTACAAAAGTATTTTTGAAATTAATCAACTAGTAAAAACCGTGTAGGTACTTATTTCGATCAATTCCTGGAAGAGTATTATTGAACGAGGCTACGAATTACTTATTTGGGTATTTTTGTAATATAGAGTGAAAAGTAATTAGTTTTATGCTCAAATAATAAAGTGCTCCACTAGTTGGAAATTCTATTAATGAACGGCTCTTTATTTAATAAGACAAAAAAAAACCATACATAATTAGTTAAATATATATTTGTGCTTTCAATATAAATATCATTCTTTGATTAGTATTTCTTATCTTCGCTAGACGAACACGGCAACTATACGGTCCCACAATAAGCATCGCTTGTATCATGGGTACCGTACAATGGACTTAGGGTGAACCCAGTATATATTACTTATATATATGATTAGCGCAGTTGGTAGTGACACTGCTTTGCATGCCGAGGGTCCTTGGTTCGAATCCTGGTACGGACAAACTCTGTGTGATGAGCACGAAAGCCATGGATGCTTAATAACAATACTAGTAATATATACTGGGTTCGCCCCTAGTCATAATACAAGCGTTGTTTAGTGTTACTTTATAATTGGTGTGTTCGTCTGGCTGGATATTTATTAGATAGCATATGAGAAAAAAATCGCTGGGGTGTCCAGAATCATAAGCTGAATCTCTGGTATCTGTTTTCTTTACGAAGCCACTAACAGCCTGAATACTTACATAGTCACATGTTGTTGAGCACAAGGTAAAAGATATTCGCGTCTAGTTTGAGTCGAGGAACACATAAATAATGAAAATAAATTAAAATAATTTGTCCGCTACCTGAAGTAAAACTTATAAGTTAAACGTCGACTTCCATTTGATAAATCGACATTAACTATTAGATTGATCGACGCCACGCCCAGCCCATGGTTGCAAGATGAATAGCTGGATAGGGCAAGCGTTGAATGCGTAACAAATGGTCACATCGCTCCGGCGTTAGCCGTGATGTAGGACAAACGCTTTGTGTTACGATCGCATCCACGAGTACAATGCCTCAGACACCTACCGAGCATTATAAGGTTTAATATAACACACTTTATTCATGATTTTTTACCTCCGACGCAAAACGAGGGATGTTATCAGTTTGAAGCTTTTGAATGTCTGTGCGTGTTTGAGTGTCTGTTCGAATGATCGTACCGTAAAATGTATGTAATTTAAAAGGTAATGTTTGTGAGTTCATTAGTTTAAATGTAGGGGCTTAATCTCTGAAACGACTGTGCCTATTAAAAAAAATACTAATATTAAGCTACTTTATCGTATTCATAGATGGACCGTGGGCGGGGCGCGGGCAGAAGCCAATACTATATTTACTTTTTAGGGCGTATGAGTTTGTGTCGGAGCGCTGAAGGGTTGATTTTGATAGAAAATTTAGTATTTACATAAAAATTAAAAAATAAAAACTAATAATTTCGTTTACTTTTTAAGCCATGTATGCATTTTTTTAAGTAGAATACCCGAATAAACTATTAAATGTTAGATTTCAATTTTGTAATATGATATGCCGTACAAATATATAGTAATTTTGTGTGCCTGTCCGTCAACCTTCTATTCATCACGAATGGCTAGAGGTATCAAGTCATTATGATTTACAGTCCTTTCTACATTTTAGTTTATGTCAATTCAATTGAAAGTTACGGTTCTAAAGGAATATTTTGATACCGATTTAATAATTCTCTGATAATCAAAATTTATAGAGTATCTGCTGTTGACCTACAATCTTTTAATTTATCACTCGTCTCATATAGAATATGCAAAATAAAATAAATACACAAACAAATTTAATAAATTATCATTTTTATTGAGTATCTTGTAAGTATATATTATCATAGTAGACAACTAGATGGTAAAAATAACGAGCAGGTTTTTATTTACACTGAATTCGATAAGTACACATTATTTCGTAAAATATGCTTTGGTAGCTTTCTTAAAATATTTGTCACAATTATAGAATTTACAAATGGTAAATACCTAGGTACTCATATGCTATAAATATGGATATTCTTAATTCAAATACTTTAACTACTGCCTGACTTTCACGATAAGGTGATAATGGAGGTCTTTGAATTACCTATAGCTATATAAGAACCTTTTTAAAAGTACCTTATAACACTGTCAAATCTATAGAGAGCCTTAGCAATCCTGGACTTATACGTAACTTTCTTGATGAGGCGTCAGTAAAGGTGTTCTTGTGGTGACGATCTCTCGATGCGGTCTTGTTACTGCGTTGACCACAAAACGTGCGTTGTCATTCTGGGAAAATACAACGTCAATTTATAAACAAAACCTCTAACACTAACTTCTTCTGTTATAATGATTCAGTAGGTAATCATTGTCCTAAAGGCAATACCTTTTGTTATACATGGGATAAAAAAAAATACAATGAATATAATATTATGCGCTTGTATTATGGGTACCGTACAATGGACTGGGGACGAGCCAATTACATAATACTTATATAGATATTAAACATCCATGACTCGGGTACAAACATTTGTGCTCATCACACAACAATTGTCACTACCAGGATTGGAACCCCGAACCCTCGGTACAGAAAGCAGGGACACTATCAACTGTACTAATGAGGTCGTCATAATAACTAAAATACATACTTGACATATCGTAAAAGTGATCGGCAATATTCGACAAACTTCGGATTATTTCGGCCGTAGACAAAAAAGGTAGTATACGGTAAACACAGAAGTAGGTAGCATTACATAAACTTCTTTGTAAATTTGAGCTTCTTGCAACTAACTTACAAAATAGTAATAATATAACGATTAATCAGTATTAAAGCTGGTACAAGTATTAACATAAATGCTTGGTCAAAGTTAATACAATTTAGACCAAAATATCCCTAATAAACTAGTCAAGTTATGCTAAGTTATTGCTTAAATTTACATTAAGTAAACAGAACAAAATTTGGTAGGTATTATTTTATCTTTGATTTACCTACTCCATAAAATATATTAATAAATTAATTTTTGATCTTGCATAGTATTTGGTGCTATTGAAATACGATCGCATGTTCATAGTTGCTATTATAGGTATTGTTTTACTTTGAGAGATATAATAATATTATATCTTTGACATAGATCTAGATTCAAATATAGACGAAATTAACTATTGGAAACCATAATCATTGGTAGAATAAAAAAAAAACATGCATATTCTAGCTCAATGACAGATACAGGTGACTCAGAAAGGATATCCTAAGCAATCGAATTTAAAAAATATATTGTTGTTGACAACCAAATGAAAATCGTTAATGGTCTGTGAGTTTTTTTTTTATTTGGCATATCGAAATTCTGACTTTACATAATAATTACAAATTAGAAGCGCAGGATCAAAGATAATTAAACCCTTCGTGAATCAGTCTGTATAAGTATTGCACGATGTGATATTCCCATGCGAAATTATAAACCAAAAATATAAGCAAGCTAACCTGTATATCAGTATAGTGTGGGTGCATCGCGGCTGGTATATTTGGCGGTGTGCTGGGAGCGTGGCCCGGTTTCTTAAACTGAGCTGTGGCGGTGAGATCAAAGTACCGCGGCGGGTCAGGCGGGGAGTTCATGCCTGGTGCCAACATTTATACAAACAAAACATACAAATCAAACTTTGATTGTTTTGTGTAAAAACTCCTTTAACGCTAACATTAAAGGCATTTTCACACACAACCGTATTCAGATCATAAATACATTTTTCACACGAAATACGTAAAAAATAACGCATTTGAAGGAAGTTTACCAGCTGTGTTATACCTACTTTAAATTTAAAAATAACCGTTTTCGATAAATAATATTTATTAATACGATTCATCATGTACATTAATGTCCCATTGCTTGGCACAGGCCACTACGTAAAGGAATCTCAATCCTACACACGGGATACGGATATGTGTACCAATGCCCTTACAATGCCATTGGGGCTGATAAAGTCATGTCGCGGACGAGTGCGAAAGAGTTTCCGTGGCCCCCTCACAAGGCAGGAGAAGGACCACCGTGGGGTATTCTTTGGTTGGAGTCCGACATAGGCCGCTTGCCTCCCCTGATTCTTGTGGCTATTTCCCCACGATAAAAAAAAGTAGTCATACAAGAAAATCTTTTTTCAATTAATACTAACTCCAACCCTCATTTATAGAAGTTTGAATCAAGCAAATATGATTTGTATTTCCACTGCCACATACCGTGTAAATCTACAACCATATTGACGCAACAATATACTTATAGGTATGCAGAGGCTCCAGATTTTCGCTGAAATCGTCATACCGCGGACTGCAATCGACACAACTATAGCCTATTATTTCAATTTTTTAGCAGGCTTCAAAAAGAGAATTATTGGCTCAATTCAATTGTTTTTATTTTAGAGGAAGAGCCCCCGCGCACTAGGCAGCCTGGCTGCGCAGCCAGGCTGCGGCAGCCAGGCTGCGCAGCCAGGCTGCGGCAGCCAGAATATTTGCGCAGCGAGTTATAGCAGCCAATCGATGACTATTGGAGATATTTATTCAAGTCGTAATTTTTTTTTAAAAGTTCCGAACCCAAAATACGTCTGGCTGCTACAACTAGTGCGCGGAGACTGACGGCAGCCACATACATTCGCCTATACACGCTCTGGCTGCGCGCAGCCAGCTGGCTGCCGTGCAAACAGGCGCGTTCTATTGGCTGCCGCAGCCGGGAATTCGTGGCTACTACGCACTAGGCGTGCGCGGGCTCCCATACAACGTCATATGATTTACTGGCTGCCGCAGCCAGGCTGCCTAGTGCGCGGGGTGTCGAAGATTGTGATTTTTCAATGCTCCTAATTAAAAAATCTACCAACTCGTCAAATGGAATATCATTGGGCAAGTACATTACAATCTGAACAAACCGCATACCATTGCGGTGAGCGGTGGAAACCCGAAATTTGGGCATTCCGTTTGTGTGCGTATGCAACCACCAACATTGATCACATACACTTACGCACTAAATAAACGCTAAGCGCATACTGAACCACAGAATACTTAATAGTACAACCGACTTTGTCGTTCCAATTATCGGATATCCATTAATATTATAGTATATAATATCGCCAGACGAACACACCACCTATCCGGGCCCACACTAAGCAACTCTTGTATTATGGGTACCGTACAATGAACTGGTGGCGAACCCAGTATATAATACTAATATAGATATTAAATTTCCATGCCTCAGGTACAAACATTCATGCTCATCACACAAAATTTGCCCCTGCCAGGATTCGAACGTGAGAACCTTAAGTACAGAACGCAGGGTCACTGCCAACTACAATTATCAGGTAAGTGCTGTATATGTGTTTGTCTAGGGATGTTTATTCATGTGTACGTCCAGATTTTCATCATAAATCAGAATTAGGTGGAGAAATTATGTAATTTATACAATTGAAAACTATCGTCATTACTAATAATTTTCAGTAGGTACTTACCTTTATTTAGGGGAATCGAGTCTGTTTTTTTTTCCTCCATTTGTAATGTTCTCGTGGGTATTATTGTTTGGTTCTTCAACGTCGGGATGTTGACTGTAAATAGATATTAAAATAAAATAATAATTTCAATTATTATCATCCATCCTTGTTATAGAAAAAATTAAGCATGCACATCACTTACCTTCATAATCTCTGGACCTGTCTCGAATTCTGGTTGCAATAAATGCGAGACATAGAATAAGAGCGACAGTAGTGATAGTGCAAATAAAAACACCGACTGCCCAACTGAATTCCCATTCTCTCGTGTCCAGAGGCTCTGAGTAATAGAAATGGATAAATTAACTTAACTTATACCCTGCATCGGTATTTTAGTAACGCAATTTTAAATTGAGCATGCAGACTTTGAGAAACAACGTGTGTGGTTGATATAGTACACGAGATATGTAGATCATTATCATTGAAGTATCTTTCTAAAACCGATATATATTTTTTACGGCCGGGTATCGTACAAACTATACCAATATATTAAAAGATCAAAATAATCATCACAATCTCCCAATTTTTTTATGAATTTTGCAATATCAAATCAAAATCATAAGATATTAACTAAAATAAATTATGTTATCGTGATGGTTGTTAGAATAATTACTCTTCAAGTGCGTACCTCCATTAAGTAAATAAATAACTGTATTAGAATAATAATTATACCTAATAAGGTAGGGTAGACAAAACGTAAAAGTAGAAAATAAATTAACGATCAAGACTATATTAGAATGTTTATGCTCTATACAAAAGTTAACAAACCTTTTGGAATAATTTTCACAGGAGTAGTAACAGTAAAACTGATGTGTTCGGATCTTCCCCTTGCGTTGGCAGCGTAAATAATTAAGCGAAGTTGTCTATTGGACCCTAGTCTCCGAAGATTCCACAATGCGGCTTCGTTGCTCGCATTCACTACCAAGCCATCACTTGCCCAAACCTCTACTACGTAGATACACTGCAGGCCTCCGTCGTAACCTTTAAGAAGAAATTCAGTAGTATTAATACAACCAGTCCATTTATCTATACTCTGGGGCGGCGTGCAGATAATTTTGGAATCCAAAGCTTTGATATTCTCTCTCGGAATAGACACGTCATGCCATTCCAATTTGACGGAAAATATTATCATGAACAACAACGCAGATACTGAAACACTGGAAGCATTTGAAATGTGCTGTTGGTGAAAATGGGAAATGTTGGTCAAAAGGTGTCTATGAGGATGTATTGAAGAGAGATCCAGAAAGAAGATCACTTATGGAAACAATACAGATTTGTAGGAACATGATAGGCCATATCAATGACATGACACCTTCATAAAGAATATTTCAGAGGGGAAGAAGCAAAGCCTGTAAAAGAAAAACAAAGAGTAATTATCTCTAGTCACCTAAAAAGGGGTTACTCTGAAATAAGACATAATATCAGGCTTTAATCGTTGCGTTTAAATAGACAGTAAGTAAGTTCGCACCTGGTAGACATAATAAATCCAAGGAATCGTGTGTAAGGTTGTAGACAGTACAATTAGTTGGCGGCTGCGGTTTTGTTGCTGGCATCAATGTATAGATGCAAGGCGACACTTGCCGCCCAGCTAGATTTGTTGCTCGACACTCAAGAGTCCCATAGTCGATTTCGGATACTGGAGTGTATGTAAGCACCGACCGTCCTTGTTTTTCTTCGATGGTGAAGCGATCCTGTATAATGATAATACCAGCCCTTTTTAATATCCCATTATTGGGCACGGGCCTCCTCTCAATGCGAGGGGGATTAGGCCATAGTCCACCACGCTGGCCCAGTGCGGGATGGCGGACTTCACACATCTTTCGAGGGGTTCTCTCAGACATGCAGGTTTCCTCACGATGTTTTCCTTCACCGTTTAGCAAGTGATAATAGTGGTTGAAAAATAAGATTCGCACATGAAATCCAGAAATCCCAGAGGTGCGAGACGGGGTTTGAACCTGCGATCCTCGTTACCGAGGCAAGCGTTCTACCAACTTGGCTATCACTGTTACTAAGCGATCCTGGGTTTAAAGTAATGACTAAGACTAAGAGACTTTTTAATAAGCCTCTTAACACCTTCCTCTCTTTTTTAATAAGCCTCTCCACATAAACATTAGATAGCTTAGACTTGTCAGCATCGTACATTGGCACACAAGGTTATCACGTCACCTGCCAATAGCCCGCATCAGCTAATCTCATGCAGTCTATTCATTTCTAAACACATAGCGCATAGGCTATTGTGTGATAAACAATAACCCTAGATTCCGCCCTAGTTCTATCTAGACTAAAACCTTATAATGTTAATTCGTATATATGACCTATATTGAATGCGAGGCAAATTACATGTAACAACAGCGCTTGGGTAAGACAGTGCGAGCAAGCATGCCTTGGAAGAGCGCGCGTGCCGGCCTTGCAACGCTAGGAGGTCGATCTTGACATAGCTATGAAGTAATTGCAACATTTTATAGGCCAGTTACTACGATTTTTTTTTAAATAAACTCGTTCAAACACAATCCTGTTTTACGTATTTATAAATCAATCTTTTATTATTATTCTGATAATTTAAGTGGGGAACAACAATTGGGGAAAGAGAAACCCTTCAGTCACTCTTGGCATGTCGAGTTTTCCAATTATAAGCCAAACAAGTTGATCGATAATTAAAGAAGCCCGACAGAACTTACAGAACAGAACCAAACTCCTCTAAGATGTCAGTCGAGAATCTATTTATCATGAGTCAGGACTCTAATTAATATGCAATTCTCCGCGAAAAGAAGCAAATCTAAAAATGTATTCGACACGTGTTTCACTTCTTAACGAGGCATCCTCACGACAACTTAGCTACGAATGCGCGAGTGAGGGATGATTATATCAATTATATATGCCCTCTTTAATTAATTTAATGTCTAACCTATAATTAAAAATAATGAATTCTTGTTTACACAATTAGAGAAAAAAAAACTCAAATCAATTTTCACACTCACAGTATCTACTTTGATAGAGCCGGCTGAACTATTAAGGGTCCACTCAAAGGCGCTCGGCGGGGGGTAAGTTTCAACTTCACAGACCACTGTTGCAGCCTCTTGAAGCGCTGCACCTATTATTTTCACCTCTCTCCTTTTACACAGCGGTCTATCTAAATGCAAACATAATTGAAATCGATAATACATTAGCCATATTTTTCAGAGTTCATAGAACAATCGGGTAGAACGTCAATGAGAAAATATATTTTAGTTGGTATTATTGAAATCCTCATTGTATTGGCCATTATTATTACTAAAATATTTATAAATTCTTGAAAGCGACTTGATACGCCACAATTAAGCCTTCATTTATTTCAGTAAGTACTTACTAATAATTCAATGACATCACTGAATATAAATAAAATATTATTGAGAAATATAAAAGTACTGAAGGTTGTCTTAGTATATTCATTTTAAGAAAAAAAAAGAATAGTGGTATGTGGAGAATTATTTTGTAAAGGCAGTTTACGTACAAACAATATTTATATTCAAATGAGGCGAGTTTCCGTCGCCCTCAACGTTTGATGCAGTGCATTTGTAGAGGCCGGCGTGGTGTCGCGACACGTTCTGTAGCGTGAGGCTAGCGTTTCCTGTCGCTATGATGCCGTTGGCGGGGTCGTGGTGGAGCTGTGTGCCCTGCGAGAATCAAATAATAATTATATCGCCAGGCGAACACATCAATAAAGCAACGCTTGTATTATGAGTACCATACAATGGACTGAGGGCGAACTCAGTATATAACATCCATGACTCGGGTACAAACATTCGTGCTCATCACAAAAATTTGGACCTACCAGGATTTGAACCCGGCAACCTCGGCACAGAAAGCACTACCAACTGCGCTAATCAGGCCCTCAGCAAAATATGTTAGCATCACCACAACGGACCACTCTGGTGACATTGTGACTTTACCTGTGAGTACTGCTCAATGGATTTGTGTGAACAAAGAATTAAGTCTTTTTTTTAAACACCTACGTTCTCATTCGTGATTTTTTTCCTAAAATAAATACTTTTTCACGACATTAATTAATTAAAATGTAATGAAAACAAAAATAATGAACTAAACACGCATTCACATTTATATGTAAAGATAAAAATATTGAAAGTTTAAGTACCTAACGTAAATCATATAAGTAAAAAATCAAGTAAATAGGAAAGTGGCAAAGAAATAAAACTAATAAATATGTTGTAACAATTTAAAATTAATTTGTATTAGCATCATTCAAAGGATACCAATCAAATTTGAATCACTCACGTTGTGTTCCCAGGCAACTTTGTAAGCAGGCGGATTGGCGGCAACTTTGCAGTCGAAGTGTACGTCATCACCCTCCTCAATGTTATCAGGGTTCACCTTGTCAGCCAAGGCAATGTTTGCCTCAGGCACATCTGTTACACCAAGATCTTTATAAGCTAGCTAACAATTACTCACTTCATGTGCATTTACTTGAGAGTTCTTTGAACGCGCCATTCTAGTTCCTTTGATGCTGAATATTATTACTGAGAATCACAATAATTCTAGTCACAATCACAATGTGAGAATGTATTCACTTTGAACATATATTATAAAGGGTGTGTTACAGCTTTGAGAATATAATTATTCCCTCGTGGTATTTGATTAATGTTTTGCATCACATAATATGCTATTATTGTTGTGCAAAGACTTTTTTATGTAGATCAAAGTGAAGATAAAGTGAGACTAGCTTGAGTAGATCGTAAAATATAAATTTCTCGAAATAGCGTAAAATAATTCCTCAAAATAGTAACTTTAAGGAAAACGTTCCTAAATTGTAAAGTAATTAAGTGGGTAGTCCCCGTATTTATTTGATAATAATATTACAAAGTATATCCGAAGTTAATTCAAAACGGATACTTACAATAAACATTCAATGTAACATTATTCTGGATGCTTGTGAAATTGAACTTATTTTGCTCAGCCATGCACGTGAGGACTTGACCGTTGTGCTCTTTCAATGGTATCCACTGCAAGAGCGATGTCGTCTCGGAATCTCCTGAACCCTTAAAAATATTTTAAAAACTTGAAGCAAATAATCGTCTACTAGATGTCTACTAGAGGCCTGAAATTATATTTATATCTAAAAAAAATTACTTTAATCTTGGTAATTTCAACGAAAAAACTTAGTACCTAATAAATAATTGGGCAGGCATCGAATGAAACCTTTGTTTTTGTAAAATATTTTTTGTTATCTTAATGATTGCCAAATGTCTTATTCCAATCTTGTTTTTGGAAAGAGTTGCATATTTGAGATAAATGGGACTGAAATTCATTTCGTAAATTCAAGTCACTTGAATTGAATTTACTTAGACTTGGTTTAGGGAGATAGTCAAAAGGCGTTTTACCGTTATTACTGTCGTGGTATTCATTTTCTCCCCTCCAAGCCACCAACTGATTGTTGCAGGAGGTCGCGCTCCTGTAGTTTTGCACAGGAGTTCTGATTTCCTACCCACTGACAAAGGTTGCTCCCGGGATACAATATTCACTGTTCGGGGTTTCACTGAAAGAGTATTTAGAATCTATAAATTAGGAAAAACAGTCAAGTACATAATTGATAGTAAAACTTGATTTGACTATAGCTTATATTCATACAACGTATACAGTTTATATTAAAACTGTAACATCTATGATTTAATACAATACATGTAAAAAATCAATAATGGCCGTAAAGCTGTTAGACAACATCCAAAACTAATAGCCATAAAATGTTTGACATGCTTTTGAAACCTGACACCAATATTTATTTAGCGAGCCGCAAATAAAACATTGATGTTTTCATAAGTAACCATCGTTTTATTATACGAACTTATTATTCTATTGTTTGTCGTGCCAATATTAGGTTTCTCATAATAAATAATAATAATATCGCCAGACGAACACACCAACTATAAGGTCCCACACTAAGCAACGCTTGTATTATGGGTACCGTACAATGGACTGAGGGCGAACTCGGTATATATTATATATTACTTATATAGATATTAAACATCCATGAATCGGGTACAAACATTCATGCTCATCACACAAAGATTGTCCCTACCAGGATTCGAACCCGGGATCCTCAGCGCAGACAGCAGCGTCACTACCAACTGCGCTAATATGCTATAAATATACAAAAATATTTACTAAGTAAGTACTGCGTAATACTTACAATACAAATCAATTGTCACTGTAGTTTTTTGTGGCAGCGCCAATATAGTATTGTCGGCTGAACAAGTGTACGTCGAACCTAAGTCATGCCGTGTGAGATTCATGACTTCAAGTGTCAGAGACCTCGCATCCTGACCATCTTGGTGATCTGACGATCTTAGAGTTTTTAATGATGTATCACCTTTGAGCCACTGAATTCTTGGGGTTGGGTAACCTAAAATAGATAAATTAATTTAAATAATCTTTTATTATATACAATAATTACAAAGAAAATAACTGAAATATTTACAAACTTATATAAATTAAAAGAGTATAGAAAAACTACAAAAGTGTAAAAAAATTGGCCCATGCGGTAGCGTGCCCAAGATGCTGGCCGCATTTCCTCGCTGAATAGCCAATAATAATTGTAGGTGTTAATATATATTATTTTTTGAAAGGATAACTATAATTTCTTTGTTGTTAAAAAAATATAGGGACTTTGAATTAGATAACATCGCTCTGTGTGAGAGAAGTCCATCGGAAAAGTTTATTTCTCGGGAAACCAAATGAGTAATGAGAATCTGCTTTATGAGAAACTTGGCAGAACACGATACGGCTTAATAATTAAACGTGCAGTCTTCATGCTGTGGACCAAGTTTAGGGACAATCACCGCGTTGCCCGAGATATATTCCGTATAACTTCGTACGACGCCTCTAATGACGTGTTTGGTAAATACATTATTCAATTCCATTTCATTATGACTTATAATATCAACATGTAGCCTCTTTTCTTGTTTTATATAATGAAGACAAGAGGAAGATGTAAAAACCAAATGAGTGTTTTTTTTTATTTTGAAAGCTTATTTTAAGGATTTTAGGTTCCCGAGGTTTCGATTGCTTTACAGCTACCATGGTCAGGGGAGGACTGAGGTGTTTGATGTCCTAGTGTTAAAGTTTGAACTGGGGTACCCTCGTATTTAGTTGTTGTTTGCGGTCCGATCTATGCAGAAAGTGCTCACTGTGTCTTGAGGTCTTGCAATGGTGCGCTTGGTATTTTTTAATAGTCCACTGATTTGTCATGCATAGGAAATACATAATTTCATGTTTTCACAGCACCCTGTCTTAGGATTGGTGTAGCCATGTTTACTCGCAAAGGTGTGCGAATTTATTCTTTCGAAATTATAATCTCACCTCCTTTGACAGTGCAAATGAGCTTTAAGCTCCCTCCTTCCTGATAAGGGCCTGCCATTTCTGATATTTCTGCACCATATTCATCAAAGATGATTGGTTTTCTTGGAAGTTCTGTGAGCAGAAAATGGAAATTCAGTGAATATGCAGCATTGATAGCCAATTATAATAATATCTACTAGCCTTCGAATTTATAGACGTTCTATAACTTTATCAAACGTCATATATACTACTACGTTCTGCGCAAGGCAAAACTCTTGTGCGCTGTTCTATATGATGTTTGATAGAGTTATAAAACGGCTATAAATACGGGGGTTTTTTAATTTCAAAATATTTTTTACGCATGTTTCAATACATAGTTTTATTGTAAAAACCTTACATACGCAATAAGGTTGAAAATGGGTGTGTTTTTACGTACCGATAACATCAAGCGTGACCTTATAATTCCTTGTAGGTGACATGTGGAAGTCCACTCGACATTTATAAGTGGCCCGATCTTTTGCTTGGACATTCATCAACTTGAGTCCCGAAGTGGGCGTGGTATGCCAGGCTGCCCGCCCAAGGTCGTTGTCTTCCACCCAATGTGCTGACGAGCCCGTTACCCGAGTGTCGTAACTGATGGACATAATACATCGTAAATTTACTTTTTAAATTACCTTTAAGTTACTAAGATTTGAACAAGCATAATAATTAAGTAATAAATTAAAATCTCAGGTTTAAAGATACAAGTCTTAGTATGGGACTACAGCACACATTATATTTTAATGATGTTGACGCAAATAATAAACTTATTTTAAGTTGATGCAACTATTCCAGTTCAGTGTAAAGAATTTCTACGTTGTTCTGTATGGAAAAAAAAAAATTGCGAGCCTAATTTTTCCCGACTGTAAATTTTTATACTTAACTGATCTTGTTTTCATACACTTTTCGTGATTCAATGAAAACAAATTGAGATCATTTTACACACACGTGTTACAAATAGTACCCCGGTATAGTAGTTCCATTTTTAAACGATCAAACACATCCCACTAATATTATAAATGTGAAAGTTTGGATGGATGGATGGATGTTTGTTACTCAATCACGCCAGAACGGCTGAACGGCTCTGGATGAAGTTTGGCGCAAAGATAGATTATAGTCTGGAATAGCACATAGGCTACTTTTATCCCGGTAAAATGTATGGTTCCCGTGGGATAAAGGACATACTTTTTAATCGCGGGTAACACCGCGGGGCGCAGTTAGTAGTTTCATAAAATAAATCGCTATTCAGACCTGTATAGTGGACTGTCATCTCTGTACCATACGACTAGGAGTAGGCTGTCGTTCTGCATCGGAGGTCTGACATCACAAGGCATCTCCGCATCTTCGCCCACAAGAACTGGCACTCGAGTGACGGTCAGCGCAACGGGTGACGTCATAGCACCTTTAAAAGATAACTTGTAAAGAATACCAGCACATTGAAATAAAACATTTTTTTCGGATTTCTGCGCGTTTATATATATTTACGTTCTCGATGTTTCGGCTGCTTTAAAGCAACCCTGGTCACGGGAGGACAGAGTTGGTTGACGTCCTAGTGTCGTAGTTTGAACTGGGGTACCCTCATATTAAAAGCACACAGGGTCACTAACAACGGTGCCAATTATGTATATGTGAGATATCTATTAACTATTTAAAAATATGTACCAACCTGTAAGAACTGTGTTCTGTGCCCTCAATGGGTTCTTAGCCACCACAATCAGTAAGAAAGTCAACAAAGTCCTCGGCACACACTTCACATAACTGTACATTGTACGTCCAGTGTTCATGATTCAGTATTCAAATTATTTCTAATTTATACTTAATATTTGAATATATTATTTGCATATTAACATTACACTGCAGCACTGTCGACACTTTCAATATCCTGTCTGGAATACAAAAATAATATCTCAATATTTTACGAATAATTAAATTGGTACATATTATTTTTATTGAGGTACTCCTACATTTAACGTACTCAAATATATTTCAAATTCACTTCACTTCTAATAAAATTTGAGACATTCACGATGCACTCCAAGACGTGCCACGAATATGTTTAAATCTATGACACATGGGCAGTAAGAGTTAGCTTAATGACACCCTCCCCTCCGGCCAATTACGCCTAATTGTATTGACCTAAGCTAACCCGAGCTAATTCGGCCGTATGATGCATGTAAGCCGTTATTGTTCAAAGTTCCACTAGAATATTAAAAGAGATTAAAAAAATATTTTCTTTTTTTTAAAGTAATGCCTCGTCTAGCTGGGTCATCTTATATCCTTTTTAATTGGCTATTGGCTGACACATATTCCCGCCACTGGATTGATTGGTTTTCGGCTACAAAATTAAACTACTTTTGCCAGTGTCCAGTAGATTTATTTGCTCATTATTTTGTAACCCAAGGTATATTATATGTCTGTTATGATGGTGATGCTTAAATAAGATCCTCGAAATCTACAAGTCATGGGGTAAATGTTTTACTGAAAAAAATACCGCTCATCATGGGAGAGCTTGAAAAATTAAGATTTTACTTTTATTTTCTACACTTATACACGTTACAAAAACGAAATAGTAAATAGTCCAGCAATCTTATATTATATTATATTATCAATTGATTATATCATTTAAAATTTATTTTTACCTAATATATTTAAAAAAAACAAAGGTGATAATTTTATTTGCAATTTTCCGCTAAAAAGTTTTTGCTATACTATTATAATACCATAAATCTGTCTATATATGGACGGACGGGTAGTACGAGTACAAGAGGAACTTGTAACAGACTAAATGAGCTGCAATTCATAATCCCAGTCTTTATCCGAACGGCTTTTGTAATTGACCTATTTTTATAAGACTTGTGTATCGTCTGGGTTTAAATTAATTGCAATCCAGATACCGATACACAGTATGTCATCGTCTCCAACTGAATGACGGGGAACTTCTAATTAATGCGTTGATTATTACGTGTGTGAACACTCCTTTGAAATACTCGATACGCCTTACCACTTATCAATCCGCTTAAAGAGAAGATCTTCTCAGTTGAGGTCGCGTTCCGATCCGGTTGTAGAGTTAAGGAAAAAAAATGTAATGACAATTTGTAAGTGCCCCCGTAGGCCTATACGAAATAAACGATTTGACTTTGACTTTGAAACATTGGACTTTGAATTATCTTTACTGGAAAAATGATTAATTTTCTAAACTTTCATTAGATATTGATTTCTTATATTTACGCGAATACGACACATTTAAATAAAACTAATTTTACGGATTTTATCGTGTTTATTTTTAGTTTTTTACGTTCCCGACGTTTCGGCTGCTTTACCGGAACCATGCTCACGGGAGGACTTTCATTAGATAGTATACTCATGGATTGAAATAATAATATTTATATTCAATAGTGCCTACTAACTGATCAACCAAGGAGTCTCGCGAGGCTGCTTTTCTCGCTCAGTCAGGACGTGACCCAGTCGAGGCAAAAGCTTATATTGCCTCACCCGAACGCTGTCATAAAGATATATATCCACCGCAATCATAATATAGCCATAGTCGTTAAAAAAAAATAAAAAAAAAAACATTTTCATTTACATGATTTATTTTATAGCATTACGAACTTACGTAATAAGTTAATATTATCCAGGGTATATACGTTTGCAGATACGCCTCTAGGTGTAATTCTACAAATGGTACCATTAAAGGCATTTGACACTTAAATTGATGTTAATTCGTAAAGACACGGGTCGAGCAATAAACGACTCTAGGCTAGATTGCATTACGTAATTAAAGCCACCTTGCGACAATAATTTGGTAGGTACGTACCTACTTTAATATGTTTATCACATATGTTTCGAGCTCAACAATTTTACAGACTAAACTTTGTTTTAAAAAATAAAAAACTTGGATTATGGGTATATCTCTCTCTCCTCTCAATACAATGTGGGTAGTTTGAGCAACATACATAAGGTGTAGCAAAAATTATGTAATATCTTTTAACAGATGAATTGGTAAGTTATATGGATCACGATCATATATATTTTTGTAAATAATGTTTGTTTTTCGGCTCTCTCTCGGTGGATTTTTTTCGGCTTCGGCTGCTTTACAGCAACCATGGTCACGGTCCTCCCGTAACCATGGTTGCTGTAAAGCAGCCGAAACGTCAGGAACGTAAAAAACGTAGAATAAACGCAATAAAATCCGTAATATTAGTTTTATTTCAATGTGTAGAATTCATGTAAATATAAGAAATCAATATTATAAGTGTTAAATATATCCCTGTAATAACACATCTCATACTTTGTTATACATCTGTTCACGGAGATATATGGCCAAACGAACAAAGAGGAACGTCCCGGCCATATTAATTTAAAGCCATACATCAGATCAACCAGCAGGTATGTTTAATCCGCCCGTAGCCAACTTCAGGGTGTGAGCACATCCATTATGCAACATGGTCGCCTGTCAAAATAAAAATGAATGGTTCCAAGGGAAATAATATAGGTAAGTTTGATCACGCTATGTCCTCTGTGCGGCCGCCATTAAATAAAATGGTTGTAAATACGAATGAAGTGTTTGTAGACTTCGTTTTATTTTCAACTAGCTGTTAACCGCGGCTTCGTCCGCGTGGTATTTATCAAAAAAGTTTTTCTAAAATAAAAGTAGCCTTAGTTACTCCTTGTTACATCGGCTATCTGCCAGTGAAAATCCCGTCAAAATTGGTCTAGCCATTACAGAGATTAGCCGAAACAAAAGACTGATATACATACAGGCAAAAATTTAAAAAAAAAATGTTACGGTATATGTACCGTGTATACAATACAAATGCACTTAGTAAAAAGCGGTTATTTTAATATTACAAACATACACTCCAATTTTATTTATTTGTATAGACTAGATTCAGTCTTGGACCTTATAGCGACTGACATAGAGGAGATTCCGTGGCGGACTATGGCGGATAGAATTTTGACATAAATATTTGTCGGTGGTTAGTCCGCCCGGATATGCCGCTTGTGGAACATACGTTTTCACTCACCATGATTTCACGGTATTCTGCGCGCTGAATTTCTGTCACGAAATTTCCGCTAGATTTGTCGGGAGCCAGCTGAATACCTATAGTATGATTCAGAAAGGATATACCAACATTTGAACCTGTGCGTTTTTAGCGCATTTGCAATCGTAATTTGAAATCAGAATTTTGTATATGTGAATTTATAAAAAACACTTCACAATTGCCACTGGTTGGAAACAAAATTATTTTTTTAAAATTGCCATAGCGAAATTCTGACTTTACATAATGATTAAAACCTTGCTAAAGAGGGGCAGGTTTAAAGTCTAGTATACCTTCGTGAATAAGCCTCTACTATGTTAATATTATTGTTGCAAAAATGAATGCGTGATATTAGCCTGGCTACTGTGATTACAATTACGTTTAAAATAAAAAAAATCAGTATACTCTATGTAATGTGGTATATATTTTATGTGTTTCTACCTTTATCAGTATTATTTTACTGTAGAGAAAAATAATAATGTGTACGTTCTGATAATAAGCACGTCCACTCGTGATCGGTTTTGTGGGTCTAATGATCAGCCAAATGGCCGTAACATATTTATTATTGCTAAGAAAAAATATTATACTATACCTTAAGGCGTTAACTTTTTCATTAATTCCCTTCATGTTCACCCCGTTCGTTCGTCCCTTCATGTGCGCCCCGCATGGCAACACACTGGAGCTTACTTTTATATTTTATTTTGTAAAAATAATGAATTTAAAAAAAAAGACAAGCCCGCTGAGTTTCTTGCCGTATCTTCTCAGTTGAGGTCGCGTTCCGATCCGGTTGTAGACTTAATAAAAAAAATGTAATGACAATTTGTAAGTGCCCCCGTAGGCCTATACGAAATAAATGATTTGACTTTGACTTTGTTCAGTTTGCTTGTTCTTCTTCTTTCTTTACGGAATGAAAAATAAATTTAGATACTGACTAACGATGTAACTGGCAACTCGTTTGCAATTTTTTTTAATAAATAATTTTGTCGGTATTATTTTTAGATGAAACTTTACAAGCGTGTGCTGAAAGGGCTGCTTGTGTAAGGCGCGCTCGAACGACGTTTATAAGAGAACAGCCGTATAACCACGCCGTGACGTCAATTGAACTTTGTGTTTGACGCAAAAAATAATAATTTGATTGCAAAAGTTAATTGCGATACCTACGCATTCGTACATTTCGCAAAATGAAAAGATTTTGTTTTCGGTAGAATAAAAACGAATTTCAGTAACACTACTTACTTAAATGAAACAAATATGTATATTCAAAAACCCTGGAGAAATTAAAATCTAGTCATAAATTATATTATTTGTGATCGGTCGGCTCACTATTTTTATATTATACAAACATTGAAACTTCATTTTGCCCTCAGATAGTTGATTCTTCATTTGTTTATTTTATTTATATAGATTACGTACTCGTACAAAGTTTTGAGTTAATGAACCCACTTTTTTAATAGTCAACTAGCGAATAACCTTGTTTAACTCCACACACGTGGCTCAATGAGCATGTTTGGATGACGGCACTTCATACATAAAATCTATTACTGATATGATTTTAATAACATCAGTTAATTTCAATCTCATTTTCAATAATGATTATCACTTGCTGTACGGTGAGGGCAAACATCGTGAGGATTGACAGACGTGGAAGGGTTGAAATTTGACCAAATGGCACTGGGCCAGGTTGGTGTACTTTATCCTTTTCATACCTATTGAGGAGGAGCGTGCCCGGCATCATGACAAAAGACTCGCCCTCTTTTACACCGGGGCAAAATATAATCGGCGAATTATGAGTGCACTGCATTACACCTCTGCCTACCCTCCGCGGATAACAGGCATGATAATATATTTATAATTTACTTCTCTGAATTTTAAGTAAAAAAAACTACTTACTACTACTACAAAAGGCTTAAAAGTGAAAGAACGAGCGTGGCAAGTAAACACAGTTGAAATATGCAAGAATATTTTAAACGTGACAATTTTAAAAATAATAATGTCATGCACGAACAATTTTAAAAATAATAATGTCATGCACGAACAATTTTAAAAATAATAATGTCATGCACGAACAACAATACTCGCTTAGCCCGCGGATTTTGTGCTCGACTGAAATTATGCCATGTCACATAATAAACCTCTGAATATTCATATCACACTCACACTGCCGGGGCGTAGATTATAGAGAATTCGCCGGTGGATGGTTATGTAAGGTAGTAGCTTGAAGTCGTATACAATTACGTCCATCTTGATTCTGTAGCATAGAAGCTGAATTTATTTTCACAAATATTATTTGTATTGCAATAGTGAGCTTACGAATGTAGTTTTAATTAATCTGTATATACAAAACAGAGTTGTATTAGTTACATCATTTATAACTCTAGAACGGTTGGGCTGATTTTTATGATGTTTATTTTTTTTTATTTGTCTCCGCCCCGAATAGCAGAATAGCTATCAAAACATATGAAAAAACACTTAAAAAATAATAATAAAGATAATTAATTTCCTCCTACATATGATTGTTCTGTGAGCAAGTGAGACAGCACCGTTTCATCGCGGACTTAGTATGGAGAATTATTTTTAACTGACCTTTATAACCTACCGATGGACCCCTTAAAATATTTTACACTATTATTGCTAAACCTTATATAAAATTACCCCAATTAAACTGAAATTACACTTTCTCTTTATAACAGTACGTAAATGTCCCAAATATTAGTAAATTTAATTGTTAATTTATTGCTTTTCCTGTAAGTAAAGTTATATTTTTACTCGATTAAACCTTCCCAATATTAATAAAATTACATTGTGTCACTAACATGACGTAAGCTACAAATTAATAAATCGCTCAATCAATTAATAAAAAATAATTACTATATAATTAAAACTGCGTGTTGTTGGTAATTGGGTCACTTTTAGTAGGTCAGCTTGTAATTAGTCTTGGAAATCATGACGTAGCAAAATTGTTTACACTTATCAAAAAGCAGACTTGACATGTACGGTTAATGTCAAAAGTGGCTTAGCGCTACTGTGCCGTAGTTTTTCCATTTTTGGATTCGGCCGAAGTCGCAGCTGTATCGTTGTTGTTTTTTATATTTTTTTAGTAATTTGAACCGCCGGTTTCTATAGAGTCAAAAACCATAGTTCACCCAATTAAAGTCATAGATTTAGCTAGATTTTATTAGAAAAAAATGGGATTGCTACTAGCAAAGGGCATTAAAGTTTTCAAAGAAGACAATTCATAATTTAGTATGAAAATAGTATGTTTCTTTGGGTCTTTTTAACAAAATCAGAAACATTTTTCATTTTTCACATTTTCATTTTTTGACAAACAAAGCTTTTCTTTCATATACACAAGTATTTAATATAAATAAGCCCAAAGTAGTTTTTATGAATTCTCAAACAACTGTTTTTTCCCCCAACGGTCTTATGTAATAACTACTTTATTTCTTCTCTTTCATCTTCAACTAAATAAATTCGCGTAGGCAGTAGGTATACTTTCTAAAAATATATTTTTTGTATAAAAGTGTTTTTCGATGTTACGTCATAAAGTCAACATTTAATGTAATTTATGAATATAAATATTTTGAAAGTCATAGTATGATTTCATCTTAAAATCAGTTTTTGACATATTCAAGAATACATTAGTACTGACACGGTATACATGAATAAAACATTATACTGAGACTGATATATGCACACTGTACGATAATCAGGAACTCCTAATGTAATCATAACGTCATCGAAAAAGCATGCTGACACTGTCACCCTTATTAATAAAAGCTGTGGTGTGAGAGGGACGGATAATGTTACGTTAACAAGACGGTATGTAACAAGGATTGTGCTTGCAGTACTGATATGTAATTATTCATGAGTAATACGTGCGTCAATAGAATCCACTGGCTGACCCTTGTACTGTACCTTGTACTAGTAAATAGTGCTTGTGGCAATCTTAATTTTGCTTCGAACAAATATTTCTCACATAGTTTACATGACGGGTTCGTAGCGAGGTACCTTTATGACAAGAAACAATACAACCGAATTAAGAACCTCCTTCTTTTTGATATCGGTTAAAATTAACAGCGCTCGCGTTACGACAAGAGCGTTTGCCTCGGTTACACTTTTGGTGTTGTCTGTACTTCTTACCGTGTTTGCAATATAGTCATACGATACCATCCCACTTCCCACTAATATTATAAATGTGAAAGTTTGGATGGATGGATGCATGTTTGTTACTCAATCACGTCAGAACGGCTGAACGGATCTGCATGAAATTTGGCACAGAGATAGATTATAGTCTGGAATAGCACATATGGTACTTTTTATCCCGGTAAAATGTATGGTACTCGTAAGATAGATTTGTTTTAATTTCTCATAGAGCAAAGGAACGATATGATTTTTTGCATAGGTAGTGGTAGTTTATTAGGGGTACAGAAAAGGACATAGAGGAAAAGGACATACTTTTTAATCGTGGGTAACACTGCGGGGCGCAGCTAGTAGTTTTATAAATGTCTCTGCCGTGACAAACATTTGAAAACAGTTCACACACTCGACCTGTGTATCCTGCGTCAAGATGGTATAAAACGATACCTACGCACAAAGGTTTACGGTATCAGTTGATTTCCATAAGCGGTGTTTACAACAACGTAACTTAGGATCAAGGAGTTGAAATCTCTACTGGGGATACCATATCTTAAAGGTCCCGACGTGATCGGATTTACATAATAGAGGTCCACTCTGCCTTTTTCTATGTAAATTTTGAATTTTCTCTTTCCCTTCCCAAGCGGCAACACTGGTTGTGGGATGATTGATACGAAACGGATATGTATCCAGATGATTTGTGATATATTTAGACGTATTTACATGCTTTTAAGGACCAATCGCTGTATACGGTGTGGTTGCCGTACAGGTAATTTACGTATGGTTCGTAAATGCAAACACCGAGTTAAGTACAAAAATGGTTTATTGTTACTTAACTTAGTCTAATATGGTTTAATGGTGGTGGTTAGGTGAGCGCGCGAACCCGATGGTATGTAAACGTGTGCTAGTTACGAAGTGGTTGCGTTAGCGCGTGTTGGCGTAAACTCTGACACCGCGCGATGTTATGTGCGCTGCACCTTAGACGCTGTCACGTTTCATATACGTATTATCTGTACTAGGTATACGACCTTTAAAAGATGATACAGTTAAGATATTTCAAAAATAATTAAAATTCCTATGGATCAATATACAGTAGATAAAAGTTAAACAAAAAGATTATTAAAGTTTTAGTAGTTTATTCTTTAATAAAATTAAATCTTTGCAGAGTTTCAAGCTGAGGAATTCGCAGATTGCAAAATAACCACCTTGTCTATGCAGCAGGCGACATAGCTTTCAATGAAGAAATTGCTTTCTAAATAATGTAAGGGCAAATTTAAAAAATATATTTATATAAAAAACTGTATACCCGGATATTCTTGAACAACTTAATTCCCTGCTATCAAAGTTAACCAAATTTATTCAGGCTCAACTCAAAGCCATTATTCATCGATTGTTTTTTTACCTAAAGATTTTGTATCGAAGATTTAAATTCAAATCATGGATCTCTCCGCTACAAACGCTACCGAGTGGACGAGGCTTACGAGGAGGATTAGTTTAATTTTTGTTTAACAATCAAACATCCAAACTATTTTCTCAGAGAAGAAATAAGATACAGATAATTTTAATATTCTTATTGAGATTCAATGTTATTCGACACTAGTTGTGTGAGGGTTCCCATGGAATAATATGTAACGACGTGATTGGCGTAGTAGGTAGTGACCCTACATTCTGTGCTGTTGGTCCTGGGTTTGAATCCTGGTACAGACAAACATTTTGTGATAAACATGAATGTATGCATCCAACTCATAGATGTTAAATATCTATATTGTAAATATTATATATTGGGTTCACCCACAGTCTAGTGTATGGCACCCATAATACGAGCGTCGCTTAGTGTGGGATCGTATAGTTGGTTGGTGTTTGTCTGGCAAAGAAATAACAAAGGAAATCTTTGTTTTCCAAGTTAGCTCCTAATAACATAGGTTCGCAGGTCGCTTATACTTACTTAGGATTCAAACCTCAATAAATGTTTTTTTTTTCTGACGTATATTGATGTGGAAATAGGATAAAAGACCTTCGGCTCTATACAAAGGATTGGTAATCGAATAATTTACGGTCACAAAACATTTGCGTAGCCTAGCATAGGTTTGGGGGTGCCTTTTATTTATGTTGACAATTGATTTAAAAGAATTTCTTCGACAGATATTTTAGTTGTAGATAATGAAATCAGCTAATATGAGAAGTTACTTTAGATTCGGTTGATTCAGATGTCTTCTGTTGAGAAATTAAAGGTCATATAATTTATTTTTACAGGCTTAAACTTGAAAAAATGGGGAAAGAGGATGTTAGTCGAGAAACTGTTTATCACGAGTGTCGGGACCCCAATTAATATGCAGTTTTCTGCGAAACAATGCGAATAAAAAAATGTATTCGACACGTGTTACGCCTCTATTGAGTGGCTAAACACGTGTCGAATACATTTTTAGATTCGCATCGTTTCGCGGGGAACAGTTTCTCGACTAACAGCTTGGAGGAGTTTGGTGTTGCCGGCTTCTTTAATTATCGATCAGCTTGTTTGGTTTATAATTGGAAAAGTGGTCAAGCCGAGAGTCAGTGGTTGGTTCCTCTTCCGCCATTTGTTTAACAATGAATCTCCGCTAAGTATCGCCTAGTTGTATCCGTTATCTCAAACACTTGTTAGTAAGTCATTATATATGTTATCTAACTACAAGCTTAGTAGCTGCCGTACTTTGTGTTCTTAACCTGTTTAATGGAGATCGTTCAATATGAATAGGTACTTGATGCCCACTTTTTGCTATTATTTTATTTCTTTTGTTTGATCAAATTATTTTTATATGGTTTTGAAGTTTATTTAAAATATTGTCCGATTGTCTTCAGTGTAGTAGAGGTAGGTTTTGATTTCCCCAACATTAAGATATTACATTATTTCATGATCATCCATGTGTTTCATTTACTTTACAATCCACACGCATTCGCTTCAGTACTTATATTGTTAAGCAGACTGCATTTAGTGCATTGGAAAACAAATATTTTGTGATTCTTCAAAGTAGAATACACTAACAGTGCTTGTGACTTCACATTCATAGCACCCGCGTAAACAACAGTTAGTCGGAATACGCTGAACGTTGAACGCAGAACGCTCCTGTCTGTTAGGGCTGTAAAAAAAGCCGTAAGCACAACAGTTGGTTAAAGAATCAGATCCATGTATCTATACTTATAACCATAAGGATTAAGGACGAAATAATACCTTTTCATCAATCTATAAGTACAAACTTCATATAAAAAAACTAATAGATAGGGTAAATAATCCCCTACTAACTTTGCCAATATCGGCTCTTTTAGGATTAACTCATAACCTCGTGACGTATGTTGCGAACTTGTATCCAAGTTTCATCCTTTACTAGCTTTACCGATGAGTTCGTTCGCGTAGGATTTTATTTTATTTATCATTATATTTTCTGAATTAATGGCATTCTTACATTGAGCTACTAGCAATAATCTTGGGCAAGTGTGAATGGCATTTGCGCTGGTCCGGCACCATCGCGACAGCGCTGGCAAGAACCAGAGCCCTGTATATTGGTGTTGCCAGCGAACCTCTCTCCATCCCGCTCCCCCACGCGTCGACGTCATAGGTGCTGAGGAAATTGTTAATCCCAGTCGCTGGCGCGTGGTTATAAAAACATAGTGTATAGTATTTTAACAGGTTTATAGTAGGTTATAAAAATAACATCCCGAAAGAAATCAATCAAATTATTAAACGTTTAAACGATGGCACCCTGTACTGAGCGCACGGCCAAAGACTTTAATTTACACAATTATTTTATACATCAACGTGATCTATATAACTTACAGAGTTATATAAAATATATTTTATTATTTTTGTTATAAGTCATAAAAGCCACCAGGGATCCAAGAATATCGGTGTCTGTATTACTAATAATGTAATATTTATGGTCATATCCTGATGTTATTATGTCTAAAAACAAATAGATTATTGGAACACATGGGATTTGATCCCGTTTAATCTTTCTAGGAAACTGGACTATCTACATAATTATTTGGCTTTCCAGAAATATATTGTAGCCAATTACGTATGTTTTGGAGTAGACGGGAGATACGAGTGAATACGCGGTACCTAGTAAATAAATAATAATAATACCAGTCCTTTTAATGTCCCACCGTTGGGCAAGGGCCTCTTATCAATGAGAAAGGGATTAGGCCATCGTCCACCACGCCATCCCAGTGCATTTGGTCGAAAACAGATAATTTAATGTAATAGGTATGATTTAATTAACCGGGATTTAAACCTAGGACCCTTGGTACAGAAAGCAGGGACAGCAACTGAGCCAATCGGGTCGCCATCACGACAGAATTCACAGAATGAGTGAGTTATATACCGATATTAGACAGATAGAGCTGTTTAGTAAATTTAACACGTAGTCGTGAGATAGGTATATTAGCCCTAGGCTGCAATTCACATCGCGATTCAGAGCAAGACCTCGTCCTGTCAAATTACAAGAGTATGGAGAGAAGGGGCGTGTTAGTCACGCGGTGAGATATTAAAAGTCCCATCTCAAGCAGTGACCGTCCCGTTATTACTGTCGCGGTCACGTCAGCTGCCCCGCCAGGACCCATGTTAGGGGACCCTCGTTACGTATTAACAGTACCCCTGAATAATTCTTCATAAACAAGTCGGTTGGAATCAACGAGTGACAATAATTTGACAATTCACATTTCATTTTTTTCGATCGATATTGTGATACGTGTACGAAGTACGCTATGTTTCATGAAACGATATTTTTAACCGACTTCAAAAAGGAGGAGGTTCTTAATTCGGTTGTATTTTTTTTATGCTTGTGCCCTCAGATCTCCGTCATTAAAATCAGAAAATTATACAGATCTAAAATGATAGAGTCTTCGCATCCTTGTCTTAAATGGACTTAAATACTATTAGAAAGATAATAACAATATTTTCAGTTTCACAAGTTCACAAAATTTTACTCGTTTTTGGATTATAACCATCGATGCTTCGGTTATATTTATAAAAATAATAATAAGGTCTACTTTAAAACGAACTACATAATATTTACTGTCAGATTTAAGATTTATGAAATAACATAAAAATAACAATATTTAACTATCACAACACTAGTCCACGAAAATGTTTTTAATCAAACGCGCTGAAATATGATACATAAAGTTAACAAAACTGAAATTATGTTGCCAAATTCAAGCCTTTTACATCATTTATTATGAAAGTTATAAAACTTGATGAATGATCGATGATATCTTGCTTGAACTTTTCGAAGGGAATCTTTACTTGAATCTGCACTGTCAGTATTGGGTTATTAGAATGTTGCCTTTTCGGTCATTTATTACTAAATCTCTTTTGGATATTACGACTTGTGAGTATAGTCTGTCCGGCTATATGTGTTCTCTTATTTTATGCAATATTGTGTAATGTAATGAACCAGCTAGGGATTGCATTCCGCAAAACCGGATCCGGTCAGATTTAAATTGACACCAGATTGCAATCCCTAGAACCAGCATCTAAGCAGCATTCGTTATTTCAAGATGTGACCAAACCTCGTTTGCGATCGATATAAGTTCGTAGTTTTATATACAGAATGATATTTCTATGATTTCTTATCTATTAATTCAACAAATTTCATTTCTATTTGGTTTTCAGCTTCATTAATGATGAGTAATGATAAATACTTATTGTAGAGACGGCATGACAAAGTACTTGCCCTCTACTTACTAACGTCGATTTGAGTTAACACAATTTATTTTCTAGCACGGACAGAGTTCAATGAGATAAACAAATTATTTCCGTAACTTACCTATTTCCTTTGTATTAGAAAGGACGTCAAAGAGCGTGAGCAATTTGAGATTGCCTTCTATCTGAACGTAAGCTTCTTCTGAGTAGACTTTTCAATTTTGCCGAGTGCCAGGAATTTATGCCAGGAAACAGCGTAGTGTTTTCTTTTCATTTTGAAAAGAGCATTCGCCCGTCCGTAGACTGGGCGTCGTTAAAAAAGTCTTTTACTATTGCAGTTTGACTAACTGCCGTTGCATCGCTCAATCCTACGTTTACGGAAAAGTTTTTCAAAATTTGTAAGTTGGTTTGTTATCTTGTTGTTTTAGGGCTGCATTTAACTGTATGTTTTTTTATATCGCCAGACGAACTCCAACTACTTATACGGTCCCAAACTAAGCAATACTTGTATTATGGACACCGTACAACAGAATGGGGGCGAACCCAGTATAAATTAATTATATAGATATTAAACATCCACGACTTGGGTACAAACATTCATGCTCATCCCACAAAGTTTGTCCCTACCAGGATTCCAACCCGGGACCCTTGGCACAGAAAGCAAGGTCACTACTAACTGCCCTCAAACAAAGATATGATACACTTATACTATTCAATAGCATCTAAGTTCGCAGTGGTCGGAAAAGTTTACTAATAAGGGCCGGATAATACAAACGACCCAGGATGACTTAAAGCGGACGATTTGAATGAGTGCGTCTTGGAATGTTTGAACTGCAACGCAATGCACACTCTATTTCGCGTTGATATGAAACCGTCCCGGTCTCTTGAAAAGGGCTCTTTCGAGAGATCATCAGACGTTTTTTTCTAGTGAAAGCAATGGGATTGAATAAAAAAGTGTGTTTGCCCATTCAGTGCCCGGTTGGTTTTTGCATAACATTTTTGCCCTAAGAGTTCGGTTATACTTAGCAAAAGGTTTTTTTTTGTTAATGTTTTAGACTTAAAAACGTATCACTTCTTGATATTTAAATGTACAGCACAGTTTAAAAAGTTAGACGGACATTTAAAGAGTGAGGCAGACGCACAAAGTTTTTCCATTTGATGAATGGAACCTTAAGAACAAAGGAAGTACAAGTCAATGTGCAAGTCATAAGAGAATATTATAAATATGTGGTATTCTATAAATAAAACAATAATCTCGTCCCATTTCTTTGATGTTTTCTACTTTGATGTACACCTCTCTCGGTATAAACTAAACTCATATCTACGTAAAAAACACGCCAAATCTATCCATTTGCTAATGAAACCATCAACGGTGTTGACTTACAATTAAAATCTGGTATTGCAAAACAAAAAATATTTCTGTTTTCAGCATGTGCGAGAGGAAAAATGAAAATGGAATACTGGAAAGAGAAATATTTTTGTGTGTATCTTTCCGTTCACCGGTGTATCTAGTTTTGTTTTGACTATGTGTGCCTTGTATTAAACAAGGGAATCATTTTACCTTGTCATGTAATAGCAGTGTACTAACTGATCGTGTAGCCTCGCGAGTCTCGGCGCAGGCCGCGCGTGGTAGCCTCAGTTTTGATCCCCAGAATCTGTTCACGTTAAGTTGGTAATAAACAGCCACTTACTGACTGAGCGAACAGTGACAAGCCTCTCAAGGTTGCTCGGCCGGTCAGTACACAGCTAGTGATAATAATAAAAGTCTAATTAAATTTCGTCTAATCCTAAAGTACAACCATCTTGAAGGAAAGAAGAATAGGCCAGGGAGAACATCGGGGCTATAACAGCTGCGAAAGCGAGACACATATAATGACAATTGCGTAGGAGTGAATATGATGCATTGAGGTTTCGTAATCTTGTGTAGGGTATCCTTCTCTGACTGTTGATTATAAATAACTGGAGAACATTTGAGACAAAGAAATTAGGATGTAGCGGATCATTTGCGTGTAAGGTGTTAGCAGCGTAGTGCAATAGATGTCACTCAGCACTTTGTTGCTATCCCCTATGGTTTACGGTACATGGGCTCCCTATCGACAGGCAAATAATATCCTTCTGACTTCCCAGCTAAAGTTGACAATGCCCTGTTAATTTTCGTACGAATTTCGAACATTATCATAACACAATGGTTGTTTCTGATCCAAATATCCAAATTACATTGTTTGATCAATCAGCCATACGTTAATAACTATTTTTACGGCTGAGATCGCTAGCATGTACAGAAAGCAGTGGAATGTTGAAAATAAATTGCGGGGGCAGTCATCAATTTAACTATCGGTACAACCATAATATTCTGTATGCAATAAAATTGTGGACTGTCATACTATCTCTGTTTTAAATATTGACACATCCTTTTTCACTTTGTTGATATATAGTTGGGAGAAAAATATTGTCGTGTTTGAAAATATATTGCTTGTGCACATGAACAGATTTTGCAATAGTGAGTTTATAGCGAAATGAAAAACAACCTTATCAACAGGCGATTGCGTTTATAAGCGGTTGTATAGAATCCCTTTCGTCCCGATTTGTCGATAATAAAACAAACCTTTTGCAGCGGGAACATTACGACAGCAAATTGCTTTAGATAAATTTCTACATGACCGTTTGTAATTAAAACTTGTATGGGGAACACGATTAGCAAAAACTATAGCTATTAGGGCACACAACATCGACACAAAGAGATAAATGAGGATAAGTTTTAATTAGTTTCAAGCGGTAAAATCCCGACCATGTCACCGCTATAGGTTGTTCGACCTACATGCATTCATTCACAACATGAATGATGTTTAGTGACTCTAAGATAAATGTCGCCAGACCAACTATACGGTCCCATACTAAGCAACGCTTGTATTATGGGTACCGTAAAATGGAATGGGGTTAAACCGAGTATATAATACTTATATAGATATTAAACATCTATGACTTGGGTACCAACATTCGTGCTCATCACACAAAGTTTGTCCCTACCAGGATTCGAACCTGGGACCCTCGGCACAGAAAGCAGGGTAACTGCGCAAATCAGGCCGCCATGATGTACTTATATCGTCATTTTTTTTAAATCGAACAGTATTTTAAATCTTTGTACCTATTCAAAGCAAGAAGTTAAAAAAAAAAATATTTTATACAATCTCTACGTTATATCGTTGATGACTTGCTAAACGATGAAGAAAAATATTGTGAGGAAACTGGCACGTCTGTCAGAACTTAACTAGTTCTTGTAAGACCCGCACTTAACCAGCGTGGTGGATTGTGATTCCCCATCGCTCTGAGGGGAGGCCTGTGCCCAGCCATGGCTCCTTAAATTACTGATTTAATATCTGGCTGGCTCTACCGGCGTTTCACGTGTTTAGGCTAACACATGGAAACCCTTATATTATCCCAGATAAAAATATAATTTACCTAGGACCCCGACGACCATGGTCAATTGTGTAGTACCTAGTACATAAATCAAGATTTCAGTTCTATACTGATCGCAAAAATGGGTGCACAAGAGAATGCCAATTTATTGAGCTATCTACATATTTATCATTATTTGCATGTAGGATATAAAGGTGAAGGCACACCATTGAATGGCACTGTACAAATAAAAGGTTACGTAATATAACATACCTACTAAATGCCTTCCCAACCGAAGTCCAGTCACGTTTTCTTTAAATTTCCCCAAAAATAATAGACTTCTAAAGGTGGTAATTAAATAGGCATTTTATAGGGCGCTGGGTATTTTTTTGGGATGTCCATGTTTATGTGTTATTGTAATACATCTTATAGCCTAATAGGACCGACATGTGGGAATTTAAATTGGTTTGCCTGAAGTTAATTACAATGCTAATGAATGGGCCAAAGAACATAAAATAAATATAGTATGTTTTAGCCGAAATATTACGTAACCGTACGAAAATGCCTGTTAGCTATAACGCCACCTCTGAAACTTATTTATGTAATTACAACACAATGTTATATGTTCAATAGAGTACTATATATAGGGTGATTCGCAAAGGGTATAAATCTTGAACTTGCGCTTCTTTAGTGCTTTCGTAATTATTATGTGAAGAAAGATTTGTAACGATTTTTGTTCGCAACAAAATGACAGTTGCAATTTTATGTAGCATGTTTTTTTTTTAAATTGACGTTTCGATACTCTGTTTTGACGTAATGATAACAAATGCGTTAAGAAAGCGCAGGTTCGGATGTTTGGCGGGAAACTGAAAAGTCATGGCGTCAGTTATGTTTTAATTTCTAAAACTAGTGTTCCTGCGAGTTATAGTGAGTGATATAAGTGGAATATTAACCATTATGGGTTCGGTAAGGTGCACAAGTGTAGGTAATTGAAACAGAGTGACGAAACGTGGCTTTTCAGTTTCTCACAAAAAATCCATGAAAAATCTTTCGGTAAAGTATCCATCACTTTACTGATTGAGGGATGGGGGGGTATTTTACTTGGGCCTAGCCTTTGGGCTTGTGCATATATTAAAAAAACAGAAATAATTTATATTACTTGACACTGACAAAATACCTATGGTGACGCCAAATTAAAAAAGAATAAAAAAAGCGCAGGTTCAAGGAATCAAACACAACCATTCTAATTATTTATTTATTTACAACATATCTGGGGGCAGGGTAGTGACCCCGCCATTCCTCTACGAATCCTTTCATAACCTTACTTGATTACCAAGCCACTATCTATTTTAAAGTAATAAAGAAGTTTAATATTGATACAGGTACTGAATATTAGCAGGTAACTAATTAAGAAACCATTTATGAGAAAATTTATACAAACGTGCTTCCATACTAACTATATTACTGGCATGGCTTCACAATGACATCTCGCAACTTTTAACGGTGGAAGGATTCTGTTGCGTTGCGAGGCATGCCACTTTTTATATAGATAGAATTGTCCTTATCAGACGACCTTATACAACAACCATTAATATTTTAATAACTAATACTGCCATGCATTAATGTACTGTACATGCTTGCAATATAACAGTAATAAGAAAATATATTGCCATGCATGCCGATGTACGATGCTTGCGATGCACCCAAAGAGTTTGTATAAAGATGTTGAACATCAACCCGTTTCTTAGTCGAGACACGTAAATGCACTAGCAGTATTCGAAGGCATATAAATCCTGTGATTTGTGGTTGGAAACTGTCCAGGGCGGTGTTGCTAGTTGTCTTAGGTTTTTAGTAGGTACCCCGCGACCTTAGAGGATACTGACCTACCGTTTAGAGATATTTAGTTGTCGGACATTTAGTTAGATTGTCAGCTATTCTGGTGCTTTAACCGCTTTGTTTTCCTATGCTTGAGATACTTCTGTTTTACGAATGTATGTAATTTTCGTCCAGGTTGGAGGTTGAATTTTTTATGAAATAGTTAAGTCAAACACCTCAGTCCTGCCGTGACCATGGTTGCTGTAAAGCAGCCGAAGCGTAAAAAAATATAAAATAAATGCGATCAAATCCTTTAAATTAGTTTTTATTCAATTAAATGATCGGTTAAATTAAATTATCAGATTTTTCAGTTAGTAATATTCGTATATCGAGTTTCTCAGTATAAAATGAAAAAAAAAATACGTTAAAAATATTCAAGTTATTTTCTTTGTAATGATTGTATATAATAAAAGTTTATAGTATTTAAAAATATTGAAAAAAATGTGTATATTCATGAAAAGAACTACGAAAAATTCCGTCTCTTGAGGTTCCAAACATATGACTTGAATCCATGGTATCAGTTTTCGTTACGAAGCAACTTACACCCGGTATCTATCAAGTGACAAAATATGAAATTTTAAATTGGGTTAAGTGAAATTCAACACTTTAGAGACAATATCCCGCGGGAGAAGCAGCTACTCAATTTTCGAACCTGTTAATAATCGTATCATACCCAGGAGCCTTCAATTTTACTATCTAGGCCTGAACTAAGACATAATCTCCAAACCCTTCTAATGAATTACTGCTAACATAAAATGAGCTACTCCGCCCCTCATAAAGAAACAATGTGTGCCAATAAAGGGGTAAAGTTGTAGTGATGTAGAGCTCTACGTGAATTGGCGGTTTGGGTAGTAGACTTAATAATTCAATTTAAATTAATGATAGCATGGTTATAGTTAGACTATTGGCTTGAACTCTTGTAATGGGAACATAACTAATCGCTCCGAGGAATTTATAATATTTAACAGAACAATAGAAGCTTCAATGGGCTATAAAAGATACAATAGTAAGCATTGGAAAGACGTATATTTACAGGGAATGCATTAATTAAAAATATGTGACAGAATTTCTTACCCATTTGTATCAGGGCCACAGCATAGCGGTGCAAAGATCTGTGTGTGCGTGTTGGCGATAGAACTGATATTGAAAACTAAAGCATTTTTTTGATTCAAAATTAGATCATAAAGATTAATTAAATAAAATAGAAAAAAAGTAACACTTACATGTTATTTTATAAACATTCATATTATTATAATTAAAATAAATACACTGTGGAATAACTTATATATAACTTACACATACTGTATAATTAAAATTAATGTTCACTTATAACAAAAGGGAATTATTACCGAAATCATACTCTTAACACAATATAAAAATATTAAAAAACGCCTTGACACTGCGTGCTCATAATTTGTTGTTTATTCATTTGTTGTGGATGGTTAACTAGGAAATCAAAGGTCCCAAGTGTTATTAATTAATAAAAAAATTATTAAAAAGCTCTGCTTTTCACTTCGATTGTGACTGAAATTTGAAATATTTTGTATCTTAGCCACAAAGACCTAATAGAAAACCAAAAAAAACTATGAAGTCTATGCTTAGCCACTGTATTTTTTTTAAATCTTTCTATATGACCTTACTTGCTAATCATTAGTGCATTTTATAATATTTTTGTTAGTAATACTCACCCCTTCCTGGTTTTTAGTTTTTATTTGGCGAATTAGGCTCATTTGTAGCCTAGTTATTCTGAGGATGTCTCGTTTAGAGGCGAAACACGTGTCGAATACTTTTTTTTAATTCGCATCGTTTCGCGGATGATTGCATATTAATTGGGGTCCCGACACTCGTGACAGATAGATTCTCGACTGACATCTTAGAAGAGTTCGGTGTGGTTGGCTACTTTAAATATCGATCAACTTGTTTGGTTTGTAATTGGAAAAGTTGACAAGCCGAGGGTCAGTGGTGGGTTCCTCTTCCCCCATTTGTTTAACAATGGATTTCCGCGAAGTATCGCCTAGTTCTATCAATTATATAAATAGAAGCAATAGGGATTTGTGTTTTAAACATTTACAGACTTAAATTTAGCCAAAAAGGAATAATTTAATATTGAAACAACACTGGGCCCTAAGTCTGCTAACACAATCGATTCATAATCGAACAGCAACGGCATAGTAAGTGTCGTTTTTGACAGAAATTGTATGGGATAACTGTCAAAAGTGACAGTTACTATACCGTTGCTGTTCGATTATGAATCGATTGTGTTAGCAGATTTGGGGCCCTGGTATTACGTCACCACCCGCAGAATAATACAACCATAATTATATCCGGGACACAGACCGTTAACACATTCAGAATACGTGTTTGCACAGAACAAACAAAACTATCCTAACGTAATTACATTTCAGAACGTGCAGGGAGCAACTAGAATAATTATTTTACTTTGGTATGTGATCAACCTTCGTGCATGTTGAATGCACAGCATATTTTAAACAAAATAAGTACATTCTTGAATAAATGATCAGTGTTAAAAATTAAATGCTGTAAGTGTATAAAAAATATGAATAAAATAAATAATTTGTTAAATTATAGTTTATTTTAAAACTGGAGAAAATAATGCATAATTTATTTTCAAATGAAATAATTTGACCTAATTTGACCTGTACAATTAATATTATATTTGAAATCTTTTTATTTTAGGTGTACCCTTTATATTGAATTTTAAATACTTTTACAATCACAAATTAAAAATACCCATAATATTTTAAAATCATGGCATGAATTTTGATAGAATAAAATCAGTAGTATAGTTTTCCCATCAAGGTTCCTAAATTAAGTGATCCTCCCCTAATTCTATGCTTTCATGTTCATAGTAACGCCAATTAACCCTCATAGTTTAACGAAAAATGGCTCCAAAGGTCTGGAAGTAAATTTGTTTGCAACTATGGCTTATAGGGGACTGGCCAGTTTGTTCAGTGGGCGATAAAAATAAAATTTAAAATAGTGGAGTGAATGTAAATAGTATGCCTTTATTGGCGCTGAAAATGAATTTATTACGGTAAAATAGTGCACTTCAGAATCAGAATCAGAATAATTTTTATTCATGTAGACCATTAAGTACAGTACTTATGATTCGTCAAAAGTTACAAAATGCTAAGCTACTACTGCTACTTTACCACCCGTTCGGAATGCCGTTCCTATGGAAAAGAACGGGCAAGAAACTCCTTCATCACAATTAATGTCTAATTTGGCTCTTACACCCAAAAAATATAAGTACCTCATCATAATCCATATGTATCCATTTACATAGGTATTGACTTTCTTACCTAGATTATAAAAATATAAACTAGATCTATAAAACTAGATTTTGTAGTAGCTCTAACAAGCAAATGAATGCAATAAAAACTTATACCATCAAAGATAGTGGAGCAAACACCCTTCCATTCCTATGTTTAGTTATCTACAGCTCTCGGCGTTCTTAGAAACTCGTTTCAAAAGTTTCCTTGAAACCTATTGTTGGCAATTTTACACATTTCACAGAAGCCCAATAAAGGGGAAAAAGATAGCAAGCCCCTGGTTTCTGCTGCGGATTTGGTGGAGTTTATACTGGTTTTTCACGTTTCATTTCATAAGCTAAGCTTAGCTAGCCATCCCGGCGAACTTTGTACCGCCTCAGAATCAAACTTACGAGAAAATGAATTATATTTATTACTAGCTGTTACCCGCGACTTCGTCCGCGTGGTATTTAACAAAGACAGAGCCGTTGGCAACAGCCTGCTCGCGCGTTCTGAGCGCGCGGGACGCATTGCAGGTTTTTGCTATCAAACTTCATCAGGCGCAGCGCTGCAACATTGGTTTTTTTTTTTTTTTCATGAGGTACTAATTTTTTCTAAAATAAAAGTAGCCTTAGTTACTCCTTGTTTCATCAGCTATCTGCCAGTGAAAGTCCTGTCAAAATTGGTCCAGCCATTTCAGAGATTAGCCGGAACAAACAGACAGACAGACAAAAATTGTAAAAAATGTTGTTTTGGTATAGGTATCGTGTATACATCCAAATGCATTTAGTAGAAAGCGGTTATTTTAATATTACAAGCAGACACTCCAATTTTATTTATTTGTATAGATTATATTTTGTATATTTTACCCAGGTTTAATTAGTTATTCTGCTATTCGGGGCGGAGACAAATTCAAAAAAATTAAGAACATATATCATGTTGTTACACCCATTCTTGAGTTATAAATGGTGTAACTAAGATGACTTTGTTTTATGTATATAGATAAGCTTTTCATGTGGCTTTATTAACTATAATTAATTACTTACTCGAGTGAAAACTCTTCAGAAGAGCTCGCTTCTAAATTAATATGTCCGCTTCCTCGGAATTTAGATGGTAGAGACAATCCAAGTGGTCCAAGCGAAGGAATGGCAGAGCAACCCTAGCCCGGCAACTTTAGTTTAGTTGGTTACCCATTTATTGACTGGAAATATATAGATATCTTTCTATTTATATATGTTAAACAGTACAAACATTCACATGTGAGTGGTAAAACTATATGACACACAAGGTTTTTGTGATGAGCATGAATGTTTGTATCCGAGTCATGGATGTTTAATATCATATAATGAATTCGCCCTCAGTCCATTTTACGGTATTCATAATACAGTGCTGCTTAGTGTGGGACAGTGTAGTTGGTGTGTTCGTCTGGCGATATTATATTTTATTATATTAATATAAATGTTAACTTATTTTTTTTATATTTACGCGAATACTACACATTGAAATAAAACTAATTATACGGATTTTATCGCGTATATCGGCTAATTGGCATCCAGTAATTTATAAAATTCAATCCAAAACTAAGCGCACCATTGCAAGACCTCAAGACACTGTGAGCACTTTCTGCATAGATCAGACCGCAAACAACAACTAAACATGAGGGTACCCCAGTTCAAACAAATAAAAAAAAACTAAAATGAACGTGATAAAATCCATAAAATTAGTTTTATTTAAATGTTAACTTTAAGTCATTGTAGTCTAATGTAGAATTTTGAAAGTCATTTGGAGTATTTTTCTTGATGACGATTGGATTGGCGGCGGCAATCAGAATTACAGCCAGTACAGAGTTGTTCTAGAATCTAGATAATGCTACCAATAGTACTTTACTATTTATCTTTAGCAGCTTAAAATGTCAGCTAAGTACATTAACCTTGGTAGCCGGGAGGTTTTAAGTTCGTACTCTAGCCTAGCCAATAAACTATTCAACTGAGAACACTTATAGGACAAGCTTTGGCTTAGTCAGAGGGGCTAACCGGACTAGAAATGTATTTGTCGTAAATAATCAATATAAAAAAAAAATATTTCCGATATATTTGTTTATGTAGGTATTGGCTACAGGACGTTATATTCAATATCAAGCCATAGCCAACAAAAGAGTACCTACTACTAAATTTATGCTAAACCTACTTAGATGAGATAATCTCTCTTATAGCATCAACGTTAAGTAATGTCCTGTCTACATTACCTTACGAACTTGCTTCTCACTGTTTAATATTAGGACAGCATCCCAAGGCTTACCCAGAGTACGCGGATAGAACTCCGATCAGTAACGGTGGCCATCAATCTGCGTGATAAGTGAACAGACCAAACGAGCTCACGTCTGCGGCCCATTTGCGGGAAGCTTTTAGGAGTTGATCACTGGTCCCCTAATCGGTTCCTCTGTATTCATGTGGGGCAGACTTTATATGAAGACGTATCACTTCCTAGCGGACCCATTAATGATACGTGCATTTAATATTCGTCGTCTGAAACCAGCAATAATAATTAATAATAAAATTATCGCCATACAAACTCCAAACTATACGATCCGACGAAGCAATTCTTATTGTGAATTATGGATACGATACAATGGACTGGGGGCGGCGCAAGTATACAATACTTATTAAATTAAACATCCATGACTCGGAGACAAACATTCGAGCTCAATCATGTACTGCTCATAAATGTAACGGGTCTTTTTAAAAAGAGCAACCATGGAGATTCTTGCCCGTTCTTCTCCATAGGAACAACATTCAGAACGGGTGGTAAAGTTGTAGCTTAGCATTTTGTAACTATTTTGACGAATCGTAAGTACTAAACTTAATCGTTTATATGAATAAAAAATATTCTGATTCTGATTCAACACACAAAGATTGCCCGTAGCCGGATTCAAACTGAGACCCTCCGCAAAGAAAGCATGGTCACTACTAACTGCACAGATCAGGTCGTTAATTGGGTGTAGATATGGTTACACCCAGATTGGGCTAAATGGACGTGGACCTTAGTAGGAAATAAATTGGGGAACAGACTTGGAAGAAAGGAGAGTACTTACAAGAGAAGACTTCCATCATCAAAAATAAAGGCCAAGCAACACCAGCCCGTTTAAAACATAGTAGCGGCTTTGGCACACGAAAATGTAGATATGGATCAGCTATTAACACTCCAGCCTGGTGTTTTGCAGGGTCCTTTGATGTTCGGAAAGATTTTCCTGTAGCGATTTCGATGAATGAACGCTATTTTGCCTGTAGTTCTCCGTTGTGTAGTATACAGAGTGGTTCAGAAATGGTATACAGAACATGGAACCTGGGCGATTTTAGCTTATTTGTAAAGACCATTTTAGTCAAAAATTCGATGTTGATTTTCCCAGCAATCTGCAATTGTGATTTGGTAAGAAGATTTTTTTTTTATTATATCCAAATTCTGCCTTCTCATGATGGTGTTTACAAATACGCTTAAAAACCTACGCCCAGTCTTAGTATACAATTTCTGAATCATTCCGTATATTGGACAAATTTTCTTCTTTATATATATAGTAATATAAAAAGTGTGTATAGTAATAGTAAAACTAAATCCGTGCTGCTACATGTGCGAGTTTGTTTACAATAAAAATATACAACAGAATTGAGAACCTCCTCCTTTTTGAAGTCGGTTAATAAAAGTATTTATGGCAGTCGATAACATGAGACTCACTAGAAAGAGAGCTCCACAGACGACCTTAGAAACTAAAGCCAATTTCTCTGAATTTCAGATTCATTTTTTTTTTTCAGAGGAAAAGTTTCTTTGTAATGCTATTGTAAATGATTGCAAAACTTAATTTAAGTTTGAGCATTAATAAAAATAAGTAGAGTAGGCACCTACTAAGTAAAATATGATTTTCTTGATCGAATTATTGGAATATGAAAAAACTCTAAACCCTCTCGTGGCTATATCGAGAAGCTAGCTCACACTATCCCCAAACAAAATCTCAACTTCGACCTTTCATTTTGGTCATAAAAATATATATAGTTTCCCTCTATCTTGTATCGAATGGTCAATTCCTATGAGATTGAGCAGTGGAACGATGTTAAGTGACGCGAAGCGTGGCGAAACTTCACCAACGAAAATTCAAGTCACGTAAGACCGATGTCCCTTTAGGGTTGAGTTTACCGACCAAGTTTCAATGTCGGCGATGTTGTATGGTTTTTGGATGAAAGCTCCAAGAAAACATACAACGCCATATTGCTATTGTCATATTCCTTTTGTAGTCCACGTTCGACTGGACGACTGAGAATAAACACATGGACCGGTTTACAATGTGCGTATAGATTTTGGTTTGATAACGTTGGTAGTGGCCTCGCTTTCTGTTCCGAGGGTCCTGGGTTCGAATACTGCTACGGACAAACTTTGTGTTATGAGCACGAATGTTTGTACCCGAGTCATTGATGTTTAATATCTATATAACTATTATTATATACTGGACTACTGAGATACTGGGCCCCCAGTCTATTGGACGTTATAATACAAGCGTTGCTTAGTGTGGGTCTGTATAGTTGGTGTTTTCGTCTGGTGATATTATAAAAAAAAAACACAACTTATTTGACAGAACTGTATCGCCCATCTGTCAAGTACGCTGTGGATATGGTTTATCAGCACATCATGCAACATACTTTTATTATAATGTGTTTTACTTAGAAATCAATTGATATCACCCCGTGGTTTAACAGTCCACTGTCATGACAATTTGTAAGTGCCCCCGTAGGCCTATACGAAATAAATGATTTGACTTTGACTTTGACTCCTGGGGTTGATGTAATTTTAATCTAAATTGATGCACAGATGTAAAATTTATATGAATGCTCCCTGCCTCATCTTAAGCGTTCAATATTCTGTGTTCCGCGTTCTTTCCACTAAATGGGATGCATAAAAGGACGCTAATTCCCTGCTGTTTGCGCCAGTGCTATAAATTCCATACATCACAAGGATCTCGGGTCTTAGAACTCAGAGCGGAACACAGAACGTGGGACGCAGAACTCTGCACGCTATTCTGTGTGTTGGGGCTCTAATAAAACGATTAATAATATACTTATCTTAACTTAAATACGGGAACTTCTCTTAACTTCCAATCTCATTCAATTTTCCAATATGTAGTATTTGGAACAGGATTTTGTGAACCAATTTAAAAAAAGTAAAATGAGGTCATGACTTGTAGACAAATCGATCGTCGTCGTATCCGTGCGTGAATGAGCGCACTTAAGCTACAGTCTTATATTGTCTACTGGACGAGCTGTCGACATCTGACCTCCTTCGACTTCAGAGAATACTGTGCTTTTATTATATCTAAAGATGTATGCATCAAAAGGGTTATTTGACCATGGAATTAGCCGAGTTTTACTTTTTAATTTCTGTATGCAGGTATTTATTTAATTTGAGGGAATTTCACGATTTCATAATAACTTTTCTCGCAATCTAGGCAGTGGGTTAGGCGGGCGTATAGCTCAAAAGACCGATGGCTTTTGGAGCAGAAAGGATCTAGAATGGTGACCACAAGCCGGAAGACGTAGTGTAGGATGCCCCCCCCCCAAACGTGGACCGATGATATAACACGCATTGCAGGAAGCCGGAGGACGCGAGTGGTGGAGGACCGACTTCCACACGGAAGTAATGCCTATATGGAGCCTATACGGGAGACGGAGGGGAGGCCTATGTTCAGCAGTGGAATTCTTTAAGCTAATGAATGGATGGATTAATCGCTTTTTAATTTTTTTTAGGTGAAATTGAATGAAAAGTATGTCAGAAACGATTTTTTTTGCGACTGTTTAGTTATAGAATGACGTCTGTGGTCAATTGTGGAGATCTGTGCAGTGTTTTTACTATAAAAATATCTACGGAGCATATGACTGAGCTGTTAAATTTAGAATGCATGGCAATATATGAAATTACGTTTTCAAATGCCCCTCTTACTATATTTACGATGATTATAAGAGTACGAATTTATACATATTTCAAGAAAATGTGATGTTCTCCAGTATTCGTCATAAACAACAGCGGGAGAGCAAAGAGATAACATCTCTGATGAACAGATAACTTGCGACCCTAAAGAAAAAAGCCCCAGAAAATAACTAAAATATATTTACGATAAAGCCGAGAATGGAAACGTTAACAATAATAGGGTTACGAAATCAGTTACGAAGGTTATGGACTATCTGGAATATTGTCTTATAAATAGCTACTTAATAAGCAGGCAATCGGAAATCCTTGGCTTTTGCAGAGATTGTATATTATTTGGATCGCATGTAATTCGGCATAATATGAAATCGGAACGAGAGAAGTAATAATAAAGAATACTAAAGCATAGTATATATAAATACATGTATGTGCAAACAGTAACAAGATGTAATCAACAACGTACTCGTGCAATACACACAGCTTGCTTGCGTATGGCGGAACTGCTACGGCGGGCCTGCTACGCCATGGCGTAGCAGTCCACGCTATAAACACGTGAGAACACGCTACGGCGTAGGAATTAATGTTGGTAAAAATAAATGCAGCTACATTTATTGGCATTATGGTACCTTGGAACTAAGTGAAAAATATCTGAATATATATATAACATTGCTTTTTAATATATCCTAAAAAAATAACTAACACATTTTAAGCAATACAATATCGCTCTAATTATATACATATGTAACAAAGAGATTAAATCAAAATATTAATTTTCAATTGAAACCAATAATAATTGGCAACAATTTCCCGCAGGCCACAACGTTACATGCATGCACGCGCTTGCCTTTAAATGTACCAATGCCCGGATTGAATAATCGCGCCGAGCACTTACCAATTGCCTTTACCAGTTGAGACTCAATTTATTGAGAAAATCCTTGAAGCACTTTTATTATACTACCCCTTTTTATGGCGTCAATGTCGGCAGAATTGACTATCCATAAGTTTGTCTGCATACTGAATGCTTGCGTTGCCATGCAAAGGAAATACATAGAATAAATAATAAGCAAATTATATTTTGTATACATTGTTTACCCAAAACACAAAACGTATGATACTAATTTAAGTAATACCTAATGAGTTTATCCTCAAAATGTTGTCCTGTCACCTACATTTTGTGCCCTATTGGGTTGTGGACCCAACTAGATGAACATAAAACATATTCAGAATAAATAATAAATGAATGAATAATTTATACCCAATAATATATTATACCCAAAAACGTGATAAAATCTGTAAAGTTTTAATTCAATTACAATAAAAGTTAGAAATATTTAAAAAGTATAATGTTAACAAAATAACAGTTTTTATTTTATTTTATGTATCTGGACACAAAATAAACTAAAAGGTTTAATAAAAAAATCCATTAAAACCTTTTAGACGTTACTTTTTGCGAGTAAGAGCTTGATAGATATCATATTATGTACAGCTACGATACCAACACTGCTTCCAGTAATTTTAGTCTTTACGTAATTTACCCCACCCTTTTCTAGGTACACTGGGGTCGCCTTAGTCCCTTTTATGGGTTTTTATTACAGTGCATACCCTTCATACAGTTACTTTAACATTAATAGTAATATTTTATTTTTTTAATTACGACAAACACAACTGTCCTTACAGAATAACCAATACAACAGAATACTGCAAGACTAACACGCCATCTATATGGCCCCACACTAAGCAACGTTTGTATTATGTTGTTGTAGTTGTCAAGAGACTGGTGACGAAACCAGTATTTAATACTTACCTTTATAATAATTTCAGTACTTTTTTAATGTCCCACTGCTGGGCACAGGCCTCCCCTCAATGCGAGGGGGATTAGACCATAGTCCACCACGCTGGCCCAATGCGGGTTGGCGGACTTCACACATCTTTCGAGGGGTTCTCTCAGACATGCAGGTTTCCTCACGATGTTTTCCTTCACCGTTTAGCAAGTGATAATCATGGTTGAAAATGAGATCCGCACAAGAAATGAAATCCCAGAGATGCGAGCCGGGGCTTGAACCTACGATCCTCGTTACCGAGGCAAGCGTTCTACCAACTTGGCTATCACTTACCTTTATTCTGTTTGGAATCATTTTTGGCTGACAATATTTATATGTATTCATTTAACCTGTGTGCGAAGGTGATTCTATTTAATGACCTTAAAATAGAATCACCTTTCTTCTTAGGTGATTCTATTTGATGACCTTAAAATAGAATCACCTTCACAGACTTCACGAGGTATAAATAAAAAAATACTGGAATACTATATCCGAGCAGTTTTCTACGTACGTCACGGCCACAAAGCTTATGAGCCAGTCAAACTCAGTATACTAACCGAACGGGAATTCAACTTACTGGAGCAAGCTTGTAGCTAGATACTATTCACCTCAACAAATATAACATGAGTCATGTATCATTTCTCATACTATTTTATAGAGAGCAGGTGAAAATAAAAATGTTCGTCTCGAGTTAAAAGGTGTAACAAGAAAATGTCCCCGACGTATCGAGACATGGTAATTTCAGATAATCGTTCCCTTGAGCAGAACCGCTATGAATAGTTTAAGGGAAATGCGGATCACCCTTATTAACTCCTGTAATATATCTACTTAGGTGGTTTTGGTACTACTTGGCATATTGCATTTATATTATTTATTCATCACATTTACAGATTACCATCAAATTAGGATGAATAATTATAGTTGGGTAAGATTGTTACTAGCAATAGGTAGACTATAAATACTTACATAATTATTACCCTAAATAAACCCTTTAATGGATAAGGGGCAATCCCATTTAGTCTTAGAACAGGGTAGAGTACTAAAGGACCCATATTAAAATATGTCAATAAGGGAATCAAACCCGCAATAAGCCGTGTACGATCTAACCTGTGTAGTGAGCTGAGCGACCTATGCTACCACTAACATGCTATCGTCCAATCATTTAGATCAATTTGTCCAAAAATAAACGTCACGATCTATAGAAAAGAGTCTTTATTTTGATCATAAAATATGTAATTAGGATAACGTCAAAAATAAAACATAAAATGAGTCATTGACGTATATTAAACCATTTATATTAATGTTGACCGAAAACTTTTTCTCTTTTTTTATTTCATGATAAATAAACGTTCATTATAAGTTTTTTTACAGCTTTTTCAACATTAAATTCTTCTGAATGAGCTTATATAAATAGAATAGATTTATAACATTCAACACAAAGTCTCATCAACAATATTGGTCAAGCAACAAAATGTGGCATCGCAAATGACAAAGTTGTGCACCATTTTGTTGCTCAAATTATTAAAATATTTCACTTTAATTGTCGCCAAGTAAATACATGGCCACAAAAACATAAATTTAAATTGAATCCAGTTTTATTTTTGTGCAGTACACGTGTTTGATCAAAATTATCTTTTTTCGCTGCGTTTCGCTGCTTTGTTTTCAGTGCGTGGCCAGCTTTATTGTAAATAATAATTATTAAACATTAATATTATACTCATGTTGAGCGTGTGAATTCGTTTTACTTCTTAACGTATAATTAATATTCTCTATTTACAATTTCCGTGGTAAAAAATAAATTAACGTATATCAGTGGGGTTGGTAATGATGACAAGATTTTTTTTTTTTTTTTGCTTTGTAATCTTCAAGCAAATAGCATTGTTAAATTAATTTTAAAATCGAGTAATAAAACCCTGTTTGATCCGTAATAATAAGGACTCTTGTCTTGAGCTGCATTTAAACTAAAAATGGATAAACATCTACGTTTTTTCGTAGTTTAAAATAGGCACAAAGCAAAAAGAAATAATGGTAGAATGTCTCAGACAGGTATATCCGGTTATATTGGATCAGACATGTTTACAATTTATTTATACACTGTGGAGCATAGGTTTTTTTAGAAGATTATCATACGTTTGGAATTTCAACCGAATCGAGTCGGTAAGTACATCATTCTCTTCGTGAGCATACAGAATCAATTGACCGTTCAGTTTAACCTATTACACTTAACTTTTAATTATAATGTACTTTCCCCACTATTATACTGTATCAATTTCAAGTCGAATCGCTTATGAAGACTGTGCGTTCTGTAATAAATTCAATTTTGTGTGAAACGTGAACATTATATATAATGATTTTTATATTATTTTATCTATAAATACACTTTTTTTAGATTTTAACCTAGAACATAGCTTAGATCCTTGTAGTTCGTCTCTTGAAGAGCATCTAACTAACTATATACAAATTATATTATCTAATATTTTTCTCAACAGTTCGTCAGTCAATTTCTTAAATTCAAAAATATTGTATAGTCTTCCATAAAGTAGTAGTAAGTATATTAATATCTACTAAATGAATGCACGTAACATATTAACAATTTAACGTTTAAATGAGGATAAAGCTAAGATTATATAACAAAAAATAATTTAATGGCTTTTTATTTGCATATTAAACACGCGATCAAATTAAGAATTAAGATCAAATTAATACGTGGTACTGACAATAAATTGAGCAAAACGCATAAATGTCAAGTAGGTACAAAAGCCAAGTAATTTTACTAATATACAAACGCAATCAAATAATATCGACGAAACGACTTTGCCAAATCAACGCCATCATTCGATTGTAAAAAAAAAACAAAATTGTTTTTAATATGGACATAACGAAATCTCAAAAAGAAAATTATTACCACATATCACTATTCTAATATTATTTACACGCAACTCTCTTGTTGGCTCGCTAACAACGGCGTCCTAGTGGTGACGATCTCCCGGTGTGCCCTCATTACGGTACGACCGAAGTCACTCTGAAATAACATCATCATTTTAGATTTTCGGCACAACAATAACAACTACAATGAAATCTCAGAAATATGGCAGAATAAATACAGGTGTTTGGACTGATATTAGTTTTTTTCCTCGTTGTGAAATCTTCTCTGTCTATGAACATATTTTTTACGATTGACTTAATTGTATAATGATGCCCTAATTAATTACAATAAATAGAAATTCCAAAATATATCATGTTATATTTTCTCACAATGGAATCACAGTATAATGTAATTCTGAGATTTTATAAAGGCGCATACGTAATCCAAGAAACTCCATAGAAAAAAAAAGCGAGAGGGATCGCTTTATTATGACGTGACAGGAAACCTACGTTATATTGGGATTCTATTGGTCGATTATTTTCTCGCATCCATTGAAAATGTTGAAGAACTCACTGGAACTGACCTGGAAATCGGAGTAGTCAGCTTGAGGTATAACCGGTACAATCGGATCCTGGCTCCGAGGCAAGCTGTGAACGCTACTCGAGTTCCTGGCTTGCGTGTCATCCTCTGCGGAGTATTGCGGCGGCTCCACAGAAGCATCTGATACCCCTTTTATGTAATAAAATTATTATTAACTATCTGTTGCCTGCGGCTTCTTCCGCGTCTTCAAATTGATATAACGAACTTATTGCAATAAAAAAACACTACATTTAAAGTTAAGCTTACATTAGTAAAATCCGTAGACAATTCGGTCAGGCGCACAGACAAAAAACCTAATAATAATTGTTTTGAGCTCTATTTAGTTGATAAAGGCCCCAAATAATAGTTTTTCTCATATATCTTCCATGTAAAGACAGCGATCAGTTAAATTTTTATTATATGTATGGATTAAAAATACAGTAACAGAGATATTAATGTAAACTTCTGATCTAAACTGAAAATTGTGATTTTTTTAACTGTCTGAAATTAATGATGTTAGTTGCTTTAAGCGAAGATAATAACCAAATGGCTACTAAGTACATCAACCTAAATCATGTTGTAAAACTATATCTACTTAACTACAATGAAATTAGTTTTTTTCTTGTACTTTGTTAAATTGATCAAACAAAGTCCAAACTAATATTGAAGTAAGCAAACGGTTAACAGACCTTTGCTTAAGGGAATCAAGTCTGGATTCTTATCATCCAAACTTTGCAAAGATCCTCGCTTCTGCAGGCCCGCTTTCTGATTCTTCACCGAAGGTAGAGACACTGCAGAAACAAAATAACCACGATTTCGAGCAAGCAACATAGCTAATTGACTTCTTTGTATGCATTGCAGTAATAATTAAAACAATGATTTCATGCATGCTATAGTAGACCGCAAGTATCCCTAATTAGCCTCCAAAGTGAGAGCTATGGCTACCGCAATAGAGAACGATTAATGTTAGCTAACGCCTTCCACACGATTATCGTGGTCCATATAAAGTAGTATTGACGGTATCGCAAGAATATGATCCGGTTTGATAGTGTGAAAGGCGCCGTTAGTCGTTTATTGATTTATCGTGCGCCTAGCGAGTGCCTTAAGTTTAAACCTCCAAGCAGGAAGATTACGTGACGTTGACGTTAATAAGTCGGGCTAATCGCACGGCCAATGTGGAAGTGGTCGAGAGCGGCGGCGCGATCTCTTGCCTCTGGTGAGCCTCGTACCGACTGCGCGAGCAATGTATGCATTGCGACGCTGGTCAGTTAGTTAGTTCAATGTATCTCAATTTACAAGGTACATTTCTGCTAGCACCGTCTTCTATAAAATATTATCATGATACAACTTTAACCTATTTCAAATTCAAATCATTTATTTTGTATAGGCCTATGGGGCACTTACAAATTGTAATTTTTTTTTCTCAATCCTACTACTGGATCAGAACGCGACCACAACTGAGAAGATCCGGCGAGACATTAAGCGGGTTTGTAGTTTTTTTTTTACCTTCATAGTCCCTGGATCTGTACCGTATTCTTATAGCAACTGCGCCCAGGCACAGTAGAAGTAGAACAGTTATAACAGCAACCAAGAATACGCCGATGCCCCAGTTCGGCTCCCACGTGTCTTGAGGTTCTAAAACATAAATCAAATTAAGTCTATCGAAACCACGTTATTTTGTTTTAAGTTATATTTTTCTTGTAAATTATTTATGTGATACTATTGTTTTTGGTTCTATTTTGTATTGCATTGGAGAGTATTAGAACTTTTATTTTAGTGAATGATACGCAAATGACACTCAGTTTACAGTCTAGTCACAGCTATGTTTTGTTTATGCATTAGGTCGAATTTGCGATGCACTAGCAAAGTTCGGTATCAGATCAAACTTCCTAAAGCTCCTTTCGTTGCAAAGTAAGTGTACGGTTTAAAGTAGCCTACTCTTAATAATGTAAAGTAGGTGCCATATTTATATTGAACATTGTTCAAAAACTTTTGATAACTAGCGATTTTTTTTTTTTATACAATTATAGGCAAGTATTTCATCTCGATCGCACCTGATGGTAAGTGACGATGAGATCTACGATGGAGTATACTTGCCTAGGTAGGAAGGCGGCAGTAGATCGAGACGCTACATTCACTAGGCACATGCAGCGCAACAGATCTGACCCGCCATCCATGAATGGCAACACCGAACATCATGCCGGAACACGGCTAGGCGCTTGGCGACATGGCTTTGTTCAGTGGGTGGTCACACATTCAATTCAATTAATTTACAAATTATCCAAAATGTAACATAGCATAATTATCTAACAGACAAGAAGACATAATTATAATAAATAAATAATACATAACAGAAAATTCTATTGAATAACTCGACAACTTTTTGGCGGAAAAGGGAATATCTTCCAGCCAGGCAGGTGGTTTGCCTGGTGGAGCGGCCGCTATTCCGCAACGGTCATTGTCGGGATCTTAAATATTCGTTACGAGCTCCGAAAACTCTTAAAGCGCGTTCCAAGATCGTATGGAGAATTGATAATTGTTCTGAATATTGCCTGCAGCGCCATCTCTGTTTCATGTGACGCGGTTGAAGAGGTCGCTACAACTTGATTGGTTAGAAAATATTTCATTTACACTAAGTGACAATAATAAGGATCCAGCTGTAAGAGTCTTACTTCTGTGGACATTTGTCTACCAGATCTTTTTGTCTCCCGCTTTGCAATGGAGGGAAGTGGATAATTTTCTTCCAACTCCTCCTATTTATCTTTCGATTAATTTCGTGCGGGTTCCAAGACAATTAACTTTATCCCGGGACTCGCCGAGGGTCAAACCTCGGTGTCTTCATTGGACACCACTGTAGATCCTGGCTTACAGGAGTAGCAGTGGTGGGAGTGTGTGGCGGGCCTAGTCCCATTAAAAAAAAAAAATAATAATAAGGAAAAATATACAAACTTATCCTTGATGACAGCCTCAGAGTAGTCTCTACAGTAGTCGTTACGTAATCGGATCTTCCTCGATCATTTGCTGTGTATATCACCAGACGATACTGTCTGTTTGAACCCAATCGTCGCAAACTCCAGAAAGGCTCATGGTTACTCGAATTTCCTATTAACTTATCGCGTGCCCACACTTCGACTAAGTATGTGCATGAAAGACCACCACCATAGCCTAAAATATAAAGGATTCGTGATTGCAGCCTCATCAAGTTAATTTTAGAAGTAGTGATAGCGAACTTGGTAGAACGCTCGCCTTTGATACAGGGGTCCAGGTTCAAAACTCATCATGCACCTCTGGGAATTCAAGATTTCACGTGCGAAACTGATATCACTAACTAAACTGTCAAGGGAAGCATTGTGTTGATACCAGCATGTTTGTACGAATCTAACTAATTTTTAAAATACGTGCAATGCAAGGCCACTCACACTGGGTCAGCGTTTGGACTATGGCCTATATTCCTCTCACATTGAGGGGAGGCCCGAGCCCAGAAGCAGCACATTAAAGAGGTAATATTATTGTCGATGGTATCAACGCCTTTTTTGGTGTTACAGGTGTACGACTTGGTATTACATTATATTATGAGCTGATAACCCATAATACACTTTGTTACGGCCAGATAGTTGGCTCACAAAACAATAACTGCATGGGTAAATAGACGTTCACGAATATATTTTATAGCCTCTATTTTCTTAGGTTCAACGTTTCAACAATCTGGCGTCTCCTCGTACTATGTTATTTAGCTAAAGAAGCTTCCTATCTCTACCAGTATACAATTATATAATTTTGTTAAAAGTATCTAAGAGCCTGCATCTCTAAATGTAACAGCTTAATTGAGCAGACTAATTTAGTAATTAATCACTCGGAATTAGTTAAAACATTATCCTATTTCGAGCAACTCAAGACCATGGAATTTACGCCATAGCAGCGATATAACGCCGTATAAGTGGAAATGAAGATGATGTCAAATGTGAGTTTAAAAGAGTATTGTATTAATTGTAATCAATCAGAGTATGACCGAACACATAATAAATATTTAATATTTACCTGACAAACACATTAGGTCTAAAGCATCATCAGTGAGATTATATACAGTACAATTTCTTGGAGGTTCGGGAGTTGTCGCTGGCAACAACGTGTAGATGCAAGGCTTCGCTTGTTGGCCGGCTAAGTTTGTTGCGCGACACGACAGTGTTCCGTAATCTATGTCCGACGATGGCTTGAACAAAAGTCGGGATCTCCCATATTTAGCATCCACTGTAAAATGTTCCTGAGAACGGTGTAAAGAAATAAACGAAATAAATTTTTTCTTCGTAAATTTGCCATAAAAATAATAAAGATGATGAAAGTTAGATTCTATTTTAAACAGTTAGTGGCCCCTTTGAACAAGGTAAAAGAAACTCTTAACAAAAGTAATTTAGTTTTTCATTGTGAATTTATACAGCTGAATTATTGAACTAAAGTGAATAGTTAGGTATTTAATATGACGGTGGCTGAGTCAAATTTCGCTTGTGGCAGTGTTTTTAAATTAATATTTTAATTTCTAAATTTTTCTATTTCAATAAAAGGTTTCATTCAAATTTGAAATGAAAGTTTATAAAAAAATAATCTATTTTCAAACTTAAATATTGGAATTTCGGTCGAGTGTTTATGCACACATTGTCGATTTCATAATTTTAATAAATCCTTGTGAAATGAAGACAGTCTTACACAAATCAATATTAATTATACGACCTTACATTGTCATTCTGTAGCTAATAATTTTGACTAAAAAAATATTGTGTCAAGACATTGAATGTAATTAAGAGTACTTACAGCCTCAACAATATGCGAACCAGCCGAGTTATTGAGAGTCCATTCAAATGTGTCTGGTGTAGGAAAGGCGTCTACTTCACAAATAACTGTGGTAGTCTCTTGAAGCGCAGCTCCAACTATTTTCATTTCCGATTTTGTGCAAATAGGTCTATCTAAAATAAATATTACAAAAATCATATATCTATTTCAAACGGTCTAACAAAAGTTAAGCAAAAGTAAAAATATTTTCAAAAATAATGTAGCTTAGTGTGTAATAAATTCAAAATGAAATAGCAGAATTCAAATAAATGTTTAGTTCCCTACCATCTTCCCTAGGAACTAAAATAATTACTAAACTTTTGTCCATTTAAGTGGTATTATCTCATGATTCGACATTCACATAAAGTGATTACTATATTAAAATCTTAATAACATAATATAATAATGAAATATGCCTAATTTGCATGACATACTAACCCCCAATTTTAGATAAGATAATAATGTAGCTCAAGTGTGGTATAAGCCCCAAAAATATTTTGGTAAATTTTATAAACCAACTATAACCAAACAAAGCAATGTTTCCCCGAAAATATGCACTCTACCTACATACAACTTTTCAGTTATCCTACCGTTTTACTACATACATAGTAAAACAGCAGGATACTTACAAACAACTTGCATTTGCAAATACGGCGCCCTTCCGTCCCCCTCCACGTTCGAAGCGATGCATGTGTAATGGCCCGCTTGCATCCTTGATATGTTTCGCAAAGCTAAATTTGTGTTTCCAGTTATTATGACGCCGTTCGATGGATTGTTTTGTAGCAACACGCCCTAGAAGTAATACATTGAGTTATGCAATAAGTATGTGTGAGTATAGTCCAAAGAGTTTAGAGAAATCCATAGTTTTAATAAACAAAATTTGAAAAAAAAAAATCAACATACCCAAATGAGTTGCGAATTCAGAAATATAAGAGTTTATGGATGTTTTTAACTGGCTTCAAAAAGGATAAGGGTCTCAATTCGATTGTATTTTTTTTTAGTTTGTTTCCTCAGAAAGTTATGAACCGATATGGAAAAATCTTTTTTTATTTGAAAGGATATATTTCCAGATTGATTCCATTTTGATTTCTCATTTAGAAATAAAGAAGATTGCGCGATTTCTAATTGTTTGATCTTACGTACATTATGTTCCCAAACAACTTTGTAAGCAGGTGGGTTGGCATCGACTTTACATCCGAAGTAAACGTCATCACCCTCTTCAATATCGTTTGGATTCACTTTGGCACCGAGGTGAATAGTGACTTCTGGCATATCTGATGGATTAAAAACAGTTATTAACAGATTTTTATGGCCTCAAATCTTAGATAAAAGTGCAACGAAGTTGGCACCTTTACATAGTTAAAACATGGTCACAACAAGGTCTATGGACATGCCCTATAGAAAAGGATAGAAAAAAATGTTGCTCACAGGAATGGACTTAAAATAGGCTTTAAAATAAATGAGCAAAACACACTTTTCAGAAAAAAAACATTATATTGAATTAAACTGATATTCAATAGAAGTACTTTTTCACGTGAAGGTACTTAATCAAGGATCATTTTAAAACAAGAATAATGAAGACAACAATTAATAAGCCAATGTTGGATGTTGATTCTTTATCTATAACTTATCATGTTCAAATATATATCAATGTAAATTTACTTACAAAACACGTTCAAAGTAAGTTTACTTTCAATACTTGAACGGTTGAACTGTGGATGTTCAGCCTTGCATGCAAGCACCTGACCGTTATGTTCCTTTACGGGGGCCCATTGCAATAGCGACTCAGTCTCATTTCCATCGTCCGAGACCTGTTGGAAAGGCATTTTTTAAAGCTTCAATTATTTAGGTAGTTAGTAAAAATAATAGAATAATAGATTTTAATCAGAATCAGAATATTTTTTATTCATATAAACCTTTACGTACAGTACTAATGAATCGTCAAAATTCAAATCCTAAGCTACAATTTTCCCACCCGTCCGGAATGTCGTTCCTATGGAGAAGAGCGGGCAAGAAACTCCATGGTTGCTCTTTTTAACAAGATCTTTTACTTTTTTGAGCAGTACATTGTTATGGGTATGTGAGAATAATGTACGAACGGCTTGGTAGGCTTGAGTAACTGGGCAAGAAAGTACTAACACTAAGAATATAATTACAAGTTAATAGCTACATGGTTTGTATAGCAGTAGCTATAAAAAAGGTCCTAAGACGGAAAGTAATACGGTTGAATTTACGCATCCACTTTATTGTTAAGATCACAGACCGAATCAGAAATACTTACGATAACTGCGCTTTGAGACACAATTGGTGACGTAGATAAAAAAATTTGTCGCGTATAAGAAATAAATACAGAACGGATCTCTGAAAATACCAGATGATATCTTGACAAGAGCCCAGGAGATGTGAAAACGAATAGGACTCTTACCTAGAGAAGTAACCGCTCATAGCCCAGGGAATGGATGAAGATGGTGGGGCCTTTGCCCAGCAGTGGGAAAAGAAGTCTCATAATAATAATAATCCACCTTACCGAAGATTTGGTGATGGCATCCAACTTCTTCCCACCAAGCAACCATGCTAGTGTCGCGGGAGGTCTAGATCCTTTGGTTTTGCACAAAATCTCAGCCTTTATACCAACTGACAGAGGCTGATCCTTTGTTACAATCTTAACTGTTACAGGTTTTACTGTAACAAATAAATGATGCTGGAGTAAACATATTTTGTAAATTGTATTAATGCTCATTACTTGAAGTTCCACACATAAGTTATCTTTATTCTATATAAACACACCGCCAAGATACAGTTCTATATAATTAATTATGTAAATTATATAATACAACATTTTAGTAAAAGTAAGTATTTATAGTTTATTATGAAGTGGTTAGGTAGGTATTCTAAAAGACGATACATTTTCTAAAGAGACGAACGAAAGTATATTCTTCATAATGATTTGGTTTTGTTTTTTTTATATAATCGTAAGTCAGGTTTTTTTCACCTCGGTTGTCAAGGTAATAAACAAAGTTTTTTTATTGTTGTAGTAATAAATACAGCAAAAGGGCTGAAAGAAATACAACGTATTTGTAATCACAAAGGAGTTCGTGTTGCTATAGACGATAAGATCTTCCGCGTCAAGGCAACCCTAATCACTAATCAAAAGTTCACCTACACCGGTGTTTAGAACCATTAGAAATTGCTTGTTACTGGAAAACATAAATTTAATATTATAATAACTTGACTTAGTTCTATTATCCCAAATAGCTTGTGGTATTTCTGTAAAACATTTTAACGGGTATTTACAGTACATCAATGTGCTAATACAGTACACACAGTAATACAGTAAAACCACATCTAATTAACTACTACAAATCATAAAAAGTAGCCATACGAATATAAGATTCTCCGTCTTTCGCTGGTAGGTAAATTTATAAAGCTATCTGTTATTGATTCTGTATATTTACGCGAATACTACAGATTGAAATAAAACTTATTTTAAGGATTTTATCGCGTTTATTTTCGCAAACAACAACTAAATCTGACCCCAGTTCAAACTTTGACACTAGGACATCAAACACCTCCGTCCTCCCGTGATCATGGTTGCTGTAAAGCAGCCGAAGCGTCGGGAACGTAAAAATAGATAATAAACGCGATAAAATCCTTAAAATACGTTCTATTTCAAAACTATCTGTTATAACAAAATTGAAATTAGATGTCTATTATACTTACAATACAATTCAAGTTGCACTGTCGTTTTAAGAGGTGGAGAAAACGCAGTATTATTAGTAGAACAGGTGTAGGTTGCACCCAAATGCGTACGAGTTGCTTTATCGATGGTTAGCGTTAAAGATCTTGATGGTTGAAAATGCTCTGTGTAGTAATCCGGAGCTTTCAAATTTGCTAACACTACATCTCCATGAACCCACTGAATTCTCGGAACTGGATAACCTAACATGAATCTTAAGTTAGTTGATGTAAGAAAAGAAATATCTTGTTGATAAATTAAATAAAAGTGAACACGATAAAATTAGAACACAATGTTTTAAAATCAGAAAAAAAATATAAAGATAACGAATGTACCTGGCAGTGTTTTTTTGAACTTTGGACCAAATAAAAACCGCTATCCAAACGCAAGATACGGAAACATCAAAGACAGAGAATCAAAACAACAGGGCAAAACAAATAGGAAGCATATTTAATTCATTACGATTTAGCAAATACGTCTTTGACATAAAAGTGGAATTCTTTTCTTTTTTGTCCATCGAATTGAATGTAAGATGAAATTCTTTCGTGGGTATAACCATGAGCATTATATACAGTATCTTACTCTTATGATTACAAGAGTGATAATTACTTACCACCTTTGACTGTGCAAATAAGTTTGATTTCTCTTCCTTCGTGGTATGGTCCCGCGATACTCATTATTTCTTTGCCGAATTCATCAAATATGACTGGTTTGTCCGGCAGTTCTGTAGACGGATTTATGAAATAATAATTAATTCATAAAATTAAAATAAGTAACAAGATTTAAATTAAGTACTAGTTTGTGGGTAGATTAATAATAATAATAGAAAAAAACAGCACACGAATATTTGGAACCTGTAGATTCTATATTACCAAAATATTCGCATGTTTAGTGAGGACAAAAGAGTAAAAAAGTAAAAGACTTTTATATAAAACAAAACATTGTTATCATGAAGTGCTTTCCTTCACTTTAAAGAAACGTCTCTTATTGGTGACATTTTATCTACAATCAAAATTAAATCAGTTCGCGTTGAATCACAAAGCGCTTTGAAGGGTCTCAAGGAATCCTCAAATTGTGAATAAACAAACCTGTCGAGACATTCGAACGCGGCTGGGAAAATATAAATATTTTTGTGTGAACAAAGCAAAAAGATTTGCGATACATGTATTCAGAGAAGATACTCGGCAATCATGCGAATCTTTCATATTCCACTCCACACCCAGCGACGTAGGTATCGCTTACTAAAATGAACATCTGCCACCCGCTCATTGTTTCCTACGTTCCGCATAAGTGTAGTACATCGTCTAAAATAAGAGTTTTTTGCCTCGTTGAAAAGCAAGCTCGGAGAATATTTCGCAGAATACTGTTATCACGTGATTTTGTACAGTTTTGAATTTAAATTGTTTGTTATAGTTGCATTCAGAATATTTATATTTATTGTTAAATTTGTAATCTAAGATTAAAATATGGATCTGAAAATAAAATTCTACGTTATGAGTTGCGGTTCCAAGTTGTCAACGACTAACTTTATTTTTACCAATAAAAAAGTTCGCACCCTCCAGCCGAATCCTTTGCTACCTCGGCTTCCCTCGTAACTTTTGGCGTATACTGTTCCAACGCGATGAAGGCAGAAATTTACGGGTCCCTCCCAAGTTTTTTTAAGTGTTATATCTAATCTTTGGGGGCGTTGTATTACAATATTACAAACGTGTAAAATGTCGCACAAGAACTAATTAGATTTATCTCGTGCCTAATAAAAGTACTCTTAGATCACCAATTTTCATTATAATTAAATACTATAGTAAACTGAATTAAAATAAGCTTAATTCGTAGGTTTAAAATAATACCAATTATAATGTTTATATTTTAACATTAATAACAACAATTAGAATTGTTAACTTTCTATAATTTTTAACCGACTTCAAAAAGGAGGAGCTTCTCAATTCGGTTGTATTTTTTTTAAATGAATACAAAACACCGATATCGCAATGGCACACGTATAATAGGTTTATGTAAACTATGAAATCATTCTACGCCTTGACATATCGGAAAACCGCAAATCACTCAAATATAAAGCACCAAATAAATTACTTACTAAATTGTTTGAGACTCAATATACATATTGTGAGAAGTTAGTTTATTTGGAAATAATAAACATTGTATTTGGATGTGATAGAGATTTTTCCCAGTAATATTTCTGGCAAGTTACTTTAGTGGGTAGGTACTAGACACTTAAGATGTTTCTACATTATTTAGTTCTTATTTGTGTCCATTATTAGATTCTCAAGACTTCTGTTTGTGTCGGAAAAGTAAAAAAAAATGGCTATTTATATACTTAGCTACCGACACTGAAAATCTTTTTAAACGGTTTTATTTAGCTCGACCCGTACGGAATTTATTTGGGTCAAAACTAGAAATTGAAATTTAAGCACCTTCCCGTTGTCAGATTGATCTGAAATTTGGTACACACATTTAATTTAGATGACAATACAATATAATAAAATCAATAACATTATAAATCTAAGATGGCCGCCGATACAAAATGGCGGATTACATATTTTTCCTTAACCCCCTCAATATGAGTATCAAATGAAAGGGCTACACTAGTAAAACACGATGATTATGTCAAAATTTAAAATTCAAGATGGACGCCGTTCCAATATGGCGGACTAGGTACATATTTTTCCACAACCACCACAATATGGGTATCAAATAATAGGACTACACTAGCAGAATACTGTCATTATGTCAAAATTTCAAACTCAAGATGGACGCTGTTACAAAATGGCGTATTAGGTGGGGGCATGATTAGTCGTGCCGAGAACAGTTGCGTCCAAGCAAAGAGTATATAATCACTACGTTTTAAGAGTCGGCACTTAGAACATTATCTGTAGCTCAAAGTCACGCAGAATTAGCGAAATCTGCCTCAGATAAACAACAGAGGAGGCCCGTATCCTCATAATACATAGACAGGCGCTGTATATCTATATTTATACCAATATACAGGAGATCTCCTACTGCCACATATTACACACTTTTGGAAAGATTTGCTGGCCATATTCATCAGCAAAATAGAGTCTCTGTCTCGAAAATAACTCGTTTACCACAAGCACACAGCAGAATCACTAATAGGCGGATTAGGAGAGAAGAATCCGATGTTTCACGTAAGCTTTTTAAAATATGCATGCGCATACTGAAAGAACGACAGGTTTCATCTTGCGAATGCGTTTTCAGACTTTGTCATTTAAATATGCGTGACAGCTCGAGAAAAACAGTCTTCCTAAATACCCGCAAACAGGAGCAACGTTATAAAGTGTTGAAGTTTACTGAAGGCGGTCAAGCAGCTGGTTATTGTGCGAATATGTTTGAACGATATGAAAAGCGACCAACTGAGCATCCCGACTATAATTTTAACAACATGTGTCTAATAGAGTTTGCGATGTTGTTTGAGCCGCACTACGCAAAATCACCAGCAATCAACGAAGAAAGCATCGATACAGATGCGTTAGCGCGTGAGCAAACATTAAGAAAGCGACTTATTACACTAACAAACAACACAAAAATGACCATCAGAAACAGGCCAGCTGTAATACGGGTTCCTAACTTTGTTGAACCTCTGATCCCGAGTCTTATTATTACAGTTTGTTGCTCCAGTATACGCCCTACCGTAATGAGAGAGAACTGATGGGAGAATACAACAGCGCCAGAGACGCATTTCTCGCCAATGAACAGAGGTTAAGTGAAACCAATGCTTATTTGTGTCTCTATCGCGAACGTGACAGGCAACTTGAAAACGCGTTCAATCAAGTACACGCGTTTCAGATATTGGAGCAGGAAGAGCCGATGGAACTAGACTGTGAAGAAGATGTTCCATATCTGCCAATGAACGATAACCAATTCATACTAACGAAGCAGTCTATGAATGCTGGACAGAAAGAAATTTTCACGATGGTAACTCAGTCCATACAAAATCAAATAGTGGGTGCCGAAGAACGCTTAAAAATATTCTTTACAGGTGGTGCTGGTGTTGGAAAGACGTTTCTACTAAATTTATTACGAGACCAAATTAACAGGTGCTATGCGAAGGACGCGGTAAAAGTATGCGCACTGACGGGAGTTGCAGCACGGTTGATAAATGGAGCTACTATACATAGTACCTTAAAGTTGCCAGTACAGAAGGATGGACGAATAACTGGTATGTCACCCTTGTCCGGAAACTATTTGCGAATAATGAGACAGCAGTGGAGGCAGACAGAGTTTCTCATTATCGACGAAATTTCAATGGTATCCTATCAAATGCTATGTATGATTGACGCCCGATTAAGACAAGTTAAGAATCATGAAGACGAGTTCTTTGGAGGCATAAACGTTTTACTTTTTGGAGATCTGTTACAACTGCCTCCAATCAAACGCTCCGGAGCTCCTGTTTTCAAACAACCCGACCATCTCCAACCAGCCACGCATCTATGGCGTTTGTTCACGCTCTGTGAGCTGACGGAGAATATGCGTCAGCAAGGGGACCATACTTTTATTGACATATTAAATGCTTTGAGAATAGGTGAGCTAACCGCTAACCATTTTAGTATTTTGATGCAAAGAGTTATTCAAAACCCAAGTGATGAGTTTGCAACAGACAAAGCGTTAAGGGTATACCCCACTAATCAGCAAGTAAACAATCACAACGCTGCGGTTTTTATTTTAGTATAATATGCCTAAAAGCTATTCTGCCTAGTACTAAAATATTTCTGAACTAGAAGGTCAAAATACCTACTTGTTATAGTGTGGGCTGCTTAGTTTACCTACCAAGCAAACCCTGGTGTTAGTGTTCTTTCATGAACTGCCTTTCTGCCGCTGACATGGTTCATGTTATGACAACCACTACCATCAGAGATATTAATGACCGAGATCACCTACGTAGGTTGATAGGTAGTAACTATTTATTTATTTTGTAGTTTTCAGTGCACATAAAATAAAACCGTTTAACTTAAAAGTTTTTTTACCGATTTTTATTTATATTTATAACTGCTATCTCGTACAACATTATCTAAGTAACAACAATTGCACAACGTTTCTCGGAGAATTGCATTTTATTAGGGGTCCCGTCACGCGTGATAGATAGTTTCTCGACTAACATCTTAGAGGAGTGTTGCTGGATTCTTTAATTATCGATCAACTTGTTTGGTTTATAATTGGAAAAGTTGACAAGCCGAGGGTCAGTGGTGGGTTCTTCTTCCCCAATTTGTTTAACAATGGATTTCCGCCAAGTATCGCCTAGTTCTATCAATTAAAAGTTACAACAATATTTAATTCAATGTTGTCAACTTATTCTCAGACGTCTTTGTGATAGCATATAAGTGGTAATAGAATCAATTTGAATCGAGTGCCGTTATAAAGACACTCGTCGGCGTCGTTTTTATAAAGACCTTAGTATCTATACTAAGGTCTTTATAAGAACGACACTCGATTCAAAGCTAGAGCTTTGTCTAACATAAATCATAGAGTTTATTTGGTACTTTTTTAACTTTCCGTGTTGATTCGACAAAGATAAGGGAGGGTCAAGTTTACGACCGCACTAGTTTTATCGAGATCGCACAAAGGTACGTCTCATAGCGTTTGTTACCCCTCTATTTCAAGGTGAATTATTTTATTAAAACGTAAAAAAGATGACCACGTAGTCGTATAATTATTTAAAATACGTAGGTAAGTTGACAATGTGCTAGATCAAGGATTCCCAAAGTTGTCGATATCAACCCCAAGTTCATACAAGATTAAATTATTATTTTGTAATTATTTTGTATCAAAAGGAAAAAAAACTAGAGATTGGATTTTTAAAGTAATTTGGCTATGGGGTCTGACGTATCAGTTCATTTTGTAAAAGGGGTCTCTTGCCTAAAATAGTTTTGGGAATCCCTGTGTTAGATTGTCGATTTTTATACAATAGTTGTGTAGGGCGTACTAATAAAGCTTGAAGATAAAATATGTGGCCATATAATAGGTTACCACGCACACGATAAATAGTTTCATGAATTATTTATCATTATCGTACCAGCCTCCAATTTACAAACTTACAACTAGTCTTGCATCGAATGATTCAGTTAATTTATTGCAACTTGTATACTGAAATTTATACCATGTACCGTGTAACCACAAGGAGTGGTCTAGTTGAACCGTTCGGTTGCGTAGTTGTATCGAATCTTCCAATCGTATATCTGAAATATCTACTACACGGGGAATTTTCTAATCAAATATTTTCGTTGACTTATCGAAACGTTCTGAATCAACCTGCTCGCTATTGTTTTTAGGTGTGCAAGGGTTTGGGTTTGGTATAAATATTGTTTTTTTCACATAGGTACTTACCAATAACATCAAGTGCAACTTTATAGTTCCTTGTTTGTGACACGCGAAAATCGACCCTGCATCTATAGTCGTCCCGATCCCGAGGAAGCACGTTATTCATCCGTAGCCCTGATGTAGGTGTGTTGTGCCAGTGTGTGCGTCCGACGTATTGGTCCTCCACCCAGTGAGCTGAAGGGCCCGTTACTCGAGTGTCGTAGCTGTTGACAGATAAGATAATATTTAGTAATGGTAAATTACGATACAAGTGAGCTAAGTAGGTCATCACAGTCGAGGCGAGATTGCAGCCTGTGCTGAAGGCGAGAAGTAGTGAAGCCGAGACTGTAATGACCAAATGCTTGCGCGTGTCAAACGACAGTAAATACTTTTTTCGCGCCCCGTTTGAACGAATGGCACATGTAACAAAGTCGTAAAGAAACCTAATATTTAAAATATAATCAATTGAATTATTTTGTAATTATAACAAAAAGATATTGTAATTTTATGATCAACATACATTACATGCAACTTTCAACGTAAAGATAGTGCTTTGAAATAGCCCCATCTAGAATAAAGCAGTTAAAAATCGTTGTGCAAATTGGCAATATAATTATCTCTGTGACGTATATTTGACGGTTGAGCTTGCCCAGCGAGTTGGTTATAAACTTAACGATATGTAACCGAGTCGATTCGATCAAAGGTTTTCTTATGTCGTAGACATCTTCGGATTCAATACGAATACGCAACCAAATTGTTCGACGCGGTTACTCGATGTGTTTACAGAGTATATATTTGATACTGCAACTAAGAACAGAATCAGTCGATAGTCGCAAGGTTGCGAATCGGGGGGCTTGTCAGAACTTATCCGGGGTTGATCCAGAAATAATTCAGTCTTATTGAGTAATTATCCGTTCCTCTATTTTGGTACTCCAGCGTCAGCATCTATATAGCCCAATATGTAGTATATAAATCAGTTCTGTAGGTAATGTTATGGATCATAAATCACATCAATGCATGTAAGTACCTACTTAATATATTGGGGTAACTGTTGCAGCTGATTTAATTATAAAGCCTCGTATGTCTGATTCTCTGATCATCATCGGATTCACTGAAGAATCCCGTATATATAGGTACATTACAAGTTCGTTCCTAGAATGTGCAATCATATCTTGAATCCACCAAACCGGTGTAAGTAGCATAAAATAATACAATTACAAACATCATTCCCAAGCTACCAGCAAATTATACACCGACCTGTGTTTTATAAGTTATTTTCAAAGGTTAAACATAACATCCGAAGTTACTTTCACTTTGTACGAGTTACCTCATAAATTATCGATATAATTACGGGACCAAAAATTCATACCAACCATCCCGCACCCACCGCGAGCGTATTTCCTTGAACTTTATACGATAATTGTAATTAATTATTGCGTGAGGATATTATGGAACGCGTGGGTAGATAAAACGGGAAACATGTGCCACGCATTCTCAGTACATATTTCTGTCCAACAAATTTCTAAACAGATATAGCCCTCTTTATCTATTAGGTATAGATAAAGAAAAATCTTAATAATTAATAGTATAAAATTGAAATAAAACTATTTTTTCGGATTTCAGAAACACCGGCGCTCCACGAGGACTGCAATCTTTGAACATGAACAAGATCGCACCCGCCATTATATCAGATTTGACAAGCACAGATCCTCGCAAAAGAACATCGATTCCGGCCAAGGAGGATACGCGAGGCCATTGAAATGAAAAAACATCCTAATTTCATTAGGGATGATGGCTGGGTGCTACCACCGAATTGGGATTCAGTAATTAATATCATTAAATCTACCATTGCAAGTACACGCATTGCAAGACCTCAAGACACTGTGAGCACTTTCTGCGTAGATCGGACTGCAAGCAAAAACTAAATATGAGGGTACCCCGATTCAAACTATGACACTAGGACGTCAACCAGCTCAGTCCTCCTGTGACTGTGGTTGCTGCAAAGCAGCCGAAACGTCGGGAACGTGCGATAAAAGCCTAAAAAAAAGTTTGTGAGTTTCGATTTAGGAGATAATCTTCGGAATTACTTATCCGATTCTGATTTTTTTTTAGTAATTTAAAGCTACACTATCCCCGAATGCTATAAGCATATATTTAATTGAAGTAACGTGGGTGGAGCCGTGGGCTGAAGCTATTTATAAATAAATCGTTATAACTATAGATAGGCTGGATAGACAATGGTGTTTCTTTCTGTTGTTCTGACAGTAGCCACATTATTAACGCGATCTATTCGAAGAGAAACTATGACAATGCGTGTATCCAAATTCCAACTGAATATAACTCCGAGAACAAGCTGAGAATACACTGTGCGCGACAGCTACAGCATCAAAAGGAGATGCACAGATGGAATAGATGGGTGTACTTACATAACTTTATAGCTGTGAAGTGCATTCTCAGCTTAACAGCTTTGAGTGAATCTAAAAAAAAATAAGTATTGCCAATAACATTTTGTCACTCGCAAACATTCCCAAAACGTTATGTTCTATGATATTTAAGTTGTGTTACGCTACAATCATAACTTCATAATGTAATAAAATTGACACCAGCCACCGCCACTTCAGAGAGATGCCAATTATGCAAACCATCCTCCTAACTCAAAGCTTTTGTGAGGAGGTAACTACCGCGATTTGCGAATTCGCTAAGCGCAAAATTAATACATTTTCGGCGAAGCGTCGCTTGATAATATCTTATTAAAACAATACGAGCTGTCTAAAAACGAACTCCATAATTCTGTGTTTTTCAAGAATGCAATCTAGGAAGATTAATTGAAGGTTTTAATATTGATTTACGCGAATACCACACATTGAAATAAAACCGGTTTCGGATGCTTTACAGCAACCATGGTCACGGGAGGACTGAGGTGGTTGACGTCCTAGTGTCATCGAAACGTCAGGAACGTAAAACATAAAATAAACGCGATAAAATCCGGAAAATTAGTTTTCTTTCAATGAGGGTTTGAAAATATTGTTTTTACTTTAAATCAATATATAGCTTATTAATTTTTTCGTAGATAATATTAATAAAAAATGTTGATATAAACTTGTAAGTATGTATTTGATTTCCTTATTATGATTTAAAAAATTAAATACTCAATTAGCTTGTATTGCATAGTAGCCCCACATCGCTGCGACAAATTAATTAGGGATGTTTAGATAATGTTCTCTGCGGTGTAGATGCCTAACTTGCGTAGGTATTTGAACATGTGCATGCTTGGGTTGGTTATGTATTGGTTTGAGATGCGTCTAGGAGTCTATAATTATTCCATAGATGGTTATGTAAATTGTATATTCCGAAAACGCAATTGGCTCAGTTGGTAATGATAATGCTTTCTGTCTAAGGTTCCCGAACTTGAATCCTGTTAGAGGCAAACTTTTTATGTAGAGCAAGAATGTTTATACTGAGTCAGATATGTTTAAATATCTATAAAAGTAATTATATTCTGTGGTCGCCCCTAGTCAATGGTACGGAACCCATTATTCAAATGTTGCTTAGGTCGGGACCGTACAGTTGGTATGTTCGTTTGGCGATGTTATTATTACTAAACGCAAGTTATCCCTTCTGCGCTCAAACAATAAAATGAAAGTTTAATTGAAAGGCTGGCATTTTTTTTGTTTTAAATTTCAATGTTTTCGCACAAATAATATCTATGTTAGATCGATTAAAAGAGTATAAATGTATACTGATCCAACAGTAAACAATGAAGATAGGTACGGAGGCTTAATTCCAAATTCACGTTATAGTTAATATAAACATCACAAGGAAAGATAATGTCTAAGATTATCTATATTTATAAAACAAAGTCGTTATTCGTTAGTTAGTCGTCGTTAGTCGTACACCATTAATAACTCAAGAACGGATGGCCGGTTTATGGTTTTGATTTTTTTTAATTTGTCTACGCACAATGCAGAATAAGTGTTAATACATGGGAAAAAATCACTACAAAATATTAAAGATCATTTTCCCACAAATTTGATGCTGAGGCGGTGCGGTTGAGTTTTTGATTGAAATTTTTATCCGACTCGTCTCAGTACAGCTAACATTCATTTGTGTGCTCACGAACTATTCAATTTTCAACTCCTACAAATGCGACATTGCGTCTAAATTACAAAGTCACAATGAATTTACTTTTATTTAGTCGGCCAAGCCTCTTAACCGCTTTGGCGAAGGCAGTGAGGCCCAAGTAAACAGTAATAATCAAATGGAATTAAATTTGCTTGACTGTTTGTTTGTTATAGTACCCTTGCAAAATTAGACTCGGTTTTAAGTTTGGTTTCGGGTTTCAGGATTCTCAATGGACAATTACTAGTAACGAAACCCCAATGTGAGATAATATTACCTCACATAAAGTTCATCGCATGTATGTGATCACAAAATATTGTTTCTTGTGGTATGTACACAATTTCATGGAATGCTGTACAAAGAAAGACCGGACAGAGATATAATTCCTGAGAAATCATTATGTAGGATTGAATACGATTGAAGCCTTAAATTTATTGGTGTTTCTGGTAAATTGGTTTTTATAACGTTTTTGCAATATCAATTCATAGAAAAAGCAGTGATAACCAAGTTGGTAGACCGCTTGCCTCGGTAACGAGGATCGCAGTTTCAAACCCCGGCTCGCACCTCTTGGATTTCTGGATTTCATGTGCAAATCTCATTTTCAACCACGATTATCACTTGCTAAACGGTGAAGGAAAACATCGTGAGGAAACCTGCATGTCTGAGAGAACCCCTTGAAAGATGTGTGAAGTCTGCCAACCCGCACTGGGCCAGCGTGGTGGACTATGGCCTAATCCCCCTCGAATTGAGGGGAAGCCCGTGCCCAGCAATGGCACATTAAAAAGGGCTGGTATTATTATTAATATACATTCTCGTAATTCTTTATAAATAAGACGTGAAACTGTATGAACATTTAAAATAAACTCTCTGAATATATTTCAAGCATGTCGCTTGTACACATATTATTGCTATAAATTTCATGAAAGCTCTCCCAGTCGCGGCAATCTGTCTGCCGCCGCAACAAAAACACCATGTTTTACTAAACCAACTAGAAAACGGTACTTACAGAGTACTGCAACTGAAGTAGTACATATGAGTATTATATATGAAGTCTTTTCAGTTGAAAATCGGTGAATGGAATCATAATGTCTTTAACTATTTTCTATAAAAAATATATGCTGTTCGTTAGTAAGTAGGTACATTACTTGAGAACGAGTGGACTGATTTGACATTTTCTTTAAATGTTCGTAATAGTCCGAATAAGGTTTTTAGGGAACGAAAATTTGGAAACGTTGACCAAATTTTGAAAATTCCGGAAACACAGAAAGTTTTTTTTTATATGCGATTTTTGTATAAATTCAAGACGATAATTGATACTGACAACGTTTGTCGGGTCAGCTAGTTATTAATTCAGATATATATAATGTCGACTGCATAGTGCGAGTGTTTACATACAATAATAATTTGTTTAATAATTTAAAAAAAAATGTTCTTGCAATTTTCAAAAATTTTAAAGCCTTTATATTTTTATTTCTGTGCACGGTATAAAGTTGCGCAAACATCCCTCGGTTCGGCACACTTGGCTGTGTGGCGTTGTCACAATATTTGCCGGCGGTGCCGCATTGCGCCGCGAGTCGCACGAAATATTTCGGGACTTTATGTAAAATTTAGATATGCCGCGCATGTGCAAACTGGGTCAAAGGCGAATGCCGAAAACTTTTCGGAAACGGACTGCTGAAACTGCTAAATTGTTGTAAAAAAGTTCAATGCAGAATATACGTCGTTTATGGCGAGAAAGAATTATGAATGCGTTGTTTTTGTACGTTAACGCCCTGGACTCCCAATGGAATAATTTACCAATTCAAAGCAATATGTGTTAAAATATTTTAGTAATCTAACACCCTTTAGTTTAAAAATAATACTACCTACCTTAATGTTGTATTCACATTTTGTAATTATAATTAACTAGATGCGCCCGGCGGTGTTACCCGCGATAAAAAGTATGAAAAATTAAAACATCTATCCCACGGGAACCACACATTTTACCGGGATAAAAAGTAGCCTATGTGTTATTCCAGACTATAATCTATCTCTGTGCCAAATTTCATCCAGATCCGTTCAGCCGTTCGGGCGTGAAAGAGTAACAAACATCCATCTATCCATCCATCCAGCCAAACTTTCACATTTATAATATTAGTATAGATTTTTCAAGTTAAACGATAAAATTCAGGGCTTCAAAACTCTTATCAGTTCCTAGAAAATTTACGATTCTGCAAAGTGTTTTAAATAGGCTCCATTATTCCGCGCGTTTTTTACGATTTCAGACACCGGAGTAGCTTGAAAACTGAATAGAGTTTGCGATAAAGTTGTCTTACACTCTCTCCATTTCATTTCACTAGCATTAAGATGTCGCCTGATATTGCTCGTAGGATGTATAGACGATACTCAACAAAACCCTTTCCATTATAAATATATAGTTCGAAGAGTTTTTGTTACCTGACCGCTCACCCTTTATGGATTTTTAACCGATGCTTATCCCGACCGATGGTGTTTTGTTTTTTCTTATTCAATTTATTTAAGGTGGTTTTGTTTTTGGTGCCCGCCGATTTATGTTCAATTTTATATAATGGGAACTATTGTAATTTATGGTGTACTAGTTGCGCCACGCGGTGTTATCCGCAATTAAAAAGTGTACATTTTACCGGGATAAAAAGTAGCCTATGTGCTATACCAGAATATAATCTAGCTCTGTGTTAAATTTCATCCAGATCCGTTCAGCCGTGCTGGCGTGATTGAGTAACAAACATCCATCCATCTATCCATCCATCCAAACTTTCACATTATAATATTAGTGGGATGAGTACTGTCACAAGTTGCCAATAAATTGTATTTTTATATTAAAAGTTTTTTCTATATTTATCATAACAATCTTTTATCGTAATTTTAAGCAGTATAGCTAACTTACTCTATCAGTAGTCCGGGTAAAACATTTACAAACAATACCAAGTACGTTAAATGCATATAATGAGCGTCTCTATTTTGCGCCAAAGGTCGAGGTCAGATCCATTATAAAGATACAGACACGATGTTTATCTTGGGAGTTATTTCAACGTATTTTTCCTTCTATCTCTATCTCTCGGGAATGTCGGTAAATCCCCTCTTATCCCTTGCCTTCTTAGAAATTTTAGGTTCTAGGTAGAATTCTTTTGAATCCTTACTGAAAGCCCAAGATCAAACCTACGCAAGCAAAAGTGTGTGAGATTTTTTCATTAAATAGTAATTTTAAAGAAGCTATAGGCTTTCTATATTTATAAATAGACTCGCTTGAGGCATTCAGTGTTCGAGGCAAGAAAAGTCGTTGCCTGTTCTTTTCTTTACAATTTTTATTCCCGTTTTTTCCGTAAGTAAAGAGCAAGGAATATCACGTTCCTATGTATTTTACTCTGACAATAATTAAACTTTTGTATCACAACATTTACATACGTTATTTTGTTCGGGGCTTGTTAACGAAAATCTTATTGGACAGGTATGTTTTACGACGTGGTAATAAGAAAACTTCTTGATACAGTACTAAGTTTCCTTTTCATCGCGAATATAAACATTATATTTTCAGTAAGCAATAAAAACTTATATACTTAATACTTACCACCTAAGGTGCTTGGGGAGTAAGATTTTTTGTTATTTATGTAAACCAATACAGTACTTATGAATCGTCAAAATAGTTACAAAATGCTAAGCTACCACTTTACCACCCGTTCGGAATGCCGTTCTAATGAAGAAAAACCGGCAAGAAACTCCCTGGTTTCCCCTTTTAAAAATATCTGTTACATTTTTGAGCAGTACATTGACTTGTAATATCTGATAATATTTTATTTTATTCATATATGCATATATAACAGCTGGTCGAAACCTTATGTTTCCAATAACACCACTAGTTGGGTCTCTGGGGCAGAAAGCAGTAGTTTCATATAAACACTGATGCCTACGCAATCAGACAAATTGGGTGAACTATCTATCTATCTATCAGCCGATAGACGTCCACTGCTGGACATAGGCCTCCCCCAACGACTTCCACACATCACGGTCCTCCGCCACTCGCATCCACCGGCTTCCTGTGACGCGTGTGATGTCATCAGTCCACCTTGTGGGGGGCCGTCCTACACTCCGTGACCCAATTGGGTGAACTGTATAATAGATATTATGCTTGTTATAAACTCACCTGTAAACAGGACTGTCGTCCCGGTACCACACCACAAGCAGCACGCTGTCATTCCGCACCGCGGGCCGGGTGTCGCAAGGCATCTCCGCATCCCCCCCAGCGATGACCGGCACGCGAGTGTACGTCATCGAAACTGGTGACGTCACCACCCCTGTACCTGGAAGAACATTCATGATTGCATCATCCCAACTAACATTTTGGCTGTTGAAATAAAGTATAAGAGTTGCAGACGGCTGGTTAACAGCTTAGGGCTAGTTTAGCGTATAGTTGACGAATAAGATTGGGGCTATACGTTGCTTGAACCCTGCTATTATCAACGGATTGGTCCTAACTTTTTATATTGAAAGGCAAAATGTAAGATGGGTTAGCTATGACTAACAAAAGTTCTCATGAGATTGAAATGGAGGAGTATGTATATTATAATGAACCTTATTGTGGCTGTTAATAAGTTGTCATATACTACCATCGGGTATTATTACTAAGCGAGGGAATTCAGACCTTAATTTTAGATAAATACGCTATATAAGTAGTTCCATTAGCCACTCCAGCTAAGTTAAATCTTCTGCTAGGAGTGGGCTCACGTCAATGGAATAATGGCCAGGATGGGGATCGAACCTGGAATATTTTTGCTGCGGGGGCGGCCCTCTAACCTTAAGGTTATTTCCGCTTTGGTACTTCTTCACTTTGTTTCGTGTGGGGATTCACACTCAGGTTACTTTTTGATGTAGATTTAAATTATAACTCATCAATTTGGTTAACATGCAGAAAGAACCTTCCAATATGGTAATTTTTAAATCCAGCTAAGCACTGTTTTATATTAAATATATAAAGTAAAAAAGGTGGATTTATCAACTCGTTGGCTAAAATTAGTGACTGACGTGAGTACAACTGGTCAGATAAGTCCCACAAAAACCAACAGAGTCCAAAATATAATTTTCCACAGAGAGGGGACTACGTTGATGTTTATCTGCTTAGAGCCTCGGTAACAGCGTCACACTGTAAGCTAACCAAATCCCCACAATATGACTACGTTTTGCAAGTTACAAGCGAGAGCGGTTTAAAAATAAAAATAATTATTTTACGAGTACATCGGTACCCGCTATTATCAAAATGTTTCTGTGTGGTTATCGAGTAAACATACTGTCACTGTCGCACTTATTTGTGAAATCCATGGTGTGAGAGGGATGGAAGATGCTACGTTACCGAAACGGTATTTAAAAAAAAAATACAACCGAATTGAGAACCTCCTCCTTTTTGAAGTCGGTTAAAAAGGATTGTGTTTGAGGTACTGAGCTGTATATATCAACACTAGCACGTAGAATATAGAAAGAAGGTCAAAATAGGCTATTTAAGATGTCAATTCTTTTGACATATCTTTATCAGTCTATCTTTTTAATATTTTTTTTCGCTTGACGTAGTTATATAAGGCGGGAAATATAGTGTTCACTCCTGCCCCACAATGACTGCTGCTATGCCTAACCTATTATCCTCAAATTCTGACTTTACACAATGATTACAGACGCACTAAAGAATCCCAGATTCTAGGCTTAGTATACCCTTTCTGATTCACCCTGTATAGTCTGATTTTCCTTAACACTTTAAATATCACACCTTTTATTACTTGGGCCACACGGGCACAAGGCTGAAAAATAAGTAAATGACCTTCCTTGGTAAATATATGCGGATTACGTAGCTTAGTTGTACAGCGTTGCGGCCGCCGCACACCTGGCCGGCAGCAACCTTTTCATATTCAACACAGGAGAGGCGAGGTCAGTAGGATGACAACGTAACAAAAAGCTTGAAAGCTTCGTTTACTCTGACTGTCCGTGTACTATAGGTCGGCTTGGGGTCAACAAAAACGGACTGTGGATGGCTTGTCTGATTTGAGCTATATCTTTGTTGTCGAGATGTAAAGCTTGTGAGTTTGGATGTAGAGAGTAGTCTGCGGAGCAACTGATTTGATTTTGTTTTTTTTTTCGTGGTGGAAAGCTAAATTATCATACTTAAAGTTATGCTGCATTCGGAGCCACAGGCAGACGCTAGTATTACATTTAGATATTTATATAACTTGTTCAGGAATGATTATTGTTCTGTAATTGAATATTCGATATTTCAGACAACCAACATCATTAGAAGTGAATAGAAGCAGGTATATTGACGATTTTATTACAAATACAAACTGTGTGAAGAGTACGAATTTTTTTACCCGTGTCATGGATGTTTAACCCTTCGAAAGACGTGTGAAGTCCGCCAACCCGCACTGGGCCAGCGTGGTGGACTATAACCTAATCACCCTTGCATTCACAGATATATTAGAGGAGATATGTTATGAAAGCGGTGGGCTTGCGCTCACCTTTAGCCAAAATTACGCTAACATAGAGTTTTCGCCGTCAGTCGACTGCAACTGCACGTCGGTATCGGAGCTCTAACTTTTTTTTTAAATGCCGTGTTATTCCGTGGTTGTGTGCTAAAATACTAGCAGCAAAGTGAACTACGCGAAAGATGGAATCTCATTTCACCAGCCAGTATTAAGTATTTTATTTATTCGTCTTTAAAATCATTAAAACAACAAATCAAAAAATATTTAATGCCTTTATTATGTTATTTTAGTTTTCATGTAGCACAACGACTTTTTTATTTTTGTACAAAATACATGGCTCTTTAAGTACCACCTATGTTCGCTACTGAGTGAATGTACGAGGCAATGGATAGATCGTCTAACGATACTTTGAATAAACTGGTGCGTCGCGTGGTACGGCCGCTGCATGCGGCGACGACGCAGCACGCACCGAATTATTGGCACGCGTGTGTGTGTGAGACTTCGTATTGGTTGGTTTTATGTAATTGCATGTGTTTTGTGGCGAGTGGTGGGGACAAAACGGAGACAGCGAGTTCCCATACATTTTGAACCGCACGGCATATCTCTCGTGATCTGTGCTTGCATTGATGGGATGCCCGTGGCCATCACTGTGACATTAAAAGGGCTGTTATTATTATAATTATGTATGTAGAGACCACCGTTTAAATATTACAATGTAGAGACCAACATTTAAATATCGATCCACATCGTAGGGTTGCTTGGTATCCGATATTTTATTGCCAAATATTATGCCCGGTACTAGCGACCTCCTTACATTGCACTGTTTTCATAATAATTTAAATCAAGAAAATAGCGGTGAAACAAAGAAGACCTTCTTACAGCACCCGGCCGTAAATATTGCACGTCGACCTTTAGAAAGGGACTAGCGGCTAGAGGCAAGAGTGAAAGAGATGACGCTCTACAAAGCCGATGTTTTTTCTATTGCCTATGTGCAATATTTATGGCCGGATATTGTAAGTATTCGTTTGCTTTCACTTAATTGTTTGTCCGACATCAATGTCTATTGATCGACGTTGTACTTAATATACTCGAGGTCAATGTTCGTAGCCTAACTTTTATAATAATAAATTAGAAAATCATAATTATTTTTTATTATTTAAATGGTGACCTACCACATTTTATATAATAAATTATTATTTACTTATTTCACAATTGTTATAAAACTTGAGCTACAAAACACGCACCTCGAGTAGAATATTTACTTTTATTAGTTGAATTGTAAGCAAATAATAAGATTAAAAAAAATATTCGTTGTCTCCAAAGCTTTGTATTGCATGTCGTGCAGAAATCAATGAATACACGTTTATGTGGAGTCAAAACACACCCAAAGCCCATTTATTGGCATTATTGATGATGTAAGGCAGGGCTAAACAATGCAGCCCAGGTAGGGAGCTTCGGTAATGCTAAGCCTCGGCGCCCACTGGCAGTACGGTACGGCGTACGAATTTTTATAGTATTGATAATATTTATAGTCGTAGACGACGAAATAATACGAGTACATACAGATTGCCGCGAACAATATATTGAAGCACATAAAACCGAGCCAATGTGTGTACTTACTAAATGTAAATACAGCACACAGCTAGTCATAATACTTACATATACATAATTAATCAATAGTCTATCTACTGTAAGGTCCGACACTCATTAGCGGGGCGGTATGGTAGAGAGTCATTCTGAATGCCTATGCTACAAATCGTATCCCGAATTATGCCGCAACTTTATTATTGTAGCTCCAATTTGTGTAGTACACGCGAATTTGTGTGTACGTAAGGACGAAATTAGCGACAAAATCCGAAAAAATCGTTTTATTTCAGTGAGTAGGTACTATTCCCGAGTTAGATTTTTAGAACAACGTACTCCCCAGGCTCGCTAAACTTCGCTATGATGGCTTAGGTATAAACCACACTCGGCATCTTCGCAAAGTTGCGCGACTAGTCAGTACGCACACGCTAATGGCTTACCAAAACCAGTATCTATCGCAAACAATAGTGTTATAAAAATTATAATACCAATGCGAGATTCTTGCACGAACTTCTCCATAGGAACGGCAGTCCGTGTGGGTGGTAAAGTTGTAGCTTAGTATTTTGTAATATTTTGAAGATTCAATTGATAGAACTAGGCGATAATAGGCGGAAATCCATTGTTAAACAAATGGGGGAAGAAGAACCCACCACTGACCCTCGGCTTGTCAATTTTTCCAATTATAAACCAAACAAGTTTGATCGATAATTAAAGAAGCAACATCGAACTCGTCTAAGATGTTAGTCGAGAAACTATCTATCACGAGTGACGGTACCTCAAAGAAAATGCAATTCTCCGCGAACCGAAGCGAATCTAAGTGCGATACATCAGTACTGTGCTTAATGGTTTACATGAATAAAAAATATTCTGATTCTGATTAATTTAAAACGCCAAGAAGACATTAGTTACTCAATTGTTGTTTGGTACAAACAAATTTCAATAGAGCAAACATGTAAACATGCCCACGCATACGGTAATATTCACAAGGATGTTGGTTTAAGTGTGTCAACAGGTAGGCACACCTTTTTCGCTGTCACCCCTATGTACAATTTCATTGTCATAATATTTATTCGATTACATTATCGTAGGGCTCGAGTAATAGCGCACGGTGCGTGACTTCAGGAAAAAGCGTACGTTTCACGAATTCGTAACTTTGAACACTAAAATATTTGACACAACAATTTTCATTATGTGTCCTTATAATAAAATTAATAAAAAAACATGTATTCGCAAATCATAAAAAGGATTAATTATGTATTAGAAAAAATATATAATGAAAAATAATTTAAACTATTATTTAGGACCCCTCTTGGATGCAGTACTCTTCAAGCTTTTTTCATGTACACTCTTGCGCTATGTGACATTATACCATTTTTTAAAAAGGTAACTATATACTTTTTAATTTGCTTTCAAATGTCAGCAGCCGGCAGCAACATGAAAATTGCAAGGTGACATCGGAAAATACAAAGTTAAGCTTGATGCAGTCGCAATATTAATGTGCATTGAAAATTGTTTATAACTTCAAACTGTTCGTTTTAAAACTGTGTGTTTACCTTTTCCAATGAACGATGATGAATAACAATGATGATTTATGATGATTTACCTACTTTGCCGGACACTATGAATATGTACAAATAGTACCTAAAGACATTGCAATAAGAATAGAATTTATTACAAAATTGGATTGATCTATAAATGCAGTCGAATAAAATTAATAAAAACAGCGAGAAAAACAGCCCTTCAGCGAGAACAAGCCATGGAAACAAGTGAACAGCGAACATGTCTTTGTGACACCTGAGTGCACTAGGGTTGCTTAGATCAGCTGGAAAAGGGACTCTATAAATTGGAACCCAAAGAAATCCTTTTTACTTAAGTAATGAGGTACCTACGTCACCGTGATTTTTGGTATTGACATTATTTTTCTAGACACTATTAAGAATTATCACAATTTATATTTTCGCCAGCTTAAAGTAGTTCTTATTCCTTCGTTCAGTTAAATATACTGCTATAGGAAGACTGATTTTCGCCCGTTGCTACTATGTTTATGGTGAGCTATCGGTAAAAAAAGTACAAACAATTTATTTGTTTACAAAATCCCAAATAACTTAAATATATATTTAATTAATTCCATTTCCCCCGTTCATTGTGAGAAACGGTCAATCAACTTTAGTGGAAACTTTTGTGGAAAGTTATAAACTTTAGACTTGGTGTAACGTAAAATAAAAATAATCCAAACGCTACTAAATAGAATAAATGGAGCGTAGCTGTTACGAAAATTGTCTATAATAAATATAATGTAGGTGCAGATCGTAAAGTGAATGGTTGGCGCTGTACGTTAGGTATTCTAGTATATTCTGGCGGATTGTAAACATAAAATATAAACCTCGTCTATATTTTTATAGGTCTGTATCTTACGCCGGGGACAGACAAAGGGCGACCGAGCGAACTCAGGCTCAAGCAGAGGTTCGTTGACGTATCAGACCAGGTTCACTCCATTTCTGCGTTTATTTTTTGATCCGCTAACACTGAGTAAATTGATTTTCAGCATTGGTTCGCCTTTGCTCGGTAGCTTTTTTTTATAATGCAGATAATTTTTTTATCGCCGATCATTTTGGTATGAAAACTCCCTAGAGTACTCATTAAGGTCACTGAACTACATACTCAGACATAGTTTAGTTGTGCCCACTGGCCGTATAAGGCACGAATGCCACGCAACGAAATTCAGTAGTAGGATTGCGCCTAATATTACTATTGGCAATGTAGGTGCCGACTGGCGCGGAAAAACTTGGATATTAAACTATAATGATGATGAAAATCGGTGAACCCATTATATCAAATTCACACACACCCAAAAATATGGAGAATTATACGCATCACTCACTATATTATCAAGTAGCAAATGAGGTAAGTTCTATTTGTCATAGTCCTCGAGAGAACGTGTCTATTCTGTAATGCTATTAAAATCTGCTTTGGAAATTTGGACCGTATCGTAGGTGAGTTAGGAATAGTATGGCGTGCATGCCTCTCACAGTAATGTTTGTGTAAACGTACAGTGGTTTTCCCACTAGCGTCAGAATTCATTACCTGTTAAGTGTGGTGAATAGGTTTATTAAGTTTGGTCTATCCCGTCTCGTCGTGAGAGATTTAACTTACTTACTAGCAATTTAAAAGTATGTGTGCACATATGTAATTGACTCCAGTGGTTGCAGGTACAGTCTTGGACAAAATAATAAAAGTTAATAGACTACAATAAAAATGTGTGACAGACTTGAAGTCCGTAGCAGATCTCAAAGTTATGGTGATAATGTGATGAGTGAGTCAATTAGTGGTGGGTTTCAGTTTACATAAATAGAAGTTGTAAAACAAAGGAAATCACCATCAATATACAATTTTTCAATCTTACTTTTACTTCTTGAGGGAGAGGCCTTGTGAGAATACCTCGGGAACTATGCCGCACGAGACAGAGAACTTATTGTTTTGAACTGAATAAAAATGGTGTCTCAAAGATCTTTTAAACATATTGTTGTTTGTGATTTAAAAAAACATGATTTTAATCTTGTCGCTAGTGCCATATTGCTGAACATTTCAATGCAACATTTTCAGTAATTATGCAAATATAATGGTGATCTAGACTGAGGCGCCACAGGTAGCTAAATCATTCGTCGCAAATTTTGCTTTTACAATAGTTCACATATTATGCAAACGTTATACAAAACAAACGGGAATAATGTACTTACAAGTTTAACCCATTATAATATGCAACATGTCTTTTAAAGTCGCTATCAAGTTTCTTAAAGAGCTCAAGCGTTCAAAGCATCTCAGATGTAGTGTTTAGCTCTGTGTATTATAAAACTTAACCCCTGTTTATATTTACTTCGTACAAGAATATAAACGTGGGGAAGTTTTCTAGGCCAGCCGAGGATTGGCCGACTATTGCCGACGGTTTTATGTAGACATTTGATTGTCAACTCTAAATTGATATGATTTTGATTCAATTTTGTCGTGAGATAAAGTATTTTTCAGAGAAAAGTTCTTTGGACCGTAATTTAACGGTGTGACCTATTTTCCTTGATGAAATTGAAGGAATGCAATAAGCTGCATATTTACGGGTTTTAAAAATCTTATTTTGTAAATTAACTAAGAATTACTTTCGATACGTTTGAAGTGTTTTTATTACTTTTTTACTTTACAATCAGATGTAGGTCACAATTACCTATCTATTTTAGTATTATTTCACATAATATTAATTGGTTGGATATTTTTGTAAACCTTATCATAATAAGCATGAAGCTTGGGTTAGGTCTACATGATTGGTGTTATTGTCTCTACATGGTTTGCGGTAACTGCGATCATAGAGATCGCATGTTTCATGTTATATTACATTCCCTAAGCTCTATAATTCATTGCTTTGTGTACATAGCTACTGAGCTAATAACTGCACACACATACGTATGGATCATTGAATTGTTATTATTATCAAAGTCACCAAGATATAGTGTATCAAAGCCTATGTCTATACAGGATGTAGGGGGCATGGTAACGAAAACTTTGGGTAAAGGTTTACACTGCCTATTATAAAATTATAGAAATCATTTATTTCTAAAGTCATGGGTTATGTTGTAATTTTTGAGTGCGCGAGCTTCACCAGTTTTTATAAGAGCCGGCGCAGCAAACCCCCTGCTGTGGCTACGTCTACGACAATCTTAAGCTAGTCTGACAACCAGCAATTTAAAAACAGACCTCAAAAAATGTAAAAAGAATTTAAACATAAAAATAAACAAATAAGTAGCAAAATGTCGGCAACAGAGTGGTTCCCATGACACCGCAAAAGTATAAATATGAGGCTCTTATGGCTATATCAAGTCCCTGTAACGTAATAGGGGATTACACAAATATTCCCTCCGTTTCCTATCACTTAAAAACTAAACAATATTTTTGGTGTTATTTTTTTATCGGATAACTTCATCTTCGAGTACATTAACAACATGAGAACCAAATTTCCTATCCCTAAATTCTGTTCTTGTCGACGTTGAAAGCGGTTTTCCGCGAGATAGCAGTTCCTGATAGAGATATAAAGTCCCGGCAAGATTAAGATAAACTCGGTTACGCCTCAGGCATAAATCTTTCCCAGGATAGATAAAGGGCTGGTCACGTGGCCGGCGAACCGTTGATTATTTCAACTGAATATCGATACCCGAACGTTGAATCCTGTAATTTAAAAAGAAAGAGTTTTTTTTTAAGATCAGGTTATTTATAAAAGATTAATTATTCTCCAGATTAGTGTTGCGCAAAGTCACAGGGGTCTTGCGGAATCATTCATGTCTTAGCTATAATACGACATTTGGAAAACCTATCTAGATGCTATTATTGCTTGCTAAACTTATGTACATGATAAAATAATAAATATTAGCGCCTCTGCGATATTGAATATAAGAACATTTGTTAAAGAATTAATGATATAAGTCCATTTCATACCGTCAGATATTTTGACAGATAACTGGCATCATGCCCTATTTGTATACAACATTCGAGTAACAAACACAAAATAATAGCATGTTGAGATTTTAAAAAAATGTGTCAGAATATTTCTTCGAGATACTATACATTGGTCAACCCACTAACAATTGTAACCTTTCTTTCATACCCTATTGATTGTCCATTAGTGACAAATCGCTGACCTTTCTCATATTTCAATGTTAGGCCATTACTTGCGCGCCTCAATACCGAAACAATTCCGAGGAACATTACTGAAGTGAATTTCTCTCAAGTTAGTATTTCATTCCAGAGGGAAAATGTTGCAGCCCACTGTCCGCCGTATCTGACGCGGACCGAAGATTTATATTGCCATAACGTCGGCTAGACAATACGTTCAGTATATTTTTCTTTTTCGACGCCCCTTTTATATAAAAAAAAACATCGTTTACGTGCGGAAAAATAAAATTCTGTTCGCAGTGCCGAACTATTCCATAAGTTGTAGATGCGTATACTCAAGTTGTTTATATGCGCGGTTATATTTAAATAAAATAATGTCTCTGATGACGGTTTGCTTCCCGTGTAGATAAAGTTCGATCATGATCTTATATCATAATTAGCCCTAGTCTGGGAAATACTGTGATCGACACTAGTGCATTGTATAATCTATACTAATATTATAAATGTGAAAGTTTGGATGGATGGATGGATGGATGTTTGTTACTCTTTCACGCCCGAACGGCTGAACGGATCTGGATGAAATTTGGCACAGAGATAGATTATAGTCTGGAATAACACATAGGCTACTTTTTATCCCGGTAAAATGTATGGTTCCCGTGGGATAGATGTTTTAATTTTTCATACTTTTTATCGCGGGTAACACCGCCGGGCGCATCTAGTATCTTAATAATATAATACTAGCGTTTCATAGTTATCAGCCTCATAAGGTCTAATAAAAATACATATCCTAAAATATTTTAGGAGCTTATCGAGTAGGCTCTCTTAGTCACGTAAATGTACTCGTATAAAATAAATGTCTCAATGGTGTTTAGTTACTATGTGAAAGCTCTTCTTACGTATTGTTATAATATTAATTTCCATATGACTAAGATAGACATAATATATTCGATTATTTTTGTAAGTCCTTTAATGTGATATTTATAACATAAAAATAAATAATAGATAACGCCAAATGAACACACCAACTATATAACTATACATTCATGCTCATCACACAAAGTTTGTCCCTAACAGGATTCGAACCCGGGACCCTCGGTACAGAAAGCTGAGCCACTACCGACTGCGCTAATCAGGCCGTCCATACATATCGTCTCTGTAAAATAATATTCCGTTGCAAACAAATTGACTAAGTTCGTTTTCTCGCTATTCACCTTATGAAAGACATAAGAGCCAAAATGACAATAGGTTGTATTACTTATAGGTAAAATTACATAAAATTCACAATGCTACCTTGAGCTTCCATTATTTGAAACACAAAAGGGCAAAGTGTAGCATGAATGAGCAACTCACATTAGTACAATGAGAATTAAGGATGCTCTCTACTCTTCAAGAGACGGCACTATCTGAGGTAATATAACTGTTAACTTAATAGAAACTAACTATTTTTCAAATGTAATGGAAACAAAGTATCTTATGTCAAAGGTTATAAATGATATTAATGTTGCGTCAAATATTGCGCGGTAGGCGCAAATTTGATTTCAGATGCAAGTACTGAACGTGACAAGTCCTCAAGAATTCGACAACTCCTCCGTCAAAGGGTTTACAATAGTAATTAAATGGTGTAACACAATATTTAAAAGCCTAGTACAAAATATCTGAGTAAGCATTTATCTACTTTCAAGATGTATTTACAAGAGCGGCGCGACAAGTTTCTAAGAATAATATGGCTACGTGCTAGATATTATTTTAGGGAATATTTTTACAAGCCCATTATTATTTTAATGAGACTAGGAGTAGAAAGCATACATGTTTCAATGAACTCAGCCAGTAACATTGAGTGACCATATTTTATATCTTTTTTTTATTAATGATTATAAATAAATATCGTTAAAAAAATACAACAACATCTGTGTGAGCCCAAACCAACGTAACTCGTGTTTAACAGGAATTACTGGTACCGTACCATGTATTGATATACTTATTTGTTATGAATATTTTTATCATTGTTTTTTTAAAGCAAGCGCAAGAATATTTTTTTTTTATTACATTATAGGCAAGTATTTGATCTCGATCTCACCTGATGGTAAGTGACGATGAGATCTACGGTGGAGCATACTTGCCTAGAAGGTACCTGTTCACTCTCGAATTGACATATTGTGTGAGTGTGAACAGGTAGGAAGGCGGCAGTAGATCGAGACGCTACATGTGCCTAGTGAAGGCACATGCAGCGCAACTGATCTGACCCGCCATCCATGAATGGCAACACTGAACATCATAATATATATCATCATAACATAATATATTATTGCCAGCTTATTTCCCAAATCTTTCCGCATAATCTGATATCCTATTACTGATTACTAGTTATTACCAATTAATAGCCGCCTATGTAAATCGTCGTTTTATGTATCGCTCTACCCTTCAGTCATGTGGTGTCAACATACACTACACCAAAAAAATAATTAAGAAAAAATCGTCTTCAAAAAAAAAATCTAATCTTGAAATCTACCTTGTCTAACTAAATCAAATATGTAACGATTGTGAAGTTGGTGCCAAACATAATATTTGAGGAGTTCTCTCAATTCCTCATGGATCCTATCATCAGATCTAAATTTTGAAAAACATGGGACCAATCTGGAAGTCCTTTCAAATAAAAAAAGAAGTTATAAATGACGGAGTTCTGAGGTAACAAACACAAAAAGATACAATCGAATTGAGAACCTCCTCCTTTCTCTTGATGTCGGTTAAAAAGGTAATTTACTTGTAGATTAGAGGTGATTGAACTAAAGCCATCAAAATAATTACATTATTTATTAACCTAAAACACATTTCCTTGAGTAATAAGCTGTGGAAATTACACACAAGGAAACAGTTCATAACTTATTGCTATGGAGTATTTTATGCGGTTGACCTTTACACGTGTACTCGAGGCCATATAATGAATGGACACTAAAATATGAGGAAAAGTTGGTTAATAACGGTGTTTATGTTTTAATACACGCATCATTTTGTCGTTGGAAAGCAGAGTCGTGAACGATAAACCTTGGGTGGGTGTTTCTGGCACATCAAGTTTCTATGGTGCTGAATGAGATAGATTCATTATGTTTTGGGTATGGCATAGGTATATACGACTTTCACGCTCTCGACATTGGAAAAGTATCCGAAATGGCGATAATGAAAGCGACTGTTCTTTTTGTTTCTATCTCTCTCGTTTTATTGGGTATTAAGGGTCGTACATTCAGGCTGGCCCTTATCTGTCTGCTAGAGATTTATTTAGAATCCACCCTCTCAAATTTTACAAGGTTTTCGTTATATAAGAAAATTACTTTCTGCGGACGGATTTCTCCAGTCAAATTTAATACCCGAATTTGTGATCTCGCAATGGTTAATTAATTTTAGATTTTCAAATGAGGATAATGTAAGGGACTAAAGTCATTTATAAAACGGTGTTACTTAAACGATTATTATAATGTCTTAGTTTATTTTAACATCGCATGTAAAGATGTAATAATATTTTGTTCTGGCGAAATTATAATGGCGACAACTTTTAAGCTGATGTACTATGCACACAATTTTTTCAGCATTTGCCATTTAAGCCTTTCATGAATCAAAATGAAATGCGATGCTTCAGTGCATTTATTTTTCAGTCTCAATTTGCAATAGAGCGATTTTTATCATTTATAGGATACAATCGATGTTTGCTTAGTTATTTTGTAAATGACGAACAAATATTATATTAAGGCATACAATTTGGTATGTAAATAAAGTGTACAAATGATATCTTTCTGAAACCTAATAAACTTTTTCAAGCTAAAAATCAATAAACTATGCATTCATAAAGCTTTAGTGAGACAGCATCTCATAATAAAACGCGCATACGTCACGTCAGCCGGGCAAATATAAACTTCATTGATATTCCAACCATGTTCCAACTAGTCCGTGAATTTAAGTCTTATAAATACTTACTTAACAAATTATTCGAAATGAAAAAAGTGGATATACAAAGCGTAAGGCAAAACTAAGCAACATAAGGCACCTTATTGGGATTAAGTTAAAGGCGAAGTAAAGTTTAATTACCTGAAATGATAACGGAGTTTAGTGTCGCCGACGGTGATCTGGTCACGGCGAGCAATACGAAAGCGATCAATGTTCTTTGTATGTTCCAGGCACCATACATTGTTATTTATTTTCTAACTAATTCTACAACTTATTTATTTCACACATTATGCACTAAGATAATTGGTTTTCACTAAACTGTCGTCCGCAATCCACAAACTCTGAAACAAAAAGAGATAAAATTTAGTTTACAATTTCAGTTTTAAAATTAAATACTTGGTACACAGTTCGTTTCGGATTCCAGCTACTAAACGTTGCATGGTCATACTATCTTTTGCTACTCGTTGTTTTTTTAGTATTATTATATATGGACATCCTAATGACGATATTGGTGGCGCACTAAATGATTATTTGCATTAGGACTCATATGCGAAACTCCAAACATACCTAGGTAATTATAACTTCTTCATTTGGAAACAACCTCATAATTATTCATGATACATATTTCGCGCGACGAACAAAACCACTTTAGTACTTCCAAATTACGTAATATACATAGTTAATGTGACGAACTTTTGAGTTTGAATATTGACTTACAAAACTTCGGAGAACGCCCTTGAGCGCAATACAGGCGCCTTCAAGTGCCTAAAGGCAAATTATGAAGCAGAATGTCAATATAAGTCCCGCAGAGTTTATCCAATATATGTAGGTACGACCTATTTTACTTACTGGAATTTACATTACCAACGACTTTGCAGTGTCGTACTATTGACATACGTCCTTAATTTCGCCAGCAACAGGGTCAATAAACGGTGATGTTTCCGAGATTATATCACATGATACTAAAATCGTGAGAAATATATCACACAAATACGCTTGGTTTGAACGAAAAGCTCGCGATTTTTCAGAGCGTAGAAATTGAAATATTCTACTGCACACATCATAATTTCGGCGGCCCCGCCTCGTTGAGACAAAAAAAGGAAAAAGTTAACCATGCCTCTTTAAGCCACAGCGGTATGTTAATTTACGACCACCAACAGCATGAGTTGTTTATTTTGATTTTAAAATATTCATAAAAAGAACATGCCGAACGCACGCCACGCACATTTGCCTAAGTTGCGCAATTCCACTGTCGCCGCCTTTAAATGAAAATATCTAATTTACAGTTCTTGTACCCTAGAATAGTATTCGCAGCCGCTTGTTTGGCGTGACGTTAGAGCAAAATGGTTTTTTTTTTAATTCAGTCCTTTTTCTATCCTTCCTTTAGAAGCAGCCTCATAGGTACCTACTGTTAAGAAGTTACCGAGTAAAGGTATATTCTTGGCTAAAGGCAAAGACGATTGCTCGGCTTCTACCTTATGGAAATTTATAGTTTGATCAGTTAAGAACTCTTAGTGCAGAACTGCATTATACCATTTTCGCTTTTATCTCTGGGCGACTTTAATTACACCAATATTATGTTTATTTGGTAGTAGTATAATATGCATAATATCTTTGCCTAGCAGGCCGGGGACATATTGTGGGTAGAATTGAGACCACCCATATTCACAGATCGATATTAACGAGGAAACCGTGTTGCGAGTACGAACGAGTATTGGCACCAACGCTCCTAACAATATTTCGGTGGAGTTGGCAATTAGATCAACGTCTCCAATATGATGGTGGAATTACGTTGTAAGGTATTTTGAATAATTGTGCACGGACATTTTGAGGGAATAATATGTTGTTGGGCGCAGGTGATTTCCACGAGTTGATTTGATTATAGAAATTTTGGGTTATACGTAGTTTGGCATAAACATATTTTTGGAAAGCAAAATAATTATGTCGATAGTCCCGTTTCTTAGAAAGATTGATCGGGAACAAATCCCACTCGTTCTAATAATCTAAGGGTTGGTATTATTATATATCTAATGACATTTAAAAGATAACAATATAACATTTGGTGTGCCGATAAACACGGCCACAAAGTATGTGATTATTAGAAAATAATTTTCTCGAAAGCGCCCTACAAGGAAGCATTACTATACTGGAGACGGGGAAATAAAACTGACTTTACGAGAATTAATATTGATTAAGATTTACGATTCCTTCGAAAACATTACACCGAAAAAAAGGGAAATAGCCTAACTTTTATCTTATTTAAGTACGGACCTTCATAACGGCATATTTAATGTGTTAGGCGAGAGCTTTGCGAAAAGGTTTTAACTTATAGTTAGTTGAATAATGTAGCCCTTAACAACTTTCACAAATACTGATCTGACATTGAAACACCCAGAGGAATATAGTAAAAAAAAAACAAGATGACGCAATATTCTGAACGCTCCCTGATTTGTTTTCGGCGAATTTGGAGATGCTTTTTTGTTTTAACCTATATATTGCCTAACCTAGGATACGAATAGCGTATTACTACGTCTAATTTCCTTTGAGCCTCAGAGAACACATTAAACTGGGGCCTCACTATCACCATCAACGCTAGTCGTTAGGGCTGGATTACATATTCTATTTTCCTCGTTTTCCTCAACCAAAATGGTAATAGTAACAGTCCACATTGATACTTAGAACACTGTAATGTGCAAATGGGGCTTAAAATAAGAACTTACCTATTCGGAATGTGTTTCATTTGAATGTGAACCGTAGGATTGCGACAGTCAAACATATTTTTGGAAGTCTTTTACTGTATTTAAAATCGATGTAGTTCCGCGGCATACTGTGACAAACTAAATGTAATGTGTAAATCTATAAAATCGGAGTAATCTTATAGATTTAGTCGTTCGCACAAATTATCTAAAAATGTTTGTAATTATTACTGATTCTACCTTTGATTAAAGACGAACTACAAAATCTTCAGGAATACCACATTATCAGATTAATATCAGAGCCTTTGTTTCAGCACCTTATATCAATACATACTAAGGTTATAAACATAATGTTCTAAAATACAAAAATGTTTGTATTTGTTGCAATATTTAAAACTTCACACGGTCATTTGCAAATCATTTGATAAACGTATAACAATCCATTAACCAGCCTTAAGCCTCGTTATATTTTATACACGACGCATACTTAGATATTTATAAATTGCTTTTTGGAACCTGAATTAGGTATGAGAACGATTCAACAAATTAGGAGTCGTTCTATTTCTTTAAGCCCAAAAGCCAACTACTTTGTAAGTCACGCGAGCTTTAGTAAGAATGTAGACCTTATATATTTACTTTTAACAACGTTCGTTCGTTTTATGATAGTATTTAAGGTGTAATTGCTGAAATAAATTCATAGTATGGCACAATGGCACAAATTGAATTTGTAAAAGTATATTAAGCTATCCCAAAGATTGCAATGGAATATAAAAATAAATATTTGTTATAATTATTAAAAAAAAATTAACCTACACTAACAACTAAATATGAGGGTACCCCCGTCAAACTATAACACTAGGACGTCAACCACCTCAGTCCTCCCGTGACCATGGTTACTGTAAAGCAGCTGAAACGTCGGGAACGTAAAAACAAAAAAATAAAACGCGATAGAATCCTTAAAAATAGTTTTATTTCAATGTGTAGTATTCGCGTAAATATATGAAATCAATATAAAAAAATTAACACTTAATTATTGATGCCATAAGCCCGAATGACTATTTAACATCACAAAGCCTGAAAAGAAGGACCGGGAACGCTCCTACATGAGTTAGCGGTCAAGAGAGATACCAGTCAATCTAAAATATATACCAAAGCGAACACATTAGTAGATTTTGTACCTACGAAATGAATTAGACCATATTAGGCAATATTAAATAAGATTCAAGGTGAACCAAGTTTGTTGAAACTGTCAACTAGATAGTCTTTTTATTTCTTTAGATAATGTAGTGTGTAATGTGTCTAAGAATTAAGGCACAAGGAAACCTTATTTGGTTGAAGCTGTCACCGTATACATTTTATTGGACAGTGATAGATGATTGCGATAAATATCTTTCAATTCGCTATTTGAATAGGGCTGGCTTTATTATTCTCTATTTTACTATTTTTCTAACATCAAAACAATGTGTCTAGACTGGATAAAAATAGTTCCATTAATTCTCATCCAACGTAGGCGGTAAAACTGTTGGCTGATGGATGGTGAGTTCACTAACATGTTACCAATAGCCATATAGCATGCTAAAGGATTTTCTTTTGATGTAGGTGCAAGACCCAGGTCAAGAAAAGATACTAACTACCCAACCCTACCTACAAATATTTCGACAACCCTCTACATAGACACAATCATGTAAGCATTTTTGATGTTCCATTGGCCCACTTTTGGAGTTTTTAATATGGATATATTAGCCCTCATAAGATCGTCTAGTACTACTGTCCGGCGGACCAGTCTGTCAGTCTCAAAATATTTTGAACTGAAATGCATTAAATATGACAAATTTGATCCCAAAAAAACACTAAGAGATAGTCCGCGTAATGAGTGTGTATATCTGTCCCCTAAAGCTATTATTAACAAATTGTCAATATACAACTTAGATTTTGAGATACACTTCCAATATCCATTATTATGTTATAGTCCTTGATTGAAGTGCCTACGCCATCATCATTAGCAACCTCTATTTGTGTAGCATTTAACATAAATTTATAATTGTTGTAAAGGTCATCACTATTATTATTACCAATCACCGTAGGACCGATTTGCTTGAACAGACGACCGATTGTCCATAAACGGACTGTCGGTGATTTATTGTAAATACAATGCATGGAATATAAAGCATCAGGTCTCTAATTAAATACCTAGAGCGGTATAGACTAGTTAATCGACTAATAAAACGGCTACGGCTAGTAAAAGTAATACCCTTCTTAAAATATGAAGGGGTGGGATAAAAATAAATAAAAATGTCTGCTTTGCTAGTATAACCTTAAGACGTAGTCGCGCGCAGACAGAAACCTAAAAAAATATACACCCTCTACCCTTAGGTTACCGCTATCCCAGTAGTTGAGTATCGCTAGGCAAGCGGCTATCGCTCTGTATATATATCGGTATTTATATTAATTTCGTATGTTTACGCAAATATTACAACACATTGAAATAAAACTTATTTTATCGCGTTTATTTTATGTTTATACATTCCCGACGTTTCAGCTGCTTTACAGCAACTATGGTCACGGGAGGACCATGACCATGACCATGTCCAATGTTTTATTTCAATACCGGTATTCAGCTAAATTTGGGTAAACCAAAGATACATGTCTGTGGGTTAAACAGAAATCGTAACAAAATAAAAAAATGGAATTATGAAAGTCAAATTTAAAAATGGAAAAGGGAATGGTTTAATTCCAAAAACGAAAAGTGAAAGTCAGACGTTAGACATTAAAAAAGGCCGAGCTGAATCATAGCTCATATCGTTCTGTACGTGCTGAGTTTGCGTTCAGCAATATTAAAGAAAAAAATGAAATAGGCATAGACTAAAAGGGGTCACTTAGAATTTAATCTCTAAGGCATCAAATAGGGACAGAGCGTTACGAAAAAATAGAATCACTGACAGCTGACTGTATTATAATAATAATACCAACCCTTTTGATGTCCCACTGTTGGGCACGGGCTTCCTCTCAATACGAGGGGGATTAGGCCATAGTCCATCACGCTGGCCCAGTGCGGGTACTTGACTGTATTATGTATTATGTAGTAGGTTTAAAATAGACATAAGTTACATACTTAGATCAATTAGTTAAAAAAACTGTTTATGTCTATCTTACTGTATGGCCTGACGTCAGTTGGTTTGTTTTGTTGTCTGTCTATATGACATTTATCCAAAACAAAATATTGGTTATCGATTTGAATTCGAATAAAATGATGTATATAATAAAAAATAAAATAAAACAGATACTGGAACTATGTTTAATCATAACCTAACCAAACCGAAGTGTTTGTGAAATAGGATGGTAACTTTCACAAGTCGAAAGTCAACGGGCATTTGATTAAGATTAACGGGTAAACCTTCAAGTCTTCTTCGACCTGAGACTGACAGAGTTGAGGCTTATTATTAATGGACGAACTAAACAACTGTCGTGAAAGAGAAACTGACTTCATCATGACTTGTTCGAAATTAATTCGTAATTAATTAATTAAAAACTTTAAGTACGAAATAGGCGCAGTTAATGGAAGATAGACGACTTCGGTGACTTGTTTCGTTATGATTGTGAGATTAATTAATGTTTAAAATATCGTTAAGAGGACGATTTTTTAGCCTTGAAGCTGCTAACCCGTTAACCCTTTTTTTATTAGAAGAGTATGATCTCGATGCTCTCAGAACCAATGTTGGCTATATATTCAGCAAGGAAATGCGGCCAGCATCTTGGGCACGCTACCGCAGGGGCCAAATTTTTTACACTTTTTGTAGCTTTTCTATACTCTTTTTAATTTATATTAGTTTGTCAATATTTAAGTTATTTTCTTTGTAATTATTGTACATATTATCTTAATTAAATGATTTTCATGTACAGATGAAATAATAGAGAATATTAGCAAACCATGTGTAGCTTGAAAGGGTTGATGTATAAAATAGCATGTAAGAATAGATGGTAAGTTGCTGAGCATAATAACCTATAATGTAGACCTTCATGGTTTTACTTTTTATTATAACGTCATTTAAAATACCTTGTCTGGCATTTAACGTACCTGATAGTTGTAAATAGAAAAAAAACCATTTATATTCGTTGATTTAACCTAGTAAGAAGGGCTATAAAAAAATGATTTTTTATATTATTTTAGTGTTGGGTTTGGTAACTATCACTTAAACTACTTTTTGCATTTATTTATAAGTATACATTAACAAAATTAGGTAACGTGATCACATAAAATTATTATAATTATTGAACAATTAAAAATACATGTATTGTAAGGTAAACATATTGCTTACTAGTATTTTTGCTGGCCCATCTAAAAAACTAAAGTACTAGGAGCCTCACGGCAACGGTGAATTGGCCAGGAAGGAATCAAACCCAGGGCCTTGTAGTTACAGCCCCTCAAACCACTAGGCTATGGTCGGTGCAATTAGAACATACATACTGATATTTTTTTTCTATTTAGGTTCTATAATGTACATGAATCACTACAGTATACTAAAAACAGAGATACTCACCATTAGTTCGAAAATATACGCCGCTGTCGCAAGTAAACACATCACGCACAAGCATAACCCACACGACAATCCAAAGAAAAATAACCCTTAGAATATGGCAATAGTTTTCAAAACACAAAGCAAGTTCACCAATACTATGAACACATACAAATTTATTTATTTTTAAACTTTTTTACTTGTCACATTGTACGTCATCTATTTCTCAGGCAATGAGACGTGTGTACACAGCTTTACAGATATCCGTGTGCACCCTGCGAATGCCACATCCACACTACATAAGGGCGTCTTTTGACGGAGCCTTATTGCGCCTGCGTGAAACAGAGTGACTCTGCTCCCTGACGGACTTATTCACCAGTTAATTAATATATCAACTTTTCTCCGTCCCCCTTGTATTAACTGTCAGCGTTAATAAAATATTTCGGCTTAGTGTCTTTTCCCTGCGGTGGGCGGATCTTTGATCGTTGAATTTTTAATGGGATATGAAAAATTACCAATTAGATAAGAGGTTGTAAATTAATAAGTACTTTATGTTCTTCTTGGAAGAATGTTTGAGTGGGGTGGCCTATTTTTGTTATATGCTTGTAAACATATTTTTTTCGTTTACCTACGCCATGTTTACTTCCTACCTGAAACTGAGAGGGATTTATATAGGTAGTACAATTTTAAAAAAATGTTTTTATGTAATAAAAAATATTATATACCTATAGTCTTAGGTAGGTAGTACAACCACATTAAATATGTTTAATTTAAACAAAATGATCTATATAAATTATGATATAAAGAAATAAATCTTAAACACAATATTTACGATGTCTGTGCAAGCGGCCCTAAATGTGGTTTTTCTTACTAACAATTTATGGAAAAAAACAATACAACTACAATACAGTGCACTATTGTTTTACAGTATTAATTAGCCACAGGTCACAGTGGACTGTCGTTTTACAGTATTTATCAACCACAGGCCACAAAGGACTATCGTTTTACAATATTTATCAACCACAGACCACAGTGCACTATCGTTTTACAGTATTTATCAACCACAGGCCATAGTAAACTATCGTTTTACAGTATTTATCAGCCACAGGCCACAATGGATTATCGTTTTACATTATTTATCAGCCACAGGCCACAGTGGACTATCGTTTTCACTGCATTGATTTATTTATTACTCAGTACATTTCCTTTTTCATACCACCCGTATTCAACCCAACGTTATAATTACACATCCCCAATAGTATTTACATGCAATAAAAATTACAACCGAAACATACCAATACCATTCGTGATAGCAATTAGTTGCTATCGCGGCGACACATCGGGGCTTCGGTATGACGAGTCTATTAATCCATATCTATTATTTATTCCAAGGCAAACAATGGTAATTGAATTAAAAGCCCTGTCTCTGTTCCCTGCCAGTGGTACGGGTATCCAACTAATGAAATTAGCATTAATAATTCATGCAATAAAGGAGTAACAGTAGATGTATATGTATAACTACTGGCTCAGCCCAGTGCGTGGGTCTTCCGGACGGACCTTCACAAGAAATTAGCCAATAGGAAAAGCGGGCTACGTTACGAAATCTGTTAAGTCGTTCTTTTTTTAGATTGGCCCGTAGGTCGCGCACATTAATATGGGATCCATTTCTTTAATATTTTCATTGACACTTATAATGCAATAAGGTCGTATATTGTCATATCTAGGAGCAGTTTGCTCTTAGTAACGTCATTCAAAATAGTAGCTCTTATCGTATAAGTATGCTGCACGATACTCAAGCTTACATGGGTCTTAAATTAAAGTCCGCGACTGTACCTACAGCAGGTTAGACAGACACATTTTCCGATAGACGGTAACTCGTTACGAATTGTAATATTACAAGTAGGTATGTTATCTTGATTATTTAAATATTATGACTGTGTCTATCACCACACGGGCTTTACCCAGTTCTTTTGAAGGCTTGCGAGGGGACATGGGATCAACACATAGAGGCCCTTTTTGAAAATTTTAATGTTATGGTAGCCACTTGCTGGGGTCAACTACTGTTCAATATTATGAAGGTTATCAATATAAAAATGGGACTTACTTTATGTACGCTATGTGAGGACGTACGGATTCATATAGAGCTCTATTTTGGCGGCAGCATCCCTCGTCTCACATTTTCCGTAAAAGCTTTTTGATCGTGACGACGACCTGATTAGCGCAGTGGTAGTGACACTGCTTTCTGCGCCGAGGGTCCCGGGTTCGAACCCTGGTAGGGACAAGCTTTGTGTGATGAGCACGAATGTTTGTACCCGAGTCATGGATGTTTAATATGTATATAAGTATTATACACTGAGTTCGCCCTCAGTCCATTGTACGGTACCCATAATACAAGCGTTGCTTAATGTGGGACCGTATAGTTGGTGTTTTCGTATGGCGATATTTATATTTATATTATATTTATATCGTAGTTGGCGGAACTAAGAAATTTTCGATAATATTTTATTTCACGTTGCAAAAGTTGTTTGGGCTAGTCTGATCTATTAAGCCCGCAATACACCCGCATTCTATTCACAGGTGTATTTCACTTTGATAGATAAAAGCACGTCAGGTAGATGTGCGAGCAGGTGGCAAGACGTTTTAATCTTAAGCCTGCAAGTAGCCGTACGCAGCAGGGTACTCGTATCTCACATAAGCATGCCAGTGTCAAATGCGCCTAAACCATGCTGCCTGCAGCCGGCATGAGTATTGCAATGACATGAAATGTCATCTAACAGCACGTGAACTACTATATATTCGTATGCTTTTTTTGCTGACATGCATGCATGTGAAATGCAAGCCATAGTATGAGTTCTGAAAGGTGCTGTGTTGTTTTGAAAATATTAAATTATTGACCGATCCAATATTTTCATAATTGAACGCTGTACGTTTCCGCTAGAGATGCTGTCGAGTACTAAGTGCACGTGTAATTTGATAGTTTGCTTTTTCCACCATTTACACATTTATTTTATACATTAACGTGTTCGAAATGACCAACTCCTTAACTTCCTACAACATTGTACACTATTCTCGTTATTATTAAATTGACACTTTACATAGTCTTGGATTATTTGGATGATAAGTCAGCCTGGGACTGATCGCTCAAATATCTAGCGTCAATTAAAATCTATGATGTCAAAGTGTAGCGCGTATGCGCCTTGCATGGCAACATGCTGGAACCTCTTTTTTGTAATAAAGTCAAAGTCAAAGTAGAGTTAAGAAAAATAATTAAAATAACAATTTGTAAGTGCCCCGTAAATTATTTGACTTTGACTTGACTCTGACTTTAGCACTACCTAAATTATCGCCGTCATACTAAGCCAAAATAACTGAGCGGCTCTTTATGTCACGTTCAGTAATAACATATTTAAGCGCAACATGTAATAACATGGCTTAAGCTTATAGCTGGCAGCGAAGATGTTACAAAGTAACCTATCACGAAGGCTACTTCATTTTACGACTAAGCGAGCTACATTTTATGATTTGTTACTACTACTACTTATATAGGTATCATATAACTACTACATATTACGTTGGTGACCTGATTCGATCAGTTCAGTTCAGTTAGATCAGTTGGTAGTGGCCCTGCCTTCCACGCTGAACGCAGGGCCTTATCATCAATGCACTTCGGGAAGGCACTGGACCAGAAACAAGTAATGACTGTCTGTAATCCATAACATAAATAAGGCCAGACTTAAAAACCAACTGCATAATCCAATGCTATGCAGTAACACCCAGACTATAATAAATTTCGAAATTAAATTTTCCAAATTGGCCCATACGGGAATAGAACCCTTTATCGCTAGGTATAGATAGCAAAGCGACCTAGGTTCAACCCAATGGATCAAGTTGTCGTCAAAATCATACAGTAATTTGTAGGCCACGTAGAATCAGAATTATTATAAGAATAATTTTTATTCATTTAGATAATTAAATACCGTACTTATGAATCGTCAAAAGTTACAAAATGCTAAGCTACACCTTTACCACCCGTTCGGAATTCCGTTCCTATTGAGAAGAACGGGCAAGAAACTCCATGGTTGCTCTCTTTTTACGCTGAAGTATGCGATCTATGTGAGAACAACTCATTATTATATTGTTTATATTTTCAGATAAGAATTATTTAATTACATTACGTACATCTGCATTTTCTTTGAAGACCCAATCTAACCCAATGGAAAGTTGGGTTCACTCCCCTCACTTATCAAACGGTCAAAGTCGCTGTAATAGCGCTAAGGGAATAAAGTTACACTCATTTGCATACATTACCTACCATCCTTAAGAAAGTTGGGGCTGAGAGTTTATTCCGCTTATCACTTAGAGAAAGTCATTCTAATAAAATAAATACCTTTATATAGCAGTGATAGCCAAGTTGGTAGAACGCTTGCCTCGGTAACGAGGATTGCAGGTTCAAACCCCGGCTCGCACCTCTGGGATTTTTCAAGTGCGAATCTCATTTTCAACCATGATTATCACTTGCTAAAACGGTGAAGGAAAACATCGTGAGGAAACCTGCATGTCTGAGAGAACCCCTCGAAAGATGTGTGAAGTCCGCCAATCCGCACTGGGCCAGCGTGGTGGACTATGGCCTAATCCCCCCTCGCATTGAGGGGAGGCCCGTGCCCTGCAGTGGGACATTAAAAAAGGGCTGGAGATATATAAATACCTTTATTTAGTAGAGGATAGAGTAGGTCGATTGAGAGGTACGATATTCAATTTAAGGGTTGGTCGAGTTATAGTAGACTGTTCACTGTTTCAATCCCGGTCTTGCATGATGCCCAAGTTTTCTCCCCATCACTCAAATGTTATAGTTACTTGACTTGTTCGATGTCTTGGCAGACTGACACGAAAATGGTTTGACGATTTGGATAACTATGAAGGTAAAACGTGGTCGCAGCAGCCTCTTAAAATATAAAGGTATGCCTTACGCCCAGTAGTCGTATAAAAAAATAAAAACATTATTGAAATGTGTGCATTTAATTTGGCAAAAATTTTGTCAAATGTGTATTAACCTTTATTAAGGCTTTTCTTTCACATGTTTAATTGAAGATTGGTTTCAATAAAAATAGCTTCAAGTGGAATAAACCTAATAGAAACGTTACCAAGGAACGCAACGAGAAATAAATTCTTAAAACTTCCTGATGCTCTCACTCTATGGTAATTACATGGGATAAAGTTAAAAATAACCATTCTTTTTGTTGAATGTTCACAGCATTTGGTATGTAAATGTTTTTATATCGACTAGATGCTGTGAGTACAACTTACTGATGCTACTCACCGCTGTATGTACCTACTCGTAGCAGCACCATCACCGCTTATTCCCAGAGGGGTAGGTAGAGGTGCGCCATTGCAAATATTATATAACCATAGTTTATAGATGGTGTTTGGTTTGACAAAGCCTATTGCGGGCAGACTCCCCCATAATGCAAGGTGGATTCGGGCCATAGTAAACTAAGCTACCGGGTTGGTGTACTTCATACATCGTTCGATATTTTTCTTCATCATGCAGAAAATTAGCATTATTGAAATTGATATTGGCCCATATACTCCGATATTCCCTGAGGTTCGAAGCCGGGGTTGAGCCTGCGCAACTTGTGTACAAAAGCAAGCGTTTATCAGGCCTCGCTTTCACCAACTTGCCAACATGTAGCGTTTGGTATTGACCCTCTATCTGTAGTTAATAAGGTAGTTATCTATACATATAAATAAAATTGGAGTGTCTGTTTGTAATATTAAAATAACCGCTTTTTACTAAGTGCATTTATACGTGTATGTATAAGTGGATGTATACACGGTACCTATACCAAAACAACATTTTTTACAATTTTTGTCTGTCTGTCTGTTTGTTCCGGGTAATCTCTGAAATGGCTGGACCGATTTTGACGGGACTTTCACTGGCAGATATCTGATGTAACAAGGAGTAACTTAGGCTACTTTTATTTTAGAAAAAAACATAGGATCTCACGAAAAAAAAATAAAACCAATGTTGCAGCGTTGCGCCTGATTAAGTTTGATAGCAACAACCTGAAATGCGTCCCGCGGGCTCCGAACGCGCGAGCAGGCTGTTGCCAACGGTTGTGTCTTTGTTAAATACCACGCGAACGAAGTCGCGGGTAACAGCTAGTAATTACATAAACTACTCGGACCTAGCAATGAACCGGTTAAATAAATCCTACTCAATATTAAACACGTAACAAAAAGTAAGCTTGAGGCGAGCGTACAATTAAAACTTGTGATTCAATTTCTCGCACATACCTACCTTTTCAACCGCTAACGTAGGTTAACAAATTGGACAAATATTCCCATCGTGTAATTGAAAAGTTTCAAGGTAAACGTATCATTAGGTAGACTCACTCGGAGAATTTAAGTTTTACGTTGATTGATGCGATGCCTCTTTGTAATCCTTTGTGGATTGAATGTAAAGGAAAAATCCGGTGATATTTCGGGATTTTTGTTATTGTAACAGTTACATAACTGTATAAAGAGAGAGAAAAAGGGTTCTTTTTTAAGAGAGCGAATCAATAAAATTTCATCCTGCACTTAGTATGTGACATTTCAAATATTTTGATTTATTACTATGGCAATGTTATCTTTACACTCTACTGATACCACTTGAAATATTTTAATTTAATTAATTACATTATAGGCAAGTATTTGATCTCGATCTCACCTGATGGTAAGTGACGATGAGATCTACGATGGAGCATACTTGCCTAGGTAGGAAGGCGGCAGTAGATCGAGACGCTACATTCACTAGGCACATGCAGCGCAACTGATCTGACCCGCCATCCATGAATGGCAACACCGAACATCATGCCGGAACACGGCTAGGCCGCTTGGTGACATGGCTTTGTTCAGTGGGTGGTGACTAGCCACGGCCGAAGCCTACCACCAGTAGAGTTGTCACTTGGTTGGCACCACCCAGGGTCACGTGTAGGGTATCTCGAGGGTACTTAATTCTCCTACGGACGAAGGTGACTCGACCCCAAACGAATTATTATTGTTACAACTTATGTAATGATCTCAACACGTGATTTAATCTTGTACTTATAATATTTTGTTGAAAACTGTTACCGCCCTTATATGCGCTAGCCCCACACAATCAATTAAAATAATTTCGGTATAAAATTGGTTATCGGCAACCAAATTAAATCGAAACATAAATTAAGTCGTGACATCCAATTAATTCACAAGTGTCTTTGGTCTGATGTTTAATTTACGTGAACGCCAATAATTATATTTTACCAACATACATGATTTATTTTACAGATCAACCAAACGATGACGACAAAAGCTTGTCTATGCCTTTGATTCAACTGTTAAAACGATGTTTGTTGAAAACACATCATTAGCCGCGTAACGCTGGTGACATAGAAAAGTCGAAATAAAAATAAGTGCTATGCTAAATGGTGCAGTTCCAAGCTAATTGGGTAATAGATATTGAATTGATATTTTAATAATATTCTTTATGTTAAAAGTCTAAATTGAGTCACATTGGTCTTTTTGAGTATTTCATTGGTTTATTACAAAATTATAAGAAGCTCGCCTGTGTAAACGAGCTCGAAGGACCCGTTTCACAACGTCAAACTTTGTACTAACTGAACTTTGTTACGAACTTCGTGTAATTATTAGATTTTGCAACTTTGTTCTTTTTTTGAATTCTAAATTCAAGGATGACTTAAAAAATACAGGAAACACAACTTTGTTCTCTTTTTGAAATTCATAAAAGTAATGGAAACGCAAAGGAAAGTACTTCTCTTATCCTTGATATTGATTTTGTTATTTTTTTTCTTCTATAGTTTACTAATCAGTATCGTCTATGCCTCGCCCAAGAGCTGTCAGCCCGACACGGTATGTTAACTTCGCATGAACATGATATGTTTGGATCAAAAATGTATTTAAGTTTAGCTCCAATTATGGGCATCTAGTTATAATTTTATAGATCCATGTCAATAACAAGGAAGTTTTCAATAATAATGGGTAAATTTTAATTGCGTCGTCGTGATCCATATTTTGTACAACGCGTAAAATTAAACAGCTCTCATAATAGAACTGTATTTGAGTAACCCAAAGTAAACGTTATCGGTTGTAACAAACATCCGGTAACTAAACGTATTGCCAACTACTTGTGCGCAAAAAGGACTGACAAAACATATTTTCGGAAAGTTAATTAGTAAAGTTGCGCAATTAGCTGCGTTGCTTCATCGGACGGGCACTTCGGGATGCGAGTCGGATAAATTGGAATTGTTTTATTTACTTCGTGTGCATTGCTGCATGAGTATCGTTGATCTTTGTCACCTCCAACACAGTCTGACAATGTAAAGTGTAGAATTATTAATTATATTTGTGAGTCACAACTTGAATACTCAATGATCAGGATGGTTTCACTCCGCGCCAGTTGACAACTGTTTACAGGGGTAGCCTAGATATACCTATAGATATGGTTCAAATTTGGTGAACTTCGATCAAAGCTCCAACAATTGATGAGTTATTTTTTTAATAGACTTCAATAAGATCCAAGTTTGCGACAAAAAATCTCACTAAGAAATATATCGTTTGACACGGCTTTACAGGTAACAAAATATTTTTTTTGTTTTTTTTTATTACATTATAGGCAAGTATTTGATCTCAATCTCACCTGATGGTAAGTGATGATAATAAATAAGACTGAGTATCTTTAGATCTACATAATTATTTGTCTAATATACATAATCAAGTTGATATGACGTCCTAGGTCTATATTAAATGAATATGATGGATATAGGTCTTAGATCTATTACTTTTTATTAACAATTATAATATTAATAAATATTAACTTATCTCACATAGATAAATTCATATGATAATGTAATGTTTCCCTTAAAGCTATCGCTGAGGAGTAATTGAGTATTATAATTTCGTTCCCACAAGTCCGTTATATCGTTTCCTTTGACGCACAAATAACGGGAAAACGATAGGTTTGTTGTGTTCTTTGAATAGTTTAATATATTTATTATGAAGGAAATTATTATGTTCTATGAAGTGTGTTGAAGCCTTGGATACTTAGTTCAATATACTCATACTATTGATAAGATAACTATGACGCAAGTGACTGTTAAATAAAGCTACGCTAATAGTCGTGCCTAGACTGACCGCACAGCCTCGCGATCCTGCCTCGAACGAGCTCCCGGCGAGGCAGATGAGAAATGATAGTGCTCACCTAAGGCAATTCCAGGCGCTGGGCAACCAGCGCACAGAATTACCTCAGCCCCTTAACGTAAGCTTTACCCAAATACTACAAGTAGCTCCAGTAGGTACAGTTCGAGCTTATTTTTACGCTAACCTAATAGTCGGCATATTTTGTCCACTTTGTTGAATGTTTTAAATTCCGTCCGCTAGGAGCGCTGTTCTATCAGCTATACTAAATGACGAATAGGCAGACTATGTAGTCACCGAGCTCGAAGCTCAGTTGAGTTTGTCTTTTATTCCACATCATGGTAACTATCCTTTACGTGCCCACGTGTAGTTGTAAGGACACAAGGTACTACGTCGCTAAGCAAGTAATATAGTTTTATGTTCATTCCCATTAAGTCCTTTGTTGTTCACCGTAGAATTGCTCGTCATAAAAGGTATTGCATGTCGTAAACAAGTCGGAGAGTAATGGCTTTATACCTATTTTCGTGTGTGCACGCTGCGCTATGTTAAATATATACTGACGGACGTTATTCTCAGCCTGTCCAGAAAATTTTGTTTAAAAAGAGGGCAGTAGCAAACCATTACGCTGGGTATGAGAATTGCCTGCGAAAATTAACTGAACATACTACAACATGCCAGTAAAGTACTGCTACACATTCTGAATACCAGACTTCAAGCGTTCCTGAGGCATGAGATTGCACCTGAACAAGCTGGCTTTGTCAAAGGCCGGGGGACACGTGAACAGATCCTGATTCTTAGGCAAATCATTGAGAAATCCAGAGAGTTTAACAATCCCCTGTACATCTGCTTTGTGGACTTCCGCAAGGCTTTTGATACCGTTATTTGGGACAAACTGTGGAAAGTTCTCCTGGAAATGTGTGTACCACACCACCTGGTATGTCTACTCCGATCACTGTATGAGAGTGGCACAGCTTGTGTAAGGATAGATGGAATAGACTCAGAGGATTTTAAGACGCAAGCAAGGGTGCGACAAGGATGCATTCTGTCACCGTTAATATTTAATATTTATACGGAGTATATCATGCGGATGGTTCTTGACGAATGGGACAAAGGTGTATCCATAGGAGGGCAGGTGATTTCCAATTTAAGATACGCTGACGACACTACTCTCCTTGCAACATCTGAAGCAGATATAAAATGCCTTCTCGAACTCCTGGAATCCACTAGCCTTGACTTTGAACTTACGATAAACCGCGACAAGACCAAAATAGTAATAGTGGACCGTACTAATAACAACCAGGCGGAGATAACTAATATTGCTAACTGTCAAGTTGTGGATAGATACGTTTATCTGGGATCCTCTATCACTAACAATGGAGGTTGCGAGGAGGAAATCAAAAGACGCTGCGCTATGACCAGATCAGCCGTTGAGAAGCTCACGAAAATTTGGAAGGATCGTAGGATCACGAAAAATACAAAAGTACGTCTGATGTACTGCTTGATCTTTCCAATTTTCCAATACGGAGCTGAAACGTGGACATTAAGACTTCAAGACCGAAGAAAAATTGACGCCCTGGAAATGTGGTGCTGGCGACGTCTCCTGAGAATAAGCTGGACTGCACATCGCACCAACGTCTCCATATTGAAAGAGCTTAGAGTTAAGCAAAGGCTTTCGTCGATTGTGCAATTACGAATCCTCACATTTTTTGGACACATCACCCGAAAAAATAACTCCATGGAACGTCTGGTGATCCAAGGCCGAATAGAAGGCAAACGGTCACGTGGTCGGTCTCCAACAAGATGGACTGAGTCAATAAAATCTGCTACAAATTGTCCCATAGTAGAATATTCCCGAAATGCCCTACATCGAGATACGTGGAGAAAAATAGCTAGAGCAGCGTCCATGTCCGAACAGTGCAACCCATTACCACGACCACTCTGACAAGAGTGCCCGACTAAGAAGAAGAACTACAACATATCTACTTACATATTTTTTTATGCTTAATTTACTCACTATCTCCAAAGCTATAAAGATTATAAGCTTGAAATTTGGCATGTACAAACTGGAATGATATCCTTGCAAAAAATTTAAATTTCAAATCGAGTGATGTTAAAATTATGGTTGAAGATTGTAATTATTTATGGGATTTTATTATTGCAACACCATTTTTTTAACCCGCCCCGTAGCGGATGCAGGTTATATATGTGATTCAAAAAGGGGGTCAGAATTTCGATGAGACAGTTTTATAAATAACTTTTTTTTCCTAAAAAATGACAATTCATATGCAATTTGTGTGATAATAGAGTTATTTTTTTTTAAATAATATAAGCAACTTAGGTTTATCGAAATGTATTAATTAATACATAAATTTAATCATTTACAACAGAAAAATAAAACAAAAAACTTAAAAATGACATGAGAACAAACTATGTATCAAAATTTAATTAATTTAATTAATCTTAATTTTGAAGTACACATATCACGTTGTTTAGTTGTTTTAAGGGGTGCGCGCAAGCCGGTGGCTCGTTACTGGAATTATTCATAAACATTATATTCTAGCGGCGCTGCAGTAGCGAAATTGTACAAGTTGTGTTTAAAGTATGCAGTGCTTAAATAAATTCTTGATCCGACAACATACCACCGTAAGCTATTCGAAGCGCTGGAATTTGATTAGTTTCCCGTCACTGTGAATATGGACGGATATATGCAAGTTTCTAAGTTAGTACAAGAATAATTTAGATAATACTAGCTGGGCCCGGCGGTGTTACCCGCGATAAAAAGTATGAAAAATTAAAATATCTATCCCACGGGAACCATACATTTTACCGGGATAAAAAGTAGCCTATGTGCTATTCCAGACTATAATCTATCTCTGTGCCAAATTTCATCCAGATCCGTTCAGCCGTTTGGGCGTGAAAGAGTAACAAACATCCATCCATCCATCCATCTATCTATCCATCCATCCAAACTTTCACATTTATAATATTAGTATAGATTTATTAAACTTTGTGAAGCTATATACTCGTACGCTTTGAATTTATTATTTTTTAACAGACAATTTAAAAGATAGAATTTCATAATTTATTGACAGATGATTTACCTATGCAAACTCTCCAAGGAGTCCGTAAATGTTATGCGATTAACACCATTTGAAGTTATTTTCGGAACATTAATAAACAAGGATAATTATGACGCAAGGTGTCCTTAAGTGAAAATGATTGTGAGAGGGTCGGGCCCTTTGTCATTTCCGTAGGTTTAATAGGATTTAATTTGTTTAAAATGAATGCCCGACCATAATTCTTTGGTTTTATTTAACTTTTTGGAAAACTGTTGCTAGTAAACAAAAAAAAATGACAACTTTCACCAAAACATGCATCCTAGGCACATAAGTATTACACAAAAAAAATATTAAGATGCAATTCGAACTCCTAAAGTAATAAATAAAAAGCAGTTCCCTTTCCCCATCTCCATTCTATCGTCGGTCGACAAGACGCACGGACAAGTGTCATCCGTACACTGTTGACATTCCTTCGGTTCGTACTAAGTGATTTGCTTCTATTCTCATCGTGCGAACTGCCAAGGAATGGAACATGCTGCCGGGGTCATTGTTCCCCGTTGACTACAATCTGAGTGTTTTCAAGTCGAGAGTGAACAGGTACCTTCTAGGCAAGTATGCTCCATCGTAGATCACATCGTCACTTACCATCAGGTGAGATCGAGATCAAATTCGTGCCTATAAGGTAATAAAAAAAAATAAAAAAAAAGTTTGCGTGAATTAGCTACCTACTCCTCGAACTACTAGTTCATCTGTGCCTACGCTGCATGTATACATGGTACGTAAATAAAATACATACATTTATTTTTAATTTCATTTCAACTTTGAAATAAAACTTATTTGACGGATTTTATCGCGTTTATGTCGATGTTTTAATAAAATCCGTCAAATTAGTTTTATTTCAATGTGTAATATTCGCGTATATATAAGAACTAAATTTTCCTTTAAACTTCTTATCCTTATTTCATTAAATTCAGATCGAATGTTTTATATAAGTCTACTAGACTTAACTTTACTTACCTCCTCTTACAGTAACATCATATGCATTACAAAGACACTGCTCCTATTCATATGAATATTCTTAAAATTTTAGTTGAAAACTTCAGCAAAGGGAAATTTGATTTCCCCACTGTTGTCACAGAGTTAAATGAATACGTTTCTGTTCGCGGGAAACTTGCTGAAAGCTTGCACTTCAGTACGTACGATGTGCTCTAACTAAATTCTCTATATTACGATGACAAGATGAACCGAATTTTGAAGGATATTTCAGTTTCCATGGCAATTTATTACTTATTCAACTTTATTTAAAGTTATTTTTTTATCAGCATCAATTCATATATGTAGATTGGTTTCAATCAAACATACTTCCTCACGAGATTATATTCATTGGATATTAGAACTGCTTTTGCCCACGGCTCCGCACACGGTACATCCATAAAAAACAGCCTATATAGCACTCGGAGATAACATAGTTTCGCATTAATGAACGAATTTTCACAATAGACCTGTAGATCTAATATACAAGCTCACAATTTTTTCGTCTTTCTAATATTAGTATAGACGCTAGACATGCCTGTGATTTTGAACGCTTGAACATAAGTTTACATTTGGGAGTTTATGCAATAGATAAATTTTACTATGCAAGCTGTTATGTGTGAAATTAATTTGTATGAAATAAAAAAAATACTCCTTTAGTAGATGCGTATTTTTAATTAGTTTTTACATTTTATCATAAAACATGGTAAAAACAAAGAAGACGGATGGAAGATAGTGTAGTGATACCGACGCGCACGCATCATAGAGCAGTACGTAGCACAGAGCAGCTGTCACACGACGATAACGATGATGGCGCTAGTGGTAAGCTGGAATATTTGTTATATGATATGCCATGTATAGTTATATTATTCAGGAAAGTTTAAGAAATTTGAACGTCTATACCTACGAACATATTATTATAATCGTCGTCATTTATCCCTGAGCAGTGTCATATAACAATAGCAAAAAAAAATCGTAGCTTCTTAAGATGTTTGAAACAGCTCGAATATTTCGCTTGCCGCGAACCGTGGAAATAGGAAGTACCTAGTTTATCTTTTGTTTAATTGATATCGGCCGAACAATGCGGCACCAACATTATTCATTCAAAAATTCCTACTTGGAGAAAAGCAGGCCGCCTTTCCGAAACATTTGTCATTTTAATCACCCCTAGCTGCCGTCTGTGGTAATAAAATTATTTCACAGTAAACATTTTGAAAATTAAATTTTAAAGACTTCTCACTTAGAGTAATGGCCCGGTGTAAGTAGGGACGTGATGTAATAAAAATTACTCAAAGTATCGCGGTGTGGTGCTAGTTTTTTGGCATACATCAGAATTTCAATTTGTCGATTTAAAAATCACGATTTTCATATTGTTAGCAACACAGTTTATTTTAAAGCATAGACATCAAAATTCTGACTTTATATAATGAATAAAACTGCGCTATAGAAACGCAGGTTCAAGGCTTAGTACCATTTCTAAATCATTCTGTAAACGAAGTTTAAGAAATTAACGCAATGTCTTAAATTTTAGATTATTTACAATCAAAAGCAGATTCTGTAGCTATTCCATGGTTTTTAAATAAGGTCATGTATTTAAAATAATAGAGTTTTGCTAGAGTTCTTCATTGATTATAACCAAAGGTGAAATTAGCTCGTTGGTATTTAGAAAAAAATGTAAATAGTGAACCTCTTTTACGAATAACGGAGAACGTTCTCGAGCTGTAAAGCTCTCCAAAGATCGGCCCCCGATTCACAACTTTACTACAAGTCTTATATCGACAGATTCGTTTATTAATTGAAACTTACTACGTAAACTCAGCGAGTGATGGAATCGAAAAATTGAGGTTATGAAGAATGGCTTTGAAAGATTTTTGTTGCAACGAAAGAAAATGTAATCGACCCGCAGGATGGAAAAATCTAAATATACTCACGGCGAATTTATTCGTAAAATCAGCTTCATATAAAAAAAATTACTCCTAAGTTTTAAGTGCAATGAGCTTGACGGCGTGCCAAAATAGCAGCTACCATCCAGCTAGCTTTGTAGAAAATAATTTCTCTCTTCTCACCCCATTTTGTATTACGAAAAAATCCCTTCAAGGGAGGCGTTCACATAATGGAAATGATTCTGCTTGTTACACGTTTTTTCCTCATCTGTATTTTCGTGAATATGATTACATTTTATGCATGGTAGCTAAAGTTTACGCCTTAATAATGTTTTGATTAACAGGTAATACAGTATCTTATTGCGTGAGCTTAAATGTAATATCGACGATCGCCTGGTCTCCTGGTTTAAGCTTAGGGACGGTTCGATTCCCATGCGGGATAAATTTTGAAAATGATGTTATGTGGTCTGGGTTACTACGATGTTTTTAGGTGTTACTAGGATCACCCTAGTCCATTTAAGGGTATCCACAATTCAAGAGTTCCTTTGTTTAAAAAAATATATTTAGTCAGTTTGCCTGAAGATAATATTTGTTGTAGGGCCTGTTTCACAGTGTGCTGAAAAAACCTATTGACAGAATATGTATGGTCCATCTGCGGAATAAATTGTGGATAGGGTTTATTAACACATTGTGTAAAAGGCGCTTAGCATTCTTGCCATGATAGTGGTCTAAAGAGTGTCCCTTGGTTGTGTATTTAAAACATATATCTATTAAAAAGTAGTCGGTGAAGACCAACACCAGTGCGTTGAACATAAAATATTGCCAAACAAACTAGTTCTAAGATAAAAAAAATATTTTTATTACTTGCATCTCTGCATGCCCGTTAATTTCGTCTGACAACCCTATGATAGTATTCTGAGCATGTTGCACGTAGATCTAAAGAGCTGCATCGGAAATGTATTCCATGATCTTGTAGCACCTGGAGCTATATCCCAAGGGGAACCAAACAAGCGGTGGCTCATTGCAGTAAAGAAGAAACAATACAAAAGCTAGTCTTACAGTTAAGTACAGCTCGTTTATTTCTTGATCACCTTCAGCTTGTGTATATTTTATATAAAGTAATAAAATTTTATATAAAGGCTAGGGAATAATTCCACTGGAAATGTTACTGCAAAATTTCGCGCGTTGAATCTTCGCTCCATCGTGTCAAGTTAAAATCGCCGTTAAAAATTTCAAATTCAAATTCTGTGATCGGAAATCTGCAAAATGTACGGAAGATTGATCTAGACGAATAAAGACATTATATACTCACAAATCATCTGGAATATTAGTGATCGTATACTGATAAAGTTATGTTGACACGGTGAGTTAATCAAACTAGCTTTTTGAAAAAAAATTGACGTGATCGGTTTGGTGGATCGGAACAGAATTACTAGAAACTACAGTGACTGATTATATCAATGCAAATCTTAGAGTCAAATTGTCTACAATTGAAATAAGATTTTTCGATATCCTAACAATTAATATGTCATATCTAAGCGAGATTCGATCTAATACTTGCCTCGGAAATAAGTACGTTTATGTGAACCCCAACTTATATCTGTCCATGTATTAACTGACGTCGGTATTGGTCTAACACGCATGCATGCCTGGTATCTTGCACACTCTTCACTCTTCAACGGGCAGGTGGTAAACTGGAGATGTCTTGAAGATTTATCCCGTCACTACGAGTCATTGCAAACTTTGCCCCTTGTCGTTTCTGACATCTTAGTACGGTCTGCGGCCGACAACTTACTTTTCACAAAAAAGGGACTGTCAACTGAGATATTAGATTCGTGAAGCGATTCGGCCTCAAACGCAAAACTTTACTTGAATATGAGCTGTTTATACTCGCATTGCTCTCGTACGATACTTGTATTATTGTTGGTTCGAAAATATATCCGTATAAATCGGACCTCGTATCTGCAGGTCGTGTGCACAAAAGTATGTCATTTGAACACTTATAAAATAATCCACTGAGTAAAGGTTGTTTGCGGAGTTTACATCTCACGATTGCTGTTCATGGTATATTATCTGCTAATGGAGTATCTGATATAAGATTGATTCAACAAAAAGATGGACAATATTGGAATTTGTCTGTGTCCTCTGCATTAAGCACAAGCTTGTGTCGGAGAGAACAAGTGAGTAACATAGATAAGATTAAAATCTGCTAATGCAGTATTTCTAACTCGTACCGTGAGTAACCGCAAATAATCTCAATCGACGAAGTCCTGCTAACGACAATGTTGAGAGGTGGTAAAAAATAATTTTAGAAAATATTTTATAAAATTCTTGAGAATTATTTGTAGCTAAGCTATATTTATTTTTTGGAAATACTCAATTGTAGTAACTACTGGCGCTAGATCGAAACAATGCTAGTGTATTTAAATCTAACCCTAGGTTTAGAAACCAACTGAATATGGAGCTTCAATTTTACAATCGTCTTACAATAACAAACAAGTTTTATAAATGCAAAAGTTCCGCCACAGATAATAATATTCGAACCGAAAATAGCGAAGAGAATTGTACGCTTTGTTACATCAGATAAGGCGACGAGAAGTTTTGAGTAGAATTTCCTTTTCTATCGGTGGAAGTGGCGAAGATCGAAGATATCATGTGAAATGCAAGTATGACACGGAACGATAGATTCGAGGAAGGTAGCGGCTGTTACTATGTACATTCCACCTTTATTATGTGCGATGCTATCGAGTTCCATCACTATATTTATTTATTTACAAGCAATGCCCGCAACTTCGAAAGCGTGTGCTTGAATTTTTGGCTCTGCCAGGAGAAAGTCCCCATTCATTTTCCAGGATATAAATGATGCTATATGTTTAACTTGTTATGTAATATCACCATGAAATATTTTATTTGACGCGGTAGCTCCGCCCGTTCAACCGACAATCAATGAAATTTGTCCAGTATTTTTCTATGGTAGATACTTGATTAAGCAGACAAACCGGCACACAGACAAGAATTCTGTAAATCACTTGGTTTAGCTTGAGAGTCGTCCAAATACCTATTGCAAGATTGTTTTCTTATATCTTCAATCGCGAACTTTAATGTTGGACACAATTAAGGTTGCATATCGTACAGCAAACGTATACCTAAAGAGTTACTATTTTGACTGACACTCTGCTCTTAGATGAAACGATGAAACGTAATAGAAGATATATAATAAGACCCATATAATGCATACCAACTCAGATTCCACTTTTAAATAAACGTATTTTTCAGCACTGCAACGAATAGAGACCACGCTCGTTACAGCGTAGGTACCTATCAGTCAAATTCCCCAACCAGGGTGTGCGGCTGAGTAGACGCATTAGGGATGGCCATGCGTGCTCGGCACGTTCCCAACGACACCTCCACGCGAACGTGACGAAGAGTCCCCAAGTGAATAGCTGTCTCAAATAAAAACCCGTTTTTCCACAGGAAATCTCGTATTGTCAACTGCATATACAGACATTTTGTAATAACGTTCGGGATTATACCTTGGCTGGGAAAACTTTGTTTTTTTTTTTTAATTTCTTACCGTAGTTCTTGTTGAACTGAAGTTGCAAAAGTTTGAAAATAAGATTCGTTTTAAGTCTATTGAATTAAATAGCGCGCCTGTAGGATCAGATAACAATTCCGGATAGAACAATAATATATTTTTATAACGATTACTACCAATATACATGGTGATTCATTAAAAGTACCTTTCTTTTGAGCCTGCGCACTTGTAATCGTTATGCGAAGTCGGAATTTCAATAAGTAGGTACTAAAATCGTTTTTTTTAATACATTTTGTATGTTTGTAACTAAATGACTAATGTGATATTTGTGAGCAATTTTTTTCAATTACATGTCGATTGACTTCACATAATGATTACAAATACGCTAAATAAGCGTAGGTTCAAAAGTTTGTTTATCATTTCCTAATCATTCTGTATAATGTGGATATGTATGTAGGTATAAAGCAGTGATAGCCAATTGGGTAGAACGCTTTCCTCGGTAACGAAGATCGCAGGTTCAAACCTCGGCTCGCACCTCTGGGATTTCTGGATTTCGTGTGCGAATCTCATGTTTAACCATGATTATCACTTGCTAATAGGTGAAGGAAAACATCGCGAGGAAACCTGCATGTCTGAGTGAACCCCGCGAAAGACGTGTGAAGTCCGCCAATCCTCACTGGGCCAGCGTGGTGGGCTATGGCCTAATTCCCCTCACAATGAGGGGAGGCCCGTGCCCAACAGTGGGACATTAAAAGGGCTGGTATTATTTTATGTACGTATACATTTTGTTGGTGTTTACATCTTAAAATGAAAAGGTAATTTCACATTGAGTATATCATTCATAATTTTCAGTACGTACTCACTAGCTGATCTAAGAACCATACGGAGATGTATTTCTAGATGTGCTTGGTAGCTTCGCCTGTCACATGCAACTCATTTTGCATTTCCCTGCCACACGACCGCGATATGTACTGACACCGATAATAACATGGCATGCTGGATGCGCCATACGAGTATGTATTTTAAGTATTATATTACTAGTGACAATTTCCATTGCACCTTCAGTCCGTGACGGTTATGTAATATCGCAAGACAAACACCAATTATAGAATTCCAAATTAACGTTCGTATTATGGGTACCGTACAATGGACTGGGGGCGAACCAAGTATATAATACTTATATGGATATTAAACATTAATTATTCGGGCATAAAGATTTGTGCTTATCGCTCAATGTTTGTCCCTCCCAGGATTCGAACCCGACCGAGGCCTTTTCCACAGAAAGTAGAGTTACCAGCAACTGTGCCAATTGGGTCATCAAAGTATTCAACATTATTTCTCACATCCGACCACTCGCATAATTTCATGCAAGCTGCTCGCAAACCTGTTCCTCGAACACAAACTTTTTAACGTACCGACTTCCATCCCTCTCACACAATTGATTTCATAAATAAGTATGACAGTGACAGCATGTTTTCTCGATGACGTTACGGTTACATTATATGTTTCTGCTTAAGCCTACTGCTATTTAAACTGTACCAGTGAACAACGCATAAATTCTACTTTATTCTATAGTTACTTTTTTATAATACTACAAATTAATTTATTTTCTTCTTCTATTTCAATAAAGCAGAGTTTTGCTTTCGTAAACTATGCTGTGTCATTTTATATCTCTGTAACTATTAGCACATGCCGTGTATGTCCTTTCTGACTCTTTCGAATGCAACTCACAGCAGAAATGCCGCACTGCATATGACGTACAGAGCGATCCAATGGTTATTAAAAGCGCCCTTATTGCATACGTTTTTCAATTAGGACGTTGTGTCTATGTGGCGTATATCAGTGCAAAATAAACCGTTGAAAATATGTAATGAAAAAGACTTTCAATGAGTTGTGAGGCTGACCAGTATTTTTTTAAATGTAGAAATAATTTCTGTTGAATTTTCTTTTGAGTTAAAAATATGATGTGCCTTTATAAAACAAAGTGAGAACAATATGTTATATTCTGTGTATTATATATATATATATACGAATACCGAATCGTAAAAATATTAACATTTAACTTTGTGTTAAGTAGAGGTTTTTTTTCTCACCTGCAGTAAACAGATCAGACAGGCACTTCTACACGTATAAGATCAAAAATACAAAATAACGTGGGAGGTTGCTTTCAAGTTCAAAAAGCCAACAGTATACCGATCTACCATCGGTGCGATTCCCATCACGTATTATAGTGAATGCATTCCTAGAAAACGCATATCATGTCATAGCTTGGTTTGGGGAGCTACCAAATGTTATTATTTAAAAAAAAAACACTAAAAAGATTTTAAGAAATAATAAAACCAAAAAAAGTATTTTTGGTTAACAATAAACAAAAGAAGCAAGAATTATACGTGGTATCACCATTGCTGACCTGGTTCGCGACTGGATAAATGGTCTATTCGCAATCAGTCAGGATCGCAAGCAGTGGTCTCTGCGTACCCCTAATAGGAGACAGGCATGTAAGAAATAAATTTAGTGTTTACTAAACAGAGTATTAATTTTTTTTTTTTATATAAAAAGACAGTGAGAAGGCAAAATTACGCGCCGTGTAAACAGTTTCCCGATAAAATATTCTCATGAACAAAATTGTAATCTCCGTGAAACTCAAAAATGTTTCGTTTGTTTAGATAATGAAAAATGAAATGGGAGAGATTAATTGACGTGAAATTAAAACGGTCGGGATTTAATCTTAAAGTGCTGTTAAATGTCGAAGAAAATTTTCGTACTTCCAAACAAATTAGTTGAGTTTTCTTGATTAACGGAAGTTGATTCTCTGATAAAATGTTTGCCTAAGAAAATAAAATGTTGTTTTTTCACATCAAAATAAATTTGGCGGGATCAACCTTTGTTCCCAAAACAAAAACATCCTTTCAAATTGTTTAACATAACAGGAAAATGTTTCCTTCTATCAGTAACTACTACTAAGCATAATAATTATAGGTGATTTTATAAATAATAATAATAATTCACTCGTCACTGTGAATTGCTGAGGATTATAATTTTGCTCCTGTTTTATGTTAGTACTAGCTGTCCCGGCGAACTTCGTACCGCCTCAGAATCAAATATATGAGAAAATGAATTTATTGGAACTCTATGAAAAAATAAAAATTATCTATCCCACGGGAATCGTACATATAACCAGGATAAAAAGTAGCCTATGTGCTATTCCAGACTATAATCTATCTCTGTGCCAAATTTCATCCAGATCCGTTCAGCCGTTCTGGCGTGAAAGAGTAACAAACATCCATCCATCCATCCAAATTTTCACATTTATAATATTAATAATATAGTATAGATTAGGGCCTCTGCACATGTTGACTTATTGCGCGCAGCCATCGCGCGGTACGTTTACATGAACGCGCGCCAACATTGCTGTAACCAGTATGCAAAGGTAAACAATTTTCAACTGTATCGCATTCGCAGCTCATATTTGTTGCGTCTATCCCGCTATAGCTGCTCGTGAAACAAACATGTGTCTAGTCAAAAGGCGTGACGGCACAAAATTCTATCCACGATCATTTTTAAATCGAGTTTCAGTACAACTGCAGAATAGTTACAAAATGATAACCTACAATTTTAACACCCGTTCGGTATGCAGTTGCTATGAATAAGAACTGGCAAGAAGCTCCATGGTTGCTCTATTTAAAAAGATCCGTTACATTTTTGAGCAGTACATTGTTATGGGTATTTGAGAACAATGTAAGAACGGCTAGGCAGACTTTAGCAGCTGGTCGAAAAAAAAGTAATAATTCTATATGAGAGATCAATATCGATCTGTGGTTGATGCTGCCTGTACTCTTAGCCAGGTATAATGGTATCGGTTGATTTCCATAAGCGGTATTTACTACGTAACATAAGATCAAGAAGTCTCAATCTCTTCCGAATACCATATTAAGGTCTCGACGTGATCGGATTTACATATTTTGGGCTTTGTTTTGTTTTCCTCTGTGGATACATGTTGGAGTTTTTCAACCTCATATAAGTAGTACGCAGTGTATCGCAGATGATTCATGGGGTTGGTGACTTCTGCTAGCGTAGGGTACCTGGGGTACCTATGTAATTCTTTTGAATGGTTAAGTTTCGTGCCGTATAGGTAGGAGTTTATTGCGCTTAATCAATACTCGTTCTGATCGCATCCTTAATATGACTGACACATTTTTTATTTTTGTTACTCTGACTCTGCTGTCCAATTTGTAGCGATATATCGCAACGGATGACGCACCATATTTCTAAAATCGAGCTTCATAAAACGGTTCAAGTAATACTTTGCTGACTGCAAAAAAGGAGGAGGTTCTCAATTCAATTGTATTTTTTTTTCTGTTTGTTACCCCAGATCTCCGTCATTTATGAACCGATTTGGAAAGTTCTTTTTTTATTAAAAAGGATATAAATACAACATTTTGTTCTGATGCTGGGCTGATCCATGAGGAATTGAGTAAACTCCTCGAATATTATAGGCATAGGTACATATAGCGATTTTTTTCTAACGAAAGAAAAATAGATAATAGCGTCCGCCATGAAATCATTGAATACGATCGCATCATGTAATTCTGACGAAAGAAGCCAACAGAATTCCGCTGGGTCCCGTTAACGTGCAGCAATTAATCAAATTCGTTGAACCTTACCGTTAAGTAAACGTGGTTATAATTAATTTCCAAATAACACATCAATATTTTGATAGCAGATAAATATCACACAAACACCATTCGTATCGCTGAAAAATTTATTGCCACCGCAGACCATATATGTTGTCGTATTTCAATGCATATTCTACTTTTTATTCGAGTCTAATGCCCGGCATTACGCGGATTTGGACGTTACCTTACACGACACAAGGCATTATTTTGAACAATTACCTACATGTTTTATTGCGAAAACATTTTTGATACACTTTCAATATTTCTATTAGCCCCGCGCACGCGAAAGTACCTTGGTTAATTTTAAGTGTTATAGCATAAATAATTCATGTGAAATAAATATTTTATGATACAACGTATAATGCGACGCGTTTAAAGACAATATTCTGCTTAGTACGCGAATTTGCTCGACCGAATCCATGTCAAGCTACAGAATAAACCCTTGAATATTCATAGCATTCATATCAACATTTGCACTCACAGAGAATTATAAATGCGTGCTTATAATGTACTACATATGAACGGCTTTTATCTACAACTTGTTCTTCCCTTCGGGCCTACTTTCTATAAATTGCAACTACACAAATTCAGTCAGTGGCTTACGATCAGAGCTTTTGTTTTAGACTGGGCTATTGTCAAAATTGCATTACCTATATAAGGTGTAATAATAGTGTAAAATATTTTATCAGGTTATAAAGAGAATATTCCCAAAGAAATACATTTTTTTAGGCATTTAAAAAATTACATCGCGTACTGAGCGCATGGCCAAATGCTGAACGAGTAGCTTTGTTTAAAAAAAAATCATGTACATATTTTTTTTCCTTGAGAAAGTAAGCAGTTTGACGGCGCACTTAGTACGTAGTGCTATTTTTTTATTTTCGATATGGAACCTTTGTAGCCTACCAATGGACCTCTTACAATATATTCCACTATTATTGTTAAGCCTTATATATACAGGGCAACTCGTTGTACTATCAGATTAAGATAAATTATTTAAAATGTTATTGTAATCAAAATATTAAATTTCGTTTTCCGAATTATTGGACCCTTTGTTTCAGTGTCATCAAATTTCCTGTGTTATTTTACATTTGACCGGTTCAATTCAGACTGAGGAAAGCAATTTTGTGTTTTTTTAAATAAGCTTTTTATTTTTTAAATAAAACATTCCTTTGTCCACTATGTCAAAATACTATTCTGTGTATGAAATTGGGATTAGATGTACTGTAAACCTGTTGCGATAGTTTTTAATCACAACTGAAGCAAAAGAAAAATAATACTCGCAAAAGCTGTCAGTCTCCGACAGTGAATACACATAGTGGCAGAATAACAGCACAAACTTACAAAAACTGTTTTTTTTACATTGCCATTCTTTTTCTAAGATCCGTAATCAATCAAAAACATTATTTTTCAAACCGTGTGACCGTTTATAATAGTCACTTCCAATTAGCTAAATATATTAAATGAGTACGTAGTGGACCTAATTGCTAGTCACGATCAAAATATGGCATTTACATTGTTTGTTTTCCATAATAATTACAATAAGACTAATTTTTCGGATTTTATCACGTTTATTTTATGTTTTACGACCACAAGATACTGTGACACTAGAACGTCAACCACCTTAGTCTTTCCGTGACCATGGTTGCCGTAAAGCAGCCGAAACGTCTGGAGCGTAAAAACATTAAATAAACGCGATAAAATCCGAAAAAAATGTTTAATTTCAATGCGTAGCATTCGCGTCAATATAAGAAATCAATATATTTCCCATAATAATTTATTTTTTATTTTGTGTTACATAACCAATGGCTATAAATGCACAGGCCTCCATTCTAGCCTATTGCGGTGGATGATATGAAAGGCGTACAATACAGAGCTACAGTGTTAGGACGCCTGTGGTCGAGAAACAAAAGAAAATCTACTCGGATTCCCGTCCAGCGTGCATTGTTGACGATCAAACACGGTACATGGTACAGGCAGAACTATTTTAAGAATAACTACACAGTATATGGTACAAGAAGAACTATTTTAAGAATAAGTACAGAGTATATGGTATAAGAAGAACTATTTTAAGAATAAGTACAGAGTATATGGTACAAGAAGAACTATTTTAAGAATAAGTACAGAGTATATGGTACAAGAAGAACTATTTTAAGAATAAGTACAGAGTATATGGTACAAGAAGAACTATTTTAAGAATAAGTACAGAGTATATGGTACAAGAAGAACTATTTTAAGAATAAGTACAGAGTGTATGGTACAAGCACAGCTGTTTAGGAAAAACTAATTTTGTTTAATTACCAAATAGGCACGATTACGTTACGAAAATTGAGTTGTGTGTATTGGTTGAATAGGTCTACTTACCCTTGATACCGCGCTTCTTTAACGAATTTGTAACTATTATGTAAATTCCAAACTTCAAAAAGGAAAATTAAAAAAATGCTCGGATTAAAACCATAATAGTAATTTTGTTGGGAACAAAATGTATCTTTTAAAATCGACAAAACGAAATTCTCACCTCACATAACGGGTTTCAATTCAAGGGTTATAATGAATTTGAATCAGCCTGTATATTAGTTAATCAAGCAATAATTGAGCAGAAAAAATTACATATCATTACACAAAATAATCGTAGCCCCACAAACATCACAATTAATTATAGAAAGTTAAGGTAGGTACACATCAAAGTCAATATATGTATACAGCAAACTTTTGATTGGGGAACCGGCAGTTATGAAATCGAACAGACCGAAATAATGTCATAACACGTAGGTCGGGGCGTCGTAATAATATATTACAAACCCCTTTTTATTGGAAATAAAAACTTTCCGCTTCGCTCGCTTTTGATGAGAAAAAATTTTCGATGGTAGGTATCTGACATAGAAATTGATTGAGTTTTATTTTGGTCGTTTTATAATATCTTCTCTTACATAAAAACTTATAGGTACAATGTAAAAACATAATTTATGTACCCAGCATCTTGTACGTCAAGTGCGAGATTATTCGTTAGCTAACTGTATAGTTTACGTATTTAGACATATTGTATGGCAAATTGAACACCGCCTCTAGCGGACAGTATTTAAAACAATCCTAAAATTGAATAAAAAAATAATAGGTGTGCAAAGTTTGATATTTTAATTTTATTATTGTTTTTTTTTTGCGTAGGTAAACATTATTTTGCATTTTTGAAATATCCATGGGCCCTGGGGTGGTAATTATAGACTTCTTGAGGTTTAAGTAATCATAATTTTATTAAATACTCAGAACACTTTTTAGAACACACAATGTCAAGCAGGAGCCATAGAGAAGAGAGAGAAAACCATAGAGAACATTATATAGAGAATTTTTCATGGATTATTGTCCACTAAGCGTGTGACTTAATTTCACATAACCACCCTCGCGTTTAATGAATAGAAATTGGTTATCGCAGGCTTCGTGCCTGTTTCATTGCGCCGCCTCAAAAGTGTAGTTAGACCCTCGTAGCTGACGACCGTTAAACACGTTCATTTACACCATATTCGTGATTCAAACGCTCAAAGTAAGAAGGCGAAACCCGCGAGCACACTATTACCCAATTTACATAAGTACCTGATATAAGAAAATTATAAGTCTCCTTGACCTGCCTCTCTGTTTACCTATTAAAGTGATGTGATGTTTGGCAGTGAATATTATACCTAGAAATATAATTAGATGGTGAATGAAAGAACAGCAAACATCATCATTTATACACAGCTATGAACAAACATTATTAAACTTTAGGTATGTTTACTTTCATCTAACTATGTTTAATTATTATCTCGGAAAGCGGTTGATAAATACGTTATAAGCCCACGGTATACCAATCTTATCTAGTATCCGTTTACTGTACAAAATCTCTTCGTATAAATTATAATGTAAAATTATTAAATTCAGTACATTGATATTATATAAAGCAGAGAAAACTGTGTGTTCCAGCTAACTACCATTGCTAACATTTAAGTACCTCCAAACTGATTACTGCCAGCGAGCAAGCATTCCACTGGAGTACTAATCCATAATATGATATACAAAGATATACCGCTCGCTTATGTTTGGTCAGCGGCTTGCGCACGTGGACTCATTGTAATTTTACACAACTTAGGCCCGAAATGAATTTCAATTCGAAATCCACCAATACCAACTCTCATTGGTCTACTCCTTTCATCTCCTCTCCTCTCGCATCCTCTAGCATCACACTCACTCACATCGCACTCTTCACACATGTTCCACTAGCGCGACTACTTAAATTAAAAGCTAGCGCAGTACGAAAAGATTGCTCGCGCCAACCCTATAAGTTTTTATCCTCAAGTGTTTCCTCAGAATTTTGCACCGCAGATTTCGTTCGAAACGAGCCATTAGAACCAAAAGCGAGTATTTAAAATTTAATTCCCTTGATGTTGATCGTGGTATAATTTTATTAGGGCCGAGTGTTCCGCACTCCTATGCTATTAAGATGATAAATGTGCGGCGGGCGTTTCTGGAGACCCTAATCTGCTTTAAGCCGGTTATAATAGTGACATACTGTTTGATTGGGAGTGGATCGGCTTGCGCAGATTGATTTTAATTAGATATTAACAAGTTTTAAGCTGTCTGGCGTATTGGCATCAAATTAATTGTTTCCATATTTTCTTAGTGTTCCATTAACAAGTAGTTTAGGTACCTATCTGAATCTATAATAATTAACTGAGTCGACTTTCAGTGCAATCCTCAAAATGCAATTAAGCGTCTTCCAATTTCAGGCGGAGAATCTTATTGGTGCAGCTGATGAGAAATAATGATGACTACAGTAGCTAAGCATAAAACAAACCACCTGCGTATTCATATTTAAGTACCTCAATATTGATTTATATTTCGCTTAACATTAAGCTTCATTTTCACATGATAAGTCAATATCTGAATTGGAATTGTGTGGCTTTTATCATGTGGAAATGAGGATAAAAGCAGCCTTTTTACGTTTCAACCAGTCAATTACAATTCACAATGAAATAAAATGTAGAAAAATTATTCTCATCTCGTTATTTCAAGCGGGCGATATTTTCCAGGATTATAGTCTGTTGTTAGACTTGGCTTCACTTGTGATTTCACCCGTAGCAAATTAATAAAACCGTTTGTCGGACATTATATAAACAAAGGAGATACTATGTACATGTGTGTTGTATTTCGAATGTAGTTAGTAGCCAAGCGTTTGTTGATGCTACTTTCCCATTAATCCTATCCTAATATATATAAATTATGTGTCACGGTGTTTGTCCGCTATGGACTCCTAAACTACTAAACCGATTTAAATAAAATTTTGCACACTGTGTGCAGTTTTTTTCAACATGAAAGATAGGATAGTTAATATCTCAATTTATAATCGCAAATATTTAACTATTAAAATATTTCCTAGAAATAATGTATATTGCCGGGTCAGCTAGTATGATAATAAAAAAAAATATTTCATACCACAAACAATAGAGCGACATACATATGACAAATAGAAGAAAATAAGTGGAACTTCTTATTGATCCGGGCGTATTCTTAGAAGGCAAGCGGTGTACATTAGAGGTGGTCGGATGATTTTATCACATTCTATTATTAAGCAGACAATATGTGAAAATGAAACCCCTCATATTATATTGTAAGGGATCCAATAACGGCCGACGGAAAACATCTGCGGAAAAGAAATTTATTATACACTGCTCTAAGCCCCGCGGCGCCGTTCACAAAGTGAGAAAATATAATTTTGACTAGCTTTTACTCGCGGTCTCATGCGAGGGCTTTAAACACTATGGTCGGCAGTGATGTGGGTATCTTTTTGGGCCGTCTTTTTAATGTGAAGGATCTAGGAGAGTAGCCTCTTACAGCTAATGACAAATTATAGCGCTTGGGCAAAGTAGCGCGAGCGTTTGCCCCCGGCAAAGTACTACTCACTGAACCATACAAGGCTGCTAAATCAGTCAGAACACAGGTAATAGTGTAAGCATTTTTTATTGTTTAAATAAAGATATAAACACACAGACGAGAAGAATTTCAAAGCTGGTATATCTTCATCTAATTTGACTAGTTTTCGTCGAGGCCTCTAGATCAAGAATAGATTTTCTGGGAATTGTGGATACATTATTGCCTAAAATGATAATATCAGTATTGCTCTTCATGGTTCTGTACTTAGTAACGTAATAGTTCGTTTAAGACTGTTCGCAGTGATTCTTGAGTGGAAATTGAATGATATTTTTTTTAAGGGACGATGCATTTAACAATATTAGTAGAGACCCATAACATGTTCCCGGCAAGCGTCTCCGAACGATTTGGAACATAAAAAGTCACTTACGCTAAGCCGACTTATCGAAAAATCTTTGCATTTTAGATTCCGGCAGCCGCAGCATAAATTGTTATAAGTATTATACGATAAAAGGAATGCGACAATTTTTATAACGACCTACCTAATATTCTAAAATAATATTGTTTTCACTTCTCATGCTCGTAAATGTCTTGTACAGGTTGTAAGCCAAATAAAATTGTATTTTATGCTCTAGTGCACAAAACTATTTACTTCTTCTAAGACTAACTCATTTACGCCATGCTGCCAAACCCAATAAAACTCTATGGAGTTTTATTTCGTACATTTACTTTAATTTATTTGCCTTCTGCGTCAAATATTTCATGTAGAAAAACATAAAAAAAATCAGTAGCAAAAGACAGATGTCATAGATGTTTTTGTGTCTATTAAATTGGTGTGGCTAAGGTATAAAATTGTTCAAATTTCACTTTAATTTCTTATCATTGTTTCATTTCCGTGCAATCGAAGTGAAAAGCAGAGTGTTGAACTCGTTCATGAAATACGCCATTTTATCTTTGACTTAAATATCTACCCTCGCGTATGGCTAGGACAAATAAACACGACGGGCAAATTGGCCCACTTTATGCACTTGTTGTACAATCCACTAATTTACAAATCTATTGAAATCAGCTATTAAGTTGACTTTCATTTTCTTATGGGATCTTTCACTACTAAAAGTTGGCTCATCTTACACTACTTCCTGTAAGCCTGTGAACTAGTCGTGAAAATAAATATTCATAAGTTTTACCTTCAGGTAAGTCCCAGGAAACCCTGCTTGGGACCCGTAATTAATTTAATGAAATCAAACAGGATAATTTAGTTATAAAATTTCGTATAACCTGATGTTACTAAAAATATTTATCTGATTTATTTTGAGTTTCAAATAACTCTCTGTTTGTAGGGCAGTGGGCGGAAGAGATAAGCACGTATGTTAACACACAAAAAAAAAACATAAGCATGTCATGTTAACGTCGTCGAAAAACAAATCTGCTCCATTTATTATTCGCCCTTTGTGAAAATTTACCCCTTCTGTGATTTTGAACTCATATAATAGCTACTCGTATCACAGGGATTTTATATGAAACGTACATATATCTGCACAGAAACAAAAGCACGAATTATCAATATGTTTTTTTTTTCAAAGCAAATGGTATTCAAGCGGGCAACCTACTTCAGAGCTGTTTAATTTAGCGCGAACATTCACGTGACAGAATATTTAGGCAAACATGTGGAATGGTCTCACATCCATTATTAAATCGGTAATATTCTTACTTAATCTCATATAAATAAATAAATATCGCCAGACGTACAAACCAACTACCGTCCCAAACTAAGCAAAGCTTGTAATATAAGTACCGTACATTGGACTGGGGCGATTCGAGGATATAATTACCTTTATTAAGCATTTATGACTCAGGAACAAAAATTCCTCATTTCACTCATCAAGCTTGCCCTTACCGGGATTTGAACTCGGGACTCTCAGTACAGAATGCTGGATAACTACAAACTGCACCTGTCAAAATTAAGTTATATTCACAGCAGGCGAAGAGATTCGTTCCAGAGTCAATAGTTCTGTATGTGGCGTAGGCATTTGACAAAAAAGTCTTGCAAAACTATGTATAACTTTGCATATCTAGCCCTTATATTATTACCTTAAGGCCAAAGACCTAAGGACTAAAGTTTAGGCTGCCATTAGTACCTACAATAGACAAAATATTGATTATTTTGAGCCGTGCACTATAGAGTTCTGGGCAAGTTTTCAAGAATGTACTATGTCTGGTTGACAACACTTCTAATTTAGATGCCTATCTACTTAAACGATTGTTTTAATGAGGGTCAACTTTAATTAGAACCAACAAAGAACCGTGTCGCCGTCCTTTTAATCTCTAGGGCTGTTAAAAAGATTAAGAAGCATCGACGTGCCCATCGGCTCGTGTTTAGAGCTTTCAAGGGTTGCATGTGGCAATCCTTTTGTCTGTTACATTAACGGTATCGCTCGATTAGGTATTGTTCAGGATTCGTTAATGGATATCGGTACACTACAAGGTTTTAAATTAAGCCTGTTCAGTGCATTTGTTTTTTTTTCAGTTAAGTTATATACCTACCTAATATAAAAAGGTTTTTTAACATTAATTGTTTAGGTCTATAACTTTCTACTATTGAAATAGTATGGTTTTTTAACGTTTGTACCATTAATTGTAAGTAAAGTGATATAAATTGGAAGCATATTTGAATCTGTCAACCTTTAGTTTACTAACACATTCACACTAATTTTTAACATTTTTTTTTGTGAAGCTGTCTTGTTTTCTTTTTAACAGTCCTACCTATTGTTTGTTTTCTTGTATTTGCATTTCGACTTTTGTTTTTCTTATATTTCTTTCATCTTCTTCAATGTACTTTACATTGATAGTAGGTTATCGGTAATCTCCCTGATTGGGTTTCGGGAGACAGGTGGTAAAATCACCGCGCACATGTCAATAATCACTCAAATTAGGCTAGAACAGAAACTGACTCCAATATAAAAAGAAAAACGGGAAGAAAAATAAAATAGTTGTAGAATCATTAAGTAGCAAAGGAATTAGATATCGTTTTTTTCTTCTCCTAACTCAGTAAACACCATCATAGCACGAGAATTCACCAAATCCGAAGTACCGGACCCTAAGTGAATTGTGTGAATACAGTCGGCTAACTTTATAAGTACGTAATCATGTTGCTCTCAGTCCTCCAACCGAAATAACTATGCATGAATGGAACGCATATACAGCGCAACAACGCGAGGTAACTACAAATTGTTAGGGGCGGTATTACCATCTTTATTAGTCGACTCTCTGTGTAATTTGTCCGGGAGCTCTCTCTCATATTTCACACGACTGTATTTAGGCAAGTTTCATTAGCATAATTGCATTATAGCCTGTGCCGCAGTCCTGTAGACGTTTTGGCTACCTATTGTTCCGTGTAAATGTTGTGTTGGCTATAATACATAGTAGTAAATAGTAGGCTATAATAAATAGTAATTACCCGCTCGTTGCATGCTACTCCGTTATTGACAAAATGTAAATTTGTCTACGGACGTGAAATTTTGTTGCGGCATTAAATTCCTTTTTTTCTGATTGCATGGGTTTAATATTATGTTATAATTATTACAAACTAGTTGTGCCCGGTATGCATTGTAATCCCGCAGAATCCTTCGCGGGCGTGCGCACAAGAACTAAACTAAGCTAACCAAAGATGATTTGTATAGGACTAACCTATATATATACCTAGGTTAGGTTATACGCATACGGGACTTACAAAGAAACAGCTATAATATATAAGTCATATAGATATAGATACTCATATATGATACTCATAGATGATACTCATATATGAAAATGTTTGCGCATCGGATTAGTGACTGATAAATACAATTGTCGCCCTACTTTGGTGTATCGGTCAGATAAACAAATATGTTTTTATAATGATATAACATTTATTATAACTAGTAATCACCACTGACTTGATGGATAACAACGGTATAACAACGAAAAATAGCTATAAATTAAATAAATTATGCATTGAATTAACGAGTTTTATTTATTTACAATTTTCCTGAGTTTAGGGCTACCAGGTTTGATAATTTACCGGGCGATATTTACTCACTATCTCCGAAGGGAATGATAAAAAACTTATTACTGATGTTCTACACTATCCAATCTTTCATCCGTATTGACGGTAGAAGTTCCGAGGGATACTTACGTAAACTATTAAGTTATCCAACGAGTTTACGTAATTTTCTTGGTCGCAAAATCTTCGTTCCAAGAAGATTTATTCCTGAGATTGGTTTGCCAAATCCGTCTTACGGAAATATGCTAGCCGCAGGTTGCCTAGATTAGTTCGGTAATTTATCGCTAAGAACTATGTAGGAAGGTAGTTCATTTCTTGTTTTTCATTAATTGCTTTCGTGTTTTTTTTATGTAAGGTAAGGTGTAGACTCTTGAATTAAGAATACTGGATTATTTATCTTAAGTAGGTAGGTACACATTATGTTTGACCGTTTTAATTGAGTAAATAATATCGTAATAAAACTTAGGTACAAACTTTTCATTTGCGGGTAGAGATAGGTTTAGTAAGTACTCTTAGTAACAGAAATTCAACAGACTTTCAGCTTTACCCACAACGAAGATACAGGGGGCTTCAAAGGATATGGTGTGTTTTTTACTCCACATGGCGGGGGCACTACCGCGCCCCAGATAATTTTCGTTTTTTTTCATCATTTTCATTTCATATATTATTGTGTGCCAATAGTACGAGAGCACCATCATGAATACGAAATATACCGAGTAGTAATAATCTCTATGAAGAAATATGAAAAACCAATATACGAAGGTAAATAATCCTATTCCAACTTTGCCGATATTATAGGCTCTCGAGGGATTAATTTATATCTTGATATTATAAGTTACTTTGTGACATATTCGGAGTAAAACGAAAAGTTTGTGCTTCAATCTGCTGATTTTTTGGTCGGTATTGCTATTAGTACGTACAGCTATAACGGTAAATGTATTGAACTATTCGAACTCTGATTCAATATTTGTGTACGCTCAAAACTCAAACTAAGGCCCCCGATGTGGGCAACGAATGACGCTTTTAATCAGGTACGGTTTAAATAAACCTCTGTAGTAAACATAATAATTCTATTATAGTCTTAGAAAATCAGTCATGAACTGGGCTCACTAAACCGCAATAACAAGGATTACAGGATAAAGTTGGTCGCGTGAGTCAAAACTTTACGTGATTTCTGCCTCCAACGAAAGCTATTATTTTATACGGGTATAGTTTGATCAGATTTGAGGCTTTATTCTTATATCTTTACGTGCTGTATTCATTCGATTAGAAGTTTTATGCACCTATAATAATATGATCTCAATCGTATTGTAGTTGATCAAAGCTTCTTTTTGTTTCCCTGACGTTCAGAATCAGAATCAGAATATTTTTTATTCACGTAGACCATTATTGTACAGTACATCAGTACAGTACATCAGTACATCATGAATCGTCAAGTTACAAAAATATTATGCTACTGTTATTACCCACACCACATTATTGTACTCGACGCAAGATAGTATATTTTTAAACTGCGGTTTCTAATTCTAAGAAGCGTTCATTAGTCTTCAACGATGATTAGTTCAGAAAGTAGTATCTGTGGATGCTCTGCCACCACGAATTTGCCAAATTTGAAACTCGAATGAGGACATCTAACGTTTCACAGCTCTATTTTGCCTGCGGGCCTAATTACCATAATGCAACATTGCGACGCGCGACGATTTTGATTACATTGCCGACTGGAACGGTGAATGCTAATGGAGTGAGCGTACATTGCCGGGGTGCTGTTTTAACTGTCTATTTCTATTCTTCATTAAGGATGTGGGTTACTGTCGGTGATATTTTTAAGACGTTTCTTACATTTCTTCCTTGATAAAGGGAAAGGAGCTTCTTTTGTAAAGCTATACTTTACACCTTAGATTAGGTATCGATCAGTACACCACTTGGGGCGCCACAGTAGTATGCAATGTGCGATCCTGTGGCGCCCCACTCAAAGGCGGTGAAGGCGGACCGTGGAGTTTTAGTGGGTATACCGGCACTCTGCCGGGGAGTCCCACATACCCCTCTCGTCCCCCCGGGCGAGAGGAGATGCGTAACGCATTTCTCCACGATAAAAAAAAAAAAAAAAAAAAAGGTATCGATCAGTAAGGTAATAAGTAGTATATATCAATGGAATGGGTTTTAATACAACTCAGCTAGCTTTGCATAGGCGGGGATATCATGGAATTGGGTTAATATCATTCCTGTCGAGTTAACAAGTACCTATGTCTAAGAAGATGTAGCGATGTAGCTACTAGGTATTACCGAATTACAGATAGCTAGTAGACTTTCAGTAATTCAGTTTTATATCCTGTTTTCTTCAGTGTTTCAGCATTAGCGCTAGGTGAGTTCATACGCGCGGGAAATGGTTTACCGCAGATATATGTTGCTATATTAAACGATAAATCGTACCCAAGGCGACGGAAAGTTGAAAATTTTGTCGGGAATACGTTATGTACGGCGCTAATAAATGGTTATATATCTGGTCTTTATTGCTTACGCCGTGAGAAATACTCGTTACTCGGGTGTTATGTAAAAAGGAAAATTAGCTTCGAGTATTAGAAGGGCTGAAGTTACTTTGTGGTATTCCATTCATTTACTTTTATTACAAAATATAAATAACATTTTTGGTAAACAGATAAGTATGTACTTAAAATAACGACATTATATGGTAATTCATATAATTAGACAAATCATTGTTGGATCTCCACGGGTGATAGGTTGTGATTATAATTGTATCCCAATAAAAAATCAAAGCAATCAAAGATCTGACCAAACTCATTCTGTATTTTTTTCATTCCCTGAAAACCTGATTTGGACTATGGCGAACATTAAAACTGCCAAATCGGTTCAGCAGTTCTCAAGTGATGCACCAACTAACCAACCAAAAACATGGTTGGTGAAGTGACCAACGAGCAGAACAACATGACATTTTTATTAATATAGATTAATGAGATGAAAGCAAAACAGATCACAGCGGTAAATAAACAATTAATTAACAACTTCTGCGTCTCAATCTCGATCGATTAGCCGAAATTCAGTTAATTGCCTCTCGACTCGCCGTCGATAGCGTGCAATTTGTTACTTGTTTCATTTTATTCTTAATTCCCGGGTTATTGGTGAAAGCTTAGTCGATTTTTAATCGACTTAATTACCTGAAAGTAATTAATCTCCTTTGAAAAGTATTTATATGTGAGCCAAAGTGTCAGTGACGGGAAAATTAACATTTGCTATTGGTTCTAATCTATCAGGCGATAGACGTCCACTGCTGGACATAGGCCTCCCGCAATGATTTCCACACATTACGGTCCTCCGCCACTCGCATCCACCGGCTTCCTGCGACGCGTGTGATATCATCGGTCCACCTTGTGGGGATGCTGCTGTTGGTTGCTTATTAGGAAATATTCGGGCTTATGAGTTTTTAATTGCTAATCAGGACAAGATAGTAATTGATTACCGAATGCAACCCGAGTTTAATACCTATTCATAAACATCTTTGTACACGTTGTACAATATACATTTTAATTAATATGAGGCACTCTTGATAGTTTTTTTTTTATATTCTTCTTGAGCTTGAAGTTGAACGTTAATTGGTCAAATCATTAACTTTCACGATTTTAATCAACTTCAGACTGATTAGTTGTTACATTTAAGTCAAGAAACTTGATACTTAACGAATCGAGAGGATTATAATGAAGTTTGATCATTAAATAGTGAAGTGCATTATTATTTTATAAAACAAATTTTGGACATCACTCATTACTATATTTTAATGCCAAAAATGAAAAAAAATATTTTTTACTTTAGCTTACATTAAATGCTAGTAGTTAGGTACCTACGCTATATCTGGATATTTTCAATGGTCGGGCACGCGGGGCTGATTGTGAGCTGCGCCATTGTCTGCCATATTAAAACTAATGAACTATTACAAGTATCTATGCTACAGTATTTTCATAAAAAATATATCGAATTTAAAAACAGAACAGAATCAGATTACATTAAGTAAACCTGCAAAGCTTAGTTCGTATACTCACACATTGAGACAAAGCCGAAACAATTCAATCTGAACCTGGGTTGCTCGAATCAAAGGTTTGGTACTTTTCTATGTACGTCGACGCTCGTTGAACGAATACCGGTCGACCCGATTCTATTTGGTCTATCTGTTTCAATTATTTCTTATCGCGTCTCGGGCAGCGTACAACCCACGTTTCATTTTGTTTTACAACAGCTCCAACTTTTGATTCAGTGGTTTCAGTTACACGTTTAGTTTTAATTTTGTAAAAAGAAACTTGTGCTGAATTTCAATTAATACTTACCGACGTGATGTTGGCATTTTTCAGTAGACCATTATGATTTTCATGCTATAACGAAGTGGTGTCGAAACAGAATCAATTATTAAAAAAAATACAAATCAAAGTATATTTTTTATGAAACATGTGTAGATTGAATGAAATAAAGTCGTTTGCCGCGTGGCGCATAAAAAAACCATAGTGATCACTACAGCAGAGGCACAGAGCGCAAAAGCAGGACTCGGCCATCAATAATTCAGTGGGTGCTCTCAATCTGTAGCGCGTCGCGCGTCGCCGCTAACGAGATTACATGGACATTGTTGCTGCACGGTTTTGCACGCTGGATTTATGTACACCGAGATTTGCTTTATCATCTACGAGTAGGCACTTAGGGAATCTATTTTTTATGTCGCATCGTTGTTTTATTTCGTCGTATTAATTTGGTGGGCATAAGGTGATACGTTGCGTATAGTTTCTTTATCTTTATCTTTTATCTTCACTCACCGAACTACATCATCGCATCGACCACCTTTAAACATTGGCGCCAGTGTGGTGGAAAATGCATTTGTGAGCTTGACAGTAACGAGTGTGATAGCCCTAAGTCCACCCGGTTGTTCAAAGCTGGACGTACAAAGAATGTGACAGCACCACAGTCCATTTCAGGAACCGTCAGTCATTCTAAAATATTATGTATTACACCTTGATAAAACTAAATTGTCCATCTCAAAATTAGCGTTTCGGTCATCAAGTACCCTAATAAAACCATTTTTATTTGGAGCCTAAACGTACAGCACAAAATATTTACCTGCTTAATCGGGTATAAAGGGGAATTATGGAAGGTGCAATTCAGTTCTAGATAGAGGCCATGGGGGAATGAATAAATGCTCGTAAGGGAACCCCAAATGCGTTGGAAGAATGACGTCACAAAAATTTGCTGGACTGAACTGGATAAAGGTCGCTCAAGACAGACTCAAGTGAAAGATGCTGAAATAGGCCTACACCAAGATGGTTTTAAGTGGCCAAAGAAGAAGATATTACCTACTGCAGCCTAGAACACACGTTCCTAGCGTTTTTATCTTATAAATATAGTTATTAAAGAAATCAATGTTCACGCTACAAAAAGTCGAGAGGAAAACAGGAAATCGGTTATACCTGACTTAATGATCTTTCATTGCTCCAATACATAAATCTCGCTAATGTATTTCTGTGAATTTTGTAGGAACAAAAATCAAAGTCCATTACTGAAGGAGGCGTGTTCTCAACGGAATACTGCTCAATAATTCACATGCTTGGACGACTCACGGCTCACTACTGTCTCGTCATACGGTCGAACTAGAATATATGCTGGTTTATTTCCAAGATTATGAAGACTCGATGTGACACAGTGCGGATGAAAATAGACCTTATTGAATAAGGACAATTGATCATGTTTTATATCAATAGATAACGCCAATTTTACACAAAAGGGTATAGAGCTCTGTCCTTTTATTAATAGAGAAAATATAATACCAAGAAATTCACAAAAAAAAATACAATTCAGAAGCCAGATTTGTAGTAAATATAACAAAACTTCCACTAAGTGGTCAAACAAAGAAAATAACTAAATTATTAAATTAAATTTTTAATTAATTCTGAACACAATCATAGTTCCTTCGACACGGTTGCACATTATTATTTTTCGTTCGAAGGTGACTGGACTTTGCCGATTCATGAGATAAAAAAATGCCTACTACACTACCGCTATCATTGGTAATAATTTCACACATCCGCAATTCAAACGGCGATGGTTAACGAACCGTTATCGAAGCAACGCGATTCTGTTTGTCAAAATGGCATGATAACTGTATAAATGTACAGACCGACTGATTCGCGGCGATTCGGACGAGAATATTCGATTAAGCGAGAATTAACAGCTTTACGTCGGAAAATAATATGATATGGCATTAAACTTGATCAATGTGCCTAAAATATTGTATAGGATTAGAGTAGTACGTAATTATGCAGAGGGCACACTCAGTATATAATACTTATAAAGATATTAAACATCCATGACTCGGGTAAAAACATTCGTGCTCATCACACAAAGTCCTACCAGGATTCGAAACCGAAACCCTTGGCACAGAAGGCAGGGTCACTACTGCGCTAATCAGGTCCTAATCAGATGTATACACATATATATATTTACACATATACACTCAATAAGAAGATTTTATCTACATATGTGGGAACATAGACGATTAACAGGTTTTAATATCAGTTTTATTATACCTTTAGATGCTGTCACTAAGTTTAAACGAAAAAAAAGTAAGTTGAATTCCCTCAAATAAATCACACGCAAAAACGAGGGAAATAATCAATCACGGAAATTTGTCATCGAGCACAACTTGTTAACATCCGTTCGATTCAAAGCGACCTTTTTGAGCCGACCTGGAATTATGGGGTGAAGTGTCCAGGGACCCGTCACAATTTCAAGATTTACGACCGTCACCGCGGCATCCATTTTGTTAAAACCTACCCACTAACGTGCAACATGCAAAAGCACTCGACCCGAAAACTCTTAAATGTGTTGAAACTACTCCGCACCACACTCGAAGTGACACACTGGGGACCAACGTATAATTAATAATTTCCATTATCTTCCCAACGCATTACACAAATAAGTAATTCTGACGTGCTATCACTATTATAAAATTTGTTTAGAATTATATTTGTTTAATTAAGCTCCTTTGTTTTGAACTTACAATTCAGAGATCGCGAGAATATAATTTCGTATTTCTGTTTTCAGTCATATTCAGTTGTCTAATTCATTAATTTTAAAAGGGACCGTTGTGCTTTATATAACTTTGGGACTTTATATAAATGTTTTTTGTTTAAAATTTATATTAGGTTCAATAATAAATTCTTATACATACTTGTATAGGTACGTATATGTAATACAGATAATGGTGTGGCCATATATAACTAAAAGTTATTACTAAAAGTAAAGTAAATAGTATTAACTATCCAAATATATATTTGAACAACTGATGTGACTCGCAAGTTTTTATTTATAAAACATGTCTCCTTAGCATTTTTTTTAACTAGCTGATTCCTTCGTAGTACTTTACTTCGCTTTAACGAAATAATTGCCAAAATCAAATAATTAAGAGACCAAATAAATCTTACAAGTTTTGCCGAGTAAGTTATCGATACTTACTGAATATGTTATTTAAATATTTGCTGAATATGTATATTTAAGCTAATTTTGCCAAATTTATAGAGGGTTGATAATAATTTGACCAGGCATTATTATTCTTGGAGATAAGAAAAACATGTTTGGATATATGATTCGATTCTATTATACATTTATGTATAAGTATTTATGTATAATTATTATACAAAAAAATGTATATCGAATGTTATGCTTAGCTACCATCTCGAAAAGTTCAACGAAAGTTGTTTTATAAACAAAAAATAAAATAAATCTATTTTTTTACAAAATTGAAAATCTCAATAATCTAAAAAGGGTATGTACAAAACACTGCTGCTACGCGGCGAAACTTAAACCCTGGATCAAGCTGTAAAGTCTTTCTCAGAGGTACTTAAGTCGGGACCTCAGCGGAATCCGTAATAGGTTCGTGACGAAACTCATGATATTCTCAATAACGATACCGAAAACGTTTCTTCTGGCAGGTAAATGTTTTTCTTTAAATAAAACACTCTTCGGCACTATTTACGGTTAATTATTTATTTGTTATTTTCATTTATGTAGTGACCTCTTATAGATACATAGATGGCGCTGCACACACCTGTAACGCGCTATAAGAGTTTTCGGATAACGTTACATATATACAAGATCCCGTCAATAACCGTCGGGGCATAGCGGCCGCCCCGCCAGGCGTACCACCCGCCTGGCTGATCCATCTTCCATTTTTCCGCCAAATATATTTATGAGTTACTCACTTCAGCTAAAATGTCAATGGGTAGGACAGCCAGACTGACCGACGACCGGTGGACAATCCGACTAACATCGTGGTCAGGCAAAAGGGGCTTTAGAATGCGAAGTCGACCTATATAGCTCGATGGGAAGACGATATTACAAAGGTTTCAACTATTGACGATATTACAAAAGGACGATATTTTGTTTAACCATAGCAAGAAACAATTGCCTTTTTTATTTTGTTTATTTGTTTTTTTTTATATATAAAATAAAGTCTATTACACAAAGGATGAAATATAGTAGCGATTTCAGAGTCAACATATAATCTCAATATCACTCATAATTTAAAATGAGTGGCATTCAGATTAACAAGGTAGATAGCCAAAAATATAGATTTATAGTAGAATTTTGCAGTCTTAATTTGATCATTACCTAATTATATTTTTTTGTTACAAATAATACTCAGAAATGAATAATACTAATCGAGTAAAACAAGCAAAATCAAAACACAATGAACAGCTTCAAAGCGTAACAAAAGCAGAATACAGCAAAAGAGAAAAAAAGGGTCTAGAAACGAGAAAATCTGTCCACAATAGTTGGGAGAAATGTAGGTAATTCCCTCCCACGGGTGGGGAACTGAGCAAGTTTATTCGCTCTATCCGCAAACATTCGTAATAGTTCCGAGGCGGATTAAAGGCAAGCCCTGTGACCTTGTTAAATAACTCACGCGCAGTCAATAAGCTACCGAAATGAAATCGTAAATCTCCACCGACGGGACAGACATTCGTACTATTTCATTTGAACAGCTAATATGAGTATTAGAGTGAATGTATGTCAGTTCTGTTTGTTTATGGTGAGGCCAGTGTATACATTGTTGGTAGTAACGAGACCGATTTACTATATAACCACTAACTGGTCAGCCCGTGTCAAATTTGGTATTTTATTTCTAAGATTCCGTTGAAATATTATTATAAGGATTATGTTTATCTTCTCAGTAGAGGTCGCATTGCGATCCGGTTGTGGAGTTAAGAAACAAAAATGTAAATGACGATTTGTAAGTGACCCCGTAGGCCTATACGAAATAAACGATTTGATCGACATTTTGGCCGTAATCTGTATGCACATTTATTGTACCGTCACACATTAAAGCTTTTAATTATTTAAGAAGATTGAATCTACTATGACAAGATAAGGCCATTCAAAAAGTGGTCCAAACGACTATTAAAATCCATGAGACCACCTTGCGAAGATTATGTATATAAAACTATTGTAAAATCAATACGTGCGAAGAACACAAGTATCGCCTACATGCTAAGACGAACGCAGACGCTAACATCGCTCGAGCGAAAAATGTCGGAAATCTTGAAAGCTTCCGATTGCTCCACGAAAGCTCTGAATATGCCTCCAATCTGGCTGAGTGCCCCGGCGAACTCATATTGCCTCCCAATGACTAGCTCTTTTCTATATAATTTTGAATGCGAATTTCTTCTTGGATATTCAAACCGATTTCAGAGAGAAAAGAAAGTACCGAAGTCTTATTGACTTAGGTCGTACCGTATACTTGTAAGTACGGAGTTATCAGTTTGATTTGTGGGCCGCCAAATGTATTAAATGGTATTGCGCTCACTTTTATAGTTTGGTAGGTAGAATAATTGTCATCTATTAAAAGACATAACAAATAAAACTCTATGATAAATAGTAAACAAAATTCTATGCCAAGAATCTTAATCTCTATATATGTATATAAAATTCTCGTGTCACAATGTTAGTTAGCATACTCCTCCGAAGCGGCTTGACCGATTTTTATGAAATTTTATATGCATATTCAGTAGGTCTGAGAATCGGCTACTATCTATTTTTCATACCCCTAAGTGATAAGGGTTGTCCACCCCTAACCTTTAATGACAATTTTTTTTATTTTTTTTTTATAATGTGGCATTAAAAATACATACAACCCTAAATTTTCACCCTTCTATCACCAACCCCTATTTTTTAATAGTCATTTTAGTAATCAGAATGCGCGAGCGGGCTATTGCTAACGATTGTGACTTTGTTAAATACCACGCGGACGAAGTCGCGGGTAACAGCTAGTAACATATAAAATTACGACGCTTCACTGGACTTCAATTTGCGAGTGAAACCTTAAATATCCATCGCAATATAACAAGTTCTATAATTTCACTTCAATCAAATATTTAATCATGTCACCAATATGAAGCCTGCTTTATTCACTTAGCAACTTTTAACGAGAAAACTTGACGTTTAAGTTTCGGACTTTTTATTAGGTTTGCGTTTGTTGAATAGAGAATTATGTAAAGTTGTTAACGCAACATCTTTTAGTTACCGTTCGTATACTTAAATACTTTAAAATATAAAGCGACAAACAAGGGCAGCCATTTTTGCGTCACCGAACAAATATTTGCCAAAATGGGCTTTATTAAGTTAATGCAGCTTAGCTTAGCAGTGATAGCCATCGACTCCTGAGGAGGACGGTGGCGGGCGTGGCTCCCCGCCGCCGTGCGCAGCGAGGGCGCAGGGGGAGCAAACTTCTGCTCCCCGAGACGGGCCCCCCATAAGGGGGCGAGGCACAACAGGGGCACCGGTGCGTTCCGTTTGGAGATCCCGGAGCCCCTCCAACATGTGTCGAAGGCGGCCACCGGGGGGGTTTTAGTGGGTAAGAATCCCACATAACCCGGCCCTCTTCCACACAGAGGCCGGGTATCTTTCGAAGATTTCCCGCCCGTCAACAAAAAAAAAAAAGCAGTGATAGCAAAGTTGGTAGCACGTTTGCCTCGGTAACAAGGATTGCAGGTTCAAACCTCGGCTCGCACCTCTGCGATTTCATGTGCGAATCTCGTTTTCAACCGTGATTATCACTTGCTAAACGGTGAAGGAAAACATCGTGAGGAAACCTGCATGTCTGAGAGAACCCCTCGAAAGATGTGTGAAGTCCGCCAACCCGCACTAGGCCAGCGTGGTGGACTATGGCCTAATCCCCCTCGCATTGAGGGGAGGCCCGTGTCCAGCAGCGGGACATTAAAAAAGGGCTGGAATTATTATGGGGCTCACATTGTATGACTAAATAACAGATAGAAAATCATGAAGTAAATTTTTGTGTGTGAGCTATTTTCTTTGTAAGCTTTTTATATTTTCCGATTCATTTAGCTTAAAGCAAATTCTATTTAACTTTAAAGCCTAACAAAACATTAAGTTCATTAAATATGTATTTGAGAAAATTATACCTGCTCAAGCATTTACAAAGGTACCGATGTTGAAATTTGACGATAGGTATTATGAATCCGTTTAATTTTACGTCTTATTTGGGGCATAATAAAGTTTCATTCGTTTAATTCGTCAAAGGTATTATTATCAATTCAGGTTGATCCCACTTTTATTTGGGCCAGTAAGGTATAGCGGTCATTATGGGTAACCGCTACACGGAATGGGCGTGCACTTAGGGGTCATATTGCAAGTAATACTGGCGTAAGTGAATTTAAATTACATTAAGGGGATTTATTGAGCGGCCGCTATGCTGCATATCTGAAGTTCAGTTAATATTAGTAGATAACTTTAGCTAAAAGCAAACTGTCATCTCAATCTGCATCTCAATCTTGGATTTTTTACTATATTTAATATTATACGATAACTTAGCTACCGTAAACAATGTAATAAGGAATCTTACTTAAACATACCGGTTGATACCTTTTAAATATCGGTTATTGTATTGATCATTCATAGACCAGATAATGAAAAGGACAGTTCATATGTAACCTATATTTTATCGATTACCGATTACTAACTAAAACTGTAGGGTAAACAGGAAATTCTCATGTAATCGTAACTTTATCGAGGAAATATGCTGTCACTGTTATACTTCTTTATGCAATCCGTGGTATAAGAGGGATGGAAGATGTTACGTTACCAAAACGACATGTAAAAAGGATTGTGCTTAAGGTACCGGTTTTGATTTTATCCGTTACAAAACCTGAATTAACCGGATAATATCAGTGTTGATGCCGGCTTCTCTAATTGTCTGACCATTGGCAGAGCTTTTATTGAGTAAAGTTGACAAAAATACCTTTTTACCGGTTTATATACTTTATGTAGTATGTGTGGGTAACAATAGTAACCGAAATAATTTTGATTATGGTATAATGACAAAAACCGGTAAACAAATAAAAACGGGAAAAGAGCAGTAGAATTTATTTTTACAAATATCATGCGATATAAGTCGCGGACATAGAAAGTAATGATAATATGGGAACGCCTTTAAAATGATTGATTATGTCGCTCGCAACATCGCGACACAATACCTGAGGTGCGTAAGTAAATGTAGATACTAATTAAAAAAGTCACGCGAACTAAACATTTCATGTGTATTCGTTTTTATACATCTCTACAGGATGATTCAAAAAGGGCAACAACACGAAACCCTAAACCAGAGCATCTTTGGTGCATTTGTAATAATTATGTGAAATCATAATTATGTTAAAACGATTAAAAAAAATTACATATTTGATAAAGAAGCGCAGTTTCAACGCATAGTGAACCCATTCTGAATCATCTGTATGCATGAATAAGACTGTAACTTGGTCATGTTTGTACATAGAATAAATTAAAAAAATAACCAAGTCATTATTTTCGACGCAAAAGCCTAAGCCGCCATGGTTGGATTTTTTGTCTGTCTATCTATTCGCGTATCACGGGAAAACTACTGGATGGATTTTGATGAAGCTTAAACTGGTGATAAGCTGGAGTCAGAATCAAAATATACGATTTTTTTTATTCCGGGAATAAAATAATATTTAATACTATATTTTGGAAGGAATAATATATAGCATGTTTAGACAGATCGCTCTAAAAAAAAAGTTTTATCCTAAGAATCACCAAGCCCGTGGCGGTAGAGCTCTGCAGTGGATCCTTTCGAAACACTCTAGCGACTGAATTTTCTTGAAAGCGATCTGTTGAGACTTTATTGCTTTACTATATTTCAGTCAATAATACGGACACACTGCAAAATATCTCAATTTTGTTTGGTTTGTTTGTTTATATTACACAAAGTGCTGTTCAACGGCTTACTATTTCACAGTATGAATCATTATACTAAAAGTCATTGGTAGAAAAATATTACTCAACGGTACTACGTTATATTGGAATTTCGCTTATCACATCTTTGGGTATAACAGTCGTAAATAATAAGTTTACTTGGTTGGACTATGGCCTTAATCTCCCTTACGAATGCATATGCGGCAGGGATTCAGAATTTCGAAATATTCGCCATTGACTCGCCCGAATAAATTGTGACCAAATACTATCAGCGATATGTGGATCACCTCTGCCTATCCCTTCGAATATTATAGGCGTGAAGGTCGGAATTCAGTATATCCCCTGCCTTTCAGTTTTACCGTTCCCTTTGGAACTCAATTGTATTTACTAGAGCTATTGAAAACCCCATTCTGAGAGATAAAGTTTCAAATGTTTGGTTCTGCAAAACAACGACTGCCAGTTGGTCGGCGGTAACGAAACACAATGTAATATGATACCCGCTCTTCGACTCGTAATTAAACAATTGCGAGTTCAGGAAATGCTTGTTATGTAGAGCGTTCTTATTTATGTTTAGCGGAAAAGGGAAGATCCTCCAGCTAGACATACCACCCGTATGCCTGGCGGGGCGGGCGCTATGCCCGGAAGGTTATTGGCGGGATCTTGTATATGTTACGTTCACCAAAAACTGTTATAACGCGTTTCAGGATTGTATGGAAAATCATAATTTGTTCTGAATGTCCGTTTGCAGCGCCATCTGTGTATTTAGTGGCAAGATTGAAGAGTACGCTACAAGCGCTTAGTTTTATAAATTTGGGTAAACAATTAGTACTTATGATCTGCAGTCCTTTATCTATGCCAGATTATAGATGACTTATTATAAAAACAGGCTTTTAACCAGGTACTTGTCCTAATAATACATGTATTATGTTCAGTGCCAGTTAAGGATTTTCACCGATCCTAAAATTGGAAAAGATTTTTTCTCGGGTTCGACCGTTAGTCTAGACGAGTCACTGACCCTATTAACCAACCCCTTTGTTAACAAAAAAAGGTTCAGAGCGATATATTTAAAAAACTAAACTAAACCAATAATAATATATAAAAAAAATATTATACGTTAAAGCGAAATTTAATACTACCAGATCCATCTTAGAGGGGAAACCTAAAACTGACTTTGATAGACGACCGATCCAACTTTTCCTGGAATATCAAGAATAAATAAATCGTATTGATGGTAGACAATTTTTTTTTTCTCGTGTCTAGATCTTTTTGATGCTCTATTGTATTTCACTTAGGCCATTATTTTAGTACGTTATTTGTTTAGGGCATCTGTCAAATAAATAATGGATAAAGTTTATCAGCACATAATTGTGAAACGGTCCCTTAGTTGCAGGTCAAAAATAATAAAACGGTATTTAAAAAAAAACCAGTCCTACTTACATTGATGATAATCTAGATCTCCTATGAGGCAATGTTATAAGTAACTAGCTGCCCGGCGAACTTTGTACCACCACAAAATCACATGTATGAAAAAAATATCTTTATTTTTGTGGGTTTTTTTCCCGTGTTTAAATAGTTATTGTGTTGGTTATTATATTCGGGCCGGAAACAAATTCGTTATAGGCAGCACACGCCGACGTTAACGATACCGTTAGCGTATACACGCTCCTTAAAAAGATTATCCTTGAGCGACTGAAAGATTGAGATAAAGTTCGCTCACGGAGTTTTTAAATCGATTTCTGATACTCACGCAATTAATCATATAAAACTAATAATCTCAGAATAACTCAGTGGCATGTCAGTTTTTATTCTGAAAATCTTTCTACCTTTTGTTCAACATGGTGCAAAACACAATTATTACTTAACCAAAAACAAAGGTCAGGGAACCCTTTTTTATGCGACAAACGTGTTAAAAGACTTCATTATTCCACGCCCTAGTCTATGGTCACTGCCGCTTTGGTTTTAATATTTAAGGATTTATGGTCCCACAGGCGACATTCATTTCGCCACCGCTTTACATTTGTGGAAGGAAAATAATATACACCAATAATGGTATGAATTAATTCGAAAGACATTGATTAGCTGGTGTACTGTCACTTTAACCGTAGGCACAACCATAAACGGATTTCAATATAGCTTCGTACAAATAATTTATACATGTATAAATGATATATTTATAAAAAAACTACTATACATTTTCCGTTCTTGATCTTCTTCTTTCTTTATAAATTTGAAGGTATTTTGCCAATGTCGAGTAATTAATAACGATAACAAATTCAATTTGGCAGAATCGCGTTGAGTCTGACTCAATGGAAAAAGCCATTAGAGAAAAAAAATCGATTAATACATGTAAATACAAAATGCGTGGTGAGATGAAAATGCGTGGTGAGATGAAAATGCGTGGTGATATGAAAATGGCGTGTCCTAATTTAACGTTTATGATAATTGTTGCGTGCAATCACGAGGCTAAACAAAATCTGTCAAGTAGGTATTCCATTAGTCCGCCTTTCAATAGTTGGACCATTCGCTCATCCCACATATAGCTCACATTAAATCATATATCTATTGTATTTTAGGCCTAATAAGTAGGCAATAAAAACGTATTGAGTCTCAATAACATGAAAAAAATAATAATTTTGAAGTAACCATGTAATTCTGTCCTCCACTACACTGAAGTCTATATGAAGTAGTTACACTGAAGTCTATATGGTACAAGCAGCATCCCTTGGAGGGTGATACAACATTTTCGGGAGTATATTAAATATGACCCCTGACTGACCTTGTACATTGTACGGGAAGATTCCCCTCATGAGCCATCCTTATTTACTTATTTTATTATATAATATTCATATTACACACGCAAAAATATCGGACCTAATTTATTTTTATACCTGTATGTACTTATTGATATCATATCTTTACGCGAATTCTACACAACAAATAAAACTACTTTTTAAGGATTTTATCGCGTTTATAGTATGTTTTTCACGTTCCCGACGTTTCGGCTGCTTTATAGCAACCATGGACACGGGAGTATTTAGGTGGGTGACGTCCTAGTATCATAGTTTGAACTAGGGTACCCTCATATTTAGTTGTTGCTTGCGGTCCCTATGGTTGCTATAAAGCAGCCAAAAGGTCGGGAACATAAAAAACATAACATAAACGCGATAAAATCCTTAAAATTTAGTTTTATTTCAACCTGTATGTACTGTTAAAAAAGAAATAAACTAAATCACTTGTAGGTAAAGTAAATAATGTATTTAACTTTTTTTTAAAACGTGAGTACAGCGAATGCGTAGAACACACTGTTTTATTCACATAAATGCGGTACACCTGGTCCCAATTCGGATTATAGCCAGACAATCCGCTTATAATCGCCTTATCGAGCATTAGGCACGTTCGGTGTGATAGTTGCGTTGGATTTTGATATGCTGTGCTAACTGCATTTTTCATTCCTTTTAGTAGGCATATATGTACTTATGTATGGAGTTTTATGGTGAACGCGTATATTGTATGTATCTGTGTGGACTATAATCTGGGCGTTTTCAAGTCGAGAGTGAACAGGTACCTTCTAGGCAAGTATGCTCCATCGTAGATCTCATCGTCACTTACCATCAGGTGAGATCGAGATCAAATACTTGCCTATAATTTAATAAAAAAACAGAAAAAAAAGTCATCAAAATCAGTAATTCGTCGTGTGTATACAACGAATGTACTGTCGGCCAAAATGACATCTCGTTCTGAAGCGGAACGGCGTACAAAACCATTACCGATATATCAGGTAACTCAGAAAGGGAAAGATATCGAACACTCATGACTGGGGTACGCACATTCGTGCTCATAAAACAAAGATTGTCCTACCAGGATCCGAACCAGGGCCCTCGGCACAGAAAGCAGGGACACTATCAACCGTGCTAATCAGGTGGCCAATAGATACCTACTTATAATGTTTTTAAAATAAATATGTAGCAGTTTATGTAAGTAAATAATAAGCATTGCATTTATTTCATTTTTGAATAGAGAGGCCTTGCTTCAAAGGTTTGACCCTCGGAGAGTCACGGGGAATACCTAATTGTATTGGAACTAGCAATGAAATGAATTGAAAGAAAAATACCTAGCAGGAGTTGGACCGAAAGTATAGCAGTCAATGCGTCAGCGATACTATTGGATTATGTTCACGCCATGACCACGCTACACTCCGACCCCTTCACATATCATATCTGTATAATATCGTAGCGCAACCAATGCTATGTAGTGACACAGAAAAGTTAATTGAAGGCAGCTCGAGCGCGGCTCGGGTGTCACAGTTCAGCGCGATTACATGTTGTAATCGGCTTAGTGGCCAAACGCCGAGTTTTACGACCCCAACCTACCCTCACGTAATACCTAAAAATAGACGATATGAATTTGAACCTTCAGAACACTGAGAACTGGGGAAAATGTTTTTCGAGATAATTCGGAATTTCGTACTCAGTACCTTGTATCTTTGTGTGTGTAGATTTGTTGACAATTTCAATGGTCCCTACTAGTTAAAGTTGTAGGTACAGCGACTTAGAGATTACATCTGTTTCGGAGTGTGAAAATATAATGTCATTTCAGGGCACAATTTATTGTATTACTGGAAAAAAAAGTTATGAACTATGCTACGCTAGCTGTTACCTGTACTACTCTCTTATCAAATACCTAACCCTAATTCCAACATATAATATAATATATATCGCCAGACGAACACACCAACTATACTGTCCCACACTAAGCAATGCTTGTATTATGGGTACCATACAATGGACTGGGAGCGAACGCAGTATGTAATATACTTATATACATATTAAACATCCATGACTTGGATACAAACATTCATGCTCATCACACAAAGTTTGTCCCTACCAAGATTCAAACCCGGGACCCTCTGCGCAGAAGGCAGGATCCTACCATTGAAATAAAACTAATCTTAAGGATTTTATCGCGGTTTATTTTTTATTTTACGTTCCCGACGTTTCGGCTGCTTTGCAGCAACCATGGTCACGGGAGGACTGAGGTGTTTGACGTCCTGGTGTCATAGTTTGACGGGGGTACCCTCATATTTAGTTGTTACTTGCGGTCCGATCTACGCAGAAAGAGCTCACTGTGTCTTGAGGTCTTGCAATGGTACGCTTGGTTCTGGATTTTATGATGTTTACTACAGGGTCCCAAGCTGGTGGTAGCACCCAGCCATCTTCCCTATTGAAATTAGGATGTTTTTTAATTTCAATGGCCTCGCGTATCATCCTTGGTCGGAATCGGTGTTCTTTTGCGAGGATCTGTGGCTTATCAAATCTGATATAATGGCGGGTGCGATCTTGTACATGTTCACAGATTGCAGACTTCGTGGAGCGCCGGTGTTTTACATCAGCAATGTGTTCTTTTACCCGGGTTTTTATAGATCTTTTGGTTTGTCCTATGTAAGAGAGCCCACATTCACAATCGAGTTTGTATACCCCTGCATCTTGTAGAGGAATGTGACACTTCACAGATGGTAAAAATTGACTAATCTTCTTCGGCGGCTTGAAAGAAGTTTTGATTGAAGCGCGCTTCAAGATGTAGCCAATCTTGTCTGTGACACCTCTAATGTATGGTAGTACAGCAGGCAGACGCTCGACTGTGGCTGGTTTCACTCGGTCCCTGTGACGGCGGCGCGGGATTCGGAGCTTGTTGTCATGCAGTACTTGCTTGACATGATGGAGCTCAGCAGCCAGATGTTGCTCGTCACAGATCCCTTTGGCTCTCTGAAACAAAGATTTACCCACGGTAGCTAACTGTGTTGGATGGTGGTGAGATTCACCGTTTAAGTACCTATCTGTATGTGTCTTTTTTCTATACACGGTGTGGCCTAAGGTGTTATTGGGATTTCGGATCACTAAAACATCTAAGAAAGCTAGAGAGTTATTGGCCTCTAACTCCATTGTAAATTTGATTTTGGAGTGTATGGAGTTGAGATGGTCTAGGAATGCTGTTACTTTGTCTGATGGTAATATTGTGAAAGTATCGTCTACGTACCGCTTGTAGAATCTTGGGGTCACAGGTGAAGTACGAAGGGCTTTCTCCTCAAAGTCTTCCATGAATAAATCGGCGACAACGGGAGAAACAGGGGAGCCCATCGCCACACCATCTACTTGCTTGTAGAACTGTTCATTCCACAACAGATAGCCGGATGTAAGGCAATGTTTCAAGAGTTCAGCATATTCCTCTGGCATGTTGTTCTCTGCTAGCTTCTTCGAAACTATTGTGATGCAGTCTGCTACAGGTAGGCAGGTAAACAAAGACTGAACATCAAAACTAACCATTGTTTCATTGTCAGCAAGATGTAGGTGTTTAATCTCACTGACAAAATGGTAAGAATCCCTTGTATGTGCTCTTGTGTGTCCTCTTAGTGGTGAGAGCACCTTTGCTACGTGCTGGGCCAGACTGTATGTTGGTGTGTCAATCTGGCTCACAATGGGACGCAGCGGGGCCTCAGGTTTGTGTATTTTAGGTAACCCATACAGTTTTGGTGGTTTTGCGCAGGAAGGTATCAGTGATTTGACGTCTAGATTCAATGCTTCGGAGTGTTTCTTTATTAGTGCGGTGGTTGTTTTTAACACGTTTGTGGTTGGGTCTGTTTTGACCTTTTTATATGCGCTTTGATCCGATAAAAGTTCGACAATTTTTGCATTGTAGTCTGACGTATCCATTACAACCGTCGCATTTCCTTTATCCGCGCGGATAATGGTAATATCTGTCCTAGTACGTAAGTTCTTCAACGCTAAATATTGCTTCTTAGGAAGATTTTGTTTCGGCACTGAACTGCGGCGTAACAAAGATGATACGTCCTGTCTTATTGCCTCCGAATCTTCCTTTGGCATATTATTTTTGGCCAGACAATCCTCAACGCTGCAAATAATATCCTCATAAGGGATCCTGCGAGGTGGTACTGCGAAATTTAGGCCTTTTTTGAGAATATTAACGGTGTTTTCATCCAAAGTTTGTTTTGACAGATTGACAACTGCGCGTGAGTCATGATTGTCTGTGGTGCACGGTTGCGTTCCGTTACCATGTTTCGAAAGATTTTTGACATTTGATTTGGTATTTAATTTCTCATATTTTATTATGTGTTTATTTTTGCATTCATTGTATTTAGATGTTTCGCGCTTTTTCAAAGTATCTATGCATTTATTAAAATCAAATGTCGTCAATACTGTCTTAATTTCGTTGGATGAATTCTCAATTTGCCGGCTGATGTTATGTAGATCGGAACGCGTTTGATGAATCATCGCCCGTAGTAACTTTTTACTCGCCTGGTTTAGGATCTTTGCGCTTCCTCGTATGTCCTTCTTTGCAGATATCTTGGCACACGTAGGAATGAGATTGTGGTCTCGGCATCTCTTCAAGAAATTTAAAGATGTTGTAAATCTTGCGCGCTTGGTCTTGAGATCTTCTAACCGACGTATTTTGTTTGCGATTTCCAGTCCGTACTGGTTCACATATTGATTTCTTATATTTACGCGAATACTACACATTGAAATAAAACTAATCTTAAGGATTTTATCGCGGTTTATTTTTTATTTTACGTTCCCGACGTTTCGGCTGCTTTGCAGCAACCATGGTCACGGGAGGACTGAGGTGTTTGACGTCCTGGTGTCATAGTTTGACGGGGGTACCCTCATATTTAGTTGTTACTTGCGGTCCGATCTACGCAGAAAGAGCTCACTGTGTCTTGAGGTCTTGCAATGGTACGCTTGGTTCTGGATTTTATGATGTTTACTACAGGGTCCCAAGCTGGTGGTAGCACCCAGCCATCTTCCCTATTGAAATTAGGATGTTTTTTAATTTCAATGGCCTCGCGTATCATCCTTGGTCGGAATCGGTGTTCTTTTGCGAGGATCTGTGGCTTATCAAATCTGATATAATGGCGGGTGCGATCTTGTACATGTTCACAGATTGCAGACTTCGTGGAGCGCCGGTGTTTTACATCAGCAATGTGTTCTTTTACCCGGGTTTTTATAGATCTTTTGGTTTGTCCTATGTAAGAGAGCCCACATTCACAATCGAGTTTGTATACCCCTGCATCTTGTAGAGGAATGTGACACTTCACAGATGGTAAAAATTGACTAATCTTCTTCGGCGGCTTGAAAGAAGTTTTGATTGAAGCGCGCTTCAAGATGTAGCCAATCTTGTCTGTGACACCTCTAATGTATGGTAGTACAGCAGGCAGACGCTCGACTGTGGCTGGTTTCACTCGGTCCCTGTGACGGCGGCGCGGGATTCGGAGCTTGTTGTCATGCAGTACTTGCTTGACATGATGGAGCTCAGCAGCCAGATGTTGCTCGTCACAGATCCCTTTGGCTCTCTGAAACAAAGATTTACCCACGGTAGCTAACTGTGTTGGATGGTGGTGAGATTCACCGTTTAAGTACCTATCTGTATGTGTCTTTTTTCTATACACGGTGTGGCCTAAGGTGTTATTGGGATTTCGGATCACTAAAACATCTAAGAAAGCTAGAGAGTTATTGGCCTCTAACTCCATTGTAAATTTGATTTTGGAGTGTATGGAGTTGAGATGGTCTAGGAATGCTGTTACTTTGTCTGATGGTAATATTGTGAAAGTATCGTCTACGTACCGCTTGTAGAATCTTGGGGTCACAGGTGAAGTACGAAGGGCTTTCTCCTCAAAGTCTTCCATGAATAAATCGGCGACAACGGGAGAAACAGGGGAGCCCATCGCCACACCATCTACTTGCTTGTAGAACTGTTCATTCCACAACAGATAGCCGGATGTAAGGCAATGTTTCAAGAGTTCAGCATATTCCTCTGGCATGTTGTTCTCTGCTAGCTTCTTCGAAACTATTGTGATGCAGTCTGCTACAGGTAGGCAGGTAAACAAAGACTGAACATCAAAACTAACCATTGTTTCATTGTCAGCAAGATGTAGGTGTTTAATCTCACTGACAAAATGGTAAGAATCCCTTGTATGTGCTCTTGTGTGTCCTCTTAGTGGTGAGAGCACCTTTGCTACGTGCTGGGCCAGACTGTATGTTGGTGTGTCAATCTGGCTCACAATGGGACGCAGCGGGGCCTCAGGTTTGTGTATTTTAGGTAACCCATACAGTTTTGGTGGTTTTGCGCAGGAAGGTATCAGTGATTTGACGTCTAGATTCAATGCTTCGGAGTGTTTCTTTATTAGTGCGGTGGTTGTTTTTAACACGTTTGTGGTTGGGTCTGTTTTGACCTTTTTATATGCGCTTTGATCCGATAAAAGTTCGACAATTTTTGCATTGTAGTCTGACGTATCCATTACAACCGTCGCATTTCCTTTATCCGCGCGGATAATGGTAATATCTGTCCTAGTACGTAAGTTCTTCAACGCTAAATATTGCTTCTTAGGAAGATTTTGTTTCGGCACTGAACTGCGGCGTAACAAAGATGATACGTCCTGTCTTATTGCCTCCGAATCTTCCTTTGGCATATTATTTTTGGCCAGACAATCCTCAACGCTGCAAATAATATCCTCATAATTATTAAATCCTCATATTTCGCAGTACCACCTCGCAGGATCCCTTATGAGGATATTATTTGCAGCGTTGAGGATTGTCTGGCCAAAAATAATATGCCAAAGGAAGATTCGGAGGCAATAAGACAGGACGTATCATCTTTGTTACGCCGCAGTTCAGTGCCGAAACAAAATCTTCCTAAGAAGCAATATTTAGCGTTGAAGAACTTACGTACTAGGACAGATATTACCATTATCCGCGCGGATAAAGGAAATGCGACGGTTGTAATGGATACGTCAGACTACAATGCAAAAATTGTCGAACTTTTATCGGATCAAAGCGCATATAAAAAGGTCAAAACAGACCCAACCACAAACGTGTTAAAAACAACCACCGCACTAATAAAGAAACACTCCGAAGCATTGAATCTAGACGTCAAATCACTGATACCTTCCTGCGCAAAACCACCAAAACTGTATGGGTTACCTAAAATACACAAACCTGAGGCCCCGCTGCGTCCCATTGTGAGCCAGATTGACACACCAACATACAGTCTGGCCCAGCACGTAGCAAAGGTGCTCTCACCACTAAGACGACACACAAGAGCACATACAAGGGATTCTTACCATTTTGTCAGTGAGATTAAACACCTACATCTTGCTGACAATGAAACAATGGTTAGTTTTGATGTTCAGTCTTTGTTTACCTGCCTACCTGTAGCAGACTGCATCACAATAGTTTCGAAGAAGCTAGCAGAGAACAACATGCCAGAGGAATATGCTGAACTCTTGAAACATTGCCTTACATCCGGCTATCTGTTGTGGAATGAACAGTTCTACAAGCAAGTAGATGGTGTGGCGATGGGCTCCCCTGTTTCTCCCGTTGTCGCCGATTTATTCATGGAAGACTTTGAGGAGAAAGCCCTTCGTACTTCACCTGTGACCCCAAGATTCTACAAGCGGTACGTAGACGATACTTTCACAATATTACCATCAGACAAAGTAACAGCATTCCTAGACCATCTCAACTCCATACACTCCAAAATCAAATTTACAATGGAGTTAGAGGCCAATAACTCTCTAGCTTTCTTAGATGTTTTAGTGATCCGAAATCCCAATAACACCTTAGGCCACACCGTGTATAGAAAAAAGACACATACAGATAGGTACTTAAACGGTGAATCTCACCACCATCCAACACAGTTAGCTACCGTGGGTAAATCTTTGTTTCAGAGAGCCAAAGGGATCTGTGACGAGCAACATCTGGCTGCTGAGCTCCATCATGTCAAGCAAGTACTGCATGACAACAAGCTCCGAATCCCGCGCCGCCGTCACAGGGACCGAGTGAAACCAGCCACAGTCGAGCGTCTGCCTGCTGTACTACCATACATTAGAGGTGTCACAGACAAGATTGGCTACATCTTGAAGCGCGCTTCAATCAAAACTTCTTTCAAGCCGCCGAAGAAGATTAGTCAATTTTTACCATCTGTGAAGTGTCACATTCCTCTACAAGATGCAGGGGTATACAAACTCGATTGTGAATGTGGGCTCTCTTACATAGGACAAACCAAAAGATCTATAAAAACCCGGGTAAAAGAACACATTGCTGATGTAAAACACCGGCGCTCCACGAAGTCTGCAATCTGTGAACATGTACAAGATCGCACCCGCCATTATATCAGATTTGATAAGCCACAGATCCTCGCAAAAGAACACCGATTCCGACCAAGGATGATACGCGAGGCCATTGAAATTAAAAAACATCCTAATTTCAATAGGGAAGATGGCTGGGTGCTACCACCAGCTTGGGACCCTGTAGTAAACATCATAAAATCCAGAACCAAGCGTACCATTGCAAGACCTCAAGACACAGTGAGCTCTTTCTGCGTAGATCGGACCGCAAGTAACAACTAAATATGAGGGTACCCCCGTCAAACTATGACACCAGGACGTCAAACACCTCAGTCCTCCCGTGACCATGGTTGCTGCAAAGCAGCCGAAACGTCGGGAACGTAAAATAAAAAAATAAACCGCGATAAAATCCTTAAGATTAGTTTTATTTCAATGTGTAGTATTCGCGTAAATATAAGAAATCAATATGTGAACCAGTACGGACTGGAAATCGCAAACAAAATACGTCGGTTAGAAGATCTCAAGACCAAGCGCGCAAGATTTACAACATCTTTAAATTTCTTGAAGAGATGCCGAGACCACAATCTCATTCCTACGTGTGCCAAGATATCTGCAAAGAAGGACATACGAGGAAGCGCAAAGATCCTAAACCAGGCGAGTAAAAAGTTACTACGGGCGATGATTCATCAAACGCGTTCCGATCTACATAACATCAGCCGGCAAATTGAGAATTCATCCAACGAAATTAAGACAGTATTGACGACATTTGATTTTAATAAATGCATAGATACTTTGAAAAAGCGCGAAACATCTAAATACAATGAATGCAAAAATAAACACATAATAAAATATGAGAAATTAAATACCAAATCAAATGTCAAAAATCTTTCGAAACATGGTAACGGAACGCAACCGTGCACCACAGACAATCATGACTCACGCGCAGTTGTCAATCTGTCAAAACAAACTTTGGATGAAAACACCGTTAATATTCTCAAAAAAGGCCTAAATTTCGCAGTACCACCTCGCAGGATCCCTTATGAGGATATTATTTGCAGCGTTGAGGATTGTCTGGCCAAAAATAATATGCCAAAGGAAGATTCGGAGGCAATAAGACAGGACGTATCATCTTTGTTACGCCGCAGTTCAGTGCCGAAACAAAATCTTCCTAAGAAGCAATATTTAGCGTTGAAGAACTTACGTACTAGGACAGATATTACCATTATCCGCGCGGATAAAGGAAATGCGACGGTTGTAATGGATACGTCAGACTACAATGCAAAAATTGTCGAACTTTTATCGGATCAAAGCGCATATAAAAAGGTCAAAACAGACCCAACCACAAACGTGTTAAAAACAACCACCGCACTAATAAAGAAACACTCCGAAGCATTGAATCTAGACGTCAAATCACTGATACCTTCCTGCGCAAAACCACCAAAACTGTATGGGTTACCTAAAATACACAAACCTGAGGCCCCGCTGCGTCCCATTGTGAGCCAGATTGACACACCAACATACAGTCTGGCCCAGCACGTAGCAAAGGTGCTCTCACCACTAAGAGGACACACAAGAGCACATACAAGGGATTCTTACCATTTTGTCAGTGAGATTAAACACCTACATCTTGCTGACAATGAAACAATGGTTAGTTTTGATGTTCAGTCTTTGTTTACCTGCCTACCTGTAGCAGACTGCATCACAATAGTTTCGAAGAAGCTAGCAGAGAACAACATGCCAGAGGAATATGCTGAACTCTTGAAACATTGCCTTACATCCGGCTATCTGTTGTGGAATGAACAGTTCTACAAGCAAGTAGATGGTGTGGCGATGGGCTCCCCTGTTTCTCCCGTTGTCGCCGATTTATTCATGGAAGACTTTGAGGAGAAAGCCCTTCGTACTTCACCTGTGACCCCAAGATTCTACAAGCGGTACGTAGACGATACTTTCACAATATTACCATCAGACAAAGTAACAGCATTCCTAGACCATCTCAACTCCATACACTCCAAAATCAAATTTACAATGGAGTTAGAGGCCAATAACTCTCTAGCTTTCTTAGATGTTTTAGTGATCCGAAATTCCAATAACACCTTAGGCCACACCGTGTATAGAAAAAAGACACATACAGATAGGTACTTAAACGGTGAATCTCACCACCATCCAACACAGTTAGCTACCGTGGGTAAATCTTTGTTTCAGAGAGCCAAAGGGATCTGTGACGAGCAACATCTGGCTGCTGAGCTCCATCATGTCAAGCAAGTACTGCATGACAACAAGCTCCGAATCCCGCGCCGCCGTCACAGGGACCGAGTGAAACCAGCCACAGTCGAGCGTCTGCCTGCTGTACTACCATACATTAGAGGTGTCACAGACAAGATTGGCTACATCTTGAAGCGCGCTTCAATCAAAACTTCTTTCAAGCCGCCGAAGAAGATTAGTCAATTTTTACCATCTGTGAAGTGTCACATTCCTCTACAAGATGCAGGGGTATACAAACTCGATTGTGAATGTGGGCTCTCTTACATAGGACAAACCAAAAGATCTATAAAAACCCGGGTAAAAGAACACATTGCTGATGTAAAACACCGGCGCTCCACGAAGTCTGCAATCTGTGAACATGTACAAGATCGCACCCGCCATTATATCAGATTTGATAAGCCACAGATCCTCGCAAAAGAACACCGATTCCGACCAAGGATGATACGCGAGGCCATTGAAATTAAAAAACATCCTAATTTCAATAGGGAAGATGGCTGGGTGCTACCACCAGCTTGGGACCCTGTAGTAAACATCATAAAATCCAGAACCAAGCGTACCATTGCAAGACCTCAAGACACAGTGAGCTCTTTCTGCGTAGATCGGACCGCAAGTAACAACTAAATATGAGGGTACCCCCGTCAAACTATGACACCAGGACGTCAAACACCTCAGTCCTCCCGTGACCATGGTTGCTGCAAAGCAGCCGAAACGTCGGGAACGTAAAATAAAAAATAAACCGCGATAAAATCCTTAAGATTAGTTTTATTTCAATGTGTAGTATTCGCGTAAATATAAGAAATCAATATGTGAACCAGTACGGACTGGAAATCGCAAACAAAATACGTCGGTTAGAAGATCTCAAGACCAAGCGCGCAAGATTTACAACATCTTTAAATTTCTTGAAGAGATGCCGAGACCACAATCTCATTCCTACGTGTGCCAAGATATCTGCAAAGAAGGACATACGAGGAAGCGCAAAGATCCTAAACCAGGCGAGTAAAAAGTTACTACGGGCGATGATTCATCAAACGCGTTCCGATCTACATAACATCAGCCGGCAAATTGAGAATTCATCCAACGAAATTAAGACAGTATTGACGACATTTGATTTTAATAAATGCATAGATACTTTGAAAAAGCGCGAAACATCTAAATACAATGAATGCAAAAATAAACACATAATAAAATATGAGAAATTAAATACCAAATCAAATGTCAAAAATCTTTCGAAACATGGTAACGGAACGCAACCGTGCACCACAGACAATCATGACTCACGCGCAGTTGTCAATCTGTCAAAACAAACTTTGGATGAAAACACCGTTAATATTCTCAAAAAAGGCCTAAATTTCGCAGTACCACCTCGCAGGATCCCTTATGAGGATATTATTTGCAGCGTTGAGGATTGTCTGGCCAAAAATAATATGCCAAAGGAAGATTCGGAGGCAATAAGACAGGACGTATCATCTTTGTTACGCCGCAGTTCAGTGCCGAAACAAAATCTTCCTAAGAAGCAATATTTAGCGTTGAAGAACTTACGTACTAGGACAGATATTACCATTATCCGCGCGGATAAAGGAAATGCGACGGTTGTAATGGATACGTCAGACTACAATGCAAAAATTGTCGAACTTTTATCGGATCAAAGCGCATATAAAAAGGTCAAAACAGACTATTATATATTTAGGTACAGCAGGGCTAGGCGAACATGTCTCACACAAACAGGCGTAAGCAGAGTGACATGTGCCACTCTATGGTCTTACACATTCGCACAACGTAGGTTGCATACCTAACATTCCTCCCCCATAGCTAAACCTCTACCATACATGCTAAACAAACAATAACGTAACTCTAAACTAAACATGTTAATAATACTTCTTATAGTCCACTCTGGGAATGTCACGGAGCTCCATGTGCACACTCGCATTTGCTTGCTCTGTTTGGGCGTCGTAAAATTCATCACGCTCCGAAGCTACGGGCGGTCCTTCCTCCCCAACAGTGGACGAAGATATTCCTGGCGAGCCGACATGAGAGGCATCAGCTACGGAACAAGTCAAATCTTCCAAGCCAATTTCACATGACCAGGTTGTGTCTGGTTGGCATGACAACCCTTTAAAAATATTTAATTGATCTATATGTTTTTTCCTTATCAAGCCTGGGATTTCAGCATCTTCGACCAAATAAGTCACTTTGCCCGTTCTCTTAATGACGGTACCTTTACGCCAGGAAAATTTTTTGTTCTCCAAAAACTTTTTGTACAATACAGAGTCTCCTGTACTAAACGGTTTTCTATTTTGACCGTTGTATTGTTTACTCTGCAAGGACTGTTTGTTCTCCACATTAACAACCAGGTCAGTGGACGAGGGCGGCGATAGCGGGTTAAGTAAATCCAACCGTGACCTAAGCTTCCGGCCGAAAACTAACTGGGCAGGCGAAAATCCAGTAGTGGAATGTATTGAATTCCGATAATCAAACAAAAACTTCCCAAGCCTAGACTTATAATTGCTAGCGTTTTTGCTGCCTAATAAGCAAGAACGAATCCCCTTCTTCACTACTTTAACATAACTCTCCGCCTGCCCGTTACTGGCTGGATGATACGCAGGAGACGTCACATGCGCTATGTCATTTAATGCACAGAAATTCGAAAACTCTTGTGACGTAAACGCCGTGCCATTATCACTTACTATAGTATGAGGCAACCCGAAACGAGACATAAACTCACATAGGCTATCGATCACAGCAGCCGTGCCGGCATTACTGCCCATAGTGAACACTTCGACCCACTTAGTGTACGCATCTACAACAACTAGGAAAACATTACTGTGGAATGGACCTAGAAAGTCCATATGGATCCTATAAAACGGTTGCTGAGGATACTTCCAGGGCGCCAGAGGCGCACGTGCTGGAGTCGGTCGCAACTGAATGCAAACCTCACAGGTTCCTATCATGTCCTCTATTGCCTTGTCAATCCCTGGAAACCAAAATCTAGAACGCGCTTCAGCCTTCGTCTTTACGATACCTAAGTGTGACTGATGCAATTCCGCTAAAACCTTGGAACGCAAAGCGCGGGGTAAAACAACTTTGTGACCCCTCATTAGGCATCCGTTCTCATAAGCCAATTGCATCCTACAATTAAAATAAGGCGCGATTTCCGCATCCATGACTTTTCTGGGCCATCCATTAAGAACATATTTGATAACTGCTTCTAGCGTAGCATCCCTACGAATTTCAGTCCGTAAATCATTAAGCGTCACCGGAAACCCACCCTCTATCACAAAGTTGATATAAGTAGCCCGGTCAACCGCACATAAACTTTCTTCCGCGCACTGGTCGGCGGTATCCGCCGGCAGACTTGCTCGCGATAAGAAATCCGCGCTGTTATCACCGCTTCGAACAAACTCGATGTTATAATTGTAACTACTTAAAAATATCGCATAACGTTGCAGCCTATTAGCCGAGACTTCCGGAATACCTTTATGCGGACCAAAAATAGAAAGGAGCGGCTTATGATCAGTTCGCAAAATAAAAGGTACCGATCGAGCATACAGGTACTGATGGAAACGTCTCATCCCGAAAATAATAGCTGTAGCTTCTTTCTGAATTTGCGAGTAATTCTTTTCAGCTTGGCTTAGCGTACGCGACGCGAAAGATATAGGTCGCTCGTTTCCATCGGACTCAATCTGAGATAAAATAGCTCCAAGCCCGCTAGGAGACGCGTCTACCGTCAAAATTATTTTAAAATCTGGGTTAAAATGCGCCAGGACCTGATCTGACGCTAAACAATGTTTTACCTTGGTAAATGCTTTACTGTGTTTGGTGTCCCAATTGAACTTCACCCCCTTTTTTAACAATTCGTAAAGCGGACTCAAAATAGATGAAGCATTCGGTATAAAATTTCTGTAATAGTTAACCAGACCTAAAAACGATTGCAGTTGACCAACAGTTACTGGATTGGGCGCTTCCATTACCGCCTTGACCTTATCTGGCGATTTATGCAACCCGTTCCGGTCTATTTCATACCCTAGATAACTTATTCTATCCTTAAAAAAATCACATTTTTCTTTTTGCAACACTAGCCCTACATCCTGAAGTCTTTTTAAAACATCATGTACTCTCTGAAGGTGGACAGTCCTGTCCGGCCCTGTAATTAAAATATCGTCCAATAGACATAAAACGCCATCCATACCAGCCAGCAGCTCCTCCATGGCACGCTGGAAAATAGCTGGCGCGCTAGCTAACCCGAACACTAGACGCTTGTATTTAAAAAGACCACGGTGAGTATTAATACATGTATAGTTCTGAGACCTGGCATCTAACTTAAATTGCGTATATGCCATAGAAAGGTCTAGTTTACTAAACTGTTGCCCAGAATGTAACTTAGTAAAAAGTTCGTGAATAGTAGGTAACGGGTACTGATTGATGACCAGTTGTTTATTTATACTAACAGAGTAGTCAGCGCAAATCCTAATTGATCCGTTACGCTTTAACACCGGTACAATAGGGGACGCATAGTCCGAGTGCTCTACAGGTTCGAGCACGTCAAGGCCCACTAAACGATCTAGTTCCTTGCCAACTCGATCCTTCAACGCAAACGCGAGCGGCCTTGCTTTAAAGAAAACTGGTTTAGCATCCTTCTTAAGCTGAATTTTAACTTCGTACTTCTTAAACAGCCCTAACTTATCACAGAAAACTTCCGGATACAAAGCCTCTAATTCTCGCATAACAATGTCATTGTTCGAATCACAATAATTTATAGGGGACAACCCTAAGTTGAACTTTGACATAAAATTTCGGCCTAAAATAGGCGGACCACCCCCGCACACAACATAGACTTCCATGGAATGCGTACTACCTGCGTAAGTCATTGGTAGTCGAATTACACCGAGGCACTTCATTAGCACTCCAGTATAAGACGACAGCTTTTTAGTAACTCGTGATAACGGCACGTCGCTAAAATATTTTCTATATGTGACATCAGAAATAGCCGTGATGCCTGCTCCGCAGTCAAACTCAAATTTTATTTTCTTACCGAGCACCAAAACCTCATCAGTCATAGGTTCGCCATGCTCAGAACGTATGTGAAAATAAAATAACTCACCATCGTCACCGTCGCCCTCGCTCACATTAGCCCCAGTTGTAACAAATTTAACCTTCTTGCACATTTTACGCAAATGGCCTTTCATGTTACATTTAGTGCACTTCAATTTGGAGAATCGACACTTGGACGTCACGTGATTGGTTCGGCCGCACGTCGCGCACGGCTCATGATCTGGATCCACACTCTCACCGGTCTGAGATGTCACTTTAAATAGCTGCTCCTGTAGTCGCGCCGAACTCGCTGAACAGACCGTCGTGGCAGCTCCCGCACGTGCACAGCGGATACTTTCCGCTAAGTCAATTGCTTTCGAAAGAGTCAGCCCGCTGAGGTCTTGTGCAAACAATTTCTCCCGTTCGGGTCCCTGCAGCATACCCATCACAAACCGATCACGTAGTGCCTCCTCTAAGTTCGAAAAACTGCAATGAGCAGTCAAACCACGAAGACGAGCGGCCCATTGCGTAAAGGATTCCGATGACAATTGAGAAGCTGCATAGAATCTATAGCGCTCACTGAAACCGCAACGTTTTACGGTGAAATGACGATTCAACAATTCAATGATGTCCTCATACGGCACCTGCTGCAGATCCTTAGGCTGCGCAAGGTCCACTGCCAGCTTGAAAGTTCCATCGCTGAGCGTGCTCAACAAGATCGCCCGTCGTTTGATGCCCGCTGCGTCCTTTGCATCGACAATGTCATTGGCAATAAACCATTGATTAATTTTACATCTAAATGTATCCCAATCTTGGGTTTGATGATCGAAAAAGGACAGAGTATACCCCACAGACATAATGAGGGGGTAAAATGGGTCTAATATCCCATCCTCGTCGCCACTATTATATATTTAGGTACAGCAGGGCTAGGCGAACATGTCTCACACAAACAGGCGTAAGCAGAGTGACATGTGTCACTCTATGGTCTTACACATTCGCACAACGTAGGTTGCATACCTAACACAGACCCAACCACAAACGTGTTAAAAACAACCACCGCACTAATAAAGAAACACTCCGAAGCATTGAATCTAGACGTCAAATCACTGATACCTTCCTGCGCAAAACCACCAAAACTGTATGGGTTACCTAAAATACACAAACCTGAGGCCCCGCTGCGTCCCATTGTGAGCCAGATTGACACACCAACATACAGTCTGGCCCAGCACGTAGCAAAGGTGCTCTCACCACTAAGAGGACACACAAGAGCACATACAAGGGATTCTTACCATTTTGTCAGTGAGATTAAACACCTACATCTTGCTGACAATGAAACAATGGTTAGTTTTGATGTTCAGTCTTTGTTTACCTGCCTACCTGTAGCAGACTGCATCACAATAGTTTCGAAGAAGCTAGCAGAGAACAACATGCCAGAGGAATATGCTGAACTCTTGAAACATTGCCTTACATCCGGCTATCTGTTGTGGAATGAACAGTTCTACAAGCAAGTAGATGGTGTGGCGATGGGCTCCCCTGTTTCTCCCGTTGTCGCCGATTTATTCATGGAAGACTTTGAGGAGAAAGCCCTTCGTACTTCACCTGTGACCCCAAGATTCTACAAGCGGTACGTAGACGATACTTTCACAATATTACCATCAGACAAAGTAACAGCATTCCTAGACCATCTCAACTCCATACACTCCAAAATCAAATTTACAATGGAGTTAGAGGCCAATAACTCTCTAGCTTTCTTAGATGTTTTAGTGATCCGAAATCCCAATAACACCTTAGGCCACACCGTGTATAGAAAAAAGACACATACAGATAGGTACTTAAACGGTGAATCTCACCACCATCCAACACAGTTAGCTACCGTGGGTAAATCTTTGTTTCAGAGAGCCAAAGGGATCTGTGACGAGCAACATCTGGCTGCTGAGCTCCATCATGTCAAGCAAGTACTGCATGACAACAAGCTCCGAATCCCGCGCCGCCGTCACAGGGACCGAGTGAAACCAGCCACAGTCGAGCGTCTGCCTGCTGTACTACCATACATTAGAGGTGTCACAGACAAGATTGGCTACATCTTGAAGCGCGCTTCAATCAAAACTTCTTTCAAGCCGCCGAAGAAGATTAGTCAATTTTTACCATCTGTGAAGTGTCACATTCCTCTACAAGATGCAGGGGTATACAAACTCGATTGTGAATGTGGGCTCTCTTACATAGGACAAACCAAAAGATCTATAAAAACCCGGGTAAAAGAACACATTGCTGATGTAAAACACCGGCGCTCCACGAAGTCTGCAATCTGTGAACATGTACAAGATCGCACCCGCCATTATATCAGATTTGATAAGCCACAGATCCTCGCAAAAGAACACCGATTCCGACCAAGGATGATACGCGAGGCCATTGAAATTAAAAAACATCCTAATTTCAATAGGGAAGATGGCTGGGTGCTACCACCAGCTTGGGACCCTGTAGTAAACATCATAAAATCCAGAACCAAGCGTACCATTGCAAGACCTCAAGACACAGTGAGCTCTTTCTGCGTAGATCGGACCGCAAGTAACAACTAAATATGAGGGTACCCCCGTCAAACTATGACACCAGGACGTCAAACACCTCAGTCCTCCCGTGACCATGGTTGCTGCAAAGCAGCCGAAACGTCGGGAACGTAAAATAAAAAATAAACCGCGATAAAATCCTTAAGATTAGTTTTATTTCAATGTGTAGTATTCGCGTAAATATAAGAAATCAATAGGATCCTACCAACTGAGTTAATCAGGCCGTCAAAAGATATTTTGGAATTCAAATCTCAATAAATATTTAAAATGGATATCAAAATGTGTGTTAAAATAGCTTAAGCAGGAAATCTTATTCTAAGTACCCGGTCATGTTCTATCAGGGCTAGTCCCTGATAAAAGGGTGGAGGGATCTCATTTCCGTCGGGGCGTCCTTGTGTTGGGTCGAAAGAAGGAAATTATGTTGGGTAGGTACCCAGCTTATTTTGCCGAATTCACAAATGTAATCCCACAGCGTAAGCTAAATTAAAAAAGAAATATGTTGCCGACTTTTTTTGTCCTTTTTGGGGTTAGGGAAACATTTGATTACTTACATTTTATTACAACTTTATGTTTTGTGTTTATTTAAAGATAATATAAATCTATAAAATTAAACAAATCACGAATTTTTATATTTTTTACTTGTAAACTGAAAATTTTGTTTTCTTACACGCTTAAAAAAGAAATATATACTTATATTAATATTAAAAAAGAGCGAAGGAACAAAAATGAAATGAAGGCGAAAACGGCTCACAGGTGTGTCACCCATTTATATTCTTTGCGAAGCTGAAATTGGGTATTATAATGTCTCGTTTCACAATATGACAGAGAATTTGCACTTCATAAGCGTTAAATTGGTCATTAGGCCTCCCCATCGTCAAATAAGCGTAGCAATAAACTGCGCAATATTTATTATAACGTCTTGGGAGTGGAAAGACGGAGTGTGTTCCGTAAAATTTATATTATGCTCCTTAATGTTTTTCGTACCGTTTTTTTATCGTCACTGCATGACGGCATCGAAGAGGTTTTTTGTTAGCGGTAAAATATAATTTCCCTTTTTTGCAAGTGCCCGACCTTTTGTGTATAGAGGTTTATGAATTAAACGTAATGTTTTATAATACTTAGCCAGTTTAGAATATCAGTAGCATGAACATAGTGCGTGGACCGCGGACTAATATAGCCTTTTCTAACGTCACCACTACGCCGGCTCGTAGGTACTTTGCAAAACGGTCTTTTCCAAAATTCTATTATACCCACAGACCAGCTAGCCCAGCTCTGGGAATATACGAAAAACATGCTTATTAAATATTATATCCCCTTAGATTGATCCGCAGCACACATTCGTTTACCATTGTCAACAATGTTTCCGATCCTCGTGAAAATAAGCGGGTTGTGTGCTTAACCAATAAGTGGGATCACTGCTCGTTAACACATGCGATTTTTGGCCTTATTTTTGTCGAGGCAAAAAATGATGTAATTTAATTTACATCAAAATACTATTAAGCATAAATACCAATGTGTGCTACCTGTATGGATAAACATAAATTGTTTACAATAATAAATAATCATTAATTAACGTCGTCCTAGTTTCTAAAGCCTCTGTGCCTCGACCTTTAGTTGACCTAACGTCAATGACAACAATCCCACTAATATTGTAACTGTCAAAGTTTGGATGGATGGATGGATGTTTGTTACTCAATCACGCCAGAACAGCTGAACGGATCTGGATGAAATTTGGCACAGAGATAGATTATAGTCTGTAATAGCACAGAGGTAGATACTTTTTATTCCGGCAAAATGTATGGTTTTGTTTTAATTTTTCATAGAGCAAAGGATCGACATGATTTTTGCATGGGTAATAGTAGTTTAGAGGTCAGAAAATGACATAGGCTAATATTTATCCCGGAAATATGCACGGTTTCTATGGGATAGCATACATGAACCGTGCATTTGCAAAATGACATAGATGACAAAAGGACATACTTTTTAATCGTGGGTAACACCGCGGGGCGCAGCTAGTGTTATGTATATTTCAATGTGAAATTATTAGAAGAAAATAGAAATTGTACGGTCAATTGAACCTCACATATTGGTTATTCAATCCAACATGTTTCAATGAAAGGGTCCGGCGAACTTTCAAGATGTGTACCAAGAGTTAAGAAACGCTTCGCATCAAGTCGAAATAGAGTGTGCACTCTGCGTCGTGTCGTTGTTCAAACATTCCAAGACGCACTCATTCAAATTGTGCCTCCATTTTACCGTTCCCGTGTTGCATGCCACGTATAATCGTAGGCAATCACACTGTGAGCTGTTTATGGGAACGCATCTTGAGGAAAAAGAATATGAAAGATTTTTGACATGGCATTTCATTAGTAAGGGTTGGATCCCAGTGTGCTGCCGATAGGATAAGTTTGATCTAATCTTAGTTACTAGAGAGATCTGTAGCCATTAACCTGTCATCGATTTGCCATAACTTTTATATACGCAATATTTAGCTGTGCTATGCTACTACTGTGTAATAATTTTGCGTATTTATAATAATTAATGTTTAAAATATTATTTATTCAATGACCTATGGAAAAATACATTTTGAAATATAAATAAACACCACCTTTATTTGTGATTCTATAGATCTAAAAACAAAAGAATTCCAATCTGTTAATACCCAGAAACAAACAGCTTTAATAGCACCAAATCAAAAGATTGAACGTACAAATACAACTGCTCTTTTCCCAATGAAAAGAAAACACTGCTATCTGAGACATAAATACGTGGCACTCGACGAAATTGAAAAGTCCACCGAGAAGGCGCTTCCGTTTGGGTACAAGGCACAATCTCAAATTGTTTACGCTCTCATACCCCTTTACACAAGAATGTCGGCTCTTTAACAGGTAAAGAAATGAGAGGTTTGTGTGGCCCTACCAAAATATACAAATAACCGCGAAGTCTTGAAGCTAGCTCGGGCACATGTCGGGTGGGAAGTTTGTTTCCACTTGAAATATAATTCAATCCATGAGGTACCGATGAAACAGTTCTTAATCGACCCGATGTTTCTATTCCAATCAAATTGTAAACATATCTAATGGAGCGGCCCCGTTATAACTGAGCACCTAATACTAATATTAAAACGCGGAGCACCTCTGCAGGTATTTTTTAATGTTACAAAAGTCAATGCTTTAATATGTAGGGCATGGATTAAATTACTCTGGCTGTGTAGTCTTCGCCCACCAAATACTACAAATATAGACATCACACTAATCTAGCGATAAAAATAGGCGCTAAAATTAATGTTCAACCCACGTATATAATTATTATGGTATATGTTAACAGTATAGTATGTATTGATTTCTTATATTTACGCGAATACTACACATTGAAATGATACTAATCTTACGGATTTTACCGCGTGGCACAACACGACGTGACAAGATACTGTGACCACACACAACAACTAAATATGACGGTACCCCAGTTCAAACTTTGACACTAGGACGTCAAACACCTCAGTCCTCCCGTGACCATGGTTGCTGTTACGCCCGGTACAAGCCGCCGGTCGCTCCGCCGTTCGCCGCTCCGCGTGGCTTGATAAGTACATTTCTATGCGTTTGTTTCAGTCGCTAGACGCGCCGCCGTTCGCGCCGCGCGAATTTTCACGATGGCGAATGTCCCGTGGCCAGGCCGTTAAGCAGCCAAAACGGCGGGAATGTAAAAACAAAAAATAAACGCGATAAAATCCGTGAGATTAGTTCCATTTTAAAGTAGAGTATGTTTTTCTTCTTCTCAAATAGATTCTCTTATCAGAGTGGTCGTGATCATGAATTGCTTGCCTCAATATACAGTATACTATATTGGTACTAAAATAAAGTGTAAGTATTAAGGTCACGATATTCTGCCTCAAAGTAACCCAAAAATTTTCTTTTTTATATCTTGTAATTACTCAACCTGTCCCTTTTACCCATAGAGAGCTTAACATTATTGTACGTTACCTAAGCTAGTAACTAAATAGTGTCTTTATATAAATTATGATGGAAATATTCAAATAATAATGTTTTTGGTACCCTTTTTTCTTAAGCACTATGCATTTATAACGACCCAGCTTGACCCAGTGACTCGCTCCGCTCTGGTCTCAGCTGAAAGCTTGAACTTTGTTAATTAAGTGTTAGCTTAATTGCGTTAGATACATATTTATATTAAACAGCCGCATGGTCGGTAATTATAACTAATGCCTGCTTATTTTGAGCGTAATGATTTGAATAAATTATTTATTTAGTGGATTGGGTTTGGCATCAATGGAGGATAAATAGCGCTGTGTCATTAGCCGGTAAAAAACTTTTTAACAAAATAAAAACCGTCTTCAAAAAACTAAAAAGCAAAAAATAATCTAATCTTGAGATCTACCTTGTCTAACCACATCAAATATTTAACTAATCTGAAGTCGGTGCCAAACTAACAACTGAGTCGAGTATTGCCGGTCTGCGCCAAAGACTATACCTACAAATTGGTCCGCGCATCTCGTTACTGAGTATACTTTTGTTATTCTTCGTCGGTTGTTTATTTGGCACCGACTTCAGATTAGTTAAATATTTGATGTGGTTAGACAAGGTAGATCTCAAGATTAGATTATTTTTTGCTTTTTAGTTTTTTGAAGACGGTTTTTATTTTGTTAAAAAGTTTTTTATTTTAAACTTTTTAGTGGATATATTTACTATTCTTTGTCACTAAAAAGATTTGTAAATCAATCTTTTTACTGGATAATAGGTATACCAATAATCGAGATTATCTTGGCGCAACCCGTGAAATACGTATCACTGACAAGTTCCGCTGGCCATTTGTGGCCTTCTTCATCACTTCCACTTCAGCAAATGATACTTTCTGAATGCAAATGCTTGACTTCTTGATGAAAATACCAAAATTGCTATCGGTATGCCTATAAAATTTGAGGAGTTCTCTCAATTCCTCATGGATCCCATCATCAGAACATTTTTTTGAAAAAAATGGGACCAATCTGTAAACATATCCTTTCATATAAAAAAATAATTTTCCAAATCGGTTCATAAATGACGGAGATATGAGGTAACAAACATAAAAAAAAAAAAAAAAAAAAAAAAAAAATACAACCGAATTGAGAACCTCCTCCTTTTTTTTGAAGTCGGTTAAAAATAGCATGGCAACGGAATCAAGCAGTGATTTGAATTCGTTTCTCTTTTAAAATTCATTGAATAACATTAGTTTGCTAAGGGAAAACTTTTATCTATAAACCTACTCTTTATTGAATAAAGTTCTAAGTTTTTCAAAGGTTCAAAAGTTCGAGTGTACGATATGCTCAAAATTTAAAATGTACTATCATGTACCTGCTCCTTTTTTTCTGTGAAGTGAGTGTTATTTAGCAATTATTATTCCTTGACTTAAAGTTAATAATTGAAGCCATAGTGTATAATTATTTATTTAACTATTCCTCACAAAAAAAAGTCAATAACCTTTATAGCTTCCCGTTTCGATTAACCAACGCTAATCTTCTAAAATAATTTTATATTATGGTGCGGTACCAGAATATTGAAATCTGTTTATAATTAATCTTCTTAAACGATGGCACGTGTAGCGCTAATTATTAAAGCTCAGCCTACACGGACTTGATTAGGATGACGTAATCAAGAATTTAGTCGTTTATAAATGGTTGTCTCCATGGCAACCTCCTTATTTTTGTATGTAGGATTTTAAAACATAGGAGGTTGAAGCCTCGGTCGTGAAGACGCCCTTTATATGGTATGGTATGGCGGCCTGAGTAGCGCAGTGGTAGTGACTCTGCTTTCTGCGCCGAGGGTCCCGGGTTGGCGGCCTGAGTATAGCGCAGTGGTAGTGACTCTGCTTTCTGCGCCGAGGGTCCCGGGTTCGAATCCTGGTAGGGACACAAGCTTTGTGTGATGAGCACGAATGTTTGTACCCGAGTCATGGATGTTTAATATGTATATAAGTATTATATACTGAGTTCGCCCTCAGTCCATTGTACGGTACCCACAACACAAGCGTTAAGCTTAAAGTGGGACCGTGTAGTTGGTGTGTTCGTATGGCGATATTTATTTATTTATATGGTGCGTGTCTTGGTCGGATCTTGGACCTAATTATATCATCTAACTTTCTCCGTGCTTCATACATAAAACTTGTGTATCCCAGTTGTTATTTTAACCTGTCTTCAACAACCATTACGGATAGTGAGAATATTAAACAATTCTGATGAATGGACTTTTATATTATCGATAGTCTTGGAGGGCAGATTGCAATCACTTCGTGTAAATATCGATAATCAGCCAAATCAGGATAGGCTCGAAGCTGACCGCAATACAAAAAAGAAACAGGAAAACGGCGTATGAAAAAGATGTAGTTATATTTATCACCCACAATTGAAACTTCGTTTGATAGACTTCTTGGTCTTTCCTCTATCTCCTCGCCATTATTAGCATAGAACTTTCTACCTTCAAGGTGTATAATTATCGCCTGCTATGCTATTCTGAAATGTACATATGTGAAATCACTTGTGACACGTGAATCCGCGGTGAAATTTTATTTTCATTTTCTTGAAATAAATGACTTCTACGCAAGCACTGAGTGACGAAGGAAGAGAGAAGAATTACGTTGATTGAGTTTTTGGAAGTTTTTCAATAGGATTCGGTGTCTGTACAAAAAAGAACCGCCCGCCATATAGTGAGGTATGACTTTTAAGGTGACCGAGATAACTTTTAAGGTGAATAACCTTTCTTTTAGAATAGCATAAAACATAGCATATTTATGTTACCTACAACCTCTGTAAGTCTCTTATATTATGTCATAACCAGGTTCCCAAGATACAAGCTTACGCTTAGTTTGGGACCGCAACACATATCATTTATAATTATGCTTATAGACATAAATATTACTATTATAGTTTGTGTGAAATTTCATGTTGGCTTTTAACCTACATTAAGGTCATGACATCCTATCACAATAATATTCCGCTGCCACCAAAGTTGTATTATTAATTCTGGCCGCAGCAAATACGTTAATATCACGGCCGTGACGTTGATAAACGTACAATGGTATACGTGACGAAATTAGTCGCGCGCAACATCCGTGGGGGCTCGCAAATCCTCGCTCGTAATGTTTGCTAGCGACGTGCTTATAAAATGGTCACTGACTAACCAAATAAGCAGGTTAAAGTAGCAGTTTCTGACTATAATTTCCAAAAAAAAATAGGTAAGTTTTTTATTTTTATTTGGGCATCCAACTTGTTTTTGGGTGAAAAACGTACCCGAATATCACATACGGCGGATGTAATTAAAACCCTGCAGAACTAAACTTTATAATGTAACCAATGCTGAAATATAATAAATATTGCCAGAAGAACACACCAACTATACGGTCCAACACTAGGCAACGCTTGTATTAGAGGTTCCGTACAATGGACTGGTGGTGGACCCAGTATATATTACTTATATAGTTATGAAACATCCATGACTTGGGTACAAACATACACAAAGGTTGTTCCTACCAGGATTCGAATCCGGGATCCTCTGCACAGAAAGCAGGGTTACTACCATCAGCGCTAATCAGGTCGTCAAAAAATAAAATATATAACTGAAACGTTCAAATAGTGTAGTGTGCAATACACAATTTTAATGAAAACAAATATGAGCTGAAGCACATACAATTGACGCATCGTTAAACCACAAAAATGTTTACGGTATCGAGACAGTATCGGCACAAAATTTTTGTTCGCACTGCAGCAACGGCAAAATTTCAAAAAGGCATCTAAAACTGGCCGGGTTATTTTATTCGAGATAAAAAAAATGCAGTTCAATTCATAGGACGTGCCAAGTAAGTGAGCAAGTTTTAACAAAGTCGTTTTATGATATCGCTGAATGCGATTTAAAACGCTGCATTTTAAAGACTCCTCCATTTTCGCTTTGACAAAATGCTTTTTGCCCTTAGCTGCCTTTACGCTTTGAGGCGGCCTTCCAACACATGGCGATGAATTCTAAAAGGTATTTGGGTATCTACTGCCATTTGTGCGGGTCGATTCAGAACGTTTCGACAAGTATCCGAATGGATTCGATTAGAAATTTTCTCGTTACGACGATGAATCGAAGATTAGATACTTCGAGAGCTTGCTGTGATTACATAGTAAATTTCATAATGCATGTTTCATATATAACCGAATCGGTCGACACAAAACTTGTCGTTAGGTTGTGAATCGGGGCCAGATCAATGAAAACGGAGTGACTTATAATATTAAATCGTCTCCGTTTCATGAAAATAAAATTAAACGCTGTCCGTTGGTAAGCATCACTCGAGAACGGCTGTACCGATTTGTATATATTTTTAATGTTCGTAATAAGTCGAAAATGTTTGGAGTACACTTCTTTATGGTCAGCTAGTTATATATATTTTTTTATTATATTATAATTTAAACATTTCGTTAGGAGAATTTCCCTGCACACTGTAAGGAGGTCCTCCATATTTTATGCTATTCATCCTTACGAACTAAAAGCTTCAAAAGCTTTAAAATTTAACCCCTCAACTTTGAACTGAATATCCGTTGGACGTTATTCCCTTGCGTGTGTAAAGCTTTAGACGTACTCTGGACGTACATTCAATTACTCGTACGTCGAGTGTCAAAGAGCTTTCAGTGTCGTGTGTCGTTAATTCCTTAACGATAAACGGTTCTTTACTGTTCGCTTTTCGAAATTCTTATAATACTTTTATGTATACAAAATATCTATATATATATATAAGACGTGTTAGTTCCGCTATTTATAACTCATGAAGGGGATGGGGGGGGGGGGATATTTATGATCTTCGTTTTTTGATATAAAATTAATTTTACGGATTTTATCGTGTTTATTGTTGTTTTTTACATTCCCGACGTTTCGACTGCCTTACAGCAAACACGGTCACGTAAAAATCATAAAATAAACGCATTAAAATAAAACTATTTTTATATAAGAAATCAATATAAAATCCGTGAATTTTGTTTTATTTCACTCAAGTCAACTGATTTAATATTAAGAGGTATGTTTTTTTCCAGCCTTACTTAATACTTGAGTGAGCGTTACACTTTTTTGCGTATAAACTAGTGAATTTTTTCAACCGTGTCTTCCACTTCGTTAGCATTTATTCTAGTCACGTTTGTCGCAAACAAATACGCTGTCCCTATTTTCGTGAACACGAGTATTTACTTTTTGTCACAATATGTAGTGTTATTTATATGAAGGTTTTCATTTTTTTACTTTCTCATATTATTTATAGTCTTTTTTGGTAGTTGATTATGTAGGAACACGCCCGCTGTGCCTGGTATTTCATATAGACTCTACTCTTCACAACTCAGTGACCCTCTATAATATAGATGTTGTGAAGAGTATCGAGTTGTGAAGACACATACGCATACATTTGTGAAAGTGAGGCAAATATAAATTGTCAACATCAGGAAATTTATTGGGAACGACACCAACTTCACATTCGTTAAATATTTGATTTTAATAAGACAAGGTAGATTTCAAGATTAGATTTTTTTTTGCTTTAATCGTTTTTTGAAGAAGGTTTTTTTTGTTAATACGTATTTTTTATTCATTTCAAATTACGATTTAGGATTGAAATAAAACTAATTAAACGGATTTTATTGCGTTTATTTTTGTGTTTTTACGTTCCCAAGTCTTCGGCTGCTTTAAAGCAACCATGGTCACGGGAGGACTGATGATGATTCTTTACAGTTTTCATTGTAATCATTTGAATCTAAATAACAACAACAAAATTCAATAGTGATCTTAAAATAGACATGAAATTACTTGTATTTCATATGTATACCAAAGCAAGTTCAATACTATTGACTGAAATCAATGCCATTATAAAACATCTATAATGGAAACATTAATTTGTGTGTCAAAAAAATATAGGTTTTAACTGTTTTCTAAACTGCAATTATTTGAATAACATTATGTTCTATGGAATGACAATAATATAACATGGATGTGATGTACCATACTAGGCACCATATAGCTTCATGATATTATGTTCATAGAACACAAACTGTACAAGAATGTTTACCAAAATTTATGCCGAAATACCTACCGTGTCGTAATGTGAAAACTTTTCCCATAGTACTGGAATAACGAGCACGGAGGAAGGAGAACTATCGTTACTAGTTAATCAATATTAAACTTGTCTTTCTATTCATATTTGTGCAATGAACAACAGCACCTTCTTTTGTTCCTTTGCAATTTCAGACTGATTTTTGCCAAATAACCAACTTTATTTACCTGATTCGTCCTCTCAATCATTGCCAGGCAAAGACTGCACGATTAGGAGAATCTTAAATAATAATATCAAATGTTTAATTATATTGATGACCTGATTAGTGCAGTTGATAGTGTCTGTGCTTTCTGCGCCGAGGGTACCGGATTCGAATCCTGGTAGGGACAAGCTTTTTGTAATGAGCATGAATGTTTATATCAGAGTCATGGATGTTTAATATCTATATAAGTATTATATACTAAGTTTGCCATCAGTCCATTGTACAGTACCCATAATACAAGCGTTGCTTAGTGTGGGACTGTATAGTTGGTGTGTTCGTCTGGCGATATTATTATTCCAATTAACAGACCTGACGCCCGGTAGCTCATAGAAGAAATAAATTACCATATAAGTTAAATTTATAAATTGCTTTGATTTAAATGAATACCGAATACTGCCATTATCACTGTATAAACAACATGCAATGCTATTTTGTAGAAAATTTAATAATTATTCCAATTTCAACTATCATAATAATAATCCTGAAAATGCTCACAACTTTTGTAAAATATAAAGCACTTAACAGCTTTTATTTCAGCTTCAGAATTAAGTATTTCACAACGGCGTAGGTATAACCTACTTCATCTAGTTTACCCAGCAAGCTATAGGAGCTGAGTATATAAGCTATAGGAGCTGAGTATATAAGGAGCCCACTAAAGCACTAGGATGCTTTCAACTTATAACGTTTCACGGTCTCAGTGGGAGCTCTCGAGAGCGTTCCCCGTACTGTTTTATTAAAACTTTTATATAGAGTTTGCCTTTGTTTTTTTTCTGAAAAGACGGTGAATTACAGATTGGGTTTAAAGAAAGAACATTTTCTGGAGGTGTACACACTCTATTCTAACTTTCTGCATCTTCAAGCTCTTATTTAATACTGATGAGATACTAGGGAATGTACATTATGAAAATTTAATTATTATAATTGTTATATTAAATCATGGGCACATGATTGATTGAAATGTTTAATTTTTTGCGTATATGTAAGAAATCAATAGAGATGCCTAGCTCAACTTATTGAGTGGATTTTTCATATTTTCAATGAAAGCCCACCGTTTGTGCTTTGTAATAATCCTGTGCAAAGCTCATAAAATAATATTAGTGACTACTTTCATTTTGCACATTATTTAAAAAAAAGATTTGTGTCGAGAGTTGTTCCCGAACGAAAAAAGTGTCAATATAAATATCTCGGAGTAAGTAATACGTGAAGCAAAGAACTTGAAAAAAAAAATCTGCAAAGAAATATGATAGTTGATACAAATAAGCACAGTTTATCTTGTATTTATTTATTATAAACGTAGACAAAACAGTGAGTTATAACCCAGTCTACTTTTGCTTTGAATAAAAAAAAATAAGACCATCATAAATGGTTCGCTATTGTCCTCGATCATAGTTCTGATAAATACATAGCTATATGGAGCGACCCAAACTTATCCCAAATCCGGACTATTTGAATATAATGCACGGCCCAATGAGCACACGGCTCAATCATCTCGTATCGTGTGAATTTTCCTTAACGGCACTCAACGTCACTCGCGCTCCGTGTACCCCGGGCTTGTGTATCACGATTATCCGGGACATTACTCGCGACGATCTCGTGTTACGTTCGTAAAAGCGAATGAGGTGATATCTCTCTCTCCTCCTCAACGTTATGTGTCGTCTTATGGTTTGTTTTAAGAAGATACGGCTACCTTTTTTATGGACCTCTCGCATGTACTGTTCGCGCGAAGATCAATTTCAGAAGTGAATTTGTTATGCTTACGTGTGATCAATGACGAATCCAATTAAAATAATATTGAATTCTTGAAACATCAATCAATTTGAACTTTGAGTTTGGGCAGCAGGTATTTTTCTTACAACATTTTTATACGTACTTATGCTTATATTCTTAGCCAATATTATAGATTTATATTATTAGGGAAAATAAGCTAACTTTAATATTCTAGAGGAATATTCGCTTCCTTGACCAATAACTTGCGTCCGCATTGACGACGGTGCCAACGGAAATTTGATTTCTTCGATATGCGACGGGAATTCTTTGAATATTTGATTGATTGAACTGTAGTGTGGGGACTAAAATAAAAATGTATACCCACGTAGATATCAAAGATTTATGTTGATGATTTAATTGACGGTCTGATTAGTGCAGTTGGTAGTGACCCTGCTTTCTATGCCGAGGGTCCTGGGTTTGATTCCTGGTTGGGACAAACGTTGTGTGATGAGCACGAATGTTTGTACCCAAGTCAGGGATGTTTAATATAATTAGTACTGTATTCGCCCTCAGTCCATTGTACGCTACCTATTATACGATCGTTTCTTCCTGCGGGACCATTTAGTTGGTGTGTTCATTTGGCAATATTAGTATTATTATTAATTTACTGACTAATAAGGGGTTTAAATCTTCACTACTTATCTTAAATGTATACCACACAAATTCCCATATTTGGAGCACGTAACATTTGTTTAGAACCTTTGTAAATTCTGCCCAGGACAAAGAATGATGCTTTAGAAAAACAAAAATACAATCGAAACGTCGGGAACGTAAAAACAAAAATAAACGCGATAAAATCCTTAAAAAATAGTTTTATTTCAATGTTCAGTAGTATTCACGTAAATATAAGAAATCGAAAAACAATGTCATGTGGTAGTTATCCATATTTAAAACATCGTAGCTAATACAAAAATGTATATAGATTAACTTAAATATGTCGAGAAACCGCCCAATATCACTAAGCGAAATGCGATGTGGGGGAAACCCGCAATACTAAGCCCATCTGACTATGTAAGGCACACCACACAGTGATCTATCATTTTTATGAGCTGCCCATAAAAGCTCTAAGCTCGAAAGCCGAGTGTATGTAACAGCCTATATAAAACCATTCTACCGAGGAATTCACTAAAGTTAACGTTCGGATATCCACTATATTTAGTGATGTATTGTAAGCCAGGGGAAGTGTTGTGAACGCTTCAAACTGCTCGCTGAATGTTGGGAAAGTTTTCATTGGTTTTGATATATCTTTAACATATTGATCTGTGACAGTTTTTACTTACAGCAATTTCTTTTTTATGTTATATACTTATACGTTTTGGATCGAACCTTATAATGTTTTTCGTCATTTAAAAACGTTATATAATAAATAATAATCACATTAGCCCTTTTGATGTCTCACTGTTGGGCACAGGCCTCGGTCCCAATCCCAACCCAAGAGTTTGTTTTATATATATTTATTATTAAGTATATTGGTTTTATATTGTAACAAATATGACAATGCTTTTTTTTTAAATACATAGATTATGTATTCATTAGCTAAGTCAGTAGTACTATCTGCAAAAATATGGGTAGATGTATGAAGACCCTTCTGACTATATCAAAACATTGATAGGTTCTATGGCTTAATTGTTTGGTTTACATGGCGATATTTACTTAAATCAAATAAATTTTCCAAGCACACTTGATTACATACCCTCCATCGTTCAGGAAATTGACGTAAATGAGGCGAACACTGTCAAACGCGCGTACCATTTGTGTTTACTTCGCTGATGGAAGAAAAACACAGATCGTCTATTTGCGCTCCCGTGCAAATAAATTGAAAGAAATAGATTGCGCGGCGCTCGTACGAGTATGAGATAACAGTACAGTAGCTTGGAAGACTAGTATAGATTTTTTTTTTATTTAATTAACGTAATCTTAATAATAATAATTTGTACGTTGGTGAGCGCATCACTCGAGAACGACTGAACCAGTTTGCCTAATTTTTGGTTTTAATAGTTCGTAATGGTCCGAATCCGGTTTGTAGGGATAGGAAAATTTGAATTGCTATCGGAAAATTGAAAAATTCGAGAAATACTGAAAGCGGTAAAGTGCTTTTTAGGACGTTATGTTTTTCGTCCATATAATGGCCTCTTAGAGAGACTACTCAAAGTCCACATAATGGCCCCTTAGGGACTATATTCACTGTACTGATTCTTAAAATATTCACCCTAAACATAAGACTGCACGCGTGGGGGTCCGTCAGTGTGTGATGTAAGCGTTTGATACAACCTAGTATCATAGAAAGCGGGAACATCTGGGTTTAACTGAGGACCGCTGTGGTTTGCAAATCCAAATGGGGCCAATTTAGAATGTCAACTTTTCGTAATTGGCATAGGTCTGGGTATCGCTGTACAAATACAATCGTTAGCTGCTTAGTTCTCGTATTTGTAGAAGGATATGTATTAATTTTGTTTCTATCCATTTAGTTTGGTTATTCAAACCTAGATTTTTCGTTCATGTAAAGGCTTAAGAAAAGGACGATGCCCGTAAAAAAAGGAAGATGTTTTTCATTTAAACGCGAGGATTTATAGTGCAACATAACATTTTATGAGTATCACAAAAAAAGGGTTTTGCGAGATATAAGAAGATCTCAAATATTATTGGGCTTTGCGTAAAATCGAACTAGATTATGTAGATAAAATTGTGATTACATCGATCATAATGACACTGAAGTTACCAAAGAGTTATATCTTTATTAGCAGTAGACAAAATTCGATAGTTTTGGAGGATGCTTATTAAAAAAAACTACGTATTGACTTTTATTTTTCCCCGTTTCCATCACACATTTTAATTACATTTTAATCGACTTCAAAAAGTGGAGGTTCTTTGGAAATTGCTTAGAGAGAAGAAAATAATAAAGTACGTACAAACTAATAATTTCAGCCGACATTCTTTACGCGAATTTCAGCGAGTGATATCATACCGTACCAAAAAATCAGTAACCATGCTTTAAGATGTTAAAATTAAGAGCTATAATTCTTCACAGAAATTTCGCTGACTGCACCAGAGTTGCCCAAGAACGACTGTTTTATCTATTGTTTACGTTCTCGCAGCGTTATATGTATCAGTTTAGGGGAGAATTTAAACCTCGTTTATGCTTACTTTGCATTTCGCCGGCAAAGTTGGCCAGACGCTGGCAACTCCCCTTTGATACTCGGAAGCTTCAATGTAAGCGGTTTTATGCGCCTGTTTCTGTACTTAATCGTGTAATTACTTTTTGTTTAATAAGCAAAGATAACTCAATATAAGGTTTTTGAGGGAATGCAAAGTGCCTTACTTTGAAAGTACATTGCTCTTTCGTGGAATTTTTCTGATGATCTATAATATATTGCAGGGTTGAGGAATGAATAATGACATTGCGTAGTTGTCTATGTAGGTCTATACAAAATGAATGCTTTTATTCTACTTTTAAATTTACAGGCAAATAGAGAGCGCCGGGAGAAACAGGGAGCCGAGCTCTCATTAGGTTGGACGGTAACTCTTATCATAATTATCTATTTAAAGTCAATTATCAGATTTTACGGTGGAAATGTTGACCTAATAGCAAGCGATAACATTGCCAATAAGCATGTGATAACGAGCAGTCTTCTAAATGACAGAACAGAGAGCAGCGAAAATGTAAATTTCAAATCTACAACTAATCCAGATTTACGTCAAAATATGACCCTCTAAGCCTTACAGTTTTAGCTATTATTAAACTATATTTGTACGTGAAATATTTTATTCATATTCCAGAAACGGGGGCACAATACATCGTAAAATTTGCAAGTATATTGTATTCGCGACACTTAGAATAGAAACTGTTGGACGCCAGAGAAACTTTGCGACGGTAACGGTACCAACGTAAAAGTCTCCGTTGCATTGAGTATTGGCTTTCAAAATATTATCATACGTATTGAACATTTTTATTGTCATTTCTCTAACTTTGCAGAGCATTTTTATCTTGCCTCCATTATAACTTATTTAATTTATCCAGACGTCTTTAACATTGTTTGTAGTTCCAGTTCCAATTGGTTTTTATGGCTCCATCGTTTACCGATGATTTTGCCAACGACAAGTTGATAAATGAAATGAAAGAAACATATAATGATTATATAGTAAGTGGAAGACTCGTTTGTAGTTATTTTCATGTAGATACTTTGATAATGAAACACCTAGGGACATAATAATAAATATAATGATACCAGCCCTTCTTCTTTTTAATGTCCCACTGCTGGGCACGAGCCTCCCCTCTCGGCGGCTCTCCTGGCACAATCACGTCGAATTAGTAAGTGACCGTACGAGAAAATTAGTTTGGATCTTTAAAATATTAAGACATGTAGCTTCCGATAACCTACTTAAACAAGTATACATTGCTCTAGTTCAATCAATTTTAACCTATTGTATTCCTATTTGGGGTGGTGCCTCAAAAATAAAGTTCTTGGAGGTAGAAAGGGCACAACGTGTTTTAGTGAAAACTATGTATTTTAAACCATATCGCTTCTCTACTGATGAATTATACAAACTATATGATTTATTAACTGTCAGAAAGCTTTATATTCGAAATTCCATTCTGAAAATGCATAAAACTATAGTTTTTAACTCAAATATCTTATCAAAAAGGCGCAAAGATATTGTATTAACTAAGGATAAAGTAAGAACCGCATTTGCAAGTCGCCAATACGTCGCTCAAACTACGTTTCTCTATAATACAGTTAACAGAAAATTAGAACTTTACCAAAAAACGCATTACGAGATTAAGAAAATACTATCTGCTTGGCTAAAAACTCTAAATTATGAAGAAACAGAGATTCTTCTACATCCTATAATTTAAGGCACTTAAACACACTGAATTGATAACACAACCACTTTGTATTTGATGCACACACGGATTAATTATGAAATATAAATAAAGATTACAATAGACAACATATATATCACACCCTATAATACCATACGTGCAAATAAGTGTGGGAATACACACCTCCTCATTTACACACGTACACACGTACACACACACACACACACACACACACACACACATATGCACACAATGCATGCATACCACACACATACACTTTTTTGTTTGTACCTCTAAAAATATTTTACTGTTTAGCTTTAAGTTTTTTTTTTTTTTTTTTTTTGTTTTCTTTTTTTATATTATCTCGTTTATTTTGTAAATACCCTCTTAAGATATGGAAGAGCGGGGCATCCTGGCACAGGTATATATTTACTTAAAAGGATGTCCCAACAATGGTTTAAGATTATGTACTCTTTGCAAAATAAACTATTTTTCAATTTTCAATTTTCAATTTTTTTCCCCTCCCCTCCCCTCAGTGCGAGGGGGTTTAGGCCATAGTCCACCACGCTGGCCTAGTGCGGGTTGGCGGACTTATTGTAGATTGGGACATATCGTAAGAGTAATACAGAATAAAACAATGGTGGCAGATTGTGAGTTTGCTAATTTATTTTTAACCATCACTTCCCTTTTAATACATCGTTTTTTTTTCTATGTTACTATTCAGTAATATGTAGATTGTTGGAAGATAACATAAAATCTCATCATGTGTTGTCATTTAACACAAAACAATAACAATCAAGAAAAAAAATATTTACGAGGAAAACGTGCAGGAATGAAAACTATTATCATGAACAAATTCATATAAATACTAGCTTTTAACTAGTGACTTTGTCCGCGTAATAAATATACCTATTTAAAATCAATATTGCTAAGCATTTTATTTCCATATTGAACTTGTAATTTTAATATAGCCTTCATGTTCATCGCTTGTATTTTTATAGGACTAAATTTATTATCATATTCACCTCTTGAATGGCTTTTGCTTTGTTGTAAAACTTTTGAATTAACGTCTGTCTTAATATTTGCATCCTTGATTGACTTGGGTAGCTGAATTCAATTTGCATCTACTGTGTGACTAAAAGCGAGCACGCAGCGCACGCGATTCTATTAAACACAAAGGCTTCAGAGCGATTTCAGTATGAGCTTGTGGCTTGGGGTAGCTGTTTATACAATTGATTGGTTTCAATTCAATCGGTCTCCATCAACAAGTGTTTGTGATTTATCTCTCCGTATCTAACACCCTCATCATATAACATAACAAACCGATGGATTTCAGGGTAATTTATTCGGATTCTAGTGTACATAATAAACCTCGAAGGGCAAAAAAAGGCAAGGCAAGGAAGGGGAAAGGCAAGGTTGAATTTCTGAACAGAAAATCTTTGTTGCAGTAAAGTCAGTTTAAAATTGATCTTAGCTAACATTTTGTGTAGATTTCAAATGACGTATATAAGGTATAACAAAAAAGTGTAAAATATTTTAACCGATGAATCAGTAAGATTGAGTATTATATTGATAACGTTGATATATAAAATATGTTTGATTTCAAGATTGTACATCTTGTGGCTCTCATAACGGTCCGTAATCATACGTTTTCTTTTCATCCATAGAGAATTAAAATAGTTCCTCGTGTTTACTCAAGCTTTAACAACAAATCTGAAAGTTTTCCGCCACTGTGAACTATATTTCCGAAGTGGAAAACAGCTACTTAGTAACCTAAATGATGTATGTACGAGAAATTGCGCCTTCGCGGTTCGTTAAATTATGTGAATGTGTTGTTGTGTCCGGTTGTTTAACATCATAATATTATTATTCTATTACATCGCCAGACAAACACACAAATTATATGGTCCCACACTAAGAAACGCTTGTATTTTTATTTTTTGCATCGCACAATGGAGTTGGGGCAAACTCAGTTTAGGTACTTACTTATATTTGATTCCGGAACTCTCGGCACAGAAAGCAAGGTCACTACTAACTGCGCTAAACAGGTAGTCAAATATACCTATTAGATGGCTGTTTTAGATTACATCTTTGACGTTTTACTTATAACTATAATTATATGAAACCTGAATTTAATTTAATTCAAGTAATTTTGTGGATAATTTGAAGTATTATTTTTACACAACTGAAAAATAAAACTTAAAAATTATTATTATTTAAGCAGTTTCGGTATAAAATAGCAGATAAATTTTATAACGATAAAAATGTCGAAATGTTTTTGATACTACAATATTATCTATTAAGTGAAACATACATGTTTTACACGTGGTTCAAGTTATTTTTGCCTATGACTGTATAGATTGTCTATGCACAAAACTATATTAGCCACCTGTCCGTAGGTAACAGGAACAAAAAGAATCTCAGTCGTTCGCTAATGGATCGAGCGGACGTTTAAGTTCTTTTAATGCTTTTAACTCTAAGTTAACGAACAGTTCCTTGAAGTATTCGAGCTGTATTTTTTTTTCATTCCAAGGCACTTAAATATTTGTCTGCTCTCATTTCGGCTGTTTATCGATCTAGATATCGATATATATGTGAGCTTAAAATTTGTTATTTAGACCTTTAGTTTCTCTATGTAATCTCGTGTCTTGTGTTGTTGCCAAATAAATGTTTTTTCTTTCTTTCCATGAAAGTTGAATACATCATTATTCTTTATGGCTATTAGATAACTGTGAAAAGGATCTTGATAACAAAATAATAAAAAAAAATGTTTCTCGCACGACAACTTTACGATACATTAATTATAACTTTACGATACATTAATTATAACTTTACGATACATTAATTATAACTTTACGATACATTAATTATAACTTTACGATACATTAATTATAACTTTACGATACATTAATTATAACTTTACGATACATTAATTATAACTTTACGATTTTGTCGATATGTTTTTTTATTGATGTTGTTTTAATATCAATCGCTATTATTTGTTTCAGCGCATCAATCTATGCGCCTGAGTATCTACTCTCCGTCACCATTTTGTTACACGCGGTAGTAATTCTCGCCATCCCTATTTAATTTGCTCGCGCTGCGCTGCACCAGTTGTGTATTAAATAATGATACCTATTTGTCTCATGTTCCTGGATAATAAATTAAGATTTTAATAATGCTTAAGCTCCTTACTAAAATGTAAGTCCACAAAGAATTTAAGAAAATAAATGAAGATTTTATTTCTAACACTGAAAGTTTCATTTAAGCTGCAGAGTGGGTGGGTACGTCAATTGTCACGTGTACTTGAGACCGGATGCTTTATAACTTAACTTTCCGATGTTTTAAGGCACCTTATAATTTTTAAAAGAGTTCCATTGAGTTTCATATTCATTCTGGTCTATATAAGTTCGGGATGAGATATACTTGTAAATAAATACCAGGGCTTCCAAGTGCGTGTTTTGTAAAAATACCAGGGTCGCAAACCAGATTCTGAATACTTCAAAGTATATATCAGATACGGGTGGTAAACACCTACTAGAGGGGTGAAAGTACTTGCTAGTCGTATTTACGATAAACATTATTAGATGTAATTTTTTTTTTTCCAAATTACGATTGTGCTTCATATTTATATATCGATAAAGATCGATTTCCAATACAAGTATTTGCAGCTCTGGAAGCCGGGGCTTGCGCGCGACCAGCAAGTGCTTTCACACCTGGTACCAGAGCGCCCTACTTCGAAGCGAAGCCCTGGTTTTAAAACCTGGTAGCGTAAATACAACTCAACCCAAATAGGAGTGACTTTTTACAATGCAATAGAGTTTAGCACCATTTTGAGGATTCGTTCTAATTTATGATTCTGAAGCACGTGGTCACCAGTGGCCGTTATAACATCAACTCTATGATAACTTTTACGAACAGTCAAGTCCAGAAATATTATCTAAGTTGTAATCTGCCAATGTTTTACGTACTCAATTGGCGGGACTATCGGTAAATATCCGTGAAGAGTGCCAGTCAAACTGGAAACTGATACTTCTATAAATAAGTAAAAATGAAAGAAATAGACGAATCTAATGATATTATTAAAGAAGTAACTATTCCTATTAATTTAAGTCTCCTCTAAGCTAACACTTGAAACCCCTACTGAGCGGATCAGCAGCTAAAGTTTTAAATTCAATCAATTTTGCGCTCTACAACCTCCATTCACAATCTAGGTGTTTTGTTCGTGCGGTTTCGTCTACTATAACGGCATTTTTTGTGATTTATTAAATTTTTGTAGTCGTTAAATTAATGACTAAGTGAAGAGTTATGTTGACATTATAATCTAAATTATAAAGGTTAAACGAGAGTAAACAAAATATGATGAGACAATAATATTAGGTTTGATTTATAGCTTTAAAAAGGTTCGACTTTTATCTTAAACCTCTATTTGAGGTTATGTTATCATGCACGGCAATGAAAACAATTTGTAGGATAGACCCACCATTCACTTGCGGCTTGTCAACCTCTAAATTTATACACCTACCGAATAGTTTAACAATGAATTGCCGCCAAAAACACTTCATTTCATCAATTCGATTTATAAAAATCTTCTGTTACCTACGGCAACGTTACATTCATCCTGTGACGTCCTAGCATCATAGTTAGAACTAGGGTACCCTCATATTTAGTTGTTGTTTGCTGTCCGATCTACGCAGAAAGTGCTCACAGTGTCTTAAGGCCAGCAATGGTGCGATTAGTTGCTGTAAAGCAGCCAAAACGTCGAGAAGGTAAACAGACATGAAATAAACGCGATAAAATTCGTTCACTTTTAAACATACAAACAAACTTTGGTAAGCGTAATTAACGATTGTACTACTGCCTACAAAATATTAATTAGTGTGCGGTGCTCGAAATACATTTTGTGTATCGTGTTATACATTAAGTACGGTTTTTCGGACCGATTCCTTTTATCGATTTTAGCACTCATTAAAACGCCGTCGGCTGCAATGCCTACGAGTATTAATATCATATTTAAACACTCCCATTCAAGCTTTTAATAACGATGTGTTTTCAATTAACATCGAGCAGATATTGTTTTGAGAGTGTTTCAATAATTGGACGTATCCAATCGAAAAACTGTTTAGGTATATAAAGGTTTAACAAAATATAGTGTAAAATATTTTAACCGACGAATCAGTTAGTTGTATTGTGAAATAATTGTGTAAATGATCTTTGATTTTTTTTAAACAAGGTGAGTGACAGTAGCTTTTGGCCGTGCGCTCAGTACAGGATGTCATTTTTTAAATGTCTACAATATATATATATATTCTTTTTTTTATTACATTATAGGCAAGTATTTGATCTCGATCTCACCTGATGGTAAGTGACGATGAGATCTACGATGAAGCATGCTTGCCTAGGTAGAAAGGCGGCAGTAGATAGAGGCACATGCAGCGCAACTGATCTGACCCGCCATCCATGAATGGCAGCACCGAACATCATGCCGGAACACGGCTAGGCCGCTTGGCGACATGGCTTTGTTCAGTGGGTGGTGACTAGCCACGGCCGAAGCCTACCACCAGTAAAATTTCTTAGGTAATGTTATCTTTATAACCTACTGTCAACCCTGTTAAACTATTTTACACTATTATTCTTACACTTTATATAAATTTGAAATTGGATTCGAAATTTATTTTTCAACCATGTATTTTCAGTTTTCTCGTCGGTAAGTGGAGAAGCGCTTTGTTTTTATTCCGTATACCTCCGGCCATATGCATTTGCTCTTATTGTGTAGCCGAAAGGTAATTTAAAACATTACCTCAAGCATATTTATTTTTATGAAGCGTTTCGGTAATGAATGTAGGCGTTTTTCATCCCTCTCACACCAAAGAGTTCATAAAGAAGTATGACAGTGACAACATGTTTTCTCGATGACGTTATGATTGCATTAGACGTTTCTGCTTACCCTTATACGGAATCAAATTAGTAAGGATGAGATGCAAGTGTGATGAAATACCAACCAGGTGAGAAGAAAATCGATGTAGCTCTAACAATAGATCCCACTTAACAGACTTACAAAACAACGAAAACAAAAAATAGCATGCACTCAAACGCGGGCTTGGTAGATAAAATTCTATCCGTGGCTGGATAAACATGGTAACGGGTCCGCAATACCATAATAACACTGTTAGGTAGGTACTTTTTACGTAATAACAGCACACGGGGCACAAATGCAAAACCGCTAAACCCTTGCCCGTACCGTAAACATAAAAATACGAAAGCTTATTCTCGCGAAAGCAACTTTATTTTGTGGCGCCCCGTGATTCGGGACGTGCCGGCTAACGAACCAAGAGTTGCGCCGTTGTATTTGCGAACGTTGTCTGCAGTCTGTGGTTACAACTATATAAACATTAAAAATTTGATACGAAATAATAGACTGTTATGAAATAATAGACTATTAAGAAATAATAGACTATTAAGAAATAATAGACTATTAAGAAATAATAGACTATTAAGAAATAATAGACTATTAATAAATAATAGATTGTTGTCTGCTGTGGAGAAATATGTGTCCCTAGATTTCAATATAAAGTGAATGAGATACATACGTTTTTGTATTTACATTGTCAAAAAGATACACTATTAAAGTACCTAAATAATATTTGGTGGAAAATGAAAAAAAAAACGTAGTTCAAATGGCTACTCCTATTTTATTTGTGTATATATATAGGTAATCTAATACAGTCGATTTAGTTTTTGTTTTCCAGCCTATCGACGCACTGTGCATATTAATAATGCACATAGCGCAGCGGTAGAGAGTGTAAGCTATTATCAGTTAAAGGTCCATTAATGGGTGCTCTAACTACTGTTAATAATTCTGACGTATTAGGAGGCTTAGATAATACATTGCTAATAATAATATGTACTGTAATATGATTTCAGTAAGCACTATTTTTATTCACCTACACCAGTGAACCAGTACAAATTATTTTGATGGTGTTTCTGTTGGCAGTAGCTCGGTGTACAATTTAAATTAATAATAGACAAAATACGTTATATTTAATGTATATTTTAAATTATTAATATTTGGAAGCTGTCCAGAGATTCTCACATCATCTGGCCGATACTGTCATGTAACAATTCATAAATATATTATATTTATACGTATGTATACAGATCAATGGACATACCTAAGACAATTGAAAAATAAATCATATAGATAATAGGTCTAGGTTTAATTAGTTTCAATAAAGACTGTCTATATAATTTATAATTTTATTTTAAGGTAAAATAATTCAAACACTGGTTCCATTTCAATGCAAAACTTTCATAAGCATTTTCAAGTTTCTAAGTTGAGTGGCATAGAGCTATGTACCCGATATCAAGTCCCTATAACATACACAGTTCCCTTCGCAGTTCGTATACCAGGAGATAAAATATTCCATGAATAATTCACGTGTCATGCATCGAAGCTGAATAAGATCTCTATTCGTCTCGTTGTCAACATTGGAAGTAAAAACTGGAATGAATACTGGGTGGTACCTATGTGTGATGTTCTATATAAAATCTTATAAAGAGATAAAGTTTGATAGTTTGGATGTAGGAAGTAATTTCAAGAACTAGTGAGCCGATGATAAAAAATCTTTGCAAATAGAAAGCCACATTATTGGATCAGAATCAAAATATTTTTAGGCTACAACATTACCACCCGTTTGTAATGACTATTCTATGGAGAAGAACGGGCAAGAAACTCCATGATTGCTATTTTTAAAAAGATATTTTACATTTTTAAACAGTACATTGCTATGGTGTGTGAGAACAATGTAGAAACGGCTAGGTAGGCTTGAGTAGCAAGTCAAGAAGTACTAACTCAAAGCATATAATTACAAATTAATAGCTACATGGTTTCCTTATTTTCAAATTACTTGAGTAATTATCAAGCGCTATAAGCTGTAATATAGGTAAAGAAATTGACGTCGGTTATAATTACAGTTTTATTAATGAGTTCTTATCATGGTTTCTTACATACGTGTGTTAACATAATTGTGCGTTTATCAATTCAGTGACACCGCGAAATATATGAAGAACTAGACAATGAATATTCTTTATTGAGACATAGAACATAGCTTTGTTATGACTTCATGAAAAAGTAGTAAAATTTCCGAGTTTATTGGCCTTTGCTAGGGCGCTCGATATCAGCCTTTCCCAAAGTGGGCGATAAAGCCCCCTTGCAGGTGCTACAGGCCTAAAGAGCGGCGGTAAGAGACCCAGAAAAAAATGGGGGCGTTGTGTTGAGGCTTACAATAATTAATTTAATTTAAAGTTATATTGGTTTTTAAGTAGGTGAAAAAATGGGGGCGCTAAAAAATAATTCATTATCAAAGTGGGCAGTAGACGAAATAAGTTTAGGAACCCCTGTTCTATATACTTCGCCATACTAAATACGGGCTACCAATATGGGCACCAATGATTGGCCCACACAATATCGTTGGATATTCATTCTCCTCAAATTATAAGGTGATTTTAGTATCGTATAATAAAAATGAGATCGGATATCCTTTGTAGTGTTAACACATGGCCCCAATTATTTAATGAGGTCACCAAAAGTGACGTCTATTTATACGTCAGTTGGTCGAACGACTTTGGCCAACGTTGGCGCAATTTGACGTCAATACAGTACCAAGCAGTCGGGGCACGATTCTGCTAAATTTCCCTAAAGATAATAAACATTTTCGAGGTTAATTAAACTGTTATTTTGACCCACTGTGCGGTTTATTTCTCACTAGCGGCATCCATCTATTTGTACATATTCATATTATTGTTATAATTATTATTATTGTTTCATGTCAAAAGTTCTTTAGAATCATTACAAATAATTAATATAGACACTGCAGTAATTTTTCGTTATAAGCTGGCGTTAAACTGATCTCTACGGAACCTGCAATAAAAGTTATTTTTCGTGGCATTTATAGTGATAACTGTTCTAGTCTTCTTCGTCCTGTGCGTCGTTCATAGGAAATCATATTTATTGGGTAGCTTTATTTATTAGTCAATACTTGAGTTGCAACGCCATAACTGAGCCAAGTAAAACTTAACTACAAATACACTATAACTCTGTTTGTAACAAACTCCAAAATGTATCTAGATGTGGCACTTTAAAGTATTCCGAAGTCGTGGTTTTAATATTCCTTTATTGATTTTAAGGCAACAAAAAAACATATACAGGTTGTATCCAAGTGGCTTTGTAACGATAACTGATACCATAAATTCAACTCATGATTCTCAACTCCCCAGAATTGGAATTTTTTGTCAATCTTTGTAGAATTTACTCGCGTTCTTTAGTATTTATTATTGGTTTGAGCATGAAATCATAATACAAATTTATATTTACATGGTTTTAAATTTAAAAGCAACAGCACAACATAATCACTAATTTAGACCCAAAATAGCAATGTAAATTAAGACGCGGTAAGCTCGAACAGCTCAGCCACTTGCACGAATCGGATATTGCGGGGAGCGTTGAGTTGTGATCGCGTGTTTTACAATACATGGCCCGCTCAAAAATTGTTATAACTACAAATGTTGTTATTATTGACCGCAATGACTTCCACACATCACGGTCCCTTGCCACTCGCATCCACCGGCTTCCTGCGACGCGTGTTATATCATCGGTACACCTCGTGCGGACCATCCTACACCTTATCTTTCAGCTCGTGGCCGCCCTTCTAGAATAGGTCTAGTCTACATCTGCGACCAAATGTATTTTGTACACAGCCCTCGTAGATGCACTAGCAACGCTTGAAGGCAAATAAATTTCGCGATTTGTGGTTGGAAAGCTTCCAGGGCACTGTTGTTGGCCGCCTTAGGATGTTGGGCGGCCAAACACGGCCGGTAAGCTCTTGCTGAGAGATACTACAATGATATATTTTGGGAGCATAAACTTTGTTAGAAAAAATGACGTCATTTTCAAGGTAAGTTACTCACAGGTTCTAAATAATGATTAATAATTTTGAGCGCTTTGAGTTATAAGAAAAAGTTTTGGTATGTTGAATATCAACATTTTCAGCTGAATAGATTATATCTGAAGGTTTATTAAAGTTTGTAGGTCTTACCTATTACGTTTTAATTAAGTTCTGTACGTACAGTACTTAAGTAGTATCCTCTTATGTTAGAGAATGATCATAAATACAGAGATTTTTTACAACTTGCATGATATCATTTGGCGATTAAAAAAATACCGTAAAAAGACAAGCCTGCTGAGTTTTTTGGCAGATTTTCTGCATTGAGGTCTCGTTCCGATACGTTTGTAGAGTTGAGAAAAAAATGTAAAATGACATTTTGTAAGTGCTCGTAGGCCTAATCGAAATAAAGGAATGACTGGACGCCATTTTCATATCATCATGTCACATCCATTATTTTGTTTATAATGTGTATTCATTGAATGTGTTATTGCTATTAATTACTTGACATTGGCAAAATAGCCGCTAAGTTGTGAGTGAGGCCATATACATATCCATTTTATTTCATCGCATCTCATTTCGTAAAGAAAGACTGACTTTTACTTTGACTTACAATAAAATGTGTTATTTATTTTTGTGATTTAGATTATTCCTACATTTTAGATGACCGCTAAAATCAATTTCGCTGGTAATAAATAGAAACAAAATCTTGGCTCTATTTACGTCGTCTCTAAGCTCCGAGCTATAAATTCAGGAGGTCGCTGAGTCAAGTGACCCGTCACCAACGTACCTGTGAGTCACGATTTTAGCTGCGTGTGTGATCTTACGACGTAATATTATGTATTCTGCGCTTACCAGTGGATTTATACTGTTTATACATACTGACCGTAGATATTGGAAACTTTTTTTTTCAGAAATCACTACTTACTAGAAATTTGATCGCCAAAAACGACTATACGACTTACCCGAATAGGAGAGGCACAAATAATTAAACAGATTTGATTCTACGCCCACTTATAAAAAACATCCTATGAATATAAATAAATTTTAAGAGACCCGCAAACGTGACCTTCTGACAAGATGGTCCATGGTATTCTTTATTCGCGTTATGACATCTCCAGCAAGATTCTGAGAGACTATAATCTAGGGGCACACCATATTTTAAGAGTTTATACAGTACTAAACTCGCCAATTCCAAATCAAATAATTTCCAATAATCAAAACGGCCACCAAACGTTTGGAAAACTTAAATCAGTATTTTTAATATCCACCTCAATCTCCGGAGCGATTATCCGTCGATGGAATTATTCTTATTTTTTTGGAAAATAAAGGTGATTCCCTTCATTTCCATGGAAAGCGATCTGCGCTTCGGCACCGTTTATTGAATCCAAATCACGTCGCGTCGGCTAAGAACACAGGGCGTCGAAAAAATTTTTATTGCAAAAAGAGTCGTAGTTTTTTTTAACATAAATATTTTTGAGTTCGTAATTTAAATAGTAATGTTCCATGAAAAAATAATTTCGTCAGTTAATTACTCACGCAGGTCAGTAATTATTCAGAGCGTGTTAAAATAAGACATGATAATTAGGTAAGTACTAATTGTATTTATTAATTTCTTACTAATTTACCTACTACTGAAATCCACGAACAAGATTATAAAATATGTAAACTTCCGGCTTTGAGCTAATTTTCAGCTGAAAATTACTAACAGTACACAACACAAAAACTATCTTCCAAAACACCATTACGTGTGTAATTCCCCAAGTGGTAGTTAGAGGTGCACTGTGGTGCACCCACAATTCCCAGTATTTGGTCCCAATGTAATAGAGGGCTAGCCTATTGCCATTATATCAGGCAGTGTCCTCAATACGACGAGGATTTAGGCTTATAGTCCACTACGCTGGCTCAGAGTAGTTTTGACAACTTTTCAACAGACGCAGGTTTCCCCACGATGTTTGCCTTCACCGTATAGCAAATGATCATTATTATTGAAGATGACATCAAAATCCGAAAATCTCAGAGGTGCGAACCGAGGTTTGAATCTATACCTAACTACCGTACCTAATTGAAATAAAACTCATCTTATGGATTATATCGCGTTTATTGTATGTTTTTACGTTTCCGATGTTCCGGCTGCTTTACAGCAACCATGGTTACGAGAGGACTGAGGTGTTTGACGTCCTAGTGTCACTTTTGAACTGGGGTACCCTCATATTTAGTTGATGTTTGCGGTCCGATCTATACAGAAAGTGCTCACTGTGTCTTAAGGTCTTGCGGGAACGTAAAAACATACAATAAACGCGATACAATCCGTAAGATTAGTTTTATTTCAAAGTCTAGTATTCACGTAAATATAACAAATCAATACTGTACCTAATATCTTGTAAATGACACAAAAAGTCGCCCTGTCTCTCCAATTTATATAATAAAAGCCAGTAAATCCCTAATAGCTAATTCTCGGACGACTGCTACAACTAGTTTCGTTGAAACAATTACCGCGGGACGTTGTCGGAACAAGTTAGCGCCTTGATTAAACCGAGACCGCCACTCGCACCTCGTCAGTACTTTGTAAGTGACAACGTTGGATAACATGTACATGTTCATATATACCTACCTATCACATTATATGCTTCACAAGAAACATATACGAGGCAGGTTTTTGTTTGAGATTAAAGATAGCTCTGTTTAGGGTTATTACAGAATCTTGGATTATTTGGATGATAAAGCAGCCTGGGAATGATCGCTCAAATATCAAGATTTATGATGTCAAAGTGTAGCGTTTGTGCGGCTCGCATAGCAACACACTGGAGCTCTTTTTTATTGTAAAAATCATGACTTTAAAAAACAAGACAAGCCCGCTGTACACTGCAACACTTGTATATATTCAGGTGCAAAATTTAACGATCTTTTTCATATTTAATTAATAAACTGCACGATCTTATATGAAAATGTGTTTGTCCACATCCTCATTTCCTACAGAAGTTCAGAAATCCCTCAATTAATTTTATTGAACTTTAGTTTTATTGAGATTTGTGGTTTAATCAAAATAAGGCACGTTTTGATTGTTTAAGCTTTTTTAAAATTCGTGATCTATAACACTTTGATTGGTTCTGTGTTGTAAACGATTTCATTCCTAATATATATATATATATATATATATATTTTTATACATTATAGGCAAGTATTTGATCTCGATCTCACCTGATGGTAAGTGACGATGAGATCTACGATGGAGCATACTTGCCTAGGTAGGAAGGCGGCAGTAGATCGAGAGTAATAGTGCTTATAAAGGCTCAAATTCTATAATATAATTTTACAAAGACCAGGCCAGTTATTTTATAGTCCCTATTTATATTTTAACACTCCAGCCGTACCCTTTACACTCATAAATTGCAAAATTTACAGACCTTCTCAAAATTTTGCCGGAGTTTCAACGGCCACTATAAATCCGGGCAGGATTGCGCTTCCAGACTCAAGGTCTCTTAATTAAAGGCTGACCCTCACTCCGCATGGCTTTAATCCTCGTAGTGATGGCAATGTTCACATAGTTTGACGATACAAATTGTATTGAGGGTGTATGCGAATTTTGGGGTGTTTAGCTGTTTTGGTGTAAAATAAAAATAAATAAGGACATGATATTGGAGTGTTTAAAGGACTGTCGTAATGTATAAAGCCATCTTAATCTGCTCTCAGGAGATAATCCCACTTCTCCTCGATACTTTACCACTGAGGAAATTAATGTTAAAAATAATAATTCGGAAACAAGCAAGATAATCATAAATCTTATGTAAATAATATGTCTGGAGTTTTATGTTATCTAGAGGCTCAGTAGTGCCACCGTGATTTCGAGCAAAAATATATATTTTTTAACAGTCATCAGATATAAAAAAGCGGTATGCAATGAGTAGTATTAGTAATTCTTTGGTAATGTGTCACCCAGTTTGAATCAATCAATTTTGCGTCAGCGGCAAGTATGTGTACACAAATGTATATCCGCGTATATCTGCCTGAATCGTTTAATAATAATATTTAATACAAAATGCTATTAATACGTTGCACAGTAGAAGGTAGCCAACGAATGAAGGTAAGTGATAAACATGCGTTCAATTAATTTGAAGCGTCCATCCATTCCGTCAAAACAAAAGGGTTTTACCGTGTAACAAAAGGCTTTTTGAGGCACGGCGGCTGGCTCACGAAAATGTTGATACGAATCAGCTATTAACACTTGAGGCAGCCGTTTGGCTCGGTCCTTTGAGAACCCGATGAATTCACGGATAGATGCGGCTTAGATAAGAAAAGTTAAATACAGTAGGTCCATGAAATTTTAAGCCGTTTGGATTTTTGTTGTAACAATTATTTGTACTGAAACTTAAGGTAGGACCCTGGACAATAATCTATGAAAAATGCTCTATATAATGTTCTCTATGGGTTTCTCTGTCTTCTCTAAGGCGCCTCCTTGACATTGTGTGTTCTAAAAAAGTGTTCTGAGTATTTAATTAAAATGATGATTACTAGAAATCTATAATTTCCACCCCAGGGCCCAAATGGTATATTTACCAGACTCAATATATAAATGGCATCAGATGAACATACAAACTGTATGCTTTAAATCTACATGGTATATGGTGTTGTATGATTACAGTTGATCGAAGTGTTAAAGTTTTTAAATTATGAACAATAATAAATGATATTGACTTGGAATGTCCTACTCTTGGGCAGTAGGGCCCCATATCTCGATACATTCCTCCTTGAAAATCTTTTGCCACGATGTTTCCTCATATAAGTTATAATCATTATTTTAGACGACCTGATTAGCGCAATTTGTTGGGCCGGATTAGCGCACCTGCTTTTTGTGCCGAGGGTTCCGGGTTCGAATCCTGGTAGGGAACAATATTTATGTGATGAGCACGAATATTTGTACCCGAGTCATGGATGTTTAACATCCATATAAGTTTATATACTGCGTTCACCCTCAGTCTATTGTACTGTACCCATACTATAAGCGTTGCTTTGTGTGGGACTGTATAGTCTATTGTACTGTACCCATACTATAAGCGTTGCTTTGTGTGGGACTGTATAGTCTATTGTACTGTACCCATACTATAAGCGTTGCTTTGTGTGGGACTGTATAGTCTATTGTACTGTACCCATACTATAAGCGTTGCTTTGTGTGGGACTGTATAGTCTATTGTACTGTACCCATACTATAAGCGTTGCTTTGTGTGGGACTGTATAGTCTATTGTACTGTACCCATACTATAAGCGTTGCTTTGTGTGGGACTGTATAGTCTATTGTACTGTACCCATACTATAAGCGTTGCTTTGTGTGGGACTGTATAGTCTATTGTACTGTACCCATACTATAAGCGTTGCTTTGTGTGGGACTGTATAGTCTATTGTACTGTACCCATACTATAAGCGTTGCTTTGTGTGGGACTGTATAGTCTATTGTACTGTACCCATACTATAAGCGTTGCTTTGTGTGGGACTGTATAGTCTATTGTACTGTACCCATACTATAAGCGTTGCTTTGTGTGGGACTGTATAGTTGGTATGTTCGTCTGGCGATATATGTTACATTATATTTATATAAATCAAGTGTCAAATCAAAAGGTATAAATAAAGTAAAAATAGAAGTAGTAAGAACTATTCGTAATAAATAAAACGATATACATGAAGATCCATCTCAGCATCCATCCAAACGCAGTGAAGCAGTGAGGGAATAAGATCGGATAGTAAAATTTCCGTGTCATTGTGTGACGAAATAAAGGAAACCTGCCCCTGGCTGCCTTCCAAAGCCCGCTCCGCCATCCGGTAAACCACATTTTAAGGTCCATTCATGTGTTAAGATACTTATGTGCGATACTAGTCTGTCTAGCAAACAGCCGTGAATTGACTGAAGGTGCAACCACGCGGACCTATCTCGACGACATATCGTACGCGGTAGCCCCAGTTTTAATCCGACCAATGGGTAAAGGTTGAAGCGAAGCGAGTGTTGATGTCGATTGCAAGGAATACGAAATGAGTCTAAGTCGAATGGAATTTGATTGATCCACAACTCGAACGTGTCGGAAGTAAGCCCCGCGGACGCAGCCTCGCAAAACTGCACGCTACGTCAGAACACGGCTTATGTCCATTTTAGCATGAGAATAGAGCCATTTTCCAGGAAGATTGATCGTACGGTGGACATACATATAAAAATTAGATAGAGTAAAAAACGGATGATGTGCTCGGGTAGATAGTCTGTCAGCATACGTGCACACGTTTGCTTTTGAAACACAGCGTTGCTATACCAATATTTTTGTGTAATAATAAACATGGTGAAAAAATAAATAAAAAGACAAGCCCGCTGAGTTTCTTGCCGGATCTAGTCAGTTGACGTCACGTCCCAATTCGGTGGTAGAGTTATTAAAATAAATATGAAAATTTGTAAGTGCCCCCATAATAAATGTTTTGATATTGACATTGTATAAGAACCACAAAACAAATTGTCCGACTTACGAATAGACGTACAATTTTGCAGACTCGCTAGAAAATAATGTTCGTTTATTTCAGTACCTTTTCAAAAAGTGATTTAAATATTCGCTGAAACGGCTCACAATATCTTTTGAAGTCCCAAAAATATTATATTTTTTTTATATTTAATGCCTGCCGTATAACAAGCCCTCCTCCCTTTTAGCAAATCTCGCCGGCATAATAGGGACCGCACTTATAACTCGGAGCTCTTTATTTCCAGATTTGTAATAAAAATGAACCTCACACGAGTACCTCACATTTAATCTCATAAACTTTTCATTGTATTTTTTTTACAAATGGAAATCATAAAAGAAATGAGAGAGAATGTTATTGTTCTTAAACTATTACGAGAACAAGGTGCGTGTTACACCGTGATTTATTGGACTAGCGCTTTTATGTGGTTCTGGCTGTTAATTTCTAACATCGACCGCAATGAACAGGGATACATGAAGAATGTTAGCAGAATAGTTTACTGTTTTCTACAGAAATAAAGCAGCTGAACGGCTGCCAGCACGGCGCTCACCTCCTGCGTTGTATTTCTTTGGGGTTCCTTTGATGGGATATTTTTGGGGTTTTTGATAATGAAAATTCGTGTCGTTGCTGATGGTTGTTTTTAGTCTATTTTTTTACCTTTTTAGTTAGCACAGAACAATAGCTTTTTTGGTATTTCACAGAACAAGTATAGTGACATTGACAAGTTTTGCTAGCGCCATCTAGTGTTCGTTTAGGTAAGTCTCGAGGACACTAGATGGAGCTAACAGCAGCAAAGCGCGTAACATTGACCCTAACAAGTCAAGTATCTATTTAACATCTTCTGAGTGTTTAACTTGAGTAGTTTATGGGAAATAAAATGAATACGATCTCATTCACCTAACCCCTAAGCAACCCGAAACCGTAATATATCGAGCTATTTCCACCTACATTTATAGGTGCCTATAAAAAAATACAACTGCATTCGCTTCGGTGTAACATAAAGAATCACTACAGCTTGTACCCTGTCAGGAGCACACTGTCGCTAACAAAATAGCTTGTACGGCGCCAGATTAAACCGCAAATGGAGACCGAGCTTAACTCCTGTGACGTTGAGCTTCTGAATAAAACACACTCGGTAATACCAAAGTTATTATATGAATAGAATTGCTGACATATTTTTATCCAGTACGTGTGTTGTTACATTATACGTTTGTGCAAATATTTAACTGTGTAAAGAAACCTACACGACTCTATTTTAAAATTTCAAATGTGTAATGATTTATTTTCATATGTAAAGGTCCCAATTTATGGAAGCTAACCTAATGCTATTTACTAGACACAAATCAGACTGTGGTCTATTATTTATTCATATTTACTTATTTCGTATTCACTTGTAACAGTGCATAAATTATTACAATGTATTTTTTGTATTGAAATATAACTAATCTTATGGATTTTATCGCCTTTATTATATGCTTCTACTTTCCCGACGTTTCGGTTGCTTAGAAAAATGGGGGTACCCCAGTTAAAACTTTGACACTAGGACGTCAAACACCTCAATCCTCCCGTGACCATGGTTGCTGTAAAGTATCTGAAACGTCGGGAACGTAAAAAACATACAATAAACGCGATAAAAACCAAAACATTATTGTCTTAAAAATTATTATTTCATCTAAGACTTTATGGATCAATGTTACTAAAGTTCAGTTCGATTTGAGAAAAACCTACGTATTTTAAAGTATTTTCATCACGTTTACGCCGTAAGACCTACCAACAAATAAACAGTTGCTTAACTATGTTTATTACTTGTTAGCTCGTACCTACCCATGTTGTTAAAGATCTTCTAAAGCCGAGAACAAGAGAGCGATCGTTGCATCCTTCAAACTCGAAGTCTTCCCATGTTCATAGGCCAGTCTTTGACAATAATGTAATCCCACGAGTACCCACGGAAGGCTCTAACCAGTAATGGGATGTGTACGACATCCTCAACACGAACATGGAGATCTGAATATCCAATGCTAAGGTGCTTTCATAGTAAAGTCTATAGATTAGTTGTACCCATCGCTCGGAACACGGAAGGGGCGGGCCCGTTTACTGTATACACTACCGCTACCTTCCTGGTATGTACCTCCTGAAGTACATTTATGGTCAAATGGGAATATACATGATATATAAATTAGTATTAGAACATGAAATATCAAAGTCCCTAATTATTTAGTAAAACTTTTTAAACGCTGACCTGTTTCTTTGTTACGATGTTTCTTTTATGAAAATCGTATTAAATGTTATTAGTTTATATTAAACTATCTTCGAGAGAACTCGCAGACAAATCTATGGTACCAACCGGTACCGGTACGGTTTTAAATAATGCTTAAATTAAAATAAAACTTTATTGCGATATAATATAAGAACCCATATCGTGTGAAACAGTTATACGAGGATGACAATTTAATACTATTACCTACGGTGGTTAAAATATATCCCATACTGTGTAATTAGGTGATTTTAATTATGGACATTAAATATGTTAGAATCGTGTGTCAATTAGCTTAAATTAGTTAAACCGGATTATGGTGGCCGGATCGAGTCGGTTTCATTTGTTTTAGTGTTGCTATGTAGACTTAGCGATATGACATCATGAACTTCAACATGAGCGGTTGAAAGGATGAGTACGTGTGCACTTGTGGAAATATGCCTGGGACTGAAAGGCCATTATTAATGGTATATTCATGGTTACGTAAATAGTTAGAATGACTTCTAGGGCGTGCAATGCTATGACGATTTTTTCCCCTTCATTTGTTTGTCGCTCAAAACGAAAATATTCTCTAGTGCCAAGTCTTCAAAAGTATGTAAAAAGGACTAAAACCCCTAAACCCCCCATGGCTAAGGCCCTCGTTGTAGCCCACCACACACTTTCACAACTACTACTCCTGTTAGCCCAGATCAACATAAAAAAAACTATAAATCCCTCAAAAGAAAAATCTCACCACATCATTTCACTCACTCCCTTATATTGAACAACAAGCACTCAGAAACATCAAGGAATCAAAATTCTCAGCTCGTACAAATCAAGTCCCATAAGGGATAAGTTTGCGGACCAAGTTTCAATGTCGGCATCGTTTAAGGTCTTTTTTCAGCGGATACCCAAACAAAACACACAAAGCCGCATCACGATCTCTTTTACTCCTTAATTTCAGACGTGGGCCGCTTAAGAAGGTGCGTGACACCAATACTGGGGGTCTATTCTGCTAGTCAGAGCCGTTTCGAATACAATTTCTAGTCTCAAATCAGAAACGAGTACACTGATATTTACGTTTTGTGTACACAAAACGCAAAAGGTTTTGTGTTGAATTTTTATGTGAATACAAAACGCAAAATACAATTAGTAATAAAGTCTATAAGTGCTCAACAAAATCTACGCCTGACAAAAATTTCAGCATTCCATAAAAATGGTTGCCACATAAAAACTTTTAGAGAAAATATAAAATGCTGGAAGCACTTAAAATCTAGGTGAATTTTCCAATATTGGGATTCAGTGCCAATCAAAGTCCAAACAAAATCAGTTTCATGTAAGTACCTAATCCAAAGTATAATATTGCGAGCAACTTAGTATTGGGAAATATTCTTAATACCAAATAGAAAATAATTTCTGGATTTTTAGATATCTCGTTCCGTTGTTAATTTTATTTCACTATTTTCAGTTTACTAAGATTCCAGTTACTCGACCCACTCTTTGATCTTTCTAGATTAAAATAAAACTATTACCTTTCTGAAGATTGGAAATCCAATAAAATCCGTTAACATAAATAGATTTAAAATAATAATATCGCCAGACGAACACACCAACTAAGCGGTCTCACACTAAGCATCGCTTGTATTATGGGTACTGTACAATGGACTGAGGGTGAACTCAGTATATTATACAATTATTTTATACATCATCAACGTGATCCATATAACTTACTGATTCATCTGTTAATATATTATACTTAAATAGATATTAAACATCCATGACTCGCGTACAAATATTCATGATCATCACACAAAGATTTACACCTAACAAGGATTCGAACCCGGGACCCCCAAAGCAGGGTCCTACCAACTGCGCAAATCAGGTCGTCAATTTAATAAAAGAAAATTGCCGCCTAATTGATAGCATGTTTTTTAAAACATAATGACAAATCACAAAACAAAAAATATCACACGCTTTCGATATATCGAGTGGCAGGAGAATACGTACTAAAGTTGATTAAGCAGTTTAGATGCGACCCCTAGCGTATATTGTCGAGATCTCCAGTCAGAGACCATACACCTTCGTTATGTGAACAAGGTTGGTGATCCTCTGACACAAGATACCTACAGTCCATATAGATATACTTACAAAAGTTTTCATTGAAATCATTTTTTTTGTGAGACGAATGTATTTTTTGGGGTTCAGTACCAAAATGGTAGAAACCGAACTACTAATTCAATTGGCAAAAGCTGTTTTTAGTAAGCTATGTATTTCGTAAAATAAAGTTCTTTATTGACTGTCATAATACTGGTATGCCGAATTTGAGGGTAAATATTAGGACAATATTCAAGAAGGTACTTAAAGTATACTTAAGCATACTATTAGCGCAAATACTGCCCTCTTTCTTATTGTCTAGTTAGCTGTGCCTGATAGAGTTAATATAAATATAATGATCTAATGTAACATGTGAGAACTAAACATTGTGGAAAATAAATTAATATCTACCTATTGTGTAAACATAGGTATTATGAGCAATTCCTGTCCTTATATATAATTATATAAATGTTTACCAAGACCTAGTATGTTTTTTTAAAATAAAACGAACAATTGAAGGCATAAAATGCAGAAAGTCAACCAACACATTATTTCAGAGATTTTCTCTGAATACCCATAAAATGCAGCGGTCTTATCGACTAAGGCTAAATAGCTTACATGCTTTAAAGGACCCGAAACGAGCTAAAATATGTTCAAGATAAACTGGAGCCTTAATTGTCTCTTGTCACTGATGTATTTAGGACACGATGTCTTTGTTTCTAAGTTTGTAGCCTATTTATAGTACAATTTAGCAGCTATAGTTTGCATTTATAATGTCCTATTTAGGGTGAATTTGCTATAACACAATGGAGACTTAAATCATGGCTTTACTATAGTTGCCGAATTCACGTTTGCTTCAATAATTCAGGCCATCATACGGCCGAATACTCAAGCGCAAATAAACTTGAAGGTTGCTCTATTTTAGCCTGCATAATTATAAGATAACCAAGACTCAAACCAAGCAAATTTTCATGTGTTCGGCCTTTAGACAGGTAGCAGGCCTATTAACAAACTTGGAGGTCAAACAATTAGGTTGCTATTGTACGTTTAACGTTATTTTCAGTTCAAAATAGTCTTATCAAAGTTCACGGCCTCAAGTGGTTTGTCGAAACCGGTATCGACTAAAAAATACTCAATTAAAAATAAATAATAAAGAGGGAGAGAGAGTTAATACATCATGTTACAAAAATACTATGCTAGAGCCACTCGTCGTTTTTAGGCCATCGTATATAAAGGACTGTTTACGCGTATGTGATCTATTTAGATTCAATCAAAAAACTGTAACCCAATTAGTTAGAAACGTTTCAGCTGCCGCTGACTCATTACAGTTTCAAGACAATGCAGTCTCCATTAGCAAGTACTGAATGCCGCCGACAATAGACCGGTGAACAATGAATCGTTCTCCCCACCAAAAGCTTTTCCTGAATATTGTATTTGACTATACTGTGTCGCGGAATCTTAATAACGCAAGCTTTTAAACTCGAACTGGAGCTAAGAAGTTTGATCGTATAAGTTATCCGGCCGCTTCTTGGAGAAACTTGGCGGTCACATTGTGGTAATTTCACAACGTACAAATGTTTCGATGTTACAACGGAATATACTCGGCTATGGAAAAGGAAGGATGCATAAGAATATAATTCATGGTTCAAAGTTGTGATCCAGATATTAAATTAGAAATTTTCACGTCGATTCATGGCAATTAATTGCATACGGGTGCCAGTTGAAAAAGAAATAATAAAAAAAAATACATTCGTATTTTGATTAAGATTATTAGATCAATAGAAATAAAACTAATATTGCGAATTATATCGCGTTTATTTTATGTTTTTTTACGTGCCTGACGCAAAATTAGTTTTATTTCAATGTGCAATGTTCGTGTAAATATAAGAAATCAATATATTATTAGATCAATTCAATATTAATAATCATCTTTAGGTTCAATATTTAAGGCAGTTGCACGTACACAAGTTAGCTGCAGTATCGCGGCGAGAATTATCGTCACGTTTCAAGGGATACGTGATTGGGAAACTCAAACGAAATTACATCAACATCTTGGTATTATACGTTAGTTGAATAACGTCACACAGTGTTAGCGATATGTTTTAGATGTTAAACGATTGTTAAATAGTGCGAAGTTGAGATTATCTATACGAAAATTATTGTGTTACATTACACTGATACACTGATCAGTTAGCCAAATATATTTGGCTATGGAAGAGGAAGGCAGAAGAAAATATCATGGTTCTAAGTTGTGATCCAGATATTCAATTATGAAAGTTTCACTACCTATTAACTGATCCATACGCTGATACCATCAGTGATCAGCGAGGTCAATGATGTCATTACCCTTAATTAATATGCATGCTTGCCAATGTTATATTTATTTAATTTATATACTGAAGAATTTTGTTTGCGTGTTTGTTGTCGGTGTGACTAATAGATAAATAAATAAAAACACTTAGTGGTCAAAAATACACTCTGCTACCCTTTCGGGGAATATATTCGTTTAGTCCATTTTCCCGTTTAATTTTTAACGATATTTATATTTAGGACTAGAAGCTCTATCATAATAAACTTTTATCATTAAACTTTTTCCGATAGGACTAGTAACGTTTCTTCTTTTTCACGATCGCAAACTAAAAGGACATTAAAACATTGTCAGTACTTTTCCTACTTTGAAATTATAAAATGAATGCGGTCAAACAACTAGAACGTTAATGGGGTTAATGGCCGAGGTAAACAGTTGAGTGCACTTTACTTGAGGGAGGCTATTTTCAGTTAAAATATGACCCTTTTAGGATTACACGTAAGTTGCCGCAACTGCGGTCGACTGATGTTTTAACCGTTAATGCATTGTCGGTGCTATCTTGTACGGCGAAGTTAGTTGTAATTTATGTCACTAGCTCTTACCCCCGGTCGTGTTTGCGTGCACTGCAAGGATATAAAGTATCATAAATGAATTTCTGAGTAGGTGTATCCTACCAATTTTCTTTTAACGTATAATTTTATATGTTCTTTTAGAAACATTATAAGTAGTTTATCTGATTATGGAGTTGTCATCCATAAATTAAAAAAGTATATACCATAGTCAATCAGTCACCCTTACACAATAACAAACGCAACCTTTTTTGACTAGCTTCTGACCACGGCTCCGCTCGGGATACCTCAAAAAAATATTGTCTATGGGAATAATATAGGTTTGTATCAATGAAGTAAAATTAACAAAAAAAGATCATTAGATCCGGAGACTACCTCCTCAAAAACTCTGCCTCTTCATAATATTAGTATAGAAAAATATAATTAGATATTTATCTAATTATATTTTTCTATATTTTTTTTTATTTATTTAAATAAAAAAAAAAATATCGCCATACGAACACACCAACTATACGGTCCCACTTTAAGCAACGCTTGTGTTATGGGCACCGTACAATGGACTGAGGGCGAACTCAGTATATAATACTTATATACATATTAAATATCCATGACTCGCGTACAAACATTCGTGCCCATCACACAAAGCATGTGTCTCTACCAGGATTCGAACCCGGGACCTCGGCACCGAAAGCAGAGTTACTACCACTGCGCTAAACAGGCCGTCGATAAAAAGGACCACCCATCGGATGCTATCCAATTTTCTCAACCAGTACAAAATAATAGCTTCATAGAACCTATGTATAGGCCCTCGTATGGCCCGTTAAATTCATCAATGCCCGGATTGAATAATCGCGGCGGTCACCTGCCAATTATCCGGACTAGTGCGGACGCAATTTATTGTGGGAGCCCCGCGGCGCGTCTGTCATACGCCTCTTTCCCAATATGAGGAATTTCATGGTCTGATGAGGGTCCCAACTGGGTTACGACATTTAATTTTCATCGTCAATTTTCCGCGGGATATATTTTTCCGGAATCTATCCAACGTAACTGTGGAATAATAAGTATGAGAATGAATATCCTTTGTTTATGATGGCAAGTTTCTTGGGATTTTGTTTTCCAGAATATATCAATATTATGAACGTTGCTTTAGGCAAGGGAGTTTTAGATTTTTAAATAGGCAGGTATTGTTAAGTACTAAATACAAAAAAAAATCGTTAAAACAAAATCTACCTAAAGTGTACATAAAACATTTACACCCATTTTATGTTACCCAACATTGTTAGGTTATCAATTTATAAAGGTGCTTCTACGAGTAGCCTGAAAAGATCTTAATTCTATGTTTGTTAACCTAAGTTTTAAACGCATTTTTTGGTTTTATTAAATAATAATTTATAAAGAAAAAAATAACAACAACAAATACAAAAAGGAGCGTATATACCTTATTCAATTGTCAAACACACTACCTGCTTAAGTTTTATTATGCCAGGCTGGCAGTCTACGAAATAAGAATAAGTAAAAATAAAAATATTATCAGCCCAGTTTTTTCAGGCCACATTCATTTCGCCGGCTTACTCTTTATCACTAGCTGGAACAAAAGGAAAATCCTCGCAGCGTCACGGATTCACACGGCATTGTGGATAATAAAGACTAATTATTATAAGAATGAAGTCATCGCCGAGGTGATATCGCAGCGAAAAATTACACCTGGAGTTATCTCCGTAAAAAATATAAATTCACGGCAAGAGTAATGAAAAGTTTATGATCTTGGACATTCACTTGGAGATAACCTGAATTAGATTCCAGTATTGTGGAGTATTATTATTATGTTATATTAAAAAAAACACCACATTTAGGACAATAGTTAATCAACCGTGAAATGAAACGTATCTTATGTGCGCTTTTTCACGTTTTTTTTAATACCTATACTTATTTTTTTATGTTCCCACGGCAGCGGGAAGTTACGAATTCTATGAAGCAAAATATGTTAACAGGTCTGTGTTTTTTGATGCCGCTATGTCTTTATTATGTCGAGATAAACATAAAATAAAGCAGTGATAGCCAAGTTGGTAGAACGCTTGCCTCGGTAACGAGGATCGCAGGTTCAAACCCCCCCCCCCCTCGCACCTCTGGGATTTCTGGATTTCATGTGCGAATCTCATTTTCAACCACGATTATCACTTGCTAAACGGTGAAGGAAAACATCGTGAGGAAACCTGCATATCTGAGAGAACCCCTCGAAAGACGGATGAAGTCCGCCAACCCGCACTGGGCCAGCGTGGTGGACTATGGCCTAATCCCCCTCGCATTGAGGGGAGGCCCGTGCCCAACAGTGGGACATTAAAAAGGGCTGGTATTATTCATATATTTATTTATAAACATAAAATAAACGCACATTTAAATTATTCAACCTTATTTATATAACACCGAACTGAAGTTTAGAATGACTGGAACCATTACTGAAATGGTAACACTTCAGAAATTTGGCGGCCAAAATAATGGGCACGCTGAAGAAGCACTATATCGGGCAAGTTGAGAACTACCTCAATTGCTGTGCAATTTCGTGGCGCCTTCAAAATCATAAATTATGTGAGACTTGAAACTAGGACGGGACCAATTAAGCCCTCTAGTTAGAGCCTTACTGCTTTCATAGCCGCCAAATACTCGAAAAACTTGTCAAAAATTCATGAGGATTTCACGTTTTGCTCTATCCCTGTTTGGCTAAACTAACTTTAACTTTCAGAAGTGGAGTGGGTACATAGCACTTCTGTAATATAAGGTATTGTGTCAACCATTAAGTTGCATTAATTTAACTATCTTTACTTTTATCATCATTATGACTTATGACAAGCCGATTGGCTCAGTCAGTAGTGATGGTTCTTAATGTGCCGTGGATCCCGAGTTTGAATCTCGGTAGGGGCAAGTGAAACTTTATGTGATGAGTACAGGAATATTTGGACCGAAATCATGAACATTTAAAATGTATATGACTATTTAAAAACGTTGTGTTGTGCAGTGCCCAATATACAGAGTCCTAGTTTGGGTTAATCTGTGTGAGTGTCCTTAGGTAAACAAAACATGATGAATGATACAAATAGCAACCACAGATATCATACCATATGAAACTTCACTCGATGGCTACTCTATAAAAATTTCATTTAAATGTTATAGGACGTAGTAAAAGAGACAAAAGTGCATTGCCATGCTAAAATGAACTTAAAGAAACCAGGTAATACCGCTACTACCTACTTAAAGTGTCCAATTACAGTCCGAGCTCAAAATTTCTTACAAGATAGCTACATATTTCTCCGAATTCCGGCTCTTCTTTATGGCGGTTGTAAAATGTTCTTTTGCCTTAGCACATTTATTCCAATCTGTCAAGGCTCATAAAATCGGCGCGAGTACTCGTTTACATAGTCGAAAATCGTACAATACGTGTTCACCTTACGCATCTTTAAAAGCAAAACGTGATAGGAAATTCAACTTTACCACGATGTGATAAAAATTGGATCGGGACAATACGGGACCCTCTCGATACAACGTCATTTGGTAGGGACAATAAAAAAATTCTAAAATTGGCAGTCTGGATAACTTCAGCGGCAAATGTTCTCGATACATCGAGACGCGATCCGATTCAAATAATCGTCCCCTTGGGTAGATCCTTCATCAATATTTCAAGGGATATCGAATGGGGCCGATGATTTGCTCCTACACTCCTTGCACGAGTGTCTTGTAACTGATTACATGTCGCTGTCACAACTATCCATGCGTTTTCAGGACTCAATTGGTAGGATGAAATATAATGTGAAAATTTTTGTACTCAAATTAATTCGTCTTGAGCTATAATTAATACAAGCACCGCAAACTCTATCAATTAGTTTTTACTTACCAACACATAAAGAAAATTACAGGTGCATGTGCTGTATGAAAGAAAAAAAATCAAAATTCCCGAACACTATATATCATAAGTTATCCCTTTGACACAACCTAAAAGGTGCCTGATTTATTAACCGACTTCAAAAAGGAGGAAGCTCTCAATTCGGTTGTTTTTTTTTCATATTTGTATGCCAGAAACCAGATGGCGTTATTTTGTCGGCATACAGCAAAACAGATACAACTGCCGACCGCAATTTTCCATTTTTCAAGTACTCAAGAGCTGGAACAGGCATTGACTCGCAATACCAACTATTTTAATAAAGGTGCTGGCTCCGTTATGATTTAGTGTTTGAATATATTGTCTGCGTTTATTGCGCAATGTTATGTAATTACCTACCAGGTATTAAATATTCTTTGGCAATTTGGGTATAATTTCACAAGCAGGGAATACAAGCAACTATTAAATGTCGCATTTCAAAGCATTATTTAGAATTAAAGTGCTCGTATTATCACTGAAAAGTGAAAATTAACGAAACTTCTTTTGAAATTTGGGGGTTGCAGTTCTGTGTGGTGAAGTGTTTTATAAAATTACCTATATAAAACGTAGAGTCGACCAGAAAAATGAGTCTAATTCGTAGGACATGCGCCTTTCCGTGATTTTTTAAAAGTCTATTTTCAATTTGTTATTTCAAAAGCGAATTCAGTACACGATCATAGCATACCAAAACGGGAAACAATTTACAATCAGACTTTTCTCCAACGAATAAATTATAAGTTGGCAGTACTAAATTAGAGGTTTTGGAATAATTGAAATTGTTTTTGCAAGGCAAAAGAATGGACGAGAAAAGAATTTTGATGAATAAAAACTGTTATTTCGTCAGTCATAAAAAATATAGGAGCCTACTTACTTAGCTATTTAAAATAAAAAACTACCTTATTCAAACCTACCTAGCTAGTAAGACCGTAGTCAGAGGGTGGGTTTTGAGGGTACAAACGCCTCTGAAAAGTCTTAGGTAGTCCAACATTTTATATTTTTATAACATAAGTATTTCAACATGCATGGGTGTTCTGTTTGCCTGTTGTCTTTAGTCCAGAGAGTGGCTAACATAATTAACCAGACTGTAATGTGGCAGGCTAAGTTCCAAAACAATTACATGGTGCAGTAAGTACCTTCTTAGGTGTGCGCAGAACTATCGTGATAGCTAAATATCCTATTCTGGATTTATATCTAGAATAGGATATTTGGATGGATGGAAGATTTGACTTATGTCGACTTAAAAATATGTGTCGCACCTACCTATACTGTGTAAAACAAAACATAACGATGTCAAAGTCAAAGTCAAAGTCAAATCATTTATTTCGTATAGGCCTACGGGGGCACTTACAAATTGTCATTACATTTTTTTTTCTTAAGTCTACAACCGGATCGGAACGCGACCTCAACTGAGAAGATCCGGCAAGAAACTCAGCGGGCTTGTCTTTTTGTAATTGTTTAATTAATTGTAATTGTTTTGTAGTTGATCTCACGTGTAAAGCGAAATCAAATAAAAGGCTCCAAGCGACGCCAGCAAATTGAATTTCCTCGCACATTGTCTGAAACGACAGAATGACTGATATCGCATTCACATTACTTTGTCATAATGCGTCGAAGGTTCGTGGGCTCACCCACGCGCGCGGTGCAATTTATCAAATAAGTACAAAACAGTGACATACTCTTTTCAAAGTCGACGACGACGAAAATCGCTGATAGTTTGTCTGGTGCCTTATTCTGATCGTATCATTAGTTCTTTTTTTTTTTTTTTATTACATTATAGGCAAGTATTTGATCTCAATCTCACCTGATGGTAAGTGACCATGAGATCTACGATGGAGCATACTTGCCTAGGTAGGAAGGCGGCAGTAGATCGAGACGCTACATTCACTAGGCACATGCAGCGCAACTGATCTGACCCGCCATCCATGAATGGCAGCGCCGAACATCAACAAATATAATCCTTATTCAGTAGGTAATTTACGTTTGGGTGTGGCCGCCATTGGGGATCTTTAAAGCACGAAAAGTGTCCACAATGGAAAGAGCGCGGTAACTTTAATTATATCATTATTCTGAACGCGTATAATCATAAAATATAGGTTAGTAACTTATTGGATTTTGTTTTTCTGTTTTAATAATTCTACTTATAATTGGTATTTACTATATAATGTGCATCTACACTCAGCATTATATTTACCTAACTAAAATAATTAAAATTAATAAGTAAAAAAAAACACTAAACATAGCTTAGTGTTAAGTAACCTATAATAAACAAAAACGTCTACAAATTAAAAAAGCCCATATTATTGTTTATACCTACAACTATACTTTTTCAATTTTCAACCGTTTAAAATGAAAAACGAACATCCGAAACGGGATATTGGAAAAAAATAAAAACGACCAATAAAATTCTAACAAACGAAAACGATAAAACGGCTGAATAACTTCCGGGGCATTTTTAATATCTATCTTCAATCCCTGGAACGATTATCAGGCAATGGAATTATGGCGCATGTCTGCCGTAAAATGGAAATGGCTTTATTTTCATGAAAATCTCTGAGGATCAACCCTTGGTTGCTTCAGATTTATGTACTTTAGATTTTACATACCTACGTATAATTAACTAGAATATCTACATAGGTACAAGCCTTTTAAGGGTAAGTTACTAGCGTGTTATCTATTTCTATCTACTAGCTATCCCGGCGAACTTCGTACCGCCTCAGAGTGAAATGTATTATAGATCTGTATTATTATTTTTCAGAGTTTTTCCCCATGTTGAAACAGTTATTCTGTTATTCGGGCGGAGAAAAATTAAATAAATCAAAGATCATAAAAAACGGCCCACCCGTTCTTGAGTTATAAATGGTGTAACTAACACGGCTTTGTTTTATATACCTATATAGATTATCGTATTACCATTGACCAAATAAGGTAGGTGTTTAATTTAATCTATGGTAATACCTACCTACCATTAAAACATCGAAGATATCTATATATAGCCAAAACACCGACGAAGGAATACTTAGGTACATATTATGTAATCTCGTGTGAAACACATTGAAATAAAACTTATTTTGCAGATTGTATCGAGTTTATTTTATGTTTTTACGTTCCCGACGTTTCGGCTGCTTTACAGCAACCATGGTCACGGGAGGACTGAGGTGTTTGACATCCTAGTGTCATTGTTTGAACTAGGGTACCCTCATATTTAGTTGTTGCTTGCGTTCCGATCTACGCAGAAAGTGCTCACAATGTCTTGCGGTCTTGCAATGGTGCGCTTGGTTTGGATTTAATTATATTAATTATGTCGGTTGTAGCACCCTTATAGACAGACTCTGTCTGCCTCCCCCTTACCCACCTAATAATAAACTATACTTATAGGTGAGTAAATCAACCAATTTATTCAGCGAGTTGATTAATTGGCGTGATAGAGCTTACGGAACCCCATATCATAAATCACTGACACTATTAAAATAATTAACATCAGAAACAACTTAAATTAGCTGTGCGTTAACCGATATTGTCATTTCAATTATGCGGATACCGCGGCCCGGAATTAATATGCATTGTAACGATAACGTTCTGAGCTCGTATCAGCCGGTTGAAACAGGCGTAATCCAGTTCACAGCAGCCGCTCGCGGATTTGACCGGTCGTATTTGGTCTGTTTAAACGCCGCGGTACAAATAGCATAATTTTCGCTAAGTAGCTATGTAAAGTATAATATATATATATATGGCGCTTTATGCTATCATTTTGTTCAGTTGACCCAGGCAGGTGGTTAACATAACATTACAATTCTCAAAAAGGGCCTCTACGTGTTGGCCCATGTCCCCGCGCAAGCCTTCCAAAGATCCGGGTACAGCCCGTGTGAAGAGAGACATAATATTATAGTATATACCTATCTACTTATGCATAATAAATTTAATACGTATAGCTAATTATATTAGATAGTGGGATCAGCCCAGACCAGAGACCGTACATTCGGTGCGTTCGTGTGCCAATATATAATTATTATTATTAGGTACCTATTAGCCTATACCTAATACCTATTACCAGCTAGTAATAGCGAAGTTGTTTGAACGCTGTTTTTTGAAATAAGAGCTGGCTCACTTGACCGGGATATGATACGTGAATCTAATTTTTCTCCATAATTGTCACAAGCTTGTCAGTGCAGGGAAAACATCTTACGGAGACCAGAATGGTTGGAGGACGCTATTTATTCATGATGGTATACCGAGCCCTGAACCTCTACTTTGTTTGCGCATTTGTAGAAATTATTATTTGAAGTCAGAACCCCGATACGTCGATTTAAAAAAAAATGTGTGTTCACAAAATCACAATTTCATTGTTGGGGAAAACATGTTTTAAAATCGATATCGAAATTCTGAATTCACGTAACGATTACAAACGCGCTAAAAAGCGGAGGTTCAAAACATTGTAAGTATACACTTTCTGAATGACCCTGTAGACAAAATGATCGTGGCCAAACTCCTAAACATCTAATTCACAGTAATCAACAAAAAGTTCAAGAGAATGCAATCTCAATTAGTAAGACCGTCCAAAATGTTTACAATAAACCAACGAACAAAGAAATATTTCACCGTGAAACACTATTTCCCTGAACACTAAACTGAAACTTTACTACTTACTTACGTCTCACGAAAATCTTCATAGTTCAACCTCTTAAACTTGTTTCCAGATACTTCAATCTCAAAGTTTCAGTTTGCGCATACTTCACGATCCGGCGTCGTCGGCGCTTCATGATACATACCATGCCTACATATTAAAACAAGAAAATGATGAAGCCCGGTAAGTATAATGACAGTAGGCTTGCTCCCTATTACATTGGGACGTCGATCGACGAAATGTGGATGCACTGGAACTCAAGTGCATGCTCTACAAAATAGTGTCATTTTTGCCAGCGTCGAGTAAATTGGTTCATCATTGTATTAAATGTAAGTACACCTGATGATAATGATGACCGTCGATGACGATGATGGAATAAATCCTCCACCCATATCAGTAAAGCGGCGGATAGGTTCTTTACTGAAAATTTACCAGACATCTTGGGAGAACTTGAAAAGTCAAGCTATATCTACTATTTATTGTATACCTACATTCTCTTCGGTCGTTCCCTCATGACTGAGGATACCTACATTATATAAGGTTTAACAAAACTAGTGTACACTATTTTAACAGATGAATCAGTAAGTTACACGGATCACGTTGATGAATAAAATAATTGTGTAAATGATGTTTGATTTCTTTGAAACAAGGCGAACCAGTAGCGGCCATTCGCTATTTACAATGTGTAATTTTTTAAATTAGTTTTTTTTGGAATGTTATCTTTATAACCTACTATTGGCCCTGTTAAAATATATTAAACTTTTATTGTTACACCTTATAGGTATATCAAAGAAACACATTTTTGGAAACAAAACAAAATTGACCACTTCACTGTTCAAGCTACCGGCCCAAAAGTCCCCAGTGCAAGTTGATTGAAGCAAAATGGGTCGACACGAGCAAGAGACACCTACCATTTGTCTACCCTTCCGGGTTTACAGGCGTGATGGTGTTTATTTTTCATTTCATCATTATTGGATTTTTAACTGGCTCATGGTAGGCTATATATCGGTTAGCTCGCGCACGCCCCACTTCAGTAGGTTAAATTTATCAGTGCCCGGATCCCGGATTGAATAATCACACCGGTCACCTACCAATTACCCAGATTGGACCGGGGCAATTTATTGTACGGACCAGCCAATAACCTGGCGTATCACAATACCGATTCGTTCTGATAAGGTTATAGATAGATACGCAATCTAATTTTAATTCGAAATAATTAAAATGAGTTTTTAAGCTGATCTTTTACAATTGAATACTAATACTAAAAAAAATAAGTATATAGCGATCCAACTTTTTATTTATTTTCATAAAAAACTGTCAGCGCGGAGGTACTTACTGCATACAAATTGCATGAAAGCTTCAAAGGAAAAAAAAACTAATGTAAATATATGTACCTATGTAGGGAAAACATCCCTTACATCTTAATAATTCATAAGACAAGACATCTTTATGAGTGACCAAGCGATAGTTTCATAAAAATATAATTAAGTATTTTTGGTAATAAAAAAAAATAATTTCAATAAAGGCTAATTGGTATAAATTAATATTGAAGCGTATTTAATTCGTTGACGGACTTTGATACCGCCTAAACAGTACATAGATACATCACTGATCTGATTTCTAACTGAAAAGGACAGCTGCACGAAGAAAGTACCATTGTAACTCCGTAGGGTTTCAGATCAGTTTAGCATGGACTTCTCATCATAATGTGCACGCCCGATAAGTTAACATTGTAATCGTTGAAATGGCACCATAGCCTTCTTTAGAATAAGTTACGTTTCTCGTCGTACGCAAATTGAAGTTCATAGCATATCGTGTAATGGTATTTTTCTCGGACCGGACTGGCCGGGACGAATTTTTCACCCGTCCCTTCACTGTTTTTGCACGTAAGAATATTTTTTTACTATAAGTAGGTACACTTAATAAATATCGAGCAAACAACGTCTCGTCTGGTACGAGAAAAATATCCGTTACGTATGCTACGACCTTTATTTGGCTCGCGGTTTAATCGTATCTTCATCGAGAATTATGGTGCCACTGTAATTGTATTTTATCTGTATTGTGAGCAGCACGTATCGCTACGTAAAAATGTAGTGCTTAAACCACAGTTCATGTAACCTATCTAGGTAAGATTTGGTAACAGCTTAAAGGGACATATCATAGACATATTTTATGACCTTCATTTTGAAGGCCAAAGGGTCCAAAGTCGTTTGAAAGACATTATAACAATAATGTCTATAACACTTTGATAGAAAGAGCAGATAAAATGTCTTTGTGCCTACATAATTATAAGCATTAAGTAGAAAACATTATCAGTTTACAAGGGATCGGTCTGTTTCAACGACTGTCTTACAATGAACAATAAGATGTTTGTCTTTTTGAGCTTCATACGATATGTATGAAAATACAAAATATTGCATTAGATAAAGTTAAATTTTAAAAATAAAATTTACGTAAGTACCTAAGCATACCAATATTATACGCCGACTGAAAACAAACAATTATTAATTTTCAGATAATTCACCTATTTACAAACAAGCAAAATCAGTATAATCCACTTTACGTTCAGTAAAAGTTATCGATATAATCAAATTCGGAAGCCATTGCCTAGCGACGTGACACATGAAAGGCTTAGCCTCGTAATACAAAATCAACAATTAAAAAATACGAATATAAATTAAATCTAAAATCACAGTATCAATTGCACTATAGCGTTAACTACGTCTATGGTCGGTTCATTGACTAAGACGATGTCAAACTTCTTGAGGTAGTTCTGGAGGTTGCCCTCGACGTCGCGGCCCAGGAAGCCTATCTTGACGATGGCGTCGCAGTGTTCCATGCCGTCGGCCATGCCCGCGTCGCCGATGTTATCGCCCATCAGTATCACGTTGGAGCGCTGCTTCACCATCTCGTAGTACTCCGTGTGCTTGATGGCGGTCTCGTTCTTGTTGTACGTGTGGATCACCTCGCCTATGATGCCGACGATGTCATCGGTTTCATTTATAGCGAGAAAATTTGATACAACCTTAAAATTTAAAGGTAAATATATGGTGGATCAGGTGGTCTAATAAAATGTTGAGTGAATTTGGTTGTGTTGTGTGTTGCCAAAATCAGTTCCATTTTGGCAACACACAACACAATATACTTATTTAAATAAAATGACTGAGATAAGGACTCGTAAAGACAGACAATAATTATAAATTAATTTCAAAATTATTCAAGGGATCAAAACAGGAAAGCTGTGGGCGCTGCTAATATGGGAAGAAAATTAGTCCATTTATGGATTAAAATTAAGAAGCGAAATGAGTATTCATACTTCATTGCTCTAGTTAGTGGGAGAATAATACTAAGAGCAACATTATCTGACGAGAATTCTTGCCATGATCGTTATTAGACCAAAGTAGTACAGGCTGATATGAGAGGGGAAAATTTAAAAAAAAACGATCACAAGAAATCACATTAGTAACTATGTTGCAAGCCAAATTATTTGTTTAAAATCGACATATCGAAATTGTGACTTAAATATCTGATAATGCACAGGTTCAACGCCTAGTATACTGTTTCTGAATCACTCTGTATATGCCATATGTCGCACATACCTTTACATGAGGTAGCAAGAAGTCTGCAGCTTTCAATGCAGCTACTACTGATTCACCGAGTCCCGCTGAGAACACCAACACTGGTACTTGGTGATCTTGACACCATCTTATTAATTCACTAACACCATGCCTGAATAAATAAAAGATAATGACAATAACAACTACAGTCAAACCTGGGTAAGTGAGAACTGGATAAGTGATAAAAACTCTATAAGTGAGAGTAATAGCCAGGACCCGTCATTTTAAGCTCCCAAAACCTCTATTAGCGAGAAACAGAAACCTTTGTAAGAGAGAGTCGTTTTTCCCTCATGGACCTCCGTAAGTGAGACTGCTACTTATCTATACCTCTATAAGCGACAGTCGAGCTTTATTTATTTATGTATGTATATTATTTTTATATTTATATTTATATTATTGTAATAGACAATCGGATCGAATACGTCCCCAAACCCAAACGAAATTGACGGATTTTTTTAAGTGTAAATAAGTTCTAAATAAAATAAAATTACATAGTGCATGAATATATGTCTTGTTATTGCTGCGTACCTCTATTAGAGAGAAACGCTACCCATGTACCTGCATTAGCGTGAAACTCGGGTTAGTGAGAAACCTCTATAAGCGAGAATGAGATTGTGCTCCCTTGAACTCTCGCTTATCCAGGTTTGACTGTATTTATGTAGCAACAAAAACTATATAAAATAAAATAAAATGTTTACCTAAAGCATTCAACCATTTTTTGTCCTATAGTCATGAGTTCATGTCTCGGGAACTTAACACCTCTGAAATCAAATACATTTCATTATGTTCTATACAACACTTTTGATGATTTATTAAAACAACAAAAAAAAAATTGTTTTATTTAAATTATTGGATATGTGTAACAAATGGCAAAATTCTTAAATTACCTAATTTAAGCATACTAGGCCCGCCACACACTCCCACCACTGCTACTCCTGTAAGCCAGGATCTACAGTGGTGTCCAATGAAGACACCGAGGTTTGACCCTCGGCGAGTCCCGGGATAAAGTTAATTGTCTTGGAACCCGCACGAAATTAATCGAAAGATAAATAGGAGGAGTTGGAAGAAAATTAAAACTAATTTAAGCATGAGTACCTGTAAGAGCAAGAATTATATAATTGAATTCAGCTATGCTTTAAATTAACTTACTTCAAAAGATCATGAGCGGCAATGTACCAATCCACCATATGTTTCGTTTTCTCATCAATGGCCATGTTGGGATCACTCTCAATTGGTTTATATATTGCCGACAACCTGTTATCTTCATCTTTGTAATGCTGAGGTATTGATGGACACTCTCTGAACATACCTTTGACAAAGTGTTAATAAATAGATATTATGACCACATTTCCTATGAAATATTTGAAACAAAAGTATATATTTTTTTAATACTTACCAAAACTAGTGAGCACAGGTTTCCCATTATCCATGGTGTGTCTAGTCAGTGTGTGATCAAAGTCTGTGACAATTTGTAAATTGTTTTGTCCATCTTTGATTATTTTATTTATTTTCTCCAACAATTCCTTCTCGTTCCGAAGGTGCACATTTTGTTTCTTTAATTCGGGTACATCACTTACATCCGATAGTAGTTTCATAGTGAATGCTACAATCAAATGTTTACCTACTAAATTAATATTCCTTTGAATTCATACTTACTTAGGTATTATGAAATAGTGTTACAAAGCAATTACAAAACTGACCGACCTTCGTCTGAAATAGATAACGCGCGGTGAATTTATTAGAAATTACAAGATATTTAGTAAATATTATCTTAGAAAGACGTCACAAGTTGAGTAATGCAGTTTTGATTTTTTTTATTGTATTATAGTGTTGTTCCTTTTCGTATATTGATTCTTTTGCAAAATTCTCGCAATATTTGGTGATTGAAACTGCACAAATAGAATAAAATAACCGCGCACGACCTTCACAATACAGAAAGAAAACTGAAAGAAATCCAAACAGCTGACTGACGGAATGGCGGCTGTTTTATACGACATTGACAGCATTATGTAAGTGAAGTTGACAACTACGTTTCTTTTCAGTGATACCATTCTGCATAACGTTATGCCAGTATTAATTAAATAGATAGTAGGCAGTAACTTCTTTATATCTTTAATGCTGAAAACATATACATATTAAAACTAATAAATACCTGATAAGCTGAAAAGAAATACTAATGATTGCAAGGGCAAATGCCAATGCACACTTACAGCATTTATGTGGGGAACAATAAATCTACGACTTGCGGGTTAAAATTACTTTTTGTTATGGTTGATTTATACTAGGACAATGAGCAGACAACTTGGAGAAGTATGGAAATCTTTATCAGACTCGTGTCACCTCATTCTTTTTTTTTTTTAATTCGCTCCTTCTAACAAGCTAAATTCATTATGACCATACCGCCTCGTTTTACGTGGTTTGTTTTCATAATCACCTGATTCTTGTCGAGCTGTTTACACGGTGATAATCTACTTGTTACTAGCGTAGATACCTACTTACTAAACCGAGAATAATTCTGTCACAGGCTCATTCGAAAGCATGTCATTTGAGGGTAGTTATAAAAATTAATTATTTGATACACCATCTACACAAAAAAAATTACAGTAGGTAGGTGGTGTCGGTAAAGTGGGTGCCGAGTTATGCCGTCATTATTGCGGTGTCTTTTTATTTTGTACTGTAGGTACTTAGTTAATAAGTTTCAGTTTTCCTGTGACCTTTTTCTGTGTATCGTTCTATTGCGTTTTAACAATATTATTGTGTTGATTGCCTAATTGGATTTTTAACCTTTTAATTTACAGGGTAAGTGGCAATACTATAGGTATCATTTGATTCGTAAGTGTACCTTTAATTTTTTCAACATTACACGTGGGTAATATCTATGGAAAATTAAACGAATTTACACTTTCTTTTATCACATTTATTAAAAACATCTTCAAATTTGTGACCATTGTTGTTTCTACAGAATGATTCAGAACAGGGGAGAATTCAGGATTTCGTTGAGGTTAATTATTAGGTGATTTTACCTATCTTTCAGAAACAAGCTATTCAAAATGGTCGTAATTAAGTTATTCACTCGTGAGTCAGGGGGCAGCAGAGTCAGTCAGGGGGGGGAGGGTTAGGCTTTGTATCCTCTTTCTGAATCAGCCTGTATAATATTATATAATTAAGTAAGTACTTACCTATTTACATTGATTTTATTAAATTGCCTATATCTTACTACTTAATACATATATTTACATTTAATTCCTTAAACTGAGTTGCTACCTACATACTATAAATTATTTATCATTAAGTACAATATATTCAATTAGATTTGACTATTTTAATTAGATTTTTATCATAATCTTATATTTTATCCACAACAATAATTCGTCAGTCAATCGTGAATTTAATTTTTAAATAGTATGTACCTATTTAAGTAATTCGTTATTTACATGATAAATATAAATAAACTATACAATAGCTTTATACGCAACTTTCTTGCTGGCCGGACATCAGTGGAGCTCTAGTTGTCACTATCTCCCGGTGTCTCACGACGCCATTAGATATATTTCTGCCGAAGTCACCCTAAAATAAATGTTGTTAGTTAAAGATTCAGTCATACTCACTTATTTAATAAAAATGTTGTCATGACCAGAAGTTGTTATTAACTGAAAATAATGATTCCCCTCGCATTGAGGGGAGGCCCATGCCCAGCAGCAGCAGCAGTGGGACATTAAAAAAGGTCTGGAATTATTATTATATTATAATGATAGCACACACTTACCTGAACATTTACGTTATGTTGCGTTGTGAACGGGACGTGAGACGTTAAAGGCGTAACGGGTGTCTGAATGTGAGATAGACTATGATTACTGCTTGAATTCTTTGGTTGCGCAGTGGCAACTACTGTTGAGTATAATGGCGGATCTGGAGGACCTGTTGAAAAATAATGTATGTTGTGCAAAACATCACAAACGTTTTACCAAGGTAAGGCACGTTGTAGGAAATTATGTATCTTTAATTATAATGGAAACTATCAAGCTGTGTTTATGCCTTTGTACGCACGGATTTAAGTTCCCATTCATTGTTTCCCATTTCCCGAGATAAGAACTACCTATTCTAAATAGTACTTAGGCATCACCATGCTTAGTTTTATTCAAATCCGTTCAGTATTTGGGTGGGTGGTATTGGGTGATATTATTTTTTGTTTTTCTGCCACAATTGCTAGTACTTTGTTTTTACTGAGACAGCAAGAAAATTTGTTTACTCTAAATATTCCTAGGGATATCAAGAATAATGTCCACTGCATTTTATGATAATTAATATAGATGTAGGTACATTTCTAAGGACAACCTTTTGATTTGTATTTGACTAAGAAGTTACGTCTTATTTTATCTTACAAAGTTTCCTCAAACTCACTCCAACGTTTTTATCCTATGGAATCTTTTGTGCTATCCTCCGCCTTTTGCTCATTGAAATCAAAAATCAATGAATCTTCAAATGAAAGAAGGTACGTACCTTTATTTAACGGTATTATGTCTGGATTCTTTTCTTCCGAATTTTGCAAAGAGCTGCGAGTCTGTAATATTACTTTTTGACTTTTTAACGTTGGAATGGATACTGTAACAAGGATTTAGATTCTCTTATAGGATAATTTTAAATGATCCTGTAACGGAAAACAAAAGTTTGTAGAAACGATACTTACTGCCATAATCCCTATTCTTGTTTCGTAACCGTGCAGCCAGTATGAGACACAGAATAAGAGAAATAGTCAAAACTGCACCGATGAACATCCCTATGGCCCAGTTGATTTCCCAAGTCTCTTGTATATCTAAAATCAAAGAGGCATTAGCAACTATTAAAGAATTTGATACGGGATACAATCGCTTATAAAGATATAGTTATGTAATTTGATTTTTGCTATATGATCTGTGCACTATTCAAGACTGCTTTCACATTAGCTTCTGCTAAATAGCGCAGCTAGGTACGAATATGTAGTGGGCAAGGTGGATCATGAAATCTATATTTACAGCCGACTACTAAAGGAATATTATTTTTCTTGACTTTTCGAACTCTGTAAAATTAACTAATCAAAAATATTACTAACTTATCCTCGACGATAGCTTCAAAGTATTCTCCACTATTAATGTGACATATTCAGATCTCCCTCTAGAGTTCACTGCGTATACGACAAGATGAAGATTTTCACTCGTGTCTATACTACGGAGGGTCCACGAGGGATCTGCGCTGCTGGCATTCTTCACGAGATCTTCATCTGCCCAGACTTCAACCACGTATGTAAATTGTATACTACCTTCGTAACCTAAAATAAAATGTTTCATATCAAAAAAATATTTAAAAGTGTTTAAACGGTAAATTTTTAATACCTACGGTGAAAATTTAGTGCACAGCTGCATTCATATTGTTTACAGATTTGTGATACAGCCAAAATTATATATATCAGCTTCGTTATCAGGAAGGCAAATACCTAAACGATATCGATAAAAAATCATAGCTCTAAAGTCTGAGTACATACCTGATAAACAGATCAGGTCCAATGTATCATCTGTAAGATTGTATATAGTACAGTTTCTAGGCGGATCCGGTATCGTAGCAGGTAGTAATGTAAACAGACAAGGCGACGCTTGTTGTCCTGCCAAATTTGTGGCCCGGCAAGACAACGTACCGTAATCAATGTCTGATGTTGTAGTATAAGTTAATATTGATTTTCCTTCATTTGCTTGTATTGTGAAATTATCCTAAAAAAATGCTTTGTTAAATCGCAGATATAAAATATTATCTTGGGTACTAGTTACGTATTCTACCAAACTAATTAATTGTTATTGGAAAATTAATTATTCGATTACTCACAGCTTCAATTTTGTTAGAACCGGCTGAATTATTGAGTGCCCAATCGAAAGTAGAAGGTGCGGGAAATGCGTACACGTCACAAATGATTTTCACACTCTCTCCGAGTGCTGCACCTAATACCTTTGTTTCTCCGTTTTTGCATAATGGCTTATCTGCATGAAAAGTATTGATTATTGTACTATAGTTTAAATCCAATTAGTGATAATCTACTTTGCGTTGCGTGTCTTTTATTAAAATTAAAATATATTTATCCCCAAATTTGTAGATGTTTTACGACGTAATATCTACGCCAAATTCTATTATCACCATTTCTTTAATAGCTTTCTGAATGTTATTACTACAGATATCATAAGAACCCATTGTCAATTTAATAAAATCATTATATTTACTATACCTACTTACAAACAACTTGCAGTAGTATGCCCGGCGAGTGGCCGTCCCCTTCGACGTTAGACGCAGTGCACGTATAATGACCTGCTTGAGCTCTTGATATATTTCGGAGAGCGAGGTTCGTGTTGCCGGTTATTATGATACCATGGGAAGGATTGTGTTGAAGTTGTACTCCCTGAAAGTTATGGCATCCTAGTAATGGTAATAAGTACTAAGGCCAAAATTGACATAGAAATTACTTTGCTCGCTGTGTAAGCGATCATTATCAAGGTGTTTGACTAAAAAAATGCAATATCAAACACAGTCATTTTGGAAAAATATTACTTACGTTATGTACCCAGATAACTTTGTAAGCAGGTGGATTGGCATCAATTTTACATCCGAAGTAGACATCATCACCCTCTTCAATGTCGTTCGGGTTCATTTTAGCTCCAAGATGAATGGACGCTTCTGGTGTATCTGGGAAATTGAGGGCGTGAATGAAAAAAGTATCATCGTTTTTTTATTGTAGCCAATCAAATCTCAGTGATGACTGCGCTCGTAAACCCCTATGTAGGAGAGGTATGAGGCCAAAGTATATACAAGTTATTTTAAATATAAAACCTTCGAATTCATAGAGGTTGTAAGTGTAATTTTAAATTGGACGAAATCTGTTTATGAAATTGGGGGCAATACTATCTACATAATCAAATTGCAGTTTTATTTATTACTAAATCTTTACAGCACCAATTATTAATGTATTAATAGGGGCATAAATAAATGTACTTACAAAAGACGTTTAAAAGGAGCTTGCTTTCAATACTGGAGTGGTTGAACTTAGGATGCTCCGCGCGGCAAGTGAGGGTCTGACCGTTATGCTCTTTCAATGGGAACCATTGCAATAATGACTCCGTCGCGTTTGCGTCTGAGCTCTGCTAAAATACGTTAACAACTTATTGAAAAAAAATCATATAAATTTTGACAAGCTAATGCTGAAAATCGAACCAAGACTGCAAAAGAAAATTAATGAGTAATTGAGTACAATATTGTTATCTATTGCTTTATAATTTGTAAGAGTTGAATTCGTTTAACATACAAACCATTTTTCTTCCATTTTCTTTCTTCTTTACAAGCAAACAATATTATAATGTTAAAATAATTACCGTTTCTGAAGTGACAGTGTCCATTTTATTCCCAGCCAACCACCAACTTACTATAGCGGGCGGTCTAGCTCCAATAGTTTTGCACATAAGCTCTGATTTCCTGTCCACCGATAAAGGCTGTTCTTTGGTCATTATCTCAACTGTTAATGGTTTAACTAAAACATATATAAACAATGAAGATCTGTCTAATAAAATAAGACCAATCTAAATTAGTTTTAAGAAAGCTATGTTTAGATGTAATATGCCTTAATACAGTTCTGTTTCCAAAGATATGTATTCAGGACTGGATATAGGCCTATTAAAATGCCTTTAATAATTTAGGAAGAACTTTAACTAGGAATAAGTATTTTTTTATCTGTTACTGTTACTTATGTTATTTAAATGTTACTTATGCTACCAATCACAGGTTGTAAATAAATCGAAACCAGAGCAGATAGGTAGTTTCCTTGAAAATATAAATTGGTAGGTACTCACGGTACAAATCTATTTGCACATCTGTTTTGTGCCCCGGAGCTAGTACAGTGTTATCAGCGGAACAGGTATACGTTGCAAATAAATGCGCTCGAGTTGCATTTCTAATGATCAGCGTCAACGATCTTGATGGCTGATAGTCTTCTATAAACTGGTAATGTACAGGTTTTAACGTTTTCAATTCTTTATCGCCCTGAAGCCACTGAATTCGGGGAGATGGGTAACCTGAAATTAATATTATGCTTATAGCCTCATCTTGTGAAGGCAAAATAAACGCTCAGATACTTGCTCATAGGTAAGTCTGAAGCAGCTGTAACGTGTGATAGTAGGTGAATATCATTTTCTTGAGGCTTGTTTTTATATCAAAATTAATTGAAACATTAAAAGTATGTGTTTTTATTCTATACTTACCACCATTGACAGTGCAAAATAGTTTAAACTCTTGTCCTTCGAGAAAAGGACCTGCAGTGCCAATTAGTTCTTTGCCATATTCGTCAAAAATAATAGGATTACCAGGAAGTTCTGTAATAAAATAATATTATGAATGCTCTGAAGGCATTTGGTCTTTAACCATCAGTAATTACGATCGCTAGCAGATACTTCTAACGTAGTACGAAAAAATAGAGTTCTTATGAAAACAAGATGCGAAAGGATAAGTATGCGTAGTCAAAATGATATAATCATTGTAGCGTAAAAGGTACAGCACAAAACCCAAATATGAATAAACAAACTATGAATGATGCTCAAACAGGGCTGTGAGACCGACATTTTGAAATCGGTTGCCCTCAAAAAAAAAAGAATTGTACGTATATTCAGAAGGTTTTCGCTATAATGCGAATCTTTCATATCCATTGCAGCAAAGTATCAGTTACTAAAGTAACGTCTACCACCTGTTCATTGTTTCGAGGTCCCGCATAAATGCGGACCGACTGAAATGAGAATTTTCCCGCTTTCAAATATGGATAATATAAACTAGAGTAGATATTTGATCTGAATATCATATGCATCGCGAATCTGGTTCGTATTGCGTTTATTTTTGTAAACAACATCCTGGCTGCACTACGATGATTTATGGTGTTGTTGTATGATATGGTATGGAATCTAAAAAATCGTATTAAAGCATCAGAACTTTCATAAAACTATGAATTCTGGTTTTGAGTTATCCACGCCCTACTTTATGTTTCCAATAAAAAAGTTGGCACCCCCAACAACGGGTTTTCCGCCCCAACACTGATGTAACTTTTTTGTTGATGCCAACAGGATAAAGGCGGAAATTTACGGGACTCCTGCAAATGCTTCTAATTCCATCTGATATCTTTGGACCCGGTACAAAGGCATGGGTACAGATTAACATTAATGGATCCTATTAACTACACCGGACTAGAAAAAATATGATACAATTAAATAAAGTGTTCTTTTGTAATTACACGCGTACAAAAAGTCTTTAAAAAATGCTTATGTAATTTCCACGGTAGATCTATCTATCTACCTAATTACGAGAAGCTATACCCGACTTTATTGTCTATTTATGTAATTTTTCATAATGGACTTTGTTTCGTAATATCTAGAACAACCTAAGAAGTCGTAAAAATATTTTAATGTTGCCTTGAGATGCCCTCTAGAGTGGCTCATAAAAAATAATTGCTCTCCACATTTTTACCATCCATCCATCCGAACCTAAAATTATCCGAGGTCGTATCAGGACTTGTCTAAAACTTTCCGTGTTGATTCGATGAGGATAAGGGAGGGTCAAGTTTACGATCGCGCTAGTTTTTATCGAGATTGCCCGATGTTACATCTCATAGCTTTTGTAACCCTTCCTTTTCAAGGTGAATTATTTTATTAAAACGCAAATAGGGGATCAGATACAATCGCAAGATTGAACGATTTAAGAAGCGATTCGATTGTTTTCTTAAATACCCTTTTGTTCCATTAAGAAATTGGTTTCGCTGCCTTTGTGTTAGGTCCGCCATTCTTGAGCCCGTTAAAAGTTATGTAGGAAAATGCATAAGTTCGATATAAACATTTTGTGTTATGGTGCATTAGACATATGAAGCAAAAGCGATATAAACGACCCGGTTCTTTGACGCAGTTGGATGTGATAATACTCTATATGCTGAGGGTCTCGGTTCCGAATTCTGGTAGGGGCAAACTTTGTGTGATAAGCACGAATGTTTGTATCTGAATGATGAATGTTTAATATCTATAGAAGTAATTAAATACTGGGATCACCCTCAGTCCATAGTACAATACCCATAGGCTAGCTTAGTTTGGTACCTTACAGGGGCCCAATTCTGCTAATGTACAGTAATGTAATGTAATGTAATGTACAGTTGGTGTGTTCGTCTAACGACTTTTATTTATTTCTCATGGTTTGACTGAATGCGATTTCACGGTATTGTAGACTATGTTTCGTGTTTGTAGTAAAGCCACTTACCAATAACATCAAGAGCGACTCCATAATTCCTTGTTTGTGATACACGGAAATCTACCCTGCAATTGTAGACGGCTCTGTCATGCGGTTGTACATTGCGCAGTCGTAGCCCAGATACGAGTATGGAGTGCCAATGCGCCCGGCCGATGTATGGATCCTCAATCCAATGGGCAGCTGCACCATGCCGTCGGGTATCGTAGCTGTTAGGAAAAAGGATGTTAAAATCCATTGTGTTTGCCAACCCTAATCGATGTTACGATGTACTATTGTAACCACAAAGTTAGTGCAACGTGAATAAAATTAGTGTTTGAAATTAATTTTTTGATTGAATAGAAGTAACTAGCAATTGTTCTTATACCGTTGATTTAGCTTTGGGTAGTAACTGTTTTTCTTAATATTCACATTGTTTCCCTAGATAACGTTTTTGATATTTCAAATATGGAATTTCACATTTCCACCCATTGTTTTGAGCTCCATGCACAAACTTTAATTTTATTATATGATTTTATGTATATCATAAAATTATTCCTATCAAAAGGTTGTATGAAATCCCGGTATAATACGGCTGAATTTCAACATCACTAAACCATTGATCCGTTTCAATTTGGATATCGTTAGCTTCGGACCACAAAGCGTCAGTCGATTACTAGGTAGTTGACAAATTAAACCAACTGTTTTTGGGTTGATGAAGTATTAGAAGTGGGTTTCGTGTAAGGCGATTTTAATTTATAAATTATAAACTTGCCTACCGTAAAATAAAAAAAATGCTTCTAGAAAACCCATGCCTTTAAATTGTAACATTATTCGACCGTCTATTAACGACTTCACTGAATAAAAATTAACTATACAACAAATTGAACCAATTTTTATTGTGAATCTATATCTTCTATAAATATATAACAAAATCGTGTTAGTTACATCATTTATAACTCAAGAACGGGTGGGCCGATCTCTGTGATCTTTAATTTTTTTTTCTCTGCCCCGAATAGCAGTTTATATAATATATAATAGAACATATAGCAAAGATAAGTAATTCATTGTTTCATACATTTGATTCAGAGGCGGCACGAAGTTCGCTGGGACAGCTAGTTACTAATATAAGTAGCTACCACTATGAAATACCAGACCATAAAGCAACGCCTACCCACCACACTTATATTTCATTGAACATTATACATTAATCACGAAACCGGGATATGAGAAACGAAACTGAATACAAAGCAGTGGATACGGTTTCGCTAAACGGGTTACTTCAGGTGACACGGTATGTAGCCATATTCATAACTTGGTAATAAAATTTACGCCTGCTCCCCGTTACTTCAGAGGAGTGCCAATTATGCAAACTCTCTTCGCTAACTTAGAACCTTTGTGAGTTGGTAACTACTATGATTTGCGAATCTGTTAAGCACAAAATGTAACGTATATATTAACCGACTGCCAAATCTTCAGTACAATGATGCTGAAGAAGATCATGCTTATTATTTCAAGCTTATTGTTGATGTTCACGGGACTAAATAACCTACATATATTTTAGCTTTTGCTTTGTTCACTGTAACGTACACGCACCCCGAATGTATAAACGTTCTATAACTTTATCAAACGTCATATAGTACTGTGCATAAGAGTTTTGCTTTTGCTAAATTTTGACGTTTGATAAAGTTATAGAATCTCTATTAAATGGGGGGGGGGGGGGGGGGGTTAGGTTTTTTTCAATGTTTATGTTGCTTGTTTAACTTTGGTTTGGACCTGACATGGGTTTTTTTTATTAGGGCCCTTTGGTTTTGCCAAAGAGTTTTTGCTTAGTTTTTAAGATTTACATTTTGGCAAGTGTTGGTACATTTGATATTTATTATAGTGCGTAAATCTGACATGGTTATAATAATGGTCTAAGGCCTCGTATTCACTTATGTTTCTTTTCTGGCAACAAAGCTAAGCCAGTAACTGTAAAGCTGAGTTATGTTTAAATTCTAGCTTCTTAACCGTTCCGTTAAGCCTGAATAAACAGTAATAATCAAATAGAAGGAAATTCCCTTCGCCGCCGTTTGTTTACGGTATCCGAGCAAAATCAAAGACCACATCGAGTTTCGGTTTGCATTTCCAATGAACAATCGGAGTTTATAAACATGATTTCAATTATAGTTTCGGATATAGCACTGTTTCTGTAATGGCAATCGTGCCGTTCCTATTCAATCGAGATCGTATAGACAAAATAACTGTATACAATTAAAAACTAGTTTTTTTAATGCTGCCTAAAATTTTACCCCAATTTTCATATTCCGCGGTTATCCATCTGCCGCTGGGAAGATTAACATTGGTTCAGTTAAGATGCATCGTAACAGTGTACGTTAAAGTATGGGGATATGTTTCCAAAGTATGTTTTTGTCATAAAACGGGTTAACAAATACTGGTTAATATCAGTTAATATATCATCGGTTAATAGATAATTCATTAACCGGTTAATGAAGACTCTAATGTACACGTTATCGATGATTACCAGTTACTAAGTAAAACCGGTTTATTATCTCGAATTCATTGTAGTATCCCCGCCTCGACTCCTCCGTCTCTTTTAAAACTAAATCAACGCAAATTTCAATTGAACTGGATAATTATCTTCCTATTACTTGATTAACATTATTTAAATTAACTGTTAAGTTGTCAAATTAACCGTGTTTCTAACCGGTTAGTCAAAATAATTACAGTTTGGTGTTAATGACCGAAACCAAGTTGAAAATTAGAGGCCTGAAAGTGACCACCATTGCTTAATCACTAAATTAAGATAGGTACTAAAATGACTTAAACTTGAACAAATTGCAGTCTCACTAAGTAATAAGGTTCAGATTAATTAGCTGAATTCTGATAAGAAAATAAATTCAGATTCTTAACATTGAGAAAAAGTGAGAACATCATTCAAGCTGCGTATAATTTTTAATCTAAATATTTGAAGTGAATTAATTTTTTTTGTAAAATTAATGGATTTAAAAAAAAGACAAGACCGCTGAGTTGTAATGCCAATTTGTAAGTGCCCCCGTAGACCTATACACAATTAAAGATTTGACTTTTGACTTTGACTATGGTATGTTAGCGAACCTTGTTACAGTTTGCAATATGCCGGACGCCATTTTCATTTCTTCATGTCATATCCATTATTTTATTTATAATGTGTATTTATTAAATTTCATATTGCTATTAATTACTTGACACTGGCAAAATACCCGCTCAGTTGCGGGTGAGGCCATATTCATATCCATTTTATTTCATCGCATTTCATTTCGTAAAGAATGAGGGGCCAAGTCACCTTCGTCCGTAGGAGAATTAAGTACCCTCGAGATACCTTACACGTGACCCTGGGTGGTGCCAACTAGGTGACAACTCTACTGGTGGTAGGCTTCGGCCGTGGTTAGGCACCACCCACTGAACAAAGCCATGTCGCCAAGCGGCCTAGCCGTGTTCCGGCATGATGTTCGGTGTTGCCATTCATGGATGGCGGGTCAGATCAGTTGCGCTGCATGTGCCTAGTGAATGTAGCGTCTCGATCTACTGCCGCCTTCCTACCTAGGCAAATATGCTCCATCGTAGATCTCATCGTCACTTACCATCAGGTGAGATCGAGATCAAATACTTGCCTATAAATGTATAAAAAAAAAAAAAAGAAAGAAGAAGAAGAGTTTGTTCAGTTACATTACAGCGTTCAATTCGGAATGCTCAACTGCGTGTTGTGACAATATTTGCCGGCGGTGCCGCATTGCGCCGCGCCTCGCACGGAATATTTTCGAGGCTTTATGTAAAATTTAGATATGTCGCGCATGTGCAAACTAGGTCAAAGGCAAACGCTGAAACATTTTCGGAAGCATACTGTAAAAACCGCTAACTTTGTTAAAAAAAACGCTGATGTCGGTTTTTAACGTTTAACGTTTATTTGTTTTTTTTTAATTTAAGCCAATTTTGTATACCTCCTTTGTAATTTATGTAATAAATAATTATAGTGATTGAACTTAATTAAAATGTATATATTTGTATGCTTTAAAGGCTAAACATGTATGCACATAATTCGAACTGTCCATCTTGCATGTTTTTACAAATAAATATATCTTTATCTTTATGTATCTTTAGCTAACATTCAACCTGTATGTGGAGTCCTGGTCAGTTTAAACTGAAAAAAAATGTAAGTCTCCTTACCTCTCTTCAAGAACTAAGTATGTGTAACGTTAAGTACCTATGTGTAACATATCTCATGTAGCTGAGTCTATCTATCAGCCGATATACACGTCCACTGCTGGACATAGGCCTCCCCCAACGACTTCCACACATCACGGTCCTCCGCCACTCGCATCCACCGGCTTCCTGCGACGCGTGTGATGTCATCAGTCCACCTTGTGGGGGGCCGTCCTACACTGTAGCTGTAGCTGAGTACTTATTCATAAATGATGGATATTTATAGCCAACTAGTGATTTGTACATTGAGTTAACCTAACCTGGAGAACATGTGATTTTTCAAATCCCGCGCTGGCCACACCGGCGGGGAAACAGCAGCGTGTGACATAATAGTACACGTCAATTTTTGAACTTAAAATAATATTTTTATTTGACTTCATCTGCAATATTATAACGAGATATCTCCACTAAGTCAAATATAACGATGGTTATATTCGACTTAGTTAGTTACATTATACGAACGGGCGAATGAAACCGTGTACGTTGTCGGAACACTAATAAATAAAATATTTGCAAATGATGTTCATACGTACATCATTCAGGTCAATTTAACATACAGCTGATTGTGTAACGAATCGTGAGCGATAAAAATCTGAATTTGAGTTTGCAATCGGTAAATATTTTTTGCCTCGTACCTCAGTACGGTTTATAGAAACCTGGAACGTCAACTAAACGTGGCTAAACATTAGCCACAGGCATTTAAGTTTAAAAAAAATGCCTTTTTTTGCTGGACAGTTCTAAAATTGAATGTTTGATTTTTTTATAATAGAACGATTTTAATTCCATAAGTTCTATATTAAACAGTTTGTGGTTATTTGCGCGATACATAATTAAAAAGTTATATTATTTTTACAGACAATTGGCCATATTAAGCGCCATCTCGACGTTACGCTGTAACCTAAAACTGGTTTTATTTAATAAAAACTTTACAATTAGTTTTAATTTCGATTATATATTATATTATTTTGGATATTCTATAGGTATCTATTGATATTTCATTTCATCGTTAAAAATGTTTTTTGTTTTCAAATTTAATCTAAAGTAATTATACAATAATACACATTGAAAAGGTTGTTGTTGAGTATTAAAATTTACAACTTTATTAGCTATAAAACAGAATTTACAACAACAACAAAAACCTTTTTAGTGATTACTAGATGCGCCCGGCGGTGTTACCCGCGATAAAAAGTATGAAAAATTAAAACATCTATCCCACGGGAACCATACATTTTACCGGGATAAAAAGTAGCCTATGTGTTATTCCAGACTATAATCTATCTCTGTGCCAAATTTCATCAAGATCCGTTCAGCCGTTCGGGCGTGAAAGAGGAACAAACATCCATCCATCTATCCATCCATCCATCCAAACTTTCACATTTATAATATTAGTATAGATTATTTACATACTAAGTTTTTTTATTTTACTCTTGCGATGTTCTCCTTTTTATCTTTTATATATACGATGCTGATAATGCTGGTAATATATTCAACTTTTTTGTATAAATGTATCTCACTTTTGTGACACGGTCGTGATGGACATGTATTAAAAAAAAACTATACACCTTCATCGCTAAATTGAAAAAAAAAAGTTTATTATTTCCTCATCGCAATCTATTACTCGCATCATTAATCAATACCAGCACATGAAAACGTTAAAATGATTAAAACGTTGTTGTATAAGGGTGGGGTCAAGGTTCAATACCTAATTCCACACTAACATACATTATATTTTTTTAATCATTCAAGTGTCACGTGTGATTTAATTTGTATAAAATTTGGCTGATTGCAAATCGAAATACATGTGGGTGAAGCCACGGGAAAAAGTTAGTTTATTATGTGTAGTATGAAGTTGGTTTATGATGACCTTTATATTATAAAGACATAGTTGAAACCTGAGCTCTTGCGCTTTCTGGAAAAAAACTGTTCTAAGATTTTGTTTCAAAGGATTCCTAAATATCTCGAGGGGACGTCAACCTTTTTACATATTTTCTCAACACTGAAAATAATGAATTTAAACAGTATTTTTGTCCAGAAGTAGGTACAAGCTTGATGTTATCTAGTGAGCTAAACCTATTTGTTACTGTCTAGAACTCTTAAGAATTTCAACGATCCTCCCTTTACAACTAACTAAAGGACTAAAAGATTATTTCACAAAAGATTCCCAAGTAAAGTCCAAAATATGCTAAAGCAACAATGCAATTTTATTTTAGTACCAAATATAAAAAAAGTTTCGCAATATTCTCTTTGTTCTTAAAGATAAACTATGCCAACTATGAATATTGTTTTAAATTTTCATAAAACCAAGGTAATACTAGTTTATGAAATGGGGCAAAAGTAAACTAATTAATTACTGAATTAATTTAATGAGAGCAGTGACTCAACTTTGCTAAGTTGTTCTCTCCTACGGCGAACATTTTAATCTCGGTAATAGCTTGAAACAGAAAACTCGTTAAATAGTAATACGGTAGTATCGTATATATTTATATCAATTATATTAATTGAAAGTCGTTGTGCAAAATAAATTAATGATGATGACAAAGTATAATATTGGACGGTTTATTGGTTGCGAGGAAGACCTAAGCGTTTCCGTAATCGTTCCCGAATTTTCGGCTGCTTTACAACAACCATAATCACGGTAGGACTATGACTATGACTTAACCATGGTTGCTGTAAAGCAGCCGAAACGTGGGGAACGTAAACACATAATATACACGCGATGAAATCTGTAAAATTAGTTTTATTTTAATGTGTAGTATTTGCGTAAATATAAGAAATCCATACGTGTGGATATTCCTTTAAGTGAAGCATGTATCTCTACATTGCGGGTTAAACCACAGATCATCATATACTCGTATCTGTGGGTTAAACATTTACTGACTCTGGCGCTCTCAGACCAAAGAGAATTTATTTTGCGGTCTGAGGATATAAGAAGCGTATAATTATCACAGGCATATTAGAATATTCTGAGAACAATATTCTAATATGTCAACACGGCGTACGCTAAAAGTGAAGCCTAAAAAACTCTGGTCATTATATATAAGCAGCATTCTAGATCAGAGTTATTTTATTTACGTGTGTTGTCTGAATATTCTAATAAGTTTGTGACTATAATGAGAAAAAAATAATTCAAACATGAAACCTTTGTTGTATCGTAGGTACATTGAATGAAGTCATTATGAATGGAATTAGGAACTTTATACCTCACCAATATTAAACTTAGGGCAAAAAGGGTCAGTCCTTGCGGACGGTATCATTATATTGTGTACATTTTTCGCTTTGCTCTCATGTCTTATTATAAAAGCGAAGAATTTATTGGTCCGAACTTTTTTAATAATTAAACTTTATGTAAAAATGGAAAAAAACACATTTCATTATTCGAGTTGTTCACAAAATAAAACTTTATTACTGTACGGTTTGGGAGAGTTATACAGTATTTATGGTGGGTCTATAATTTATAGGCTCGCAGCTCGCGGCTGTTGAGGTAGAATCGATCAAGAATCGTGGTCACGAACCGAAAGGCGTGATGACGGTTCCTCACAAGGTGTTCTAATAACCTCACATGCGCTACGTCACAAGCTGGTCGGTGCAAATAACAAATGACTGTCATGTGTGCAGTCCTGAGTACCCCGATTGATGTAGGTACTTATAGATTATTTATTTAAACTATAATTATTCCAGCCCTTTTTTTATGTCCCACTGCTGGGCACGGGCCTCCCCTCAATGCGGGGGGGATAAGGCCATGGTCTACCACGCTGGCCCAGTGCAGGTTGGCTGGTCCAGTGCGGGTTGGCTATTTAAGCTATAGTTCACTACTATGAAACTAATATTCTCACCTGTACACCGGATTATCATCCCTGTACCACACTACAAGCAGCAAGCTATCATTGCGCACGGGCGGTCGCGTGTCACACGGCATCTCTGCGTCGCCGCCAACAAGTACCGGCACGTGGGTCAGGGTCAATGACACTGGCGCTGTCACGATACCTGTAATAAATTAAGAAGACAGAACGATTAAAGTGGTCAAATATACCATCACGCCTAATATTATCAGAAGGTGAAGGCAAAGATGGACTGCATTGTACCCAAAATTTGACCATGGTGTTGGGTCATCATCATTTGTAAGTGTCCACGTAGGCCTATACGAAATAAATGATTTGACTCGACTTGGTCTATACATTCGGGAGCTATGACGCTAAAGACAGACCCAGGTACAAACTAATAACAACCCTCATTCGTGTTTGGAGATTCACGGTATTTTTTGCGATTAAATCTTCGAAAATTCTAGTATCTGATGTTTGGCGATGATTCTTATTTTCCTTTTGAATAATTTTGCTACGGGTTCCAGAACAAAAGATTTTCCCCGTAACTCTGAGGAAATCTCGACGTCTACGCTGGTCACCGCTGTCGACAGTAAAACCATGGTGGGATTGGATGGTAGGGCTAAAAAAACTTACCTTCGAAAAGAAATACTCCAACCATATTAAGGTACTTCTATTATCATCACGACGAACGCGCCGTTGACCTCATACGTAAACCAGATAAATAATAATAACAAAAAACACCTTACCGAAATCGGGGCGTCCGGGATTCGCGATCGATGCCAGTATTACAGGGTGAGCAAAAACCCTGGGTCCGAAATATTATCCCCTACGAAAACCCGCAGAGTCCTACGCTTATCTGCCTAAATCCTCCCACGATAAGGCGGCGTTTTCATTACGGGTAGCGGAGCGGGCGTTGAAGTGCGTAATTTGATCGGTACACTATAGCAGTACTATAGTATTCTATTCTAAAACACTTAGTGCCTTAACAATTTCATTGGTTTCTCACCCTGATTTTGGAAACTATTTTTAACGATTTGTTCATGATTGGTGTGCCTAGGAAGGGATTCTTTACTAATGCAATCTCACTTCTGATAGTGAAATTAAGTGTGCTATTACCATGTGAGCAGTAATCGATATCTCGAGTTATAAGATTATGAAGGCGGCACATTTATTTAATAATATTTCAAAGCTGACCCATTTTCACTTATTGGTGTTTTTAATTTTATCCAGCAAGAAGGTGCTCTCATAAATTTTATTTGCAAGGTCAGAAGCATACCTCTTGTTCATTCGCCCATAATAATGCTATATGTATGACCCCATATAAAGTGCGTACCCAGCGAAATGGGGCGTGTTATGTTTTTACAGCCATTCCGCTAATACGTAGCGCAATCAAGTGTATTCCCTCGGCGGAATAAATTGTAGTTGTTACGAAAATCGTGTATAATAAACGTAATGTATGTGAAGGCTGTAAACTGAATTGTAGATGCTTCACTTAGGGGATTTGTCTGACTGTTAACATGGAGTATTTCACTCGCATAATGGTCTTCCAGTCCCATTTCATGATAACTAAAGGGCACGGTACACGGTCAAACGGTTATACTCAAATCTAAGTCTACGTTTTTGAGTCAAGCCGACTAATTAACCGTCCCCAACACACTGACTCTACTTCCAAGCCATTTTCCCATTTATTTTTCGTATTGGGGTCCGCTTCCAACCTACCATGTATTGGCTGTTTACCGATATTTACACTGTGTTATTGGTATCTGCACTCTGAGACACAACTAGTGGAACTGTCAGAAACTTAGGGTGAGATCTGTCAAAAGAATTCAGGCTTGTGACTGCACATAATGACTATGTAAGGTGTTGTATAAGCAGACCAGTCAACCAGAACCGCCAGCTTGCGACTTCTGATGCACGGAGGAGGTCAGATGATATTATTCGGCCACCCATCCATGGCCCGACTGAATAAAACGCCAATCTATCAGCCATTTTTATTAAAGGGTTCAACCCATCTGGGTACGAGTCAAGGTATTATCAACCATCGGTAGGTACTGATTGTCAAAGACTATACTCCCGTTTGGCGGAGCATCTGAGTTGCATGTATTAGATCCTTCTTATTTACATGTGTTTTTAACAAATTGTCGTTTATATTTTACTGTGTTTTAATATTAGTCGATATTACAGATAAGGTTACGGACGGCGTGCTCGCCTACGTCAGACTTATAACCATGGCAATTGGAGTCAATTTAATTAAAACCAGGCCAGTCAACTTTTGCTGTCCTGAATTATTTATTTATGAGAAACTGGAGAACACAAATTTAAATTTTAAGCCTTAATTGAATTGAGTTTATACCGTTCGAGACAGTCGCTTCTGTTGAACTAAATGTTACTTGTTTAGTTCCAATGGTAATTAGAAAATTGTTATGAAGTTTGAAGTCATTGCGGATGTTCCTAATTATGTAGGTAGGGACTTATACTAGGTCATGAACTAAAAGTTCATAATTAATACACAACTATCTGGAAGTGCTGGCAATCCTTTGTTTTCGAGAATTTCAATCAACAAGAACGCTTAGTTGGGCCCGTTTTTATTGTAGGTACTGTTAACATCAGGTTCAATTGTTGGTAGGTAGATATAAGGTTCGATTCCTGGTGTACAAAACTTAAAATAAAATAGTACCTATATTACAAACAAATATTTTAAACAAATTATTATGATATGATATGATTATGATATTTGGTATAAATAAAGACAACATTTTTTTTTCATTCATTACATAGTTTTAAATGTCGTTATTTATTATTGTGAAAGCAGTTTTTTTTTCATAAAAGATTTAGGTGATTTTTGTTTCGATTGAAACAATTTTGTAATCATTCGATGCGTTCGATTGTAAACATGGAATTGAAAACTCGATAATGAAATGGAATTTGTCCTTATCTCTAATTTTATGAGGCAATAAGGGCGCGTACAATGAGCGCGGTCCTTATCTGTCCTCAATAGATTTATTTAGAATCCACCCTCTCGTGTTTTATAGGGTACGTAAAGAACTAACGAAATGTTACCGGAGTTACTTTTCTGCAAAATTAACTTATTAGATAAGACGTGCTAAGTTTTCGTTTAGTATCAGAACTATATACACTTCGTTGTATAACATTGAAGTATTTGGACGACCTGATTAGCTCAGTTGGTAGTGACCCTGCCTTCTGCGCCGAGGGTTCCGGGTTTATGTCCTGGTAGGGACAGACTTTTTGTGATGAACATGAATGTTTGTGCCCGAGTCTAGGACGTTTGATATCTATATAAGTAGTACATAGTTATATTGATTTCGGCTCCAGTTCATTGTACGATGCCCATAAAGTCTGGCGATATTATATTGAAATAAAACTAATCTTACGGCATTTATCGGGTTTATTGTATGTTTCTTACGTTCCCAACGTTTCGACTGATTTACAGCAACCATGGTCACGGGAGGACTGATGGACGGGAACCCAAAAAACATACAATAAACGCGGTAAAAGCTGTAATATTAGAGTTATATCAATGTGTAGTATTCGTGTAAATATAAGAAATCAATATATTATTATATTGTTTTTGTAGTGGACACGAAATAAATGGTCTAATTATAAGTCTTTAGAACATATATTTCCAAAATATAGTTAGATGGCCAACTGTACTTACATAAAATCTGCAGTAATTTACCAACGTCCATAAAAACTCGGTCAAGCCGACAGAGGGCCATTAATAAGGCTTTCGTGAGTCCACATCTCATAATAATACCCCCATACGTTACGCGTACTTTCCTATCCACGTATAAACCTCATTGCAATGCGGAGCGTCTTTTATTTATTTATTAACATGCTCCTTCTCGTATGGTCACAATTTGTGTTACAGAGTGACCCATGCCAATCATCATATATTTAGATCGTTAGTAAAATTTGTTAACAAACAATGTATTGTATTTTTTTATTAAATAAACTAAAAATATAGTTGTTGGGTGCATGCAGGGTTTTTTTTGTGGTTACATTATAATAAAAAATAAATTGTTTATTTAACATAAGTATCATTCAACAAATAAGTTCTGCATTGGTTCCCAACTAAGCGTAAGCCTGTATTTTGGGAACCTGAGATTTTTTACATATTGTTTTTTTTTTACTTTTAACGTACAGACGTTTTAACATTATTATATTAAGTTAAATCTAAAAATGAAATAAAGTAAAATGAGTTTCAATGAAGTCATCACAATAGCGTATCGGTTGTGTGGTGCTATGGTAATATGTGTTCATATATAATAAGTAGTACTTAACTTACAAGGTACCAATTAATGCCTAATTAGCATACGTGAATTTTATAACTATAATAATTTCTAAACTATTCGAAGGTAATATTAATGTGGCCTAATGGAACAAAGCATCAATTAGTGAAACAAAAACAAAATGGTACACTTTTGACTAAATAATATATTAAAAAAAACACACAAAATAAAGTGATTACCTCGTACAAGTTTAATTACCTGAAATAACGGTGTTTAGAGTCGCCGACGGCGACTTGGTCACGACAAGCAGTACAAAAGCGATCAACGTCCTTTGTTTTTTCCACACACTACACATTTTTTTTTTATATTTTCAACCTTACTGGTCAATAATAAAGACCATTTAAATGTATGAAAGTAGTAATTTTGACTAATCCATCATTACAATGACGCCCGTGCTGCTTTGTCCTGAAACAAAAACGGGAAATTTTAATGAACACCATTATGCCTGTCTTCCCCGAAGGGGTAAGTATAGGGTGCACTGCAATGCACACTCATTACCCCAATAGTATTTTGGTCCCAATATAATAGGGGGTAAGCATATTGCGATTATACCGGGCAGACTACGCCTCAATGCTAGTAGAATTAATAATATAATATCGCCGAACATGCCTACTATACAGTCCCACACCAAGCAACGCTTGTGTTATGAGTACCGTTCATAGGACTGAGGGCTAACTCAGTATATAATACTTATATAGAGACTAAACATCCATGACTCGGGCTCAAATATTCGTGCTTATGACACAAAGTTTGGCCCTACCTAGCTACAAAAAAAAACCTTTAGGACATTCAAACCTACAAGTAAAATGCCAAAAAATGTTTTACGTATAACGTTTCCTGCAATCAACCAGTTCAGAGGTCAAAATTTTTTATTTACAATCTTCGTCAGAAGCTGATCCATCAATGGTGTAAAGACTTTGCCGTGAAATCGTACCGCGGTTCTCATTGGTCCGATGACAGCGAAATTGGGGAACTGGCTAGTATCGCGTCGCGTGTGTCTCGGTGGTTTTATGAATAGCTACCTATTTGCTGAACCACGATAAGCGACTCGTGCTAATAATATTAGTGGTAATAAATTATCATGCCACTGTGATTTGCCAAGGTTTTACTTAGTTTTTTGTTGTAATTGATTTGTAAAACGATATTTGGATTTATATCATTGTAAGTAAGCAGAATGCACTTAACGTATACCTTTACTTTTATTATATTAACGATAACAATAATATTATTTTTAACAGATCCATCTGTAGGTTATAAAGATAGCATTCTCAAAGAAATAAAACTAAAATTTCGGATTTTATCGCGTTTATTTTAAGTTTTTACGTTCCCGACGTTTCAGCTGCTTTACAGCAACCATTGTCACAAGTCCTCCCGTGGTTGCTGTAAAGCCACCGAAACGTTGGGAACGTAAAAACATAAAATAAAAGCATTAAAATCCGAAAAAACAGTTTTATTTCAATGTGTAGTATTCTCGTAAATATAAGAAATCAATATTCCCATAGAAATAAATAAAAATATTAGAAATTCAAAAAAGACCGCGTGTTGAGCGCCCCATTTAAACACTACTGGCGCGCCTTGTGTTAAAACAAGTCAACCATCGTTTACACAAATATTTTAACATCAACGTGATCCATATGACGCACTGATTCACATGTTAAAATATTCTACACTATTTTCGTTACACCTTATTTACTTTAACCGATCAGATACTATATTCAGTGATACAAATATTTTATACGAATATGTACAGGCTGGTAAAATAGCATTAGGAAAATATACAATTTATAGGTAAGTATAAACTATATCTAAAACCCAAATTTCTTCGCATGAAACCACTAGCCCAAAAATGCCGATAAGGTGATTATACCCTGAAATAGTTCTAATATTATGGAAATCAAAATCCGGCCACAAAATCTAGGCCGCGTAATAGTATTTCAATACAACAGAAAAAAAAAAATGTGTTTTTCTATGCAAATAGAAACCGCGACGGAAACTACTCCCGTTAGCATATTCAATATACCGCAAGCATTTTTCCTGGAAAATACCCTACGGCAATCTAGGAAGGATGTGCGAAAGAACGCAGCAGATAGCGAGAAAAACTCTACAACTAGGCACTGGGTTGCTCCTTGATAACTATTTTTAGGAGGCCCTACCTACTCTGCTGTTCTATGATTTCAAATTAAGCAATGCACTGAACAATAAACTGGAAAAAAATCCAATAATACTCAGACCTGGCGAATGTAAGAAACCGAGTGGCGTACGCTCACACTTAGGTCACATAATATAAATTCGATTCATTTTTTGTATCCTTATCCAAAATACGCAACAAGGAAGAAAGCTGTCAGGACGTCAAGTGCGAGATTATTCGTAAGCTAAACGAATAATCTAGAATACAGAATTGAATGTTTTAAATACTGTCCGCTAGAAGTGCTGTTCAATTTGCCATACAATGTGTCTAAATACGTAAACTGTAAACTATACAGTTAACTTACGAATAATCTCGCACTTGACGTACAGTTTAAAGACGGCTCCTTCACTGGCTGGTAACAATATACTTACCTTTTAACGCCCCTGCTAACATTTCTATTTTTACCTTCAGACTTTCGTGAGTAGTGACCGTAAACGATTCCACCGAGCGAATCAAAATTTGCGGATCACTTAACAATGTCTATGGATTTTGAATGGAAGTAAACCGATACAGTGCCTGCTTGAAGCTTTATTGGTTGCGCTTTAGTAAAATAATAGCTACAGAACTGTAACTGCCTGTAACTTTAAGTGGGTACGTATAAAGCGGACTTGTTAATGTCCCTTTATATAAAAGCCCCGCTAAACTAAACAAATTTGGAGTGGCCTATGTCCAGCAGTGGACGTCTTTCGGGTGATAGATGGATGAAATTAAATTTATACTGTAATAACGATTCGTAAAAAGCCACAATTTATGGTACTTTAGGTTTAATCTCTATGATACTGGTACACACATGACAAGCTATTTTTTCCATATTGCATACATAAACTTTGAAGTGCTCAATGACCGAGATTCACGAGACCCACATTTTATGCTTTATGACACTTCAACAATTCCGCCGTTCCCTTTTTAAATGAAGCAAGGTTGACATGTGTTTGAAGTGGCCTATATTTTTTGTAAGCATTTTTTTATTTTTTTTATGTACGCGTAGATATTTTTGTTGAAATGTTCATTACTGGTGTCATATGGAAGTCGAAATGATTACATGATATTATGGTAACGGACTTTTTTTTTAATTTGTTATCATTGATAATAATTAAGGCTCAGTCTTATGAATCAGTTTTAATTATTGTAAATCACTGCGGGATTAGGTTCAGCTAGTCTGTCAATTCGTTTAAAATGTGGCAATATTTTGGTATCGGAGCCTTCGGAGCGATTTCATGACCGCATTAAAACTGAGAATTCTTCAAACGAAATTCAATAATCTACTCGTATTAAAAATTATATGTTTCCAAATCATGATCTTCAAAAGTCAGGGTAAAATAACCTTAAAATAGTAGCATAAAGTAATTTTAGCAGGACTTTTAATGTCCCACTGTTGGGCACGGGTCTGCCATCAATGCTAGGGGTATGAGGCCATAGTCCACTACGCTGGCCTGGTACAGGTTGGAGGACACTTGACACGTCTTTCGAGAGGTTCTCTCAGACTTGAAGGTTTCCACACAATGTTTTCTTTCACCGTTTTAGCAAGTGATAATCGTGTTTGAAAATGAGATTCACACGTGAAATCCAGAAATGCCAGAGGCCCGAGCCGTGGTCTAAACCCGCGATCCTCGTTACTGAAGCAAGCGTTCTACCAACTTGGCTATCAGGTAAACGGTGAGGGAAAACATCGTGAGGAAACCTGCATGTTTGAGAGAAACCCTCGAAAGATGTGTAAAGTCCGCCAACCCGCACTGGGCCAGCGTGGTGGACTATGGCTTAATCCCCCTCGCATTGAAGGGAGTCCCGTGCCCAGCGGTGGGACATTAAAAAGGGCTAGTATTAATATTATTAGTATATAAATATATATTTGTCTATATGCGGCAAAGCTTTTTATCCCAGCCAACACGCATAAAGTAGGGAGGCAAATTCCACAAGCCAAGCCAACGGGCATTTAATTAAGATTAACGGATTAGGAGTCGGGTAACCGGCGACTGACAGAGTTAAGGATGGACTAATAAGACAACATTCTGACACCGTTGTGAAACTGACTTCTAAGAATTGTTTGTAGAACGTTATCTTTCATTCTTGTGATATGGGTTCGTTTAACTATCATAGTATTGGACGAAAATTGTTTTTTTTTACAGCTGCCGCAAAATTAATGATAACTGTACCAGCTGCGCCCTTCTGACCCCTAAACTACCACTACCTATGCACAAAATCATGTCAATCCTTTGCTCTATGAAAAATTTAAAAAAATATATCCCACGGGAACCATACATTTTACTGAGATAAAAAGTAGCCAATGGGCTATTCCAGATTATAATCTATCTCTGTGCCAAATTTCATCCAGATCCGTTCTGCCGTTCTGGCGTGATTGAGTAACAAACATCCATCCATCCATCTATCCATCCAAACTTTCACATTTATAATATTAGTAGGATAGGATTAGTAGGATTTATAATATTAGTGGGATTGATTTCTTATATTTACGCGAATGCTACACATAGAAATAAAACTAATCTTACAGATTTTATCGCGTTTATTATACGCCAGCAACAACTAAATATGAGGGTACCCCGTTTCAAACTATGACACTAGAACGTCAACCACCTCAGTCCTCTCATGACCATGGTTGCTGTAAAGCAGCCGAAACGTCGGTAACGTAAAAAACGCAATGAAATCCGTAAGATAAGTTTTATTTCAATTAATTATAACTGTCTCATTTTCTTTTATTCACATCATCGTAACACGTTAACAGTAAGCCTGCCTATAAAAAAAAATATTATCTATACAATGAAGTCGATACAAATGAAATCAGAATTCTTGCATGTATGATTGATGTATATAAAAGCTACAAAAAGTTTAAAAGCTTGACTTTTACTTACCATAACTACCTAATGACTTTCCACATCACACACTTAACTAGTGCACTTTCAAACGTAAAAACAATTTGGCTACAGTTCTTGAACACGCAAAGTTCAATTAAATTCTATGCGTTTTTAATTAAAGTTCGTTTCGATTTGTTTTTAAATCCATACGTCACATTTTGATGACGTCAAAGCACTTTTGCAACCCGTCGAACAAATAGAAAAACAACGTTTTTCGCTAGATGGTACAGCCGTATGTACGCTTCGAAGGCTGGTTCTGCACTGCATGAGGGGGTAACTCGACGTTTCTTTGTACGCATGCGCTTTCCTCCCTGACAGACTTATTCACCACTTAATTAATATATCAACTTTTGCGTTTTGCGTTCCCCCCTGTATCAACTGTCAGCTTCAATAAAAACATTTTGACTAAGTATTCTTTTTTCTAAAGATCCGTCAACTTTTAAAGGAAAATGGGAACGGAGAAGACCAATTACGGTGTAACATTTACTCTTCTTTCATTTATTTAGGGTTGGTTAATTTAAATAAATATGTTGTGTATGTTATGATTATGTTTTATATGTTGATTTTTTGTAAGTATCAACAAGAGTTAGTTTCGCAATTCTGCTAGATTTTTTCAGAAATATTTAAAAATCGAATAATACTCTACTTATTCTTCGATTTTTATTTATAGTGTCTAAACGTAGTGTCTAGAAAGAACTGGAATAATATAATATCATTATATAATGACATACTTATACTAGACCTCATTTTTTTAGTTAAAAGATATGTTGTCTTACTTATGATTAAATTTTAATTTAATTTCTTGTTCAGACAAACTAGACTGTGAGTCTTACTCCCATTACTAACAGATATTCGATACGGGTACGGGCTTTATTATATGAATATTTAACGCTTATTTCATTATGTGATATACACCTACAGACACGGAGACAGGGCTTTCAACTCAATTAACCGTGTTCCCCCTAGAATAAATAATAGGCGTGAATTAATACAGTTTGGACACGTTATATAATTTTGTGGGCGTTCCGATGTTCGCCGCATGAAATAATAGCTGTTGAATGGAATAGAATTTAGATATTATTTCATACAATTTAGTAAAAAAATATAAGGTAAAATAACACCAAACATAACTCTTATGATTTCAATCATAAAGTCGATAGATACCTGAATATAATGAATATTTGCATCGTCAATTACTGGACAAAGGTAGCGTATTACGCTTTGACTAAAAATAAATCAATGGTTTCACGATATTAAACGGTAAAAATTGTCGCTGCACTATCGGAATAAGGCTAGCTGTATGCACACATTTGTGTACATACAGCGAGCAAGTGTGTGATACACGGGGAGGGTCTTTAGGGCTGGCTTACGGGTCTGCGTGTTAGGACCTAAGCTACGACCTCCTCTGTAAGTTAAACCCATACTTGCCATAAATACACAAGCGAATTAGTACCTAATTGGCAAACTCACCATTCAAAACTACGCGAAAAAAAAAACAGCCAATAAAACGTTTCCACAAAGTTAATTAGAAAAGTTGTGCAATTAGCTGCTTTGCTTCATCAGGGTAGTTCCGTATTCCAGCCAGATAGATTGAAATTGTTTAATTTACTTGCTCGGAATTAATTCTTATCCTAATCATTTCACAGTGTTTAGATACCATTTAGCAATATACAAATAGGTCAATAGACTATCATAACATGAACAGGAGCCAAGGCTCTTCTTATCCGGCCTATATACCGACTAAATTAGGAGGTGATTGGATACCTCATCATTTAGTCAGTATGATGTGACTTTCATTAATCATCGATTGATTGATTACCAGCCCTTTTTAATGTCCCACGCAACGGCATGGGCCTCAATGCAAGGGCGATTAGGTGATATTCCATTACCCTGGCCCAATGCGGGTTCGCGGACTACTCACGTCTTTCGAGGTGTTCTCGCAGACATGCAGGTTTCCTAACGATGTTTTCCTTCACCGTTTAGCAAGTGATAATCATGGTCGACAGTGCCAAGAAATTCGAATATGGAATCCAGAAATCCGAGACAAACAGAAGAGAAGAATAGACCACGCCTAAACTGGTGAAACTAGAGTTTTGAAATTTCGAGGATATATTCTTTGAGTACACTTAAATGCACTAGGTAGGGATTTTTGAAATTCGATCTCTCATGTCAAAAGGGTCAAAATTTGTATCAAAAAACATTTTTATTAAAGTAACGATTGGATTCATAGCTATTTATACATAAATAAATAAATCACAACACTTGCTCTATAAGTAACTTATGTAATTAATAGAGTTTTAACAAGGCTAATATGTATTAAATTCTCAAGTAATTTAGCGTGACGAATGAGTGGTGAACACCAAAAGATAATTAAAAGGGTGTTATAAACGTTTTCAACAATTTGCACGGTCGCGTGATACGAACAAATGTGTGGAGTGTCTATTAAAGTTAGCGTGGAGGAGCCATTAAGTGCTCTAATTGCTTCCGCCATATCGCTCCCTGTAAATACCAATGGGTACGTAATAGCGAGGGAACGGCTATACGATAAACGACTTTGAGGATCATGTACTTGTGGAGAGTTGATTTAGATATGTTTGTGAATTAATACTCTTTTTATCTTACAAAATTTCAACATATTTTTGTTGGTAATTAAGGGTGTGGGATGTTTTAAGACGTTCATGATGATAAAGTTAGTTTTCCACGACTTATGTTTGTATTACACCCTGTAAAGCTTTTGTTTGGTTGCACTAAAATATGAGTTTTACACCCCCGCGAAGGGGTGTTAATTTACCTTTCAACTCTGACTCTTATCATTGAGGTCATCTGTCATAAAGTCAGTCTTTATTACTTTGGGTGGGGCCACACGAAATTAAAATTATGTAGTAATTTTTTTGAACGAATTATTAAAATTACCAAAATGCACGTCTGAAAAAGTAACAAGTAAAACGAGCGGCAATAACGATGGCAATGAATGCTTATAATCTTCATGTACCTACGTGTGAAATACTACTTAACACGATGGAGTTACAGCACTTTTTATATATACCTAAATGCCGTATCTCGAAGGTATTATTATTTGCCCTACTTTTCAAACCGTACCTAATAGTGCGTGATAGATACGAACTTATGTATTCGCCCTTAGGGGATAAAAACGTGCACGCCACGTGCGTAATAAAAACTTTTCAAATATCCGACGTGCTGTTTTCTAGAATAGTTTTCGTAGGACCCTAAGGGTGTATCTATAACGCACAAATATCGAAAATTATTATTGTAGGCCAACAAAGCATCTGTAGCGATCTCTTCAACCTCGCCACAAGCTACACAGATGGCGCTGCAGACGATATTCATAAAAAATGGCAATTCTCCATAAAATCCTGAAACGCGGTATGAGAGTTTTCGGAGCACGTAACATATATACAAGATCCCGACAATAACCGTCGGGGTATAGCGGTCGCCCGGCCCGGTCGCATACCACCTGCTTTGCTAGAAGATCTTCCGTTTTCCGCCAAACATCTATGATTAGTCAGAATATAACCGGTTCGAGTGTACTGAGTGTTTTTTTTTTTTTTTTTTTTTTATTACATTATAGGCAAGTATTTGATCTCGATCTCACCTGATGGTAAGTGACGATGAGATCTACGATGGAGCATACTTGCCTAGGTAGGAAGGCGGCAGTAGATAGAGACGCTACATTCACTAGGCACATGCAGCGCAACTGATCTGACCCGCCATCCATGAATGGCAGCACCGAACATCATGCCGGAACACGGCTAGGCCGCTTGGCGACATGGCTTTGTTCAGTGGGTGGTGACTAGCCACGGCCGAAGCCTACCACCAGTAGAGTTGTCACCTGGTTGGCACCACCCAGGGTCACGTGTAGGGTATCTCGAGGGTACTTAATTCTCCTACGGACGAAGGTGACTCGACCCCAAAAGTGTACTGAGATCAATGACTTATGGCTACTTTGATACATTGATCGCCTATTATTTTTCGTAAATAAGGTATCAACCAACATTGTTAATGACAAGGAGAGAATTACATTATTTTATGTTTAAATCTGTTGTGCACGAATCCTGATAGAGTCAAATAAGTACGTAGTTGTATTTGGTATAATTTGTAATTCGTAATGTGATGTTCTCCTGCATTTGTAAAGTCTTTCTCAAAGATTAATCCACAAATTCCAAGAATAAGCTTTCACAGTAACGAGTTTTACACGTGAATGTACAGTGAAGGTGCTCGAATGTCCCGCGCCCCTACATTGTAATGTCTTTATGCAAATTAGGGCTGACGCTAAATTAATTTATCTTCATTTCGTAGTACGTGGCACGTTGTTTAGTTTCGTCTTATGACGTTATTTTAAGGGGAGCTCGCAAGCCGGCGACTACTTACTCGAATAATTCATTACCGTTATATCTTCATTCCACGTTTCTTGTGATGTTGCGTGATATGAAGAATAATATTTGTTTACTATTAGCACTTCTAACTGCAAATTTAATTGAAATTTGACTTGCGGAGACCACAGACAAAGAACAGTTAAAGACAACCGATATTGTTAATGAGCTATTTTAAGCTATAAAAAAATACGCAGTTTTATATATTCTTAAATAGCTGTCCCGGCGAACTTTTTAGCGACTCAGAATCCGCCTCAGAATTAATTAAATCAATGAAAAACAATATATGAGATTTAAAAAAATCACCCCGATCGTTTTTTAGTTATAAATGGTACTAAAACGACTTAGTTTTATATATAATATAAATAACAAATAATATCCCAAGAAGGTTAATTAATATATCTATCGCGAATCGTGCGTGAACCTGTAGTGTATAAACTTATTAGAACTAATATGCTCGGGACATAATATAACAAAAACAATTATTAGTTAACTGCGGATTATTAGAAAACATATAATTAAATATTTCAAAAACCTTAACTAATTATTTTCCAGCTGACTATTTGTTATAACACAAAAGGCTTCACGTGATTCAGGTCTGTAGCTGTGTCTGACAGTATTTACTAACGGTGTTTTTTTAACTATTGTATTTTTTTAGTAACCAAATGCGTTTACGTAGAAATTTAGAAGCATTCTTTAGAGCGTAATAATGATTTTCGGGTAACTAGGTATAAGCGATTACTAATAATACTATCGATATTTTAAGTAATCAATTAAGTCTGAAAATGTTCTAAGATTACATGACGAGAGGGAGATAGTAGACTCAACTTTTAACTGAGCATGTAGTATAGAAAATAATTGCGAATGCGATTCAAATTGGTACGCTTCAAAAGTACGTGCTCCTAAGAATGCATCGATTTCTGACTATCCTGTGCAAATGCACACATTGAATTATATTAGTTTAATATCAAAAATGTTTTAACACATTAATAACATAAACTGGTACTTAATAAGTCACTTTTTAATACCTCGAGGTGACACCGAGGTTAATTATAAACAGTGAAAACATAAAACAATTCGCAGGGGCTTTAAAAAGTAATTTCTCTCTGCAAACATTAACTTTGTTAACATGACTACGTACTTGGGAGCCGTCAGCGGGGACTCAATAAATTAGAATTTATGGTAATGGACGAAACAAGGTCACACACTACACTCATACACTTTTTAAAATGCTAGGAATAACATTGAACAGTGACCATATACTAAATATGTTCATGACAGACTCCATACATTTGTCTACAATCCTAAGTTAAGTAGGTACCTGATAACGAAGTACAAACAACATCTTCATACATTATTCCTACCTAAACAAGTTTTAATTAAGTGTTAATTTGCAATTCAAATAAAATAATTCCCAAAATGTATACCCAAACTGGCAAAATATTTGTATCGTAAAGCTTGTTGTTTTTAACTATTTTCTCAACACTTCCTCGAAGCTCCAAACCTCGTATTATTAACAATAACGACACTATAGATAGTATAGAGAAAGTAACAAAGAGAAAATTGTACGCTTTGCTCCATTAGATGTCTCGGCGAGAAGTTTTGAATCGAGTTTCCTTTGTAAACGCGATAGCAAAAGGTCAAAGGAATACTTTCCTTGTAAACTGCAACTGTTGCCGTCCACATAAATGTGAAGCGATCGAGATTGGGTCTTGTATCACTGCGCCGTTTATTGTGATACTCACTCACTGTTCTTTTTTAACCACCGAAGCAATATATAACAACTAGCCGGCCCGGCGAACTTCGTACCGCCTCAGAATCAAATGTATGAGAAAATGAATTTATTGGTATTCTATGAAAAATTTAAACAAATCTATCTCACGGGAACCATACATTTTACCGGGATAAAAAGCAGCCTATGTGCTATTCCAGACTATAATCTATCTCTGTGCCAAATTTCATCCAGATCCATTCAGCCGTTCTGGCGTGAAAGAGTAACAAACATGTTACAAACATGGGTTTATGTATGTAAGAACGCGTTTCTTTAAAAGGTTTGAATTGGCGCAATTAAATAATCAAGTCAGCTCAAGTCAGTTTTTGTGAGGTAACCGTTGTACAACTATCAGACCTTTGTTTTGTTAGCTTACTGTGTTGTGGCAAAAACGAAGAAACGTCATCATCATTGTCAGCCTCCAACTTGGAGGTGTTCGCAAAATCTTCCAAAAAATTACTTAAGCTTTAGTTGTTCTGGTAATGTAAAATATTTCAATAAATAGATCAGTTAATTATATAGGTCACGTTGATGTACAAAATAATTGTGTAAACGATGTGTGATATTTTCTAAACAATGGCAACCAGTAGCGTTTGGCAATGAGCTCAACACGGGGTGTACAAAATGTAATTTTTTAATGTATGTCAATTTGATTTATTACTTTGGGAATGTTATCTTTATAACCTACTGTTGGTCGTGTTAATATATTTTACACTATTACTTTTACACGTTACACGAGTTATATCTGCAAACTAGATCACCTTATATGGACGAGATAGCGAGGGTTGTGGTTGTTAAATTTCATCGACTTTATACATCGCAAATTGTATCGTTAAAATTCAATAATTATCAAGTTGTTTGTCATAAAAAATGCATCATCGCTGAAATTCAATCATATTAGCAAGCGGTTTGCCATAAAAAAGGCTGCAACATTTTTTTCAGTGTAGGTATTAAACAATACAATTCAGGGGAATCTTTTTAATTTTACAAAATGTCATAACACGTATGAGCAACGATATCCCGCTCGCTCAGCCCGCGGATTTTATACTCAACCGAAATGCCACGTCGCATGATAAACCCTTGAATATTCATTACGTATCATTTTATAATATGATACACGGAGAAATAACTATGCATATAATAAAAAAGTAACTGATCGCTGTCTGTACATGGAAGATGTATGAGAAAAACTATTATTGGGGGCCTTTATCAACGCAATAGAACCCCCCAAATGATTGATAGAATATTTGTCTGTGTGTTTCTGCGATAACCGATTTAAATGCGGTTTTCACTAATCTATTGTGGTAAGCTTCACTTAAGAGTTTGTGTTGGTTTGATTTCAATCAGTTCATAAATAAAAAAGTTATATAAAGTGGAAGACGTGTACAATAGCTCGTTACTAATATTATATAACACTTGTTACTACTTATCATTTTTAAGCATTTATCGATCCATCCATCTCTATCTCATATCTAGCTATCTATTTTGGGGTCATCTATCACTGGATGAAAACCTTCGCCATCTGTGGCCATTTAGCAAAATCAATTGTGTTAATAGGAAAAGTTTATGAATACAGAAGCGTTATGAATAAAACTGCCCAGCCAATATTTTTTCATCTCATATAGGGTGGGCATTATAATAAATCCCTTTTTATTGGAAATCGCAACTTTTCGCGTTATCCAATTATGACGAGAGGTTTTCGACAATACACTAGACATAAGAAGCAGGCAGGACTTTTTATGACATTATTATTTAATCTGGTACTTAAATAGTTTACATTTGAGCCATAAATACAAAATATGTTGACACCTCTCATTTAAAAAGAAAAAACAGTGCTATACTTTAAGAAACAATAATTTAACCTCCGGTAAGCATTAGGTGGCCTAGCCGGCGGCAGGCAGGTCACAGCGGCCACTGAGGTTCATTACTTTCATTCGTGAAATTCTATATGTCACGTGCTTTTAACGACACACGGCCAGCAGCCAGGATTGGCCGTCACAGCCGGTAAATAGGCCGCTATATCAAGAGCTTAAAAACACTAGCCGTCTAATACACTCACGAGTACTCTAAAGTTTTATTAACGTTTCAGTCAAGACTAATTTCACAGATTTTATCGTGTTTATCGTATATATCGGGAACGTAAATACTTTATGTATTTACGTTCCCGATATTTCGGCTGTTTACAGCGATCATGGTCACGGAAGGACTGAGGTGTTTGACCTCCTAGTGTCATAGTTTAATCTGGGGAACCCTCATATTAAAATAACGCTTCTACTTTCATCGTGCGAACTGCCAAGGAATGGAACACGCTACGGCGTCTTCGTTCCCCGTCGACTATAATCTGGGTGTTTTCAAGTCGAGAGTGAACTGGTACCTTCTAGGCAAGTATGCTACATCGTAGATCTCATCGTCACTTACCATCAGGTGAGATCGAGATCAAATACTTGCCTATATTGTAATAAAAAAAAATAAAAATATAATAATCTGTAAACTTAGTTTTATTTCAATGTGTAGTATTTGCGTACATATAAGAAATCAATATGTGTCTCAGTCAAGTATATCAATTAGGTAGGTATTTCAGTTTATGATAGCACAGATTATACTAATCTTACATTAACGAGCATTGTGATATAATATGACGATATTAGGCAGACAATATGTGAAAATGAAACCCCGCATATTACTTTGTAAGGGATCCAATAACACTCCAAAGGTAACATCTGCGAAAAAGAAATTTATCACACACTACTTTATACTCCGACGTCAGTCATACATTTTCAAGAAAATACTTTTACATTGGTTTCGATTTTTTGTTAGTAGACACTAATAAGTCTATTGATAGACAAGTTTTGAAAATGTTCCAGGTAGTTTGATGCCATCAATCTTCTTTCTAGGTTGTAAGATTTTTTTTTCAGTGTCGTCTACACTATATAAAAAAAATAAAAAATCAAGGGCTTATTTGAAATAATAATAGTAGACGTCATTGTGGTGAGTACTTACAAACACAATTCATTGAAGAATTGCTTATTATTTTTTTATTATCGCTTACTCATTGATATGGAAAGATCTTTTATTATATTAGTAGATACCCGCGAAATTGATCTTTATGAGCGTCTTAGAACGATTACCATCATAAAAAGTCGCTTACTCTAAATCATGCTCTAAATCGACTTATCGAAAAACATTGCGTTTAGGTTTAATATTCTTAAAGTGGACTTAAAATATAATTCCAAATTATGAAATCAGCTCACGTCATTGTAGAGCTATCTTCATAATTAATATGTATGTTTTTTTTCAAACCTCTGAATACGAAATTAAGAATAATTGACGTTGAACTTCGTAGCCGATCTCGTAGCAATTGCGTAGTAAGTTTTTCGTAGTAGCTGCGTAGTATTACTTTCGGAGTCATCTTTGTAGTCTCGTAGACATGTTTCATGTAGTCCAATTTAATTAGCACTGAATGAATGAGATGCACTACTAACAACTTTATCACTAAATTGGCTGTTAAAAAGATTAATAGGATGTTGGATGGGGTCATCGGTTCACATTAAGAGCTCTCGAGGGCTGCATATAACAATCCTTTTGTTTGTTACGTTAACAGTTACGCGCGACTAGGTATTGTGAAGGGGTAGTTAATGGATATAATCGCGGCTAACAACCCCTCAGGGCTTTAGTTATGAACTAAGGAACAGTAATTAAGGCGATAGAGCAAAGCCACTGATCTCTATTGTGCTTAGATACAGTAATAAGAGACTAGAACAGTATTTTTTCTATCGATATACTTACCCTTAAAATACTATCTATCTCTTGTCCATGAACCAAATGATCCAATGACTAATTAAAATTGTTTTCTTTTCTTCATAATAGAGTATAGAGTATAGCGATTGACAGTGACTGAAAGCAAGATAGAGCAAGACGTATCGACACGTGGGAGGTAGGCACATAATTATCTTCGTCAGCATCGGACACTTAGGTAAACCGTTAAACCGCGTTAAAATCGAGTTTTTCGTATGCCATTACTTCAAAAGAACTTGATCCTTAATGGCGAAATTTTCGGAGATTGCAATATGCAGAATGTCGTTATTTTTTTTAATCTACTGGTTCAGATACTGGCTAAAAAAAAATGTTAAAAAAAAACTAATCATGCAGTTTTATTTTTCATCAAAATCGATCTCAAGAGTCCTTTAAGCATTTTTCAGATTTGGCCACGCATACTTGAAAAAAACATTCTGTATATAGATTGTATAAGTATTTTATTTATAGTACACTTCTATCTCAGGATGTGATCAGTCCTTTAATTAAATAACTACAAAATTAAAGGCTTCACAACATGTCGCGGTCATAGCAAGTAATACGTAAAATAAACTAACCTTCCAAGATGTGGGCCGCGATACGCTTTCATCAGTATGAAGCTGTATAAAACCCAATAGACGAAGGTAAATAATCCTCTCGGAACTTACTCGATATCGGATCTCGCGAGATTAATTCATGTCTTGCTGCCGCAAGTTACATTCCCGACAAAAGTTTTATCCGCATTGATGTTTACGGTTTTAGTTAGGCAAGATTTTAGCGAGGTATAATAAGGTAGCATTTTTATATTCAGCTTGTTTATTTTTTGATACATGCGAGTTATAATTTAGCCATTTGTGTTCAATTTGTTAATTTTTTGATAAATGCGAACTATAAGATAACACTTCACACTTTTTTGCCGGCCTTGGTTAGCAAAACTCATACAATTTTAACTAGTAAATGAAAGATCGATTCACATTAACTTATTTTTTAATGATTTTCAACGATATAGCTTATTTCGTTCCAATCTCTGTGTGAAAAGTCTAAATTAATACTCAAACTACATCAACCACAGCAAATAGTTATATTATAAACCACTTCATGATATCGGAAATTAGTCTCCAATACCGGTATCCAATATGCTGATCACTTCAGCATACCTACTCAATTAACCATTAACGGTACCGCTAGCTGAATTTAATTATGGCTGCAATCAATTCGGTATACACGGTGTGCCAACAAACTGTTCGGCGAAGCTATGTTTTAGATACTTCGAGATGAGTTTGAAATTCGAATGGAAAATTGTCGGTTTGAAAAAATAGCACGTCATATCGAAAATTGACGACAGCTTGGTCGAGTAGTTTGAGTGTAGGCTGCTAGGCTCACTGCACTACGTAATTAATTGTTCGATTCCAATCTAGGTAAATTTCAGCAACATTTTTTTTATAGAGATTTGCCGCAGTCTAGATGTTACTAGTAATTAACCCTAATCAATAGTGCCATACAATGGTATCGTACCCATAATAGAACGGTTCCTTAGTTAGAGACTATACAGTATGTGTGTTTGTGTGACTACATTTAACTATGTATTCGTTTTCGTAAAAAAAACCATAATTTATTTAATACATAAACGTGAATGACCTATTCGTTAAGTTGTTAAAATTTTCTACATTATTTTGGTTACACTTTTATACCTACTCAGCTGTCAGCAGTGATAGCCAAGTTGGTAGAACGCTTGCCTCGGTAACGAGGATCGCAGCTTCAAACCCCGGCTTGCCCCTCTGAGATTTCTGGATTTCATGTGCGAATCTCATTTTGAACCATGATTATCACTTGCTAAATGGTGAAGGAAAACGTCGCGAGGAAACCTGCATGTCTGAGAGAACCCCATGAAAGACAAGTGAAGTCCGCCAACCGGCACTGGGCCAGCGAGGTGGACTACGGCCTAATTCCCCTCGCTTTGAGGGGAGGCCCGTGCCCAAAAGTGGGATATTCAAAACGGCTGGTATTATTATTATTATATACCTATATTATATAAACCTATGGAAGTAATCTACTATTATTTGACCCATGACCCATCTAAAGCTAGACTTCATACTTATAACAATCATTGGACTGAACATTATAAGGTCACGAGCGTTCCCTCGGCAGTCTGACATAATTAATTAATAATCGCTCTCAAATCAAGATCAATTAGCTGAAACTTCTTAATTGCTCCTTAACTTGCCGATGATATTGCTCCCAATTTCTTGCCCGGTTTCATTTTAATTCCAGGATTGTTTGATCTTAATGATTTTTAAAAATGTTATTTTTACACAAATCATCAAGGTAATACCTTAATAACAGTACCCAAATTTAGGGCAAATAAAACTCCCGTCAATCTTGCATTAATCACACACTTGTTTAATGGAGATTTCACTTAGAAATTAGGTAACTACACCACATTATTTAGACTCGAACAGTAATAATATTTGGTTGAATTTTATGCTACACTCAAGGTGTTGCCATCATGACAGCCAAAATCGCTCTGATGGCGTACCCCGTCTACCAACATAACAGACAAACACATGCGTTAGGAAACGCGAACGCCATACAACGTTTATTCAGTATCGTTTCCATAAGGTCTTGGCATTGCTACTGGTCTTAAAACTCTTCTAGTTGCTTGGAACGAGAAATATAAATCATAGTAGATCTAATAATATTTTCAGATAACTAATAAATTGTTGTTCTGAATAAATATATTTACCAATATATTTACCCTGCGTAGTAACGCAGGGTAAATATAAAAATGAATAATAGAATAAATTGAGTATGTAAACATATGTTACTTAGAATCTTAATTTCATAAAAACTTGGAAAAGTAGCGCATGAGTCACCCATAACATTTACAGTATATAAAAGGAGCCTGTCTAGTGGATCCTATACATTGACGTGACTTTACAAGGCTATACTATGAGTAAACTATCAACCGAATCGGGGTGGCAATGAATTAAAATATTCACTGAAAAAAAAAATGACCGTACACACCAAAAGCAAAAATGATAATTCATGACCCACTCTATCACATTGTTTCGTTTTATCCTTACTTTTAGGGACGAGTTACACTTACACATTCAAATTACGTTACCATTTCGCGCCGATAAATACAGTAAACATGGCAACACACGAACTATGGTTTCCACAAGTACGTGAAGGAATACACACGAGCTGAGCTAGGGTTTATCCAACAGAAAGTTTAATATGATTTTTATCTGGCGAATCGCATACCAAAGGAAACACGAAAACCAATTCAATCAGTACCTGTTTCGCTCAAAGGTTTCGATACCTTTGCATGTCTGCCGATGTCCGGCATTCTAAACCCTACCGACCCCATTATTTCCGCTCTATTTCGATTGTTGTTATCGTGTCTCGTGTACCGTACAATCCACATCTATTCTCTCTTACAACAATCCCGTTTGTACATTCTGAGCTGCAATGGCTGCAGAGGTGAACATTTATTGTTTTTAATTGGATTTACCTGTTCGTAACAGGATTGATTACTTTTTAACAAATAACGAGTCTGAGAAGAGCCTCCTAAAAGGAGTATGTCTCTTTCTTCTAAGGTGTAGAATATAGAGCGAAAACAGAGGAGAGGGGAGGTGGGAGAAAAAAAAAGACATGGGTCACATGGACACATTTGAACCGAGCCTCTCTCACCAGGCTTTTTTTTTCTTTATACAAAAGTGTTAAATAAAAAGTTTAGTCACATAAACTGGTTTATCCTGTTATGAATCGAATCTGTGTGGTTAAAACAATTATCTCACCTGCTTAAACTCTTATACACACCTACCAATGTATGCACAGAGATCTCAAAATAGAAAAAAATTGTTGATATTATTTCTGAAATTAAACTTGAGACAGTGACTGCAAAAAGTGTCTTAATCTAAGCACATAGTGCAAGTGCCATGGTAATCAAAGTAATGCTATCGCGCGGTTGATTAACTTTGTCCACGTTCAAACTTCAAAGGGATGTCAAAGCTTTCAGAAGCTGTCAAAGGAGAACGCTTTTCCCCTTCACACCCTTGGTTTGTGACGTAATTCAACCAGTTGCATCAAAGGCATATTACATGTCTTTTGGTGTGCTCTCCTAGCGTTAAAATAAGCTAGAAAATCTTACTAATAACATATAAATAAATGTAAAGACTAGAATAGCAAATCAAAACAACGACCATATTCTACTCGCGGTGTGTGCAAGGTGCGTAAGAAAGAACGAGAGAGATAGTTACCGTCTTGTTTACGCTGGTTGGTAGAGTCTATTATTGGACTTGCCAATGTGCAGAAAAAAACCTGCTTAATGATTGTAAACGTCTTAACTAATTGTATAATTCGTTACATCAGTGCCCGATAGATGTCGCTAATTCAAAATTAGCTCGCGGTGTCAAGATGTTTTTGGGCTTTCACCTACTCTCTAGAGATCAATTTTATACCAAGCAATATATCTTCATACCTCACATACCCTAGCGTTATATTACACGGTAAACCTAGAGGTAGGACACCTTGGGACCTATACCGGCGTTTTACACTAATAATGTATCCTCTTTGTTTTTGTTGTTTTAATAACCATAAACTAGCATTTTTTTTCAATATTTCATTCACATAGAATCGAAACTGCGATAGTTAACGAACTGTGATTGCATAACAACAACAGTGAATCGGTCGAAACGGTATGATATGTGTGAATACCGTAGTGTCGGTACAGCGGGGTGCATGTTGCACAAATCAACTGATTCGTGGCAATTCGAGCGTGGGATTCGGGCATGAGAATTAATGAATACGCAATTTAACCGTCTTTATTGGAATTTTAATTGAATATCGTTTTTCATATGCATCGACAAATGCAGTCTTACTAATTATATTCATCACAATATTCTTGTGTATCTACTCTCAGTTTAAAGTCTCTATGAAGTTATAAAATGATACGTACTTACTAGCATTTTATTCACAACTGAGTCCGACATAGTAAATTATATGTATTTTTAAAGGCTATCAAGAATGAAACAGTAATATCACCAGGACAAACTTTAGTCTTCTAACGCAAAATAACGAGTGGTTACTGAAATTAGAACCTTATATCAGTATCCCATATAATGTGTGGTAGCGTAGACAGAACGCAGGGCTCGCGAAAGGATTTTTTATGACGCGGCCATAAGGCTACAATATTAATTAAGAATATAAATAATTATATTATGATTATACTCACCTACCAGATACTAGACTAGTTATACGTACTTTATAAAAACGTTGCAAAAAATTATCTGAATAAGTAGCTACTTTAGAATAATAAATAAAAGTTTATTTTTCAACTTCAATAATAATACAAAGTCATATCACAATTTACACAGTTTAGTTATCACGCATTGAACGAACTGCTAAAGATATAAGTAACAGCGAATAATCAGTGTTTTTCGTACCCGCTGGGGAGGGCATTGACATCGGAGTTGTGGAAGAGGGACTTCTGGCCATCACCCCATGGGAATCGCTTAGTGCGAATGCGCATGTACTCATAGGGCACGAATGGCTGGCGTGCGTAGTGCTGTTCCTGGGGAGCCAGGAAAGCGTTCAGCATGGCGAAGCAGACTGCTGGAAATGCCACAAAGACGGTAATCTTCTTCCATAACTGCCAGCTTTCATCTACATCGGTTGCTGCAGTGTGCGCCTTTAAACGCGCATTATTTTTGAGGTACATTGCAGCTCGATTGAAAAGGGTTTTCATAATTACAAAATATAAAATTTACTAACAATCCAAAAAAAACTTGTCAATTTTGTGGATAAATAGTTTTTTTTGCATTTAGCGTCATTTTTTAGGCTTTTGGCCAGTAGCAAATCTAACGAAATAGAATGTATTTATATTGTCTTTGGTGTCATAGTAAAAAAAAACAAGTAGTTTCATTTTTTTTTTTTTTTTTTTATTACATTATAGGCAAGTATTTGATCTCGATCTCACCTGATGGTAAGTGACGATGAGATCTACGATGGAGCATACTTGCCTAGGTAGGAAGGCGGCAGTAGATAGAGGCACATGCAGCGCAACTGATCTGACCCGCCTTCCATGAATGGCAACACCGAACATCATGCCGGAACACGGCTAGGCCGCTTGGCGACATGGCTTTGTTCAGTGGGTGGTAACTAGCCACGGCCGAAGCCTACCACCAGCTATTTTATTAATGTGCTTGTTCTTGATACATGGCATCCTATTGGATTAAAAAACGCTTATAGATTGCAGACACGACCAAGTTTCTTATTTCATGTAAATATAATGATCAACATCAAGGTATTGATTTTAAAATATATCAATACGTGAAGCATATAATATGGAGAGCCACGCATTGATTAGGTCCAAGTAAGACAACCCAACTCACCCGTTACTCATTAAAATCATCGGTACTTTTCGACGAGACCACAAATTAGGGCGCAAATTGTCCAGGGATCCGGCACGGTTTAAAGATTTACTAGCCTTACTCAGTGCGTCCATTTTGTTAAAATCTGGCCACGGGAAACATGCAAAAGCACTCGACCCGAAAACTCATGGATGTGCTGAAACCTGAAACTACTCAACGCGGCACGGTAGTCTAGGCATTGTTAATTATTGCTTTTTTTTGGCTCTAAATTAAAAAAAAAAAACAATAGAATGCAATAGTGCAAATACAATTTTCATTTGTTTTTCGAAATTATTTAGTGAGGTTGTCGTTATGGTTTTTTAAATGCGTAAAGTTTACCGCAAACAACGTGTGGCAACTTTCTTTTCAGAAAGTATCTAACTACATCGCACAGGGTTCAGAGTGGTGGATGGTGGCCTAAATGTAGCGCCAAGTAGTTTACATAATTATACAGTATGAGTTCGTTGAATCCTTTAACAGTGAAAATACGAACGCCAAGCAAGCCGCATAAATATCAGTTTGTTAAATAAATTTATAACTTGCCGCTTCCTTTCGGCGTAAAATTTCACTTTGACTCAACAAAATAATTACGCTGTCTCTGAGAGAGCAAATAATTAATAGCGCGAATAAATCTTACAACTTTTGTCGAGTTTGGTTACTTACCGTATTTTATTATTTTAAATTCGCTGAAGTTTTTTATCTGGCCCGGATGACGCCATATTCTTTTAAAACAAGGTCTGTGAGAGAATTTGGTTTATTTATCTTCTTATATTGTAATAAACAAGGCGGGTAAATATTTTGGATGATTTCGTTTTAAAAGAGTTTAGGAAAAGTCTTTAGATAATAATAATAATTTCTGTTATAAAAAGGCTAGTGTTTCCCTCAATTCAATTTTATACCAACACCGGCAATTTTTTTATACTTACATTTTTTACCTAGTATATTGTGGTTTTATTTCAGTAAAAATATCTATAGCTTTTAAGCACTAATGAGAAAATGCCTAAAACAGTTTACGAAAGTAATAAGTATTAAACAAATTATAGACTTCAAATATAATATTTCAAATAACGCTGACTTAATTTTAGCCGTTCATAAGAATTAATATAATATTAATTTTCTAAGTACGATTATTTTACACCTCGCCATTAAAATATTCAATTTGAAATTTTATCCATTCACGAAAATGACAATAAAGTATTTTACTGAGTAATGAAATATGCGATAAGAAGTTATTATTCCATTTAAATTTAAGTCTTAGCTAATATACTTTTAAGTTAATTTTAAAAAGTAATGACACTCCCTTTCAAGGTGAACATATTAATCTGAGTTCCTATGTGGTTCAATAAATATCAGGTAACAAAAACAAATGGGTAACTTTTTTTTTATTTTACTTGTCTGCCTTCCGAAGTTAGCAGGCTTATTCTATCGTTGGTCGTTTCCCATTTCACCCTTTCACCACGAACTCCGACCATCTTCGCTTCAATCTTAACAATAAAATATCCATAACAATTATTCTCTTACTGGTTATATCCAAGCAATATTATAAAATGTTATCGTAAACCACAATGTCCCCGAAATCTGTTGATATTCGCTTATCATCACTTTATATTCTAAATTAAAGTGCGTACTAATACCTAATTTAAATAAGATTAGATAATTTGAAATTAAATGGCAGGCCTCCGTTTCAAGTCGCATCAAGAGACTGAGCTTATCTTTGAGCAAGTATAATTACATTTTGTTACTAATGTAATATAAGTGTCGTACCTGGCTTGTAGAATATTATTTGATAGCTATGGATGAGACAAAAAACATAAAAAATCAAGTATTCCACACAAGCATTCATATTGTGTACATGGTAATACGCAAAGTTCACGGTCTTGGTACGAGTTAGAAAGCATGAAATGCAATTCTATAAAAATACAACCGAATAGAGAACCCCCTCCTTTTTGATGTCGGTTTAAAAGAGAACATATCTTCCCATACATTTTATACTAGCGCCCCTAATGGAATGGGGCAGTCTTAGAATTACACAAACAAGCATTCGTTTACTCGATCAGTGGGTATTTAACACACGATCAAAACTCACACTAAGGGACATGTTTTTTATTTAAAATTCATTTGTACCGGTAAAACTGGGAATAACAGGTTCCAGCGTTGTTGAAATCAAACGTCATGATGAAACAGGATATTTATGGGACTCTGAAACTTCTAAAAATATGTCTAAAGTTCTCCTGTTCCTGACTGTTCTTTTAATCTTTCCCGCATTGATGGGCTAACATGGCTAGCAGTAAGACATCTAACAGGCTAAAGTACTTAATTATTACATTACTAAAGTCTATTCAAATTCTGAGACAAAAGACAACACTCCCTTAAGTAAAAGTCAGTTCAATTTTACATCCATTAGCGTAGTAATTACCTTTATTCAAGGTTTTCGTAAAAATCGTCGATATTTTAGCAGGGACAAGACGAAACTCATGTTAGGCAAATTAGATTCAAAGTCCTATTAGCGGTTTAGTGTCTATAAAAGTTCTGTTGTTTGGTTGGTGCTATTTTTTCCCGACTGCGTGACGAACGGGAGGCTAATGTGTTTATCAGCGTATGTATGTTTGATCTTTGGTGAGGTTCTAGAGTCCAAATGCGTGGGCCGATTAGTGGGCCTAATATATGTAGTGATTTTAATCATTGTGTTATTTTTCTTGTACAGTAATAATTTAGTTTCGACTTTGTTTTTGCTTTAAATCAAACAAGTTAACTCCAGAACAAATATTTATCATCATGTTTATCTCATTTTATATTATTTACTACTACTAGTATTACTTACTAACTATTATTATTTTAAACACCACCAGCTAGTAAGAATAGAATAATTTCACAGAATACTGAGAAGTTATTTTCTCTGTTCACAAGTTCCAAAGTTTGAGTCTCCAAAAGCTCTGCAGCGGATCCGACCAAACGTTCGAAAGCAACTCTTATTTTTTCTCAAACGACGGCTCGGGCTGTATTACTTTATTTCTACGCCATTTTTCTTTATCGGGAACGTAACCCTCTAAAATATCTTAAACAAATTTATTCGGGCTTAAGCTGGATGTTTTGTTTGTAAGTCTTAAGTACCGTTTATTGACGCTCTCTTTGGAAATTCGAGCGAATTCAGTGTAGTCATTCGAGAGACTGTTTGGGGAATTATGTTTAAATGTTTGGTTTTGTGGAACAGCTATTGTCGGTTTCGTGGTACGGTATCAAACTTAATGTACAATGGTTCTGGTCGGCTCTTTGAATTGTCATTATTATTATCTATATAGCTATAATTACTGTGGTTATTTATGATTTGGTAAGTAAAAGACAATCCAAAGACATTAGAATCGAACGTTTTCATTACTAGCAATTATTTTTTCATTTACATTCAATGTTGCGTATTGTGAATCTCCATCAAAAATGTTCAACAAATCAAAAAACCGCTTTTTGTATTAACATTTGACTACGGTTTAATGTTAACTATGTCTCTAAAAAGCTATAAAAGTATGCAAGTCGAATTAAAGGTGAGCCAGTAACACAAAAAAGCTAATTGGCGACAGTACGAGTACAGTACGACTCCTGTAAGCACAGCTAAAGTCAGATTACAGACAGTAATCAGCTTAGTGGCCTTTCGCGTCTCTCCCCAAGCTACCCTAACGTGGCCTAAAAATAGAGTACGATAGACATTTCGATGATTATTGGAAACCCGTAGTAATATTTGGAAACGGGTAGGTTGGGGAAAATTCAATCGTATACCAGGATAGCGTGAAATCGTATTGACTTCTTTCTCTTGCTAGGCTAACCACTAAGATTTTATTTTTAAATTGAATTTTTGAGGAATGATTTAGCTGCAGTAATGTCCCGATTTTTGGGATAATTTGGATTCTTCTTTTCAGCTGTCTCCCTCATGTCAAAGTGGTTGTATTCTTCATGTGAAGTTGTCAGGGATAGATGCCACTCGCCCCACGATGTCTTGCCATTTGCCTCTGTTGGTAGTTTTTCTGGTGAACGCATGCAAGGATATTATCTCGAAGATGTACAATAATGGTTGTGAAATATATGTAATTGTGTAATTGTTACGTCATAAGTTAAATAATATATTAATCACGAAGTATCATATCGTAATGTGATAACTTTCTGCATATAACTATCGTTATAGGACCGAAGGAAAGCCATACCACCTATAATAATTTATGTGGTCCAAACTTTACTAATATAATGTTAAACAGCTATCTTGTGGTAAGTGCGCGGTGAGAGATTGTTGTCTAAAAGAAACAAATCAAACACCATTTAGACAATTAATTTATAAATATACGTCATTGGTATGACTTATATCTACTTGTTAACATCTTAAATTATTTTTTAATATTCTTGTTACACCTTATCCCTGTCCATATACGTGGACTTGTGAATTTGAAAATACGAATGACCTTCAATATCGCTATTTATATATTAAAACTAACTAAGAAAGTTACAGAAAATTGTTACGGAATTTTCTTGAAACATCAAGCAGACCCGCAGTTACCTTTTCAAGACAAGCGATTATTTTTCTTAGAAAAAAAATGATTAATGAATAAATGTAATATTACAAAATCTTAACAGGAAAACACCATAAAAAGGGTTTAATTACATCATCGTAAGGAACCCGGCAAGTTGGTTGTACGTGACGTGAAATTAAAGCAGAGTGTACACTCGCTAAAACGCGTGATCCCCGCCAGCTGTTGCCTTGCCAACTACACAAGCTACGAAGCACGTACAGTGTGTGTGCTCACCCTTACATATGTCTCGCATAAACGTCCGCGTTTGTTTATTACTTACTTCCATGAGTGACAGGTAACCTAGTTAGGTAGAGGCCAAACTAACGTAATTGACGCGTCATACGATTGTAGACAATAAACTCCAACAAATATACTCTCAAATTTATAGAAAGTTATAATGGATTATAAAGCTATTATAACGCACTTTTTCCTCTGAAAAGTTATAATGCATTATGACTGTCTATATATTTGGGGATAGATTTCGTATGAAAACAGAATATCTATGTTTTTTTAAATTCCATTTAAATAAATATAAAATATCTTAAATTTATATTTGTTATGATATGAATGCAAACGGTAATCACAGTACAAAACGTGACGTCACATCCAGTGTCATTCTGAGGTATACCCATCAATCTTTATATATATTCTATGTTGACTTGAAGGTGATGTCATTTTGGTGCCTTGACAGACCGTTTTAGTGTAATATATGTACATTTAACAAATTATGTTTCTTTGGAGTTATAAGATATACTGAATACTGTACAATCCTATCTGTAGTCGCTTAGGTGACTGAATCACGATTCATTTCATGCTCACCACACTACGACGCTATTATCCTTGTGTTGTTAGATAATTATGTATTATCTCCTTCAGTGCATCTTAAGTGGCACATGGCTTGGTGACACTTTCAAGCTTCTCGGTTTTTTTCACTTCCAATTTGATATATTTTTCGTTACTCGACGTCACTCGTCCTCTCGTGTACCCGAGCCTTGCTTATCGCGATTATCCGGGACATTACTCGCGACGATCTCGTGTTATGTTCGTAAAAGTGAACGCGATGATACCTCTCTTTCCTTCTTAACGTTGCGTGTCGCCTTATTAAGTAGTCTTTATAACGGATAAGAGAAATAGTGTAAACATTTTGTGAAACCTTATTTTAATAACGACTTCCACACATCACGGTCCTCTCCACTCGCAATTAAATATACGAGTACTTGTTGAGGTCATTGATTGTAATTGATTTAATATTTAAAGCTGTAACGGGAAGTGTATGTTAATTGCGTACACAAGAAATAAAACTTTATGCGTTATCATCACAGAGGCTAAAATTTTATTTTTTTAATTCTCGTATAATGTAAGTAATTAAAGTCAGTCATGAATGTAATTTATCAGTTTTAACAACAGCTCCTAGCTAGTGAAAATATAACACTCAGTACATTTATATGGATTGTTTTGATTTAAAATTATATATGAAATGACGAACACAGATCATACGAACCTATGATGTGCAAATTATATTCGATCTTAAGAGGAGGGGGATTTTGGTTGATTTTCTATTCCACGTATTTCATTAAGTTTATGGAATATGAAACAAATTTTTGGATATATATATAATTTAAGTACATGATCTAGAATCGCTCGAAAGGACATTTCTTATATAGCTGACATTACATAGATTCACAATAAACAAAAAGCATCATTTCTTTCATGCGATATAACGCGAAAGCTACAGTTTGTGTGATAGATGTGGAAATATTTCGCGAACGAAATACGATAAGACCGAAAACATTGCAATACCAAACCCATCTGGCTATGTAAAAGGCGCGAGCCGTACAGTGATCTATCATTTTTATGAGCTACCCATAAAAGCCAGCTCCAAAAGCGAAGTGTATGTAACAGCCTGTAAAAAAACCAGGCCACTGAGGAATTCACCAAAGTTAACATTTAGGAGTTTCACAATAGATCTGTTTTAGACTAATGTTGTTGTCTTGTTCTTCCGCTAGATAAAATACCAAAACCACCTAATTGTAGGCAACAATAATACTCTCATAGGATTCTGTTCTATTGAGCATTATTTAATTTATAAATATAAAAAAAATATCCTGTTAGTTACACCATTTATAAACTCGGAAACGGGTGGGCCGATTTTTATGATCTTTGATTTTTTGAATTTGTCGCTGCCCCGAATAGCAGAGTAACTATTAAATCATGGGAAAAATTCCCATATGAATAATCAATAAAGATAATTCATTTTGTTATACATTTGATTCTCAGGCGGTATGAATTTTGCCGGGACAGCAAGTAAATGCTAAAGTTTAACATAACTCCAAGATGAAAGTCTCCAAGAATCGACTATAGCAAAAACAAGCTAAAATTAGGTGCTAAACGATGACTTTGGGCAACACTACTGTTAGAAGTTTGCCAATAACGTCAATCCAAAACCACCTTGCGATCGCTCAATAATTGTGGAGTACGAAACCGAAACAGTCCGGGAGCACTTTGCCGATGACTGTACATTGTCACGTTCCATCTGTAAAAACAAGCGCAGAACTGTTCGAATTTCTCTAGAGGAACAAAGGTATATCGGAATCAGATTTGTGACCGCATTCGTGAGATTCCATTCCTTTCCATGCAATTTCCTTCAAAGGGGCATTTCCAGGATTAAACAATGAGTACACAGATATGCTATATGGTATGTTTTAAACATAGGTATTTAAATAAATAAAATGGGAACGAAATAAAAAAATATTACTATAAACTGTATGTAGCCACAAATCAGGGTGAATCTATTTTTATTTTTATGAAACATTCGTTTAAATAAACCTGCCAAGGTAAAATGTTTCGTCTGATTACTAACCAAAACAGGATTAAGTAATATTTCGTTTACCCGATAATCGTGTCGACGTGACACTCGTTATCGTCACGTAGAATATAGCGGGTGCGATGTTTATCCGAATGTTCTGCCACTAATGGTCCGTAGCCCTTGATTTATGGCGTCTTTTTGTTGATGACAGTGTAGAAAATGCTTTGGGAACCATATACCTATCTATAGACGTATTAAACAGAAAATATGTTTGGGGAATATTTATGAGAAGATGTCGAAAACGCTTAAAATCCAGTCTGAGAGTAACATTCCCTATTAAAGCTTATTTCCTCTAATTATTGAAACAATTATGAATATAATATCAATTAAACTAAGTTGTTACACGTAGATCTGAGACGCTGTAAATTCGCATCATCGTCTGGATCACAGTATCTGGATCCAAAGGACATATCGATCGTGATTCTCGATTTTTTGCGATGCTGTCGATACTACCGTCTCATACCTCTATCTCATTTTCATCGCACGATTATCATTTGGTTAGTCCACCAACCCACACTAGACCAGCCCCCTCTTCTTAAGGGAAGACCCATCCAACCAGTGGGACAGTATACGGCTAAATCTTATTTTTTATTTATTCGTATGCTCCATCGTAGATCTCATCGTCACTTACCATCAGGTGAGATCGAGATCAAATACTTGCCTATAATGTATTAAAAAAAAATTCGTCAGCCTGCCGTAATCCGGTGAGATTGTAAAGTCTGATTCCCTAACTTTTTGGGGAAATTGTCCGGCCAATAGTTACCTTTTCCCAACTGGATATCTTGATCCCTCCACCAAGGCTATGGCGTTATTATGGGTACATTACCCACAAAACATACATCATATTCTTTGCAGCTCATACACCGAAAACATAAAATATCCCATGAATAATGCAAAAGTCATATATTTATACTACTGAAGATTTTTATTCGTCGGGTCGTCAACATTATTAAAATAAAACAAGTGTGTAAGTAAAACAACGAAGAACAATAAAAGTATACTCCTCCTTTTTGAAGTCGGTTAAAATACAAACTAGCTCTTCTCGTGTCATCATACACATGGACTGAAGCTTTTTGACTCTCTTAGACGAACCCTTCCATTTCCCGAGATGAAAAATGTATGTAAGCATCACCGAGCCATGTTTTAATAAAGATCTTGGTTATTTTTTGTGTGTGCAGTTTTTTGCATTTTTTTCTGGGAAAAAGAAAATTTATTTTGATGTTAATGATAAGCTACCACTTTGCCAAGTTACATAATAAATTCTGTCAATACAGACACTAAGTACCAGATATATAGATGTGGACGCTTCGTCTGGCTATCGTAAATTTTATGGCTCTGAATGCTGCGCGCGGCAAGTGGCTTTCCTGTAAACTTTATTAATAAACTTTTAAGAAATAGTTTTAAATGATTGTGCTATTTCTTTTAATAATATTCTAAAAACTAAAAAGAGCACTGGGAATTTTTCTTAGTTAAAGAGTATGATCCTTGAGAAAATAATTTAAAAGATGCTCGTGTAGTTTATTTAAAAAAATAGTTGTTACGGATTTCTTTGCGTATTTAAAAAACACGACAACTTAAGCTAGCCTAGTTTTTTGGGAAATTCAAAGAAAATAAAATTAAATGCCCCTGAAAAAGTTACAATGCATTTTATACATTTTTTAATATGTAAAGGTGCTTAGTAGTAGACATTTACACAAATATCTCAATTCAATGAAATGATAACAATATATATTTGTTTCGCCCGTAGTCTCTATCCTTTTATTCAGATTTGAACGTCCCGGGCTCGGTGATAAATTCACAACAGCAAGCTGTGTGAAGTCACCCCACCACTATTCCGCCCCCACTCGCGCCATTACGTTAACTGCGGTGTGAACTCGTTATACGAGCAGTTTGGTCACCACATTTTATTAAAACGTATGAATCCCGTGTAGTATGAGAGAAGTTTCCTTATTGGAGAAACCTCGTACCTACTTTCATTCGCTTTGGGCTGTATCTTCTAGTAAAAGTGATTCAAACAACGTTGTAGTGGGTAAAGCGCGCTCTCTAGGGATGCTACATCGACTAGGATATCATTAAGGCAACGCAGGGTTGCCTAAAGCTTGGGTCACCCTTTTGAGTTCATTGTTAGGTTCCGCAGCAGGTTATTGCGTGCAAATCTGTTGTAGATACCTAACCTACCTTACCTTTGAAATCCCGCTTGGCACAGTTGGTAGTGATCCTTCTTTCTGTACAGAGGGTCCCGGGTGCGAGTCTCCGTAGGGGCAAACCCGAGGCATAGTTTGGGTCCGTACAGTTGGTGTGTTCATCTCACGATATTTATTTATTTATTTACCCCTAACCTATTTTTCTTCTCTTCAAAAAAGATTAGACGTGCTGAGTCCCTTCATCGAGTCTTTGTTGTCTTCTACAACTCAGTAAGATCATTTTAACCATAAGGACTCTCACACGGGATATAAGTAAAATGATTAATCAGAAATGATAGGACAGTAGCATATGAATCTTAATTAGGCTTCACTTATTCCCATCAAGTATGTAGAATATGCTTTCTAATTCGGCTATAATCTAATCTTAGGGTCCTGAGGAGATTGTGCATACTCCTATAAAAATATTACAATTCCAGCTTATAAAAAGCCGCCGTATACCAAACCTCCTCCTTTTTGAAGTCGATTGAAAACAAGAAACAATCTTACAAGCCGACATTGTGAAAACCACCACGACTTGGAAATTTTGCCGCAAACTTTTGTGATATTCAGGCAAGCAAAGTTCCATCGTCAAATATATCGACAACATAGCCTTTATTCCAACGTTTAGTTTCCAATCTGTCTCAGTACACTTAGCAAACTCGTTCCGAAGTTTCGCTTCGGCCCTTCCATTGGTAATTTTACACATTTTCTAGAGGCACAATACGTTGAAAACAAAAGGAGCGTTGGACACATTTGTATGTTTGTGGGTATCATCAAGACTTCGGAACTTATGAGAGTAAATGTGTATTGTTTAGGCTGAAATCTTGTGACAACGAGTTAGTTTTAGTTATGATTGACGGAATATGGCTCCTCCATATTTTTTTTTATTGTAAGAGCATATGTCCCATTAAGTATCTACTGTAAAATAACAGCGATGTTCGACTCGTTGGCGAAAACGAAGACGATTCTTTTAAATGTAAACAGACAAAAGCCCTTTATTTATTAGGGACATTAATTAGTTTCCGTAGTGCAGACGGAGCGTAATTATTTTGTTTGAACATTCACCAACGAGCTGGAGAACTGGCTAGAATGTATGTAATTTGTATGCTAGTAAATAAAATATAGCACACTGATTCATGTGTGAAAATCTTTTACACATTTTTTTATACCTTATATATTAATTACATGCTTGGGCAGTGCAGTAGTATATCATCACGACAGTTATTTCTAAGGGAGTGATCAGCGATATTTCAAATAGTTTTAGAATCTTTTAACAGAATTGTATACGTATTACGAGTACCACATGTGACAAGTCCAAGCGTATTATTCCCACAGACATGCGGTTCCTTTTAGATATTGCATAGTGTATTATGAGTAGGTCTATATATTTATAGTTATAGTATAGTATATACTATATAGACTATACTATATAGTTATAGTATACTCTCAGTATTTATTGTTTATTTGCTAAAAATATGGTTAATTGTTATGTAATATACGTATAACACAACGTATAATTTTTATGCAAAATTACTACTACATTACTAGGTATTTGTAATAAAATTATGTAACTTGACTTTTCTAGTTTTCCCAGGATGTCCGAGAATTTGTCTGACAAAAACAACCCCACTTTACTGATAGGTTTAGGCCCCACTAACTAACCTAAAACCTAAACCTTTAAGAGGCCTAGTTTACGAGAACTTTACAAACGGGTTCATTTCATAGTACATAGAGTATATTCTCAGACTTCACTTCAAGAAGCCGTAATTCGAGCACGATCTTAACGCCCTCCATTTTCAAACTTGCAATATTCCAAGAATCGAGGTTAGACGCTATACTAAGAAACTATTTACTTAGGACATTAAGTAAACACAAACTGCGAAGCTAAGCCAATTTGAATATTGACTTAATAGATAGAAATGATAAATAAACAATGCGAAAATAGATTGTTTATTAATTTTGACGTGCATATATCCCTTTGATTATATACACCTGCCGTAATCAGCTTTCACTACTGGCACGATCGTAGCATTGGCAGGTTATACATGTAAATTTCCGATAAAAAATTACTGTTAAAAAAATAAGCTCGTATGGTTTCTAGCCGGATTTTCTTAGTTGAGGTCGCCTTACGAAATGAAAAAATAAGTGTTTATGAGTGTTCTCACAGGCACATACAAAATAAATAACTTTACCTTGACTTAGTTATGATTACAATCACACCGTGAGCACTAATGTTAATTATTTAATCTCAAGAAACTCTGGGATACGATGTTAAAATAGGGCCGACAGAAAATATTCGTAACCACAATGCATCATGCCGGCGCACTTGTTTTAATAAAAGTGGTCCAGAGAGAAGATTTATACAATGTTTTGTCCGCTCGAAACAAGATGGCGTTTGCAATATCTGGACGGAACGGGTTGGATCCGGTGTCGGACCACAATTTTTCAGTTTGAAAGAATAATTTTATTACACTTTGCGATGACGCGGTTCTGTTTTTTTCTAATGGTATTCATTTATCAAGTACTGGCTATGGCTGCGCCCGGGACTTTGTATTTGTGGACATCAGTTTCTTGAGGTAAAAATTATGAAAGATGTTCTGATCTGTTATAATAAAAATCAGCGTGTACCGCTGCCACTCCACCGTTTTCTTCGAAAGTCTCCCAGCTGTCCTACTTGATTCTCTTGTGAGGTCACATCATCACCATTTCAATCCACAGGCCTGAACTGGATTTGGCGAAACAGATTTGTGGCTATCTCGCAGTAATCCATCCATTTCTTGGTATAAGATGGATCATGTTTATTCACCTGGGCTATAAACTATCACTACTAAATTTCATCAAAATCCGTTAAGTAGTTATCCAGTGCTGCGCGAAAATACATACTTAGACAACAATTTCAATAATGGCAGAATCTGATACGTGCAATGTACAGGCAACGGAGAAGACACGATTCAGTAACAGTTATACTTAGAATCTAAGTATAACTGTTACTTAATCGTGTCTTCTCTAATCTAAGTCTTAGATGTCTATAATTATTGACAAGATGTGTTTGTACTTAAATAAAAATACAACTAGCGTATATGTCACAGATCACGAGAGATATGCCGTGCGGTTCAAAATGTATGGGAACTCGCTGTGTCCGTTTTGTCCCCACCACTCGCCACAAAACACATGCAATTACAAAAAACCAACCAATACGAAGTCTCACACACACACGCGTGCCAATAATTCGGTGCGTGCTGCGTCGTCGCCGCATGCAGCGGCCGTACCACGCGACGCACCAGTTTATTCAAAGTATCGTTAGACGATCTATCCATTGCCTCGTACATTCACTCAGTAGCGAACATAGGTGGTACTTAAAGAGCCATGTATTTTGTACAAAAATAAAAAAGTCGTTGTGCTACATGAAAACTAAAATAACATAATAAAGGCATTAAATATTTTTTGATTTGTTGTTTTTAATGATTTTAAAGACGAATAAATAAAATACTCAATACTGGCTGGTGAAATGAGATTCCATATTTCGCGTAGTTCACTTTGCTGCTAGTATTTTAGCACACAACCACGGAATAACACGGCATTTAAAAAAAAAGTTAGAGCTCCGATACCGACGTGCAGTTGCAGTCGACTGACGGCGAAAACTCTATGTTAGCGTAATTTTGGCTAAAGGTGAGCGCAAGCCCACCGCTTTCATAACATATCTCCTCTAATATATCTGTGGTATATGTACACAAAACTCAATTTCGCACTCCTAACACACTAAAGTGTATACCTCAATCTACCAATCTTGTTCACTCGTCCCTCTCTAAATGTAGGTTGTCCAAATAAAGCTGAACTTTTCAATACCGTGTCGCTACATATTTCTGTGGAAGACGTTAACTTGCCGAACTTATCTTATGGTGTAGTGGTGATGTACTTGAGCATGAGTAGATATCGATATGATATTTTTTTTTTACAGAAAATGAGATCGTCGTCTTAACATTATCCCAATAATACAGAGTAGCTGTAGGTTTTTTATTTATTGAATCTTGGAAAACATAACAGCTTGTAAAGTTAAAGAGTAATTAAAATTAATTGTTTGTAGTTTATTGATTTAATAGATGGAATAGTCATGACAGACAGATTCTCGATTGACATCTTAGAGGAGTTCGGTTTTGTTGGCTTATTTAATTATAAATCTACGTGTTTGGTTTATAATAATTGGAAAAGTTGACAAACCGAGGGTCAGTGGTAAGTCCCTTTTACCCCATTTGTTTAACAATGGATTTCCGCCAAGTATTGTCTAATCCTATAAAGTAGATTAAATAATAGTAGGACCATTTACTACAGCATATTTAGGGAGCTCCACAATGTATCTTCAATACGTACGTATTCGTACTACTTACCTTAAAATATTACTAGGGTATGCATATTAACTCTAAATATCTATGTATGGATATCATTCAAGCTCTTTGCAATTATTTCAAATACTGTTCGTAACACTTCGTATAAAAATGTCGATATTTATATCCCCGCACTAACCTCCTACCTATGTATCTACTCGTTTAGTTTCAACCTACTAAAGTTCAGTCGTTCCTCGCCGAAATCTTTGGAAATAAACTCCACTTATCCCGTGAGTACCTACTCACGGATGAAATTTATGTGAAAATCTTCAGACCTTTTTCAATCTCAGCAACCAGCCCTCTATATTGATGCTCATCTATTCATATTGACCCTTCCGTTGACCCTCGCGGTACGGTCAGTAGATAGATATGTTGAAATCAGTACCGGCTTTAAGGTCCGCTAATAAAATCGTAGAAGTTTGAACATAGAACATGTTAGAATAATTCTCATTAAAATCCTAATTAGTACTTTATAATAGGGTTGTCATATATCCTAAAACTGCAGGTTGTCTGGATTATTTTCGTATTTGCCCATGTCAACGGAAGATACCACTAACCTCGCGTCGGGGTTCGCGGAAGTATGCGCAAGCGTTCCCGTGTCCCCGGCGACGGCGACGACGATAAGCGACCGTGTGGACACACCATGTGGTTTTAGTGGGTATACCGGCCGCCGCCGGGGCGCTCACATACCCCTCTCGTCCCCCCAGGGGCGTGAGGGCCGATGCGTAACGCATTTCCACATGTAAAAAAAAAAAAAAGGTTACCACTAACCTTCCATTATTAGTAAAGTCATTTCAAATTTAACCTTCTCAAAGATAAACAAAGGTAATGGGCTCACGAGTAACCGGATATCAAATAAAAGCTCACAAAGACGGTACTTGTGCCTAAAATAAATTTTCTCGCACGCTGTTTGAAACGAGGGTAGACCGCAAATTACATCATAATGCGTCGAAGATTTAATATTCCTTTGTTTCGACAGGCTCGCGTACTTTCGTTACTGCGGAATTGGTATTACTAACGAGATTTTGTAATTTATTGCCAAAACATAAATCATTATCACCATCCATAACTTATCACTGTCCACGGTTCGGCGTTTGCTCTGGTTTGATCCATCGCTGCTTATTCTTTGCCCCATTAAATAATCGTGATTTCCAGTAAGCCCTGCAAATCTATTTCATTATTTTTTCAACAACCTATTATATTACAAAGCTCTAACGAGGTATCAGTAAAAAACGTGTTTGTATTTTTAATGTTTGTTTGTGAAATTGTTATGGCTATTAAAATTATAATTCTGTGAGTAGGTCTAAAACGCATTGAATTAATGAGACATCAGTCTTATTTATTAATTCATATGTATTGTTATAGGAATCAGTTCTGTCTCTTGCCTCTCATTAAGCCTTCATTAGTGTCTCAGCCTGATGACTCAACATAATTATGTGTATCTCTTTCACTCTCCCTATCAAAAGCTACTTCCCTCCCACCCATTTAATACTTTCAGTCCAATTATCGTTCCCTTTGGTGTCTCTGCTCCCACAGCATGTGATACTAGTAATGAAGTTGCGGCATTTTCCTTCATAACTCATTGTCATAGTGCAGAGTATGTAACAATCTTTATAAGCTTAACTCAGCTTGTTGTTGCGTCATAAAGTAAGGGATTAACGTCGCAAGAATTAAGCTCGGTCTTAGTTCGTATAGAACCGAGTGCGGCTCAAGATATTTCGTTAGCGTGAGGATTAAAATCATGCGATTGAGCCGTTCCTTACGTTGTACTGTAGCTCAATGAATTATACTTACTCTTATGTCGTTAGGAGGTAGCAATCTTGCAGATCTTATCGCCAATGTGTCCTGGTTTTTTAATTAGGAAACCAATTCGGATTGGGTTTATGGGTTTATGAATTGCGGTTCATCGTGCCTGTACTGGCAGCAGACTAGAGTTTATACTGCTATATACTGATAGTATATAGACTTGAGAATCGGCCCAAACCCCAGCCTCGATTGGCTCAGCTCGGCTTAAAAGAGTTGTACTTAACAAATAGAGTCTGGAAGCTTATTAGTCTTCTTCTGTAAATTTCGAAATCTCACATAGCTCGCCACCCGGAATGTTTAGACATATTCAGTAACAATAAAGGTCCAATTAATTTTGAAATCAAACAACATTCCAATATATGAAGCGACACAGGTCGTAACTCCCTCTTGTGGAGGGTTGTTTCAAAACTACGCTCACAAATACCTACACGATGTTCACTCGCCAAAGGTAAAGGCAAATTTTAATTTAGCGACATCTAGCAACTAGAAATGGAAAAAGTTTGTACACACAAAATGGCTCATTTCCTAACTAATACAGAGCGGTGAACGTTATAGTACAAAATTGTAATAACAGAGGGCCTTGTATATAACCTAATCTGCTTTCTGTGCCGAGGTACCCGGGTTCGAACCTTGTCGGGCCAAGATGTTGTATCCATGACATGGATATTACAAAGTGGGTTCGCCCCCATTGCACTGTACGGTAGCTATAATACAAGCGTTGCTTAGTGTGGGACTGTATAGTTAGTGAGTTCATTTGGCGATATTAATATAAATGGTGTTGCAATTTCTCGTTCTCGTATTATGGACTAAATAATTGATTCTGTTTTGTTTCTTATACTTTCTGTACCAATATTGTAAAAGACATCTGCATAACGGTTCCTCAACGAAAAAGTTGGGTGAGAGGTGCTTTAGTTAATATTTATACCAAGAGATGTCGCTTTCAAAAACATCACATAAGTACCGTACCCAATGTTTTTGTCAGCGAATGGGCGATCAATTCATTAGTGATTTACTTATGAAACACCACTAGGAATTGAACTGTTACTTAACATGTGAAATGATATCAATTTTATTAATGAACGTAAACAAAAGACGCACACTGCTGTAAATTAAGGTCAATGAAATCGCAAAGGTCCGTAAATAATACCGAAATTTCAGCGCAACAGGACTTGCAATGGGCAAGGAAATTTAAGCCTTGTGTTTCAGTGCCAAACATTGCACCCGCTTGGATGCGTTTCAAGTGCTGACGTATCGAACCCACGATGAGCTCGCGTATTTCAATGTATGATGTCCTATGCGAAAACAACGATTTTGACTGGGTGATTTGGCAACATTAGCTCGTTGTAGAAGTTCTTTTGAGTATTATTTTATGCATGTAAGGCAAAAAATCTAGGGTGAAAGATGCAATTTTAGGCCATGTACTAGACCATTTGTATTGGCACCGTTGCGTAACTTAGGAATCGGTTGTTGTGATGTGACTAGCCGTAATGACTGCTTTAATTAAAACGGCGGCCGGGATCGGCAGCCAGCTTATGTCCGTTTACGCACATTCGAACAAAGTTACGTTGCATGATACACGATAACAATATTTGCATATCGGAAACTGTTCAGAGAAAATGTTCGCGATGATCTAATTTCTACGATCTACGTGAACGGTGTTTGTAGTATTTGGAATCAGAATCAGAATATTTTTTATTCATGTAAACCATTAAGTACCTACAGTACTTATGAATCGTCAAAATAGTTACAAAATGCTTAGCTACGACTTTACCATAAGTTTGGGATCTCGTTCCTATGGAGAAGAACGGGCAAAAAACTCCATGGTTGCTCTTTTTATAAATATCCGTAATTTTTGAGCAGTTCATTGTTATGGGTATCTGAGAACAATGTAGGAACGGCTAAGCAGACTTTAGTAGCTGGTCAAAAAAACTACCAACCCTAAGTATCAATACAAGTTAATGGCTACATGGTTCCCACATTTACAAATTACATTTGTAAATCAAAATAAGAAGGAAGAGGAGGAAAACAAAATCTAAATAGTCTGCTCGAACAAGGTCATTAATATTCTTGAAGAGCCGGACGGACCAGCATCTAACCAAGCATTATTTATATAGTACTATTACTAGCATTATGGATATAATACACTTTTGACGGCGTAGTTATGGCTACTAATAGTATCAAGGCAACTTTTCACAAACATCGAATCCAGTGGCGTATTATAAGATTTGTCGCCCCGGAGCTAAGAGACCTATGTGATTTGCCGCCCCATAACTTAACGAAAGATAGGTAATGAATATGAAACTCGCCAAAAGCTGAGCGCGAGGAGCGGCTTGCTCCGCCGATGACAGTCTGCCGCGCCGGGCCATGGCCCACATGGCCCAAGCGAATATACGTCCCTGGTCAAACCTAAGTTGACCTTTATACATTTTCACCCATAGATCCAAACATTCGTCATAGATCTTCGATCGTATCGTGTCGTTTGTAGGAATTCAGATGCTTAACTTTACAACTCATCCCCACTTGATCTGGTCTTCCACTTCCTATACGTATTTTTTTACAAAAAAAAAATAAACGCCTGTATGAACGAACCTTTTTGACGTTCAAACCCGTTAACTTATTTCATTCTACTTATCAACATTAATTTATAATGAGCTGATTGGTTGGGCTATAGTATTCCATTAACGGTATAATTGGATTGAGGTCAACAATTCACCAAGGAATTCCGGGGAAGTTTAACAACAAACTCCCTAATTCACCACTAATCAATGTTTTTACTTTGTAATTTATAATTTAAATGAGGGATCATTGCAACTTGCTGTTGTTTATGGTATAATCCATTTTTTTAAGTTTTTGCAGATCTCGTTAATAATTTTAAAAAAACCCATGCGTTAAAAACCAAAATATTAAATACTCAATTACATTTTATTCACCAGAAACCTTCCAAACTAAAAAAAAAACAGAAGCTTCAGCTGTATTACTACTAAGTATGGGGTGGACTCTTTTGATGGTGAGAGTGCCTTCATAAAAAAAAACTTATTTCCCGCCCACGATCTATCTGGCAACTGCCTCATTTACCCCACCCCGGTGACACCCTTGTAAACGAATATTTTTTTACGTAACATAAGAGGCTCATCCCTCGCAAAAGTTACGATACAATCTAACCTTCAAACTGTCGAGGAAGGCGGGCGGTCCAAAATGACACCGTCTCCACGTTGCGTTCGCAAATTGAAACGGAAGATGTCCAATAAATTCCACGGCCCCCTCGCCAGGAATTCTGCCAAACAAAGAGTTTGTGAGTGTGAATATTTTATAAGACTATATTTTATATGCTTGGGGTTCGCTCGCGTGAGCATAACATGTTTTGTTTTTTATAAAATATGTGATTTCTGCGGTCATTCCACGGACCTACGTTCCCGACCTACGGACGCAGAGATGAAGAATGTTTCATTTATTTTGAGATGCGTTTCCCCAAAAGTAAGGTATTCCCAAACTGTCTTGAGAGAACGAGCACTTTTCAAGCTCGCGATTACGTCTGCTAGCTCTGCAGGTTAGCGCTGGGTTGCCCGCGGCTACCCACGCAACCATCGATTTTGCTGTGTCTCTGAACTCGACCCTCAAAAGCCCTTGCGTATTGATACTAATTAAATCGAACCCTAATCCTATTAAAATAAATCGAGTAGTTTTTAGTGACGCTTGAAAAGACAAGAAAAAATTTAAAAATTTACTGGTTGCAGCAAAAGCAATTAAAAAATATTTTCATGTAAAGGCACAGCCCGCAGTTACTGTTTTATTTATAACTAGGTGTCAGGTGACCCCATGATTTAATAGTTACTCTGCTATTCGGGGTGGAGAATTTTTTTAAAAAAAAGATCATAAAAATCCACCCACCCTTTCAGAAATTATAAATTGTGTTACTAACACGACTTAGTTTTATATGTATAGATATTATAGTAATGGTTTGTGGATGTTTTTCTTTAGAACTCTACATATTCTTTCCTTGCTCACTCTAAATTCTGATTCAAGCATTATCAAATTCAGATATAGCAGTGGTCAACAGACGATTTGATCTGGTTTAAGGGGATTCTAACTAATATATTTAGTGCCGTCCACTAGCGATACAGTAAACACATTGTTCAACGTCATTCTACTACACATTCGGATTGCAAACAATTAATGCTTCAATTCAATGGTAGAGCGTTAGTGTCTGCGTATCCTAATTCCGTTGGGAATATGCGTGAGCACATATTACATTGCATTTACACATGATAGGTACACATTCTAGTATACAACATGATAAATGTTTTGGATTCTGATATGTAGGTGTTACCCTGGCAATATTTATGTTTTTTTATTGATAATCTGGTGTTTCAGAATTATATATTGAGAACAACCTGTCAATGTTACATTGTGTAGGTAACTTAATTTACACTCGCATCATGCATTAAGTCTGGTTAACTTATTAAATAAATAGTGGGAATGAAAGAGTCGGACATTCAAATGCTATAAAGAAAGTGTTTATATAAGAAACTAGATGATTACAAGGAATATTTGCTTAATAAAATGTATAGGACACCAAAACAAATATTTGTGAAACTAATAATCAAATTATGAGAATAAAATTGATACTCTTGCGCCGTCCCATCTTCCGAAGACTTCCGCTAGGGCTGGCGAGGCTGCTTTCTCTGCAGAATGCCTCAAACGCCGCAAATATGGTTCCCTCGGTGCAGGGTACATATTTGAGGCGTTCCGGGTAGAGACATTGGGTCCGTGAGGAGCGGGTGCCCATCAGATTTTCAAAGCATTCAAAACGTCTGTTGACCAGACCGCTGGTTCTTATTTTGGCCAACACATCAGCATTGCAATTCAACGTGGCAATGCTGCTATCGTTTTGGGCACCCTGCCGGCCGATGGTGGTGGGGATTTGCTGAGTGCTTTCCGATACCAGTTTAATTTTAATGTATTATATATTTAGCTTAGATATTTAGTAAATTATGAAAATTAAAATAAATTTAGATATTAATTTCTTATATTTACGCGGATACTACACATTGAAATAAAACTAAATTTAAGGATTTTATCGCGTATTTTTCCCGTGACCTTGGTTGCTGTAAAGCAGCCGAAACGTCGTGAACGTAAAAACAGAAAATAACCGCAATAAGTTTTATTTCAAAATTTAGATCGGATAAAAGTGATTTTATTTCTCATCTCAACAAAAATAATAAAATTTGAGCCCTTCATAAAAATCTCTCAGAGTCATGTATCTTGAGCACTTTCATTACAGACTAGATCGCAACAAAGTCTATAAGTTACGGTGTGGGACAGAAAGGCACTCTACGTAATATTTCTTGATTATCCTATCCCGTGACTCAACACTGTTGGCTCGCAATTACTGCTAGTGCTGAGTGCAGGCCACCGCTGCTTTATAAGCTCTTAGTGAAATATCGCCGGTGGATAAAAGGTATACATTAAATGTATTCGAAAATGGCGTCTCTATTCTGTTGTAAGATTTGCGAGCCGATTCTCACGAATCAAAATAGTTGAAAAATAATGCCACAAATAATTCTAATAATAATAATAGCGTCAGACGAACACACCTACTATACGGTCCCACACTAAGCAACGCTTGTATTATGGGTGCCGTACAACGGACTGCGGGCGAACTCAGTATATAATATTTATATGAATATTAAACATCTATGACTGGGGTACGAACATTCATGCTCATAACACAAAGCTTGTAGGATTGCTTGCTACTAGGATTCGAACCCGGGACCCTCAGCGCAGAAAGCAGGGTCCCTACAAACTACACTAATCAAGTCGTGAATGAAAATGTATCTTAAGTAATTATTGCTATTTTAGAATTAGAATTCAAATAAAAAAAGTATGTTAATCTAATGTAGGAAGACACGAATTATGATTTTATACTAACAAAAATAGTAAAAACATTTCAACCAAAATGAGCTTTTAGTTTTAAAACTCAGTCGTAAACAGACAAACTTATTTGACGCAAAGCAACATACAAAACAGTTACATTAGGCAGGCCACAAAAACCCGTGGTCTACCTACCATAGTACATGGGACAAAGCTGGAACAAACACAAACTGAGCCGGCTTTGTATGTGTAACACACGGGACATTAATAAGCTGAGCATGCTGGTTTATTTAATTTAAGACTCACAAGACTTATTTGAATACCGTTGTTAATAATTTTAATTACTATAACCCAATTCCTTATCTGTAACTTAACCCCTACATACCTTATGTAGGTATGTTTACAAATAAAATTAAAATCGAATTGAGAACTTCCTTCTCGTTATTAGGTCGGTTAAAAAAAGCCTGAACTCGCGAAAAAATTTAAAACAGAATGGGAAATCCAAAATGGGTAAGGGCACCCAATTATCGTCATCTTATTTTTTTTCCTATTTTTGGGTTGGGGTCGGTTCCAGTGTACCCTGATTTGACTAATCACCAATATTTACACGGAGCCCTTGCCATTCGGCATCCGATACCCAACTAGTGGGACTACCGATAACCTAAGGGTAAGGCCATATATCAGGATTTTTTAAGGATACGCTAATCTTATTCGAAGAAATAATATAGACGGAGAATCGTGAATAAGATATTGAAGCACAAAAATTCAAGCCGATTTGTGTAGTACACGCGAATTGCGTCCTTACGTACACACGAATTCGCGTTTACTACACAACACACGTTTTTTGTGTTTCATTATATTGTTCGTGACACTCCGTCTATATTTTTTTTCGTCTGAGAAGGTAATGTGTGCTGGTATATCCAGTCGAATGTTTCCAAAGTTGTATCAAGCGCAGGTGGTCCGTAGTTCGAATGATACCGCAATAACACTAAAATAAAAGTAAGCTATTGCATTCCCAACAGTGACACTGATTCCCTTGTGCTGGCCTATACAGCCTTTATTGTACTTCACTTGCGGTATAGACCCGTGTTTAGTTTTTTTTTATATTGGTTGCCAATGCAATTTTGTCGCTGTCATTCCATTTTCAATTTGAATATTTTTTTTTGCCATAAAGTATTCTTTGATAGTTGAAGGAGTTTGTGTATGTTTGGTACTTATTGCATTATCACTTTTTAACCGACTTCAAAAAGGAGGAGGTCGCCCTTTTCGATTGGTTTTTTTTGTTTAGTCACAAAGTTATAATGATGAGTGTAATAATGAGTTATATGAGAAGAGAGAGTATAATGATGAGTTATAAACTATTATACAGATACAAGTAATATAAATAGCCCTTTGCTGATTACTAAACGGTTGAGACTTGATGCTTAGTTAGTTAGTCGCACAGCTCAAAGGGTGGCGTGGAATCCTCTTATTTCGATAAGTTCTGCGCAATAAAAAATAGAAAAGCTAACAGTTATGAGTTTCTTAGCTTTAATAATCGACTAAAAATGACAAAAAAGCTTAAGGTAAAAATATCCCACCCTCCTTCAAATACAAATGTGCCCACGTCTAGCTTTGGTGTAGGCTGAAAGTAATTTTAATCCTATATCAAAGCAGTATATTTTTATATGAGCGGCGACAACGGCATGTAAATGTGTTTTGACAGTACGAAGATTATTTCTCACTCCGCGCCATAGTTAAGATTTTGCTCATGCTCAATTCATAAAATACTGAGATAACATTGCTGGCAAGCGTTCCCTATACTCTTATCTAATAGAATCTAATATTTTCAAAACAATGTTGACTCACTGCTAAACGCTGGTAGCAAGTAACATTAGAAAATCTGCATGTCTGTGAGAACCTTCTATAAGCATGAACAATATTATTTTTTAACCACAGGTCTAAGCAGGAATTTCGTATGTAATTGTGTTATCATTGAGAAAAAACATGCCGTCACTGTCCTACCTATTTATGAAATCTGTTATGTGAGATGGATAGCTGACGCTTACTTTACCGAAACGCCACAGTAAACGTACAGAGACTAATAACTTTTATTATTTAGTAAGTCATTGTGATAACAGATATTTCAGACTTCTAGCTTTACTCACAACGAAGATACAGGGGGCTTAAAAGTGCTGTGAGTTGCTCCAACAAATGTTGTTTAGTCGACATGGCGGGGCCACTGCCGTGCCCCCAGATAAGAAGGAATTTGATTGCCAAAAAATAGAAAATAAAAACCAATCAATAAAAATAAGGTCGCGGCAATCTACATTATCTTTCTAGAGAATGGGTCTGGTATCGACTCCAATAAATACCCTCCTTTTATTAGAGGAGGACTAAAAAAAGAAAATTACAGAGAACAGCCAAAATTCTCATTAAAATTCCATTACGGTGGCGTCGACTCGAATATGGTTATATTATTTTGACGGCAGAATTACTTTTACTTTTTGTAAACTGCGATACTGGTGGAATTTCTATTTCGTTCGTGTCGCTTTGCAATAACTTTTAAACATTAAAAGGATGTTATTGCAATTAAATCTATACATCTGTACTCTATACAAATAAATAAAATTGGAGTGTCTGTTTGTAATATTAAAATAACCGATTTTTACTAAGTGCATTTGGATGTATACACGGTACATATACCAAAACAACATTTGTTTTTAATTTTTGTCTTTCTGTCTGTCTGTTTGTTCCGGCTAATCTCTGAAATGGCTGGACCGATTTTGACGGGACTTTCACTGGCAGATAGCTGATGTAACAATGAGTAACTTAGGCTACTTTTGATTTTAGACTAGCTGATACCCGCGACTTCGTCCGCTTTTTGTTAAATACCACGCGGACGAAGTCGCGGGTAACAGCTAGTTTAATCTAAATATGCAAATATAACATTCAAAAAATAACATGAGGCTAAAATCTTTGGATTTTTTGAAAATTTTCTGTTATAGGTAATTCACTATCTGCGAAGGTTCTGAGACTGCGTTTGCGTAGGCATTAGTATTTGATAATCTATTATTTCACGACATAAAAATATATGTTCAACCGGGTAATATGCTATTACCGTGCAAAGCTTCATCATAATCGGTACTCTTCAATGATTTCATAAAATGCAGATTCGGCCTCTGTATCAAAAATAAAGTCCTCAGCGGTTTTAATTCACACACAAAACCAAGTTACAGTCTTATTATGTATTGTATTGATAGATTTATATGTAAATATTTTTGTCCTTATCGCACCTACGTGAGTGTATGTGTGTGGGCGTAATATGTCCTACTTTTCCATCTCTCACCCCCTTACCATTAATTTCCATCTTTCACACAGTTGTGCTCTCCCTTTATATATTTATCTTTATTCCTTTACACATTAAAAATCACATCCATTGCTTTAATTTTTATCAGCTTTTGACCTTATGCATCACATGCTGTCGGGTACGGGGCGAGGTCGCAGTGGTTTAAAATAATAAACTGTTTATGTTAAAAAGCCTAATTTAATGTTCAGTTCTGCAATGTTATTAAACTTATAAAGTGTTAAAATGTTCGGTACACTGTTAATCTAATGTTTAATGTTAATGTTCGGATGCACCCGGTCGACGCGGTATCTCAATGTGCACTAAAGTTACATGTTACAATAATTAGGTAAAAGCGTCGCTCGTACGTAATTACTGCTAACTAAGGTGTTCGGTAACAATACACCGAACATATTCCGGGGCACCAAAAAAATTAAGATGAAAACTAAAGTTAAAATGATGATTACATATCACTATGACTGTGCTGCTTATGAATGTAAATGATTGTGAAATGATGATGATATACATGATTGACGATTTGAACTTAAACTTAATATCTTGTCCCTGTGTGACTCCTTGGCATGGGGGAGCATGCTTGATTTATCACTCTTTTACTGTTCAGTTCACCATACGTGTGTTCGACTCTGGGCTGACGGTTAGCCACGGTACGACGCGCACTCTCACTGCCCTTATGGCCACTAGGCTGTCGGTCAGCCATATTTTGACCCGCACTAACACTAATGTTCGCTGCGCTTCCCCTCGATGTGGGCTGAAGCTCGATGTCCGACGAGATGAGCGCGCTACGCGCGCGCATCCGCTGCCGTCGGCGGTATAGCAGGGTCCCTGCCACCCCCGCTCCTAGGGCAACCAACATGTAGACCATCACAAATTGGTGGATGTCATGAGGGGTCAATGTTGCTCCTATCTCCACCTGGTTCTTCTTCATTTCCTCTATACGCTTATGTATGTTTTGTAGAGCGTAGTCAATCTCCTTTGAATCAGATACGTTCTGAATGTTTTCAAATGGCATAGAGCTGTTTATTATGAAATTTATTTGATCTAACTTTGGTACGTAAATACTCGGACTCATCTTGACTTCGTTCTCTATATTGCTTTGAATGTGTAGGGTGAAATCTTGACCCTTTAGTATGCAGCCCTGTTCTAAATAAATAATTCCGGCTTTAGTCAAAGTTTCCACATTAATTTGATCGCCGCAAATCACTTTTACTGCACAAATGTCGCAGCAATGGAACAAATAGCTAGATGGATTTGTTAGGGATGTCCAATTGTTTTCACATTTTGACCTTTTGACCTTGCATTTGTTTGTATTGCGATCGATGTAACAAAACTTGTTTTCATTGTCAAGATGATAGATTGGCTTTTTCAAGTTGCACATGAACATATCTTCTTGTTTGATGCACAGGGAGAGTTCTTCAGTGGAGAATGTTAGGTATGTATCGCTTTTTAAATTGGCGGCCATATACTCCGATACAGGAGTAAATTCGATCATCGTATTTCCACTCTGGTGTGGAATAGATAATATTTTGTAGAGCTTATATCGGTCTCTGCTGATCAGTGGGAATGTTATTTGAAAGATAAAGTATTTTTCCGTTATCCTCGCTTTTAGATTTAAAAGTGGGTACAATCGTTTAATGTTGTTTTGTTCAATAGGCAATGCTGTATCGTCCGATAAATGCGCTGAGATAATGTTAAGTTCTTCCTGGAGTTGTTCAGGAGTAAGTAAATGGATGTTGAACTGTCCGTGATGTATATTAGTCAGTATATCCAGTAGAACGTCTTGACTACGTTTCAAATTCTGTAGCAAATTGCTTGCAGTTAGCGACATCAATGTAAATTCCTGAAGTGCAGATATGTTGTTAATTTCTTGTTGTAGCTTACTGGACATGTTGTCCAAACGATTTAAATGTTTATTGATTATTTTATGTTGTTTTGACATAATATCTTCGGTTCTTTTTAGTAGATTGTATTCCGATTCGATAACTGATGTTTGATTCTTCCATAAATTGACGAGATGTTTTTCATTCTGCCTTATTAGTTCAATATCCTTACTGTATTTTTCCGCGAAATGCTCGTCTAATACGCCGAAGAGCGAATTCGCAAGGTATCCAACTCCATTGATAAGGCCGCGCCGCTGTCTCGAGTGATCGTTTAACTGTTGCGTCATCAAAAGCTCATTGTAGTATTTCAGTTCATTACACTCATGGAACAGCTGAGGCACTATCATGTTACACTGTTCGCCGCCTATTGTATTGCATGTTTTATCTAAGTATGTTGTAGCTTTATTAAACGCCTTTACTCCTTCCCAGTACGGTGACATGTTATAAAATACAACTAGGGTCCACCTGTCCTTCGCCAAGCTGATTTTTGATACCGGATCAAAGAACAGCGATTGCTCGTTTTTTAGATCCGTAATGTTATAGGCCCCAATTGCTTCGCCACACAAAGTCATGAAAAATGTTAAAGCCATGACAATATGTGAGAGGTTGACCCGTGTCGTCTTTCGTCTCTGTTTGTTTTTGATGTCGTCCTTCGGTGACTCTCTTTCTTGTTCGCCTGTTTTGTTTGTGTTCGCTGTTTCAATTGGTAATACTGAGAGCTTGACTATTGGTCTCTTGATGATACCATTTTTTGTTCTTAACGAAACGACCCGGACATGACCATCATTGCCAGGATGTACGTCTACCACTCTGCCCATGAGCCACTTTCCAGCTGGAATGTTATCTTCGTGTACTAATACCATGTCTCCTGTTTTAATGTTTGTTTGTGGTTTTAACCACTTTTCTCTAGCTGTTAATTGTGTTAGATACTCGATCCTCCATTTCTGCCAAATTTGACGAAAAATGCTGTTAGTTAAATGCCACCTTGTTCTCGCATCGTCTTTCGTCTCGATGACTGTTAAACCTGATCTTCCCGTCAAGAAGTGAGCTGGTGACAAATAATCCAAGTCTTCAATGTTTTCTGTTAGAGTACACAAAGGCCTCGAATTTAGGCAAGCTTCTAGTTGGGTTAGGATTGTTGTGAACTCTTCAAAGGTTAACTTCTGCTCACCAACTACTCGTTTTAAATGATGTTTTAAACTTCGAACTGCCCTTTCCCACAGTCCTCCTGCGCTCGGCCAGGAGGGCGCATTAAAATGCCACTGTATGTTCATTTCTTCGACTTCAGCTAAGAAACTATCACTGAAGACTTGTTGCAATTCCGCGTATTCTTCCTGCAGTATTCGGTTGGCCCCGACGAAGTTTGTTCCCTGATCACTATACAAGTGACCTGGTGTTCCTCTCCTTGCTGCCATCCGCCTGAGTGCAGCTAAAAAGGCGGAACTGGTAAGATCAGATACCAGTTCCAAATGTACGGCCTTTGTAACCATACATACAAACACGGCTACGTATCCTTTTGTTGTTTTTATGCCTCTCCCTTTGTTGGCCTTTATATCCACGAAGCCTGTATAGTCTACTCCGGTGTGATAAAATGGTGCGGCTGGGTTAATTCTAGCTGCAGGTAGGTCACCCATCAGCTGATATTGTTTTCTTGCCTCGTTTTTGCGGCACGTCACACAATTCCTTAACTGTTTTTTTGTTGTATTGTTTCCACTTGTAATCCAGTATTGCTGTCTCAGAGTCGCCAATGTCATTCTCGGTCCGCCATGAAAGGTTAATAAATGCGCTTCATCTATTAGAAGCTCCGCTAAACGGCACTTGTTTGAAATGATCTTGGGATGTTTCATTTCGTCACTCATATAAGCGTTCCTCAATCGTCCTCCCACTCGTAGAATCCCGTCTTCACCAATGAAGGGATTTAAATTTAGTATTTTACTGTTTGTTCCAACTTTACCGCATTTTATTAATTTTTCCATATCCGCTCCAAAGTCCATTCTTTGCGCATGTTTGATAATCGCTGATTTGGCTTTTCGCAATTCTAGTAGCGTTAGGTAGTTAGGTAAATTAATTCGTTGCGAAATAGGTGTTAAAGTTCTCAGAATCCATGCTAATATGCGTACTGCTTTTCTAAGCGAGTTATATTTTTGCAATAATTCATCTATAATGTTATCATTCTGTTGCACAATGTTTACTTGTTTCACGTTTTTTATTTCTTCCTCTGTTTGAAAAATCGGCAATGTTTCTTGTTTCCCCGCCTCATAGGACGGAAGCCATGATGGCCCTTGCCACCACAATGAATGTTTTAATAATTGGGTTGTTGTCGTGCCTCTGCTGGCGCAATCTGCGGGATTTTCGCTTGATTTTACGTAGCGCCAGGTGACGGTCGGCATAATTTGTTTTATTGTTTTAACTCTGTTAGCCACAAATGGCTTCCACCGGGTTGGCTCGCCTTGCAGCCATCCTAGCACTACCATCGAGTCACACCATGCATAAATCTCGACTCGACAGCTGATGTTTTGTTCGATTTTTTCGATGAGCTTTGTTAATAAATGAGCACCACAAAGTTCAATTCGCGGTAATGTTAATGCCTTTTTGTGTGGTACAAGTTTAGATTTTGCCGCGACAATTACTGTTTTCTGTTGGTATTTTGTGCGTGCGTACACTACGCATGCATAGGCCTCTATGGATGCGTCACAGAAGCCATGTAGTTCGATGACCTCATTCTCCTGACTGAATATCCATCTTGGTATTACACAATCTTTAATGTTGTCGATATCCGTCATTAACTTGGACCACTCGTTGTGTATGTCATCCGATACTACGTCGTCCCACTGAAGTTCAATTTTCCATAGTTTTTGGAAAAGTAATTTTAATTTTGTTGAAAGTGGGGTCAACCAACCTAACGGGTCGAAAAATTTTGAGATTTCAGATAGTAGGGTGCGTTTGGTGGGTTTTGCTGCTGGCTTGGAAAATGCGTAATTAAATGTAAAGTGATCTTCCTTTGAATTCCAACATATCCCTAATGTTTTGGATGTGTTTTCGTTTTTAAAGTTGAACGTTGAGTTATCCGCACTTTGTTTTATGTTTTGCAACAGCTTCGGATTGTTTGAAGACCATTTTCTTAGATTAAATCCTCCTGATCTTAGTAATTTGATTAATTCATTGATCACCTGTTTTCCATGTTCTATGCTGTAGGAGCCGTGTACCAGGTCATCGATGTAGAACGAACCGTCTAGCACTGATGAGGCTTCGGGGTATCTACCCCTTTCATCTGATGCCAGCTGTTTTAATGTCATAATCGCCAAAAATGGTGCGGCTTTAGTGCCGTATGTTACGGTAGCAAGTTTGAACGATTGTATTGGCTGTTCTGGTGAGTCTCTCCACACTATTTTTTGAAGATTTTGGTCAATGTTGTTGACCCGAATTTGGCGGTACATTTTTTCGATGTCCGCTGTAAAGGCGAAGGGATACTTTCTCCACTGTAGTAAAAGAGACTGCAAATCCTTTTGTAAATTGGGCCCTTTGTACATAATGTCATTTAAGCTAAAATTAGTTGTTGTTTTGGCTGATGCATTGAACACCACTCTATATTTTGTGGTCGATGACTCTTCTCTCTGCACGCCATGGTGCGGCAGATAACACTCAAGTGCCATTTTGTTGTTATCTGGTATCATATGTTGTAAAGCGAGATATTCATTCATGAAAGACTTATAATTTTGAGCTAACACTTCTTGTTTTTTGAACCTATTTTCCAAATTTTTTAACTGTGCGATAGCCATAGGTTTGGACGAACCTAACTTGTTTCTTAACTCCTCCTTCAAGGGCAACCTCACTTCGTAGCGCCCATCTTCGTTTCTGTTTGTGGTTGACGAATAAAACTGGATACATTCCTGGTCTTCTACCGATAGATTCGCAGGTTCAATAATCTCTTCAATTTGCCAAAATTTCTGAATCTCGTCTATGTTGTTTAACACCACATTGCACTGGTATGTTTTGACGTTGCCACATAACAACCATCCCAGTTGTGTTTGTTGGGCTAAGGGTTCACATGCGTTATCTCCTTTAATAATCCCTCCTAAAATAATGTTAGCATATACGTCAGCCCCTAGCAACAAGTCTACGGGGCGACTGTTATAAAACTTAGGGTCAGCTAATTGTATGCTCTCTATGAACGGCCATGTTGGTTTGGGGAATGTTTTGTTTGGTAGACTTTTTGTTAAATTGTTCATGATGAGGACTTCTGACTCGAATCCAAAGTTGTTATACATCGACGCGCATTCTATTGTTAATTTTCCTTTACAACTGTTTTCTTTATGACCTACTCCCGAAATTATCCCCTTGCACCACTGTCTTTTAATGTTTAACTGCTGAGCTGCGTTTTCTGTTATAAGGGATATCTGGGACCCTTGGTCAATTAAAGCTCGCATGTTATGATACGACCCGTCTGCCGCTTTCACTTTAACCAATGCAGTCGCCAGCAATATTTCCGACTTGTCATTTTGGTATGCAAGTGAAGTGCTTGTTAGATTTTTGTTCCTTTTGTTGTTTTGTTGGGTCATGTGAACGCTGCTTGACGACTGGATTGAGCGATTTGCTGACTTTGTTGACAAAGCATTGTGTAAAATCGTGTTGTGCGGGGCTTGACATTTGCGGCATGTTAAAGTCGATGTGCATCGATTTCCGTTATGAGTAAATAAGCAGTTGGTGCAAAGTTTCAATTTGTTTGCAGTTTTCAACTTTTGTTCGTCATTCATGATTAAGTAATCCTTGCAATTGTATATGCCGTGTTGGTTACTGCAAAGCGGGCACTTGATATTTGAGACGTGCATGGATTTCGTAATTTCCGCATGGTTTGAGGCTTGGTTGTTATAATTATAGTGAGTTTTGTTGAATGTTTTATAATAAGGTTTTCTTATGTTTAATGATGGCGGTTGGTTATTTGTTTGAGCTATAGTTTTTTGCGGTACGCTATCTTGTTTACGACGAGCTGTTTCTAATGTTGTAAATTTTATCTCCAAATACTCCAAAAACTCTCGGAGAATTGGCAGTTCTTTCGAGTTTTTTAAGGACTCGATGTAGTCCGAGTAAGTCTCGGTATCTAGTTTTTGGCCGAGAATGTGAACAATAATCGGATCCCATGATCTTATATCAATACCCAAATTTTTAATGGCATTGAGGCACTCCAGCGTTGTGTCATGTATTCTTTTTATTTGTTGTAGAGATTGTTGTTGCATGTTTGGTAGCCCGAAAAGAATGTTCATGTGGGACGAAAATATCAGTTTTTTGTTATCGTAGCGGTGTGTAAGAATGTCCCAACACACCAGATAGTTGTCCGAACTTATTTGCAAATGCTGTATCAGTTTTTCGGCTTCTCCTTGTACTTTACTCTTCAGATACTGCATTTTCTGGCCGTGTGATAAAGAGGGATTGTTGTGTATCACTTCCGTGAACAAGTCCTTGAACGATACCCACTGGTTGTAATTCCCATTGAAGGTAGGTATCTCAAGTGTGGGTGTAGCCTTTTCTCTATGTGAGACAGACCACATCTTTGTGTTTATCGCCTTTTTTAACTCGATATATCTCTTCTCATATCTATCGAACATGCTGCTGTATGCTTTGTTTTCTCCATCCAAATCACCCTCGATTTCCCAATGAAGGGAATCAATCGTTGACCACCTAGCCTGTAATGACTTCAACGCATCTTCAAATTCCCACTTTTCGGAAATAGTATCCGCGTCTATGTTTGATGTTGTACGCAAAAAGGCTTTAAAGTTTGCATACTGTCGCCGCACCAAATCATCTAATCTGCTATTTGTCCCTGAACTAGACCTCAGGGGTGGACGATCAGTCTGCTGTTTTTGGACTGTAGGTCCTGTTTCTCCCACTGTTTCCTCTCCCTTTGACCGTGCCTGCTCAACGGTTGGCGCTGGGCTCCTAGCCCTAACTACTAGCTCCGGATACTGTTGGTTGATTAGGGCTTTCGTCGCCTCATACGCTTGATTTGTTTTGTCATACGCCCGTTCAGCAAAGTAAGGGTCAGATTGACTTACCTCCATGCGAATACGGTCATCATTGAACTGGTACTCCTTCCAGTATTCGTCCAGAGTATCAATCTCTTCTTGAAGTAATCTACGGTTTTCCGCTCCGCACTATCCTTTTTAATGTTGATGCTAAGTTTCACGATGTTTTCATAGATTATTGATTGTACGTCAATAAGCTCTGCCATGTTGCTTTAATGTTGATACCCGTTTGAAAAATAATAAGTAAATGTTATATCTGTTCTGCTGTTGCTACTTAGCCCCTGTTGTTGATGTTCTGCTCCTGTTGATGTTAATGTTCTGCTCCTGTTGTTGTTAATGTTGTCACTGCAATCTTCACTCTATAACCGCACTGTTCACTTGTTATGCTAGTTCTTAACCTCGCCCGACGGAACTCGCGAAACTTCACGACGCGCGCGAGGCCCTTTCGAAGGACCAAATATGTCGGGTACGGGGCGAGGTCGCAGTGGTTTAAAATAATAAACTGTTTATGTTAAAAAGCCTAATTTAATGTTCAGTTCTGCAATGTTATTAAACTTATAAAGTGTTAAAATGTTCGGTACACTGTTAATCTAATGTTTAATGTTAATGTTCGGATGCACCCGGTCGACGCGGTATCTCAATGTGCACTAAAGTTACATGTTACAATAATTAGGTAAAAGCGTCGCTCGTACGTAATTACTGCTAACTAAGGTGTTCGGTAACAATACACCGAACACATGCCTATAACAGGATGACCGGGAACTATTAAACTTTTCCGTCTCTACACACATAAGTATCCACTTATATATCCAAAATAATAAAAAAAAAAACCCAAAATGTACGATAATCCATACAAAAATATATATACGTAAGGTATTGAAGCCAATATACAACGGTAATACATTGTGGATATATTCTGATACGAGGCAACAAAGAAACACAATCCACTTTATCAAACGCAAAAAGAGGATCAAATAGTCAAAGGAAAATGCGAACATACACCGAAACTAATAAGACCTCTATTTTATTGTGTTCTAGTAACATGCCCCGGACTCGCTTGGTTCTTTTATTTATACCATTACAAAAACCGTTCGGGACAAGCAAGGCTAACGTTAGCTTTGAGCGAAGCAAAGCAGCCTAACCCGGCTAGTTTGCTGTTGCGTGTTGATACTTTGTTATTGATAGATGTTCAATTCAACATTGACACACACACTTCAACATCATTCATTCATTGACAGACAGCTCTATATAGTACAGGAACACTGATATATTTCATACAAAATCTATTCAAATAAGCCTTGGAAGTTGGTCCCCTGTAATCAGGGTCTCGATCGAGCTTTGATTGACCTTTATGCAAATTTTAAATCTGCCCAAGAGTAGGCAGGTTGTTTAATTGAATAATCAACCTGTCTGACGCATTCAATTTACAATTTTAAATTGACTTTACGGGTTTTTGATCAGATTTTAATAATCAATGTTGGATTTTTTTGTTGTTTAAGATTTGTTTTTATTACTTCGTTAACAAGAACTTATATCGCACGCTATCAAGGTATAATAAAAATGTGTATCTCACACATTTTTATCATAAACAATTATTAATTAATTGCTCCAACCTAGCACCGGTGTGAAGTTGGCGGCCAAAAGTTGGCGGCGCATTATAACCCAACTAAATTAAAATGCTCACAAAAATTAATGAAAAATCTGTACAGAATGGCATGTAACGCGGAAAATAACATATTCTATGAGAAAATAAAAAATTAATCAATAAATTTTCGTTATTTTTCCAATAAAGTAAGACCATTGTGTTTATCACATTTTCAACTGGACAGCACCCAAGGACGGCATGGGAGTACATGTTTGATAGCTTAAAAGGTAGATCTAGATACAGGCATCCCGCCACATAACGCCTAGAGTGGTATCTCGCCTGGTTTAGCATTTATGAGTCCAGACATAACTGGCGGCCGAAATTTTTCGAAAGATTTTGACTTAGATAACACCCAAGGACGGCATGGGAGTACATGTTTGATAGCTTAAAAGGTAGATCTAGATACAGGCATCCCGCCACATAAAGCCTAGAGTGGTACTCCGCTTGGTTTAGCATTTATGAGTCCAGACATAACTGGCGGCCGAAATTTTTCGACAGATTTTGACTTAGATAACACCCAAGGACGGCATGGGAGTACATGTTTGATAGCTTAAAAGGTAGATCTAGATACAGGCATCCCGCCACATAAAGCCTAGAGTGGTACTCCGCTTGGTTTAGCATTTATGAGTCCAGACATAACTGGCGGCCGAAATTTTTCGAAAGATTTTGACTTAGATAACACCCAAGGACGGCATGGGAGTACATGTTTGATAGCTCAAAAGATAGATCTAGATACAGGCATCCCGCCACATAACGCCTAGAGTGGTACTGCGCTTGGTTTAGCATTTATGAGTCCAGACATAACTGGCGGCCGAAATTTTTCGACAGATTTTGACTTAGATAACACCTAGATCTAGATACAGGCATCCCGCCACATAACGCCTAGAGTGGTACTCCGCTTGGTTTAGCATTTATGAGTCCAGACATAACTGGCGGCCGAAATTTTTCGACAGATTTTGACTTAGATAACACCCAAGGACGGCATGGGAGTACATGTTTGATAGCTCAAAAGGTAGGTATTGATACAGGCATCCCGCCACATAAAGCCTAGAGTGGTACCTCGCCTGGTTTAGCTTTTATGAGTCCAGACATAACTGGCGGCCGAACTTTTTGGCAGATTTTGACTTAGATAACACCCAAGGACGGCATGGGAGTACATGTTTGATAGCTCAAAAGGTAGGTCTAGATACAGGCATCCCGCCACATAAAGCCTAGAGTGGTACCTCGCCTGGTTTAGCTTTTATGAGTCCAGACATAACTGGCGGCCGAACTTTTTTTGGCAGATTTTGACTTAGATAACACCCAAGGACGGCATGGGAGTACATGTTTGATAGCTCAAAAGGTAGGTATTGATACAGGCATCCCGCCACATAAAGCCTAGAGTGGTACCTCGCCTGGTTTAGCTTTTATGAGTCCAGACATAACTGGCGGCCGAACTTTTTGGCAGATTTTGACTTAGATAACACCCAAGGACGGCATGGGAGTACATGTTTGATAGCTCAAAAGGTAGGTCTAGATACAGGCATCCCGCCATATAAAGCCTAGAGTAGTACTTCACTCGGTTTAGCTTTTATGAGTCCAGACATAACTGGCGGCCGAACTTTTTTTGGCAGATTTTGACTTAGATAACACCCAAGGACGGCATGGGAGTACATGTTTGATAGCGCAAAAGGTAGGTATTGATACAGGCATCCCGCCACATAAAGCCTAGAGTGGTACCTCGCCTGGTTTAGCTTTTATGAGTCCAGACATAACTGGCGGCCGAACTTTTTGGCAGATTTTGACTTCGATAACACCCAAGGACGGCATGGGAGTACATGTTTGATAGCTCAAAAGGTAGGTCTAGATACAGGCATCCCGTCACATAAAGCCTAGAGTGGTACCTCGCCTGGTTTAGCTTTTATGAGTCCAGACATAACTGGCGGCCGAACTTTTTTTGGCAGATTTTGACTTAGATAACACCCAAGGACGGCATGGGAGTACATGTTTGATAGCTCAAAAGGTAGGTATTGATACAGGCATCCCGCCACATAAAGCCTAGAGTGGTACTCCGCTCGGTTTAGGATTTATGAGTCCAGACATAACTGGCGGCCCATTTTTTCAGCACATTTTGACTTAGATAACACCCAAGGACGGCATGGGAGTACATGTTTGATAGCTTAAAAGGTAGATCTAGATACTGGCATCCCGCCACATAAAGCCTAGAGTGGTACTCCGCTTGGTTTAGCATTTATGAGTCCAGACATAACTGGCGGCCGAAATTTTTCGAAAGATTTTGACTTAGATAACACCCAAGGACGGCATGGGAGTACATGTTTGATAGCTCAAAAGATAGATCTAGATACAGGCATCCCGCCACATAACGCCTAGAGTGGTACTGCGCTTGGTTTAGCATTTATGAGTCCAGACATAACTGGCGGCCGAAATTTTTCGACAGATTTTGACTTAGATAACACCTAGATCTAGATACAGGCATCCCGCCACATAACGCCTAGAGTGGTACTCCGCTTGGTTTAGCATTTATGAGTCCAGACATAACTGGCGGCCGAAATTTTTCGACAGATTTTGACTTAGATAACACCCAAGGACGGCATGGGAGTACATGTTTGAGAGCTTAAAATGTAGATCTAGGCACAGGCATCCCGCCACATAAAGCCTAGAGTGGTACTCCGCTCGGTTTAGCTTTTATGAGTCCAGACATAACTGGCGGCCGAAATTTTTCGACAGATTTTGACTTAGATAACACCCAAGGACGGCATGGGAGTACATGTTTGATAGCTCAAAAGGTAGGTATTGATACAGGTATCCCGCCACATAAAGCCTAGAGTGGTACCTCGCCTGGTTTAGCTTTTATGAGTCCAGACATAACTGGCGGCCGAACTTTTTGGCAGATTTTGACTTAGATAACACCCAAGGACGGCATGGGAGTACATGTTTGATAGCTCAAAAGGTAGGTCTAGATACAGGCATCCCGCCACATAAAGCCTAGAGTGGTACCTCGCCTGGTTTAGCTTTTATGAGTCCAGACATAACTGGCGGCCGAACTTTTTTTGGCAGATTTTGACTTGGATAACACCCAAGGACGGCATGGGAGTACATGTTTGATAGCTCAAAAGGTAGGTATTGATACAGGCATCCCGCCACATAAAGCCTAGAGTGGTACCTCGCCTGGTTTAGCTTTTATGAGTCCAGACATAACTGGCGGCCGAACTTTTTGGCAGATTTTGACTTAGATAACACCCAAGGACGGCATGGGAGTACATGTTTGATAGCTCAAAAGGTAGGTCTAGATACAGGCATCCCGCCATATAAAGCCTAGAGTAGTACTTCACTCGGTTTAGCTTTTATGAGTCCAGACATAACTGGCGGCCGAACTTTTTTTGGCAGATTTTGACTTAGATAACACCCAAGGACGGCATGGGAGTACATGTTTGATAGCGCAAAAGGTAGGTATTGATACAGGCATCCCGCCACATAAAGCCTAGAGTGGTACCTCGCCTGGTTTAGCTTTTATGAGTCCAGACATAACTGGCGGCCGAACTTTTTGGCAGATTTTGACTTAGATAACACCCAAGGACGGCATGGGAGTACATGTTTGATAGCTCAAAAGGTAGGTCTAGATACAGGCATCCCGTCACATAAAGCCTAGAGTGGTACCTCGCCTGGTTTAGCTTTTATGAGTCCAGACATAACTGGCGGCCGAACTTTTTTTGGCAGATTTTGACTTAGATAACACCCAAGGACGGCATGGGAGTACATGTTTGAAAGCTCAAAAGGTAGGTATTGATACAGGCATCCCGCCACATAAAGCCTAGAGTGGTACCTCGCCTGGTTTAGCTTTTATGAGTCCAGACATAACTGGCGGCCGAACTTTTTTTGGCAGATTTTGACTTAGATAACACCCAAGGACGGCATGGGAGTACATGTTTGACAGCTCAAAAGGTAGGTCTAGATACAGGCATCCCGCCACATAAAGCCTAGAGTGGTACCTCGCCTGGTTTAGCTTTTATGAGTCCAGACATAACTGGCGGCCGAACTTTTTGGCAGATTTTGACTTAGATAACACCCAAGGACGGCATGGGAGTACATGTTTGATAGCTCAAAAGGTAGGTCTAGATACAGGCATCCCGCCATATAAAGCCTAGAGTGGTACTTCACTCGGTTTAGCTTTTATGAGTCCAGACATAACTGGCGGCCGAAATTTTTCGACAGATTTTGACTTAGATAACACCCAAGGACGGCATGGGAGTACATGTTTGATAGCTCAAAAGGTAGATCTAGATATAGATAGTTCGGCCGCCAGTTATGTCTGGACTCATAAAAGCTAAACCAGGCGAGGTACCACTCTAGGCTTTATGTGGCGGGATGCCTGTATCTAGACCTACCTTTTGAGCTATCAAACATGTACTCCCATGCCGTCCTTGGGTGTTATCTAAGTCAAAATCTGCCAAAAAGTTCGGCCGCCAGTTATGTCTGGACTCATAAAAGCTAAACCAGGCGAGGTACCACTCTAGGCTTTATGTGGCGGGATGCCTGTATCTAGACCTACCTTTTAAGCTATCAAACATGTACTCCCATGCCGTCCTTGGGTGTTATCTAAGTCAAAATCTGCCAAAAAGTTCGGCCGCCAGTTATGTCTGGACTCATAAAAGCTAAACCAGGCGAGGTACCACTCTAGGCTTTATGTGGCGGGATGCCTGTATCAATACCTACCTTTTGAGCTATCAAACATGTACTCCCATGCCGTCCTTGGGTGTTATCTAAGTCAAAATCTGCCAAAAAAAGTTCGGCCGCCAGTTATGTCTGGACTCATAAAAGCTAAACCGAGTGAAGTACCACTCTAAGCTTTATATGGCGGGATGCCTGTATCTAGACCTACCTTTTGAGCTATCAAACATGTACTCCCATGCCGTCCTTGGGTGTTATCTAAGTCAAAATCTGCCAAAAAAAGTTCGGCCGCCAGTTATGTCTGGACTCATAAAAGCTAAACCGAGTGAAGTACCACTCTAGGCTTTATATGGCGGGATGCCTGTATCTAGACCTACCTTTTGAGCTATCAAACATGTACTCCCATGCCGTCCTTGGGTGTTATCTAAGTGAAAATCTGCCAAAAAGTTCGGCCGCCAGTTATGTCTGGACTCATAAAAGCTAAACCAGGCGAGGTACCACTCTAGGCTTTATGTGGCGGGATGCCTGTATCAATACCTACCTTTTGAGCTATCAAACATGTACTCCCATGCCGTCCTTGGGTGTTATCTAAGTCAAAATCTGCCAAAAAAAGTTCGGCCGCCAGTTAAGTCTGGACTCATAAAAGCTAAACCAGGCGAGGTACCACTCTAGGCTTTATGTGGCGGGATGCCTGTATCTAGACCTACCTTTTGAGCTATCAAACATGTACTCCCATGCCGTCCTTGGGTGTTATCTAAGTCAAAATCTGCCAAAAAAAGTTCGGCCGCCAGTTATGTCTGGACTCATAAAAGCTAAACCAGGCGAGGTACCACTCTAGGCTTTATGTGGCGGGGTGCCTGTATCAATACCTACCTTTTGAGCTATCAAACATGTACTCCCATGCCGTCCTTGGGTGTTATCTAAGTCAAAATCTGCCAAAAAAAGTTCGGCCGCCAGTTATGTCTGGACTCATAAAAGCTAAACCAGGCGAGGTACCACTCTAGGCTTTATGTGGCGGGATGCCTGTATCAATACCTACCTTTTGAGCTATCAAACATGTACTCCCATGCCGTCCTTGGGTGTTATCTAAGTCAAAATCTGCCAAAAAAAGTTCGGCCGCCAGTTATGTCTGGACTCATAAAAGCTAAACCAGGCGAGGTACCACTCTAGGCTTTATGTGGCGGGATGCCTGTATCCAGACCTACCTTTTGAGCTATCAAACATGTACTCCCATGCCGTCCTTGGGTGTTATCTAAGTCAAAATCTGCCAAAAAAAGTTCGGCCGCCAGTTATGTCTGGACTCATAAAAGCTAAACCAGGCGAGGTACCACTCTAGGCTTTATGTGGCGGGATGCCTGTATCCAGACCTACCTTTTGCGCTATCAAACATGTACTCCCATGCCGTCCTTGGGTGTTATCTAAGTCAAAATCTGCCAAAAAAAGTTCGGCCGCCAGTTATGTCTGGACTCATAAAAGCTAAACCGAGTGAAGTACCACTCTAGGCTTTATATGGCGGGATGCCTGTATCTAGACCTACCTTTTGAGCTATCAAACATGTACTCCCATGCCGTCCTTGGGTGTTATCTAAGTGAAAATCTGCCAAAAAGTTCGGCCGCCAGTTATGTCTGGACTCATAAAAGCTAAACCAGGCGAGGTACCACTCTAGGCTTTATGTGGCGGGATGCCTGTATCAATACCTACCTTTTGAGCTATCAAACATGTACTCCCATGCCGTCCTTGGGTGTTATCTAAGTCAAAATCTGCCAAAAAAAGTTCGGCCGCCAGTTAAGTCTGGACTTATAAAAGCTAAACCAGGCGAGGTACCACTCTAGGCTTTATGTGGCGGGATGCCTGTATCTAGACCTACCTTTTGAGCTATCAAACATGTACTCCCATGCCGACCTTGGGTGTTATCTAAGTCAAAATCTGCCAAAAAGTTCGGCCGCCAGTTATGTCTGGACTCATAAAAGCTAAACCAGGCGAGGTACCACTCTAGGCTTTATGTGGCGGGATGCCTGTATCCAGACCTACCTTTTGAGCTATCAAACATGTACTCCCATGCCGACCTTGGGTGTTATCTAAGTCAAAATCTGCCAAAAAGTTCGGCCGCCAGTTATGTCTGGACTCATAAAAGCTAAACCAGGCGAGGTACCACTCTAGGCTTTATGTGGCGGGATGCCTGTATCTAGACCTACCTTTTGAGCTATCAAACATGTACTCCCATGCCGTCCTTGGGTGTTATCTAAGTCAAAATCTGCCAAAAAAAGTTCGGCCGCCAGTTATGTCTGGACTCATAAAAGCTAAACCAGGCGAGGTACCACTCTAGGCTTTATGTGGCGGGATGCCTGTATCAATACCTACCTTTTGAGCTATCAAACATGTACTCCCATGCCGTCCTTGGGTGTTATCTAAGTCAAAATCTGCCAAAAAAAGTTCGGCCGCCAGTTATGTCTGGACTCATAAAAGCTAAACCAGGCGAGGTACCACTCTAGGCTTTATGTGGCGGGATGCCTGTATCAATACCTACCTTTTGAGCTATCAAACATGTACTCCCATGCCGTGCTTGGGTGTTATCTAAGTCAAAATCTGACAAAAAAAGTTCGGCCGCCAGTTATGTCTGGACTCATAAAAGCTAAACCAGGCGAGGTACCACTCTAGGCTTTATGTGGCGGGATGCCTGTATCCAGACCTACCTTTTGAGCTATCAAACATGTACTCCCATGCCGTCCTTGGGTGTTATCTAAGTCAAAATCTGCCAAATAGTTCGGCCGCCAGTTATGTCTGGACTCATAAAAGCTAAACCAGGCGAGGTACCACTCTAGGCTTTATGTGGCGGGATGCCTGTATCAATACCTACCTTTTGAGCTATCAAACATGTACTCCCATGCCGTCCTTGGGTGTTATCTAAGTCAAAATCTGCCAAAAAAAGTTCGGCCGCCAGTTATGTCTGGACTCATAAAAGCTAAACCGAGTGAAGTACCACTCTAGGCTTTATATGGCGGGATGCCTGTATCTAGACCTACCTTTTGAGCTATCAAACATGTACTCCCATGCCGTCCTTGGGTGTTATCTAAGTGAAAATCTGCCAAAAAGTTCGGCCGCCAGTTATGTCTGGACTCATAAAAGCTAAACCAGGCGAGGTACCACTCTAGGCTTTATGTGGCGGGATGCCTGTATCAATACCTACCTTTTGAGCTATCAAACATGTACTCCCATGCCGTCCTTGGGTGTTATCTAAGTCAAAATCTGCCAAAAAAAGTTCGGCCGCCAGTTATGTCTGGACTCATAAAAGCTAAACCAGGCGAGGTACCACTCTAGGCTTTATGTGGCGGGATGCCTGTATCCAGACCTACCTTTTGCGCTATCAAACATGTACTCCCATGCCGTCCTTGGGTGTTATCTAAGTCAAAATCTGCCAAAAAAAGTTCGGCCGCCAGTTATGTCTGGACTCATAAAAGCTAAACCGAGTGAAGTACCACTCTAGGCTTTATATGGCGGGATGCCTGTATCTAGACCTACCTTTTGAGCTATCAAACATGTACTCCCATGCCGTCCTTGGGTGTTATCTAAGTCAAAATCTGCCAAAAAAAGTTCGGCCGCCAGTTATGTCTGGACTCATAAAAGCTAAACCGAGTGAAGTACCACTCTAGGCTTTATATGGCGGGATGCCTGTATCTAGACCTACCTTTTGAGCTATCAAACATGTACTCCCATGCCGTCCTTGGGTGTTATCTAAGTGAAAATCTGCCAAAAAGTTCGGCCGCCAGTTATGTCTGGACTCATAAAAGCTAAACCAGGCGAGGTACCACTCTAGGCTTTATGTGGCGGGATGCCTGTATCAATACCTACCTTTTGAGCTATCAAACATGTACTCCCATGCCGTCCTTGGGTGTTATCTAAGTCAAAATCTGCCAAAAAAAGTTCGGCCGCCAGTTAAGTCTGGACTCATAAAAGCTAAACCAGGCGAGGTACCACTCTAGGCTTTATGTGGCGGGATGCCTGTATCTAGACCTACCTTTTGAGCTATCAAACATGTACTCCCATGCCGTCCTTGGGTGTTATCTAAGTCAAAATCTGCCAAAAAGTTCGGCCGCCAGTTATGTCTGGACTCATAAAAGCTAAACCAGGCGAGGTACCACTCTAGGCTTTATATGGCGGGATGCCTGTATCTAGACCTACCTTTTGAGCTATCAAACATGTACTCCCATGCCGTCCTTGGGTGTTATCTAAGTCAAAATCTGCCAAAAAAAGTTCGGCCGCCAGTTATGTCTGGACTCATAAAAGCTAAACCAGGCGAGGTACCACTCTAGGCTTTATGTGGCGGGATGCCTGTATCAATACCTACCTTTTGAGCTATCAAACATGTACTCCCATGCCGTCCTTGGGTGTTATCTAAGTCAAAATCTGCCAAAAAAAGTTCGGCCGCCAGTTATGTCTGGACTCATAAAAGCTAAACCAGGCGAGGTACCACTCTAGGCTTTATGTGGCGGGATGCCTGTATCAATACCTACCTTTTGAGCTATCAAACATGTACTCCCATGCCGTGCTTGGGTGTTATCTAAGTCAAAATCTGCCAAAAAAAGTTCGGCCGCCAGTTATGTCTGGACTCATAAAAGCTAAACCAGGCGAGGTACCACTCTAGGCTTTATGTGGCGGGATGCCTGTATCCAGACCTACCTTTTGAGCTATCAAACATGTACTCCCATGCCGTCCTTGGGTGTTATCTAAGTCAAAATCTGCCAAATAGTTCGGCCGCCAGTTATGTCTGGACTCATAAAAGCTAAACCAGGCGAGGTACCACTCTAGGCTTTATGTGGCGGGATGCCTGTATCAATACCTACCTTTTGAGCTATCAAACATGTACTCCCATGCCGTCCTTGGGTGTTATCTAAGTCAAAATCTGCCAAAAAAAGTTCGGCCGCCAGTTATGTCTGGACTCATAAAAGCTAAACCAGGCGAGGTACCACTCTAGGCTTTATGTGGCGGGATGCCTGTATCCAGACCTACCTTTTGCGCTATCAAACATGTACTCCCATGCCGTCCTTGGGTGTTATCTAAGTCAAAATCTGCCAAAAAAAGTTCGGCCGCCAGTTATGTCTGGACTCATAAAAGCTAAACCGAGTGAAGTACCACTCTAGGCTTTATTTGGCGGGATGCCTGTATCTAGACCTACCTTTTGAGCTATCAAACATGTACTCCCATGCCGTCCTTGGGTGTTATCTAAGTCAAAATCTGCCAAAAAAAGTTCGGCCGCCAGTTATGTCTGGACTCATAAAAGCTAAACCGAGTGAAGTACCACTCTAGGCTTTATATGGCGGGATGCCTGTATCTAGACCTACCTTTTGAGCTATCAAACATGTACTCCCATGCCGTCCTTGGGTGTTATCTAAGTGAAAATCTGCCAAAAAGTTCGGCCGCCAGTTATGTCTGGACTCATAAAAGCTAAACCAGGCGAGGTACCACTCTAGGCTTTATGTGGCGGGATGCCTGTATCAATACCTACCTTTTGAGCTATCAAACATGTACTCCCATGCCGTCCTTGGGTGTTATCTAAGTCAAAATCTGCCAAAAAAAGTTCGGCCGCCAGTTAAGTCTGGACTCATAAAAGCTAAACCAGGCGAGGTACCACTCTAGGCTTTATGTGGCGGGATGCCTGTATCTAGACCTACCTTTTGAGCTATCAAACATGTACTCCCATGCCGTCCTTGGGTGTTATCTAAGTCAAAATCTGCCAAAAAGTTCGGCCGCCAGTTATGTCTGGACTCATAAAAGCTAAACCAGGCGAGGTACCACTCTAGGCTTTATATGGCGGGATGCCTGTATCTAGACCTACCTTTTGAGCTATCAAACATGTACTCCCATGCCGTCCTTGGGTGTTATCTAAGTCAAAATCTGCCAAAAAAAGTTCGGCCGCCAGTTATGTCTGGACTCATAAAAGCTAAACCAGGCGAGGTACCACTCTAGGCTTTATGTGGCGGGATGCCTGTATCAATACCTACCTTTTGAGCTATCAAACATGTACTCCCATGCCGTCCTTGGGTGTTATCTAAGTCAAAATCTGCCAAAAAAAGTTCGGCCGCCAGTTATGTCTGGACTCATAAAAGCTAAACCAGGCGAGGTACCACTCTAGGCTTTATGTGGCGGGATGCCTGTATCAATACCTACCTTTTGAGCTATCAAACATGTACTCCCATGCCGTCCTTGGGTGTTATCTAAGTCAAAATCTGCCAAAAAAAGTTCGGCCGCCAGTTATGTCTGGACTCATAAAAGCTAAACCAGGCAAGGTACCACTCTAGGCTTTATGTGGCGGGATGCCTGTATCCAGACCTACCTTTTGAGCTATCAAACATGTACTCCCATGCCGTCCTTGGGTGTTATCTAAGTCAAAATCTGCCAAATAGTTCGGCCGCCAGTTATGTCTGGACTCATAAAAGCTAAACCAGGCGAGGTACCACTCTAGGCTTTATGTGGCGGGATGCCTGTATCAATACCTACCTTTTGAGCTATCAAACATGTACTCCCATGCCGTCCTTGGGTGTTATCTAAGTCAAAATCTGCCAAAAAAAGTTCGGCCGCCAGTTATGTCTGGACTCATAAAAGCTAAACCGAGTGAAGTACCACTCTAGGCTTTATATGGCGGGATGCCTGTATCTAGACCTACCTTTTGAGCTATCAAACATGTACTCCCATGCCGTCCTTGGGTGTTATCTAAGTGAAAATCTGCCAAAAAGTTCGGCCGCCAGTTATGTCTGGACTCATAAAAGCTAAACCAGGCGAGGTACCACTCTAGGCTTTATGTGGCGGGATGCCTGTATCCAGACCTACCTTTTGAGCTATCAAACATGTACTCCCATGCCGTCCTTGGGTGTTATCTAAGTCAAAATCTGCCAAATAGTTCGGCCGCCAGTTATGTCTGGACTCATAAAAGCTAAACCAGGCGAGGTACCACTCTAGGCTTTATGTGGCGGGATGCCTGTATCAATACCTACCTTTTGAGCTATCAAACATGTACTCCCATGCCGTCCTTGGGTGTTATCTAAGTCAAAATCTGCCAAAAAAAGTTCGGCCGCCAGTTATGTCTGGACTCATAAAAGCTAAACCGAGTGAAGTACCACTCTAGGCTTTATATGGCGGGATGCCTGTATCTAGACCTACCTTTTGAGCTATCAAACATGTACTCCCATGCCGTCCTTGGGTGTTATCTAAGTGAAAATCTGCCAAAAAGTTCGGCCGCCAGTTATGTCTGGACTCATAAAAGCTAAACCAGGCGAGGTACCACTCTAGGCTTTATGTGGCGGGATGCCTGTATCAATACCTACCTTTTGAGCTATCAAACATGTACTCCCATGCCGTCCTTGGGTGTTATCTAAGTCAAAATCTGCCAAAAAAAGTTCGGCCGCCAGTTATGTCTGGACTCATAAAAGCTAAACCGAGCGAAGTACCACTCTAGGCCTTATGTGGCGGGATGCCTGTAGCTAGACCTACCTTTTGAGCTATCAAAAATGTACTCCCATGCAGTCCTTGGGTGCTGTCTAGGTCAAAATGTGATATACACAGTGGTCTTGCTTTATTGGAAAAATAACGAAAATTTATTGTTTTTTTTTAATTTTCTCATAGAATATGTACTGAAAATTTCCTAGTTTTCATTATTTTCCGCGTTACATGCCATTCTGTACAGATTTTTCATTAATTTTTGTGAGCATTTTAATTTAGTTGGGTTATAATGCGCCGCCAACTTTTGGCCGCCAACTTCACACCGGTAACCTAGCATCAAAATTAAATTTCTCGTTTTAACTAAATAGTTATTAATAAGAGTACTTTCCAAGAAACATCAATAAAACAGCGTTTTAATTAGAGGCTTGAAATCAAAGGGAGTTGTCCATTGTCTGGAAGGCTGAAATCGTAGTCTGGATCTCGACTTAACTGCCTACTCTAAGGTGTAAAAGCGAATCAGAGCGTTTGATGTCTTGGAGTCGCGACGGGAGAGCTGTTGACTCACCCAGACGCACTTGTCGAGTACTACTCAAGAACATCAAAGGTTTTCAGGCTCGCAAAGATAGTCTCTGGCGATTTTTTTTCTAGTTTAGCAACGTAGTCGTCGAATATTCTTTGTGATACTTATCGTTGAAGTAATTAAAGAGTGTTTACTTATCGACTCAATATCCCGATATTTACCGAATATTTACTTGGTTTATCCTTGGATGTGTGAATGACGTGTAGACTGGAACCTGGAACAAACTGAATACCTTCACTTTAAAATGTTATTTTTGGAATACTTTAGCTAATTGAGGATTATTTGACGACCTGATTGATGGTGACCTGGTCTCTGCGTTGAAGGGCCATGTTTCCAATCCTGGTAAGCACAAACTTTGTGTGATTACCACGAATGTTTATATGAATATAATATATATATATTATATACTGGGATCGCCCCCAGTTTAATGTGCGGTACTCATAATACAAGCGATGCGTTTCGTGTGTTCGTCTGGCGATATTACTCTACTCTTCTTTCTTTAACATGTTATACTATTTCCATTTATATTAGTAGTTAGTACCTATGTTATTCAGTAAAAAGATCCTGAAACGTTTCCTAGATAGTCGTACTGTAATCTCAACTTAATTAAAATAAGGATCATTAGGATTAGGATTCTGTTCTATTCTATCTTGATTCAGTGTTGGATGTGTGTAATCCATTCTTTGTGGTACCCTCGCTGAACAAATCCCTCGGTCTTTATGAACTAAGCTCTTTTATACTAACTCGGAAGACATTTTTAAATTAATAATGTGTTGGTAATTTGAAATTGAATAATCATTGTACCTTTATAAATGAAGGCATATACTTACTCGCTATTGAAATGACTGGATTTATATTTATTTTAAATTGTACAGATTACATACAACTGTGTGGTGTAATACATTCTAAAAAAAGAAGAAGGTTCTCAATTCGATAACATTTTTTTTATTGTTATTCCGTCAAAAGTCCGTCATTTATAAACCGATTTCAAAAAATATATATATTTTTTTATTACATTATAGGCAAATATTTGATCTCGATCTCACCTGATGGTAAGTGACGACGAGATCTACGATGGAGCATACTTGCCTAGGTAGGAAGGCGGCAGTAGATAGAGACGCTACATTCACTAGGCACATGCAGCGCAACTGATCTGACCCTCCATCCATGAATGGCAACACCGAACATCATGCCGGAACACGGCTAGGCCGCTTGGCGACATGGCTTTGTTTAGTGGGTGGTGACTAGCCACGGCCGAAGCCTACCACCAGAAACATATGATAATGCCCTTAAATCAATGTCCAATAAGATAAAAGTCGCCAAACGCACGCGTTCCTCTGTAGATTTGTGGTCAATACACGTTCAGGTGTAGTAGGTACATATGTGTGCGTATTTAAGATTGTGAATTGGTGCCTTAGTATGCATTTATAGAAACATAGAAGTGTTTCGTGCGAGTGATAAAATCAATACAGAAACAGGCGTTTCAGGTTCTTAATGCTCAAAACTTAAAATACTTAGCTGCTCATAAATATTACAACTGCAATTTACTTAATATGTCGGCAACACCGTCAGCTGTCAAAGCTTACAAGATATGAAGGTCGCAAAATATTTAACATATAGATACATTCCTATCGTTCTATCTGTATTCAAATTATAGCCGCCATATCTCACCGAGAGGGCGCACTAAATTAAAACAAATATCAGGCCATTTTCTAAACTACCGGAAAATTGGCTGAGATTCAAATTGAGTTAACGTACTAATATAATTGAAGTCATAAATTATTTCAGTCTTGGCTTGAAACTGACCAAGTCTAATGTGGCTTGGGAAAATTGTTTACAGAAGAAAAAGCTGCCGAGTAACAAATATTAAAGTTATAAATTACGTAGGATAGGTTTTGAAATACAGTCTTCTAGTTTTTCTAGTTTGTTTTGCATAAAAAAATTAGTCATAAATTAATTAGATATTATTACACTACAAGTCAAGTATGGAGATTTTATAATCTCTCCAGACTAATACACCAATAGTATGGTACCAAAACTAAACAACGACACACACCGAGGGTGATTCTAACATCCAGACCAGGGCAACACGAAAACATAATTTCGGATAATCGCCCAAATGGAAATCGAACCCACAATCATGCGGCATGACCCGAGTAACTTACGCTCCAACCATTAGACCAGGTGGCTGTCAAAATAACCGTCTACATGTGCTTCTATAACCCAGTGCTTATGAATTCGTATATTTGATTCGCAAAGTGACGGCATGAATAATGAGGACGCTGACATATTGCGCGTATAAAGGGAGAAGTACTTTTTGAATTGCTTACATTGTATGGATTTTATCCGGCGAAGTGTGTTGAGATTTAACTTTAGACGGCATCTTACATGTACGGGGATATTGAACTAAATTGATCTTAATCATAGAATACATTTTCCATTGAGAAATAAAAAAAGTAATGATGGCGAAAGATTATTCCAAGGGCATTAGTGAAATTAATCCAAACTCCTCCTGTAGTGTATAATCTATATATTATTATGATAACACTGTAATAGGGCTGTGTTTGTACTTAACAGATGTAGAAAAAATACAACATCTACTAATCCAAAACAAGTGTTTTATTAGTGCGTCTGTTTGTTCAATAATCAATGATAAACTGTTTTTGAAATTGAATAGCTTACGTTCAAAGTATATAATAGACCTGTAGCTATTGTGAGTCGACTAGCAGAGCAAAATCGATGGTTGCGCAGGCGGAGCCGCGAGCAATAGCTAGTTATTTTATAAACAAGCTCCCGTCTGGGTCAGCGTGGATTTAGCGCTGTCGCTCGGCCTTGACAAATTTCGCACTGCCACCGTGAAATTTAGAAATATGTATCACGTCTGCTCAGAATTACTCGGACTAACTGGAAATACATGTTGTTATTCGCAAGTTCCGGCTTTTCCTTCTAAATATAGCAAAACTTTATATTCAAAATCAAATTACGAAGGGCAGAAAAATTTAATTAAAAAGTTTATATTATAGGTAGCCATTTTTCACAGCGTATGTATACCTTAAATAAAAAAAAATACTCAAATATTAAAAAAGTACGTTGATGCTTCTTGACACTTGTTTTACTTTCATCATAATCATTGTTGTCATCCGCACCTGTTGTTGTTCTTATAATAACGTATTTATCTTCTAAGTGTTAGATGGATTACGAAAGTGTTCCAAAAATATTGCAATGGGATGCTATTAAACTTAGTTAGTATTTTTTTTGACCAGCTGCTAAAGTCTGCTTTGCCATTCCTACATTGTTCTCATAGAAACCTGTTGATTTTGAAAAAAAAAAAATTTACTGTGTACCACCCATATTAACGACTATCGGATGGTGTTATAATACAGAATATGTTTTTTAGTCTTCATCAAAATTGGTCTCGAGAGTTATGTAAACCTTTTTCGCTATTCACCATAGTTTCAGATTTGGCTACGAGTATCTGCGCACACTCTAAAAATTCATTCTGTATACCCTCATCAAGTGCAAGGAAAAAGCTACGTCTAATAGGTATATTATAGAAACCTTTATAGGCTTGGCCTTCATAATCCTAATACACTTACTCCGGTATCTAAAAATATTGTTAACATTATCAGTTTCAATGTATTCAACTGGACACAAAGAAATCGCGAACAAAAAATGGAATACGCGGTGAGTAAAAAATGGGAACACTTCACCTACTTTACCGACGGTGATGGGCGAAGCTGTACTATGTCGCCGAGCTGGCAGATATCGCATTGTGCGGTAAGAGACACCATTCAAGTGGCTTTTTAACATCAAAGCCGGTGTTTGCTTTGAGTCGGGGGTATTTGTTTGTCAGGAAGGCACCACTAGACTTTATATGGGTTTTTTTTGTAGGAAAAACAGTAATGTTAGGTGTACTTATACATATTTGTTTTAATGTAAACTTACATAACATTATTTATAAGTTTCAACAACCTTAATTCCCGAAGGCTTTGTTCAGAGAGATTTACTGCCGCGTACTTAAACACAACTAAACAAACTACTATATAATAAAATAACTAAATTTTGAGAGCTGCTTAATTGTAAAGCGTAATTAAAATTAATATCATACTTGCATCCCCGAAGTGGTAGGCAGACATGCACCGTAGTGCATCCACTTTTCGAGAATGTCATATAGTTCCATGGCAATGAGGGATGAGCCTATTGCCACTATACTGGGCACACTAGAGTGGCCCAGTGCTGTACGGCAAATGTCTCACAGATTTCAATAAGCGCACATAGAATCCCAAAACCCCAGAGCCTACACACCTTTCCAAAGCAAGAGTCAAAACAACTTGGCTACCACTACTTTTATTATTTCAAGTCGACTAATGTATGAATGTATTTCTTTTCCAAAAAAAACGTTAAACAAAAACCCATTAACAGATAAATGCAAAAAAATAAATTGTCTACATTCCAATCTTGCAAATATTTCTATGACTCTTGAACAGGAGAAGCGAATCTGTAATCTTTCAATTACAAATTCAAGTCCCATCCGTTCCCAATTAAGTTCCATATTGATCGGGGAGTACCGCGACCCGATCACTTTTATTGGTGCTGCCAATTTAATAAAAATGTCAAGTGGACTCCGATAGATTGTCATCGCGATTCTGTTTATTCGTCGACATCAGATCACATAGATAAATATTGTAAAGAACCTGTAGCCAAAATTAACGACGAAAATTTAACGGTCGTAATGGAAATTGGTCTTAAATATATCTGTTCGGTTTTACTTAGGTTAACCAGAATCACAACTCATTGAACAATTCCTGGACAAGTTCGTGACCCCTGACTTTTGGCTTCTGTTGTGTTTCGTCCTTATTGTCATAATGAAAATTATATTTTTTTATTTATGTAGGTCAATACTATAAAGAGTCAGAAGTTACCAACCGTTTGGAATGTTGGTTCCAGTGGGAAGATTTGGAATTAAATTTATTGCACTGTTTTTGTGACTCATATATATCGTGGTCCAAAGTGAATTCCAAAATTATTTAGTAATTAAATGATGTACTGTACAGTTAATTAATATGTTAATATGAATTCTTAAATGATGAGACTCCTGTAACTGGGCCCAGCGCAAATAGCATAAATTTAGAAGAGCATTTTTATGGAGCCAACAGAAAGGAATAAAAATAGATCCTTTTATACAGTACGAAGCACGAACTAAAGATATGCATTTAAATAAGTTCACTCCAATTTTAAAAACACATTCTAGCTTATAAATAGGAGCGCAAGTCTGTAACGAATTGCCAGATAGTATTGCGATTCCAAAAAGTGTTAGAATATTTTAAAACCGTTTGAGAGGTTATGTAGAAAATCTTTAAGCATTATACTCGTACTCTGTATTTCGCCCCCATACCACATAGACCATCAGGTTCTAGGTAGTAATTTTTTTCATTTTATACTATATATAAAAAGCCATCGTTTAGCCTATCCACAAGATAAATATTACAAATATTTTTTTTGTTTTTAGTAATAAGTATAGAAATCTCATTGTAAGTGGGCTGTACTGTTGTTTGTGAAAAACAAATATCTTTAAACTAAATAGCCTTCGTCTTTGAGTTAATTTAAAATTTCAATTCGGATCTGTCTGAGTAATTGAACAAAAACATTCCATTCCACGTTCGCGGAGGTACTGTGTGACGTGCAATCCCACAGTCTACCGATAGCCCCTTTTACATTCTTAACACGTGTCTGGTAATGTTCAGAGACGGGTTATTTGTACTCTCCATCGATTTTGTTATCCGAGTTGTTCTTCTTAAACTTCATGTGCGCGTCGCATCACATAATTAAAATAAAGATACTTTGTCATTTTCAAACTGAATCGTATTGTAATTGTAAAAAAATAGATAATCTATCTAAGTATATAAAACAAAGTCATGTTAGTAACACGACCATTTATAAATCAAAAACGAGTGGGCCGGTTTTTATAGGCTTTTATTTTTTGAATTTGTTTTCGTCTTCATTCATTTTCTCGTACATTTGATTCTGAAGCGGTACGAAGTTCGCCGGGACAGCTAGTAATAGATAGTTCATAAAGATTAAATTATTTTAATTGTCGTTTTTGACTTTAGTAATTATTGTCGTAAATGACATCTGCGGTCTGTAGGGTAAGCAGTATTATCGTAACATCATCAAGAAAGAGTGCTATCACTGTTACACTTATTAAAGAAATGTGTATAGGATCGAAGACGCTTATGTTTTAACGTCAATATATCGCTACTTAAAAATATAAGGTGTAACAATAACAGTGTAAAATATTTTGACAGGGGCTAATAGTAGGTTGTAAAGATAACATTCCCAAAGAAATAAATAAAATTATTACACATTAAAATAAAAAAAAATAACATAATTTACACAGTTGTTTTATAGATCAACGTGATCCATATAACATACTGATTTATCAGTTAAAATATTTTACACTATTTTTTATACCTTATATATTGTTTGTAACACAGATTTTACCGGGTTAGTGGTACGTTACACACATTGGAGCAGAACCTTTTTTATTTAAGAACCGGGCTAGGCTAGTAATACTCTAGCCCAACGTGATACTACTTAATAAGGAGACAAAATCTCACAATGCTCAAACCGTCTCCCACAAAGGCTTTATTTTTCCTTGTGCATTTAAATCTCGTGGAATATACCGGTTCGTTGCACAGATTACTCTCAGATCCCACTTAGTAGATGTAAGACGGATAATCGTTGTCTACATTCGTCTTAGGATCCATTTGTACTGGCCTGTGTTATCTCGGAGAGAAGGAAGATTGAATTACAAGACGTGGAATTACAAGACTGTAAACCTCTTATATATTTATTATCGCCATAACTTTGGTGCAAGTATTTTGACGGCACTTGTTTGTTGTTGTGACCCTGCTTTACGGGGGTTCCGAGTCCGAATCCTGGTAGGGACAAACTTTGTGTGATGAGCACGAATGTTTGTACCATCACGTTGCTTAGCGTGGAACCGTACAGTTGGTGTGTTCATCTGGCGATGTTATTATTTTTATATTATTAACTAATATGAATAATCGGTTCAGAGTTGAAGCTTACCGCACTATTTCAGGTCATTTCTTTTCATATTAAAAAGAAACAGAATATGCTTAAGAACGTTATGTAATCGACAACTACAATATTTAATTAAATATTTATACTTTTTAAAAATCCATAAATTTTAAAAACGTCGCTGGCGTACACGAGATTACACAGACGGTAAACTTTGTATTGCGAAGAGCTGGGCTCATTTCCGTACACTACATTTCCCTGATACTCTTGAAGTTCGTACCACGGAGCAAGGAGGATTACCTCTGTGGAAATATGTTTAAGTATTTATAATAGGGCCATTGTTTAATTGTTGGTTTGTGTTTCGTTAACCATTGAGATTAAAATTTCAAGGTATTTAACTGTATAACGATTAGTAGGAAAATATGAGGATTCCTGAACGCTACTTAAGATATACGACATTAATTTGTTGCGGAGTTTATTCAAAGCTGTTAATTAAAGTGTGACACAGAGGGTTTATAATATTTAAAGTCACAAAGGAAAAACATTACATATAAAAATTGTTCGAAATTTCCTTGAAATAGAGACAAAATTTGTTTGATTTTATTCCGCGTATTTAACCAACGAAATATCGTTTGTCTATCTAAACAAATAAAATAAAATAGACGTTGGCTTCCTGAAAGCAACATTGTGGAAGGAAAAAAGGAGATACATTTTTCCTTTTGCTTTTCGTTGTGTACGCTACCCTTCGCGTTCTTTGTTCCCAGTGATTTATGAAGTAGGTACTGGCAAATGTGACCGAAATATTAAGCATGGATAAATACAATTAAATTGGAAGAAAAATGCCTACTTATGTCAGTCTACTTAAATTTTAGGTTTTAGAATATTTTTTAAGTTTGAGAACACAAATATGAATGGTAAGGACGACTCAAATAGTTACGAAAGTTCTTAATATTTAAGCGGCGTTCGAGTATTCGTCCGTAATATATTATGATTTTCTGAATGAATATGCATTTTTTATAACTATTGTCCAGTATCTGATGAACTAACGAGTAGGTATTACAGATTATTAAGATACCTATATAAGAAAGTAAGATAGGTCGACGCGTTAGGCTAGATTTGACTTGGATGAATTGCGTTTAACACACACATACATTATTCAAAGTTATCTTCTACATTATTATTTATCTTAAACAAATTAAATCAAAATAACTGTAACATCAGAGAGGTTATATAACTAGCTGTCCCGACAAACTTTGTCCGCCTCAGAATCATATTTTTTTCATGTTTTAATAGTAAGTCTGCTATGCAGGGCATATACAAGTTCAAACAAATTCTCGAGTTTTAAATGGTGTAACTAACACGGCTTTGTAATATGTAGAAGATTAACATTTGTTTGCATGTTTTACCTACCTATTTCTTTCACCCTTAGAATGGTGAGAAATAAATATTTTAATATTTTTCTCTATTATTATTTTAATGTTTTGCATGACATGACGATAGATTTAAAGTAAGAAAAAGAATATTTTATTACCCAGTAGCATTGACAACAACAAAGCATCGGTGAGACAACGTCTCTACCTTGGAGCTCGGGTCTAAAATTGTCTAGAATATAAGTCTACAAACCGACCAATAACACAAATGGGAGGAAAGGGTATAAAGGATGTATCATAGAGATGTATAAATATAAAATAAGTAATAAAAATCACTAATAAACCGCCTCAGTTACCTACTCCCTACGTTTGTTCGACGAAATAGAGCTTCCTGTAGGGGATAGCGAGGTGCAATGAGAAATCGGGGAAGTTATTTCATGAATTTTATGAACCGTATCTTTTTATTTATTCAGTTACAGCGTTACGACTTTTGTCAAGAACACCTATTATCTGTGTTCCCTTAGCAAATAACATTTCGCTGTTGTTTAGTAGGTATCTACTATCACGAAGTAAATTGCTTCGGTGGTGGCGTTTTAAGTTTTGCCGTTATTATATAGTATTTTAAGTTGTATCGTCATAACAATATTTTTATGTTATTAAATCACTATACAGGGTATAGTATAAGTGGCTTTGTAACGAAAACTGATACCATGAGTTTGAATTTTCCGCAGATCTTTTCATGAATTTTACGTTTTTATTTAATTCAGTTCTTTTTGAATTGATTTTAGCATGACATCGTAATAGAAGTCTATCTCAACGTGATTGTATGCGATCTCCTCGTATGGATTTGTTTTTTTTTGTAATAAATATAAAAATATACATAATTACTAATTTAGACCTAAAACTGCAACGTAAATTAAAACTCGATACTCGCACGCGTCGAATATCGCGCGGAGCGTTTTGTTGATATCGCGTTGCTTACGTTACATTGCGCGCTCAAAAATTAAAACATTTGTAACCCATGACTTTCGACATTAATGATTCCTATAATTGTATTATATGCATGAAGTGTATATCTTCACCCAAAGTTTTCGTTATCATGCCCCTTGCACCCTGTATTATATGTCAACAATACTTTAGTTTTACAACATAATTTCGTTGTCCTTTTTATAACTTTAACATGTCCTTACTGCTCAAGCAAACTTAGTTTTATTTTATATCATTAAAATATCAAGTATTCAAACGAAATTAACAAAAAATAACAACTTAATAATTGAGATGGTTAACTTAGTAAAATCTAATCACTGTGTAAAATTAAGGAATTCCGATAAACTAATCCCTCGGAAAGCCCGCTCATTTGGTATACTGTTCCAATTTGTATTTCATGAATATTAATCGAGCCCACGGTCAACCACGCGGGGTTGTCTGAACTTTTAAATTTTTGATCGTATTTTTTACAAAGCACTTTAAAATTAATTTTCGAATCACACCTTTATCCGTTAGATTGAATTTAGTGCGAAATACTTTACACACAATAATGATAATATGTCACCATATTTTGTTGGAATACGTATTCTATTTTGTATCGTTCCGAGATTTGGGTTCTGTAATATTGTGTTCTTCCGAGTTTTTTTTTTTAATTTTTTTCATTCACGTAGACTATTATGTACAGTACTTATGAATCATCAAAAGTTACAAATATATTCTATATTTTTGTAACGATTTGCGCACAAAGTCGTGGTAAACAACTAGTTGTATTTTCAATAGGACGAATTGCCATTGACCAAATTACAACTTTGATCATTTATTAATTGACCTGCTTGCCCGAGGCTTCAGTAAATAAACAACTTTTTGTTAGTTAAGCCCGTTCACACCAGGGACCTAACGGCCGCTCCCTAAATTATTATACATACTTTAGGATGTGTTAATATTGTATCGCCAGACAAACACACCAATTCTACGGTTCCAAACGAAGCAACGCTTGTATTATGGGTACCATACAATGGACTGATGGCAATCCCTGATTATAATTCTTAATATAGATACCTATTAAAAGTCAAAAAGTTGTGATCATCATACAAAGTTTTCTTCCACCAGCATTCGAACCCGGGACCCTTACTAATCTGGTCGTCAGTTCACATCCTTAGCAAGAAAAATGTGTACGAGACAAGTTAGGGGTGACCGTACAACCTCCCGATATATACGATCTTGATATATTAAGATGATTAGATGGAGTACCTACCTACCAATAAAATATAGTATGCAAAACTCTTTAATATATAAATCATATCTGATTTACTAAGGAATATTAGCATTTGCGTCATTCAGGCTTTTACAATAACCTGCAATAAACTTTCGACTCTTTGGGTACTTTTCAGTTTTTAAATGACCGTAGCGTCGTAAAGATAAAATTTCATTTCATCCCTTAAGTAGGTACTGAAACTTTTATATTTTTATGAACGTTATTATTTTATTGATATTGCAGAAGTTGCTGAAATAAAAGAATAATGGAACTTGAGTGCAGATAATATGATGAAAAGTTTTATTCGATGAGAGTACATAACTATTATTATTAGATGTACTTATAAGTGCACCAGTATTTTCCCTTACATTATCTTCTCATCAATGTGGGAGATGATTCTAAACTTGTATCACTACGATCATCTATACATATAAATAAAATTGGAGTGTCTGTTTGTAATATTAAAATAACCGCTTTTTACTAAGTGCATTTGGATGTATACACGTTACCTATACCGAAACAACATTTTTTACAATTTTTGTCTGTCTGTCTGTCTGTCCGTCTGTCTGTCTGTCTGTCTGTCTGTCTGTCTGTCTGTCTGTCTGTCTGTCCGTCCGTCTGTCTGTCTGTCTGTCTGTCTGTTTGTTCCGGCTAATCTTTGAAATGGCTCGACCGATTTTGACGGGACTTTCACTGGCAGATAGCTGATGTAACAAGGAGTAACTAATTATTTTAGAAAAAAAATAGGATCTCACGAAAAAAAAAAAACCAATGTTGCAGCGCAGCGCCTGATTGTTTGATAGCAACAACCTGCAATGCGTCCCGCGGGCTCAGAATGGGCGGGCAGGCTGTTGTCAACGGTTGTATTTGTTAAATACCACGCGGACGAAGTCGCGGGCAACAGCTAGTTATTAAATAAATAAAAAAAAATAGTAATTAAATCTAAATAAATGCTGTTTCATACTAATTAATCACGTGATCACAAACATACAAACTATGACGTCATATCAGGCGATTTATTTCAACGTTTTATCTTCAATTTTTGTTACACATTCAAGGTGACGTTTCATGACATAACAGTGTACGAAGTTATACGACATTTTCAAAATTATATTATTTATTGTGAAAGAAGATAGATGTAATAAATTGTTTCTTTAGGTTTATTAGGTGTGCCTACACCTAATAAACCTAAAGAAACAATACAGCACAATATTGAACCTATTTCAAGAAAATTTGAGAACGAACCTATAAGTTTTTATGTAAGTAGCTGAAATAAACAATAAACGAGTATTGAAATAAAACTATTTTTAAGGATTCAGGCGTTTATTTTTTATTTTTAGGTTCCCGACGTTTCGGCTGCTTTACAGCAACCATGGTCACGGGAGGACTGAGGTGGTTGACGTCCTAGTGTCATAGTTTGACGGGGGTACCCTCATATTTAGTTGTTACTTGCGGTCCGATCTATGCAGAAAGAGCTCACTGTGTCTTGAGGTCTTGCAATGGTACGCTTGGTTTTGGATTTTATGATGTTTACTACTGGATCCCAAGTCGGTGGTAGCACCCAGCCATCTTCCCTATTGAAATTAGGATGTTTTTTTAATTTCAATGGCCTCGCGTATCATCCTTGGTCGGAATCGGTCTTCTTTTGCGAGGATCTGTGGCTTATCAAATCTGATATAATGGCGGGTGCGATCTTGTACTTGTTCACAGATTGCAGACTTCGTGGAGCGACGGTGTTTTACATCAGCAATGTGTTCTTATACCCGGGTTTTTATAGATCTTTTGGATTGCCCTATGTAAGAGTTTTATTTCAATGTGTAGTATTCGCGTAAATATAAGAAATCAACAAATATACGACTACTTACACGGATCGGTTATTTGCAAAAATGTCTCTTCCTTTAAATTATTAAAAACAACTCTTTCCGAAACAATCTGGGATGTGACGTAAAATTCTGTTAATTAAGACACAGCCCGGGGCATCAAATTACCTACCCGCTAAAAAGGACAAAACATCAATGTAATTGTATAAAGTAGGTACCCATTAAGTTTCGGCCCTTAAAAAATGGTGTAATTATGTTTATTAAAATACTGCGAAATAATATTTTTTACAATGTCTTTGATGTAACAGAAGGTTTGACGAGAATTTTGGGTTGGTACGAGGATACCTACTTGTAAACGGACTTATAATATTAAATACTTGCTTGATTAATATCTGTTCACAAATGTCGGAGAAATCCGCTAATAAATATAGAACCTAAGCTACGCCCCTTATTTCAACTTATTTAAAAAATGATAAAGTTGACATTTCAATTCGTAATGTTAAAAAAACCCCAATAATTCCACCAACAAAATTCTGATTTGCGTCAAAAAAATATATAAAACTTGTAAAGAATTTGATATTTTCCACATTTTATAGAGGTATACTAAACCAACGATGTTTATCTTGAAAACCCAAAACCGAATGACCAGGAAGAGCTCTATAACGCATCAATGGACGACACAGACGAGTGGACCGTGACTAGAGCTTTTGGACCCAAAAGCTGATGATATTGAGCCAACTGTACGTATACGCAGACAACCTGAATGACTCTGTCGGTAATGACCCTGCTATCTTTGCCGAGTTCCAGGTTCATCTCTGGGTAGGGGTGAACTTTGTGTGACGAGCACGAATGTTTGTACCCGAATCGTGGATGTTTAATATGTATATACCTAAGTATTATACAGAGTTGTTTAGAAAAGTGGTATACTAAGCCTGGACCCTGGGGTTTTTAATAACATTTGTAAACACTGTGTGGAGTCAGAATTTCGATATATATCCAAATTCTGATTCAGATAATAATTACAAATGCTCTTAAGAAGCGCAGGTTATAAGTTTGTTTATGTATTCTCGTGTCTTCTGTTGTAGCTAAATAAATGTTTTTTCTTTCTTTCAGGTGCTAGGCTTACTATGCCCTTTCTGAATCCTCCTGTATACTGGGATGGCCTCCAGTCCATTGTATGGTATCCATATTACGAGGGTTACTTAGTTTCGAACCGTACAATTGGTGTGTATGTCTGGCGATATTATTATTATTAGGCATTTATGTGTAGGGCCACTCAAAGTTTAGTTTTAATATTCATTCCATTTTAATTTTCACTCTATAATTATCATTAATCATCATAATTTGGATACATACATTTGTAAACTAATTTACCATCAACCGTAAATACCTATAATTGGCTTTTGCTATGTTATTATGTGTCTACTGGAAATATAACAGCTGTTGGTTTTTCTAACATAAACTGATCCATAGAAATTAATTCCACTGAGTGTTGCCACCTTGAAATTATAAGTTCTTATCCATTTATGATAACATTACTAGGTTTTTTTTTTCAAATTTATATACATACCTATTCATTTTGTCTCTGGCGGATTAACGGTCTTATTTGTTCAGTAGATCGTCTATTAATGGCATTAGACGTCATAGCGTAACGTGTTTTATAAGGAACAAAGAGATCAGATGTCCCGTGTCATAAATTGGTCACCAAACTGGTGGCGTGGCTGAACGACGCAAACGGAATATGGAATTATTAATTCATATCCTGTATCCTGCAATATTTTTGGTCACAGATGAAACGCTACATGGAATATTTTTAACATCGACGATATAGGGAGACCACCCTTTCGGGTGGACTCTAGGTGTGGACTCCTATGGGGTGATCTCACAGCGGAACAGACTCTACAAAATAAAGACAGCACTACTAAGCTCCCATTGTAAATGACATTGAAATGAGAATAAATTCATAATCTCAATGTTTTTGAAATTCTGGAGGTTTTTCATTTTCCTTATTGGTGGAAACAGCTCCAATGTGTAAATGTAATAAAATCGGGCAATTTGTATTCGCGTGTGACGTCATATGGCTTTACCGCTTTCCTTATTTCAAACTACCTACTCAAAAAACTATATAAACACGGAAACTGGCGCTCAGATGTACAAACCACTCTGCAATACAACCTACATGAGTGATGAAGCATTGTAGTCCAAATGTATGGCGCGCGTAAAATTCTATTTCCCCATTTCTTATTTTCACTTTGGCCAATGACGCACGTGGAATGGGGAAATGTGTGAATCAGAAACAGAATCAGAATATTTTTTATTCACGTAGACCATTATGTACAGTACTTATGAATCGTCAAAAGTTACAAAAATATTATGCTACTGCTTTACCACCCGTTCGGAATGCAGTTCCTATGGCGAAGAACGGGCAAGAAACTCCATGGTTGCTCCTTTTTAAAATAGATCTTTTACATTTTTGAGCAATACATTGTTATAGGTATGTGAGAACAATGTAGGAACGGCTAATCTTTAGCAGTAGGTCAAAAAATAAATAGTACTAACTAAGTATAAAATTACAGTTAATGGCTACATGGTTCCCACATTTACAAATTACTTATGTAAGTGAAAATAAGAAGGAAGAAGAGAAATACAAGAAAGTACTGTATGAAAATTTGATCGTCTCCCATCGCGAAACTCCCTGCGGATATAACCTAGTCACGTGGCGATTTCTACGCCGTAAATTATGATGGTCTTAGTAAGTTTGGAAGAGCCTACGTCTCTTTGTAAATAGTACTTCACTTCATAAGGACGACCTGATTAGCTTAGTGGGTAGTGACCCATCTATCTGTGCTGCGGGTTCCGGGTTCGAATCCTGGTAGGGACAAACTTTGTGTGATTAGCACGAATGTTTGTACCCGATGGCTGTTTATTATCTATATAAGTATTATGTACTGAGTTTCTATCAGTACAGTAATTGCTACAAGCAAATCGGGGAGGTTTTTTTATTGTTTGAACGGTACATCTACAATATAGTAGGCTGACAGTCATCACGAATACTATAGGCAAAACATGGGTGCACTGTGATGCACCTCAACCTACCCTTTCAGAGAATACCGGCGTGATGGTGCATTTTTAAGTCATGTTCAATTTAAATACTTGCTTGCTGTATTTGTTTCATACTACGTCATAGAGTTACTCTATCTCCTCCTGTTCTTACTAATCGTATACTATAATAAGTATCTTTTCCAAATAAACTTTCCCTCGAAGCCGATGATTCGATTTGATTGGTATATAGTACTCGTATCTTTGTGCCATAAATAGCCGCAATAGTTGCCAAATCCAGCTATGCCATACATCGACGTTCAACTATCCGATACATTGCTAGCGATATATTTACGATCGCATGTTTCTCTTGTGTTCACGTGTGATTACCTGCCACTCGTGAACTCTTATTTATTTTAACATAAGTACGTGTACATTACAATACACAGTATTTCGAATCAAAAACATTTTTTTTCATTTGCACGTGAGTATTGAGGCCGTTTGTTCTTTTATACGTGGATTTAGTTTATTGATGCGCAATACGCTTTCATTGTGAACTGGGTCCTTTAAAAACGAGAAATATAAACATATACACCCCATAAAATAGAGAATGATCTCGACATTCCCTCGACATCTTATTTGTTTCGAACAAGAACATAACATTTTCGCAGGTGTGTCACAACACTTTTCGTTCGAAACCTTGCAACAACGTTCAAATGCAGTTAATATTTTTATGAACCCAAATATTTGCCCAAAAACCATTTTGCTTTATATTTTAGTTCATATTTATCAAGACCACCCGCCGTTATATTTGGTGTATGCCGTGTAAAATTCCCAGCAGGCGTATATAATTTATACGAGAAAGGCTTGAAGATTAGGCTTTTAATGGGCCCCATACATTACCCTCCTGGAAGCCATTCCCGCGTGCGGTCCCCACGTCCGTGCTTACGTCACACACTGTGTGTGGATACCACATAGTGAGTTACTTTGTTTTCTCTGGAGATTACGAGAGTATGTAAAATTAATACGTTGGGTCTTAGCACTTAGTTAGCATGTTACGCACGATGTTTCCTTTCCCCAAATTGTATTTGATTCGGTTTCTGGTTTATCCTCATTTCATAGAATTACTTCCATCTACTGTCCACCATCTGATTAGCAGGACCATAATTTAACCCCGCACCGTACTCGTTGTACGTTCATTGTATTGTATGAGTTTCATAGTGACATCGCAAACAACGGACAGTCAGGGACTCATAAATTTTTGTTCAGCAATCCTGGTTTAGGTTCTAAAGGTTAGGTTAAGAGAGGGGGACTGGGCACCTGCAAGCTAACTTAACCTTTACATGATCCTGAAGCTTCTCTTAAATATAATAGTACAATATAAATCAGTTTACCTGCCATTACCAGCGAGCTTAAATTGCCTTTTGACACCTCTATATACATATATCCAAAGTACATACCGTAATAAAAAAACATCATGAGTCTTTGACTTGTTACCGGCAAAAGGTAAAGTAAAAGAAGGAACATTATACATTACTCATGTCAAAGTACTTCTCGATAAAAAATCCATCAATGTATCTTTGAAAAAAAGTGGCCTTATTTGGCGCGTGGTCCCAAAGGTAATATTGGTCTACGTGACAAATGCGATTTGACGAGCCATGAAAATATACTACGCATTTGATATATCGATAGCCCGGGCCTCGAGCCTGTGCAGAATATTTTAAATTGTTTTTCCTCAATTTTTGTATCGTGTACTCAATGTATTCTGTTACTCAGCTCTTTTTACACCACGGTAGAAGTTATAGCACTTCCTTAGATACACATAGTATTTATTTTTAACCAATATATTAATAGAAGTTTGTAATGGGATTATAAAGCAGTTTTCAGGAGAAAAGTGCATAGTTAACGGACGAAAACTATGTATAAATTAGGGGGTTAGTTTGAGTTGTAAGTATAGAAGGTAGTTAGTAGTAATTTACGATGGATATGATGTATAGGTCACTCGAATTAAACGCAAACGAAATCGTTTCAGTATATACCTTCCGCTTAATGAGTGTTGACCTACGAATGTCTTTAATACAAACCAGCGGACTTCTCGAGTAAACAACTTACATTTCCTATTTTACAAAAAAAGTGGTTTGGATGTTATGATTTTCTCGTGGTAATATGTATATTATACCGCCATTATCGCATCCATGAGTTCTATGGCCGACCTCAAAAATAGATCTAGATAAAATTCCACGAACAGGCCGGAAAATTTAAGTCCACTTCCAAATTACTGTGATATTAACTGCTAATATGAATTATTATGTTACTAAATACAATCCTGCAATGTGCCTCGACCTTCCTTTAAATACCAGGTTACGATAAAATAAAGTTACTGAGCAGTATATCAACTTTTACATTAGCGTAACTCACAGCGGAACTATTCGATTAAATTATATACATTCATCACTCCATAGTTTCGGCAACATTAACGGCATTAGCCCGCTGTTTATCATCACGAGTCACGAGGCCATGTGCGTTTGACAAACCAGCCTCACGGAATATGATAATATTTTAATTTCAGTTGTTACGTACCAATCCCACTAATATTATAAATGTGAAAGTTTGAATGGATGGATGGATGTTTGTTACTCAATCACGCCAGAACGGCTGAACGGATCTGGATGAAATTTGGTACAGAGATAGATTATAGTCTGGAATAGCACATAGGCTACTTTCATCCCGGTAAAATGTATGGTTCCCGTGGGATAGGTTAATATGGTAGCATGCATACTTTTTAATCGCGGGTAACACCACGGGGCGCAGCTAGTGTACTATATTATAGGAACATTTCAGTAGAAGTTCTGTCTTATACCGCTTGCTATCATCTTCATTCATACCGCGTATTAAATACCTATGCAGTGCGGTTATCTGTTAAAATTTTCACGAGCGTAAGGGTGCAGATTGAGGAGATAAGCAGAATAATGTCTCCGCCACGGCTACGAACCGAGTTCCATTTTCTGCACAAAATATGAAAGATACCCTACAAAAACACTCGTATATTGTACCCATATAGTGCCTTTTCATGTCAAGTTCTGAAGGCAAATCGTAATAAATCCTCTGGATCCCACAAAAGAGTCCCTTAATACAGTTTATTGGCTGATGCTTCGTGCTGCTAATTAATACCGGTTATATACGGAGCGTCTGCGTCCATTATAATATACCTATTACAGATTAATTTATATTCAATCAAGCGGAGTGTGAAATTGGGAGTTGCAAGCGCTTATTCTGACAATATTAATTTGGTATTTTCGTGGAATGTGTGTTGCTTACGTGGAGTTAACATTTGGCATTTAATAATCAGTTGTCAATTGGTTGCAAACTGTTCGTTACATAGTATGACGAAAGGTTCATTTTCCCCTACACAATTTTATGATGCACGCTTACAAACGAGGTTGATTTAGGCTAGAGTTCATTGGGGGACCCCCCACAGTGCTTGCGTCCACGTCGCGTCCCCTGGGCAACGACCCGGTTCTGACCACCGTAACGGAGTGGCAGACCGGTGTTCGGCTAAAGTGCACTGTGCGTCGTAGCTTTTCTTCGCGGTTACCTACGACATCGGCGGAGGCTATGATGCCTAAACCAACGCGTGACGCCTCCGGGCGTTTTATAAAAGGCCCTTCTCAGGGCCAACCCAAAGGCCCTTCTCAGGGCCAACCCAAAGGCTCTTCTCAGGGCCAACCCAAAGGCCCTTCTCAGGGCCAACCCGAAGACGCAACGGCGTCGGAGGCTAGCCGCGCGCCGTCTGCGGCTAGCTTCTATTGCGGGGCGGACGAGTTGTCGGACTCCGACAACCAGTCCATCATGTTTGGGTCGGACGCAGGTTCGACGGCGATCAGTCGCCAGAAATCGCGGAAGCGGGCCTTCCTGAAAGATGGGTCCGAAGGCTCCTCGGACTCTACGGGGAAGCCGAAAAAGAAAACAAAGGCCAAAAAGCCGTCCGTAGCGGACACCCACGACGTGGGTCTCGCAGACGCCCAACGCCAGTTGGACCTGGCTCGGCGGGTGCAGCTCCAGCAAGACCTGGAGGAGCAGGTTGCTGCCAAGGAGCAACGGACGTGCATCGCCCGGGCCAGGTCCGGGTACGGTGCGTCCAGCGTCCTGTACTCGGACCACTCCCTGGCCGAGCTGGACCAGATGGCTCAGGAGGACCAAGAGGAGATTGTGATGATCGCCTCTAAGTCCTCCAATCTAAAAGGGACTTTCCAAAAGTCCCTTAAATGCAGGGCCGCGAGCATGCGTGGCATCGTCGGAGAGCTGATGCAGCGCAAGGCGACCGACGAAACGCGGCAACTGCAGGCGAAAGTCAATCGCCTGCAGTCAGAGCTCAGCCAGCTGCATCAGAAGCTGGCTGAAGCCACGTCTCGGCCAAATCAAGCCGAGTCGAGACCTGCGGCTGTGGCCCCCTCCCCATCAAACCTTGAGGATACTTTTCGCAAGGTCATCATGGAGGAGAGGGCCTTCACGAGAGCCTGCTTCGCGGGCATCGAGGACAGGCTCTTGCCGGAGAAACGGCTACGACCGCCACTCGCAGCGGACAAAAGGCAACGCGAGCCAGGGCCGTCCCAACGCGAGCCGGGGCCGTCCTGCCAGAGGGAGGACACCCTTCTCCCTTCCACCGCCCCATCCAACCAGCAGGGGTGGACGGAGGTGGTCAGCAAGGGGAAGGCAAAGGCCAAGAAGAAGGCAGCGGCTGCTCCTGCCGCCCCCGCTCTCGGCCCGTCTCAGACGACGAGCAAGGGAAAGGGGAAGGGGAAGGGGAAAAAGTCGGCACCCAAGCCCGCCACCGCTGCTCCCGCAGCCAAAAGGGCCCCCGCCGGCGCTAGGAAGAACCTCGTTCCTCCTAAGACCGCAGCCGTCGTGGTGACGCTCACCGCGGAGGCTGCGGAGCGGGGGGAAACGTACGCGTCCGTGATGATGCGGGCGCGTACCAACGCCGATCCCACCAAACTAGGGATCGGCCCAGTCTCGTGTCGGCGGACCCAAGCCGGGGCTCGACTCTTCGAGTTCTCGGGGGCTCAGGGCAGCGCCAACGCGGACCTCTTTGCGACCAAACTGCAAGAGGTCATCGCGGACGCGGCCAAGGTGGCTAGGCCCGTAAAGTCTGCGGCCCTAGAGGTGACCAATCTGGACGATTCGGTCACCAAAGAGGAGGTGGTGGCGGCGATTGCAGCGACAGGAAGCTGTAGCTTCGCGGCGGTGCAAGCCCGGGAGATCAGGCCCGGCCGCGGCGGCATGGGCGCCCTTCGTCTTGAGTGCCCAGTCGCCGCTGCCAAAGTCGTCCTCGCCGAGGGACGACTAGCCATCGGCTTCAGCTCGGGTGTAGTCCGGGCACTTGTAGATCAGCCTCTGCGCTGCTACAAGTGCTTCGGAGTCGGGCACACCCGGGTCCTCTGTCCGTCCAAGGTAGATAGGACGGACAACTGCTACCGCTGCGGCAAAGACGGGCACAAGTCTGCCTGCTGCAAGGCCGCCAAGCCACACTGCGCGGTGTGTGCCGCCAGTGGCCGCCCGGCGGGCCACGTGATGAAGGGGAGGAACTGCAATCCTCCCCCTAAGAAGGGCAAAGCGCAGGCGCCGACCCAGCCTGCCGCTTCTACCGCCGTTCCAGAAGCTGGAACTACGGCGGCTGTGGAGGAGGGGGGTGCGATGTCCGATTGATGGATAGGTTCGAACATCGCATCCTCCAGGCGAACATCAACCACTGCAGAGCAGCCCAGGATCTGCTGATGCAGACAATGGCTGAGTGGTTGGTGGACGTGGCGGTGGTTGCCGAGCCGTACTCGGTCCCTGGCCGCTGGCTGGGTGATCGGGACGGCTTGGTGGCATTGGTCTCGCGGTCTTCCACAGACTCCCCTCCCCTCTCGCTTTTAGAGAGGGGACCAGGATACGTGGCCGCCGCGTGGGGAGATATAGCCCTGGTCGGGGTCTATTTCTCCCCGAACCGCCCTCTCTCGGATTTCGAGAACTTTCTCGAAATCCTTACCGCAGTGGTCGGGAGGGCGGCGCCGCGCCAGGTTGCCGTATTGGGAGACCTGAACGCCAAGTCGGCGGCCTGGGGCAACCCGGCCGCCTCTTGCAACGTCCGGGGCCGCGCTGCCGAGTTTTGGGCGGCTTCTACCGGTGTGTCCCTCCTAAACAGAGGGACAGCCCACACGTGTGTGCGGCGGCAGGGAGGGTCGGTGGTCGACGTTTCGTTTGCCACCCCCGTGCTAGCCGCCCGCGTCGTGAACTGGCGGGTGGAGATGGTGGAGACCTTGTCGGACCACCGATATGTGCGGTTCGACATCTCCACCCAGGGCTCCCGGAGGACGGTCCGCTCGGGCCGGTCTCCCTTCCCACGGTGGGCTCTCACCCGCCTGGACAGGGAGGCAGCTGTGGAGGCGGCGTTCCTCCAGGACTGGCTCGCGCCTCGTGTTGGGGTCCTGGACGTGGACGCCGCAGCGGTCCAGCTGAGGGGGTCTCTTACCGAGGTGTGCAACTCCAGCATGCCTCGGTCTCGCCGCCCACCCCCCCGTCGCGCCGTCTATTGGTGGTCGGAGGAACTGGCGGTGCTCCGGGCCGCCTGCGTGGCGGCAAGGAGGGTCTACACGCGGAGTCGGCGGCGCAGCCCCCGAGATCCGGCCAACGAGGACGGCCTCTACGCCTTGTACGTAGAGGCAAAGTCGGTCCTCAAATCGGCAATGTGCGCCGCTAACGACTCGGCGAGGGCCGAGATGCTGGAGGGTCTCGACGGGGATCCGTATGGGAGACCATATAAGGCAGCGCGGAACAAACTGCGCCCCTGTGGTCCCCCACTGACGGAGACGCTCGAGCCGGCATTGCTGGATGGGGTGGTCCGGTCCCTGTTTCCGTCCAGGACCGACTTCGCCCCACCAGTAATGGACCCCCCGCGGGAGGTGGCCCCGCCGGATGAGGAGGTCCCCCCGGTCACGGCGGAGGAGTTTGAAGCAGGGACTCTTCGCCTCCGCGGGAAGAAGACGGCCCCTGGACCGGACGGCGTCCCCGCACGGGTGGTGGCCATCGCCGCCTCCCAAATGGAGGAGAGGTTTCGGGACCTCTTCAGCGCGTGTCTCACGACTGGGAGGTTCCCGAAACTCTGGAAGGAGGGGCAGTTATGCCTCCTCCGAAAGGAGGGACGCCCGGTGGACTCCCCCTCGGCATACCGGCCCATCGTTCTGCTCGACGAGGTCGGTAAGTTGTTCGAGGGGATTGTTGCCACCCGGCTGAATGGCTTCCTGCGGGTGGAGGGGCCGGACCTGTCGGACGCCCAATTCGGTTTTCGAAGGGGGCGTTCGACCATCGATGCGTTGGCCCTACTTAAGGGCCAAGTGATGGAGGCCGTTGAGGCGGGGGACGGAGTGTTGGCTGTGTCATTTGATATAGCCAACGCGTTCAACTCCGTCCCCCACTCGACAATCTTGGAGGCACTCCGGTACCACGGAGTGCCTCAGTACCTGCGCCAACTCTTGGTCGGCTACTTGGAGGACCGTGTTGTCCTCCTCGTAGACAAGACGGCCAGAGTCAGACGATACGGCGCAGAGTCCGGTGTTCCACAGGGGTCGGTCCTAGGGCCTCTCCTGTGGAACATCGGATTCGATTGGCTCCTGCGGGGAACCCTCCTCCGTGGCACGAGTGTCATCTGCTATGCGGATGACACTCTTCTCACTGCCCGGGGGAGGAATTATAGGGAGGCGGCCAGTCTGGCCTCGGCTGGCGGATCCTTAGTCTCAGGAAGGATCCGCCGCCTAGGATTGAAGGTGGCGCTCAACAAGACCGAGGCCGTGTACTTCCACGGGCCTCGGCAGCGCGTCCCTCCTGACGCCCACATCGTCGTGGAGGGCGTCAGAATCGGGGTCGGGGCCCAGATAAAATATCTGGGCCTGATACTCGACAGCAGGTGGCGCTTCGGCGCGCACTTCAGCGCGTTGTCGACCCGCCTGCTGAAAACTGCGGATGCCCTCTCGTGGCTCCTCCCGAACCTGGGAGGGCCTAAGGCGCGATGCCGGCACCTGTACGCCGGCATCCTGAAGAGTATGGCCCTTTACGGGGCCCCCATCTGGGCGGACTCCCTCCAAAGGAGGGAGAACGCCACCGCCATCCGCAGGCCCCAAAGGGCCATTGCACTGCGGGTGGCGAGGGCCTACCGCTCGGTGGGCTTCGCGGCGGCGTGCGCTCTGGCCGGCACCCCTCCTTGGGAGCTTGAGGCGTGGGTGCTCGCCAGAGTGTACGAGTGGACGGCGCGGCGCAAGGCGCTCGGGGAGCGCCCCGCCGCGGAAGAGCGGGAGGCCGTCCGGCGAGAGGCGAGGGCAGCAATCGTCCACCATTGGACGGAGGACCTCGCCACCGCCGCCTTCGGCCGTCGAACGCTGGACGCGCTCGGGCCAGTCTTGCAAGACTGGCTCGAGCGGTCCCACGGATTCCTCTCCTTCCGTCTGGTGCAGGTGTTGTCCGGCCATGGATGCTTCGGATCGCACCTGCATCGGATCCGGAGGGAGGAAACCCCGGCGTGCCATGACTGCGGCGCGTCGGAGGACACGGCACAGCACACCCTCGAGGTGTGCCCAGCCTGGTCCGAGCTGCGCCGCAGTCTTACCGCGGTGGTTGGACGGGACCTCTCGCTTCCCAGCGTGGTCGAATCCATGCTGGGGGGTGAGGAGGCCTGGTCGGCGCTCGCCTCCTTCTGCGAGGAAGTGATGTCGCAGAAGGAGGCAGCGGAGCGTGCGCGGGAGGACGACCCTCTCGCAGCGCCGCTCCGTAGGCGAAGAAGAGGTGGGAGAAGGCGACGGTACGATCGTCGTTTTCCCCCGTCTGGTGGTGAATAGCGGGAGACGGGCGCGGGGGCGCCTTCTCCCGCACTGCACTATTCACCACCCCCGTCGGGTGGGAATGGCCGAGCACTCGCGGTCGTTCCCAGGCCCCTCCCTTTTACAGGGAGGGGCGTGAAGGCCCCGCTGTAAAGGCGGGCGGTCGTCGGCGGGGGACTGGATGTAAAGGCTCTGCCGGTTTCCCAGTCCCCCTCCCCATAGACGATGCGGTAGTGCCGGGGGGGTTTTAGCCGGTAGGAGTCCGGCATAACCCGTGCCGCGCCCCCGCGCGGTCGGGTATCCATGAGGATTTCCCCCCCGAAAACAAAAAAAAAAAAAAAAAAAAAAAAAAAAAGGCTAGAGTTCATTACATTGTCCTATTCCAAGTTAGTGGGTTTTGCATGTTCTTCAAATAGTGGTTTAAGAATTTCTCTGTTCAATGGAATATTATTTACAATCCAACTCAATAAATATATCAGAAACTAGCTGTCCCGGCGAACTTCGTAACGCCTCAAAATCAAATGTATAAGAAAATGATGATGAATTTATTGGTGCTCTATGAAAAATTTAAACAAATCTATCCCACGGGAAACATACATTTAACCGGGATAAAAAGTAGCCTATGTGCTTTTCCATACTATAATCTATGTCTGTGCCAAATTTCATCCAGATCCGTTTAGCCGTTCTAGCGTGATTGAGTAACAAACATCCATCCATCCATCCAAACTTTCACATTTATAATATTAGTGGGATGGGATTACTACCTTCTAATTAACCTTATTACAATCTGTCCTTAGTATTATCTTGTAAGTATGTCTGTCTGTCTATAATATGACTATAAAATTAAGTAGTATCCCAAATAGTGATGAACCCCGAAAACTCAATAGTTCTACCAATACAGGCCGTTTCAGGCAGCAAATATTTTCATTGGCTCAATTGATTGCGATCCGCGCGGACTCAGTTTAAAAGCAAGCATTTTCAGTTAAATCGCGTTTAATGGGCCGATGAAATAAATCAACGATCCCGCACAGATAAGGTATTTTGTAGGCATGCTATATATTTGATTCATCAGATCGATTATGGCGAGGGATAAATACTCTTTGGGGTATAGTTTATTATTTAAACTGCATGGCGATTCCGAGGCGCACTGTTCCAATTTGGGTTTTGTTTGAAATGCCTTTTATCTTTAAGGTCTCAACTTATATTCCAATATTAAGGGACCCATTCAATTGTTAAAGCCCAACGAAACTTGCGTCATTCGTTACCATGTCACGATGGTGTAGCTCGTTAATGGTTTAACAAAGATTTTAATAATGAAACAAACTATTAATTTCTTATATTGACACGAATAATACACATTGAAACTAAACTCATTTTACGGATTTTATCGCGTTAATTTTCGAAAACCAAGCGCACCATAGCAAGATCTGAAGACACTGTGAGCACTTTTTGCGTAGGTCGGACCGCAAACAACAACTAAATATGAGGGTACCCCAGTTCAAACTATGGCACTAGGATGTCAAACACCTCAGTCCTCCCGTGACCATGGATGCTGTGAAGCAGCCGTAACGTCGGGAATCTAACTTAAAATAAACGCGAAAATATCCGTAAAATTAGTTTTATTTCAAAATGAAACAAACACCTTGATAAGTATACCTAAATTTTTATTAAAATTTAATTATTTATGTAATTAAAAGTTTCAAGCAAACACTTCATCAAGTATAATGAATTTCAGGTGATGCTTGACTTTAAAAGAAACTCATCAAGAATATTAAAGTGAAAGGGAAATCTTCGGTTCAAAGTTTTGTGGCATCACTTTTTCACATATAAAGCAACATTTTAACTTCTCCTCCTACCTGTTACCTCTTTGATATATTTCTCGTGGAAATGTTTCGCGTAAACTGCATTTAGGCGGTCTATACTTGGTAAAATTGTTGCTTATATGTTGCACAACTTGTTGCTCGATTGCCCCATAAAGTTGCCTGAAGGAAATGTCATTGAATTGAGAAAATAATAAGTTGCGTCAAGCAACATACGAATATGATGTCAAATCCCATGATATATTGGAACTATTTGATTCTGAACTGCCCCATGTATCACCATAATATTAATTTTTTTTTGAAGTATAATTATATTACTTATTTGAGAAAATCTTAGTAATCAAAGTTTGCTAAAGTATTACGTACAAAATCTTGTCCGCCACAATATCTAGCAACATGTTGACGAAGTTGTTGCACAACATTGTTGCCCGGTGACAGCGGCCTCTTGTCTCGCAACACCACGGTTCATTAAAATCCTCTCTCGTATAGAAAATTAAGCTGCGACGTTAAAATTTTAATGAAGCATTATTTCCTTGCGGAGAACTTAATAGCGTGCTGTGATAAAGTTGAGTTTATGCTTAAACTTTACGCTGTGTTACATAAACAGACACTTAAAATTGCTGTAAGTATAGCAACGGTAAATATGGATTGAAAGAATTGTTTGGTAATCATATTTATTGTTTTTGTTCTGTTTCAAACTAGGCTTAAGGTATGTTTTACAATGTGCCAATATCCATTACTTAATTTGACATGATTTGCATCAGATATCCTTCACATAAGTTATTAATAGGGCTTATAAGACCATTCATGTGAAACAGGAACGGGCCCTTAGTATAATCTAATCTAATCTATCAGCCGATAGACGTCCACTGCTGGACATAGGCCTCCCCCAACGACTTCCACACATCACGGTCCTCGGCCACTCGCAGTTAGTGCCCTTAGTATAGAGAAAAATATATATGTCTCTCTATATATCTAAAACTATGGCCAAATGCAAGCCAAAGTTATCTTGAAATACGATTAGAAAATATATTTTCTGTATATTCACAAAAATAAATATTGTTATATAAGCATGTCACGGCTTGGACGTTGACTTTTGAATGCGAATATTTTCTTTCAACGCCTCGTGGTTGCTTTTATGATCTGCCATAAGTTAAGAGAGAAACATACTAACTGCTACTGTAGTTATCGAGCATTGAGACAAACAATATGTATCTATTCATTGAAGACTCCAATCACAAACGCGATCCTACAATAGTTTACTGCTGAAGTTAACGCGCCATGAAAATTCAACAATTTAATGACTCACCATCAAACAAGAGTTACAAATATCTATCTCATAGAACACTGCTGTTGCGGTTAACTAATGTTAATAATTATTCGATCACAACCTTTTTGACACTGACAACCGAGGAGTAAATGAACATATTCGCGCAGCAAATTTGGTAAGTCCAATTTCCGTTTTTTTTGTTCTTTTTCTTTACGAAATGTAATGCGATGAAATAAAATGGATATGCAAATGGCCTCACCCACAACTTAGCAGGTATTTTGCCAATGTCAAGTAATTAATAGCAATATAACATTCAAAAAATTACAATTTTATATATAAAATAATGGACGTTACATGATGATATGAAAATGGCGTCCTACTCAAATGCCGTTGAATATTTTGGTCACCTACTTTTAACACTGACATGACCAATAACATCAAAAAAAGAAAAAAACAACAGTAGTCTGAAAGAGAAGACTATATGTTTATCAATTTATCCCTACACCTGCTTCCATCAATCCAGCGAAGAACGTTTTCAATGTGTTTCCTAGCCATCGCTGCAGCTCGCCACATGCATCAGCATTAGCATAACGTGGGCAGGTGTGGGCGAATAACTGAGCCGTCGCAATGCGGTATGGAGATCCTATATTCATATTATTGTTGCGACTGAAACTTGCTTGACATTCAAAAATCAGAAAGTTTGAATTCGGAAGTCGAATTTCATCTAACTTTATCTTGAATAAAAGTACCTAAACCAAAGAAAGCCAAAAACGTAAAAGAATGTTTAAAATAGTAACCCAATGAAGTAAATGTCGTGTCTGTATTAAGTAGTTTATGTATGGAATAAAATATGGCTTCCAAACGTAGATACAACCAATGAAACTATTACTTCTGCCATGTTTCATTGAACATTTACGAGTTTTGAAACGACGTGGTTTCTGTCCACGTGCTCGCAATTTATTCAATTTAGAATACTTTTTGCATTAAAGAGTTGTCCGTTTTTAACCGACTTCAAAAAGGAGGAGGTTCTCAATTCGGTTGTATTTTTTTTATGTTTGTTACCTCAGATCTTCCGTCATTTATGAACCGATTTGGAAAAATATTTTTTTTTTATATACCTAGTAGCTGTCTACTATATGTACATCTAAGTATCGCAAAAAACTTTAATTTATAATTCTTTCTTGAGGCGTCGCTCCAATACTTTCGGCCCCATTATATAAGAACATCTTATCAAATTCAATCATGCTTACAAGTTACAACTTCAGCAGTTTAAAGTGAAAATACTTGTTTTAGACGATTACTTCAGAAAATACAGAATGTTTAATTATTTCATTGTACCCAAATGTCCTTCGGATAAAAGCGATGTTTCGTGTTCAATTTCATTTATAAGTCGTTATAAAGTTTGTGTAGGTGAGGTATGTACTTAAATTTCATTCAGTCAAAAGCTTTTCAGTGTTTAACCCAAATATCAATGTATGTACATACATGCCTCACTACGTCTCTAGTTCGGAGATGATTGAGCTTGATGTATTAATGTTTGCTTTCAGGTAATGCTTACAATTTGTAAGGAAATATTTAAAAATCAATCAAGTTTTTATATTAAATCTCAAGAGTCATAAGATACTTTAATATTGATAATAATTGAATAATTATATGATTATTCTTTTTATGGTACATCAAATTCCTATTTATAATTTACTAGCTGCGCCCCGCGGTGTTACCCGTGATTAAAAAGTATGAAAAATTAAAACAAATCTATCCCACGGGAACCATACATTTTACCGGGATAAAAGTAGCCTATATACTATAATCTATTTTTGTGCCAAATTTCATCCATATCCGTTCAGCCGTTCTGGCGTGAAAGAGTAACAAACATCCATCTATCCATCTATCCATCCATCCATCCAAACATTCACATTTATAATATTAGTGGGATTAGTGGGATGACAATACTACGGCAGACCTTAATACACATACGTCTGAAAATAATACTTAAGGGAAATGCACCCACTGAAACACTTAGCAAAGACAGTAAATAATGGTGACAATGTTTCGACTTTGCAACAATTCGCCGTGTGCCAGAATAGTTTTAATATTTTCCAAGTGAACCGAAGGAAATGCCGCATTCCCCGCTCCAACAATACTCCGGGTTCAACTGAACGGGCATTTTGTTCGTGCCAAAAAACTTTATGCTTTACTGCGTATTCTCTCATCGGTTTCTTGGTTGAATCGAGCTGGGTACTTAAGTAATTGAGTAGGATTGCTTGGGTTTGGCTTTTATGGACTCCGTGCTTTTTATTTGATTTGAAAATTATCTCGGAATCTTTATTGAATTTTCTGGTTCTTGCTCGTGCTTTGGCAGGAAGCATATAAAAAAAGTAAACAGTTACGTACAAGCAATTTAATGTATTTGCATCTATTTGAGTACGGCTCTCTTCTTGTTTGTATAAGTGATGACTTGATTTTCACTTTATATCAGGTGATACGTCTGTTTCTTAAAGCTTTTTGTGGAAAAAAAGAAAGTTTATAAGTACTTAAGTCACGAATTCGATCCTACGAAGAACCTGCTTTTAGAATTAAACAAACGAGCGGCATCTGGAATTAGTTAAACTCCAATCCGGTAATTGTTTTTCTTCGCTAACATTTCAAAAGTTTGCAAAACTTTATTAACTCTTTTCTCTTAGTTTGGAAAGTTCTTTAGGTACCAAATGCCATTCCCAGAAAATTGATGGCGAATTTTTCCTGCTTTTAACGCCCATTTTTCAAACGTTGGTTTTTTCATTATTTTATGTTTGCGTTGGCCCTTTAGTATAAATCTTTTGAGCTGGTTTTTTTTTGGCTTGCATAACATTTTTTTACTATATTTATGCTTTTTATATGTATCTGTACCTAAGGAAAGTACGTACTTACTTTTAACAGGAGTCATAGCTGTGGTGGGAGTGTGTTCAGAGGATGCATGTCCCATAAACAAAATTATGCACATTATAAATGATATTATTTCTACAAAAATATGTGTGTTATCCTTCCAGAGTCAATGTATCAGACTTAATGATGTGGAAATAAAATATTTTTGTTGTCGTTCAACTTTGCTGTCGTAGTTTATTTGTAAGTTGATTTGCACAGATGGCTTTTTTATTTATGTTGAAATACTGACTTCAACTTTTTTGTTTATATATTTTTGTATCGTAGCTACAGCAACATACTAACATCTATAGAATGTTATTATGTACTTTGAATTAATGAGAGAATATATAATTTTAAATAATCCAAGAAAAAAAAGTGTTTAAAAGATCTAAATACATACTGTTTCTTTTTTCTCACTACATATTTTCGGATATATTATAATTAATAATATTTTTATTAAAAAATATATATATTTTATAAAATATAAGATAATAATATTATATCGCTAGACGTATAAAGGACGTTGGGCGAACCCAGTATATGATACTTATATAGATATTAAACACCCAAGATTCGAGAACAAACATTCCTGCTCATCACACAACATTTATCCCTACCACGAATCGAACTTGGAAACTTTGGCACAGAAAGCAGAGTCACTACCAACTGCGTTAAAAGGATATACCTATTTATCTTGTCTCTTCATTTTCAGCAGAACACATATTCACTGATCTTTATGAGCCCCATATCTTTCGGGCTAAAAATATGCCGTATAGACATTCATTCCTTCGTGATAGCTTTTCAACCCTTGGATTATTTTTCCCCAAGACTTCTCTGAAATTATTTCGTTTGATGCTGCGAATATAGATAAGGACAAAATATGATAAGGTATGATTTTCAACCGTCCTCTCCGTTTCAGGTTTAGGAAATGATGGTACCTATTCATTTAGGTGTTACACAAAGTAATCCTAAATGTATTGCCGATCTTCGCATGGTCATAATTTATAGATATTTGTGTTTTATATACTAACTAGCTGTCCCGGCGAACTTCGTACCGCCTCAGAATCAAATGTATGAGAAATTGAATGATAAATTTTGACCATGTTTTAATACTCATGCTGCTATTCGGGGCGTTGACCAATTAAAAAAATCAAAGTTCATATAAATCTGCCCACCCGTTCTTGAGTTTTAAATGGTGTAACCAACACGACTTTGTATATACCTATAGTAGACTTTTATAGGTATACACCTACAGTAAATAGATGTGATAAATGCTAAGAATACACACAACAAAACTGACATTGACATTAATGTCGATAGATTCTTAGCGACACAGAAATGAGAGGACGGTCCATGAAAAAAAAAAATATGATTTCACGTCTCGTCCCTCCAAACGTAAAATCAAATAACAAAATATTATTCATATTCTTTGTAGGTACCTACAATTATCTGTCTGCACAATGTGTGTGGGGATTAGTGGCAATAGCATAAAAGCTGGCTTTGCTGCGGGCTTACACGAAGTAGTCAAGCAATATCGGATATTGCACTCCATGCTAACGAGTATCGACTAACCATCGACCTGCAGGTATAACGGTCGCATATATACTATACTACTATATACATATAGGAAAGTAACGTGAATACTCTTCTTGTAATTATCATTTTAATCCATGAGACGATATAAAAATAGTCACAAACAACTTAGAAATTAGTAACGAGATATCGAACAGCTTTTAGGTAAAAATTGCCTTTTAATTACTTCTTGGAAGTGAGAAGTGATCGAGAAGCGATCTAGAGTGATCATACTATTGTTATAAAGCATCTGACATAAATACAACCATTTGTATGCCGTCCATAGGTGGTGTGGTTGTTTGGGTTGTCCTCTTCTTCTGTTATTTTATATTTAGTTATCTAATTGTAGCAATAAAGATTTCTCTATTTTCTATACATAAGGGTGTATCTCTATATATATTCTCAAATAAATAAATTGTAACAGAGCCCCGTTGCCAACGTGGACAGGACAGACACTTTAAGCTCGGAAGGTCCGCTCTAAAATTGAAGTGCAACGGAGCTGAGAATCGTATTACCTCAAAGCTGGTTTTGTTAAATGGTGCAGACGAACTCAACAAATGGAGCAAATGTGCAACATAGTTTGGTTAACGACAGCCAGTAATTTCTAACGCAGCGACCGCGTTAGAAACAACCGGCTTACAATAAGTAAAATAGCATTGCTAGAGTTTGATGTTCTGGGATGTTTCGTAGAAATATGATGATTATGTTTTGTAAATATGTAAGTCGTTTTAGAGCAGTATGTATCTTATTGAATACTGTTTAAGATAATTGTGATTATGGTTGCTGTAAAGCAGCCGAGACGTCGAGAACATAAAAACATAAATTAAACGCAATAAAATCTGTATAAGTTTTATTTAAAAATTGAAGTTAATAGTTAAGGCAATAAGATGTTAATATTAATGACACGTGTGAAAGTCATAAAGGGTGGCATCCAGCAATAACGTTATCCAGTGGGATTGATGCATGACCCCAACATATTAATATCACTTAAAATTGTTGTAATGGATTCCCAACCCTACCATAAATGTACCTACCGCTTCAAAGCATACAACGTTTACAGTACTAGGTGTAAATAAATAATCAGCAATAAACCCATAATAATATGCAAGACGAAGCGAGCATTCTCAAATAATAATTTCTATGAAAATGTAATTAATAACTGTCCACATCGCCGACTGCACAAAACTCATCACAAGTTTCCCCAGTAAAACTTGGCGAATTTTCCGGGACGTAAAACTCAGGTTTAATGTAATTTATCTGCACTCGTGGAGCTCTCATTTGAGACGATTCACGCTATTGTACTTCACGCAACCACTTGTATGGTGAATTTTTATATTCTTAACGTTATATTATTTAGAGCCTGCCTATAATTCTCGTGGTTTGTACGAATAACGAATACGAGTTTATAAATGTAATAGTAAAATATAATGTGGTTTGAACTAATAAAAAAATCTAACTTTTTGGGGTCTTTTGTATATTACTTAGAAAATTTTAGTTATGCTCATAGGAAAGGGCCAACTTTTACGTATTAAATCATACGTTTTTGGAATAATTACTGAACAGATATGCAACAATTTAATCTTAACTTAGCCAAAGATATTTTTTTACTGTACTTGCTCAACATACTATTTTATAAAATATCGAAATATAAGCTATCATATATTGCAATCCTCGTTAATATCGTTCCAGTAGTTTTCCATTAATGCACGTACAAAGAAATATAAAAATACTTGTTTTGGATTCAAAGTCTTCCAAATAGCATATTGCATGCTTCTTTAAAATATGTTCAATGTACAGACCCAGCTAAATTAAAGTGTATATAATAATATAAGCAAATAACCCCTAGTTAATGCAATAACATAATAATTTAAAACAGCAATAAATAGCAGGCAGTATCACATTAAATATACACAGTGTTATTTACAAAAAGAAATGTTTGAATACAAACAACCTATTTCCACCAATAAAAAATAATGAATACGGTGAATATTTTTATTTACCCCACATCTATGAAATATACAACGAAACTACATTTCCAACGGGAACGATAGAGAAAATATTCTCTTTCACAATAAGAAACAGGAATGGGCGCTTAAAGACTCGACAATTTTCCTTCACACAAATAAGGGGTGAGCTTGTTTCACACGAGCGACCTTTAAGGCCCATCCCGAATGAACCATGCTACAAAATATTTCAAAATTTTGTCCAGTGAATAATATTTATCTACTAGCTGCGCCCCACAGTGTTACCCGCGATTAAAAAGTGTGTGTATCCTATGTGCTATTCCAGACTATAATCTATCTCTGTGCCAAATTTCATCCAGATCCGTTCAGCCGTTCTGGCGTGATTGAGTAACAAACATCCATCCATCCAAACTTTCACATTTATAATATTAGTGTGATTCTTAATTTGGTAACAGATAATGTTACGTTTTTTTTTTATTTTGGCCTAATCAAAAACAGATGGGATTTCTTCTAATTTTCGGAAGGTTTTCATCTATATTCAATGTTAAAAAGCATTGAAAAATGCTTTGTAGTCTCTGGTAAATAAAATTCTATAAAAGTTGAGGTTTGTCTTTGATGATTTTGTATTTGAAGTCGGTTTCCTGCCCACTATATGATTTGACCTCTGGCTTGAGCGTACTCCATCAGGAGCGCATATCACCGGCTGGAGCGTACTCTGCGCTCGCTTAAATTGTACTTAATTACACTGTTGCCGCCTTTTATTATTAAATAAACTGTAAAGGCCGCAACACCGGACTGATCACTCATATAAAAAAACTAAGATTTGACTAATTACCGGTTGTTCTGACTGCGTGCTTAAAGACTGTCATCAAGTACACACACACACATATACACAACACATACACTTGTGGCTATTCTCAGTTGTGCATACTGCAAAAACGGTTTACAATATTCAGAAAAAAATATCATACTGTGTGGGTCGCCACAGTTAATACACAATTATAATTTCGTGTGCGGCACGCCGTAACGTAATAATTCAAGCTTACAAATACAATTTGTACGTCAAGGGGAACGAATGAAGTGAGCGGAGTGAATAATTTTGTGTACAAGCCTTGTCGTTGTGCCGTTGACTTGGTCTTGCCGCTTCGTAAATAAACTTTTACACGCTAAAAGCTTATTTTTTTTCTAAATAAATTTACTCACACAAATTACCTGTTGGGAAGCCATTTACTTAGGTTATTTTTGTATGTGTGACATGTCTAAACTGAGTACATAAATGTTTAAGTAAGGGATACAGCGTGCTCAAGTTTATTTCAAACTAAGATTTTGTACAAAAGATTTTCATATGAATCTTAAAATTATTAGTTAATTATAGCTGTATAAACTATAACTAACGTATTATGTAACCTCTTTGAAGTATATACGAAAAATTCCTATCATAATTTAAAAAAAAAATTACCCTAGGTAACACTCACCACTTATAATATCTTCCTTTATAAATATTTTTGTATCCATTATTCACTAACATTTTAGTTATAATCCGTCATTGGCTGTCTTACCATCCATCAGTATGAGTTTTCATTCTATGGATAGGTATCTGAATATATTCAAAACATATAATAACCTAAGGGCACTTTTCGTAGTAAACTCAAGACTCTTTAGCAAAACGATTTGTGTTCTGGCTATGGTAAATTAGCATTATTATGTCTGTCTACACAGAAAACTAAATAACTTTTAACTATTTCATTATAAGAATTAAGAATTTCAATACAAACCACTGCTTCGCTCTTTGGTCTTTTCTTTTGGCTCTCGGCTTACTCGAAGTCCCATTTAATATTTCGGATAACTTATTTCAAGGATTAATGTTTGTCTTAATTAAACCAGAAATAATGTATTTAGTACGCCTCAAAGTTATATTTCAGCATCAAAAGTAAGACAGGCCAACAAAGATCTAAATTAATTCTACAGTCTAAAAAACGAACCTATCTTGTCACCCTGATGTGCCCTCAGATTTAAATTAGTAATATATTTAATTAATCTAATTTTGATCTTATCACAAGCCTACTTAAATAGTTGAAAGTACCTATTTAATATGCAGATGTAACAAAAAAACATTTTTATGTTGATTACCAAATGTTGTATAACTTTTATTAAATGGTCTAAAAACTTAATAATGCACTGAAACTACTGAGTGTGAGCTGCATTAAAAATAGAAGGGAGGAATAATTCGACCTAAAATATTGCTTCATTGCGATGAGATAGAAAAACGTGATTTTGAAATCGATATATCAATAGATTGTAGGCAATTATATTAATTGAATTTTTGCTCGCATCACAAAGAACTGCAGAGATTCTAGCGCTTTTTAGTTAGCGCTATTTTATACCCATACGCGCTAGTATTTATTTCTTTACTACGTTAGTGGCCAGTCGAGTTAGAGCGTCAATTAATAATTTAGCCGGGTAATTCGTTGGAGAGAGAGTCGAGCGCGCATATTTTATTTATGAACTGGAAAGTTTAAAGCTCACTGGACTGTTCTAGTTTCGACATCGGGGAACACGGCAGTGCTCCCGCCAAGTTGAGCGTCATAGAAGTGGAAAATTTGGAACTTCTCTCATACTCGTGCGTAGACTCATTATTATTATTTTTATATCAACGTCGATAGTCAAACTAGTCTGTTCTTTAGTGACCCACACGTTGAGAGCCAGTTTATTATGTATTTAAATAGCTCATGTCCCAGTGTCCCAAAGGCCAGAAACATCCTTAATTACTAATCACAATGAACCCAGAAGCAGTTTCTCTTATCCCTATAAGTAAACACTATAAAATAACATTATTTAAAATTGTAATACTTCATGTTATACATATTAGCCCAATAACTTGCTATATACCCAAATACCTAACAAAGTTCATTTATTTCTACGCGAGCCGTCCGGCAGAGTGAGCACTCAATAATTTAGCCGAGTAATTTATCCGAGAGTGAGAGCCAAGAGTATTTATTTATTAAATGTTTCAAACTCGGTAGAGCGTATTGCGCTATACAAATGTAACATCGTTATAATACGAGACATAGGAACCAATTAGATCGACCACACTTTCGACTAGCAAGGATTCACGCATCTTTAATGGGGTGTTGTGTTAAAATTTGTAATAAAATTCAGTCTGTCATAAAACTTACGTTATGTTAGAAATCATACTACACACTCCATGCTTAGCTTAAGGATGAAGATGCTTGGTGAGGTGCTGGTCCGGCTCCTCAGGAACATAAATGATCATGTTCGAGCAGAATATTTAGATTTTGTTTTTCCCCGCTCTTCGTTCTTATCTTTACAAAAGTAATTTGTAAATCAGGGTACCGCGTAGCCGTTAACTTGTAATTATATACTTAGAGTTAGTACTTTTAACCACCTACTCAAGTTTGCCTAGTTCCTGCATTGTTCTCACATACCTATAACAATGTACTCCTCAAAAATGTATCAGATCTTTTTAATAGAGCAACCCTGGGTATTCTTGCCCGTTCTTCTCCATAGGAACGGCATTCCGAACGGGTAGTAAAGTTGTAGCTTAGCATTTTGTCACAATTTTGACGATTCATAAGTAGTATCATCCAATGTTCCTATATTACGTATAAATTACATTTGGTTTAAGATGAAAGCAATAAAACCAGAAATACACAATGATTTGTTTATTTTTGGAAAATTTACAATAAAAGTCTTGACTGGATCTTATCCATAAACCACAATATGCACAGCAATAATATTATTACTAAATCATAATAATTAATGATCATATTTACAAGTGTCCTTATTTTTATGAACATAATTTTAATTTTATTATTTAATTAAAAACATTGAGTATTATTTATTGAATCGGTAATGGTTAATCGGATATCTAAATCTAAGTTAACTTTTAAAATAAATACATACTAGCGAGTTTGGCTCAAATGTATAAATTAAAAAATCGCCACAGATTGGATACCTAACACACCGTCCACCGACAAGAAAAACGCAAAACAGAAAATCAATTTAATTTGCGTTATAAATAATAAATCGTCTTTAGTAATTTGGTAATTAGGGCGATGATCCTTTTTCTGATAAGTGTTGTAGTTTGGCCAAACTCACTAAACAGTTAATTTGATTTTATACTTTATTTGATAATAAAATTTGAAAACGATAATACCCTGTTCATGAAGGAAAGCCTTCCTCGACGCTGAAAGTAATATACAATTAAAACTCATATTATTTAATGGCATGTGATACTCTAACCTAATGACACGAAAATATGACATCACAGGGTATCTGTGATACAGGATTTCACTTTGGTGTTCGCTTATATAAAATAAAAATATTTTGTGTAAGGATAGGCGAGTGATCTTAGTACCAAGCGAATAGGAAAACTGAGGCGAAGGATGTGATACCTCAAATCGGCTATCTTACTGTAAGGCTTTAGTAATGTATGCTCTCGCTAACCTAGCATCGCTCAGCTCCTTAATATAGCAATATAATCTTATCGGCTTTTATGCATGGCACATATTTATGTGATAATTAGTTTATCATCAATGAGTGCGTACATGTGAAATTGGCATTTGCAGACAATTTATACATCCTATTTTTAATGTGAGTCATTGAAATGCGTTTAATTTACAATTAAGTTTTATATTTTTTTACAAACCCTTCCAGCCTACCTACATGCTTATCATACTTGTAGCCAATTTATAGTCTTCAACATTGAAATGCGCCGGTCTATGACCATACACTACTCGCTCTCTGTACATTTTCTTTCCAAGAAATTTATTTACATCATTACATAGACTATTACTTATTTAACTAAAATATACATTTTTCTTGCTCGACAACACGCGTTCTTAATATATTACACATAAAGCATAATTTATGTATTACATAAATATCTAAAGATGTGTTTAAATTGTCCCTTTTATTAAACCTACTTGTTTTGGTATTGTAATAGTTACTTTGGATATGACTAGAACATACGGAATGTGTAACACACTGTGCAGATTTAGGTAGAACCTTTCTGATGTATGAAGGAGATAAAAGATTTTTATGAATAACATTTAAGTATCTTAAAAACTAACAGCAACTATGCGCTTCTTAGGCTCGGCACCCACTGAAAGGATGGCTAGGCAAGGTATTTTTAGGTGAAAAATTATAATATAACATAAAATTACAAGCCCTATTTTTAGAACTAGCCGACTCCACAGACATTGTGCTGTCCAAATCCTTTAGAAAAAGCACACTATGGTTTTCAAATTTTTGTTTTTAAATCGATTTAATTTTTCATTGTTTCATTCCCTTCCAACCTCATTCGGACTATTACAAAGGCTTAAAAAAATATAAATTACATTTTTTTATTTAGGTATTAGATTTGTATTCGCCATCTGTCAAATTTGAACAATTATTGTGAATAGGGTTTATCAGCACATTGTGTATCGAGCCTTTAGTAAATTATAATAAGGATTATAAGAATGAAGATAAAAAAGCATGGAATGTTTTCTAGCCGTTTCAAACATGTATTCAATCCTTTTTAACCTGCACAGGACGATAGGACGATTCATTATTATTATGAAAAAAAACACTTAAGTCAGTTTTATTAACCGTCAATTAAAACAGCAATCGTAACTACACGAAAAAATCGAGTTAAACGGTTCTAAAGGACATTTATAATAATAATATCTACAATTTATAAACACTATGAGATTAGAAGTCGGCTGAACACCAACAAGGCCGCGCTAGTAGTCGAATAAATACACGACTCTGAAATGAAACAAAAGCGAAAATATAGATTCGGTTAGTAAAAACAACACCGTATATTTTTAAGAATATTTTAAAATCAAATGTTTTTATAGGCAGTGAGCAAAATGCTTTGCTTTTATACTTTTGTTTGAAATAATAATCTAGCTTCTCTTTTTACGTTCCGATTTTTCCCGCCAAATAACTTAGAGCGGGATCGAAACAATATTATTGAGGGTTCCGTACCAAAATGGTAACTTTTCGGAGTTCACAGGAGTCATAGTCAGTCATAGCTTGTTGTTTTCTGAGAGGTGAAGTCCCAATAACTGCTATAGCCATGCCATATGCCATGTTAATAGCAGAATATCTGTGATGTAAGTTTTGCCTTACAAAATTACATTTATTTTATATATATATGATAATAATATCGCTGGATGAGTCCACCAATTATACGGCCCACACTAAGCAAAGCTTGTATTATGGGTACCGTACAATGGGCTGGGGTGAACCCAGTATATAATATTTATGTATATACTCAGCATCATGACTTGAGTACAAACATGCTCATCACACAAAGTTCGTCGCTACCAGGATTCGAACCCGGGACCATCAGCACAGAAAGCAGAGACTTTATCCACTAAGCTAATCAAGTCCTCGTATCAAAATTAATTACCTCTAACATTAGCCGCAGCTGCTAGTTGCATATCAGCTGCAGTTGGCATCTCAGGCGTTGTGCTCATAGGACCTGGTGACAAAAAAAAAGTTTGGTTTAATCGTTTTGAAATCACGTGGAGTGACCTACTTATAAGTAGAGGTATTTTGAACGCTAACAGAAATTTACTAAATTATTTATATTACATACTTTACTTTGTAGGTTTTTTTTCCAAATTTGAAATTCGAAATTTGAATTTGAAAATCAATTGTTCCTAGGAAAACCAATTATGAAAAAAATCTTGTTCAAAGTACAGTACTCCATTAGGTTATCTTAAGACACGTATCCCAAACATTTTCTAAGGATATTTTAATATTCTCAGTCTAGTTGACTTTTTATTACGGCTTACACGGAGCGGGCGAACGGCCACCGATATTCTATTAAACGCATTTTCTCACCACAATGGAGTTAACGAGGCATTCAATTATTCAAGGGGACTGCAGGAAACGCTCCTACGAAGCTGTGTACACAAACTTTCCACTGATAAAAAGCTTAAGTGGCCCTCTTGCGAATAATTATGCGAAATTGTTATTTTCGCTGGTTGCGGTTTTCATAACCGCTCCTTGTTCTTTCCGCTTTTAGTGTCTCCAAAATTTATATTTTTCAAGATAAAAATAAGTGGCCAGTAAAAAAAATAATGGAATATTAGGAGTGCGAAATTTTCGTCCGCATTGGACGAACATTATACATTCGTTACAAAAGTGTTTCAGTGTCTAATCTTACTCTACTTTTTTTTTAACTTGAATCCTCGTTATCATATAATATGGTTCAATATCTGGCTGACTGAATATGCTCGTTGGGTGTGAAATAATTCATGAGCAGACTGTAGATGTATATAGCTGGTAATAAATACAAGCTTATTTAGAGGGATCAATAAACGAGTGTATTTCAAACTCACAAACTAACAAGAGAGTTTGGCCCCCGACACTCCCACCACTGCTACTCCTGTAAGCCAGGATCTAAAGTGGTGTCAAATGATGACATCGAGGTTTGACCCTCGGCGAGTCCCGGGATAAAGTTCATTGTCTTGGAACCCGCACTAATTTAATCGAAAGATAAAAATAGGAGGAGTTGGAAGAAATTTATCCACTTCCCTCCATTGCAAAGCGGGAGACAAAAAAGATCTAGTAGACAAATTTCCACAGAAGCAAGACTCTTAAGCTGGACTAAGTCCAGGTGTAAGGCACCACGGAGAGTTTAAATACTAGTATTTAAACTCAGTATTTCAACGGAGAGTTGATCCGACTACAAATTATAAAAACTCTTCATATTTAATGTTTTGTTGCCGACAGCGCCGGTAGTGGGGCAGTGCGGTTACCTGGATAATAAATGGCTTCTTTTCTAACGACGTATTTCGCCTGTGGTATCCGGAGTGTGCAGATGAACTCGGCCGGTGTGGGCAGATCTGCGTCGTTCAGAGTGACTGATGCCACGACTGAGTACCTCCCGTTCACTACTGATACCCTGTGATTGACTCCTTGTAGGTGCCTAGTTTAAAAAAAAAGAAGTTTAGGCTAGATACTTACACGTGTAAATATTGTATTAGTGGGGTGAGTGGTATAGAGTTAATGCGGGGTTAGAACTCGAAAATGCTTTAATAAACTGGTTGACTTTCCTGACTTACATTTTTGAACCCATATCCATTTACAGACTTAAAATACACGGTAATTATCCACACAAAATGGTGTAATTTGGTTATGTTGCTGTACTGCCTAGATAGATACCTAGTCTTGTCTAGAGATATATAGATACCTACCTATTCTCATTTTCCAGATTTATTTTGGAAACTTTATACAAATATTTTTGTTAATTTATAACCTCACGATACAAGTTATTTAAATATATCCGAAAACTTGCTAATTGTTTTGTATTGATCAATTTTAAATATACATTACCAAAAAAAATAGTAAATTAGTTACCTAATTATATAATCATTTAGTTATCAGTACATTCTTATTAGATACATGCTTAGGTATGATTTAAAGTGTCAGTGCCAACTCTAGTGTCCAAAATATAAGAACCTACTATTTAATTATTAATAGTGCCTACAAGTTCCACCAAGCAGTATTAGTTACCATTTAATGTGATCGTAGTGACAATCATATTAATGGTAACAACTCTAGAATACTCTAGAAACGACTTGGAATAGTGATGCCAAGTCGATTCCTAGAGTTATTACTCTACTGACTTTGGAAGGACGGTCTACAAACAATAATTTAATACAATGAAGCGCCAACTAAAACGAGAGCACTCAACTTTCTAATTTAACTTTGTGTAACCAACATTACCAGCGGCGCGGCGACCACATGTTTGCACTGAACAATAAACTTTTGTTTCCCCGAGAGAAATATGTCTTAGAACAACACAATTTAATCAAAAGAAAATGTTTTATAGCATACGACACTGCACTTTGAATTAATAATAGCTATTTGGTGGGTATAACTCGGATGGAACGAATTTAATTTCATATGGATTCTGTTTGCCGAGTTTATTATTCGCTTAAAACACTAACCCCCGAATTTATAGACGTTCTATAACTTTATCAAACGTCATATAGTACTGCTTATTGAACATCTATAAATTCGGTGGTAAGTGTCCGCGCCGTACTCTTCTAACAATTGAATCTCTAACTTACCTACTTGTGAATATGACTGAGATTAATATTACGAAATCAAATCAAACTGGAAGTTTGATTCAATTTCACTACGATATTGTCGGCGTTGAGCCATAAGCAGAAGAGTTGTACTAAATACAAAATTATAATATAATTGTAGGTATTATGCCAATATTATTACAATTCACACGATGCAATAATAAATAAATGTATAATATTATGTGACAATTTGAACATTATTTTGGGAACCAGTGTCCGATTTGCTGAAATATGAGATTAATCTCATGAATAAATATCCCATATTGATAGTGATTCCATAATGATTGTGTTTGATTTAACACCATTATGTAGTACCTAAAATGAAACCTTATTTTGTATAAATAAAGTAGAGTACGTAAAATAGTTTAGTATTTGTCCATAAAAAGTCCAGCTTTAGCAAATTTCGCTTAAGAGCTAAAACCATACAGATGGATGGATGGAAAGACGGCTCTGGTTTGACCTATTTGGTATTGGATTGTATACACCACACCAAAAAGATAATAGCTACTGGCTGTATAGGTTGGGCCTTACATTTTATTTTGACATTAGACGCTGGAAGCGCTGTCATTAGAGTTTCTGTTTTGTGACCGCGGGATAAGGTTCGTTAAGGGCAAGCTCATCTATTATCGGTAAGGTTCAGATCGGATACTCACTTCTCTGGTGTGGCGATGGTGAGGTTTGGAGCTGGGTACGCACCATCAGCTACGCATATCACGTTGACAGTTTCATCATCAGTCTTGTTCTGGATTAGGCGAAAGCTGGTCTCGGGTACTGTTACATTAAAAAAGTAAAATTTACACATAAAAAAAAAGTACTGGGAGGTGAAGCGTTTGCTTTGAAACCAGAGAATAAGAGCCAGAGAATTTCTACTGTTGGATATTGGGCTCACATATATACCTACACATTTGTTATTTGCTATACGTGGAGATTGCGGAGTCAATTCTCGTGGAGTACATTTTCGAAAATGTTTTTTTCTTAATTTACCTTAATCTGGGTGTCACTCGTACCGCCCCCAGTTCATTGCATACAGAAGTTATAATACAAGTCTTGCTTAGTTTGGAACCATACAGGTGATGTTTATAAAAAATCAATGATCATAAAAATCGGCCCACCCGTTCCTGAGTTATAAATGGTGTAACCAAAACGACTTTGTTTTATATATATATATATATAGAATATGAGAGATTTATTTATTTTACGTGATTTTTTAATGCCATTCTAGATTTTCTGTTAAACAAATCCCAAACAAAGACATTTTAAGCTACTGCCAGTTACATTGCCTGCTAGCTCGTAGTATTCTACGGATAACTCTCGGATAAATATTAAATGAACCAACCACAAACACTACGCTAGGTTTGGTTTGCGGTTTCCTGCTACGGAATACTGAACACTACGTACCTACAAACTGTAATGATCCAAATTTGGATAATGGAAATATTTAGAGGATTTTCGGCCGGCAAAAATTTTGGTAAATTACCGAGGTCTAAAATGTCAACAAAAACATTTCTTATTACCAATTCATTAAAGTTAATTCTTTAAATAATATATTGTTAGCGGTTCCTATCGAATTATATTAAAAAAATATATGCACGAGGAACCGAGGGTAGATTTAATTAATTAATAAGAATAAAATCACATGAAAACATGTAATTACACAACGAACAAACTCAATTCTTCAATATTGGAATCCAACATAAATAACTCAAATTTAACAATTCCAACGAGCTATAACACGTCTTATCGCTACAAAATTCGGAGAGTGAATGAGCACGATGTCGGGGTGCGCGCGCCTTATATAGGCACGAAGGCGCGAACTGTCAAACTGTGTTGCCATATCGCTAATACGGCCTCTCCTGACACATGGTCGTCCTCGAACATATCTTCATTGCTTGGCAGTCTTCATTGCTCGGCTAGTGGGCTCGGGAAGCTTCCGGGAGAATGCAGTCTTCAATGCCGGCCGGATGCGACGTTTGTTGAACCCCGTTGTCCATCTCCAGTGTGAGTGCTCGAGAGTAACTGGCTCTCGCAGCTAGAGAAACTGGTAGATGGATCAGCCGCAAGGGAGTCACCTTCAGCTGAAAGTAGAAAATAAGGAATATCAATATCTTCCCTATAACTTACTTCAGGATATACGCTGAAAATTCGTATATCCCGAGGCGAGAATCATCTCGAAGACATGACCCAGTTAACATGTCTCGACGCCACAGGCATGACTCAGTTGACATGCCTACACCGGCGGAGAATAAACTCAACACCACAGACATGGCCCAGTTATCATGTCTCTCCTCTTCTTCTAAGTCGTGACGCTCAGGTCAGAGCGGTCGTGGTCGTCATGCATTGGTTCTGGGATTGATGTTGCTCGCCTCACGATGTCTCGCCATCTCTCCCCGATGGATGCCATCCTGGTTTACTCATGCAAGGGGCCGCCAATGGCAGACTTAATCTGGTCGGTCCATCGCATGTGCGACCTTCCACCTTCCACTCTGCCTTGTACAACCAACCGCTCTATGGAGTCATTTCCTCGAAAGACTCTCCGAAAGACTTCTAAAGACCAACGTACGCACTAGCCGAATTTTGGTGGCTTTGGTGATGCTCCTGTTTTTCCATATTCCCCTTAGCCTATCCATTGAGGATCATGTCTACACTAGCGGAGAATAATCTCGATACCACAGACATGGCCCTGTTATCATGTCTACACTGGTGGAGACTAAACTCGACACCACAGACATGGCCCTGTTATCATGTCTATACTGGCGGAGAATAAACTCGACACCACAGACATGGCCCAGTTATCATGTCTTCACTGGCAGAGAATTAACTCGACACCACAGACATGGTCTAGTTATCATGTCTACACTGGCAGAGACTAAACTCGACACCACAGACATGGCCCTGTTATCATGTCTACACTGGCGGAGACTAAACTCGACACCACAGACATGGCCCTGTTATCATGTCTACACAAATGGACACAACGTAACAGACATGACCCAGTTAACATGTCTGCTACACGGCTTATAATATTGAAAGCACACTTAGCTTAATGTCCAAAATTGCGGCACAAGCCTCGGGGGTCCTCTCCTCACCAGGCCACCATATGCTCGGCGGCCAGCCTGAGTGATTTTGCCATACGAACCACTCAGTTGTAGTTCATACCGGCCATGGGGTAATACTTTAATGACCCGGTAAGGCCCTCGCATCCCCGAGTCCAGCTTGCCTGTAACATGAGAGGTTTTAGTTACAAAAACATTATCATTTAGCGGAAAACTTCGTTTATAACATTCCGATTTTTATTTACGTAAGGGTCCTGTTTACGTCTATTTTCATCAAGTAGTTCACTAGCGCGCTGCCTCTATAGCTCCCTTAAGCCCTCACGATTCGGTCGTGTATTGTCCAAGGCAGCGTCACGGATAAGTGACCTTATTAATGGCGTAACTGCTTCTACCCCAATTAGTAAATGTGATTGTGATATTTGTGTGGTTTTATGCTTAGTACTGTTAATAATGAGCTGCATCTTCCATAAAGACGCTGACCATCGATTGTTACGACTGGTAGTCTCGATGCGCAACATATTAAGTTACATGCGGCAGTAGCGTTCTACCTGACCATTTTCACAATGCATTTCTGGAGTAATAAAATAAATTTGACACCCCATATCAGAGGCCCATCCTTGAAAGCTCAAACTTTCAAACATTCGCCCTCTATCGTACACCATAAGTTTAGGAGTACCAAATAGTGATATAGCATTTGAAACAACCTGTTTAAGTTTATATGCTCATGTTGGTCATGAAAGATCCTTAACAAACTTAACCTATCACATCTTGGTATGAAGCATAGAAATCTGGGTTCACTCCCAGCAGTAATGTATTTGTAATAAGGCAATTCATTACGAACAAAATATCGGGACAAGTCTAACTCATTATTTAGGACTTTGTCAATCAGCGTACGAGTCTCTTCGTCCGCCGACTGAGCCATCCGCGCCCAGTCTCGTGGTCTATCAATTTGGTAAACATCTACAGGACTCCGACCCAGACAACCCGCGTGTTGTATCATTACGCCCTTACGATATTCCGACTTTAAGTTGAAATCCTGCATGTACATCCACCAACACGCAACACGGGGCAACAAGTCCTTTTTTCGCTCAGTGAATTTAAGTGCGTTATACAGTCAGTTACAATTCTAAAAGAAATTCCCAATAGGTAATGACTAAAGTTTTGTAAAGCTTTAATAATTGCCAAAGTTTCAAGCTCGTATGAATGATATCGTGGCTCGGCACCTTGAGTTGTTTTGTTGAAATATGTCACGACCCGTCTTTTACTGTACTCATGCACCTGAATGAGAACTGCACCACAACCGACTGAGCTCGCGTCCGTGTGCAGCTCCGTTGGCAATATGGATCGAAAACGCAATAGTCGATCGAAAACAGCAAGTAAATGAACCTGTCATTTGTAAGGCGTTCAATTATATACCTCCGAGAATTTTCCTATTCGTCTCTCCATTCGAATTTAACGTTACTCCGTAATAACCCAGCTATGGGTACGGTTACAGATGCATAAGCGGATATGTATCTACGGAAGTATCCTGCCAAACCAAGAAACTGTCTGACCTCCCATACGTTAGTGGGTGACTGGTGAATCTACTAGGGTTTTGATTTTACACTTGCTCGGTCTAACCTGACCCATTGAAATCGTACGACCTAAATATTCCACTTCCGTGGCTACAAAAGTACAAGGCGATCAATATGGTCTTCCATCAGCGGTAATGGATAGCGATCCATAACAGTGATCGCATGTAGTGCACGATAGTCGACACACATACGATCCTTATCGTCCTTTTTCTTTACAAGAATAATTGAGCTGGCATAGGGAGATTCCCCGAGAGAGATTAAAGTCTGTAAGGTCCATAACAAATAGGCGTTCCACTTATTAACTCAAAATGTATATGACCAGTCGTTACTGCTGTCCACGCAGTGCCAACGATTAGAAACTCCTCAAATTCATTAATGAACCCTACCCAATAATCTTTCGCGATCATTACCCTTGAGAGGTGTATTAATTCGTGATTGATCATCTAAATTAATGAGGAACACACGGCGGTCACTATTTAATGTAAACCTAGGAATTCGAGTAATTCGTTGTTCATTGTTTGCACGAATGTATTGCACATCGTCACGGTTTAAGACATCGGTCCCAACAAGTACAGGTACATTCATACATTTATGAGTAACACAACTAGCAAACTCAATATTTTGGTCACCCATACCACTTAAAACTTGATATGTGGGTAGTTGTGTACATTCAAAATGTTTAAGTACAGATTTTGAAATTAGCGACACTCTGATCAAAATTAGAAATATAATAATGGGTTGATCTGACCTTAGTCAACGCGCTCAGTGCGCCAATGAGGCGGTCGGTGACATCCAACGAAGTCGAAGTACTTGCGTGCGATTCACCGATGGTGCCGTCATTTGATCCGGCAGTAATTGGTAGTGGCGCGGGCGGTCGAGGTATAGACACGATGGCGTCAACCGGCGCCAGATTGCACGCTCCACCGACGGTACCTCCGCCGACTCGTTGCTTGTTGCGGGTAGACTGCTATTTTCTAGCGCGTCAATGCGCGCTAGAATAATGCTGAGCTGGTCTTGAAGATCTCCTGCAACACTGTTTTGACCACGCCTATTCCTAGTACTACTTCGAGTGAAGGGTAGATCAGCCATGATCAAACAAATTTAAAATTTCACTTAAAACTCAATCCAAGCTATCTCATCAACTAATGATGGTTTTCGCTTGCGACCAGAGCAGATGTAGGCTACAGGAGCCTATCCCACTTCTGATGTTAGCGGTTCCTATCGAATTATATTAAAAAAATATATGCACGAGGAACCGAGGGTAGATTTAATTAATTAATAAGAATAAAATCACATGAAAACATGTAATTACACAACGAACAAACTCAATTCTTCAATATTGGAATCCAACATAAATAACTCAAATTTAACAATTCCAACGAGCTATAACACGTCTTATCGCTACAAAATTCGGAGAGTGAATGAGCACGATGTCGGGGTGCGCGCGCCTTATATAGGCACGAAGGCGCGAACTGTCAAACTGTGTTGCCATATCGCTAATAATATATATGGCCTACTATATTGCAGAACATGTGTGATTACGGCATCTCATCTTTCTATTTTTGCTTAATCTGAAGTAGGTCACCCACGTGCGTCACTGAGCACTCTTAATTCAGAGGAATGTTAATAATTTCTGAACGTAAAATCTAAAATAACCCTTCTTGCGATCTAGATATATCACATAGAATATTATCATGGTGGGCGGTGCGACCACTAGAATAAAAACAAATAATGTTTATAACGATTAAAAAACTTACCAAAAATAGTCATGTTTTTGCTCTTGTAGTCTTCGTCAATAAAACTTGAAACTACACAGATGTATTCACCTGACAAGTCCGTATCCAACTTAACTATGCGTATCGCTCTATACATTTTCATGGGGTCGTCGGAGGCCTTGTAGTTGAGGTCGACGCGACCCCGCAACACCCCCACGTCCTGCGGCTTCTGGGACATGATCCACTGGTACACGAGGTTCGCTTTGCTCTTGAAGAACCACTTCACCATGAATCCGGGAGTCCTCTCACCGTACGTGTAGTCACAGTCTAATATAACAGAGTCCTGCACACCGTATTGAATTATTTCGGGCACTGTTATTTTCACTATTTTTATTGAATGGAAACCTGAAACAAAAAGAAATGGTTTTAGTTTTATTGAAACAAAGGTCGAAATTAGGACTACACGATATTGGATTGCGGTCTAAATCCTTCTTATTTTAATTTTGTTGTAATTAATTTTATTGTATTTTGTTGTAATTAAGTTGTTATTAATTTGCAATGGAATTAATAAGCATTTTCAAGGGAAAATTTAAATAGACAAAACTTTTTTATGAATTTGGGGGTATGCATGATGCATGTATAAATTTGGAAGCTGGCAATATAGAATTCAATGCTATATTTGTGCTACTATAAGTTACTTAGTAGTCAATTTTTTTTTGACAACTGATTTCGGAATCTTATACTATTAACAAAATATCCACCCTTTCGATTAAGATAATTTAGTTAGAAATTAAAAAAAATACTACTCGTTGATGAGTTTGGATTGGAATATGAAACTAGGAGTTTTAAACTTTAATATTATTAAATGCAGAGACTTTAAAGGTTGCAGTAATATGAAAATAATTAGATTTTGCACTCATGAGTCTGCACTTCAAACTGAATAGGATTAAATCAGCTGGAATTGGAACCAGTTGTTGATGATATTACAATAATTAATGCACTCAGGATTAGCATATCAGAGAGCGACCATATTCCACAAAGGTATGCCGCGAGCTTGTAGCGTCAGCTGTGATTTCCACTTAATTGAAACAGAAGCTCATACACAAAATGTATAGCTATTACTAGCTGTCCCGGCGAACTTCGTATCGCCTCAGACGTATAAGAAAATCTGAAAATTTAATACTTTAAATAGTTATTATGCTATTCGCATTCAAAAATATTATAAAAATCAATAAAATGTGTTTAACTAGCTGTTGCGCGCGACTTCGTCCGCGTCTTTAAATTGCTATAACTTTTTTATTCATGAACTGATTGAAATAAAACAAGTACAAAAATCTAACTACAATTAGTAAGCGAAAATCACACCTAAATCGGTTAAGCCGTTTGTGAGATTAGCGCGCACAAACGCATAGACAAACAGATAAACGGACAAAACTTCTAACAATAAATTGTTTTGGGTTCTATTGCGTTGATAACTGCACTCAATCATATTTTTATCAAATATCTTCACATTTTTATTATATGTATAGATTATACGAAAATTATTAAGTACACATTAATGCTATTCTTATGAATTATCTGTCTGTTTATATTTAAATTAAATGAAAAGGGTTGTATTTATTTTAAATGGCCTCGAGAACAAAGTTACTCTAGCGCAGCTCTTCACAATATACCCGATTAATATTCACAAGACAACAAACAATCCGTCGTAGACACGTCGGTCGTCTCCCGTCACTTAAAGAAAACTCCAGCTAATCCATATCCATCTGTCCCGTGGCCCACGAATCATTAATATTTATGCAATTCCCGAGTCAGCGCCGTCGAAAGCACATTTAAATTCATCCTTGGCTCTGCTTAAAGTAGGCACGATCTAAAAATTTGATTCGAACGCACTTAAATTTTCATCGGATGCTCCCAGAGTAAATAAACTCCGGTTTTAAATAACAAATTCATAAAGACGGAGGGCACTCAAGGTGGGAGGGACACAGATTTCGGCATGTTTTGTTCACTGGTAAGAAATTCTATTTTACAACTTTACTTCCGGTGTGAGACAGAGCATAATATATCTGATAAGAAATTATTAAAAATAAACAAAACCCGTCTGCAAAAACACTGAACTGAAACGTCAAAATCAAGCTCTAGAATTTGATTTCAACAATTTCGACTGCACCAGGCCAATGTTTTTTGTTCGATAAATGATTGAAATGCGGGAAAAAAAATAACCAGTCGCGTATTTCGTTTTATTTTAATTTATGTTTATTTACGACATTTTTTATTTGAGCTTTGTGTCAAAATGGTAGCATAAAATTATTATAATATATACTCGTAAGTATTTGGAATTGGCTAGCTGAATTTACTAGCTTTCATTTGATAACCATATTGTTATAATAACAAACAAAAACTATTTTTCATTTGTAGACACCATTTGTAATAAAACTTTATGTCACACCCACGATGTAGAACAATCTAACGACACCTTATACGTAAAAATACACCACGACGATTAAACTGTAGAGCATTACCCTCCTTCTTGCCCACTGCCCAGTCGGGTAAAATTAATAAAATCTATTTGTCTCACTGTAACTGTTTCATATATGGAGAGTATCGTCATTCAGATAGAGTTTTCTGTGAGTCTTAACATATTGAAATAAAATAAATAAAGAAAATAAATGTCAACATTTCTTTGTAATGCAATCGTAAACGAGCTGTAAGTTTCAATGTATTTGTGGCCAATTCTTTATACCGTTCTTGCAAAACCCGGTTATTGTCACGAAGCTCAAGTACACTTGCGGTTACTACGGAACTTCAAAATTCACACTAACGAGACGCCTATTCGTCCCATTCGAATGACGTCGGGGTGAGGTCAGCTGAAAGAGACTAGGGTTGCGGTGAGACTTTCTAGTGACCATTGTTGTCGATGTGAGATATAGCCTCATATTTCAAGTTTTCATACCAATGCTGCCGAGTCGATGGGTTGAAATGAACAGAAATCGTATTTTTGAGAATTATAAAACAATAGGATTACGTTGAAACTTACTAATAAATGGAATAAAAAGAACGGTAATAAAAATAATTACATACCCTACATAAATTAAGGTAAAATATAATAATTTATATTTGATATATTAAATAAGGCATAAAAATAAAATATGAGAATAAAGATTGAAGAAGGTATTATTGTTGTTTTTTTAACGTTACTTATCTAATTCAATAATCTTTCACAAATCCCTATTTTATTGTGTCAGTTTTGTGAATTGATACTGAAACGGCGGCCAAAATTTCTTAGATACAGGTTTAAGTAAAAAATCTTCCTTTTCATTCTTATACCGATGAAATAATAATATTGGCGAAGATCTATTGAGAGGTTTATTATTTTTTAATTCCATTGCTCGCCACTATCCGACCCTCCGATGTTATTTATATTTAATTTCATCCTGAATACTGAAGGCGTCCGATTTGTATCGTCTAAAATTGGATTGGGGTATCGGAGAGGGGTGATTGAACTTTATAGATTTTCAATATTAGCCTCGATTCAATGAGAACAATCGAATACCTATAGATAATGTTTTGAAACATTTGAAGATATATATATACCCCCGAATTTACGTGACGACTTTATCAAACGTCATATGGTACTGCGCACAAGGATTTTGCTTTGCCCAGTACTATATGACGTTTGATAAAGTCTAGAACGACTACAACATTGGGGGGATAATTATACGAACATTTATGTTCTAACATAATAATTTGGTTTTATTATAATATATCTCGGTGCCTAAGAACAAAAGTTTTTCCCGGGGACTAGCCAGTAGTAGCCGGGGAGTAGCTAGTTAGCTAGCTTGTCTTCGTTATAGATCACCGTAGTTCCTTTGTCAGAATGAATACTAGCAAGATTGTGTGCTAGCCAAACTCCCTATAAAACATGCGAGCATATTTTTCAAAACGTAAAGCTGACAAAACTCCTGTTAATTAATTAAATTTCAAAGTGCTTGTATGAAGTGCACTCCCATCGCACAAAATTGTTGCTCCTGTTAGTTGAAAATGGATTTGGAATGTAGGTCAGGCTGTCATATAACTCCCAAAGATATAAAACTGTCGTTTAAGCGGAAACCGACAAGCTTAATAGGGCAAAATGTGCTTTTGGAATTGTGAATTTCAAGTGTATTTTAAGCAAGAATCTGTGTAGGTACGTTTTTATAGAAGATAAATTAAAAATGACATATTTGTGTCAATTACCGAACTGTTTATATAATTACTATATACCTATTTGTTTTATTCCCGATATTAGCTAGAACGTGGGAGAAGAGTTCAGATCTAGTATGTGTATGTGTGTGTGTCCGTATTCTAAACTTTCGCTTTTACTACTTAGATAACCGTTTGTAAGTGTTTGCAGTACGTGTCAGAACTCTTGAGGTTTTATGTTGAATGAGGACTATTCTTATCATATAGATGTGCCTTACATTGAGAACCAGAGCCTTCGGGTAGAAGATTGGTGATATTTTTCTTAAGTAGGACCCTCAACAGCCCTCTCTACTCTCGGTTATACAGATGCTGCCCCATGAAATAATGCAGAATGCAAATATGGAGTCTCAAAATTGCAGAAGAAGATGGAGACTATAAAAGTATCAAATCTAAACAACAAAATATTTTAAATCGGTATGCTTATGCTTATGCAACCAACGAATTAAACAACAATCATGCAAAATATTTTAAATAAATTTCTAATGTTGGTATATAATTATACGATGTCAATCAAAGCCATACAATCTATAGACAATGTCAATAAAAAATCGAAAAATAAATAATAAAATAATAGGATTCATGTTTATAAAACGACAGAATCGATTAGAAGAGCAGAGACAAACTAAGACCAGAGAGAAAAAAAACTGAGAACGATAAGCATAAGGTTGTACGTGACAAGTAATATTGTTATTCACATTTTTATGAGTTTAAATAATTATCAATGAATTATAGGTGAATGAACTTATTAAAATATACAAATTAAGGCAAATGTACTTATGTAAGCAAATAAAAGAAATATTACACAAGGGTCAACTTTCGCTTTATCAGCATAACCTTTCGGTCAGAAGACGTGTCTGCGTTTGATAAGGTTAACAGTAGGTTTATATGTAAACTTATTTTATAACAACGAGGCAATGAAATGACATGTCCTCCCGGTTATCTTATAATTAAGTTTACTCACACTTAGGGCATGTTTCACATTGCGCTGATAAGCCCTATCCACTATATACTTGACAGAGTTTGTATGGGCTATCCGACCCACCCGCGCCATTGGGAAACAGACCCTAAATAAAATTAGAGATAGATAAGTATCTATCTATTTTATATTGTTGTACAATGAGTACGGGTCATAGTAACAAATGTTGTTATCGCTTGGCGATAAGTGTAACTCTTAACTAACTTCCGCGTTTTACTCCGTCTTAGATAACAAGCCTTTTACAATGTCCATAGTGTAAGTATATGAATCTCTCATAGTAAGATTTAGGGTGTGTTTCTATCGAAGTTAAATCGAGTGAAGCGGAGAGGAATATACAAATATTGTTTGAAATGCACGAAGCAGAGACGAGATAATGATTTCAAATAATCTGTTCGATGTACTGAGATGCACCCTTAAACGAAACCAGTCCGGTATAAAACACTTTAAATTTAGAACTTAAAATTAGTTTACACTTTTATAAAAAAATCAGTTCATTCAAATTTCATGTCCCCATTTAAAAGTTTTAATGGTTTTCGTGAGGTAAGACGTCACGACGTCACGTTTTCAGACTATTCCATTAGATTTACACGTATTTTTTTTAAATGTTATTTCCAAGAAGGAAATCCTTTTCCATAAATTAAATTGTAATTTTTTTGTTTAAATATGATCTATTACTTGAAACATCATTAATTGATCTTCTTATTGTCGTGTTGGCGGTAAAAATGTTTAGCAGCGACTTGAAAGGATTTGCTTATCGGAAAATGTATGCTTGTTTTTGTTATTACGTTAATTAAAATAATTTCTAGTTGCACTACTAACCCGGGCCGGATACAAAGTATCATTCCATTCACTGAAAACCGAAACAAAATCAGTTCAGTCGTTTTCGAGCTTCAAATGAAATTTTTTTCGTCAACGAAACTTGTACTGCATAGTTTGTGTATTTCTTATATAGTATGGAAAATTTAACAAGGTTTCGAGTGGGCGGTATCCTAAACTTTACAAATACGTAGTGTTAAGTATAAGGTAAGCTACGTATGAACTCTCACTCAATGTACTGATATTAGCTGTTACAGACGTACGTTCATTATAAAGCTTGCTACAGACTCTAGATTCTATATTTATACTCGCACTACACAAGCAGCAGGTAGTATCAAAATATCAGTGTTTATCAAAGACGTTCTAGTTTCCTCGCCAGGGGCGAATTTACCTTAAGCCGGGCCGTATTATGTTCACGCTGAGCATTTTATATCATCGGATGGCCGCGGTATGTTGAACTAAGCCTACAGGTAGGGTTTTGTAAAAACATTTTGTATAGTTGTTTTATAAATATAACTCTTACCGTAATATTGTTTTGGAATAAGAGAAATGAGCACATTAAACCCATCAAAACGGAAACAAAATTGTACCACCGGTTCCTGATCCTCATAACTAAAGAAACTTCCCTGTAGCAAGGGATATTACTGGATGGGACGTCTCAAAATAAAAGAGTTAATTGGTAATTTATTTCATTCAACAATGAGTAAAAAGAGTAACGCCACGTGAAACAGAATTGAAAAAGTTTATTTTAAATTTAATTAAAATATTTAGAATTAATTAAATCTGACACGACAGATCGGTCTTCCGCTTTTCAAAATATGATATTGTCATCCAGTATTGAATATACCCACCTCCTGTGTTAAAAATAAAGCTGATTTTAAAATAAATTTACGAACTATAATCTCCACATTTAAACCCGATGCATTTTTAATCATCCGTAAATACGAACACGAGCTAGTTATATTTTGATTGGCTTAAAAGGAAAATTTTTATAATCCGTAGAGATAAACGACGACAATTTTTGGAATGGCACCGGAATCATTGTAATAATCCTTATTCCATTCAGACGGAATAACGAGCTTTGTCGGAGTTTCAGTTCGTTGTCTTTTTTTAGCATGGGATTATCTTAATACATATACTAACTGCTCTTTCCGATAGCTTAGAATTGGAACTTCAACTTTTCTATATCCGATGTCTTGAATTATAAGACTATAAGTATCAATTTAGCTGTGCAGAGTTGGAACTCCAGTTACAAGGAACTAACACCACAAAACCAACACAAAAACTACTGAAAACGTCAGTACTCAGCACTTACATTACAAACGACTCCACTTAAATCCCTTACCGTCAACGCGGGACGGGCGTTAGCTGAAATGACAGGGCATGACGGTGCTCAACTCTCTAAGTAATTACATACACATCATATGCTAACGTGAAACATATTCTACGCTCTAGGTAGGGTGACCAAGCGGTGTGAGGTCCAAATTATTTGGGATTTCCTAAATACAATAACAGTTTTAAAATTTGCATTTCTTTCAAGTGAAACGTCATTACGTTTCAAATATTTACAGTGTTCAATAAAATATTACATATTTTTTACTATAACAATAAGGACATTCATTGAGCCCACACGATAACTATCAAACACGATTAATGACACACAAAGTACAAAACAATACAAGGAACATTTATAATGCAGCTATTAACGTACACTAATGTCTTGAGCTTTGAACGCACACAATATGACAATTATAATGTCATGTGTTCATAAATCAGTACAAAATAAGTCTAATTTCCGTTGCATAAAGTCAGTCACGGACTATCATCGGCTATCTCAAATGTCACTTATCACTTGGTCACCCTACAATATTTCACACATTATTCAACGGCTGTGAAAGCAAGAAGCTGACTTTTAAATGAATAATGTAATGAAAAGCGCTCTACGTACATAACTGCCAGATTAATAATAAAATTGTTAGATTACTCGAAACCTGCGGGGTCATCGTAAACATTGAATTTTAACTACGTTTACGTGAAAGAGGGTGAAACAACCACTTGTACTCTTTTTAATTTACTCCACAAATCTAATTAACCCAAGAACTATGAATTAAATATTAGTATATTCATTGAAATAAAAATAATTTTACACATTTTATGTTTTTTTCGTTCCCGACGTTTCGGCTGCTTTACAGCAACAGAATATATACGCGATAAAATCTGTAAAATTGGTTTTATTTACGTTTAGATACAATTGTATACGTTTGAAACGTTCGAAGCGACAACCTATGATACGGCAATGATTTATTTATTACTTTTACACAGGATATGCACACAGTATAGGTACTCGTATGTGTGAATTTCTAGTCATTTGCACTAGCGCGTTTGTCGATGAACCTCTATGTATGGCTGAAATTCCTACATAACCTGTGTCATGATAGGGGCTAATTCTGGGCCCGCTGCGCCCGTTTCCATCAAACACTGCTAAAAATCATTCCGATTAATCTATCCTCCAATTTACAAGAAATTTGATACTTACAATGCCCCAAATAAACAGAGGCCTTAAGCATATAAGACCCCTTATTGCATTCGAGCTAAAAGCGGTTTAGCGTTGTCAAACAAAATTAGAAGCCGTTATTACCGTGACCGACAATAATAACAATACCATTTTAAAAACACACGCTTAAAACATAACGATCGCAATAAAGGTGTCGCGTATTAATCGAGAATCGATGAGCTAGGGGCACATTTTGTGTAATTTATCAGTGTGTCACACGTCGGCCCCGAGTTTGATGATTAACCCTTAATGGCGATGCTCGAATATACAGTTACGTGACGACATTATTGTTCAGTCATGTGTTTTTATGGTGTTGTTTAAACGATTAAAAATCTAAATTCAATACATGCGTACATATTTTACGGTCAGTCGAGAGCTGAGCGGGCAGTGATAGCTAAGTGGTTAGAATGCTCGCACCTCTGGGTTTTCTTAATTTCATGTGCGAATCTCATTTTCATCCATTATTAATAATTGCTCGTGGCTCATAGAGCATAAAACGTCTACGGCGCCTGATCATTCTTCGAACGAGTCAGATTGATGTACCATTGGACTATGACAGGGTGGGAAACAAGAGTACACCTGTGCTTTCGCATACACTTGTGCACTATAATATTATTATCTCCTGCGTAGCATCCGTTGAGATTAGCCGTCCTAACCGAAATTCGGTCAAGTTGAAATTAGGTATGAACCTTATTATCTCTTTATGCAGGTAACAATTCCAAATATAGTTCCTATGCTTAGGTAATTAAATTAAATATTTGATATATTTTTCAGATTCTCCAAAGGTTTAACGGCTATTTATAACATTTTAATATTCTTCTTCACGAAATAAAATGGGCTCAGATGAAATATGGCCACACCAACAAAATATTAGGTATTTCGCACAATGTCAATTATTTAATAGCGATAACAAATTCAATAAATTTACATTATAAATAAAAAATGGATGATAACGAAAATATTAAAACTCGGAAACGAAAATAAGCGCGCGCGTTTACATGAGCGTCTCACGCAGATTCAAAATCAGAATAAAACCGGGAATTAACAAAAAAAAAACTGAATAGAAAATTGAAATAAAACAATTTTTTCGATTATTTTTTTTCGCGTTTATTTTATGTTTAACGTTCCAGACGTTCCAGTTTTATTTCAATGTGTAGTATTCGCGTAATTATAAGAAATCAATATGAATAGAAAATGTTAACATCAAAATGTCATCCATTATTACAGTGAAGCATTAGACAAAAACTTGATCATCGTTGTTTGATAGCTTCGCAATCATATTCACGTTATTGCCGTGACCAGTTTGGAAGTCGTTAAAATATGTATATCGAGTAGTAAACTAGGAAAGTACTGTAAATGTTTGTAATGATTTGTTTACTTATATTCTTCATACTGTGAAGGGACATACCTAACGTAAATAGTGATAACGATTATAATAATTAATTATTAAATGGACAAAGCACGCTGGCTCACTGTGGGTTCGTGAACTTTACATGCCTTCTGAGAACTGATTACATGCCTTTTGAGAACTTTCGGGTATCGTGTCCAACAGCTGGACAAGGATCTATGCGAAGGAGGTTCGGGTCATGAGTCAAGCACGCTGGCTCACTGTGGGTTCGTGAACTTTACATGCCTTCTGAGAACTAATTAGGCTATCTCAAATATACAGACTTCCCCACGACGTGACGTTTGCCTTTACCATATTAAAAAAGTTTAAGTGTTTTAAAGTAAAGGCTAAACGATAAAAACAAGTAAGTAACCTTGACCGACTAGCATTTGAATCAGTATTTAAAAATACATAATGAAGCACCCAAAGCCAGTGACAAACCTGGGATCCCTACTTTGTTTCTATGGCGAGTGATCCACAAAATTGGTTAATGCTACTGAAAAAAAAACCGAATAAAAAATAACAGTACCACATATAACCGGGCAAAGGCCGGAACCGTACCGGACCGGGGCAACCGAGGCGTTAACGCCGGCACAACATGCCGGATGCGAGTGTATCCGGCGCGGCATTAAAAACGGCGGGTCGTTATCTTTACTACTTTTTTTGGACACACAGATATAAAATAAATAGTCCTGTTTTGTATATTTCTGTTTTGTTAGTGAGATTTTTTGGAGTTCGTTGTACGTGAAATCACTCGCGTACGGATATGCAGCTTTTACGGTTTAGCATACTTTTTACATGGCCACGTGGGCGTTCTATCAATGCATAGTCGGTTTATTTACTTTATTAAAGGTACTTGGTCCGCCGCACGCTTCCAGCACCGCTTCTGTTAGCCAAGATTACTGTATTTTGTAACAAAGACACCAAGGGTCAACCTTTGGCGAGTCCTGCAGAAACCAGGAACCCGAAACAATGTGATCAACTTAAAATAATGGGAGAGTTGGAAGAAAAGTATTCACTTCATTCTATTGCAAAACGGCTGACACGCCGATACGTCACTGAAGACAGTTTTTTTTATTTTTTTATTACATTATAGGCAAGTATTTGATCTCGATCTCACCTGATGGTAAGTGACGATGAGATCTACGGTGGAGCATACTTGCCTAGGTAGGAAGGCGGCAGTAGATAGAGGCACATGCAGCGCAACTGATCTGACCCGCCATCCATGAATGGCAACACCGAACATCATGCCGGAACACGGCTAGGCCGCTTGGCGACATGGCTTTGTTCAGTGGGTGGTGACTAGCCACGGCCAAAGCCTACCACCAGTAGAGTTGTCACCTGGTTGGCACCACCCAGGGTCACGTGTAGGGTATCTCGAGGGTACTTAATTCTCCTACGGACGAAGGTGACTCGACCCCAAAACAGTTTATTGGCTTGGCAATTGTTTACACTTTGTTTTTTGACATTAGGTTTTATTAAAAAATATACTAAGTACCCTCCGGAGCACAATAATAACCTATTGAGGTGACATAGTTTCGAATAAGTGTGTAGGTTCTTTAAGAATGCTTATTACTTCAGTAAAATTGTTGCATGTAACTATCAATTTAGGTAATTTTCATGAAATTTCATATTCGTATGTCGGTATAGTTTAAGCTAATAGATGGCATGGTGTTTCCGTTATTGAAAAGTATACTTTACTAATAAAAATGAGTTTATTTATTGCTTATAGAGGATGATTCAGAAATGGTATACTAAGACTTGAACCCGCGCTTATTTAGCAAATCATTATGTAAAGTCAGAATTTAGATATGGTGGTATTATAAAAAGTATTTTTGTTCCAAACTAAATGATTTCTTTCTTTCATAATTGGCCTATCAAAATTATGACTTCAATTAATAATTACAAATGCGCTAAAAAGCCCAAGCTTAAACGTTAGTATACTCCTTCTGAATTAGCCGGTATACGATAAATATTGCACTGCACTGTGGAGGCAAACATCGTGAGGAAACTGTGTTCGTCTGTCAAAAGTCGTGTTATATTCACGAAGCCGCATTGTCCCAGCGTGGTGCACAATGGTACTAAGTCCTCCTCATATGGAGGTGGAGCGTGCCCGGTATATTGGTAACTAGCTGTTACCCGCGACTTCGTCCGCGTGGTTAGCAATAGCCCGCTCGCGCGTTCTGAGCCCGCGCGACATCCGTGCGACATCAGCTATCTGCCAGTGAAAGTCCCGTCAAAATCGGTCCCGCCATTTCAGAGATTAGCCAGAACAAACAGACAGACAGACAAAAATTGTAAAATATTTTGTTTTGGTATATGTACCGTGTATACATCCAAATGCACTTAGTAAAAAGCGGTTATTTTAATATTACAAACATACACTCCAATTTTATTTATTTGTATAGATGTACATTGGGCCCAAATACCATAAGCGAATTGTGTGTGCACTGCAATACAACTCTGCCTACCCCTTCGGCGATAACAGGCGTGATGGTTTATTTTACATACATCTAAGTATTCCACGAACTTCGTACTGCCTCAGAATCAAATATGTATGAGAAAATGATTTATCTTTATTTTATTTGTTCTCATGTTTTAATAGTTATCCTGCTCTTAGGGGTGGAGACATATTAAATCGGCATATTTGTTCTTGAGTTATAAATGGTGAAACTATCACGACTTGGTTCTATATTTAAGGTGTAACTTTAATTGTGTAAAATATTTTAACAGATGAATCTGGAAGTTATATGGATCACGTTGATGTATAATAATTGTTTTTTTAAACAAGGCGATCCAGTAGCGTGACCTTTACAGCCTACCAATGGACACCTAGAAATATTTTACGCTATTATTGTTTAGCCCTATATAGATTTGAAATTCATATTTTATAGTTAAACAAGTTTAGACAAGTAATAATTTTGTGTCATGTCTTACAATAATGGATTTGATACTATGGCTCAGATTTATTATAAAGGACCGGTTTATTATTCAGCTGGAGGCTGTTCGCCGCAGATGTCTGCGACACATAAAAAGTCACGTGTCGTTGCAGAATGTGTTCAATTTTAAATGTATGGAGAGCGTCCTTTGAAAATATTCATTCAATGGCTTCTTCAATTCGATCTTCTTTATGTATTCAATACAGTTTCATATTGATTTCAATGCATAGAAAAGAGTATTTCCACCAAGTATATAGAAGTTATCATCTTCTTACAATATCGTTATAAATCATTTATAGAAGTAAAGTGAAAGATAACGCACTTATAAATTGATTAAAAAGTGTAACTCCAAGTATGTTAATTATTTTTACATGACAGGAGCTTTTACCTATTTAAGATTCATAATAAAAACCAATGCATCGACGCCAATTATTGTATAGTCTAAAAATTACGACTAAACATTATTTGACATATCTTAAATATTTCTGTCTTGCTCATACATTACGGCCATGAAAAAGACCGCGATTTAGTAGACAAGGCCGAGTTCAGTTTAGGTGCAAACAGAATCTTCGCCTCTTCAAATTCCACTTAGGTTTGCACACCATTACCGAGAAAAGCATAATAGAAGCTGAAAATTTACACAGGACCGCATGAAAATAGCTAAATTATGATTCCCTCATTTACTATAATGTCTTTCAACCCAAAATACCTATCGGCCTAACGAGTATGTAAAGTGACCGCGGCTGATAAAAGTGGCCCTCGTGGACCATTATAATAACATATTTCGTGGACCAGCCATCTTGCTGTGACGTTAATGACTTGGTCGATGAGTTATAGCGCTTTTCTATGCTCACGCTGTGTTTTAGCAATAATGCAGTTAAATTTAAAAGGAACAGACTTACGACTATTGACTTCAAACTTCTTTGCGGTTTGGTTTTTGAGGTGTCATCACTCGATAGACCAGTTGGTGAAACACGCGACTTGTAAACAAAGGTCACAGGTTCAAACTTCCACTGGCGATTCGTGTAATTCTGGATCATTTTGAAAAATTATGCTTTGCTAAAGGGTGAAGAAACAAATCGTGAAGGAGTCTATATGTTTGAGAGAACTGAGAGAGAGTTCTCGAACGCTGCACCTTCACCTTGAAGCAACATATTAATGGGAGCCCAGCAGTGGGACATTAAAAAAGGGCAGGTATTATTATATATTATCATTACTTTATTTCGGCAGCATTGATTAAAGATGGCTAATTTGGAATACGTCACCAACAGGTGATACGTCGGACTATGTTTAGACACTAAATATGATACCGTTTGACGGATTTCAGAGGCACCACTATGACAGAAATGGTTTAGCTTGGTAGTCTTCGGCTGAAAATCAGAGCTGGAGAAAAATCCGTTCGCCAACACCATAATGCTCAGCCAAACGCCTTAAGATACAGGCAACACCGACGTCAACATAAAAGTCTTCTTTAATCTTATTATGTCCGTTATATTTCCTTAAATTTGTGGCTTATCTATTGCACATAGGTATGTGCATTTATCGTGATTCTGTGTTGAATAAAGGTTTCAGATGTATAGGGTGCCTTCAAATTTCTGAACGAATAGAGAAATGTCATTGAAAGTCGTCAACGTGCCATATTCTGCTTTATTCTAGCCTTGCAAACGCCAATAATAAAGAAGAAGAAGAAGAAGAACCCTGATATGTAACCAAAACTGCAGTTTGTAGTGACTCTGCTTTCTGTGCCAAGGATCCTAGATTCGACGCCTGGTTGGGGCAAACATTGTCCATTAATCAGGTACAAACATTCGTGGTTATCAAATGTAATGAGCACGATTACGATGTAATGTTTGTAACCGAGTCATTGATTCATACGTATTATATACTAGGATCGCATCCAGTCCATTGTATGGTACCAACAATACAACGTCTCTTAGTTTAAGACCATACAGTTGGTTTGTTTGTCTAGCGATATTATTAATGTTATTCAAAGTGTTCCATTGAACAGTATCGGTAATACAAGTTTAATGTTTCCACACTCACATTGATTTAACCGTTCCGTAGTCTGCGGTACATTATAGATGAGTTGTGATTTCTTTGATCGATGGGACCCGATTTGGGCTGCGGTCGTTTAGATCCGTGCCCGACTAATATTTTATTCACAAAATGGTTACGTCGTACATCTACTTATACTTCCATGTTTATGGGCCAGTTGATAACTCATGGTTCGTTGTTTTAACTGTGCAACTTTTGTAATAAGCAGTGATAGTCAAGTTGGTAGAATGCTTGCCTCGGTAACGAGGATTGCAGGTTCAAACCTCGGCTCGCACCTTTGGGATTCCTGGATTTTCATGTGCGAATCTCATTATCAACCATGATGATCACTTGCTAAACGGTGAAGGAAAACATTGCGAGGAAACCTGCATGTCTGAGAGAACCCATCGAAAGACGTGAAGTCCGCCAACCCGCACTGGGCCAGCGTGGTGGACTATGGCCTAATCCCCTCGCATTGATGGGAGGCCCGTGCCCAACAGTGGGACGTTAAAAGGGCTGGTATTATTTTATATTATTGTAATATTTTGTACGAATGATGTATCGCTGTGTACAAATATAGGCATGGGTCATCATCAAGCTGATCATTTTCTTTTTAATTACTGAAAGTCATTATTTCCTTAATCAGCCACATCACTTTGTATAAAATAAGTAGGCTTCCTATCTATTAACAAAAAGGAAAACCTTATCAGCGTTAGTAAGACCAGGGTAAGCTACCAATATCTTAGTACGCCAACGTAATCTTAAAAAGCAATCTTATCTTGGTCGATTCTTGGGGACAGATTGCTGAGCCTGACCGCACTTACGACCTTTGAAATCGTTTGTGACACCCTTAACCTTGATCTTATTTTTCCGGAACACTAAATTTGTGTAAGAAATCAACATTGAGAAAAATTGGGGATGATTAAAACCTAGAAAATTATCCAAATTCACTTTTAAGACTACCTTATCAATAAGCTTACGGCTTAAGCAGATTTGGTGGACTGGTTTAATGTCACCAGAGCTTGCTCTCCTATGAATCATCTGTGGACTGATGCAGATAGGAAGAGTCTGGTAAGTTGGAGTCCTACCAAAGGCGAAAGTCGGCACAAAAAATCTCACTGGATCAAACGTTCCTTATCTTAGAGCTGATTTACGTTAAGCTCATCACATTTCAATTAAATCATCTCCATGACTACGACAGAACATTTCAAAAGATTTAGCTACCGTTTTGTATGCGGCCTTATTACGGATCATTGCCTTAGTATAGGTTACGATATCACACTATCTATACTAATATTATAAATGTGAAAGTTTGGATGGATGGATGGATAGATGGATGGATATTTGTTACTCTTTCACGCCTGAACGGCTGAACGGATCTGGATGAAATTTGGCACAGAGATAGATTATAGTCTGGAATAACACATAGGCTACTTTTTATCCCGGTAAAATGTATGGTTCCCGTGGGATAGATGTTTTAATTTTTCATACTTTTTATCGCGGGTAACACCGCCGGGCGCATCTAGTAATATTATAAATGTGAAAGTTTGGTTGGATGGATGTTTGTTACTCAATCACGCCAGAACGGCTGAACGGATCTGGATGAAATTTGGCACAGATATAGATTATAGTCTGGAATAGCACATAGGCTACTTTTTATCACGCTAAAAAGGACATACTTTTTTATCGCGGGTAACACCGCGGGGCGCAGCTAGTATTCAATAATTATTGATTGAAATTGGCAAAGACATGTCTCATCTCATCAACATAGCTGACATTTGCCAGTATAAATTTAACTAAACTCAATAATATAGTGTATTCATGTGTAAACTGAAATGTTCAATATCAGGAGCGTTCGTAAGTCTACTCAAGCATGACACAGATATACTCACGCTTGTATCCAAGGGTGTAGGCAGATACCACTGACAGCCACATTCTACGATCCTGACATACTACTCTCACTTTATCCACATTCATTCGCTTCCATCAGTTGAGGGTGTTACGGACTTGACCTTTTTGGAAAAGGCTATTAATCTGGTTGTGGGACCTTCGGAATGGGCGCCCCTTCCGACACTTCCACGATCACTCGGTATACTTTTTCAGCAGTCGTCTTTCATCCATCCTCCCTCTCTCTCCATGGCCAAACCATTTTAGCATACTTTTATCAATCTTAGTCATCACATACTCCTTCAACGTATATCTATCCTTTGTCTATACTTAAAATTATAACGAGGTACAGTTTGTGAGTTTGTATGAGTATGTATGAGGTAATCTTCGAAGCTGCTGATCTGATTCTAAAAATTATTTCACTCATAGAAAGCTACATTATCTGTATGTGCTGTAGGCTAAGTTTTAATGAGGTACCGCGGACGGAGACGCGGGCAAAAGCTAGCTATGGATATAAATACGATATTTTCATAGGCACAGTATATACTTAGCCGTAACAGATTTCGGACTAGCCCAAGTCAATGACGCGTCATATCTGAACAGCCCAATCTTTATCGAAAGGCCGAGCATAAGCCGAAAGGCCGAGCTCGTCTTGGCATAAAGTTCGTTCGATTAAGTACTACGTCCGACGAAATCTACAAGCCGTGTATGCGTTTGATTAGTCTGATAGTGATGTATGGTATGTTGGATACAAAACTGTTTATAAACCGAAGACTTTGGGAATACAGTTTAAATAATGTTATTATTATAATAGACTCATTTAATAAATAAAAACACTCAATACAGTGAGTTTTCTTTTAAATATTTAATTCCATTTCAAAACAAAAAAAAACAAAATGATTACGTACTGATTACTAATCTTTAATTCTAGTCTTATTCCTCAAATTACTTTTTGGCTTCAAGTCTACTCGGATTTGAATGAATACTGATTTTTAATAAACCGTCCGCTTCATTATCAGTATACATTGTTTTTGTTAATCTTTAAGGAATTTGAGAGGAGACTGAATCCCACGATATGGAAATTCAAGATAGGTGTTCACTATCTACAACTCTACATAATTGATGTACTTCTAAAGTAGTATTTATAAAGTATTGATATATTATTAATCTGCTCTACCAGACCCAATTTATGGGAAGGACTAACTGTCAGAAATATTCAAGCTTCTAAGAGCCCATAACGACTTTCAAAGCAAAGAAGACATTAGATGCTGTCGGCATCCCATCCAATTCCAAAGCTCTAATTACTAACAATAACATTTAAGATATATCCACACGATACTGAAATAAACCGGACAAGGTCAAAATTTCGTAACGGTCGCAACCAACGAACCGTAGCATATTAACCCACAACCCCTTTATATGCAGTTTGACCCTTACAACAGAAGGCTTACCGTTAAAACAGGTGATCAACCACAAAAAAGTCGTGCATAACCGCATGATGGTACCGCACTGGAATCACTGAACGATAAAACGTATTATATCACCCTGTAGAGAACACTTATCATCTGCTATCACGATTTCACCCCGAGGGTACACGTGTGACGTAATAGAAAGTTGCGTCCCGATGCGAGCTCAGTACGAAGCGACCACCCGGCTCGGAGCATCCCGTGCGACTGAACTCCACGACACGACATTAAAGCTATCAAGCGTGGTGGGAGGGTGAGGACCGATTTCAATGTTTTGTGCCCTCCGACTACTTTCCTCCAATACAATAGTATTTTAGACAACTTACCGCCGTTAACGGTATTTGTATTTGTAATGTAGCCCTTATGTGTAGCTATAATTAGGCGTCCTGTATTCCCTTGTCTGTACTTATAATTTTTATTGATTAAAAGTTAAACGGTTTATAACTACTGGAACTCTGTTTTATTTTAACTTCATCTACATCTTATATCTAAAATATCTACTAAACCATAAAATGCTAATAGCCTAGCGGTCAAAGGAGTCACCTACCGGGTGAGAGGTCGCAGGTTGGATTTCACCCTCAAGCGTTACAAGGTTGACGTGAGCCCACACCTATCACAGCATTTGCTTGATTGGCAGGGTCAATAGGACTTCTTATAATATGATAACGTTGCAGTAAAAATCCCACTAATATTATAAATGTGAAAGATTTGATGGATGGATGTTTGTAACTCAATCACGCCAGAACGGCTGAACGAATCTGGATGGAATTTGGCACAGAGATAGATTATAGTCTGGAATAGCACATAGACTATTATATTTTTTATCCCGGTAAAATGTATAGTTCCCGTGATTTTTTTTTAATTTATATAGAGCAAAGGATCAACATGATTTACAGAAAAGGACATAGAGGAAAAGGACATACTTTTTAATCGCAGGTAACACCGCGGGGCGCAGCTAGTATGATATAAGTAAGAGGCTGATTTTAGAATATGTTTAACATTTCATCCAGACACTGGTATATCATTGGAACTCGTAAAGACGGCTAACGAATGTTTACATACCGCAAAGTGGGTCGAACAAAAATACAACATCACTTCAATAACGGCGGAATCGTGAATACAACGAAACTCCTATTAAAGTCGTTTAAGAGGGGCGAAGTTTTCTCGGTTATGTGCCGAGCCGCACTGATATACAGAGTTCTGAAGCCGGCGGCTGTGAAGGCTTGGAGGTACCTGATTTGTGAATACGTTTATACATCTATTATAACTGCAAATCGGTTCATTTGGTATCGATTGCTCAGCTTGTAAGATCTCTGGCTCTTAAATGCATACTTATGTGACTTATTTATCAGGTCCTTTTATACCGTTTTTATTGATTCCGTGTGAATTGAGTACGACATTACTTAACAAATTTTTTTCTTATTCATAACATAGGCCACAGAATATTGAAAACTTCTTGACTATTCTTATTTTCAGTGGTATTATAGACTCTTTACACTGTGTCTAAAGCTTTCATAAGTCAAAGTATTGTTAAGGGCCTGTTTCAACATTTGATTACGAACCAAATTCAGATCTAATCCGACACATGGTATGTTAATTCTGTCAGATAAGTTCTGAACAAGGTTTATTGGCAGATGGTGAAACACGCAGTTAGTATTTTTTCCTCGTGTTATATACAGAATAATTCAGATAGGGCATACTGAGCCATAAACCCAGGCTTTTTAGCTCATTTGTAATTGTTATTTGAAGTCAGAATTTCAAAATCTCCATTTTTAAGAATATAATGTTGTCCCAACAAAATGACAACTGAAATTTTTTGTAAGCATTTTTTTTAATTGCCACATCGAAATTCTCAGTTCACATAATGATTACAAACATGCTGCAAAATTGTAGGCTCAAGCTTTAGTATATACCCTTTCTGATTCAACCTGAATAAATGTGAGATTGTATTTTACTGCAATCATAATAAATGCTAATGGATTGCATTGTGCAATTGTCGATGTTACCATTTAAAATTCAAATAGGTGCTCATGCGCGCATAAAATTGCTGCAATAACTAAATTGTCTATTATTAAGTACCTACATACATTTATTATAGTGGCAATAAAAACTTTTTCGCATTCTGGGGGGTCGTTACTCTATGGTAAAAGTTTTAGTTTTATTATCATTATATTGGATAGTATTATATTTAAGTGACACTCGGACTTTATAAAATAATGTAAGGTAAACAAAAAAATAATGCCTTAGTTATTTCCTTATTCTCGAATAATTTGATCGCTAAGCCAGTTTAAGTACGAGAATACTTATAAATGCAATGATATAAAAAAATCTACATGATTAAAGCACGCTTTAAAAGTACTCACAAACAACGCCAGCTTCGTAACTTTCGTCAACAAAAAGTTTTTGCGTGAAACCAGAATACGGCTTTACTTTTTTTTCATTACAGAAACTCCCAAAGTAACTGGCAGGGATGGACATTTATGGATTAGAATAAAATATGTTGGACCGCCTATTATGTAATAGACCCATAAAATGTTTCCGGGTAATATCACAGATATTTAGTAGGGTGCGCCTTCTCTATTATTGTTGTGTTACTGGACAAAGTTTAAATTTGTTTTTGATATATTTAAAGGTAAAAGAGACAGAATATCAATGAATAATCTCAAAAAATGTCTAAATTTGATTGAAATAATGATTTTTTACAATGCGGTTTGTGTAAATACTTGCTGATTCGATGCTCAGAATATTCGCCAAACATGTTAATTTCTGTCGGATCGTTTGGTATACAAGATGTATAGCCAATTTACATAGTTTTAGGTAATTTACAATAGGCTTGGTTACTCGAATGACCACTCGGTAAGTACCCATACTCGCTCACAAGTCATTCCAAAATTAATATTTTTCGAATCACCATTTCAAACATTCAAATAGATGTTGATGCAAAATTGATAGGTTTGTGGCGAAAGGGAAATTCAGATACTTTACCTTTCGTCATATGAATACTTATTACACTTCTTTTATATATATTAAGCAGCATTAGTAAAGTACCTAATAAAATAGAAATGTCATCCTTTTACAAACATTGCATTAGAGTCTTGTATAAAAGGACAAAAGTACATCGTAAGGAGTGGACTACAATTTATACCCTCACCGTTGGAACCGCAACGAAGAGAGTCGTTTTAAAGATATATTAACTGAGAAAATGCAAGAGAATATAGAACCACATTCTGCATCATGATTTAGAACTTTTTATTACCATCGGAATTAATGGACCACTGAATTTGCTGTCGACAGAACTATTTTCATGAACGTAATAGATTCGGAGTGTCCTAGAAACTTCGGTAAGTCCAATGGGAATGTTTCAGAGGCCGAAGCAAATAAATTAAATTGGGGTGGAATTTGCAAGTTACGCCGCAAATTCCTCTCTGCAAAAATGCACGAATTTATCTCGAAACGGTGACATTACTTGTAAAGCCTATACCTATTGGAAAGAGGGCAGATCACTCCTGTTGAACTATAACATTGTCTAAAATACTATTGAAGAAAGAATAGTGGGCACCTATTTAAGTTCATCATATCCATAAAAATATAGCATTAAAATGTCCTGTTTAAAAGCATTATTTCACACGTATTATTTTACTGAATAAATTATTCCTAAAAGATTAAAAAATATACTGAATGGCATAGTACCTATGTGCCTATCAGAATTTTTATGCCAAGTCACGCGCCGAGTAAAATTCTACTGAGTTTATTTAAATATGCAAAGATAAAAATGCTGTTGCTGTTTTATTTCGCATTTTTATGTCATTATCCAAATACTTACTGATTCAAATCAATTTTTTTCGTTTTAAGTATTTAATATTTCTGAGTTTGGCGGTGGCAAAATATTTTTTATTTTATTTTTATAACCTCAAATAAAATAAGACGAACGAGCTGAACTTATCACTATAATATATAAAATACTAGCTTCTGCCTGCGGCTCCACTCGCGGTACCTAGATGTAACATAGCACTCAGGTATAATGTAGCTCTCTATCAATCATATAATTTTGCAAATCGGTTCAGTAGATTACCGCCTACAATCATACTCACGAACTACCTAACAAACATTATCATTTTATAATATAAGTATAAATGTATTGTAAAACTAAAAGTCCTTTTTGGCCACAATTTGCCACCGTTCCTCCAAAAGGCTTTTTCTAAAGTAACAAAGCGGCCACAAACTCGCGTGTCGTATGTCGGGTCACGACTTGACGACCTCCGTAAATCCGACGGATGTGTGGAAAGGCCACGACCGTGACTGATATGTCGACGAAATGTGGGGAGGATTCAAAGTTTGAGGTCCAATGGCATTTTGCGGGTGTTACGACTTTGATGTCGCCCTCCGATGGCCTATTGTATTCAAATAGTTTACCTATAACAAAATATCGACGAATCCATTTCTTTAGATTGTCACACCATCGAACAACTGGAATTATGCAGAAACTATCTGCCTAACCCTGATTCGGCTACTCACTTTACAGTACTTACCTATAATATCAGAAGCCTCCATCGTAATTTTGACAATTTTTACGTCGCACTAAAACGAATAAACTCAGAAATTGATGCAATTTTCCTGACGGAATGCTGGCTAAATGAAGGAATTATTTTAGACGACTTACCTGGTTACAACGTGTACCGATCAAACTCTCAAATCAACAAAAATGGTGGCGTCGTAGCTTACGTAAAAACATGTTGGGAAGTTACACCTAATGAAGAATTTACCTTGTTAGAATCTGACAGTCTTCTCCTCACTATTAATAACAAATTAGCTTTGCTAGGAATCTATCGCTCACCCTCATTTACCAATCTATCAAACTTTACTATATCCCTCGATTCAGCCCTAAAAAAAATAAACAATAATTCAATAGTAATAGTCGCCGGTGACATGAACATAGACATCTGCAACTTATCAAATAATAATCACTCGGACTATCTATGCCTTATGGCATCTCATGGCTTACTCCCAGCAATAACCAAACCAACTAGAGCAGTAGCATGCCTTGATCACATATTTGTCAAATCAAACACCAAACCTAAAGGTATTGTTCTTAAAACCTCAATAACAGACCACGACATGGCACTTGCTGTCATACCATTTAAAAACTCTCGGAAGGAACAATTAACTCGATGGAAATTAAGAACAGACGAAGATGCTGTAGTCAAAGATCTATTAGTAATTGACTGGACTGTCACCCTAAAAAACAAATCGGTCGACTCAATGGCAGAAGCTCTCACTACAATCATCACTAATTCAATACAAACACACACTCGCAGAGTGAAAACAACCCGAAGTAACCATACCCTAAAACCATGGATCACCCCTGGTCTCTTAAAATGTATGCGTCATCGAGACAAACTCCACCTAGCATCTAGATCTTACCCCGACGATAAAACAAGGAAATTAATTTTCACGCGTTATCGTAATTTTTGTAATAAACTGTTACGTAACATAAAAACGGATTACTACAGTCGCCAAATAAATGAAAACCAAACAGACCCGAAAAAACTATGGAAGACCCTTAAAAGCATATATGACCCCTACAATAAAATGAATATCTGCCCGCTAATAAATTCTAATCCACAGAATCCCAAAAAGACCCTAGACGATTGCAACTCGTACTTTACCTCGGTAGGCAAAAATCTCTCTGACCAAATCTTAAAACGACTTTCCGAAACTCAAACCTCTTTAGCTAATAACTACAAACCGTACATCACTTCGACAACATCATTCTATTTTGTTCCAACTGATGAACATGAACTTTTGAAAATTATATCGCAATTAAAAAATGACAGTGCCTCTGGTCCAGATGGAATCGGAGTCCGTTTAATAAAAAAAGTAAAAAAATCGCTCATAAAACCTTTAACTCATTTAATAAATCTAAGCTTGGAAACTGGTTCGTTCCCTTCCTGCTGGAAAACTGCGGCCGTACGCCCTATACATAAAACCGGTCCCAAAGATAAACCAGACAACTACAGACCAATTGCATTATTAAACATCTTATCTAAAATTCTAGAGAAAGTAGTTAACATCCGCCTTGTCAAATACATTGAAAAATACAATCTCATATCTAACCGTCAATTCGGATTTAGAAAAGGCAAATCTACCGAGGACGCCGCCTTACTCTTGGTAAATACAGTTTCAACTCACATTGAAAAAGGCGACCACTGCATAGGTGTCTTTCTAGACTTAGCAAAGGCATTTGACACTATTTCTTACGAACTTCTTCTTAAAAAACTCGAAGCTGCTGGTGTAAGAGGCATTCCACTACAATGGTTCACTGGATACCTTTGTAACCGTATGCAATATATAAGCTCAGGTGGTTTATCTAGTGTCCCTCTTCCAATAAATTTTGGAGTCCCCCAAGGTAGTTTACTCGGACCTACTCTTTTTACTATCTACATGAATGATATTTTACATTTAGCACTGCCCAATGGAGATCTTATATCTTATGCTGACGATACAGCTATAATTTTTCATGCTAAAACCTGGGAACAAGCCTTCCGCATAGCAGAAGAGGGACTAACAACCGTAGCCAACACTCTCAGCAAAAATCTATTAACTCTTAACATTAAGAAAACAAAATTCTTGACATTCTGTAAAACCCTAAAATCCAGTCCTCCAATCAACTTAAAACTAAAATTTCACACTTGTCGAAACAACCATAACATCCCACCAGCTTGCTCTTGTGATGAAGTCGAACAGACACACTCTATAAGATATCTTGGTATATCAATAGACCGCCATCTTTCATATAAACAACATATTCAAAGCTTATCCAAACGTGTAAGGAAACTTATTTACGTAATGAAAAAGATCAGAGATTGCACTCCACCTAAAATTCTCCGCACAGTGTATCTAGCGTTATGCCAAGGTATTATACACTATGGCATCGCTATCTGGGGTGGCGCAGGTAAAACAACTTTTATGGAAATCGAAAGAGCCCAAAGAGCCGTCATCAAAGTCACTTTAAAAAAACCGTTTTTTTACTCAACGGATACATTATACACTGAATTTTCGGTACTCAGAGTGCGACAGTTGTTCATATTAAGAGCAATATCTCACACTCACTATCACCTAAGAGACAGACCAGACTATCCCTCGCTTACTGCTAAACGTATATTTAGAATTCCCATTCCTAAAACGTTGTCTCTCTTAGCCAGACGCTGTTCCGCTTTCCTTCATCCACATGTTTACAACAAAGTCAACAACACTTGTCACATTCAAGACCTCACTCTCTTCTCATGTAAAAGGGTTGTCACATGCTTCCTCTTAGCTCTAACATACGATGAAACAGAAAGCCTTCTCATTTATTAACTTCTAAAGTACTCCCATAAAATCGAACATGTCATAAAACTTGCGCTCCAACATCTCAATCATACAAGTACAAGTACATACACTTTTATACCCAAAATCTTCTTACTCGCACGGGCACACACACACATACACACACACACACACATTCACACACACACAAACACATACACTCACCACACCCCACCCACTCATTTAGTTGATAAGCTTTTTCATATATTTTTTTTTATTTTCATTTTAATTGTATTTTGATTTAATTTTAATTTTTAATCTTTATTTCATTTAATTCACAACGAATAATGTTTTACGTTTCATCTTATCTTATTTTTAAAGAATAATGTTTTATTTCCTTTTATTTTATTTCATTTTTGTTCTAGTTTAAGAAATTGAAATTATATACCATTTAAAATTTACTTGTATGTTAAATAGTGTACCGAGCTCCAAGATACAGACATTGTCTAGTTTGGAGCTCACCAATACTTTGTTGATGTAAATATTAATTGAAATAAATATTCTATTCATTCTATTCATATAACGAATACTCACAATCTAATTTTGAATTTACGTAAGTGTGGCAGTTATTAAATTCTGAAGATTATGTTATTGGCTGAGTAACTATCATGTGATACTATCTGAATACCAAGCTTAAACTAAAGAATGATACCTATTAGTCCAGAAAAGAGCAGAGCAATTATCAGTATTTTCCAAGGCAAAGTTGAGACTCAAGAGCTTCAAGAAGCATTATGCGGAATTCGTTCTATCTTGTTGCACCAATTCGCGTGCAATGTCGCTCATCTCTACAACCTCGCTACACTTTTCTCTCTCCTGGAAACTTACCCAGCTTGTGACATATTTTGCTGAAGAATGAAAGATCTTGTCAGATCGTGTCAATATTTGGAATTTGGGTTGCAGTTTGTATCTTAGTTGTATCTTTAATTAGTGCAAGTCACCTGTTGAACGTCTAATTAAAGTAAAAAATAAATAAACAATATCCAAAACATTTCTTTATCGGAAGCAACGAATGCTCACTACAAATCCCGCAAGCCGCAATCACAAACGACGCCGTCTACCTAACGGTGTTACGAACACTCAAACTTCGCGGGCCAGTTTGTCACTTGGAGTCAAAAGTTTGACCCTCGACTTGAAACGGTTCGACTGGGATCCAGAACAAAAGTTTCGCGTCACTACGCCTTTTTATTTTATGACGGGTGTCAATTACGGGATATCTTTTGTTCTTCTCGTAGAGTTCTCCAAGTTTTGTTAATAAACTTTCGGCCCACGCTAGCTGTTTTTATTTCCTTATTTGATATCATAATAAAGGAAGCGATCAAGTTTTTTCGTTTTGTGTTCGTAGCTAAAGTGAGTTTCGGGACGACAGAAAACGTATTTTTTTCTTAAAGCGGAAAACAATATTGGGTGGAACGAGGAAATCTCGAAAAACTTTCGCGTTGATAGCGGCGGTATTTGCCTTCGATTTGCGTATATAACCTTCGGTTGAATATGTCGTTCTGAATCAAGAAAACCAACCACAAGTATTAATTGAATTACTAGGTACCTACCTATTTGTTTTTATTTTTAGTATCTGTTAAGTTAGCTTCATATTGGTGTGCAACAAAAAGTGCTTTATCGAACTGCTATTCCACTAATGTGATTTGTTTTGAGGATGTTTTCATACAACATAACATAATCTACACTCCCATTGCTAGATTCGTCAGTTCCAACATTATGTCTATAAAACATAGAGTACAGATACCTACTTAACAAGGAATCAGATGCAACGTTCATTAATAAATCCATTACAATAATACTCTTTGGATTCATTAAACCAGGTCGCGATGGCTGCATTTGGATGGTTAAAAACACGCGGTTCTTGGTCGAATCCCCGCTAAGCCGCGGTAATTCCCACTTTATTGTACATTTCCAACAAAGTGCCTTGAAAGGCTGAAAGCTGAGCGAACATTCATTTGCATAAAATGCTACAATATAATGTTGCTTTTAAATCGTAACAGCAAAGCACAATAGGTTTTTCGACACAGTTGATTGATGAAGGTGAAGATGAGGGGTCTGAGGAATCCAGATGCTATTACTGGTAGGGAATATAAAGTTGTAGTTAAAAGTGTTTTACATGAGAATTTTAGATGTGCTAAGTACAGCCAAGCTAAAACGTTATAGTACTTCACACAAGTAATATTGTTAATCTAGTTAGGTTAAAAGCATAATCAGATGATCGAACTTGGTACACGCTGGACCACGGATTTGGCCCGTTCCGTACTAATCTTCCGTACTGTATTGTCCGCAGACTACTCCCTAGAACAGATGGTACAGAGCGGGCTATATCCGTGGTCCGGACTGTACCAAGTTCGGTCGTCTTTTAATACTAAAGTTATCAAATGAAGTCCGTCACGTCATGCACTGGAAGATATGTTGGACATCATACTATCTTTAGGGAATCAAACTCATTTTGAACAGTTAAACAGTTTAGAACATCCACTTTACACCGTCGCATCTATAGTTTAGTATGTTTCTGTATAAGTAAATGGTGTACCCATATTAATTAGTATCCAAGATGTTCATTCTAGAATCACCTTCATTCTAGAATCACCTTTAAAGACATCTAGGAAGACTGGGAGTCGTGTTTAACGGTATCACACGAAAGATGAAAATCGTGTGCCAGCAGTAATGATAAATATTAAATCAGTTCTTTTGTTTGAAAAAACTTATAGAGAAAATCATTCCAAGTGCCCACATTGTTCTAGGGCGCACCTGACTCGCCATTATTATCTAACATGTCGTACAGTAAATTGCAAACACAAATACAAACAAACGCGGCCGCTGTTGTGCAAACTGTGTTACTTTGAATTAGGGGCCGGACAAACAAACAGACGAGGTCGACGCAATTTGCCGCTGGTCTTATTTATTACCAGACCCTAAAATAACTCGGTGGGAATGACTAACTAGTGTCTTTATCAAGACAATTTTATTTAAACCCTTTGCAACTTCCAAAAATGTCTTGAGTCAATCAGATAAATGTACTGTACCAAATTGTTGTTATCTAAAAGTCATATAAGTATTTTGGGAGATTACAAAGTGCTCCCTTAAAACATTGAAAAACTTATAGTTATGTCTTAATGAAAATAACGGATAGTAACTCATAGGGCAGTAGTTTTAGAGTTTAATTTGTCATAGCCATATTTTATGTTTTTTAACTATGCGCTATGTACGAGCTTGACACTGTTGCCTGTCTATCTGTAGGGTCATATATTATAATACCCTATTACGGTGCGATACATCTTTAGAGCGGATCATTCTATTTCAACGAGGTTATATTGTATTGGCGGATTACAAGAAGAAAAATCATATTATCAGCCTATTGTTATTGATTGGTAGAATGCAGCAAAAAAAAACGTTGTCGAAACAATTTTCTTATAGGTACGATTCTAGCCCGTAGCGTTTTAGTATCCAAAGCCTCCCTCAAAAATATCTTTACCAAAAGAAAAGAGAGGCACTACGTTTTTATTATTTCTTGTTCCTGTTATTATATTCCGCAGTCGTCGACTCACTTTATGCTTCATAAAAATTTAGTAGGCACTTATATTTCTGCTTACTAGTTATATAAGCATCGTGGTGATGTTTGTCTATTTTTTTATTTTCGGAGAAAAAAATGTTCTTAACAGTGAAGCACAATACTCATATACTATTGGGATTGTAGACGCAATATCCTTGTGACTATTTACAATTCAATAGATCGCAACTGCCATAGATCTCACTAAAAATGTTAGAATCTGAATATTTTTATCAATTTAATTAACTACAGTACTAGTTTATTTTTCGTTTTTACGTTCCCGACGTTTCGGCTGCTTTACAGCAACCATGGTCACGGGAGGACTGAGGTGGTGGACGTCCAGGTGTCATAGTTAGAAACGTAAAAACGAAAAATAAACGCGATAAAATCCTTAAAAATAGTTTTATTTCAATGTGTAGTATTCGCGTAAATATAAGAAATCAATATACAGTACTAGTATTAGGAATCGTAAAAATTATTACAAAATGTTAAGCTACAATTTTACCACTCGTTCGGAATGTTGTCCTTTTCGAGAAAAACGGACATGAAACTCCATGATTGCTCTTTTTAAAAAGATCTGTTACATTTTTGGGCAGTACATTGTTATGGGTTATTATTATGTTCGGATAGTTCTGAAATAGTATTAAAAAATTGAAATAAAACTTATTTTAAGGATTTTATCGCGTTTATTTTATGTTTTTACGTTCCCGATGTTTCGGCTACTTTACAGCAACCATGGTCACGGTAGGACTGGGGTTTTTGACGTCCTGGTGTCATAGTTTGTACTGGGGTACCATCATATTTTGTTCTTGCTTGCGGTCCGATCTACGCAGAACTTGCTCACAGTGTCTTGAGGTCCTGCAATGGTGCGCTTGTACGCGATAAAATCCTTAAAATAAGTTTTATTTCAATGTGTAGTATTTGCGTAAATATAAGAAATCAATAGTGTTAAGAATATAAGAACATTATACTAGCTTACGACATCTTACGATATATTGACCTAGACTAGCGAACTGCCTAAATGGAGTCGGTTTAAAATGAAGAATGCTCGCCTATTTGCATAATACTTTTCTGCAAATATGTCGAGTATATTCTTTCTGTAAATTAGGAGCATACCGCTCCACCCTTTGTATTACAAACAGACGTTTTTATTATAACGGGGGTGTCATTTAATTTTCTCCGCCCGCGTTGTGATGTTTCAACCGCTATGAGGTCTTTTTTTGCAAGGGCCACAATGAACATCGGGGCGTCATTAACTTTTATTCTATTTGAGAGTTTTGATAATGCTATGAACCGCTCTTATGAGAGACGTTAAAGCTTTTTACAATGGCACAATGTTAATTGTTTTAAGCGTACTAATTAGTTATTAGCTGCTGCAGTAATAATGTTTATTTAGTTTTAATTCATCATCACGAAATCAAACTTATATTAAATGCGTAGGTGACGTTTTGTATAACAGATTTTATATTTTTTAACTAACTGAACTAAATTCAATTTTTTTTACATACAAAATAATTAATAACAATATCGCCAGACGAACACACCAACTATACGATCCCACACTAAGCAACGCTTGTATTATGGTTACCGTACAATGGACTGGGTGTGAACCCAGTATAATTATATAGATATTAAACATCCATGACTTGGGTACAAACATTTGTGCTCAACACACAAAGTTGGTTCCTACCAGGATTCAAACCCGGGACCCTCGGCACAGAAAGCAGGGTCACTACCAACTGCGCTAATCAGGCTGTCACATCATCAGTTAATAGAACATTTCAGCATTGTAGTTATAAAAGTTGTATGTAAAGATAGGTATGTACTGTGATGCACGCATACCGGTAAGTAGGTCAGCTCTACGAGGCCCGCATCACAGTGACGTCACACGGACAAAGGGTGAGACGCGGGTATGTTGAGCCTCGGGGAGATGCAAAAAAAGCACCTTGACTGACTGCTTAGTTTTAAAAATGTTGCATTAAGTCGTTATACCGCAGTATATAGAAAAACCAATTCTGTGTTATTGTATAGTTTTATAAGATTTATTTTCGACCATAATTTTAAACATATTTCTATTCCTGGAGTATTTTCGAACATTATTGTGATTTTTATCAGCATTTTTTTTAAGGTATATAACCAACCATTCTCTTTCAAACTTATTTTTCTTTACAGACATTCTTTTTTCAATTGTTTACTTTTTTTTTTTAATTAAGCCTGACATAGATACTTATAATAGGTGTAGGTACTTATAGTTATAATAGGGTCTATTATTACAATTTCATAAATAAAAACTACTAACTTGAGCCCACTGTACTATACCATACGATTTAGCTTAATTGGTGGGGCGCGCATAGATAATACCTAATATTGGCTCACGGAACTACTAGCAATGAGTTTATAGTACACTACTTGTAATATTCATAAAAAAAAATAAGTCGACAAAATGGGACTGCGCCAAATACTGAGCAAAATACAGTCTGTGTTTATGATAACATCATCTCATCAAACTAATATACACTCTAAGTCACATACATAGGTTCTTGAAAGGGGCCCAATGACATTACCCAACTGGACAAACAAACCAATAAACATAATATTTTATCAGCGTGTATGTCAGCTCGCTCCTCATAGCTGACTAACAGATTCTTTATTACATCAAAGAAATGTCGAACACATTTTGCCCCTACATTTGCGGTGATATCAATATATATTATGATGGCTTTAAGCTTTTCATTTGCTGACTGCTAGACCTATCTTGGTCATTTTTTTATTCCAGTCTGTTCCCAGCGCAGTAATTTTTCAACATTTCAGGGCTAAACCTTTTTAAGATAAGTGTAAAGCGTAAGGCACACATAGGCAGCGCATGACATACCTACCATTTTTTGGAAAACTCTGATAACACACTTTATTGTTGACAAAATAAAAGATAAATTCGCTTGCAGCTGTGTTTCAATTTGTTGCAGTGTACACTGGCAGATCGATACTAGCGATTTTTTCTTTAATTTCCACTAATTCAAGGGTGTTTATTTAATACAATGCAATGCTATAAAACTTGAGATTATATTTTGATAAAAATAAATATGATTACTATCACGCTTGTAATCTCTAAAGGGTAGGCAGAGATGCATCTAGATTTTCTCCACCCTCTACTAAGCGGATTCCCGATCATTGCCATCAGAGGTTTAGGCTTTATACTCTACCTTTGCTGAACTTTATATGACTTTCTAAAGATATGTTGGTTACATTTTAGTTCACTATTAAAGTTTTATTCGTCCAAGGGAGCCCATATATTAAAGTACTTCACCCATCTGTCCTACTAGTTTCCCAATATTCGTGTGAACTTCGGTAGAGGTCGGCAAGGTGTCATAGTTACGGGATAATCCCATCGATTCACGCCGACTCCCTCCCAATTATGGCTTCCGGATCGAATTACAATGGTGCGCGTCTAATAGTTTTGTAGTTTTGTTTTGTTTAAGTACTTTATTGTTTGTAGGATTAAATGTTTTTTTTATTAGATTGTTTATAATTGATTTAAAACATAGATATTAACATTTCAATTCACCTTTGAGTGTTCCCATTGTTCTGCTCGTTGTTGTAAAGCGGCTGTTTTTCTACTATGACTACAACTATGAAACGAATAAGCTAAATATAATATGGTCATTGTAATATATATATTTTTTTCGGATTTTATGGCGTTAATTTTATGTTTTTACGTTCCCGACGTTTCGGCTGCTTTTCAGAACCCATGGTCACGGGAGGACTGAGGTGGTTGACGTCCTACTGTCATAGTTTGAACCGGTGTACCCTCATATTAAGTTGTTGCTTGCGGTCCGATCTACGCAGAAAGTGCTCACAGTGTTTTGAGGTCTTGCAATGGTGCGCTTGGTTTTGGGTTTAATGATATTAATTATTGAATCCCAAATCTGTGGTAGCACCCACCCATCGTCCCCATTGAAATTAGGATGCTTTTACTTTCAATGGTACCACAAGAATGAATTTTACTTTCCTGAAACGATGACTCAAGTAGACGGAACCTGGTCCTGAACCTGGTCTGTTTATAGCTAAAAAGTCGTTGCTTTATTATAAGTGGAATGATGTAATGAATGATCGTTCGTTTCGCTTACATTATGCGGCCGCACGCGCGGGTCCATCCGCGTAATGATTGCGTACGCAGTCACGCCCCGCGGCTATTTGTTTGATACACGCTTTTGAGCCGCACAAAATATTGTTATTTTTTTAAAATTAAAGCAGGCAGTGATAGCCAAGTTGGTAGAACGCTTGCCTCGGTAACGAGGATAGCAGGTTCAAACCCCAGCTCGCACCTCTGGGATTTTTCATGTGCGAATCTCATTTTCAACCATGATTATCACTTGCTAAACGGTGAAGGAAAACATCGTGAGGAAACCTGCATGTCTGAGAGAACCACTCGAAAGATGTGTGAAGTCCGCCAACCCGCACTGGGCCAGCGTGGTGGACTATGGCCTAATCCCCCCTCGCATTGAGGGGAGGCCCGTGCCCAGCACTGGGACATTAAAAAAGGGCTGTAATTATTATTATTATTTAAATTAAAAGCATCTCCTGGATTAAACCTATAATATTTCAAGAAAATGATGGCAGGCGGTATCATAACTTAGGGAAATTATAGATGAGAACTGAAAAGTTTACAAAACTTTTGATTTGTTCATTATAAAGATACGTGTGGAAAGCAGAAAGAATTGGAATAACTTTAATATTGTTTAAGTCTTAAAATATGTTAACTCACTTTGCGAAATGAATTTGATTTATTTGACTTGAAACGTTTACGAGTCCACGTATATTATAGCACATATTTAAGAGTAATTACTTAATTTAAATTAATTCATAGTTTCACAAAGGTTGTCACAATCATAAAAGAATTGTGCCTACCAGGATTCGAACCTGGAACCCTCAGCGCAGAAGGCAGGGTCTCCACCAGATAACGTTCGGCATATTTTAAATTATCCTGATTTTTTACATTAGATTGTGAGAAAGTGTTATAATACTAAACCTGTTTAAATTTGGTTTCAAACAGCAAACTCTAAATCCTCCAATGGCAATCGAGAATTTTCATTACAGACAAACGGTGAAGTTACCCGTTCCAACACGATAATACCAATAGTGTGTCTATTGTGAACAATGAGGGCGGAATTTGCGACGCAATTACGATTCCAGGTATTGGGATATGACAGGCGTGAGTTGGCTGCCAGCCAACATCACGTGATGGGTAAACAATCTTGTTTTTGCCTTCTTTTAACATACATTAATATTTCTACATTCTTCTCACATACTCATAACGATGTACTACGCAAACATGTATAAAATCTTCATAAAAATGAGCAACTATGGAGTATTTTTTGTCCTTACCTCTCCATAGGAACGAGATTTCGAACGGGCGGTAGAAATTTAAGCATATAATTTTGAGCCATTTTAGACGATTCATAATGGTTTACATGAATAAAAAAATATGTTGGTTCTACAAAGTTATTCCATACATTCGTTATAGGTACATTACGAGAGGTAGTGGTAATACTAGTAGTAGTACTCGTAGTAGTACTAGCATAGTAGTATTAGTTTAAACAACTCAGTAAAATTTTAACAATCCATGTTTTACTCCGGTATCACTGTTAATTCATTACTGACACGGTATCGCAACTATCGCAAGCATTCTCCAAAACAGGTTGCACTAAATATATTTTCCAAGGTGTGCCAACGCTTGGCACGTCGCCAGCACGCCACTGATTTCGGCAGTAACCCCTTAGATTATTGCCTTTAACTGCTTAGTTTTGTGTGTTATGCTCTTCGGCTGGAGCAATATCAGCAGTTTGAAAATGGAGACAGCTGTTGGTATTTATGAAGCTTTTATTTCCTGAGGAGTTTTAAAAATACGTTGTAGAGTTTTGTTGTTTACTGATGTAAATAAAATAATATACTTACAACCCTCTTCAATGCGAAAGGAGGATATTGATCTAGTTTAGTAGCATCATTTACATTTTTAAAAAAAGGTACGAGTACATTCCAGATAACTGTGACGTCATAAGCATTCATCACAATGCAACTTTGATCCAAGTATAGATCCAACAGTGATTAAAGAAGTTAGTCTCGAGCTAGATTCAGGTAATACAAACAAAATAGTTGTCACAACTGAACGTACTTCTAACATCAATCCTGAAATGGTATCTGGGAATATTGCACGTGCTGTTCGAACACCTAAAACGACATATTAATTGGCTATAACCGAGGAAATATCGTTATTGGTGAAATTTCTACAGGCAAAAAGCCAAATAACCTTCCACAGTCGAGCAAAAAACTTGACAAAAACTCCAAATTGGGGTGCAATTCGCTAGAAACGGTCAGCTTTGTGGACTAATTTATGTCAGAAGCCATTATTATTGATATACATGTACCAGATTTTGCGAAACATAAATAAGCTCTGAAAGCCTGTACAGTAAAAACGTGGCATACAGTTGTATTTTAAGGACGTATATTCTTAAAGACCTATTTTGGGCTAACTTTTACTCCCACGATGGCTCATTTATTACTTTTTACTCTACAATGAAATTTGTTATTCACTAGCATTTACTCGCGGCTGTACCTGAGTAAATTTCAAGGATGAAAGTAGCGTATATTTTAATACATTATAACTTGTATCTGTAACAAATTTTATTCAAATCTGTCTTGCTTTTCTTGCGAGCTTCTTTTTAAAATAACAAACGTTTTTATTTATATTGTCGATTGCCCATTTAGTTGGTTCAACCAAAAATATAATTGGTTCATATGGCCCACTAATTTGAGTCTCAACTTAGTTTTTACCTAATTCGTACAAAATATTGCCAGCTCAAGCTAATATTACAATCTGTTCTGTCACAAATCCAAAACATATACTCCGCTCATTAAAACTTTAATTAAGTTTCGGCCCGGCTGGGATGGAACGCATAATCCCTAAGCGCGAATTGCCCAAGATATAACTGGAGGGTGCCAAATATCGCACTTCATTACAGAGGCTGTAGTTGCCATTAAAAGTTACGTTAATGGTCTATTTGTATGGGATTTTTCCAACTTTTGCTAACGTTCAACGTTTAGTTAATATGTTTTACAAAATGCTTCGGTATTTTACGTAAGACGTAAACTGAGCATTCTGGGCAAATGTAGAAATTCTAATCTTGATATTTAAAATAAACCTAGATACAAGAAACAACAATACAATTATTCTGATGTATATAAGCGCGATATTTTCCGATTTAGACGACGCGACGTCAGAATAAAAGTGTGCGCCACATTTTATTCAGATCTCAGATCAGAATATTAAGAATATGGAAATTTTTGTAGCCAATGTGTAGCGCTCAGACGAAAAACGATCTTGTTTGTTGAGACTTGTTATTTTATAACCTCGCTTATAAATCCGATAATAAGCCTGAATTTTCAGCTTTGAAGCTTACAAAAGGGTACTTAAAATTATTATATGACCACTTTTATGATTTGTAAAAGTCTTATGTTTTTCTTTAATGGGTGCCATAAAATTATGTTTATTCTGAGGGTAAGCTACTACTACTGCTCTGTTATTAAATAAATCTTGTTTAATAAATAGTATTTGCGTGTTTATGATGCAATTCATTAAATCGACTTTTTCAATTTAATGATATGATGGAGACCATTTAATTTAAGATTTTATTGTAAATGAATTTCCTCACGTTTGTAGTCAGCTTAATTTTTATAGGTAGTTAGGTTTTAATTTTAGTTTTTGCATGTTCATTTAGTTTTGATTTAGGCCACAGATATAGAAAAATATAAAGTTAGACCTAATGTCTCTATTCAAATATTGAAGCCGAATTAACCACGCCAAAATTTACGCTTATTTTTTTTCAATATTTTGTGAATTTTTTTCATAGATTTAGGTATGGAAGTACCTTTTATTTTTATAATAATATCAAAAAAAACTCTAAACCTAAATCCACCCGTTATTTCAAAAACTGTTACATAAGTATTTTATATTTTTTTGCAGAATTATTTAAAACGGGTCTTAAAAGGTAATATTTATAGAAGCGGTCCATTAGAGTTAAAGCTATAGTGATAGTATAGAGATAGTAGCCAACAAAAGTGATTATTTATTAATTGCTCGACATTTACCATTTTTGGGGCTCTTAACGTAGCAAGCTAACAAAACATGAGTTATAACGATTAGCGGAGTAGATCTACTACTTTGTTTAAAAAAAAACTTCGTATATTTTTACGCGGATATTAGTCGAGGAGACAATATGGTAGGTACTTTATTTGTGTTCAAAGCATACGCTATTTCATATTCATCTGACTAAATAATGAGAAAACCAATTAGATTTGGTTCTATACCAGTAAAGCTCGTCGCTGTCTTAAATAATAAGCGTTTAAATACGGCCTACATATCCGCTACTTCTTATGACCAAGCACAACCATCAAGCGTAAGGTCACGCGACGGCTCGTTTCTTTAGGCTCAACGATTATTTAACAATAAATTATTCGTACCATAATACATTTATATTCTACCAGTTGCCTTGTATTGAATACTGCATAAAGCAGAGATAGCCAAGTTGGTATAACGTTCGCCTCGGTATCGATGGTCGCAGGTTGAAACTCCGGCTCGCACCTCTCAGATTTCTGGTTTTCCATGTGTGCATCTCATTTTAAACCATGATTATCACTCATTCGTGCTTCGGCGAGCACGTAAAGCTGTCGGCCCTGCGCCTGATCTCTCTCCGGTCGTGACGGATTGCCATCCCATTGGACTATGAGAGTGAGGGGAGAGAGAGTGCAATTTTGCTTGCGCATACACTTGTACAATATAATATCTCCTGCGCCGATGGCTAGTCTCCGTTGAGATCAGCGGCCGTGACCGAATTTCGGTCAGGAGGATTATTATTATACTCAATACGTTATGTTTTATTTATTTGTCGATGTTACGAATTAACTGTTCACTTAAAATTAAAAAAAAACGATGTGTGAAGTACTATCTATCTACCTCTATTAAATTTTTGATTAAATTAGCATAACAAAATCATAATACTATTGACTGCGTCACTGGTCCAGAAGTCTTACTCTAATTTCCTGTGATCGATTTCTGGGACATAATGTACTGGTTGGATTTTCTACTTAGTTGTTTTTTTTTATTCGTAACAGTCCTTTAAAAATGCCCAGTAGTTGGCCATAGGCTTGACTCCTCGTACATTGGGACTAAAATACTTTCGGTGAAATGCAGGAGTATACCTTTAGCGACCAAATACAGGCGTAGACATAAATTTATCTTAGTTTTTTTCTATGGATACAGATGTGATGGTATTTTTTTATATAAACGATTATCAACGTATTTAGTGGTTTAACTTCATATCTTACGTTTTAGCTACCTACATAAAAAGAAAAGAGAAAAGGAAATTTGCATTCGCGTGTTGCGATTTCATGAATAAATTTTAAATTCAGCAATGTGTTCAAGATTTTTTTTCCATAAAACAAGAAGGTATATCTATGGCTTAGGTACCAATAACTGAATATTAATATATCTTGGCGCTTAACTTTGGAATTAATAAAAAAAAAAATAGTGACGCCATAACCTTTTATTCAGTTTTTTTTTAATCGCGTGATATTGCTAATGACAGACAAACTTATACCGACAATCCTATTAGTTCAAAATACAGATGAATCCATACAAATGCTGTAAAAGAAACATCAGATTTATTTCCATATTCCATGCTATCAAGATCAATCATTTTGAGTAGGTAAACCAAAGCAAAGGTTAAAGTTATATTAATTGAAATATGAAAGCGTACAAGTTAAGAAAAATATTTTACTAAAATAACTCATAAAGGAAATTACCTACATTCTCAAAAGTAACACGAGCGAAAATATTCCCCTCCAGACCCACTCCAACTCGAACACACGTACGATCGCGTGACCACAAAAACTGGATCTAATACACTCCACTTAGCCAATTATCGTGGGGGTTGACGTGTCGGTGTTGCCTTCTGATGGTTCAATTTAGTCAATAATTGGCTGCGCGACATTCTGTCGCGTGAGGCGAAGGAAAAACTTTATTTGTTGAGAAACATTTCATGGTTTTTATTTGGAATTAGGTGTAAAAGCAACTTTAAATTATAGTATTCGACAAGGGCGAATGTTTGCTCTCCAAATGATCGTAATTAAATATTATTAAATGTAAATTGATAACCCGACTGTAAACCAGAAGTGTTGATATAGCTCATGGAATAAGTAATCTGAAATTTCAATGGGTTGGTCATGTTTCGCGAAGAACTGGCAGCCACTTGAGTTTACGAGTTGTGCTTTAGAGACCACGATTGGGTGGACCACACAAATGTAGTGTATGGCGCCCTGCCGCCGCTGGAGTGGCGACCTGTGCTCGCTCTCTCTCTCTCTCTCTATGGTCGGTCCCTTATGTCTGAGGATCGGGATCATCGTTGGATATAGTCCACACTTGGATCGGACTATTAACCTCCATCGGTTTCTGTTCATGGCGCTTCTGACCACCGAGCTGAATTTGGTTGAATATGAGTCTTTTACTTGATCGGTCCATTTGGTTGGGGGCCGTCCTCGAGCTCTCTTGCCCTCGGTGTTCCCAGGTACGATCAGCTTCCCAAGTACGGTGTTCCCAAGTACGAGCACCTGTGGACAGAGGCTAGCAAAAACTGGATGCTGAAAGCTAAAGACGTTCTCAATGGTGTTAATTGGGGGCGACTTATGTACAGAAGTGGATATTAAATTATTATTAGCCAAACTCTACGAAGGAAATAGAATATAGCAAGCTCTCAATGAGTCCGGTAACAAAAATCGAAGCCGATTAAACTTTGTTATACTTTCAGCAAGTGAATTGGGACAAATATCCAATAACTTACCAACAGGGTCTGGTATATTTACCTGTAGGATACCGATTGAGTTATTTAAGTAAACAACTAATTGGAAAAAGTACTATGTAGAATGAACCAAAATGTCAAGGTGTCAAATGTTTATCCACATCGATGGGCAAATAGCTCAAGGTTTAGATATAATTGAAATACGATCAAAATAGTGGATCTCGACCTGATGAATTTACTATACGATCAAAGGTACTTGCTTCTTTCTTGCATAATACGCTTTCTTTTATATATCGTCCATTTGAAAGTAGCCCTTTCGTATAGGTATATAAAAGTTGTATGTATGTACAGTATAATGATTAAGTTGTTTTTCTATATTGTGGGACTTTATTAAAAATGCTAATATTTTGAATGTAACTAGGTACTTATATAATTTTTTCAGTTCGTTTTCCAGGCATATAAACCCATTTAAAAATCTTTAATATAACTTAAAATATTCTCGACCAAACTCGAATAGGATTCGGTTTCCTTTAATTTTAATTAGTTTTATTTCGACAATCCGTCTTGAGGATCTTATAAAACGTTGCGGCTGAACAATTTTAATGAAAGGACTTACACCGTCAATTCCCGAGAAAGTTGTTTAATTTTAAGTCAAAATTGTGTTTTAACAAAGTGTTGAGCCTTAAATAGTCCAAGTTAAATTATTTTATTATATAAATAAGCTCATATTTAATATTATATATAAAACTAGAATAATGGAACAAAAGTGTACAATCATATCTGTATAATTATTTTCGGTACTCCGTCATACTAATAGCTTGTTTCACAATGTGCTGATACACTATCCACAACTTATTTGACAGATATGGGCCATCCGTCGCAAGTAGGCGTGGATAGGTTTGAAACAGGGTCAATGTGGCTGATACAAGTCTTGTCTTGATACGAGTAACCACAAATGTTCTCAACAAATATATAACATTGTCACAAAACCGGGCTAATACTACACCTAGTACTAGGTACTAGATATATAACATAACTAGCTGAGCCCCGCGGTGTTACCCGCGATTAAAAATTATGTGCTTTTTACCGGGATAAAAAGTAGCCTATGTGCTATTCCAGACTATAATATATCTCTGTGCCAAATTTCATCCAGATCCGTTCAGCCGTTCTGGCGTGATTGAGTAACAAACATCCATCCGAATCCGTCAGCCGTTTTCACGTGATGCTCAGTCAAGCTTACCTATGATTTCCTTGTAACACCTTCACTTTTATAATAGTTGGTAAGGATTCACAAATCAACCTGTACTGGAATATGAGCTATAAATCATTCTGTGACGCAGTAAAAAAGCACATGAAGCAATACACGAACTGTCATGTGAGTCCAACTTTTCAGCACAAATTTGTCGTGAACGAGATAAACAAAGCCTCTCCAACGATACAACGCGGAGTTGGCGCTATGAATATAAACAGTTAAATTAGGAGCGGCCCGGAGTCCGGACGGGCTTCTAATATGATATACAACATATGCGGCTAATTTAATTTCACTCTCTGAATTTAGTGGGGTCTCTTGATGTAGCTGTATTATGGCATTCAGACATTTTTAACAGCTCACTACCGTTTTACTAGTGGGCATTTAGGTCAAAATCAGTGCTTTTTAAAAGTACCTTTCTGTTATTGTTCTTCTTTTTTTGGGTTTGCAATCAGCTACAAAATAGTCCTATTTTTGGCAGTGTTGTGTAATTCTTGAGAATTTTTAATGAATTATAATGTACCCCTGATTATAATGATAATGTTGATGACGATGTTGATGATGAAATGAATCCCCTACCCCAATGCTGCTTTGCTGAAAATTTACTGGACATCTTGGGAGAACTTGAAAAGTCCAGTTATACCATTTTTTTTCAATTTCCTTCAGTCGTGCACGTTTATGAACACACGATGGTTAATATTCGTCTAATATTACACATTATTTATGAATGACAAATATTTGTAGGAAAATAAAACAAAACTAACAACTTCACGGTTCAACTTCCCGTACAAAAAGTCCTATCTACTGTTACGCGAGGTACTTAGTATTTTTTTAAAAATGTCAAGGCTTTCACTGTTGAATCTATAGTGGAAAACTTATTAAGTAGGTACATACACACATACTTAATAACTTCATAGGACAAGTAATACCTTAATTCAAAAAACAGGCCATTATATGCTACGAAGATGTTTGCAAGTCAAATTCAGCGGGATTTAGGACTTAATAAAGCCAATTATCTAAGCCCCCTGGCTTATCCAGTACATTGAATTATGTATAATTTATGGTTATAACGCTATTTACAACTAAAAAAAAATGACAGTAATCTTTAAAAATTGAATACAAAGGGAGTCAATGACGCGATTTGTTTAGTAAATGAAATCCAACCGCGAGACAAAGAAGATAGATTTACGTGGAAATGTCCAAGTAATTGTGAAAAATGTGAATCGTTTCGAACAAAAGTAAAAGGCTTAGAGCGCTCAGCTATTATTGAAATTTAAACTTTAACTAAACTGCATTGAATTGATTTTTGATCGATATACACGAGGAGGCGTCTCAAAATGTTTATTTAGAAATCTGGATGAATCCTAAACGCTTTAGCGGGCGCGTTTGTTACTAAATCCGGCCGAATTATATCCCGCAGGAATAAATTATGAGGGCGGACCATTCCCTCTCAACAGCACGGCGAAACTTTAATTAAGCTGCATTTCGACTGAAATGGGTTCCCCTTTCAAACATTTAGAGGCAACTTCGTATAGTCAAATGATGCCCAACTTTATATTAAACCTGGTGTTCAGAAATTCTAGAAGCTTTGTGGTCGTGCAAAAATGCCAGCTCAGCTCGTGCTGAACTGAACATTCTTTATGAAAATGACTTCATTTTTTCTCGTAATGACGTTGAAGAATTCGAATAAGCCTATTAAGGTTTATTTTCAATTGCATGTTGAACGCATACTAAATAACATGAGAACGACAATGTTGTTAATGACGTGCGAATGAAGTTGCCAGTATAGTAATTACGGTTCTAGTGAATCGTGAATTCCTCGGGTTTGTGGAAAATAGGTGGCAAGGAATATCGTTTAATGGGGTAATAATATGACGATACGACGGCTGTACCCGACATGTGTTAATTTTGAACCAAACATTGTTTTGGAACAAACCCACTTTCTATCGTCAATCGTTTCGTATTTGAATTCGTAATGTTTTTGTTTCAATCAAATCAATATTTAAAAAAAAAACATTTTAATTCATTGTTTGTTTTTTTTTTTAATCAACGTACGGTTAATTTTAATATCTTTTGTATTGTTTTTATTTATATATCGCTTTTTTAGGCAAAGATTATTAGATTAGAGAAAGAGATTGATATGTCTACAAATATAAAAACAATCCAATCAGTTGTATATAATATGTTTTATAATGCCGCTAGTTTCCCTGTTACACCTTTTATTTTTTTAATTTGCTGGCTCAAAATATATACCATCTTCAAAGGTCATTAAAACTAATATAATGGCAACAATAAAATATTATTTCCATGGTAGGATCACGAGAGACACTCGAGTCCCTCGTTCTGCGCTAGGCTAGGAGCTCTAGGAAATTCAAGTCATACTTACAAAGTTAATTCTACTGCTATATCACGCGACATAAAACCTTAATGTGATGTTTTAAGGGTGCCGATGGATGTATACATATGAAAGTACACAATGCACATTTGGCTGGCGCCCAGGAGAGATTCGGTACGTTTTGGAGACAAATCATTGAGAGAAAACAGATTCGCGCCGCCATTGCATCCGACTACTGAGGAAATATCGTTTGTTATTGTTATTTACGCTCCTCTGTTTGCACGAAAGTGTCCTCATGAACTCCATAGAGTCAGTTTGAAGATGGACATAGATAAAGTTTATTGCAAATAAGAATCAGCGTAGGAATGTATGTGTATACTCTATTATTTCTCACGTCTATGAGTGAATCTTATTTTCTCACATTCATATCTATAGGTACCTTATACCTACCTTAAATATTATATTATGTAAATAGCGAGCAATGTCACATCCATCCATCAACGACGTATATCTCATGACATGTAGGTAAATTGTTTTTAATGATTAAAATGACAATCATTACTGATTTCCACTAATGATTCCGTTGATTGATGATGTAGACTTGAAATATACATATTTAACTAAACAGTTTTGGTAAACTATAAATACGAACACATATTAATAAATGGATCGATGAGTGAAAGAACAAAAACTTCGTTTTGGTCCTGGAGTTACAAAAAAAATAGTTACTATAAACTTAAAGCACAGAAAATAATATTAAGTCCCAGACCGCCCCTAGTTATACAATCCAAACCGGGTCTCCTTTAGTGCTAGGGGGTTCAGACTATAGTTCCCAGGTACAGTGTGGGCAGGTAGATTATATTATACTGGCCCGTTTCTTCATATTCGACTTCGCTGTTTAACAAACAATAATTATTATGGAAATTCACAAGTATTTTTTCTATATCTCAGAGTTTTTATCGGTAAACGAACGTGCGCTCTCTTATTCGAATATCATACCTTATCAATCGATACAAATATTATAGGGTCATGTGATTAACATCACTAAACTAGTACCATAATCCAAGCTTAATTTCGGGCCAATATTGGCTATAAAACGTATATATTACCCACAAACTATGTTCTTTCAAAAAATTACGGTCATTACCGACGAGATCGGCGTAAAGCTGCTGAAACGCCTTCCAAAACACAATCACGCGAAAATAAAATAAAAATGAATTCGTTAGGAACTTGTTAAGAAATATATGGGGCGGGTATGCACCAAGTTTCTTTTGAAACCACTCCAAGTATACTATAATGGGGCTTATCGATGGGGCGATCTGCTCATTCCATCGAAATTTTCTTTTCGTTGGCACACAATTAGCTCTGATAGCTTTTTGTACTTCGTCATGGTTGCGTGGTGGCCTAGAGACGCTCGGTGCGGGAATCATAATCGACACCAAATCTAATATTTTGATAATATGCAATTAATATGATTTATTTATTAAATGGGAAAATTATTATGTATACTTAGTGATAAATATAATGATGGATATTTTACTTTCTTAATTTTAATTTTCCAATATATTGCTACTATCCTTTTTAACTGCCAAATAAAGCAGCAGTCTGCCTTAAAAAAATTCCGAAAATATATTTCTATAACAAATTATTTTGGTGTTAACTTAAGTAACGTTAACACGAGTGCTAGTTTCAGAGCGGCCTTTTCTAATTGGTTCAAGGAGCCATACTGTTAGTTTGTTGAAACCGATGTGAAAAGTAAATCAATAACAGTGCGTGGTAATAATGGGAATTAAAACTTTCAAATGAAGGCTTGTAAATTGCTATCTCGCATATTCTAACTTTTTATCTAGAGATTGTTTAATACTCATGTGCAATCAGATCAAGAGATCTGTGTTGTTTATAAAAAATAATATGGGAAACGTTCATAATTTAATTTTGCAGAACATTAGATTTTATACTAATTGATATCAGAGTTAGGTACAAAGTTGATGTCTTAGCCTTTATCGTCACAACGTCAAATGAGGTTGATAAATTCAGAATAAGGATTACCCTGATTATTTTCCGTTTTACGCTATAAATAATTAACAACAATCTGAAATCGATATTATATAATTAATTAATTAGCAAAAATCTAATAATTACCAAAGAATCTGAATTGAGAAACATAGACATAGTGTAAGCTCGGCCCGAAAAGGTTGACCAGAGCGAGTGGCGGAGGACACTGATGTTTGGAAGTTAGATGTTGTGTGTTCAATGTGGCCAATGGCCTGCAGTTTGCATCTTTTGGCTGAAAAATTGATGGCTTGCTTTAGGCACAAAGAGATCGTTTAAACCACAATGTAGTCACATACATTTTTTTATTTATCTCCGTATTATCATAATATAAAAATCACGCATGCTTTTCTTCCCCCTTTTCTCTTAAGCTGGCTTCTGTGTGTTATTTATACATCCACATTGTTTACGAAGTGAATTCTCTAGGAAACTTTTCTACCAACAATAAAATGTGGGATGTACCGCCGCCGCTGGAGACAAATAGCAAAGTAAAGTCGTTATTTCTGAAACTTCACTGCCTTCGCGTCAAATTGCATTCTGCGAACGAATTAAGTGTTTTTTTCAGTCTTGCTTTTTTGCCCTGCTTTTCAATTCTATAAATAACTGTCACTTTAAACTGGCGATTAAAGTACGAAATGATGACCAACAGATCAACAAGATTAATATTTTCTATAAAGACGCTGAATCGACATTTTTATTGTGTAATGTCTGTCTTAAATAACTAGTTTCAAAATACTTAAAACTTGGCGCAAAGATTCCACAATATGAATCCACTCTACCAGACGCAAACCGATAGCAACTTGTGAACTTTGAAGGCTTTGGTGTAAGGTGTCAGGTCTTATGCAAATTTTCGAGTTGTTACGCTTGAGCTGAGCGCGGATTTGACACGACACGTGTATTGAAAATTGTCGGAGGAAGTCACGTGTTGTTGTGACAAGATGAGATCCGAAGTTCAAAAAATTAAAGAATTTGATAGAGAGCTACTTTATACAATAATTATATTTCCAGCGCGTATAACTACCATTTTGGTTGTCAACTAATACAGTTAAAACATAACTAAAATATTGGTCTGCCTTGTTCCTACATTATGACCATAAGCGGGACAGCAATATAATTTAAATAATCAAATGTCGAGTTTATAAAATTGCTTATAAAATGTTACTTCTCCATCGTCCTCTTTCAGAATTTGTATAAATTTTGCCAATGGCATTTGGTTGGGTCGGTGATTTTCACATAATGCCTTTCCATAGACGCACAGGTTTCCACATGTTTTTTTGCCTTCAATCATTATTTGAAATAAACTATGCACATGAAATTCGGAAATCCCAGTGGTGACCGGGATTCGAACCTGCAAACCAGCGGGGTTATTTTAAACCATTTGAAATCGATAACGGAAACGGAATCGTAAACATGTAAACAACATTACCGCAATCGCAATTAAAATCTCCGAATTTAATTATTTTCGATATTTCTCGATGGAAATACTAATTCGTTTTTCAAAAAGTTTCCGTTGACAAGGTCGTCGGGAGCGACACCAACATCGGAACGTTTCAAATCCGTTTCCGATATCGATTCCGTATAATTTGGTTTCCAAAGCCAGTGTTCGACCAACTATATCTGCTTTGAATATAGGTATTAATTCATTCTTATTGCGTTTTCTATGATTTTTCTTGACGTAAATATGAGTTAAGTTGAATTTTACGTAAGTTCGCTAGCGGCCCAAATCCTTATCGATCTTAGAACTGTGCTTGAATATTTTTTAACTTTAAAACAATTTTAAATGCATTAAGCAAACTATGATTCGTTGGCACGCCTTCGTACAAAATTCGGTAAGACATGCAATAAGCTCAAAGAATAAATTCAACTCTCTCTATTCGATTCAAACTAAAGTAGGAACAGTTAATTAAAACCCCAAAATGTTATGGCTGTGTAATTGCCAAGATTAGATCGGCTTAATTTACAACTTTTACAAGTTAACGACGCTATAAATAATGAATATTTAGTAGTAGGTAGTTTGTTTGAGAAAAATGGGTTACAAAGTGCGCGAGCAAACATTGGAGTTATTTTTATTGTTTTACTCGTATTTTGTGATAATTAACCTAACGAAATGCTTTACAGGAGGTTAATAAAAATATTAATATACAGATACCTGCCTTCTGCCTTTGTCGGCCTGATTAGCGCAGTTGGTAGTGACCCTGCTTTCTGTGCCGAGGGTCCCGCGTTCGAAACCTGGTAGGCACAAATTTTGTGTGATGAGCACGAATGTTTGTATCCAATTCATGGATGTTTCATAATTATATAAGTAATATATACAGGGTTTGCCCTCAGTCATTATACGGTACCCATAATTGTTAAGTATGGGACAGTAGGTACTTTATTATAAATGACTTGTTTTCAAATTACTCTGCTTATAAATAACGTATCTACTTAGATAATTATAAATAAACTGATCCTCTTGCACCTTGCTAGCACTCTTTGAACGATCCAATGAATAAAGCAGGGGAACATATGGAATGTATGGGAAAATTAAAACATGGGGTAGTCTTAACGTCAGGTTCGCACGCTAAGGGTGAAATGAGGTCGAGCACTGTTTAGTTTGAACACTGGTTATGTTTTTAATCATTAAAATTAATGTTAATTAAATGTTTGTTTCCAGTTAACAAGAGTTTATAAACATGAACATGGGGTATCTCTAGATTTATACAAAGTTTTGGTGGTTTGGGTCAAGCTATATATTTTAAACTATGCATCTAGAACTAATATTACTTTCAAAAATAAATTAAAAGTTACTAATAATTAGCAGTTTCTTGGTTATACCCCCCTACAAAAATTTGATTCTTACTTCAAACGTCAAAAGGTACCATGTATCTCCAACTCAATCAATTTTCTTGCTTGAAATATATTGGCGTATACCTACGACAAATTCGTGTATATGCAAACCTAAAACGCGATGCACATAAATGCAATTCAAAATGTGCAAAGTGTGTGAGTTTTATAGTTAAGAGTGTAGAAAGATTCTAAAAAGTAGTTCATGAGCTAGCTTCGCGTTCTACTTAATATCACGTTAAAGCTTAATTATAGGGATGAGACGTATTTACGATACCGGATTATTAAACCAGGGCTTCGCTTCGAGGTAGGGCGCCCTGGTACGCGCGGGAAATACTTGCAAGTATGAAATTACTTGCCAGTAATTTCACACCGCCAAGTATTTCCCGCCCATACGAGGACGCGAGCGAGCAGGCGTAGGTTGCAAGTTCGAAATTCGGTAGCCGTGTCCGAAGTATTCCGAAGTTGCCAGAGTACACAAACAGAAAACTGTGTGATACGTTGGGCACGTGTGACTCGGTCGGTCGAGTCGAAACGAAAGCTGACAAATACTTGCAAGTATTTAAAACCAGGTTTTCAACCTTGGTATATTACATACTCGTACTTGCAAGTTCTGGTATTGCATTTTGCAAGCATATACTTAATTGCTAAGTACCAAGCGTGTATGTTTAATTAAACTACTTCTTAAACTCAGACGGAAGGCGTCTGCAGATTTAATTCCCAGTCTTTTGTTAGGGCAGCAATTTGCCATTGTTTCTAGTGGAACGATCCATCTCCCTCGCCCAACAGCGAAATAACAAAGGTTTATAAAGTGGTAATACAATACAGATCGTGGATCTAATTAGTTTGGCACTCCGCCCCGCGGCGTTGTCTGCTATTTTAAAATTGAAAATGAAAAGAATGGCTGTACCAAAATATACTTTTACCGTCTTGGAGTATGTCTGTATATTGAAAGTATTTTAAAATAGTGCTATGGAATCCAGCGTAATGTGAACCTAACATTATTACGGATTCAGAGACATGGAAATAGTAAAATACTTTGTGCGAACTATGGCCTATTCCGATTCGTCTGTTTGTTCGAATATTACGAATAATTCACTGGACCAATTTGACCGGGGCTTTTACTATTGAATAACGTATGGTTTTATTCAAAAGATAGGGTATATACTTATCATTACGACGACCTGATTAGGGCAGTTGGTAGTGATCCTACTTTCTGCACTTGGGCTCGAATCCTGGTAGGGACAATGTTTGTGTAATGAGCAATATAGAGTATAGAGTAGAGAGTAATATATACTGAGCTAGCCCTTTGTCCGTTGTACGATACCTTAATACAAGCGTTGCTTAGTATGGGACCGCATAGTGAAATGGGGGATCGACGGTTGGCAAAGAATATAAAATATTACTCATGATTTGAATACTTACTTAGTAGATTGTCATACGTACTTAGTCGATGCTATTTTATTTACGTACTATGACAAAACAGAATACGATAAGAATACATCACGTAAATAGTTTCTCGTCTCGAGCGAGATAGAAGAGTATTTTTCTTATTTTATAAAAGTTGTTTTTAATGCTGCTATCTACAGTATATGTACTGGGCTATTATTTTTATCTTATCATACTTTGTAGCTATAAAAAAAGCGACTTTTGATGTTACTCAAATCGTATCGGCATGAGTTTTTTTTTATAATAACGTCATACCTTAACCGTTCTTGAAGCAAATTTTGAAGAGTAAAGGATAGAGATAAGAGTAGAAGATTTAGTTTTTTATAACAGTGAAAAAAATACATTCGATATTGTCAAATCTGAGTCTCACATAACAATATAAGTAGGTAGGTATATATATTACAATTAATTATACTCTGTCTATATAAATATTTTAAAGTATGTTTGTAAATATAAAATAAATTGAATGTAGGTTTGTTTAGAATGATTTCAATTTAAATAAATCTCAATTATTGCGAACAATTTCTCGTGCCTATAAAAATGTCAAAACGGCACTGAATTAATCGCGCTTTTTGTGGCCCGAAATTAATGTGCTGTGAGACGACTCAACATTATGTAGGGTTTGTGTTGGTCTGTTTTCTTGTTTATTTTTAAAATGTTCACAACATGGTTCGAGATAATAGGACGAGGTTCTACTACTTTTATCTATGCTGTTAAAGTGTACTTTATCAATAGAGCTCTAATGTAATGGCCATAAGTATTTTATTTGCATAAGACAAAATGTAATATTCGCTTGTTACATGCCTTGCGTAAATTCATTTGATGTGACGATGCAATTAAACACTGTGCAGTTGAACACTGTGCACTATGAACGTATCATTTTCATTACAAATAAGTCTTATCAGTATTAAATATAATGTAATTCTGTCGTTATAGAAATATTCTTAAAGTAACTCCATAGTATCGTTGCCGCTACAATAACTTGCCTTTGTAACCAAGAACTTTAAAATACCACTTTTAAAAATTCCAACGTAGAGCTGTTTACTCGTAAATAAAATATAAAATTTGACTCAAGAGACAACACTATGTCAAAGAACAGCCCAAAGCAATAGGGGAGTGCTACTAAATTTCTAAATTTCTCTCTGGATGACACTAACAAAACTTTGGCGTCTTGAAAATAAACATACGGCACAACGATTGTAACAAAAACATCCCTTGATTGTTTTTGAGTTATTAGAGAAGATGGAAAGATTTTTAAGCGTCATTGCAACGCAAAAAGGGGTATCAACAGATAGATAAAGACATCAAACTGTAACTGTGGCATTATGCCGTTCTTACATTGTTCCCACACACCCATAACAATGTACTGCTCAAAAATGTAACAGATCTATTTAAAAAGAGCAACCATGGAGTTTCTTGCTCGTTCTTGTTCATAGGAACGGCATTCCGAACGGTTGGTAAAGTTGTAGATTAGCATTTTGTAAAAAAAATGACGATTCATAAGTACTGTGGTTAATGGTTTACATTAATAAAAAATATTCTGATTCTATCATCATCAGAATAGTTAAACGTGTATTCCATTTTAAGGCATTGTTAAGGGTAGTTATTTTTTTCTCTGTCCGAAATTGTTGCTGATAATTGTAGCCATAATCTATAAATATTTGGAAAATGAACTGGCTGTTCGGAAAGTCTGATGTACAAGACACGTGACGCCTCGCATGTTCAGGGATATTATTTTTGTATTTGAAATTAATAGGACGTAGTCGTTCATATCTTAGACTCCTGTGTATTTCCACTACAAAGGTTCAAGTTTCGCGGCTGCCGTCTATACAACCACAAACAGATGCAAGTTTAATGTCTTTCCACACAATACTAGGTATTCCCAGTTCGCTCTGTTACACAATATTATGTCAATTCAAACGATGTATATTGAGCTTCGTTTGAAAATTGTGTAATGTTCAGTATTAAGTCATTTAAATTGGTTTTAAAGCAAACTTAGATAGATAGATAGATAACTCTTTATTGTTCCACCACATAAAATTAATACAAAATTACACAAACCTACTTAACTTATACAGCGAGTGTCACAATGGGCGGCCTTATCACTAAAAGCGATCTTACACAGTTTTGCAAAGTTATTAAAATCTCGCAAACCGTATGTAATGATAGATGATATAGGCTTCTTATACAAAGGGCATTTTTTTCATATTCTATCTCTTACCTATATAATAAGGTAGATAATTTAGCTTGAAAAGCGGAGCAGGGTGCTCCGTAAAACATCAATTTCTGCAAATGCTTTGTATAAGTAACATTTTATAAGATATTAGTTCTCTCTCCACACGGGCTATACCCAGATCTTTGAAAGGCTTGCGCGGGGCATAGGTCCAACGTGCAGAGGCCCTTTATGAGAATTTTAATGTTCTGTTAGCCAACTGCTGGGGTCAACTGCTGAAAATTATAACATAAACAGCGAATTGACCTCAGCAGGCGGGGGAACTATTGCAGGAATATGGAAAGATAATTGGGACTATGGATTGAGGTTTGGATGGATATGGGATGGGGATATTGGAAGGGTTTCGGATACCTGCCACAGTCAGCTTTTATCTAAGATATTAGTTTATTATTATGGTCCCTGTGACTAAATAAACTCATTTTATCACCGTAATGTCACCATTCTCTTGCGCATATTACTTAAAAAAAATACAACTGAATAACTGAAACTGAACCTCCTCCTTTTTGAAGTCGGTTTAAAAGAAAGCTTTTACGCGCTCGTTTCACCAATCCAAAATCACGATACACTTCAATTTATTAACTCATTCAACGTTGGTCATAAAAAGCGCCCCTAGTGCGGGCCCATTCGACCCTGCTCACGGGCTAAATCATCCGTTAAGTTCCCGTTACGGCAATAGTAATTAACTTGATGCGGACCACGGCAATGGAGAGTGAATCATTTATAAAAGCCGACTTCTGGCCGGTGTGGTAATGGACATCGATCTTAGGTGAACACAAACTCGGTCGCGTATTGACGGTGCATTTCCTTTCATGTTGTGAGTTAGGTAATGCGGTGAATTGATTTGGGGCATGACCATAATGGTGTTTCTCACCATTGCACGTTAGATAATAAATAGTAAAAGATTACAGGAAAATATATAGGTATCTCAGTTTTTGTAGAAAAATAATGGATCTGAGGGCAAAGGGAAATTTAGTAATGTGTAATCATTTAAGAAAGTACATATAAGGTTTAAAATTGTTCGTTGTCCACAAATCATGGGATACATATAATCATAGGAATTTTCCAGATATTTTTTTTTATTCGCCCATAGGATAATAGACATATTTATTATTGATTTAATAAAACTCTTTAGAGGAATTGTGTGTTGCCCTGTTAACTTCAGGTTTCAACCCTAAACAGCTTAAATAAAAAAACTTCTAATGAGACAACTGTAAATTGTTATGTTTAAATTACTTTTCTGTCATCTAAGAGGCTATGACCAGACCCATTCCTAGTCGCTTTACCACTGGCTCAGTAACCCGATGTTTATGTACACACGTGTCGCCCCCACCAGATAACACTAAACGTAAGAAAATATGCTACTATTCTAACATACGGCTTTCGCTTCACCTTATATCCTTTCTTACACTTCCAACACTTGAGGGTGCTTCAAAATGCTCAAAGTTAAAATGGTTAAAATCAGGTATTAAAAATATTTCAGCACATAAAGAAACAATCTATCAGCGATATTTATCGCCACAAAATCAGATTCCCATAAATCGGTCTCACAAACTAGCCATTAAGCCACCGCTATTACATTTCAAAGAACTTTTTAATAACTCCATCCAGGGAGTTGGAGCATTCCTTTTTAAGAACGCAGCCATTTTTCCACGTCACCGTGCGCCTCCGTTAACATTGAGCGTAGTAAGGAGTCGATAATAATGGGTAATGAGAAAAAGTGCTGCCTTTTTTTGTCCTCCTTATTAGTGCATGATATTGTAACTCTGTCACCGTTCTTACCAATCAGACTACATTATTTTCATCATGTGACCGATACCCCGTCGTGAACGCCTACATAATTAACCACCAGCGATGGTCAGTAAGCCGGACGTGTACCCACCACACTAGAATCCATACTCAAAGCCAGCTCAAAACAAGCCGTTCGTTACCGTTGTACTCGACAAAGGAACATAAAACACATGAGCCGAACAAAACAAACGTTCTGAATATACGACCTGAGATAATGTTTTATCTCCTCCAACGGTAAAACGACATTTTTTATTATGTTCACCTACGGTTATGTCGTTCGGTTTGATATAAGAACTGTCTAATTTGGATTAGGGCCAACAAATATTCGGAGAATACGATATTCGACGTTGGTAATAGGGTTTCGAAATACGAGACAATGAGATCACTGACTTCAGAAATGAGAATGATAGAGACAGCAAGCTTTCTCGTTGTCGTTACGATTACAATAGGAGTTCTTGCTTACCCTACTGGCCTGAGTTTTAACTGTCTATACGAATATACAAATTAGCTCCACTGACGAAATAATCTACTGTGGTTACCGCTTGTGTTGCAGATAGCGGTGTACGATCAATAGCTACAATTTATTGATGAACGGTCTCGTCTCGTCTATGAGAATGTATATAAAGTAACAAAAATCCCTTGCGTACCGTACGAGCTTTTGCGTTCTCAATTAATTAAGTAGCGCTCAGATAAAAGATTTGCATAAAAGCATAATGCTGTCTCTCCGAGCAGACAATTTTATAAAACGTCATTTATTATTAAATATTTATGCGAATCATATTGAGTGAGGCTATTTCATTGAAAGGAAACTTTAAAAATAACTGATCAAGTGCATGTCGGACCTGCACATTGAGGGTACCGAGCTATGGCATTTACAGCATGATTCAGAAAGGCATGAATCAGCGCTTTTTAGCGCATTTGTGCTCACTATGCCTATGTGTGAAGTCACAATTTGGATATGTCAATTCAGAAAAGAAAATACTTCCCACAAAATAATAATTATGTTATTTGTGAGCATTTTTTTCCGGACTCCACTTGTTCCCTCTTGTGTTCATGAATTTCTTGAAATGGAACATTAAATAAAATTAATAAAGTCACCTTCTGTTTTTTTTTCAATAGTTTCAATTGTTGTTTTTATCGAAACTATATTATTGTTTTTATCGACATTGGTGTTATCGACACGCAAAATAACTTAATTTGCTGTGCCTATACATAGTTATAGAAAGCAGTATCAATTTATGTTTCAAACACGCATGTTTTTGTAGTTTGTATTAATTATAGTTCTGGTACACACTCTGGTACAAGTTATTAAACTTGAGGTAATGACTTTATCGATTATGAACTACATTGCGTATTTTCGACGTAAGAATAGGTAAATATAGGTAGGTACATAATACGATATATAAACATGTACATATCACTTAAATCTCTGGTACTAGATCGAGATTTTACGAGATAAAATGGAGAAGAACTTTGAATCAATCAAATGTATAAGAGGAAAAAAAGAAAATATAAAAGTCATTTTTCCAACAAACGAAGGGGATTTATAGAGAATTCACATTTGATCTTACATCTATCACAACCCCAAGCAGCTTCAAACCTTGCGCCAAAAAAATCCCCTGTACACCGATTACCATACACGAGTTAAAAATTTATTATCCGTGTTAAATAAAAAAACAAACATGAATGAATACGGCCTCACACTCAGGTAGAGTCCCGGACTCAGCAACATCAGGGGCCAAGGGCCAATAAAAAGCACGCGTCGACCAATTTTTGTGACACTCCGATACCGTATGTCGTATTTTACCTCAACGAATCCGTAATATGGGTCTCCCACGCGACCGGATCCGCGCTGCGAGCGGAATACTGGAAGTGAACACATGTCTCTATGCAAAGTACCCATATCAAATTTTATATCACACGCTAATATCATCTGTATTTCCACAGCATAGATAATGGACGTCTCTACGTCGTGGTTTTACACTGTACAACTAACTCACTACGAGCTTCGACAATATTGGCAATAAGAACAAGTGCAAATAGTTCGACCGTTTCTAGAATTCCGTACATCTGTATTCCCTCGCGAGCAAAAAATTAATAAAATCGAAACCGTATCTGACATCGAATTAAGCTAATGCTTTTACCAGCCAGACGTTGAGCGTACGTAATTAATATGCGTGGAAAATATATGGGAATCGGTAAAAGCTTCCGTGGAATAGGCGCGAAACTCTTAAGAGAATTAATTAATATTATTTATTTTTCGAAGAGTGTAGAGTAAAAGCAAGTGTGTACGGCGTGTTTTCGTGTATTCGATTAAAATGTTTTGTGTGTGGGTGTGTGCGTGTGATATGGAAGGTGGATAATCACACATGATTATGTCGTTCGATAAAGTCTATTAACTTCATTTACCAGTTATGGGTGATATTCCAATAATTTAGGCGGCATTTTTTGGTCTTAAATATGCCAATAAATATAAATAGGTATCCTTAAAATCCAGAACCAAGCGTACCATTGCAAGACCTCAAGACACAGTGAGCTCTTTCTGCGTAGATCGGACCGCAAGTAACAACTAAATATGAGGGAACCCCCGTCAAACTATGACACTAGGACGTCAACCACCTCAGTCCTCCCGTGACCATGGTTGCTGCAAAGCAGCCGAAACGTCGGGAACGTAAAATTCAAAAATAAACCGCGAAAAAATCCTTAAGATTAGTTTTATTTCAATGTGTAGTATTCGCGTAAATATAAGAAATCGATATATCCCTAATCCACTCATAATGTCGGTATATTTTCAGTTACATAATAATTATTTGCAATGTAAATATTGTCGTAATAGCGTCTATTTTGATAAAAATACGTAATACACTACCTAACGCATAAACAATTAATGATCGAAGTGAAAACACCGTTTAATTGCCTAACGAGCAATATTATTCTATTATGGAGCTTTTCGCCAGCCGATAACGTTTCTCTTATAGATTTATACGGTTAATTAACATCTGTTGTCGGCGTTTTTCTCCGCTCACTCCGTTAATGGACCCTTGTAGCAAGGGCCGGCTCAGCCGTTAAATTGAATTTGCTTGTTAATTTTCTTGTTGTCGATAGCGTAGCAATTTCAATTTGAAATAGTTTTAATGCCGACATAACTTCTTGGAACTTCAATTATTTAGAGACTAACACAAAGATAGTAAGTACAAAGCAATTTGATACAATTAGATACCTGTATTTATATTCTATCGTAATATTTGCAAAGGTTGTCTGATAGAGATCGCTATTAGTGGTAAAGCCGCCTATTGTGGCACTCACTGTGTAATGGCGGTATATTTTTAATACTATTTTTTTATGGAGGTACAATGAAGAGTTATCTATACTTTTTTGTTTCAGAAATTGAACCTGGAAGCGGGGAAGACAAGCCGCAAGAATGATTATATGATGATCATACCTAGAGTGTACCTACATTTGAAATGTTATATCAGCTGATCAAAGATATGTCAAAGATTCACGACCGTGAAGGTTTTATTATACACTTGTGTATTGCTCAAGGTCCCATGGAGAGCTAATTCATTAAGTTTTTTCATGACCGGGGTATGACTATAGTTTGCAATTTGACCTTCTTCGTCGTCATTACACTCTTGACAGAGTGGTCGTGGTGATCACTTAACGGTCAGTAGCACGCTTAACAATCCGTCGCCATTCCCCACGCACTGTTTCCCTTCTAGTACAATTAGTACAATCTAATACAATACTCGTAGCACTAAGAAATTGTCTTCAAAATCATACACTTACATCTACATAAAACATCAAGGTAGGTAGGATTACCTACATCATAAAATATCCTCAGTAAAATTCAATACACGATTCCTGGCAGCTAGGTACCTACTCCATTCTCTCAGCCTACTTGCTAATACATAACGTCTGAATTTCCCATATTTTACGAGGCCGTAAAGTCGGGTTGCGACGGGTCGAGCAGGCGGGCTCGCTCCATCGTCACAATTCTAGAGAGCTGGCACAATTAGCCGGTCGCTTTGCATAAAACACATCCGCACGTTAGGAAGTGGACGAAATGGAAGATTGAGCGGTATTCCGTTTTTTTTTAATAAATGTAACCAAACCTATTTCTTATTGTCGATGTACTTACCTCCCAAAGTTCACGAGAACGGAGTCACCATATAGTTAATAAATTTAATCGTATTTCTCAGAGCGCACCAATTCCAATTGCACTGGCATGATTCCACTGAGCGCATTTATTTCCTTTAATTTCTCGTAGTATGCGACCGTTTATTAGATATACGAGTAGTTTTATTAAATACTAGCTGTCGCGGCAGACATTGTCCTATCAAAAAACACTTTTCAAATTATCCGGACATTATAATTTTTCTTTCCCTAAGAAACTAATTTATGGACCTAACCTAAAAAAATTTGCCTAGTCAAAAATGTTGTATTAAATGTTTCTTAACTTACACCAAACCTTTACGTGCACTGATTCGTTGATTGTAGAGCCTTTACCATCACGCGATTCGAACTACTTCGCGGCGAGAATATAGCTATCTCGAAAGGAACTTTAATCGTAATAAAGAAAAACTTAAGACAATATATACCTAATTGTTATGAATTCATTGTCAATTCATTTTGGCGTCTTTTTAATAAGACCAGTATAAAATTATTGTAAGTATTGAATGTTAATAATACAAGTCAAGATCTAAAATCCCCTAATGGGATAGCTCTTGAAAGATTTCTCGAGACTTTAACTAATATTGTATTCAGATTTAAACAAACTTTCAATTTTCAATAAACGAAACCTTCAATAAATGCAAATTTCAGCTTAATGGGAATCGTCTGAGCAATATCCAAGTCTGCCGACTCCAATAACAACACTTATTAACATATTGTCTACAGCGATTGCCATAAAATAGAAAATTCAAATTACAATACTTAAACTGGGAATGTCGTATCATAAACGTACATAAGTAATAATCAGAAGGCAGTTAAGCGAATCGAACATTGCGATACAGATTATCGGAATATCGATGGTAGTAAGGTCAGAGATGTTAACGGCATTTTAACATGCAAATACTATCAGTTCGATTATACTACAATGACAATCAAACATTTTATGAGCCGTAAAACATGGCAACGAAACATTGCTTTATGTTTTACGGTCTTCATGTTGAAAATGCTGCAAGGTACATTCTGTACGAACACTCGCTTCGACCGGCGTAGTACCCATCTATACATCTATACATATATATAAAATTGGAGTGTCTGTTTGTAATATTAAAATAACCGCTTTTTACTAAGTGCATTTGGATGTATACACGTTACCTATACCAAAACAACATTTTTTACAATTTTTGTCTGTCTGTCTGTCTGTCTGTTTGTTCCGGCTAATCTCTGAAATGGCTGGACTGATTTTGACGGCATTTTCACTGGCAGATAGCTGATGTAACAAGGAGTAACTTAGGCTACTTTTATTTTAGAAAAAAAAAAATAGGGTCTCACGAAAAAAAATTTAAACCAATGTTGCAGCGTAGCGCCTGATTAAGTTTGATAGCAACAACCTGCAATGCGTCCCGCGGGCTCAAAACACGCGAGCAGGCTGTTGTCAACGGTTATCTTTGATAAATACCACGCGGACGAAGTCGCGGGCAACAGCTAGTCATTAAATAAATATCGCTAGAAGAACACACCAGTTGAACGGTCTCAAACCAGGCAACGATTCTATTATGGGTACCGTACTATGGACTGGAACATTGCTCTTTGATGACAGCTTGTTCTAGTGGTTTATGCGTAGGCCGGTCGGGTCACTACACCGGGTAATTGAGGGTTCGATTCCCGCCTGGGCAAATTTTGGAAACGGTCTCTTCGTAATTTTACCTGGTCTCGGAGTTACTGGGATCGCCACCAGTTCATTTTACGATACCTATAATACATGCGTTGCTTAGTTTGGGGCCATTCAAGTTGAGGAGTAACAAATTTCTGGTCAAGATAAATATAGTGATCATACCGACGACAAGAAGAAGAATAGTACCAAATATTCTAGGTAATATCGATAATGCCATTTTATTTTTCTGCCTAGGCCATTGCCCACAGGGTAGGCACACCATAATATAGCCGTGATGATCCCTCAGCTACCTATCTAAGGAGTACAGAATCTAATTCGTGGTGAAAACAACTTCGGATCTGAAATGTTCGGCAAAGCGCGTGGTTTGAATAGCTCGTAAAGTGTTCCGAACGATTAAGCGCCTCTGACACCGTGCTTGCCGTTCAAGCGATTCTATTATAAACTCCGCTTTGAGACACATCTTACAAGCTTGTCAGGTTTTCATCTGGATTCAGTTTGAACTCTATTTTATTCTTTTATTTTGGGTCTCCCGATCGATTTATTTTTTTCTTAAAATACCTGCTTACCTTAAAAATATTCCAACAATAATAATATTATCCCGGACGAACCAGAAACGCTTAAATTAGATAGTGTGTTTACTTCGAATAACATTAGTTTAAACAATTTACTACTGAGATCTTCGCAAATCACAATTATGCTTGGATCATTTATTTATTTTTTATACTAAAATAAGTAGTCTAGAATTATAAAATGATCTTATCTTCAGCAATCCGTATTTCTGCAGCAATAAACACTTAAAATTCCATAATAGCACTACAAATTGTAATGAGAAGCTCGAAACTGAAATAGTTAACCACTCAGTAAACAAACATGTAGACGGGCTAATAGCATTCGGATCTACCAAACCACCGAGGCACTGTACCGGCTCCGCACGCGACACGATAATTGGTTTATAATTGCTGTGCTTAAACAGATACGAAATAATAACTATAAATAGAAAAGTTTACATAGAAAACTTAGTTGAAAGAATCAATCCAATACAAAATAGTTTTCTCCTATCCATAGTCTGGGGCATTAAAAAAGCTACATATTATACTTAAAATCTAGCTTCGTTATTAAAATAAAACAATTTTTTTTGGATTTTATTTCGAACGGTAAAACAAAACAAACACGTAAAATCCGAAAAATAAGTGTTATTTCAACATTGAAAAATTTTAAAATTATTTTGTAGGGTACATGATTCTCGGATACAGATACCGAATCCGACATTTTGAGTGGTTCTCGTATATCAAATTCTAGTAAAACATGGATATTCTAAATCTAATAATAAATATATCGCCAAATGAACACACCAACTTTATAGTTTGAACTAAGCATCGCTCCTATTATGAGTGCTATATAATGGGAGTTTCTAGTATATAAATAGTACTTATAAAGATAATAAACTTCCATGTCATACACACATACAATAGATATAAAACAAGATACAGTGCTCATAATAAAAATTTTGTCACTACCAGGATTCGCGCCCGGGACATTGGTGCATACAAGAGGGTTACTACCAACTGTATCTATCTAGGTGGATCTGTGCCGTATTCCTTTTTCAAATTGATAGTTTTATATCAATTTGAAAAAGGAATACGGCACAGATCCACCTAGATAGATACTTATAGATAGCTACCTTTTTCAAATTGATAGTTTTATATCAATTTGAAAAAGGAATAAGGCACAGATAACATATTTATAATATTACACATATTTCCAATGTGATATCTACGAGTACACTACGAGTACAGAAGCGGTACCAGCAAACGTATCTGGCACATTATTATAACCCAACACACATCAGGCCCCGGAACCACGGGTGAGCGCATGAGGATATTAACACGAAGATAAGAGGAATCCGACTGATTGTCAAGGAAATACTGGCTTATGTATCGCGTACGCCTTAATGCTAAAGGGACTGGCCATTTGGTGGAGCTTTGTTGTGTTATGTAAGGTTTCATAAATAAACATCGCAATGAAATAACCGAAGTGGTCAGAGACACTCAGTCTTGAAAGAGCCACAGAAAAAAATACATTGTTATGGGTATGAAGGTTACAGTTCACGTGTACCACATTTTGGTGAAATGTCTGTGTGCTGGTCCAACTCCTTAGATATATAAATAACTTTTCTAAAGTATTTTTATAGATACATACACTAACCTCCGAATTTATAGATGTTATATAGCTTTATCAAACGTCACATAGTACTGCGCGTTTAAACGTCTATAAATTCGGGGGTTAGTGTATGTATCTATAAAAATACTTTAGAAAAGTGATTTATATTACTACTATATTACTACTACTTGGGGTCGAGTCACCTTCGTCCGTAGGAGAATTAAATACCCTCGAGATACCCTACACGTGACCCTGGGTGGTGCCAACCAGGTGAAAACTCTACTGGTGGTAGGCTTCGGCCGAGGCTAGTCACCACCCACTGAACAAAGCCATGTCGCCAAGCGGCCTAGCTGTGTTCCGGCATGATGTTCGGTGTTGCCATTCATGGATGGCGGGTCAGATCAGCTGTGCTGCATGTGCCTAGTGAATGTAGCGTCTCGATCTACTGCCGCCTTCCTACCTAGGCAAGTATGCTCCATCGTAGATCTCATCATCACTTACCATCAGGTGAGATCGAGATCAAATACTTGCCTATAATGTAATAAAAAAAAAAAAAAAAAAACTAAAGAGTTGGACCAGCACACTGACAATTCACCAAAAAAATAATATACGTGAACTGTATAACATGGCAAACAGTTTCATCAACAGATCAAAGCAGCATCATACCAAATAAGTATATCAATAGAAGAGTTATGGTGATATAAAGTTGGAGTGCAGATAACTAACCTAACAGGAACTCCGCCCATGGATACAAAAGGGAAAATATTTCCATCCATTACAGGTCATCTCCGCTAGAAGGTATGTATCAACATTTATCCGAGGCCTCCCCCGCTTCCTGCGGACCGGCGTTGCCGAGATAAAAGTTAATGGTCCAACTTACCGCGAATTATTCCCCAAGCGCAGCATATTTTTTTTTTCGGCATCTCAACAGTGGAAATGTTTCAATAATGTTTTGACTGTTCTTTTTTAACGACCCCGCTATTTATGGTTTTATGGTAATTCTATTTTTTGTCCGTCTATTATTTTACTTTTTTTTTCATTGTATAATCTATACTAATCTATACTAATATTATAAATGTGAAAGTTTGGATGGATGGATGGATAGATGGATGGATGGATAGATGGATGGATGTTTGTTACTCTTTCACGCCCGAACGGCTGAACGGATATGGATGAAATTTGGCACAGAGATAGATTATAGTCTGGAATAGCACATAGGCTACTTTTTATCCCGGGAAAATGTATGGTTCCCGTGGGATAGATGTTTTAATTTTTCATACTTTTTATCGCGGGTAACACCGCCGGGTGCAGCTAGTTGTTTCATAATACAAGCCCCGGCTTGTACTGTTGCGAGAATATGCACCACGCTCGCTAGCTGACTTATGTTATTTTTGTCATAAAGACCAAAAGAGTACACCATTTAAAGATTATAATTTAATTTCATTAAAAATACTGCGTACGCGTGCCAATTTTTTTGGCGTCACAATAGATTCACTATGTTAGTATCTATTGCAGATGCACTTTTTAATAGACATTTAAATAGCACGTGCTGTACCTACGTATAAAATTTCCTTAGGCAGGTAGGTAATGCACGTCTCACACTGTATACCCAAGCGTGCAGGATAATAAATATTCCAACTTTTTTATATCCCCTAAAATCTGTAAAAAAAACCTCATCTATATTAATAAGTCAATTTAAAATTCAAAATGGACAGACCGCCGATAACTCCCATCATTACAGCTGTCAGATTATTAGACCCCGAGTAAAAATCTGTTCCGCACAAAAGGGCGGGGATACCGGGAAATTCGTATTTCGCTCCTAAATCATCGTGAGACAAGGTTAATGGGGTTGAAACCCCGCGGCCTCGCGGCGGTCACGTAGCTTAGACGAAATTTAATATTTCCAACTCTATTACGATTCTTCGTCGAGCACAACGCTCAGAGCTGCGGCTTGTTTGCTTTTAATATTTAGAGGATTACATTTAATTGAACTAGGTCGGTGTGAAGCATTCCGTTTTAGGCATAATGCTGTAAGAATTTATAGTTAAAACAAGCGGTATAGTTTCCTCGGCTGCTTTACGTAATTTGCAAATGCATTATTCTTATTTGCTCAGTTAATGAAAAAATATGTATATAAGGAACACTAAGCCTAATCATTATGTGAAGTCAGAATTTCGATAGGTCAATTTTAAAAAAAAAATCCCAACAAAACGAGAATTTTGAATTTATGTGAGCAGATATTTTTAGCAGATATACGCGTTTTGCTTACAAAAAACTCGCACTTTAAAAGCTATATAATTTATCTAAACGTCCTGGATGTAACTAGTCGCAATTCGCCCCCGAGTTCCTCTGATTTTCAGTACACCGTTTTTTATCTAACTGCCGATCTTTAGCGCCGTTTTTAATGTAAATTTTAGCGGGAGAGCTTTACAAAATGGAAATTAGATGAGAGCCTAACTACAAAGTGGAGCGAACACTACAAGTTATATATAAGTAGTTAGGTGTAAGTTAGGTAGAACGTACGCAAGCATTTGGAAGCACAGAGCGACTGTAATTTCGTTTGCAGTTGCTTGCCTTTATGCAACTGAGAATAGGGTGGCTATTCAAACAACATGTTCATAGACATCGTTTTCAATTACTGAACATTAATAATGACAGTTTGTATTTTTTATTTTTTTAAGAAACAATGAGAATTTATACAAATTATTCAATCATGCACGTCGTAAAAAAAATATATACAACCGAAATGAAAACCTCCTTATTTTTGAAGTCGGTTAATAAACTATCTTCCTACCTTATATTTTGATGAAATTTACAACTACCTTATATTCTGAAGATTAGCATTTTCAATAATACTACGAATTCAACAGAATATTTTCTAAAATAATCAAAAACTTTAATGTAACGACACGTAGAGCTATGGTAAAAAAATCATTTTAGTACGAACAAAAGATATTTAAATCTTCGTATAACAACTTTTTATTTTATTTTAACATCTGATATGGTTGAATAGATACAAAAAATACAATAGTAAACTGAAAATCCTGTTAGTAGAGTCTTCAAATTATATACTGAAGGGCCACTCTACGCGGAACGTAGCTTATTTAATAGTTTCTTAATTACCGCTAATCTCGCCCCGCTGTATCTAGCTTGTAATTTGCTCTATTTTACTCGCCTGACGAACTGAATGGGGGTTTTCAGCAAATTGGATGCGAGATGAATTGACTACAGTGAGTTCAATTTGAACGTTTTTATCCTTTATTCTGTACGTTTTCTGTAAGAAATTCGTGTAAAGACCGGACTTAAATACTATTTTTTTTTATTTATTTGTTGATTATGTAAAGAAGGAAAGAAAAGAAAGAAAAAAAATCATGTATTTAGCTACAACACAAGACACGAGATTACATAAACAAACTTATAAGTATAACAGGCTAATCATTATTAACTTAAACAATAGTGTGTCAGATACAGTGGGTTCCTCTTGTAAGATAACAATATCACAAATAATATATTGGAATGCTTATAAATGTTATACAATCGTGCTAATTGTGATACCAACACCAGCGGCTTTCAGCATTGCTGATTCCATATCGCTATGTTAAGGATATCGGAACGAGACAATATCTTGTATCGTATTTTTTGGACGACCTGCTTAGCTCAGTTAGTAGAGACCCTCCTTTCTGTGCCGTGGGTCCCGGGTTCGAATCCTGGTAGGGACAAACTTTGTGTGATAAGCACGAATATTTGGACCCATATAAGTAATATATACTGGCTTCGCACTCAGTCCATTGTTTGGTACTCATAATACAAGAGTTGCTCAGTGTGGGATTGTAAAGTTAGTGTGTTTGTGAAGCGATATTATTAATATTATCTATATAAATAAAAACGAAACCCGCTGACAGACTAACTAAATCACTCGTTCATCACAAAATATCCGAAACCATGAGACATAGGGACTTGAAATTTAGCACGCGGCTTCCTCTAGGCCCATATAGGCGCCCTAAGAAATATTTTTTCAAAATTTGACCCCTAAGAGGCTAAAAGTGTGGGGGGTCCACATCTCTATGGAAAGTGTTATGTTCTAATTTTCTACGCGGACGATGTTGCGGGCAACAGCTAGTATAATATTTATGACAACATGCAGTGTTCAGCTGTAGTTGATTTAGTACCAGAAAGTCAAATCTTCAACTCAGTCAAAAACCTCAGCCTTATTAACGGCGTTATGAAATAAAATTATCCAGTTATTAAAACAAAAACACAACAGGCGAGCTAATTTCGCAAAACACCAGGCAACGATTCATTGGCATCCTCGCCGACGATTTAGAAATTTAAATGAAGGGACCAACCCGCAATTTTAATATTTCACGTTTGCGTGGCTCTGTGTGTGCGACCGAATTAATTATGCAAATTAGTTTGCGGGCACATTGAAAATTTGCCGGCATTACACGGTTAATGATGCATCGGACACCAAATTCCGATTTCAATACAAAATTTCAATATTTAGTCATAGAGTCTCCTGAGAGACGTAAATACTCTAATACACTAATACGTAGTGACCCTGTCTTCTGCGCTGAGGGTCCCGGGTTCAAATCATAGTAGGGACAAACATTTTGTGATGTGCACGGACATTTGTATCTACCCGAGTCATGCGTCGGACACCAAATTCCTATGTCAATACAATGTTAATTTATTGAAATAAAACGAATCTTTAGGATTTTATCGCGGTTTATTTTTTATTTTACGTTCCCGACGTTTCGGCTGCTTTGCAGCAACCATGGTTATGGGGGGACACGGAACGTCGGGAACGTAAAAACATAAAACTATTTCTTTCGGATTTTATCGAATATATTTTATTTCAATGTGTACATAAGGAATCAATATCTAAATTACTTTTTCAAAAATCTTATGATGCAGTTTCAGTTTTCATCAAAATCATCAGTCTAGAGAGTCCTTGAAGCACTTTTTGCTATTCCCTATAGTTTTGGACAATTGTATATTCTAGTGTACATTATATTATTATGTATAACGAAAGCTATTCCACACCCAGCGGCAACAACTCAGCGGGTGCTGTGCGATAATGGCGGCGGTTTGTCTCCGACGTACCGATGTGGCTGCACTTTGTCAGCTCGCTTCATAGCACTTTTATTGTGTATTCCATGCTGTTATGTTGGCTTTTAGCAAGATTGCTTCTATATTTATGAGCTAAAACTTTTAGTATTGTTAATTTGTGTATTTTCACTAAAAGACTGACGGCGTTATCTATGAAACATCAGCATGCAACGCAAAAGGACTAGCTTTATTGTTGACCTCGAAAGAGGGAGACAAAAAACTACACTTAATACAAAACTGTCTTTTCTCTATCAATAAATACAATATTTTATGATAGCTAAACTTTTTAACGTCGACAAAATTAAGTTAGTTTCATAAACAAATAAATATCGCCAGACGAAAACACCAATTATATGGTCCCACACTAAGCAACGCTTGTATTATGGGTACTGTACAATGGACCGGGGGCCAACTCAGTATATATTACTAGTTTTGTTATTAAACATCCATGACTTGGGTACAAATATTCGTGCTCATCACACAAAGTTTGTCCCTACCAGGATTCGATCCCGGGACCCTCGGCACAGAAAGCAGGGTCACTACCAACTGCACTAATCAGGCCGTCAATTTGATTAGAAGTACCATCTTCTGTTGCCAAAAGTTCGTTTCTATAATTAAAATACTATATAATAATTTAGGCATATAAATACAAGTTATAATTTAAGCTCAATGTCGTTAAAAATAGGTTTTCATAAATATTTAATAGGCGACTGTCACCTAAAATTAAATCCATTTTCCAGTGCCTCGTGGGTCGCAAGTAATTAATATTAAAATGGGTTTTAGGGAGGTAATGACTGACGACCTGATTAGCGCAGTTGGTAGTGACCTTGCTTTCTGTGCTGAGGGTCTCGGGTTCGAATCCTGGTAGGCATAAACTTTGTGTGATAAGCACGAATATTTGAACCCATTTAAGTATCAATCAATCAATTTATAATTAACATTCTAAAAGTGCTGTTGCCGACTCTTTACTACTACTATGACGACTAGTATTTATATCTTTTTTATGTTAAATTGTTTTAGTATTTTTTTAAGTTTATTTTAAATTGTTAGCTTTGGCAGAGATTAATTTTTTCGTATTTTTTTCCTTATTCCTATTTATTTAATTATTTCACCAACCATTAAGGTTTTCATTTATTATATTCATACAGTCCATTTACATTCGCTCCAAGTACATTTAATTTTCAAGTTCCAAAATTCAATTAATTAACAACCAACGCATTGAAATCATTAAAGCTTGTCCGCTTAAATACTTTTTCGTTTGAACGGCACGGCTAGTATGCGAACTTAAGTATTGTGATATAAAATGACCTTAATGTGTCTAGGCAATAGTAACCTCAATGCTATATCCATTTTATTAAAATATATATTGCAAACATTTAAATATTATTTGTAAAATTCGTCTCAAAGCACACATTGAGTGCGACTCCCGTGATTCCAACGTAAAGTTCAATTTATGAACTGGAAATATTTAAACATCTCCCGCTGAAACTTGGCCGGCGAGGAGAAACAACTCGAAGTGTGGAGTATCCATTTAGTAGCGGGCGTGCGTCAATCGCGGGCTGAAAGTAAAAAGTTTCCACGTGATAGAGTGAATGAGATGATGCTAGAAAGACAAGGTAAGCAATAGTGTTGGATGTGCTGGAAGGTTGGTAACACCTGTAGATACCTGTGGCATTGTTTTATATTGCATTTTTTTCTGAATACAATGAAATCGTTAAAACAATGAATTCAAAACTCCTACACAAAACCAAATAACGTTAAAAAGGTTCTGACACATTAATAGAATTTTGAAGAGCATTTTTAGTGTATCAGCCTTTTGTGTTTTAAAGAATTTTTAGATGAATAGTGCTTTGTAATGCCATTGTATATAGAAAAAACCCTTTGAACTCATTTTAAGGGTTAATTTACATCTTTATACCAATTCAACATGTTTAATGAAATTAACCTAAAAAGTAGGCTTTGTAACGCAATGAGAGCAATAGGATCGCTCATATAGCGTTGCTGTTGCAGGGAATGTATACGAACCTCTCTTTCTATTCAAAAAACTAACTACTAAGTTCCTTACCACCCTTTTCAGGGGCACCAAAGTTCCGCACCCGTATTATAATCTGACTATTCATAAGTGCTTTTTAACGTACACGAAACAAAAAGTTTATATTGAGCAAACTAACTTCAAAGTACCGCATCCAACCTCCATTTTTCGTACAAAATCGACATTGGAAGGTATCACTTTTAACGTTCTGAATTTTTAAGAGGCTCAGTTCAGCAATGCTTTCAACAAGTTTCGCCAGAGAATCCCGGAACTCATCTCAATTTACATAGCACGCGTAATACCCAGTAAACTTTGGTTTACTTTTGCCTTTGGAGTTTGTCACTTCCGCTGTAGTATTATTATGCATTTAACGATAGCAGTTAATGTTTGTAGCTGGCAAATGTTTTTGGCGACGGCGCTTATCTGTATTTTTTTTATTTGCTGTACTGGTGTTTTAATTGACATATCGAAATTCTGACTTCACATAGTTATTACAAATGCGCTTAAAAATCTCAGTCTCAAAGGTTTGTGCACCCTTTCTGAATTACGATGTTAAACACTTACACTGACTGAATTTATAGAGGGAGAGAGAGTAAACTAAATTTCATTCAAACTTAACCTGATTAATCTTCAGACCTTGATCTACTTGAGTCGGAAGAAAGCCAAATTCGAACTTTTCATAATTAGTATTTGATAATGTAGCGACCTTTTCAACCGCGGCACAAGTTACACAGATGGCGCTGCAGACGCATTCAAAACAATTGACAATTATTCATACAATCCTGAAACGCGCTATGAGAGTTTTCACAGCACGTATCATTTATACAAGATCCCGACAATAACCGTTGGGGGCATAGCGGCCGCCCCGTTAGGCATACCATCCGACTGGTTGGAAAATCTTCCCTTTTCCGCTAAAATTTGCTGCCATTGTCAATGTAAACAATAATTAATTAAAATAAAAAGTGTATGTACACTGGCCTATGAGAACTGGATTTTAAAAGAAAAAAACAACTTGCCACGAAACAAAGGTAGATATCAAGAAATATTCAACGAACAGATATTATGAACTCAGTGGCGTATAACAATAGCGGTCAAGTTTCAGAGTATCTCTACCGGCTGAAAGTCCGGTGATAACGCCAATGAACTGCGAACAGCAACACCAAGTCAAGTCACTATACAAAGACATACACATGGCTTTATGTGTAGAATTTCGAATAAAGATATCACTATTTTTAAAAGCTAGCTAGATGGTCTGATATTTATGTAGGTACCTTATGCGAGGCTTGTACTTTTAAATGATTTAAATCTGTATAAACGTATTTTTGTGAGATTTTTTGTAGATAGTCATTTGATTGCGTTGCCAATATATATAAATAATAATAATAATACCAGCCCTTTTAAATGTCCCACTGCTGGGCACCGGGCTCCACTCAATGCGAGGGGGATTAGGCCATAGTCCACCAAGCTGGCCCAGTGCGGCGTTGCCAATAATAAAATAGCAAATTCGTTTTTTTTTAATATGAACACATTTAAGGGTACTAAGCACACAACACTTAATTTTTTTTAATATTAAATACCATGATAATTAAAAGTATAATTCCTTTTGTCAATTCAATAGACGTTTAAAGGACCCTTCAAGAATCGATTTCGATTTGCTTCAATACTCTGTGTTAATTGAAAATTTATCTTAAGTACAGATTTGATGGGTCTGACAATAGATAGCCTTCGACCGAGAGATCGCGTTTATACAATATAATATTTTACACTATTTTATAAGTCAGCTTCTAAAATTGAAATTGAATCATTTACTGATCTTGAAAAGTATAGGTTCTTTACACATGCATACGGCTGCCTTTTAAACGGTATGGCGCCGTGTCTATACAGGCTTCCTTGCGATGTTTTCCTTCACCGTTTGGCAAGTAATTATCATGGTTGAAAATGAGATACGCACATGAAATCCAGAAATCCCAGAGGTGCGAGCCGGGGTTGAACCTGCGATCCTCGTTACCGAGGCAAGCGTTCTACCATCGTCACTTACCATCAGGTGAGATCGAGATCAAATACTTGCCTATAATGTAATAAAAAAATAAAATAAAATAATATTATTATACAGATAGGACAAACACCCTAAAGGTGACAAACTTATAACGCCCTACTTTGCGTGGCTTGGGGGGTAAATAAGACACAAAAGAGACTAAAATATGTCATAGGATTACCCCAAAACCCCTTGGAACGCTCACTTCCGCAATTCCGCAGAACAAACGTGTTGTGGTAATATAGAACAGGCTGTAATGGCCACTAAAACTTTTCTAATGACCACAATGTCCCGAAACTGTCTCCGGAGAGCGAAGTTCCCTGTAAAATATTTATGATTTTTACTCGTACCGAGCAGGTTTTTCTAGTAGCAATTTATTTATACAATTTACGTACTTTCTGCGGTTTACAAACCACAAAATCGATTTCATAAAGTTGATAGAGTAAATTACAATTAAAACCTTAAACACTATAAAGGAATCTACTTACATAGATCACTCAATTCTTATGAATAATCTTCTATATTTAAGGTTTAACAAAAATATTGTAAAATATGATGAATATTGTCCGCGTGGAATGGTGGCAAGAATGCTGGCTGCATTTCCTCGCTGTATTATCAATTATTTTTTGTTATTTTTATAAAATTTAATTTTTATACGGATTAATTTCACCTCCTCCAGAGTGATTAACCAATGTAGCTGGTATATTCTTAGCTCATTTAATTCTATTAAGTATATTTTTACGTAAAATTAAGTAAGCAAAAATAAATTCTCATAACAGTTTTAGAAGCTAACCCAAAACATTTTGCGGTCCGTGAGAGAACAACACGGCTCGAATATCGCGGCTTTTAACGTAACTCTAAGAATTTCTGGTTGTGTGCCCGGGGCTATTGTGTCGGACCTTAGAACAAACTGTGCGGAAAAGCTAATAAAAGTTGTTTTACTTGCTTCCATCGTTGATATTTTCAACTTGTTTTTGTTTTAAAAGCCGTTGTTAGCCAAGTTACTGGTAATAATTAAAAGTTATTTTGCAAAACAGGATCAGTATTTATACTATTATTAACCAAGTTATTCAAACATTCGGAAACAAAGCAGCGAGGTTTTTAATGTTAAGCTCCAATCTCATTTTAAATAATTAATACGACTTGTTTAAACCTGATGGCATGTCCATGTTTGAGACAACATAACAACTTTTAGAAAGACATGTGAAGTCCGCTAGTCCGCACATGGCCAGCATGGAGGGTTTGGCTCAATCCACACTATAAAATGTATCTACGCGAATTTAAACCTTAAAGCAAATTTAAACATTGCTAACTGGTTAAACCGTTTACCGATGGAAATTCCAAAAAAAAAAAAAACGTACGGCTTTAAATATATTTACGCTTCATCGCCAACAACCATTAAAAGTCCGGCACAAATCAGTTAATACCTAAATACGTTAATTGGGATTTACATAACATGAAAAAAGCTGCAAGCCAACGGTCTCCATTAAATTGGTAATATTTGTTAAAGAGGATTCATGAGCACGGCACGTTATTTTAACACAAAATGTTCGAAAAAAGTTTTAAGCTCTCGGATTTTATTTTACTTTGGCCCGTTAATAAGTGTATTATACCAGTGTTAACGCAGACTGAGTCTTTATAATAAATTAATTTATATTATTAATTATAGTTCATTTATGGGTAACATAAATAACATATTCTAAACTAATATAATATATCCAATATGTAATATATTGACATACATTTATCTATACATATAAATAAAATTGGAGTGTCTGTTTGTAATATTAAAATAACCGCTTTTTACTAAGTGCATTTGGATGTATACACGTTACCTATACCGAAACAACATTTTTTACAATTTTTGTCTGTCTGTCTGTCTGTCTGTCTGTCTGTCTGCCTGTCTGTCTGTCTGTCTGTCTGTATGTTTGTTCCGGCTAATCTCTGAAATGACTGGACCGATTTTGACGGGACTTTCACTGGCAGATAGCTGATGTAATATACAATATATTGACGACAGCTTGGTCTAGTGGTTTGAGAGTAGGCTGGTCGGGTCACTGCACCGGGTAGTTTCAGGTTCGATTACCGCCTGGGCAAATTTCAGAAACATTGTTTTCGTAATTTGCCCTGGTCTGGGTGTTACTGGAATCGCCCCCAGTCCATTGTACGGTACCGATAAACAAGCGTTGCTTACTTTGGGGACATACAATTGGTGTGTTCGTCTGGCGATTTTTATTTGTTTATTTATATAAATGTAATTAAATAAGACCCTCATAAAGTCAAAAAAAAAAAAGACCTGTTTAGTATATTAAAATTAAATACCAAGGTGTCAATTGATATCAATATAACCAACATTTTGTCGAAAACTATGAATTTTGTGACACACCGACAGGACATATCTGGCACATTACCGGACATCGATACACGAAGAGTACACCCAACATGCTGGACAAGATTTTATCACTGTGTCATTCAAAACAGTTGTTTACCACAAAGCAGCAGTAAAACCACCAGCACAGACATTTTAAGCAGCAACAGTACCGCTTATTCATCGAATATACTGCAAATAAGTTGTCGGATAGCTACAGCCGGGCCCGAGAAATATGATATCTGGGGCGGGCCCCAAGGGATCGCATAAAGAAAACTTTAAGGCGCCATTAAGGACCGTTTTATTTGCCGCGCGCGGCGGGCTCTGCGAGATTTACGTACGTAACGCCCGTAACGATTTAATGCAGTGCTAGCGATATTTTTAAATGTGTACATTTTCTACACTAAATAAATATTTTCTGGCGACTTTTGTCCGTGAAAATTGAATCTGTCGTATCCGTTAGGGTTAGATGAATGAGAATTAAGCAACATAATTAATACATTCTAGGAATAAAATTTACTTAATAGTTTGCCTGGTCGAGATTTATCAATTATATTTCATGTTGTATCCATAACCCTAGTATTGAATCCTTGATGGGTCGAGGTCAGAAACATTCCCAAACGGCTTAACAGAGTTGGATCATCCATTCTTAATTATCCGAGAGCCGCATAAAGGATCGGAGTTTTTTTTTAATTGACTAGCTTCTACCCACAGCTCCGCACACACAACGAGAAGTCACAGCAAAATGTATAGTGCATATCATCTATCCAACAGTGAAAACCCCTTTGAAATTGGTGCAGTATTTTCACCGCTCAATCCAATAAGATATACAGACAAAACTTCTCACAACTCTTCTTTTCTATGATTTTCGATATGCTTATTTCATTTTATTTCATAGCTTCATAGGACCGACACAGAGTACAGTTTAATAATATTATAGATACACCATAATTTAATTCAAGGTCTATTTAGGATTAAGTCGTACGTCGCTCTGTCTTTATTAAGCTTATAAATATGAAAGTCCGTATATACTATTTACTGCGGTTGAATTTACTTAATCTGCAACTAACAAAGCGTTTCGCAGCTTCTGCATAAGTGAAGAGTTCTAAGTCGTTTCGTATAAAGGACTGACCCGAATGTATAACTTGCGTAGAGCTACGAAGATATTAATTAATTTGTATAACGCAATATAATTAAATCATTGCATTTTCATTTTTATTTTGAGAACCCTATTCGGTTGGGTGTGAGTCTACCTTTAATGCGACCGGGATTTAGGCGCACACGCTTGACGCATTTTTGAGATTTGAGACTCATGTAACCAATGCACAACATGACTCATTATACATGAAGTTAAATATACCATAAAGAACTAATATAATATCGCTAGAGGTACGCATCTAAATGTATGTAACTAAGCGACACTTGTGTTTCCAGTTACACTTAAAAGATCAAAAAAAAAAAAAGACTTACTAAATTTTAGTGGACGCGGGAATTAAGCCCGAGGGGTAGCAATCAAATTTTTAATTAATTTATAATGATATAAGTTTATTTACGCATTCCATTTTAATTTGCATTCGTAACTCAAGGGATTTATCTTAGAAATAATTCATACATCCCTAGAGAACAAAGCATCGTCTAAAGGGCGGGATATGGGCACAATCTGAGAGTCAGTTTTGGATAACAAGTTTATCGTCAGCAAAACCAGAAGTACTATACGTTTGAATATAATAATTTAGTCAACCCACAAAGGTCTTCCTTTAAAAAATAAACCTGTGTGTCTCACGAAAAAAATAAATAAACAGCTAGTATAAAAGTTTTACTATTAATAATAATAGGCGTCCTCACAGAATTTCAATCACGGCGGCTAATCTCAACGGAGTCTAGCCATCTGCGCAGGAGATATTATAGTGCACAAGTGTGTGCGCAAACACAAGTGTACTCTATCATCCCTTATCCTTATAGTCCGATGGGACGGCAATCCGACACGACTGAAGAGAGAACAGGGCCCCAAGTCTGCTAACACAATCGATTCATAATCGAACAGCAACCGCATAGTAAGTGTCACTTTTGACAGATATCCCATACAATATCTGTCAAAAGTGACAGTTACTATGCGGTTGCTGTTCGATTATGAATCGATTGTGTTAGCAGACTTGGGGCCCAGGCGCTTTACAAAAAAGTCTTTGAAAGTTTTTAAGAACAATGTTATTTTTTTATGTTTCTAAAACTCAATAAATTTCAAGTTCAAATCAAGTTCGAGATACATCAATGTCTCAAACAAAAGACTGTTTAAATTCTGTCCACGAAACCACTAAATTATTGCACAAAGAAATCTTTTAAAACAACTCCGTGCTACGAAGTGTTTTTAAATGACATTTTAACTCAGAAACACGTTGTATCAAGACTTTTTGTGAAATGTGACTTTTTTCAAAGTGTGGCGATTTCGCAAAGTTTAAGTGGCCATTTGCAAAGTTGTTTACAGCTGTCCCAAGGCGCAGCCCAGGTTCCGGCTTAGTACGTTCTATTGCAAAAACGTCTAAAGAAATTGACGAAATAGTGGTACAAGTTACTATACGACTTTTCGACGGGCTTAGCCTTAGTGACCAAGTCTGAGCTAGATATGCCTTTAGGTCTTATTAAGGACGAATTAAAAATAACTGGAGCATAGCGTTTTACTATATTCTGATTATTCGGCCAAAGTTCACACAGCACGGTCGTCAACATTACGCTAGGTATATGAACATGGATAGGGCTTCGAAAAGTAATCGGTGTCGATTATAACCTGATATCGGAAATCTGTCACGCCCGACTCATTTCCGCAACATGTGTTAAAGGACGAGCAATGGCATACTAAAGACGCGTCCACATCAATTATAATATATAATACTATATTATCACTGCTGTAGCTGTCCCGGCGAACTTCGTACCGCCTTAGAAGTAAATGAATTATTTTAAAGTGGTTTTTTTCCCTTGTTCATTTAATAATTATTCCGTTATTCGAGACAATATGCTCTATAAAAAATTGGGTTTGGTGATAGAAGGGTGAAAATTTAGGGTTGTAAGTATTTTTTAATGCCACATTATTAAAATAAAAATGTGTCCAAAAAATAAAAAAAATGTCAGGGGTGGACAGGCCCTAATCACTTAGGGGTATGAAAAATAGATAGTAGCCGATTCTCAGACCTACTGAATATGCATATAAAATTTCATAAAAATCGGTCAAGCCGTTTCGGAGGAGTATGGTAACTAACATTGTGACACGAGAATTTTATATGTAAGAAGATAATGAGAGATTTCTAGAGTGAGCGAGTGCCTTATTATAACATAAAACAGGAGGCCCTCCCGTGACCATGGTCGCTGTAAAGCAGCCGAAACGTAGGGAACGTAAAAAACGTAATTCACACGCTTACTAATAGACTGACCTAACTCAAAAAAGCTGTTTGTTGGGAAATCGCAAAAACGTTTTGTCATTTACAACTTGTCTGACATTATTACATATATCTCAATGAAAATAGCGTAATAATAATAAATGATGTATTGTAAGAATACTTGATTAAGTAATTATTGATACTAAAATGTAATTTTGAAGAAATTTTATTATTATTTATATATATTTATAGCTTTTAAAATGTTGTCCCTGAGATACGTCTGTTTATTAATAAAATCAATGATATATTGCTGTACTAGTGATGACACTTTTTGTTATATGGCTGTATTTTATTAAACATTTCACTAAAACCCTTTCTCTTTTATGTTATAAGTCTATACTTGATAAAATAATAACATATTATTTTTATGTTGTATGTTTTTTAAGTTCAGAAACATGAATGGGTCACTATAATATAAAAGCACCGCGAGTTGACTGTCGCAATCTCAGACGCATTATGATTTATGTCACTTTCATGTTAAAAGTTTTGTCAAAATTTGTATAAGTAAAAAAGACAACATATTCGTAACTCAGTCTAGGAATAAGATATCGTAAAAATTCTGAGATTGGTAGATAGATAACGTTGGAATAAATCTATCTGTGTGCTTACCTCACTTTGGGCTTAAACCCTAATCGGTCAGTCTATTATTAAGCGTGCGGTATAATAAACGCAATAAATTCTGTAAGATTAGTTTTATTTCAATGTGTAGTAGTCGCGTAAATATAAGAACTAACTATGTTCATGTAATATTTAAATGGTTTTTCGGTTTCATAACGACATTGAATTATTATGTTTTTTTTTTATTTATGGTGCTTACGTGTAAACATACCCTTAGATACCTACTATGAGTGTGTCCTTCGTAAGTTCGTACGACATAGCCCTGATTAAATTTGAAGCCGTAAAAAATTATGAAGGCCCAATGAGGAGGTCTTACGCGAACTCGCGTGCCAGTACATTGTTAAATATTGTTTGCTTTATTTTGTACTGTAAGGTAAGCATTGAGTAAGCTTGCATGTCTTCAGATCATACGGTCAAACTTTTTCATTAAGTCTATTAGATTTAATCTTTTTTGCCATTGAATTCGATTTAATATAAGTATCGATGAAAATAAATAAGACTTACCCACCATATTCATGGGTAGTTACAATGCATTAGCATATTTTTGGTTCGGCTTTTAATTAAAGTTATGAAAAAAATACACTAATAATTCTACTTCCTACTCCTACTAATATTATAAATGTGAAAGTTTGCATGGATGGATGTTTGTTACTCAATCACGCCAGAACGGCTACACAGATCTAGATTAAATTGGGCATAGAGATAGATTATAATCGGGAATAGCACATAGGCTACTTTTTATCCCGGTAAAAAGGACATACTTTTTAATCGCGGGTAACACCGCAGGGCGCAGCTAGTATCCCTATAAGTAGAATTCTTATACTAAAGATTATACTCAATGCGTTCCTTATGTCGTTCATATAAAATGAGATTAGCACTAAATAAAATTATGGTTCGTTGCGCCATATTGTGACGTCACGGTTTGGCTAGAATTTTATTTATCGCGTGGACTGAACACCGATTTTGCATTTACTGCTGGTGCGCACCGACGACGACCTCAAGCCGGCGTCACAGAATTTCAAATTAACACCCCTATTCTGGACATTGAATATAATCAGAACAGGTAAAGCTTATGTATAAAGTCAAAGTATACGATAACTTTTATCCCGGGTTATAGAAAATCACCCAAGTTATAATATAATAACTAAAGTCCACGCGTACAAAGTTGCATAGCGAGAACTTAAAAAAGTGGGTGATTGTGGTTAATAACTGAAGATAAGCAATCATTTATAGCAGTGATAGACAATTTGGTAGAACGCTTGCGTCGGTAACGAGGATTGCAGGTTCAAACCCCAGCTCGCACCTCTAGAATTTCATGTGCGAATCTAATTTTCAACCATGATTATCACTTGTTAAACAGTGAAGGAAAACATCGTGAGGAAACCTGCGTGTCTGAGAGAACCCCTCGAAAGATGTGTGAAGTCCGCCAACCCGCACTGGGCTAGCGTGATGGACTATGGCCTAATCCCCTTCGCAATGAGGGGAGGCCCGTGCCCAGCTGTGGGCCATTAAAAGGGGCTGGAATTATTAAGCAAACATAACCCACTGAACAAAGCCATGTCGCCAAGCGGCCTAGCCGTGTTCCGGCATGATGTTCGGTGTTGCCATTCATGGATGGCGGGTCAGATCAGTTGCGCTGCATGTGCCTAGTGAATGTAGCGTCTCGATCTACTGCCGCCTTCCTACCTAGGCAAGTATGCTCCATCGTAGATCTCATCGTCACTTACCATCAGGTGAGATCGAGATCAAATACTTGCCTATAATGTATAAAAAAAAAAAAAATTGTTCAATCGGTTTTGCTGAGTGCAACAGAATAAGTACGGCGACATCAGAGATGCAATGGCCGCAACCTGTAAATAGAACTTGAGAACTGCTGTAAAGACGTACAGCAAGCCACTGCTGGAGCTATTCTAAGACGTGACGCCCTGGCCTATTGTAAGTGCAATCTGAGATAGTGCAACTGGGGATGCAACTTAGAGATTTGATCAACTAATATTGGACTGTACAGTTATGATTTAGGGTAGAATTTGTTTTGATGCAAATGATATCTAATATAGTGGACATGTGAATAGACAAGTAATACTTTGTACATTGTGTGGTTCTATAAATCATACCTATTCATATTAGGAATGATGTCACCATTGACTTATGTTATACTAATAATAACACTAATACTAATCTATACTAATAATAATCTATACATATAAATAAAATTGGAGTGTCTGTTTGTAATATTAAAATAACCGCTTTTTAATAAGTGCATTTGGATGTATACACATTACCTATACCGAAACAACATTTTTTACAATTTTTGTCTGTCTGTCTGTCTGTCCATCTGTCTGTCTGTCTGTCTGTCTATCTGTCTGTCTGTCTGTCTGTTTGTCTGTCTGTTTGTTCCGGCTAATCTCTGAAATGGCTGGACCGATTTTGACGGGACTTTCACTGGCAGATAGCTGATGTAACAAGGAGTACTTAGGCTACTTTTGTTTTAGAAAAAAAATTGGGTCTCACGAAAAAAAATTAAAACCAATGTTGCAGCGCAGCGCCTGATTAAGTTTGATAGCAACAACTTGCAATTCGTCCCGCGGGCTCAGAATGGGCGAGCAGGCTGTTGTCAACGGTTGTCTTTGTTAAATACCACGCGGACGAAGTCGCGGGCAACAGCTAGTTGTTATATAAGAATAAATGTTATACCTTAAAAAAGGGTCGATCGATCTACCTTAAAAAGGGACCACTTAATTAAAGACCGTTTATTAAATAACTGTGTATTATTCTTACTAATTATTTCTAGCACACAATATCGGCTGCAGTGCTTGAAAAAAAATACACTCAAATAAATCTAAAAATATTCGTTGGAACATTTTTAATGTAAACTACAAAATAAATATTGTAACTAAAAAACTCCAACCAACCACGCTTGCAGTACGTCACGTTTGAAGGAAAAAGCAAAACGTAAATACAATAATTCAAGAGATAATTTTCCTTTCTTTGGTCACATTATTTTCTGGGGTTCTTTGTTTTAATAAAAAGTCTCTTGATTAATGCTTATTACGACGCTTTACTTAGGCAACTAAGCTACGTATGTAAGTATAAGATGTATGAACAGGTATTAGTACATTTTAGGCACCTAGTTTTATAATTATTCTAACGCTAGTTTAGACCTAAGATTAGGTTCTAAATAGAGCATTGGCCACCGTATTTCATCCATACCTATTATTCTTGTTCAACGTACCACTCTCATTTAGTTGACATGGCCGGCCCAAATCTAACACAGTGCCCTCCGAAACATGCCTACTATCCGTGCAACAAGTTTCGACATGTTTTCCCGAAACGAACACAGTAAGTACAAAACTATTCTTTAGCATAGCATAATGTAACTACAACGATTTCGGGGACGAAATCCGATATTGCATTCAAAACCCAAAGCATGAAACAAAGGCTTTATTCACGGTCGCATACTACACAAACAAAAACGTATTTGTCCATGTAAAACGAATGTCGGTATGTACATTCTAGAATCGTCAGAGAATGCATTGTTTATCTAACATTTTTAACCACACAAAGGATGTATAAAATTACATTTTACATAGAAATAAATTATATTTGTAAAATTATTTTAAGACCTTATAAGCTCGTTGTACAAGCTAAGATACTTTAATAATACCGCAATTATAATACCAGTATTTTATACCGTCTCTACAATAAATCCTACTTGATTCAATTTAAGCCATTCTTTTAAAAAAAACGCTCTTATTTAAGAATACAATAAAGCCAAATAATCAATCACAGATCACCAGATCCAATAAACGGGGACGAAATAAAAGAAACGGTGGCACACTCAATGCTTCAAGACGATAAATAACATGAGGGCGTTTAATTAATATTTATGGGTGTCACTTCACGTGGCCCGGTTACGTTTTATTGAATCAAATCATTGCTACTGTTTGTACAATAAACGTGTGGGTGCAGCTATCGTGTAGGTGACACGTACATACGTACGAACATATCTACGTGCGGCAACAATTTAAGATGTTGTTATAAAGGGTTCCGTAGTACATGTTCGTTTGTTCAAGAAAACGGCTTCCCATTTCTTAGTAAACACTATTGCATTTAAGTGGTTTTAATCAATCGGACTGGCTCTCTGAATTCGGAGATAGAATTTATAATCGAGACATTAAAAGGTGTTTGAAGTATGATTTAACCAATTGATTTAGTACGAACGGAGAGAGAACCACCAAAATGTGGGCCGTAACTAACACGTGTTCACGTGATGACAATGCATGATTATCATTGTTCACTGATGATATAAAGTAAACTTATAAGAATCGGGTAGTGGCGTTATTTCTGTTCTTTAAACATGATTTTATAACAATAATACAAAATTACATTCAAATGTTGAAGAAATTCCTTAGTTGTTTAGACTTTAAATTACCCCCCACCCCCTCCTGGTTACACACCTCTCTTTTTACCCTCTCCAGACGTCTGTTACCTACGCTTTTACTACGATGTCCCCGCAAAGGTGTTTCTATCATTACCTCATATTTTCCAGAAAAGTAAAAGGCACTTCATTAGATAGCCAAACATTTCTTGATATTAAACTTTGCAAAGCAGTACTCTGCGAACTAATACAATTTTAACTTAGCAAATTCCTCGCCTATTTAACTGTGTTCCCGTTTATATTTAATTCACTTCGAGATAGACTCCTCTGAATGTTTTATGAGCGATTGTTTACTAAAAACTTTCAGTTTATTTGCCATACTTTAATTAGCGTTAAGTCGAAATGAGAATTTCATTTATCCATGGACCTCTACTGACGAGAGTAATTGTTATCAGAGCTTGAGTTTTAATATAATTAAACATGACACCAGAATTGACACTTTTGACTTACTAACATTATAATTATAATAGTAATTAATCAAAAGCTGACTGTGGCAGGTGCCCCCACCCTTCCAATATTCCCATCGCATATCCATCCAATCCTCAATTCATAGTCCCAATTATCTTTCCATATTGCTGCAATAGTTCCTCCTCCTGCTGAGATCAATTCGCTGTTTATGCTATCATTTACAGCAGTTGACCTCAGCAGGAGGCTAACCTAACATTAAAATTCTCAAAAAGGGCCTCTACGTGTTGAACCCATGTCCCCACGCAAGCCTTCCAAAGATACGGGTATAGTCCGTGCTGTGAGAGACAAGTATAATTTCGTCACATGGTAAAATTGTATTTTCATGTGAGGCCTAGAAATTAAACAGCCCACAAATTTGAGCTACATTGACACTCGACTCATGGTGGTTAATAGATTGCGCACACGCCCATACATGGGAATCTCAAGGAGCGCGGGAATGCCTCAAATAATTGAATTTGGAATACCGAACACGGTTTAATCTTCGAACCGTGTGATGCGCGATCTCACCCATAAATGATAAATTTATGTCGACATTGAGAATTCGGAAAGTAATCCCGCCGTAATTTCACAGATTACGCGTACATACAAGTAGATGGGAACTCCATCCACGTTTCTGTGGAAGGAAAAAATCTTTCCAACTCCTCTTATTTTCTTTCGATTAATTTCGTTGCGGATTTCAAGATAATGAAGTTTTTCTTGGGATTCCCCGAAGTTCAATCCTCAGCATCTTCGTTCGTCGCACCGCTGGGCATCTCAGCTTACAGGACGCACAGTGGTGGGATAGCATGGCGGACTATATCCCAATCAAAAAGATAAGGAAAATAAGCAACATCTTAAAGACAAAGTGCGATCCCATGAAACGACATGATACATTAAGTTTGAGAGAATAATAGGTTAGAGTTGGGAAGTCAAATTCGTACATCTTTGATTTAAAATGTCTAGATCGACCGCTCGGCCTGACACGCACAAGCGCAACGTTTACATCAGGCTAGCGTGCCCTCTATTATTTGCCACCATGACAGCTCTCGCGCGGTATGTGCCTGATTCAGCCTCGCGAGACTACACGATCGGTCTGGAAACGGCTATTGTCAAAAGAACAGTTTGATTTAAGAATAAGCAATTTGTTTTATACTAAAACATGTTTATTATCGTAAAAGCGTTCTCATTAGAATTCCGTTCACCCGTCAAATGTTGACTGACTTTAGACAATTCGAACACAAAAGCTAGCATGAAATTAAATTGTTACAGAATCCATCGCGACCGACGAGCCGGTGGAATAAACTTCTGTTTAAACATTAATGGAGCTTTACATTAACGTGGTGTCGCGAAACAGATGCCTTGAGCCCGGTCGTAATGTTCGCTCCACTGCACTGTGCTTACGCAAATAATACGGCTTACCTCGCATCAGATCACAGTCACTAATTAACGCACTGGCTCATTTAAATTGCATATATACATTTCACTTCCAATAAATAGTTAGGCCATAGTCCACCACGCTGGCCCAGTGCGGGTTGGCGGACTTCACACATCTTTCGAGGGGTTGTCTTAGACATGCAGGTTTCCTCACGATGTTTTCCTTCACTGTTTAGCAAGTGATAATCACGGTTGAAAATGAGATTCGCACATGAAATACCAGAGGTGCGAGCCGGGGTTTGAACCTGCAATCCTCGTTACCGAGGCAAGCGTTCTATTAACTTGGCTATCACTACTAAGCGGTATTGCTATGTTAAACGGTATACATTAAAAGATAAACACTGACGTACGTACTGGTGGGAAACATAGGAATCCTGCTACAGTGCGAATTGATCTTTATTCACATGCTAAAATAAAATACACAATACAACAACAATCTGATTCGATTCCAAACGGTAACAATTTTTATGGTACAGAATAGTCAGACATGAGTATTTCTTTCTGCGGTTGAAGCCGAGATACATTGCGTATTTAATAATAAACAACAAAGCTCTTTTATTCTGTCTAAACACTGGTGAAGTTACGACTTTTAAAAAAGAAACCTTTTGTTCTTTCGAAATAAGCTCCATAACGGTTGAATTCTTAAAAGTGTGTTCCATAAGTTAGGAGTCACCTAATACGAAAAACAAAAGTTCCGCAGGGAGAACTTTAAAGGTTCGCGCTTGCCCTATTGTATAAGTTCAGAACTCGTTAAAAAAGTTACCATTACATTACACCTACTGATACCTGCGTAATATTAAAAGGTACCAAGGTTTAATTATGTATATAATTCTGTACGGACTTGCATAGTTTAATTTTGTTTTATTCATAAACCCGAAAACCTGAAAAAAAACTTGAGAGGTGTCAAGAGACACCCGGATGGAACGAAGTTCCTTTATTATTTTTTATTATGTACAAAAAATCAATAATTTTGGGAAACAAAAATATATCGCCCCCGGGCGGGCACGAACCACCAACCTTTCGGTTAACAGCCGAACGCGCTAGCCAATTGCGCCACGGATGCACTTGTGCAATGTCTCGAAAATACTGACCATTATGTAAATGCAAACGACAAAGATAGCAAAAAGTGTCGTTACAACTTTTCGTGATATTTTTTTCCGTCTAGCCCCCTTTCGCAACGCGCGATAAGGAAATTGGTTCCAATATTACTTACTTAATGTTTTTAATTTTCTAATTAACAAGTCTTGTTAATTCAAACATTGCATTATTCCATTACCAATTTATGGATATAATTATTTCCTCAAATATTTAAGTCGTAATCTAGTTATATAAAATGTTTGTTAATAAATTTAAAGGAAAACGGTTTCCGATATTGACAATCGCAAAATATTTGACGTAAAAACGGGAGAGAGGCTCAAAGGCGTCCCCGGAATTGATAGGAAACCACGAAACAATATTCCGTCGGATTCCTTCGCTGATAATATGATGTTTCCGGTAGAACGGCCGCCTAATGCGTCCTCCGGCATCCCTTCAATTTCGTGCCAGATTATTTTTGTAAAAAAAAATGAAAAATCTTTCTTTGTTGGAATTTCGATGATACAGTTTTATATATGCACACATTGAGGTTCTAAGAGTGTGTATACTTGTTAAGAGCTCTTTTCCTCAAATTGTAATACGCAACCGTAGTCATCTTTGATTTTTTTTTGCTCGTAATACGTGGAAAACTCTACACATATATATTATGCGCATATTTTTATGCTACATAACAATTTCGATTTATAGGTAAAACCTACAAGAGATATGCTAAAGAAATAAAGCACATTATGAAGGCATACCTACGATGAATTGATTTTGACAATACTCACGTTAATGATACATATTTCAGAATCAATTAAAGACTGTGCTTAACAAAACTTATAATGAATAAAACTGATTTTACGGATTTTATCGCGTTTATTTTATTTTATTACTTTCCCGACGATTCGGCTGCTTTACAGCAACCATGGTTACGGGAGGACTGAGGTGTTAAACGTCCTAGTGTCATAGTTAGAACGGCGGTACCCTCATATTTAGTTGTTGTTTGCGGTCCGGTCTAGCCAGAAAGTGCTAACAGTGTCTTAAGGACCTTACGATAGTGCGCTTGGTTTTGGATTTAATTATTTTAAACATCGGCAACGTAAAATAAACGCAATAAAATCCATAAAGTAACTTTTATTTCAAGGATATTTTGGTTAGACCATCACCTTGTAATCTCTTTAAAAGATATCATTATAAGAATTGATCATGGTAAATTGGTGAAATTTACGTATTATGGTATTTTTTATCCCCGAGTTGATTGCTTTTAAGGATGGGTCCGGTGCATCACTATCGGCATACGGCAACTGCTATTTTTTCACCAATCCAATCCTTTCGGACGCAATACACTCTCGTGTGAATTGGAAAGCGGCCGGCACCTGCTACTCTTGATAGGTTTGCATCAATTCTGATGCTATGCGTACACGGTCAGATATCTGAATTGGATTCGACGGATTTTAACGTGCTACCAATACCGTTAAGCCTCTGTTTCCTTTCTGCTAATGGCTTATTTATTATACTGAACAGTAGCTGTTACCCGCGACTTCGTCCGCGTGGTATTTTTTCGTGAGATCCTATTTTTTTTCTAAAATAAAAGTAGCCTAAGTTACTTCTCGTTACATCAGCTATCTGCCAGTGAAAGTCCCGTCAAAATCGGTCCAGCCATTTCAGAGATTAGCCGGAACAAACAGACAGACAGATAGACAAAAATTCTAAAAAATGTTGTTTTGGTATATGTACCGTGTATACATCCAAATGCACTTAGTAAAAAGCGGTTATTTTAATGTTACAAACAGACACTCCAATTTTATTTATTTCTATAGATAATAGTAAGCCTACTTGTACCTAGTACACGCAGTTTATTTTGAAGATTCTTAAGGGCCTATTAGTAACGTGTTTTCTCTTAAAGTAAAAGTTACTACCCAAGGTATATACCATATACCATATATACAAGGTATATACCATAGCTGAGTTAACTGCTAGTAATCTTATTAAAAAAAATACATTTGTTTCTCTTTCCTACAGAATCAGAATCAGAATCAGAATATATTTTATTCACGTAGACCATTATTGTACAGTACTTATGAATCGTCAAGTTACAAAAATATTATGGTACTGCTTTACCACCCGTTCGGAATGCCGTTCCTATGGAGAAGAACGGGCAAGAAACTCCATGGTTGCTCTTTTTTTAAAATAGATCTTTTACATTTTTGAGCAATACATTGTTATAGGTATGTGAGAACAATGTAGGAACGGCTAATCAAACTTTAGCAGCAGGTCAAAAAAAAAAAAACAAAAGTACTAACTAAGTATAAAATTACAGTTAATGGCTACATGGTTCCCACATTTACAAATTACTTACTACAATATTTTAAGACCCAGTATATGCAACAGTATGACTAGACTATGATGAAAACGCAAGACGAGATCATTCTGCAGCCAATATCCCGACCGTGAGGGAGCATGACGACGGCTTAGCATCGCCGCAAATAAATTTCCCACGAGACGCGTATTTTACAACGGCTGCGACAACCGCCACGCGAGATGATCTGAAATATTTTATAAAACCGCTCCTTTGGAGACCTATTCACCGGTTATTACTTTTTTTTAATAATGAAAATCTTATACATACAACAAATTGAAATATAACAAATTTTACGAATTTTATCGCGTTCATTTTATATTGTTTACGTTCCCGACGTTTTGGCTGCTTTACAGCAACCATGGTCACGCGACTATACGCAACATAACCATGTAAACGCGATAAAATCCGAAAAAAAAATAGTTTTGTAAATGTGTAGTATTCGCGTAAATATAAGAAATTAATATACAACAAATATTCATGAGGGTTATTCATAATGCAAAAGGATTACAAACGACCACTTAAAACAAACAAGGTATTTCAATGTGTAATATTCGCGTAAATATAAGAAATCAATACCTTAGTATCTTTAGTGCAATCGACCAACGACTGAAGCACTGCACTAGAACCAACCATATCCAAAGCTATAGGTTTTGTTATTTATCCCTTAAGTATTTATTTCAACGTTACATTCGTTACAAAGTTTTCTGATAAGCCTTTGTTTGACTCAGACAAATAAATTAATGACCGCCCAGCATAATAAGGGTCTTTAAAACGATTCTAATTATTTATACTACTTATTATTATTCTAATTATTTATAATTATGCATACTTGCCTACCTAGGCAAGTATGCTCCATCGTAGATCTCATCGTCACTTACCATCAGGTGAGATCGAGATCAAATACTTGCCTATAATGTAATAAAAAAAATATATATATATTTTTAATTATCAGTTTATTTCTGAATAATGTAAAAATAATTTTCCTTTTTTATTAGGAGCAATCTTTAATTTAGCACCAGCTTCTGTTCCACCCACAGTATCTCAAAGAATCATAGCCTGTAGCACTCAAGGATACACACCTAAGGAGGAGGCTTTCTATTAGTGAAAGTTTTTTTAAATCGATTCAGTAGTTTCGAAGACTAACTCCAACATCCAAACTGACAAAGTTAACCTCATTTTTTAAATCTATTTTAATCTTGGGTGTGATATTTATCCATCTGTTAGTGTTGTAATCTCTCAATAGGTAATCACAACTGTAGTTTGTATCTATGTGTATTCGAACCGAGCGTTTCGATACACAGCGGTCGGAGCGTACTCTAAATCAAAATAAATTGAGATATACGGTCCTGTCACATGGAGCTAACTGACTAACTTAGAGAGGTTGCTGGCTAGGCTGGCTGCCGAGTAATTAACTGTACCTACCTAGTTAGATAGTTGTATGGTGTCAATGTAGATAAAGAAAAACCTGGAGGCAGATTACTTTGGAATTCAATGGAATAAAACAATTACTTATATTTCAACATATAAATAGTATAATGATCGAGATAAAATAAAACCGATTTACAGGTCTTTGAAATATGTTCTATAAGGCATTCATAAAAAAATATTGTTTAGGAAAACCTCTTGACATTTAATATTCTTTTTCAATGATGACGATTTCCATGATTATGCATGATTCCTCTGAAAACGATTTGTAATACCATTGTAAATGGATGCAAATATTCTATGAATTCGGGGGTTAATTCTTCTAGCTACAAAGCTACCTCTAAATCCAGATGATCTCATTGAATATTCCCAGGCGTTCTGTTCTCGCGTCGGCAATCAAACAAATATTAATTTAATCTGCAGCTATGATCACGAGGTTCGTTGGGACCACGGTGCCGGTGATCCAATTTATCCACTCCCGGGTGACACACGCGGGATTTCGTTATCGTTGAACGCATATTTGCATATTTGGCAGAACTAAAAATGTACTTATACAGCGCACTTAGGAAATCCTGTGCATCTTTAGCGCATATACCATCCCACTTCCCACTAATATTATAAATGTGAAAGTTTGGATGGATGGATGTTTGTTACTCAATCACGCCAGAACGGATCTGGGTGAAATTTGGCACAAAGATAGATTATAGTCTGGAATAGCACATAGGCTACTTTTTGTCCCGGTAAAATGTATGGTTCCCGTGGGATAGATTTGTTTTAATTTTTCATAGAGGAAAAAAAGGACATCCTTTTTAATCGCGAGTAGCACCGCGGGGCGCAGCTTGTCATTATTTAAAGTAAGAATATCGAAATGAGTTCAAAAATTAATGACACTATATTGTCACTATATTGGGAACAAAATTTATATTTTAAAATCGACATCATCGGACTTCACATAATGATCACAAATACTTAAGGAAAGCGCAAGTTCAAAGGTAAGTATACCCGTTGAAGCACGCTATATACATGAAGGACGTGAATAGTTTTGTGTGTGTGTGTAACAAAAGTGGAGCTTGAAATTTACGTACAATTTGTTTGAAAAGGTAGAACAAACTATTATAATTTCTCATAATGTATAGTATTCCAGTATTTTACGCAAGCTTATACCCACCTACCAATCTATCAAATGCATATTGGATCATTCCAAGAGAGTTAACAAACCTCTCTCGTTCGTATACGAAATAAAATTGGATTGATCGTTTGTACGCAAAGCGAAACTTTGACTAGAATAAATTGTGGTGTCTGTATGTTCCAATAAATAAATATGACACCCACTAATGGTCCCAAAATAAACAAATATTTTTCTAATGAGTATACATTCTAGGGGTTATTCCGGTCCCAATATCAAGATATGATATTTGATTTATTTACAATAATTACAACAAAAAATACATTTATATTTATTAATCTATATATATAGAACAAAGTCGCGTTAGTTTCATCATTTCTAGCTCAAGAACGGGTGGGCCGCTTTAATAACTGCTTCACCGCTTTGTCATGAAAATGTTTCATGATCAATACGTCACAACGCCCTATCATCTGGGTCAAGGATTCTGTGATCAATTCTCGAAATGGCTATACTACTATTTGAACCTGCGCGTCTATAATGCATTTATAATCATCATGTGAAGTCAGAATTTCGATACGCTAATATAAAAAAAAAAATTCCAACGATATGACACGTGATTTTTTTAGAGCTAATTTTTTTTTATATAAATTGTCGTTATGTGAAATTAAAACATTGCCTACAAATCTCGCGCATATCCGCTAAACGTGTCTAGTATCAAATAAATGCTAAGCATCCATTGGATTCAATCTGTATCGGGTTTCGAGGCCCGTGGCGATTTACATGCATATAGAGTGGAACTCGGCTATATTTGCTTCGGGCCAATAGCCAGGGGCACCGATGCAGCCTTTAGATGTGCATTTTGAGATCTATAACGTGTTGTGTAAAGACTGAATGTTAAATAGCATACCGGACTGGCAGTATAACAAAAAAAACTCTGCATATTTGTACGTATGTATATAGCTACATAACCTACCTATATAACAGTCACCAAAGCCAACTTGCTTCATTGATTTTGGAAAGACAAACAGTTTTACAATATACTATACAATAATCACGTGTACTACTGATTTGTGTACACCTCAAAGTAGATATCACTAATTAATTTTATGTATACACATTATGGTTTTTTTATAAGAACAATAAGAATCATAGTTATAGTATTTTTAATTATAATATTGTTGTCAATATTAAAATAAAAAATAACATACTTGATACCATGTTGCTGAAAAAGTCAATTACAGTTTCCTTCTCATCAAAGGTAGGTAGGGTAGGTAGTAACTTCAACCTTATTGCGGGATTCTACAAAATTATATTTATGTACAATGGAAATACATAAGTATATTAACTTCAATAATTATGCTTTTTATGTTTATTTTGCAAACTGCTGCTCATTAAAATCATTTCCGATACTTAGTGGAAGCCCTCATTAAGGAAGATGCGAGAACACTTTGTTTACCTCCTTAATTACCTTAAAAAGGGCTATTTATAATCGTTCCTTGTGAAATGTTTGCTACCAACACAAACTCACGCAATGTCAACAGCCCGCATCGGCTCATTATAATCCGTTTGTACGCGCCCCACTCAATCCGCGATCTTTGAAACATTACTGGGTTTTCTAGAAAACGACACACTTATGCAATTTTGTAAATTACGCTATTTACTATCCTTACATATAGAGGTGAGCTCAAATAACTGTTTTGTTTTGGGATATATGCTTATTAGTAGGTAACTATAAACTTCTTACCTTCTTTTACTTTTCCTTTAAAAACAACTTCTTGAGTAGCTTAATTTTATATTTTACATTTTAGGTCGGAATTTCATATCGTGAAGAATAATGGCTGAAAGTTTTATTTATTTATATAAATATTTATATTACTTCAACCTAAACAATCTTTAGCCATATATGCAGAACTAGTACGTGTCTGCTAAATTCCATTAGAATAGTCGAATGGTTCCTGTTCGGCTAATTGGGGCTCAGTTAAATAGGTGAGTGGGTTAATGGGTGAGTTCTGCTCACTGTGAGGCTGCTGATACACCTCCGTGCAGTCTCTCCGGGTGAATTTCAGGCATTATACACACTTTGTATTTTGAAGGTTGCAGGAAAAAAATGGCCGCGCAAGGTATTGTTTCTGGAACAGTTAAAGCACTTTAAAGAAATGATAGGCTGATCATGACATATTTTTGAATAATTTCAGTAAAGTTCTACAAGAACGAAAAGCTCCTAAGTCTCTTAACATGATTGCAAATTTTGTCAGTGACATTTTCGATGCCATTATCATTCCATTGCAAGTAAATAGCGTCGACGATCATTCTCCTTTTTGAAAAATTTTAACCCAATACACATATACATACATGTCTAATTTACTTACAGCCTAACGTGTTGAAACTCTTAAAACATTCGGTATGATGCAGTAGCTTACCAATTTAATCTAATTGACTCAGTTCAGATAGAACCATCCAGAGTTGTCTAAAGCTAAGGGGGAATTACACGAATACTACACATCGAAATAAAACTTAATTTACCAATTACGATACGAAACGTCGGAAACGTAAGAAACATGAAATTAACGCGATTAAATTCCTAAAATTGTGGTTTTTTTTTTATACATTATAGGCAAGTATTTGATCTCGATCTCACCTGATGGTGAGTGACGATGAGATCTACGATGGAGCATACTTGCCTAGGTAGGAAGGCGGCAGTAGATCGAGACGCTACATTCACTAGGCACAAGCAGCGCAACTGATCTGACCCGCCATCCATGAATGGCAACACTGAACATCATGCCGGAACACGGCTAGACCGCTTGGCGACATGGCGACATTTGTTCAGTGGGTGGTGACTAACCACGGCCGAAGCCTACCACCAGTAAAAACCCAATAGTCTTTTTCGCCTTATTTATGTACAAATTAGATTATTCCCCGTATCAGAGGCCGAGATCTCCATACTTTTGATAGGCTCCAATACTTTATAGGTTCCGAGATAATCACGAAATCCATTTCTTACGGCCCATTACATGGAAAACGTTCTCCATTTACTCTTGCCCATAATGTTAATATATCGTCGCTTTTAAAGAAATAAATTCTTCTTGTGACCACGTGCCAATCGCCTGTTGAGTTTACAACCGACCACAACAAGATTTTCTATCTCGATTTTCTTTGGAACTATGCCAATGATACCCGTACTGTTAGATCTTGTGAGGTGAAAGGTCCTGTATGAGCTAAGAAATCAAAATCATACACAAATGGGGTTTCTCCGGGAAGTATAGTTTATGCTTTCAGCAAATAGATTCACAACAACCAACACACAACATTAACATCGCGGCAGGTATTTCGCATCACGCAAAATCCACATTATACATTCCAAATTCAAAACACACCTCTAACTTCGTCGAAAGTTCAATTTGCATAACTGTATCATCGAAACCTCTAATCCATCGCTTCATTACCCCATAACCAATAGCCATGGGTCTGAACAAACAGACTCGAAGGGCGGCCGTACATCCGCGGGCAGTGTCTAAACTATTCTATGCATTTATGATTGATCCAATAACCGTAGTAGGGACCCTTCGTATCTTATTTAACAGAAATTGGAAATGATTGGTGCGATCCCCCGGGAAACGTTTATGTGATTGATAGTCCCCGGATTCTTACCTACCTGTTTTGTCGACGAAATCTTTTTATTGGAGGTGAATAGTCTAGTCTTTGATTACTTTTACGTATATGTGGGTCAGGTGTTATATCTCTGTGTGATCACCAATTTAAGTACAATATTTTGGTAAGCTCTATTCACGTGCGGGTTTTTTTATTACAAATGTGATCAACTGGCTTTTTGCGATGGTGCTCTGCCTTACTCGGTACAGTATGTGCCTCATTCTTGAGATTTTTCACCAAGCTCTTTGAGGTTTCCACGTACGGCATGTTCTCGCGCCATTCTGGCAAGGTAGTGTAATTGATCATAACACGACTATCCACAAATATCGTAATGAATTAAAACTGTCAAACTCATCATGGGTCATGAATTAACGGCGCCCCTCTCGTACATACTGACACTTGAAAGTAATTAACCACGCTGGCAAACTAAATTTCGTATACTAATTGAGCAAATACAATTATGGGCGCGAACCTTAGATTGTAGATTCGTGGAAGCTATCGTTACTATAATAATGTAGTTGGTAACTACCTGTTGGATACAAAAATACTTTTAATTGTTATTACATGAGAGGTTATTATTCCCTGTTCTCGATTTGAATTTTATTTCAATACAGCATTTTTTCTTATCGCTAACTAAGCTAAGTTGCTTGATTTGATACTTATTATCGGGCCCAGCCGAAAGTTACATATTAAGCTAGCAATTATATAGATAAACCTCGAAAGCTTTCTTATATGAAGAAAATAAATAAAAATACTTATTACCTGCTATAAAGAATATAACCTCTCATAAGTATGAAAATTACATGGCCACAAATGAAATCTTGAAGGGGGAAATCCTTGAGAATTCTATTCGTCGATTGCTATTCGACTCGTGTTACGTTCACTATGTACTAATCGTAAATAAATCTTGAGAAGTGGCGAGGCAGTAAATTGAACGCGTGACTCGGACTGTTAAGAGCGCGCGCACACTGAACAACAATCCCCAACATCAATTTCATTCATTCTTAAGTATTTATCATTCACTACTACTCGGTCACTGTAAGATTGGTCCACCATCCTGACACAATGAAGGATGCTGATCTTCTTTTGAGATTGGGTTTTGTCATATATGTTGGTTTCCTCACAATGTTTTCCTTTACCTTTTAGCAAATCATAATCATGGTTGAAAATTAAATTCGAACGTTGAATTTCCCAGATACAAGCAAGGATTTGAATCTGTGAACCTTTTTTCCAAGGCGAGCGTTCCACCAACTGCTTTTCTACTACAAATATGATGCAACAAAAAATATAAACGCGTCAGAATGAAAACCTCCTCCGTTTTTTCATCAGTTAAAAATGTTGTATTGTGTGCGTTTCAGCTCCCCAAACATAAATAATCAGGTGAATAGCTAAAGGTTTTATGCTTTCACAGTGGGGCATGAATGAACCCTTATCTAATTTAACCTGAATGCCTACTGGTTGGTTTACGGTACCTCGTTTATTAACTAAAAAAATATTACCTATGCAATGGTAGACCGCAACTATGTTAGAAATTATAATTAAATAGGTAACCTTGTTAGTACTAACAAAACACAAAGATAGATAAGTCTGATTTAAATATTGTAATAAATGAATGGTGTTTATTTTTTAAGTGCTTATTTACACGTTTAAAAACATTGAAATAAAACTAATTTTACAGATTTTATCGCGTTTATTTTATGTTTTTTACGTTCCCGACGTTTCGGCTGCTTTACAGCAACCATGGTCAAGATAGGACTGAAAACATAAAATAAACGCGATAAAATCCGTAAAATTAGTTTTATTTCAACGTGTAGTATTCGCGTAAATATAAGAAATCAGTACGTTTAAAAACTTCAATATCACGAACACAGTCCCATTTTAGTTTATTGCAGACTTACTTAGTATACTATAAGTATCGTTGAGACATTCTATAAATACAAACATGTAGCTACCCGGATAATGTCTATCAAACATCATATTATTAATCAAAGTCCTATTCCACTAACATTTTCCAAATCTAAATTCGAAGCTAGTTCCTTTCGCTGTTTTATTTTATTGCACACTAGCTGACCCGGCAGACGTTGTCCTGTCATTCAATTCAAACTGGAATCTATACTATTACATTAAAAAGTTTATAATAAATATATTCGTTAAGTTTTCTTAAATTTCCTGCGCAAGCTTTTGCGCAATTTCCTTATTTTTTTTTATGTAAGAACCTGCTGCAAAGTATTAGAAAACATAAAAAAAAAGATGAATGAAATCGGTAAAGCCGTTCTCAAGTTATAACGTGACCAGAAGAAATAGGGGCATATTTTTATATATATAGATTTTATCATTTTCCTGAAAATGGAAAAGTGATATTAGCCACTTGCTTGCCGAGATGGAATCTTGTATGGTGATCACGTACGATGTGTTTTCCCCTCCCGATGACTTGATGCTGAGCCTAATCGGTGGACAAAACAATCTTCGTGCTCGAGATGGAGCTGATTAGATTAATTATAGTGTTGTTTTGTATGTTTACTGGAATATCGTGAGTAGGTATTGCTACGTACGAGTATTATGCCAGGGTGCTAATGAGCTATAGGCATAAAACAATTGCCTAAAGGCAACACTCGCCTTCTTTATTAGTTTAATAATTAAACGCAGAATGAAAGTAATAATGATTTTCAGTGCTCGCTCATGAAACTTATTTGATAGAGGGTCCATACAAAATAAGTTATGGATAGCACACCGTAAAACGGGCCGTAAGAATAAAAAATATTACAAACTAGCTGTCCGAGCGAACTTCGTACCGCCTCAAAATCAAATGTATGAGAAAATGAATTATCTTTATTACTATTTTTTGTGATTTTACCCATTTTTAACCGACTTCAAAAAGAAGGAGTTTCTTAATTCGGTTGTATTTTTTTAATCATTATTCTGCTATTCGGGCCGGAGACAAATTTAAATAACTAAAGTTGATAAAAATCGGCCGACCCATTCATGAGTTAAAAATGGTGTAACTAACACGACTTTTGTTTTATAGAGATAAATATTAGATTAAGGGGGAAGCTCAGGTCGGGGCGCGAAATTCAAAATTTTAATGGTTTTTATTTTTTTACGAAAAATTTGGACATCTTTACGATGTAATTTAGTTTTTTGCGATATTATCATTATGCATTGGATGTCTCGATTTATGAAGTTTGCTTAAAAAAATACCTAATCCGATACAATACCATAAGGTTTGTAAAAACCACTCTTTATGGTGTTGTATCGCTTTAGGTATTTTTTAAGCAAACTTAATACATCGAGACATCCAATGCAGAATGCTAATATAAAAAAATCTAATTACATCGTAGAGATGTACAAATTTTTCGTAAAAAAATAAAAACCATTGAAATTTTGAATTTCGCGCCCTGAACTGAGCTTCCACCTTAAGCCATGTAATCATGTGTGAATCGATCTGAAAAATGTATTTAAAGTATTTTTTTAACTTAAACTAAATAATAAGAATTATTTTTATGTGGATATAAAAAGTTTACCTCCAAACACCTCTTGTTATTAATGGGATGTGCTATCATAAAACCATCCAACACAGATAGTATGACGTGATATAGTATAAGCACGTATTGCTTCGGGAGTGTCGGAGTGAAAATAAAATAGATCACGCTCCATTGATTTGGCCGTGTTCTCGAATGCGGAGATGAAAACGTTGAGAAAATAGGCAAACAGTGGTTTAGGGTGGCGTCGGAGTTTATCTGTCACGGACAATTGATCAATACGCCGCTTGACAGTTTGTTTTTTATAGCGGTTGAAGAATTGCCTGTTGTGTATGACTATCCCGGGGGATCCTATCCATTTCACAGAACAAAAAGAATCTTAAATATAGACTAGGGTTATGGGCTGTCATTCTGTCACGTCGCAACCTAAAAAGTTCCGATTCGACTTCTGTATCGAAAATTAATGTATCTATCGAGTCAGCAGTAGTAATTTAGGGTACCGTCATGAAGGTTCAAATCATCTGGGGTACCATGCAATTTTATCTAATGTCGTTCATACATTGAAAAGTGAGGGCTATTCAAAGTAGCTAACGATACAAATATGATATTTTTACACATAGATATTCATGCAACTTCTAAGATTTCTACAGTTAAAAAAATGCACAAAAGTTTTTTTTTTCTGCGCTCCCGAAGCGTATAACATGGTTTAGTCTAAAATCAATACGTATTTAGTCCGATGGAACGGTTTTAATCTGTTTACTTGTTATTTTAATCTTTTCTCTGGCTGGATTGCTTTTTAATATCCACTGAAGTAGGGCTTTGCAAACGAGTAATAATGGCTAAGTTGAATTTTATTAGTTTTACACTTTACTGCGAATCTGCTCGTTATATTCTCATATTTGCTATCGTGGTTTAAGTAGGTAATATCGTTAAAGCACCGCATATATACTGCAACATGCAGTGAAATTAAAGATTTGGCGAAATCCTCAATATTGACATTTCCCTGGGATATATTATCTCCAGTACAATAGTCAATTATTTAGGGTAATATAAAATTAAACCACATAGTTTTAGGGGGTTTTTAGGCAGATCGGCTCACCGGATCGGATGGTCGCAGGTTCGAATCTCGTGGTAAATTTCGGAATATACACTGTTATAGGTTGGCCCTGATTTGTTTGTATTTACACTTATAACAAAAAAAAACTTTTTTATTTGGAACAATAAAAATGGTGTTTATCGGGCAATATTTACTTACCGTAAATAAATAAGATTTTTGTAACACTAACAATGAACATTTTCTAATAGAAAGATAAATATTTTATCGTTTAGACATATCTGTACGTTATTGCCACCTAGATTTATTTATTTCGATCCATTCATTCGTAGGTTGCATAAATATGGGGAAGATTTGAGGATAGCTCCAATGTATTCAATAGATTGATCAATTCAATCTATCGTGGAACACAACCTAAATCCGCTTGTAACAACCTCACGAACCAGGGCTGGATTATCCATATAAGCAATATAGGCCTATGCGCCCGACGCAGCCTAGGGCACTGCGGCTCATTAAAAAATAAGCCTAAGTTTTTAAATTTGATGTTTTCTTCTTCGTTGTACAAAAGATAACTTACATATTATATTTTCAAAAGGACAAAAAATTTCATAAAATGTGGAATACCCAAGCTTGAAGGATCTTTTCTATATTAAGACACATTCCAGTTAGAATTGAATCCAGTAAGATTCTGGTTGTAAACAGAAACCGTTATAAGTAAACTAAACGGTCTAAATACTACCTGCCTAGTTAAGGGACGAGGGCCCACAGACTTGCATTGCCTAGGGGCCCCTGGATGGCTTAATCCGTCCCTGTCATGAACAAACAAGTAAATTAAATAGCGTGTAAGGTGAAAACTTTGCATATGTCGCCGTCCCTGAATGGCGCCTGATTGTGAAGGAGGATTTTTGTAAGCGCACGAATTTGTGCGATTCCAGCTTTGCTCAACTGTTGGTCTGTAATTCAGGCATATGGATGCAAGAACGCGTTAGGAGGCGTACATAAAGGTTGATGAAATGGAGCTAGTGAAATAAACGTTCAGATCAATTTGTGATGACCCTGCTTTTTGTACTGTGAGGGCAAACCTTGTGTGATGAACACGAATGTTTGGACCCGTGGCATGGATGATGATATACGTGGAATATTAACCATTATAGGTTCGGTAAAGTGTACGAGTATAGGTAATTGAAACAGAGTGACGAAACTTAGCTTTTCAGTTTCTTACAAAAAATCCGTAAAAAATCTTTCAGTAAAGTATCCATCACTTTACTGATTGAGGGATGGGGGGAGGTTAGTTGAGCCTAGCCTTTGAGTCTTTGCATATGGTTGAAAACTGAAATAATTTAAATGACTTGACACTGGCAAAATACCAAATGATGGTGATGCCAAATATAAAAAAAAATCTCGATAACATAACATCGATTTAAATAGCTCACAATAATAATATTTTCTTTTATATATCTCAATGTCATATACTTATACCTTATTCGTACGTTATGCACGTACTTTGTGGAAGCGTCTCTAGTATGATGGAGTCACGTTTAGAAACGTGCAGACGTGGTTAAAAATTCTCGCCCCGCTAAGATACCGCTCAAAGTTAAAAATTCAATGTTTTGCACCTCGAAATGTTTGCGTTCAAGCGTCAGATTGTACCAAAAAACATAAAAAATTTACTACCGAGTATGACCTGAAAAAAATCGTTTTTAAACATTTTATGCGTGATGTTTTAGCTATTGTAAAAAAAAATAACGGTGTGAGGTGACCTCATTTCTTACCTTATAAAAGAATAGTTGCGTGATTCTATAGTCAAGAATGTATAATAAGGGTTTAATTTAACTTTAGTGGTGCCTGGTGCTATAACATTAAACAAGATTAACAATAATAGATACTCTACATAGTGGTCGAAATTTGACCGTAATTTATTTAATAGGTTATCATATTCAATTTATAGGTTAATACTTGACATTTATATAAGGAGTACGTCAAGTGCGAGATTATTCGTAAACTAATCGTATAGTTTATAGTCTACCGTATTTAGACACTTTGTATGGAGATTTGGAAGTTTTAAATACCGTCCGCTAGTGGCGCTTTTCAATTCTCCATACAATATGTATAAATACGTATAATGTATATAGTTAGCTCACACTTGACGTGCAGGTTTAATTTAGGACGCAGTAAGGCGTTTTTTAACATATTGTATATTATATAACATTGGCAGTATGAACGCAATCGATGTTTTATTTCATTTAATTATATGTACCTATTTACATTTCATTATAGCTTTCTGCACTCATTCTCAGTATAAAAAAATATCTTGAAATAAAACTAGTTTTATTTCAATGTGTAGTATTCGCGTAAATATAAGAAATAAATATAAAAAATATCTTTTAAAAAGAGCAACCATGGAGTTTCTTGCCCGTTCTTCTCCATAAGAACAACATTCCGAACGGCTGGTAAAGTTGTAGCTTAGCATTTTGTAACAATTTTGACGATTCATAAGTAATGCACTTAATGGTTTCAAATGGGTAAACAATATTCTGATACTGATTCTGAAACATTAACTATGCCAAATCTAACACTCCTCCGTGGCCGCAATAGACTTAAAAAGGGATACAAGGTTTTTTCTTCATGTATCAATACAATATTACAGATAATTAAACACCTGTAAAATATGTGTGAGCTTTGAACTACATAGAACGCTTTCATAAAGTAAAACGTCCAATTATTGCTACCACGAGCTGTTAAAATGATAATTAGCGAAGAATGCCCGAGTTAGCAAATTGCAAATGAAATCTTTTATTTATACGCAACTCCGCTGGATGTCTCTCAGCGAATTTTAATTATGTAATGCAGAAGAGGAGCATTATAATTTCAAGTGTGACACTATTCTGAACATGAAATAATTTTCTTAATAAGATGTTATAATTCTGTTACAATTAACAATCCAAGTATTATATTAACATTGCAGACTTTTATTCACAGCTCTTGCATAGTGTTACTCGGATTTTCTGTAATAATTGCATATGTCTGTATTATACAGTCTATTTGGTTACGTAATGGTGATATTTTAGGTTTAATAACTAGACAGATACTTAAATATGGGGCTCCTATGGCACCCTTGTTATAAGAGCTACGATTTCATTTTAGTCACACAAAAAAAAATAGTCTAGATTTATTTCAATTTTAGACATTATGATGTCGATATTATTCAGCATTATCTCAGTCTAACTTGCACTAAATTAGAGATAAATTTATACTCAATACATTTTAGTATTCCCACGCGCATCATACTTCTAAAGGTCACTTATTTTAGTGAATTTTTGAATGATACATTCAACCTATAGAAATTATCTCTCTGAGAATAAGGCGCTTTGTGTCAAGTGCCTTATTATGAGAAGTCGGGCATTGCTCAAAAGTGGTGTGCTTTAGTAAGATAACCGGGATCTTTACATTTCATAACCTAATGGAACTTTTCTCATTTGAACTTATTTTATCTGTGTCGGAGTTCTGGCGGTGAGTTTATCTTAACTTTTTCTTATAATTTGAGTTTCGTTTCCTCGTTTTTTTTTTCACAATATAATAGCTTTAGCCCGCGGCTAATCTTGCTTGAATTGGATTGGGAACACTAAACTATTCTAAAACATGCTTAAGAACCTAAACAATTTTATTCTATTATACTACGTCTGTTTACACTGTGGTATTACTTTTTTGCTATATTCGTTACATGCACATTCAGGAATTATTTCCTTAATACATACCTAAATAACTTCGAATCCAAAACCGCTATGTTATTTTTGATTGACAAACGCATCATCCAAAATGTGGCAGAACACAATAAATAAAATCTTCGCGAATGAAAATCATAAACAAGAAAATTGTGAAAAAATATGTAATCTGTCAATAATCAATCCTTCTCGCGTCAGGTGAATCCTCCGCTGCGACACCATGTGATGGATGATTCAATTACACCATGACATAAACTGCTTACTCATCTCTTGTGTCATCCTAACACTTAATAGCTACGCAGTAAAGTCTAGTTTCACTTGATTCATTTCGAAGATGAAAGAATTATTTACCAAAACATGCATTATTATGGATTCGGATTGGGTTAAATTATGTCTCAAAACATGTTGACATAGCTTGTGTATTTTATGTTCCAATAAAGAGAAACTGCTACGCTTATTAAAATCAAACACGAATATTCAGTTTTAAGATTATAATTTCAGATTCCATTAATCCAAGTCTTAAGACCTGATCCAGTATAGGTGACCACATAGTAAAAACGGACTTATCCAGAAATATATAATATGTAACTCTCTACAATAGAAATGTTTTCGGGACTAGGTATTTATTATAATTATTTCCTACAGCTGACGGTAAAGTAAAAAAAGCTCTACAAATTAAGATAGAGTCTAAAAGCAGTCAATTTAGCCTAAAACAGCCGCCCATACACGATGAAAAGAATATGTTTCAAAAGTGTAACTTCAAAAAATAGTTTTTATTATTCCTTTTATTCTGTAGGTAAAAATATGTAGGTACTTGCTAAACACCTCACCACTGAAAGAGGAAACATGCGCAAACAAATCTCTAAAACCACTCAACGGATTTGGTTAGAGTTGTTGTGGCATTCCAACGCATTTCAATCGTAATAATGCTTTATAGAAAAGCAAAATGGTTCGTGTGGGAAAAACTAATGTTGCCGCCGGGCGGAAAATAGTTTAAAATCCCAGTGATTTTAGGAATACTTGTGGCTTTTATGTTTGTAGGAAAATATGTGAGCGAAATTACTAGGAGACTGGGTACAGTTTACATTGCATGTTGATGTGATTTTTATTTCATCTTCGACAGCAAATTTTTGGGATGGTCTACTCATAACCTGTTAAAAAAGTTTTTATAATATATTCAATAATAATAGCCCTCTTGACTGAATTTCGGTTACGGCGGCTAATTTCATCGCAGATTAGCCAACTGCGCAGGAGATATTATAGTGCACAAGTGTGTACGCAAGGCGCACTCTCTCGTCCCTCACTCTCATAGTTCTATGGGACGGCAATCTGACATGACCGGAGAGAGATTAGGTGTTCTTCAAGACCCAAACTAGTAATAATTATGGTTGAAAATTTGATTTGCACATGATATCTAGAAATTCCAGAGCTGCGAGCCGGGGTTTGAACTTGCGACCAGTTATATCAATGTGAACGTTCTACCAAATTAGCTATCAATCCTTGGCATAATATATTTCCAAATTTGAAACACTAAATTAAAGAAAAATACCTACGGGGACCATCTCAATATGTATGTATTCCTCTATTTATTTGGGGTACGGAAACCTAAAAAATAGTCTACTTGTAAATGTTTATAAATCTCTAAGCTCACACACTTCCATAGATGCCACGAAAAGGTAGGAACGACTCGACAAAAGCACTATTTGCAATGTCCATGGAAATGGTTCTACTGGATTCCTCGCTCGCATCCCACACTAAGCATTAGCTGACCGGTATCGTGTTACAAGGGTCAATCTTTTGAGGGCGGCCCCTGCATTAGCCTTATGACCGGACTCAAAGGAATTTTCTGAAATCCAACACCCTCGTTGAGGCGAAAAAAGGATATAATATATATCAATTTAAGTGTAAATATTTCTGTTTTTTTTTGTAATAGAGAATGTACCTACTAAACTATGTTTAGGTTAGGGTTTGACTAAGGTCGTAATGACATCCCCACTAATATTATAAATGTGAAAGTTTGGATTGATGGATGGATGTTTGTTACTCAATCACGCCAGAACGGCTGAACGGATGTGGATGAAATTTGGCACACAGAGATAGATTATAGTCTGGAATATCACATAGGCTACTTTTTATTCCGGTAAAATGTATGGTTCCCGTGGGATAGATTCAACGCCGCTCAGCTAGTATAAAATAAAACCTTCATAATTTTTTTATATTTTTTTTTAACTGTGCGTCTGTCATGTCATGCCTTGCTTACCTCGTTAAAGGAAGCTGGAGGTCGTGAATCAGCCCTTTGCTCTCCAATTTTGAATTATGTGTTCCACCAACTCCTACATTACTGTATTTATCACTAATGAACTTCGACACAATGCACGAACCTTATAAATATTGCAAACAGAAGACCTCACACATGGCCGTGTCAAAGCGGGCGCGCTGAGCACCAGGCGACGTGTTTGACCACTTTGATGACTCCATCGTCAAGGGAGGCACACCAATTAGGCCGCAGTTGACTCAGCGACCGTCGTGATTAATTCACCACAGGACTCCGGGCACCTGGCTAGGCTAGCAGTTTGCTAAGCACGGTAATTATTTAAGCTCTGTTTGCAACCGAATTCCGAATGGAATTTGTGTGCGTACCCACTATAGTACGTATAGAGCGGCGAACTGAATAGAATTGTAACGGTCTGAAATACTAAAGGCATCGGACGACGTCACGTACTTTCTATTCAAGTTACTGGAATAAATAGGGTATCTTTAAAGTTGATGCAACACAGAAGCTATCTCCATACGCGACCAGTATCCTCGTGATGTATGTTCAGATATACAGCAAAGATTCGAAAATGTTGGTTTATTCAGTACAACATACTACATAGGTCTGACGGCCTGATTAGCGCAGTTGATAGTGAGCCCGCTTTCTGTGCCGAGGGTCCCAGGTTCGAATCCTGGTAAGGACTAACTTTGTGTGATGAGCACGAATGTTTGTACCCAAGGCATGGATGTTTAATATCTATATAAGTAATATATACTGGGTTCGCACCCAGTCCATTGTACGGTACCCATAATACAAGCGTTGCTTAGTGTGGGACCGTATAGTTGGTGTGTTCGTCTGGCGATATTCATTTATTAAATTATTTTCTTAAAAAAAATATTTATATGATCGCACAGTGTAAATATCTGCATGGGTGTAATATATTATAGTATATAGGTATAATATTATAGGATAGGTTGTAAATATATCGGTTAAAAAAATACAAGCGTGGACCTAATATATTTTTTTAGGAGCTTATATATATATATATATATATATATATATCATTAAAAAATATACATGCGTTTTATAAATTTTATTCCCAGTCCAAAGTTAAGGAGGCAGCATTAATATACTCCCGTATTATTATTATATCAGTAAGTAGGTATACCGCGGGTATATTGTGCCCCGGTCGAGATAATGGATGTTCCGTGTTACGGTTGCGATTTAAATCGTTCCGCTGTGGGATTTTTTGCACCGATATTCATGGTTATTATGGGCGTTAATGGTTAATTGGTAAAGTTTGTTCGGCTCATTGACGGCAGCGGATCCATTTTATGACGTCACATTAAAATGTTTTGAACGAATCTGTTTTCGATACTTTTGTGTTCGAAATTAAAAAAAATACCACACCTTGAATAACCCCCGAATTTATAGACGTTTTATAACTTTATCAAACGTCATATAGTACAAAAGTGTGCAATCTGTGAACATGTACAGGATCGCACCCGCGATTACATCAGATTTGAGCAACTACAGACTGTGACACTAGGACGTCAAACACTTCAGTCCTCCCATGACCATGGTTGCTGTAAAGTAGATGAAACGTCGGTAACGTATAAAACATAAAATAAACTTGATAAAATCCGTAAAATTAGTTTTATATTAATGTGTAGTATTCGCATAAATATTGATTTCTTATATTTACGCGAATACTACACATTGAAATAAAACTAATCTTAAGGATTTTATCGCGGTTTATTTTTTATTCTACGTTCCCGACGTTTCGGCTGCTTTGCAGCAACCATGGTCACGGGAGGACTGAGGTGGTTGACGTCCTGGTGTCATAATTTGACGGGGGTACCCTCATATTTAGTTGTTACTTGCGGTCCGATCTACGCAGAAAGAGCTCACTGTATCTTGAGGTCTTGCAATGGTACGCTTGGTTCTGGATTTTATGCAAAAGCCTGGCAAAAGAACACCGATTCCGACCAAGGATGATACGCGAGGCCATTGAAATTAAAAAACATCCTAATTTCAATAGGGAAGATGGCTGGGTGCTACCACCAGCTTGGGACCCTGTAGTAAACATCATAAAATCCAGAACCAAGCGTACCATTGCAAGACCTCAAGACACAGTGAGCTCTTTCTGCGTAGATCGGACCGCAAGTAACAACTAAATATGAGGGTACCCCCGTCAAACTATGACACCAGAACGTCAACCACCTCAGTCCTCCCGTGACCATGGTTGCTGCAAAGCAGCCGAAACGTCGAGAACGTAGAATAAAAAATAAACCGCGATAAAATCCTTAAGATTAGTTTTATTTCAATTCGCATAAATATAAAATAACAATATATTTTCAATATTTAAAAAAATATGTAGTAAGTGAGTCATAATGGTCAGCAGTTACTACTTAAGTATTCATTATAAATCGCCTATTTACCATGTTTGTCGAGACGATTGTTCTCCTCATGGAGGCCATCGCTTGCGATCTCCCGTTATTTGTATAACCGCACACATAGTATTTTGTGGGTAAACACCAATAGAATATTCAACTGCCTTCCCCGCTCAGAGTAACGAGGCGAACCTAAACAAATGCTAATAACTGGAGCAATCATGCTAATACAATATGGTTATTATCCGGTGGTACAAGTAAAGAGTGGAGAGATTTTAACGAAAATAAAAAAAACCATGGAGCCCAAGGTATACTTAAGACAGAAAAATGTATTATGAATGCAGACAAAAGCAACATACTTTTCTATAAGAAGGGAATAAGTCTCGATGATTTGTTTAAATATTTTTATTTTAAATTATTTTATTAAATTTCAACAATTTTGGGCTGCAATCAACTGCAATTGAATTTTGCTACTAACATAACACCCACTCCATTTAATCATGGTTTTGTGTCCAGGAATACAGTCAAAAGTGATTCGATGATTCAGCTCAATACTTAAACTTAGTTTAAGTCAAGTCCATCAGAAATTATAAAAAAAAACCGGGAATATACAATCTTTATCCGAGAAACCAATTATACCGACCTGTATATATAATATACTCGTGTCTCTATGATGACTATTGACAATCATTGTTAAATGTCCAACTTGTAAATGGTATGACTCGCGTCGCTTATCAATGAGCCCACCAGTTCATAGTCAAAATAAACAGCGTTATGTAGATTTCGTTGGGCTAAGATACATATTATTATCTTGTGCCGAAAATGTTACACTCTAGAGGTTAAGATGCAAAGAAATAAGTTCCATGAATTGGTTGAAATGAAAAATATAATATTATCTACGCTCGCAATTTTATTTTGTATCTATATCAAGATAAATACTATCTAATAAATAAGTGTGAGCAAATATGTACCTACGAAATATATTATAAATAAATAGTCGGTATTTCTCAAGTAAAAGTATTGCCTATAAGGCATTCACATTGCAAACAAAATTAAGTTACAGCCAAATAAAATATATCACAAATGAACCTGATAGGTTGAATGTGGTTGAACTTATAACTAGGACGCGATTTCGTTTCACTTTATTGAGAAAAGTTTGGAAGATGATGCTTGCGACGCAAAGAATAAACGGGGTACTCTCGCAGTTAAGGCAAACATGATCCCATACAGATTTTTGAAGAGTACTAGGATGTTGAGAGTACCTAGAGAGTAGAGTAGAGAAAAAGTGACTTCAAAACTGATTGACTGTTCTTAAAATTACCATAAATTACAAAATACTAATTAATCTAATAAAAATTGATACATTAAAAATGTAAGCACATACCGAATACGGAGAAGTGCACAAAGTAGTCTCTCACAGAGTAGAGTCTATCTTAATTCGCTACCCTGCTTTGATTCTGCCACGATTCTCGTCTTACGCTCAAATTTATAAAAGTTTCAATTAATTTACAAAGGCATTGTAATGCCAAATGGAAAATAAGTTCCATATATTTTCCATTAGAAGTTGATTTGCCTCATCACACATACCGTGGATTAAATTCATGATGGAACACACGGATGCAAATTAGGGTGAGATTTGCATACACCGAGGGACGCAGCGACGCAGCCCGCGGCCGTCGTGCCGCGCAAAGCTTTGATGCGACTTTGAGGATTATGGTAGCACCAAGTTAAAAGGCAGTTCGGTGATGGGGCTATGTATAATACCAATCTTAGAGAATTCAGATAGGAGTTGCCAAGGTACGCATTTCAATCTGACAATGTGTGGTAAAACTCTCAAATGTGACAATAACAATGCAACTTTCATTCAATTATGAGTCAATTCTAGAAACAACATTGTGGTATGCATGATAATAAATATTCCAGTTGTAACTTTAAAACTAGAAAATTAATTTTCTAAAGTTGTAACCGCGAACAATATTCTCTTTGGTTTCTTGATAAATCAGGATATTGAAATGGTTCGAGAATATTTTATACTGCTAAAATGTGAGGACGGATATGGAAAAGCTCCTGAAAAATGACTTTATGTTTCAGCAAATTCTGTTCAAAGTATATATTATGGTTACGTTGGTACAATAAAATAAAGTTCTTTACGAAACGAAACGAAATGTGTGTTGGCAACCGACATTTTTCATCATAAGCAATACATCGTAGTATGTAATAAAAAATAGTATTAAAAAAACTTAAATGTCCAAAAAACTTAATTTAGGGGATAATTTTAAAGAATAGTTAGTTACGCTAACTCATTTCAAAGTTTAATCAATCGGGTGCCCGCGCCGAGTCGAGCAAGCAAATACGGCGTACACCTTCTACTCAAAGCAACTCATTAACAACAAAAGGAATTTAAATAAAATCGAATTTAGAATGATTTGTGAACGTTTAAACATTATTTGAATACATGTTAATTTTTCCAAGTCGAAATAAAAGGCGCCGTGTTCGCCTTTCTCAGAGTAATTCGGCATTCTTGGTAACCCAATAAATTGTTTTTTTTTCTTTGACTACGGTGTTTGGATATCCACTTAAGAAACTACAACCGATTCCACCATGATCCCACCCTAAAGAAAACAAATTCGTATCAGCTAATTTGGCGGCGCGTGAGACGATATAGGGGCAAACATTATAGCCACTAACTAACAGCAAAGTAAACTCCCGCACACGTCGGCTGCTTAAAGTAAATACACCGCTCGCGTGAAGCAAATTTCATGCATAAAATTATTGAAGGCGCCTGCACGAGACACACAACTACCTGTCATTATAGCTCCGATACAATTTGTAAGCTGACGCGATATTAATACAAATGCTACAAATACACAAGTGGACCTGTACGGCATTTATAGGAAAAAAAACAATTTCTAAATTTATTTGCATCTTTGATGTATTCCTATCGTGACAGAACTAGCTGTTTACTATAGGGCGTGTTTTGCTGTATCTTTGCTTGCAAGGAATTTGCGCTGACTAAGACATTGGTGACGATCTTTTCTACGCTTTATACTAGGCAATCGTTTTAATGGTAGTAACTAGCTGTCCTGGCGTAATTTGTACCACCGCAGATGTATAAACCCATGTTTTAATAGTTATTCAGCTGTTCGGGACGGAGAAAAATTTAATAAATAAAAGTTTACTAAAATCGGCCCACCCGTTCTTGAGCTATAAATGGTGTAACTAAACGACAATGTAATCTTCTATATATATATATATATATGTATAAGATTACACTGCGCGTATTCTAGATACATATGCGTATTATATTAGATTATTAGAGGCGCCGCCCTCATAATTGTCAGATTCTATGTACCTACGATCCCTGCCTTTGCAATTAAACAATTAACTTGAACATACTTACAACACAAGTTTAAGCTTAGTTGGAGGGGCTAACAATTAAGAATACCTACAAGTAATTTAAATAGCAGGTATAATTTCGGGCTACGCGATTATGCACTATCACTACCAAGAATACGGTGATCTTTCCATCAGCACCAGCTCAAAGCATCCAGTCTCAAGCTCATGCCTTAAATACGATAATAAAGTCTGAAACTTACAGAGGCAGGCCACCGCGCGAACGAGCCCATTCACCCGTTCGACATCGCTTGTTGGTGTTGAAATGAAGTCGCAAATTAATATGTACGCCGCGACGTGGCACAATCAGTCCCTACCATGCGATGTGCTCAATTTCAATAACTCTCCTTTACTTGCGAACTATACGGGCGATGAGAAATTCAACGACACGTTTGTCAGTCTTGTAACAGGGACGAGGTGTGTGGGAATATTCAACTCTAATTACGTGTAGACTTAGTGAGACAGATAACGTCTCTACTTTACAGTTGTACGTATTTATTATACGTGTTGTTATAGTGTAGGTAATCGGGGACACTACTGCTTTGACACCTTACGGTCATTTTTGCTTGGCAAATACTTAGCTTCAGCTGAAGACGACTTCGTAAAAGTCCTCGATAGTGCATAATTATATTAATATCTGTAACTATAAATACGTACAATAAGACAGTAGATATTTTTTTTTTACTTTTTGTGACATCACATCATTGATGATTACAAATGCGTTTACGAAGCGCACTTTAAATGGTTAGTCTTTTCTCAATCACGCTGCATAAAAGTATATTTGAAGGATGTGTTCTCTATATTTATTTCCATTCATTGTACAAATAAAAATAATAAATCCAACGCTTATTAAAAGATGAAATTGCAAAGTTGTCAAGTACTCAGCGATCATAGCTACAGTGTAACTGTTCTGATAACGAAACACTATAGAATAATAGTTCTTAGTGCAATGGATATAAAGTGTACAAATAAGATTGCCGAGGACTTTACTTTTGACTTGTAAATTGATTGAAACGCGCGGCAACGAAGCCGGCAACTGATAATTGCTAATAGTTTTCTTGTTAGCCTCGAAGTAGGAAGTTGGCTGACTACTTGATTTCTTTTCAAAGTTCCATTTCCTATCTGGTCTGTAGTTGCGAGTGTTTGATTGCTTACGTGTTGCTTCTTTATGTTGGCGATTAAATTGCTTTGCTGGATTGTGACGTCACAACGACCGATAGACGAGAGAAAGACTATTTAAACGTAACCATCAAGATAGGTATCCAATGAAACATGTATCGCAACCTATTTTGTTGTCTACAAGCTATGACTAAACTTAATTTCACAGAAAAAATGTATAAGATGCTTCCATACTAGATGTGTCCCTTAAGGGTTGATAGGTACATAATAATAGTTATATCTTTTAGAGAATACTATAAACTATTAAGCCAAATGTTATGTTAGGAGTACGATCACATCAATAGTTCAATAGGCAGTGTAGGGATCGAACCTGAAACCTCATGGTTAAGGGCGACCCTCAAATTAATATTTTGTACAAAATGTCGAACACATATATAACGAATAACCCACTTTATTCTAATATGGGCACACTCAATGCAATGAAACAGGGAACTAATCGCAGTCCTCACAGGTGTATCATAAATCGCGGCCATAAGGGCAGTGCTACACTCCACCGCACACCACATGGACTAAGCTATATAGATCCCCGCTTATCTGGCAATATACCGCCTCTTATTTATGGGTCTCGGCAGACCATTCATTCAGCAAGACGTTATGGAGTTGTTTGGTTGATCCCCTATTTTTATGGGATCCACCAAGATGAAGTACGTATTGTTCGTGCCAGTTTTTCAATGGCTCGGCTCCTGTGGGACGGTGGGATATAAAAATTTATGAAGGTTATTTTACGAATAAACAGCCATCTAGTGTAGTTTTCCAGCCCATTCAAAAATAGCAGCTTTTTCTACCTGGCATTTCGACATTGTTAAACCAAGTTGCAACATCACCATTCAATGTGAGGTAAATGATGTTGGTGATTTTAGGTAGCTACTTATCCGGCTTAGAGCTTCTTAATGGGCGAACCAATCAAATGCGGACACCTGAAAATAGTTCGAACCAGCGTGCAACGGCCCTGACTATGATAAAACTCTTAATCACAGGTACAAGCAGTTTTGGCCACTTCACTAATTGCCTAATTTGCCTAAACAAACTCACATGCATACAAGACCTTATGACAGGAAGGGTACCCACGATAAAATATATTATATTAAATACGTTCGTTTCCATACGTCACAATTTCCACTGCTTCGCATAGCGTTTGGTACTGTTTAGGCTTAATTATAATTCATCATTATCCTTATAGTAAGTATTGCGCATTAAAATAATTACGGACGAAATCATGAGCCCTGAAATTTCGCAGGTAAAATAAGTGACAATAAAAACGCCATTTGAAAATGATTTTTAGGTATCAATAATTACCGTAGCTATTACGTATTGCAGGTATGAATTTTATTGCTACATATCTAACTGGGAATTCTCACAGCTAATGTTTCTCAGCAATAAAGGCGAGAATATAATTTTCAAAATTATTTTCAACACAATAGAAAGAGCGCAGTAAAATGGACTGTAAATTAAACATACCGTATCGCCACCAGCAAAATTTTGTATGCTCGTAAAAAAAGTATCACTTTATAATGAGCAGATGTTTTCCTGTGGCACCTAATACCGGGTGTTCATATTTAATTTACACCAGTGTTATGAATCTGTGGTCGGGATTTGTGGTGAGCGGGTAACTGCTGTTTTACAACACCCCGTGGGGCCGTTGGAACGCGACTTGGGTAATACACTATTTCATTAACGTCCAAATTACTCTGATAATAATAATAAAATTAGCACCAGACGAACACACCAACTATACGATTCCACACTAAGCAATGCTTGTATTATGGGTATCATACCATGAACTGGGGGCGTACCTAGTATATAATACTAGGTACGCCTAATACTATATAGATATTAAACATCCATGACTCGGTTACAAATATTCATGTCTATCACACAAAGATTGTCGCTACCAGGATTCGAACCCTGAACACTCAGCGCAGAAAGCAGGGTCACAAAAGACGACAATTTGGAGTTCATATTTTGATAATTTTAGGACCAGGTACTGCCTAGTCCTGAGGTAGTTCAACCAATGTTTATTGGTACCTTATTAGCTCAGTTGGTAGTAAGTGACCTTGCCTTCTATGCGGAGAGTCCCAGGTCCGAATCCTGGTAGCGATGAGTTCGAAGGAAGCTGAGTCGAGAATGTTTAATATCAATAAAATAATTGTCCATTGTACGGTATCCATAATATAAGCGTTGCTTTGTGTGTTTGTCCGCACAGTGTGTTTGTCTGGCGATATCATTTTATTAAAATTATTATCATCTCAGGCAAATTACAGTAATATTTCGTAATCAAACTTTAATCCAATATTATGTACAAGAAAGTTTCAAAGTAGATACGGTATCACCTTGAATAAATACAAAAAGAACATGCAATATCACGCCGTGCTGCTTAGCCACCCATGTTTTGTTACAACCTGACACCCTTCTATCAAATAAAGATTATGAAATTCCATCACTTGATATGTAATAAAATTGATTTACTGAAGTTTCCACTCTCACATTAATTTTCGAAATGAAGGGGTGCCCATCGGTGCGTGGCAAAAATTTAATTCAATTAATTGAAATACTTCAACGGAGTGCCCTCAACGGGAGCTGAACGGATTCCGTTTTTCCGGTTATTCCGTTCAATGTTTATTGAAAAATAAAGTACAATAATATATAAATACTTTACATACTGTTGATATAGGACTCTTTGAGAATGGATATACCTAGTCTTCTGACAGCGCAAGATACATAAATACGGAAACTATTATAGCGAAGATCAACCATTATGGTCTGGTAGATAAGTATTTACAGATTAGAACAATTTCAGAATCAGAATATTTTCATTAAGTACAGTACTTATGAATCGTCATATTTGTAATAAAGTAACGTTTTTTCTAATTAAAATGATAGCCATGTTGGTAGAACACTTGCCTCAGTAAAGAGGAGGCCAGTTTGAGCCCCGGCTTGCACCTCTGGGATTTCTAGGTTGCATGAGCGAATCTCATTTTCAACCAAGAATATCATTTGCGAACCGGTGAAGGAAAACATCGTGAGGACACGGTCCGCCTTCGGACGCTGGACTAGCGTGGACTTTGGCTTAATCTCACTTGCACTGAGGGGCGGCCAGTGCCCAATAGTGGGACATTAAAAAGGGCTAGTAGTATTATGTATCTCACCACACAGGCTATACACGGATCTTTGGAAGGCCTGCGCGGGGATATGGGTCCAACACGTAGAGGCTCTTTTTGAGAATGTTAATATTATTTTAGGCACCTGCTGGGGTCAACTGCTGAAAATGATAGCTAGCATAAACAGCGAATTTACCTCAGCAGGCGGAGGAACTATTGCAGGAATATCGAAAGATAATTGGGAATATGGATGAGGTTTTAATGGACATGAAATAGGACGATTTGACACCTGCCATAATCAGCTTTTAATATTATTATAACGGTTTATTTTTTAATTATATAACAATAAATGTGTGCCTTATTTTGTTTACTTGGGCTATCCGTAAACACTGAACACAACAGCGCTATTGAGCGTTCAACTATCCCATCCATTATGGTCGTGTCTATAAGATACATTATTTTGGATAAACAGGTTGTATAAGACAATTTATGATATTTTTATATCTGTTTGAATATTTTTATCATTTTGTTTGTCTAAACACGCATAACAGGAAAACGACTGAATGGACTTTGGTGATATATGGCAAGGTAATAGATTATAAACCGGATCAATATCCGAGATATTTTTATCCCATGAAATGAAAATGTTCCACTGGGATAGTCTGAATTAAGTTTTTCGCGTAGCATGGTACCACAACAAAATATAAATATTGTCCCCGTCTTAATGTTAAGACGGGGACAATATTTATTTTTTAATGCCAATGTATTTTGACATTAAAATATTAAAAGTAAACTTTTAAGAACATGTACTGCATACTGCCAGCGGTGTACATGTCTCGTCGTTAAGAGGGCTTTGCAAAACAACACTGCCCTTGGTTCTGCATTAGGTACTATTATTGCCATTCATGAATTTTATTTATTTTGTATAACTGTCCCCACGAGTATGTACGACTTTAGTTTGTTTTATTCCCGATAAGCCCGGGATAAAATTGAGAAATATAGTTCCCTGGCATAAAGCTATCTCCAAGCAAAGTTACAGTAAAATCCGTGTAGTGGATTTTGAGATTTTTTTGGCTCACCTCGGGAAGCTTTCCATTTTCCGAAACAAAAATTATTCCGGATATTTATCTTAATCTGTCGCCATGCCGAGTTTTAATAAAAACATTATTTCACCTGATTAGCTTAGTGGGTAGTGACCCTGCTTTCTGTGCTGCGGGTCCCGCGTTCGAATCTTGGTAGGGACAAACTATGTGTGATGAACACGAATGTTTGTACCCGAGTCATGGATGTTTAATATCTATAAAAGTATTATATAGTGAGTTCGCCCTCAGTCCATTGTACGGTACCCATAATACAAGCGTTGCTTAGTTTAGGACCGTATAGTTGATGTATTCATCTGGCGATATTATTATTACTATTTTCACTCAATGACCTCTTATACTACTACTAGACATCATTAATAAAAAAAATCAAAATAATTAACATTTAAAAAAAATCCAGATTTTTAATTACACAACCAAATTATCCTTGTAGGTGAGTACCTAATTATTTTCTGAATAATTTCCTTAATTAAATGGTAATGTAAAGAAAACTTATCCCTGAGTATAAGAAAAACAACTGAAGATTATTTTCATTATACCATTTTTCAAATATTCCTAACGTCAAACTATTATTTTAATGTAAACTAGCTGTCCAATAAACTTCGTACCGCCTTAGTATCAAATATACCTATAAGAAAATGAATTATCTTTATTGCTATTATTCTGTAATTTTTTCATATGTTTTAATAGTTATTCTGATATTTGGGGCGGAGACTAATTAAAAAATCAGCACACCCGTGCTGGAGTTATAAATGATTAGATAGCTAAAAGTTCAGGGTAAGTCCCAGTGTCTGTCTAATTTCGTTAAATAAAAGCAATCTACAAATAAAAGAATGATAGTGTTATCGTCGAAGCAAATGATGTAAAGATGCTGTATTGGAAAATGCAACAAATCGGATTGAAGTGGCGAGCTCAGATAGCAGAAGCGATTGCAATACTATCTCGAATCGTAAATCGGTCGACGGCACATGCTCTAGATGAGAAAATCTCAGATAAAATAAAGTGAACAGATAAATATTCCATCTATGTATCGCGGGAAATATTGTTATTAAGATTAAAGTTCTGTAAGGTATTTCGGTGTAAAAGTATATCTGTACGGTCAATTCAACCATGCCACAGACACGGAGAGTGATATAGACATACGCTATACGATAAAGAGAGGCATTCAGCGTAAGTCTATTTTTTCATATAGCTACGTCACTTATAGCAACCTATGTGAAGAACAACATTCCCTAAGGCTTAACAACTTACAACTTACAGGTAAGTTACAAAACGAATAAAGAGAATAACAGCAAAATACTACAGTCTTAGTAAATAGGAATCGTATATAATATATAATGCCACCTACTGCTAACATTGTTGCAAACAGACCCACAAAATGTACCTCTGGAAGGTGAATGACATAACAAAAGCTTTTTGCGCCACTACCTCTTTATACAGTCCAAAAGACCTCTTTACACAGTATCGATAAGTTTACCAGTTATTATATTATCATACATTCACTGTTTAGGTCACAAGTAGTGTGTTTATAAACGTTTTATTGTAAGTTTTATGGAGTTATAACATATTATGACACATACAGGTTAATAAATATGGTCATCAAGTAATAAAATAAGTTTTTTTAAATATTTTCTGATGAAAACAAATAATCGAGATATTTTATAAAACTATTGGAAACTATGATCATTGGTAGAATGAATTCCTAAATTTCGATTTCACAAAAGTAAGACGTCTAATATCTGTGTCATAGATATATGAAAATGTCATAATGTAGCTAGATTGATCTAACTCATGTGTTGCCGGTCGCCCCACTAGTTGGATCATTATGGACAATTTGAGATAGCTGCGCATTAACTGGCCGCGTAGCAAAGCTGCTACGAGCAGAAGCACACACGATGTTTTCAAAATTACTCCGGCTGAAAGCGAGGTGAAAACATGTTATAGTGCTCGGGCGAGAGACGGCGCACGTCTCACGAGGCTGCTCAGTCAGTCGGTACAAAGTTATTTATATTTATTAACAAAAAATAACACTTTGCACAATTCGAGAACCAAAGCCTACGACCATATGATCGTCAGGCTGCTTTTGCGACTACTATGCCAACGTGACGCGTACTGTTTACGCGAGCCATAAATCAATTCAGCCATTATCTTAGTTAGGATTCAGAGCCTTAATATCCACTCTCCTAGTGATCTATCTTTAGATACTGATACCCTTCAGATCTGAACGGGCATTGAATAAAATAATCTTGGTGGCATTGGTCAGGTTTATTGTGTATTCTTAGTTGAGGTCGCGTTCCGATCGGGTTGTAGAGTTAAGAAAAAAATGTAAATGACAATTTATAAGTGCCCCCGTAGGCCTTTATGAAATAAATAATTTGAGTTTGACTTTGAGTGTAATATATACTATTTAGTGTATACAGTAAAGTTATGAGTAATGGCACTTCTGCGTTGCAATGCTTTAATTAATTTACTAGGAGATATATGGCCTCGGCGCAAATGTGAAGCGAATTTTAATTCGGTGTGAACTTTAAACGAGATTTCGTAAATTATGTGTTGACAGTTACTACCTGCGTTACCTACGTTTGAGCTGATAATTATGCTTAATTTAACAAAAATCTGATGATAGAGTACTTAGCAAAAGTTTAAGTATTAAACCTTATCTTTGCGTAAAAGCTATTTACAATGTTAAGTCCTAAGTTGATCAGTTGTTAAATAAGTTTCCTCATCGCTTTGAAAGCATGATCAACCTTTGAAAGACATAATTGAAAGTATAGGCATTGTTTCAAAATTCAGTTACAATCTAGAAATGAGTGTAGTGACGATTTATTAATTTTATTACTCAGTAAAAAAGATTTATTCTACTTATTCCTTTTTCTACTAAACTTTCTGATTAAGCTTTCAAGAACAGATGGGATTTTAAATACTCAGATTCATTGAAATATAAAATACTTTTTACCTTTCGAGTGATTTTAGCGGTAAAATAAGAATTATTGTTCAGGTATTTCAGTTTGTCCAGAACTGTGTAGTGAATTATTCTTCAATGTGGTTATTATCTCTAGTCATATAAGGAGTGTACTTACATACCTCTCGTACTTATAACTTTAACTAGCTTTGTGTGATTAGCACGAATGTTTGTACCTGAGTCACGGATATTTATTATATTTATATGTATCAAATACTTATTTTATACGTTCGCCCTCAGTCCACTGTACGATACCCATAATACAAGCGTTGCTTAGTATGGGACCGTATAGTTTGTGTGTTCGTTTGGCATTTTTTTATAACGCTGTCTTCTTACCGCCTCATAATCTAATGTATGAGATAATGTTGAATTATCTTAATTAATTTATTATATGTTGAATTATATTAATTAATTATTTCATATTTTTTGTGATTTTTTCCCATGTTTCAATAGTTATTCAACTATTCGCGACTAAGACTAATTAAAAACTCAAAAATCATAAAAATAGGCCCACTCGTTCTTGTACTATAAATGGTGTCACTAACACGACTTTGTTATAGATACTTATTTGTAGATCCAAGAAACCCAATAAATAAAAAATATAGGTACATATATGCTTTTCTCCGCTAAGCTGACTCATCGCATCTAGAGTTAAAAAATATTATAACCACAACGGGAGGTGCGAATTCGCGGAATTACTTCTGAATACCAATTCGTTGGCGCAACCAAGTTTCAAACAATTTCCACTCTGAGAAGCTTGATCAAAGAAATAAAACTAAAAAACAGGCCTTTCTCAGCCACCCAACGAAAATGAGAGTAAATTTAACCAACAGTAATTCGCCTTTGAAGGGCTCAAGGGAGCGCGGCTGAAAGGAAAATTGCAAAAGTTAGTGTTCCCTTATGAGGGCCCGAGTTATAGCTAGTAGATATTTTAAGGTCGCAAATGGGCCGCCCTTTTATTGCAGCAACTCTAGTTTAAACACCAATTATATGAAAACTTCTGCCTTTGTGAATTATGTAGGGATATTTGGGAAGTTCAAGAATTATAACGGTCCGTTTTGGGATAGCGATATACTTTTGACATTATATCACGTTGTTAGTATTAATTAACGATTATTAATTGTAAACAAATGTTTATAATAACCGTTGACGCTTTTAGTTTTTATCTATCATTGATCTATAATATTTCAGACTAACTACCTTCTGCCTACCTGCTGCCTTGCTTGGACGTTGAGGATAAAAGTAGCCTATTATGTTATGCCGGAGTATCCACCTACCACCTTGGTACGACCTTTCGTTTTCATATTTTATATCATAATATTTTTTTTCACTACGAACTAGAAGCTGCAACGTCCATTCTGGGTAATGGAAACAACCCCAACAACAATAAATACAGAGTTGAATAGCACATCGGTCGGATTGTCAGGCTACATTTGTCTACGTTTCCACTGCAGCCGAAGCTGTGCACGAATATTAACCTCTTAATTAATTAGCTTTCCCTCCCACCCCACCTGCCGCTACTGAAGCTAAGAGTCTGTATAGCGTGCGCAGCGTGGAGCTATGTGAGCGATATATCCGAGCAGGCCACGCGTGTTTTAATGACGTCACTGACCAGGAGTTTGTGCGTTGTGTGTGCGTGGGTTGCAATGGCCTTTATCACATACATTTTCACACGATGTGAAGGTACGTCAACTTGTGCGTACCGTGCGTAGCGTGCCCGGGCGTAGCGTGCCCGTGCGTAGCTTGCCCATGCGTAGCGTGCGCGTGCGTAGCCTGCCCGTGCGTAGCAATTGGGCAGCGCCTTAATGACGATTGGAAATCATTTGATAAATCAGAGTAAACAGTATACCAGTGTCGCGGTGCGCCTAACATATACACGGTATATTGACTTGGTCCCGACTTGATGTTTGCACGATAATATTTGTTTTGTTCGCCCTGACCATGCGTAGGCCGTAATTGCACGTTTATTTCGCGTTAGCTATTATTATTGTACAAGGTAGCGAAAGGCCAGGCGGGGAAAAATTTGTGCTATGTTTTCATAACGAAATGGTTTTTTTTTTATTAAAGCATTAAAGCCGTCATCTAATTGTACAGCGTCTTAAGTATTGTTACAAACTAAGCACTGCTAAAGCTCAGATCGAATGTCGAGTACTAAGTAAGCTAATTATTGGAATCTCAAATTATTCGAATTGGGGTTTAATTCTGAAATGCTCTTTTTCAGCAATTCCAAATGGAAATCGTGTTTCCATAACCACACAGTGCAGTGAGCCAAGTAGTCTATGCTCAAATCATTAGACCATGCGGTCGACGAAACATAATAAATAAAATATGTAACCTATTTGTATTTAAAACTAAAATGCAAACCTTCACCATAAAACCGCAAACAATTTAGTTCAAACAAACCACCGAGTGAAAAGTTTCAGCTGTAAGGGGAAGGCTGACGAGATACGCGAACGAGTCTTGTTCTCCGTTTAATAAAACACGTCTTTGAAAGCCATATGTTCCCCTAGTAATATTGAACGAGACATGTTTACATAATGAATACATAATACCTACACACGAGCCTCGAATGACGCATTTCTATGATGTTATTGAACTTCTGTAGTTATTGTTCGGAACAATCTGTACGAGCTTACGGCAAATACAATGTAATAAAATAATATTGCCAGACAAACACACCAACTGTACGGTCCCAACTAAGCAACGCTTGTGGGTACGGTACAAGGGACTAGAGGTGAACCCAGTATACATATATTGATATAGATATTAAACTTATTATTGTGATACATTATTTATTGTATATTAGTTTGTATATTAGCGTGTATTTTATATTAATCAGTACCCAAGAGTACCTTTTCTGACGCTCTGTACGCCAACTATTACTGATCTATTATTTTATCCTTCTCCGTGTCCCTTATAGGGTGTCTGGAAGATATCACATTTTAGTGATAAGACCGCCATTTGTACAATCTATCTGTTATCTTTGATGATTGATATGTTTATTTCTTTGGTGTACAATAAAGAGTTTAATAAATAAACATCCATGACTCAGGTACAAACAAGCGTGTTCATTACACTATATTTGCCCCTACTAGGATTCGAACCCGGGACGCTCAGCGCAGAAGGCAGAGTCACTATACCAACTGAATCAGGTCGTCATCATTCTATTGTATATGTCGTATAAATTATGACTAACAACATATGTACCATACATTTTACACAGATATAAAACATACTAAAATTACTTTAAAAAAGAACTGGTGACACCGATGTGGAATAAATTGGTTGACTTTAGTCCTGGAAATGGAAAGATTCACACGGGAAAGCAAAAAACTCAACTCCACGCGTACAAAGTCGTGGGGTACAGCTAGATATTTATATTCTGATTTCATAACCTCAGCAGTATTTGCTTATGTCTACATTATTTTGTACTCACCATTAAAATAGAAACCAGTCGACCACTTATCTTCGTACTCATGGAGATCATAGATATTAAATTGTTTCATAGTTCTATCGTATTAAGACCGTTTGCTGGAAGTGTAGCAGCTAATGTGGGCATAACAGTTCCGAGCTGCGATAGCGCGCTCACACCATGTCTTAACGGTCCATTATATTTTATGATTAGTTCAAGCACAACCCTACCCAAGACAGAGCAAAACTCCTATTTGTTAAATTTAATTAATATTTTCCTTCTTTGTTTCGTCTTTGTTAACCGACTTCAAATAAAGTAGGAGGTCCTCGATTCGATTGTATTTTCTTTTTTTGTATTCACATTAATGTATGATATCTCGAATGTGGAAGCCAAAACATTTTTTTAATTTTTTATCTTGGGGAAGTCCTCATATACCTATACCCGCAAGCTTCGGGGGAGACAAGCGGGATATGTCGGACTCCTACCGACTAAAACCACGGTGGTCCTTCTCCCGCCTTGTGATGGGAGGGCCACGGGAACGCTTTCATACTCATCCATGACGAGCCAAGACACTTAGCCTAACTCACATAAGCAGAACTGGGTCACCTAAAAAATAAGTACCGAATGGTACCCGGGAACGGGTTTTTAGTCGGACTCTTTGGTCGACACGCATCGCAGTCTATTGGAGCTGCGGTCCTAGTTATCCAAATGAATGTTAAGAGTCTTCGATGTCTACAGTGACATTTGACATCAACGTAACAACTGCGATCCTATAACAATCAACCGTAAAAGAAAACTAATTAGCAAATATATATTGCGTTTTGTACTCAATCAATTATTCTAACAACTGAAGCTTTGATCGTATTATATTATCATATCGTTAAAGGAGGTAAGATTGTCTTAATAGCCTGTTGGACTATCATCTTGTCTAGTTAATGACTTACTGGTTGATATCACGACATTCGTTCATGATTCCAACAAAAATCGGATCGCACACTATAAATTGCATTCCTAAAATGAAGACAGGCATGTGTAATTTCTCCCCTTTTCTATGTTTTACATTCCCCCCGTGTCTCTGGAGAACGTTCCGACATAAAGTCGGTTATTTCTTACATGCTGTACTAAATTTACAGTTAGGAAATTGAATTCCACGTCTTATAACCGCAGCCAATTCACCTAGAGCTCCCCTCACTTTTTGCGATGCTTATTTTTTGGGCTGTAGAGGAATTTATGTGGATACTTACTACCGATGGTGTTAAACTAGATTATAGTTTCATCCGATGCGTGGCCAGAAATGTACGTTCAAATATTTTAGTGAACTACCTTTTATAGAATAGAAGAAAATATGTCTTCGCAAATGGTTTGGCAATAATTAATTTATGATTATGACTTTACAGACTAGCGACCGGTGGTTCATACAATACTTTATGGTGTACCTACTGGATTGTATCTGGTAGACTTTCTATTTACAAACCTAATTTCATTTTAAGTTGGAGTGCGACGCAGCGGGTTGAATAATGTAACGACTGCATACATAACGAGACATTCGTGGAATTCTTAAGGTACGTGACATATCTTTGGGTAAAGCATTCCAGTTGTTAGTGTTCATAGAAAGAAAACTAGAACATGAGTACTTTTGCAACATCTTATATACCTACTAACGAGCTAATGTGCTGGGTTTCATCTAGGGGTTTCATATATCATGAGAATTACTTATTATCTAAAGGTGAGATAAGATTCGTGTGGTGTTGTAAAGTGTGGCTATACATGTATTTTGAACAACTCCGTAGAGTCTATAGACTATAGTAGAGACAATCATCGTAGAAATTTCCATTCGTTGTGTGACATTTGTCCATTGATCTACACATTTGTCACAAGTTTAAGGTGCGCCGTCAACACTTACCTCCTCACGCGGTGTCAAATGACTTACATATATTGTACCTACTTTCATGAATGTCTCTTGATGGCATAATTTAAAAACCACAAAATGTTCTGATAAATTTCAAGCGTAGTTGATTACAAGTCGTAGCCTGAAGTTTCAGCTCAAAGTAATTGAATCACACTTTGAGAGTGAACCCACAAACGAGAGTAACATTAGGATTTTACGAATTAACGCAATGTGACTAGGACGAAAAGTAAATAAAACAAATCCACTGAAGTTAAATCTGTCCTGGCCTTTAGGCCAGATGTTTTGAAATTGTCGTTAAAGATTTAATTAAACAAAGTTTAGGCGCCAAGCAAGTTGTTGTTTAAATATTGCGTTCTGTTATGCAAGACACGCTGTTAAACGTGATTTGAATGACAGATTAATTTTAATAGAAAAGTCGAAGTGTCAACTTTAAAATGTTTACCTTGAGATAATAAAATTTTCTAATGAAACCCTTTATTAATATTAACTTTCCAGACATGTGTGTGAAGATTATGTTTATGTTTAGGTAGGCTTATTGTGCTACCTCTGATGTGAATGTATTCCTCTAACATTACGACCGTGATTGTTTAGTTACGTTTAGTTGGTGTAGAGAAGCAGTACAATAAATTAATATTTACTTACCTCTTTATGATTACTTAAAATAAAGTTATGTATGAAAATTAAAAAAAAAAAAAGACAAGCCCGCTGAGTTTCTCGCCGTATCTTCTCAGTTGAGATCGCGTTCCGATCCGGTTGTAGAGTTAAAAAAAAATTAATGACAATTTGTAAGTGCCCCCGTAGGCCTATACGAAATAAACGATTTGACTTTGACTTTGAAGAAAATTAATAATTTATAACCAAAAATATGTTATAAAATAAATTTAATTTATGACAATCCATTGGAATACTGTAACAAATTTCAACACTATTCCGGAGAATAGAAATACACTAGAAGGTCATTGAAATACACCGAACCTAATGCTTTCCTACCATATAATATCATGTTACATTAATAATTCTGTAAATAAATTATTTTCATTTGTATGAGTAAGCATACACTTTATCAAGAGGGAGGTCTCATAAATCAGTCTCGCATGTCACACTGGCAACAAGCACATTAAACTTTTAACGTTGATAGACATTCCACTTCAGTTAAGCCTTCACCTCAGTTAGTCCTTACCAGCCTCTCTAAACCGCTACAAATCGTACATCGTAATTTTACAATCAATTTGTAGGTATTGACTTCTTATATTTACGCGAATGCTACACATTGAAATAAAACTAATTTAACAATTTTTAATATGATCAACAACAGATCCGCGCAAAAGAACACCCATTCTGACCAAGGTTGATACGTGAGGCCATTGAAATTAAAAAAAAACATCCTAATATCAATAGGGAAGATATTTGGGCGCTACCACCGACTTGGGATCCAGTAATTAATATAATTTAATCCAAAACCAAGCGCACCATTGCAAGACCTCGAGACACTGTGAGCACTTTCTGCATAGATCGGACCGCAGACAACAACTAAATATGAACTAAATATGAACCCCGGTTCAAACTATGACACTAGGACGTCAAACACCTCAGTCCTCCCGTGACCATGGTTGCTGTAAAGAAGCCGAAACGTCAGAAACGTAAAAACATAAAATAAACGCGATAAAATCCATTAAATTAGTTTTATTTCAATTTGTATGTTACAGCGTATAATTTAACTGGAATGTGTCATGGGGTTGTCTACATGCAATCAATGCTGTTCGGTTCAATCATTACTCACTCGGTCTGACGCAATAAGCCGCAATTAGTGTAATGCACGAGGGATACAAGGTATAAGAGATGGTCCTCTCCACATTACTGTTCTTCGCTACTTGTATCAACCAGGCTTCATATACATCGTGGTTCGTCCTATAGTTCTTCTTCTGGCTCGTGGTCGCAACTACGACAACCATTACTTAATCTATGATTACGTATAGACACACAACATGCTCTCATTATATTATGTTCCGTGGCCGCACTATAAGTATATAGTAAATCTCTTTCAGTGTATAACTTGACAAGGCCATCGGAACACAGTGACAATGAAGCCTTAGGTTACGGAAGCGATCCTTTATTAAAGGACAGAGGTCAATTGGGCCCTGGGGACACGCCGCGAGCCTCTGATTAAACCCGAATCAAATCCCTTCGACCCTTTTTTGTTGTTCTCTAATCATTCTGCATGACAATAATAGAATTTGAATGGTTATTATATTTTATAGAAAGATAAATCGTAGGGTGGAATATAAGGATCTTAAGGGTGTTGAAAGCATCTGACCTCTCCCTTTTTCTGTGATCCCCGTGGCGAGATTTTCATCGTGAAACACGGCTTAATTTTAGTAGGTGCCACTTAAACTTATTTTCACTGTGGTATGAGTAGGAATACGTAACGTCCAGAAGGTGACTTACTACTTACTTCTATGTTGCTAACAGCATAGCAACATTTGCTACTCTCAACATACAGCCGATACAAAAATGACCGCGATGATACCCGATTCATGTATGAGTTTATTAGAAAATCTATAATTGCAATATGTCTTAATCTCTATAATCGACGACATGTTTCATTTAGTCATATTTTTCTATGTGTTATATTGTCGGAGGTCCCCATACTGACCCATATCGATGTCACACTCCGTACTTTGTTGAATACACAAATTTATACCAGTAACATACAACCATTACTGTGTCGAAATAAAAAAAAAGTGTTAGTGTTCCATGAAATTCTGCATACACACAGTCTGTTCCAACTCGCCGGATGTAGGCCACCGCATTTTTGTGTCGCTGCATCACACACGCATGGACAAATGCATCTACATTACTACAGTACCCCGCCGTAAATTAAAAAGTTTTGCCTTTGTAGTGCGTCATCTCTGTCACCCATACCTCCATAAGAAAGTCTCTTTCTAAAGCTCAATGTTTTACGACCGTGTACCTGTTAACCAAACCTACGATAATAGTTGTAACTCAATGCATACTGTAGAGCAAGTGCGTTGTATCTACAATACTTGACATACAACCAAATTATATAGAGATTCACCGCACGCTGGGGATCGCAGCAGTTTCGTGGAATTAATATTCCCAACGCGCCCAGCTATCATAATTCCAAAACACGGGTATCAAGACGACGCTACAAATCTTGAACTTGCTGCATACAAACTGGTGCATTGAACTCTACATTTTGTAGAGAATAGATTTCTATAGCTTTCTATTGGATAGGTCGATATATTTAAAAATAACGAAGCCTCTACTGAACTATTACGCTTAAGGTGGGGGCATTTCAGATAGATATGGCTGGCTTTATTCAAGAAAGCGGCTTACACCTTCGATTGTCTATCTGGGCATAGTAACACTGATGTCATGGGATGTATATCTAAAAAGAGGAAGGTTTTTGGAAGCACATAATAAATGAGTTTCTTAAGGTTCTTAATTAGGGTAAGAGCGTCGCAGGTTCATATCCCAACTTGATATGCGAAGCCTACCTTTATTATGTTTATTTGGGTTTTTTAAGTTTACTTATAATACAATTCATTAGAACTTTAATTCAACCTTGCCCCTTATTCTAGATTTTGCTCAACGTAACTTAATCCATTTGATAGCATAAACATAGTAAACCCGTAGGCGAACTGAGAGACTTTTAACCCCAATTAATAAGCAAACTTCCTACCCGCCGGCGAGCTACAAACTTAGATAAAACCATTTATTGTTTAGTTTATCTTTGGGATGCTGTAAAATTAGGTGTATAATTATAACTCGGTAGATAGTGTTACCGACATGTAGCTGTAAACGTAGTGGAATCTGTTTACACACGAAAATAATATCGTGTGAACTGATTTTGTGAGTTTTATACGACTCTATTTGTTACTTCATATTTTTCTGGGCTAAATAGTCATTTAAAAAATATATAGCGGTCTTATATAAAGGACCTGGTTGACACAGGCTGAAAGAATTAGATGGTGTCGTAGAAAGTAGTCATCCTCTTGCAAATAAAGGTGTTATTATTGAAATTTAAAATTAATCAATACCATAATTTCTGTGTATCCCAAGATAGGTAATCTATGTGTATGCGCTGTGAATTCTATATTAAAGAAGTTTGAATACGTCGTACCCGATAATAACTTGATATAGCCTACATAGTCGGTAGGTATGACCTAATATATGTACCTCCAATTAACATTTGCGGTAACGAGCGGGTTGGTCGATGATCGATCGACATCACGTGTGGTTGCCGCTTTAGTCCAGCTCTACGGTAATTAGCGGCCATAATTTGTCACTTCATAGAGCCTCGTTTTGGCCTCAGTCCAAAGTATTATAAATCTGTGTGATGTCTTGTTCATAAGCCACGCGTCAATAGACGGCACGGATACGGAAAAATGATGATAAGTTAAACTACAAAGCAATCCTTTAAGGCTAGATATAATTCTAGCGGAAATTATCTGACGGAAATTCAACGTGCGGAATTTCGCTATCGTGGCAAGTGAAACCATGGAGCAAGGAACAAGCCGGATCGACAAAAATATACCGCAAGTGTGAACAAACAGCCGTCAAAAAAATAAAACAGAATTCCGTGTGCGGAATTGTGCACGTAATTTCCGTAGGTTTTTTTTTCTATACTGCTACCGCTATTGCGTTATTTTTAGTTTAAACATTCTAGTTACTTAATTGTTATAAATCTCAATTAAGAACCAGCAGAAGGCTGGTCAAAATTTTAACATCTGTAGTCGCAAGTAGCAGTAGTCTGCAGTCTGGTGAAAAGGTACCTAAGTACCTTTCAAAGCTATACTGGCAAAGTATAAAACAATGAAACTTAACTCAAATTATGTCATCAACATTTATTTCCTTCACTAACGTTTTCTATAAACGACTACACGATTTGAAAGTTCCTTCAGCAATCTTTTTTAAAGAAATCTGTTGCAAGGAAATCCAATGAAAGCGGGCGGGGCCGAGCGGCGAGCTATGTCTGCGGGCGACACTCTTTCAATTGAATTTATTACAGTCTTTTATGCGACGCTTTGGGAGCGTTCTCTGCCGCGAACATAATAATAAACGGTTTAGGAAAATCTGACAAATAAAATATACACAGCCCTTCGTATTCGACATCCTTTAAACCGTCCAGTAGGTATAATATTATATTTAATTCAGTGTGTGAACTTAAAAAATGCATATTTTTTTCTTATCAAGTATATTATATACATAGGTACTAATATGACACATTAACATGGTCACGTTTATATATTTATAAATTTTCCGCGATACAACATTTACATACATTGATACATACATTGATAGAATAAAATGAACTCAGACGAATCATGAGGATGTCAAGCAAGACTAAGGAAACATTGCATACCTATAAAGCACGCAAATTACCGCCCCGAATGCGTCATAAATACTCAAATCTGATTACATTATGCTTACAACAAAAGAACTCGGTAAAGCGCAATTCGTCGCTCATTCGAAGTGAGTGAAGTCAAACAATGGGTCCCCAACAACGGGGCTGTCATTGCTCGTCGACACTAGTGTACGACACAGGCGAACGAGCAATTTACACAGAGCTATTGCATATCCGCACCGATGGACACTTCTTTATGGGACTCGATGATAATTAAAGCATTTGCAATGTTATACAGATACACAATAAACCAGTAGTATCAGGATACAATATTAATATTATCAAGTATTGTTTTTTTAAATTCAGTGCAAGCAAATACACTTTTTTATTTAAAATTCATTGACCACTCTTTGTCCTATTTATTTCCGGATTAAAGTATAAAACTAATATTGTTCAACTATCTCGGTAAGTAAAGAAGCTCGCGAGCCGCGCTGAGCGCGCGGCGAAGTTGGCCAACGCGAGATTTTTAAACTTTAGTCATAAAGGATTTTGTTACGTTTTATGAATATGAAAATATGATCCGTTTAATTTATTGATCATTATAAAAAGTGGCTTACGGTGCATATCCGCGTAGAATATATTGTGAGGATGTCGTTACTTATGGCTACGGCGTTTTGACTACGGCTACGGGCTGCTACGAGATTTCACTAAAGGTAGGCAGCTCTTTGTTATTTCTACTTTAGTACCACTACAGATGAAAAAAATATAAATTTAACGTTCTATACTTTAGAACAATTTGCGTTTACATATCACTTTTTTATGTTTCTGTAATCTGTAGCTGAGGCACTATCATTTTCGTAGCATTACGGTAACGTAAACGGATTACATACAAGTGTGACAGTAACAGTACGCTTTCTCGAAGACGATACAATTATATTATTATGAGTCCCTGCTTGGCTCCTCGGTTAACCTCGGTGTTTTGGGTAAGTTAGTTATTTCATAATTAAAGTGTAATTTCTGGAAAAAAAAATCCATTTTAGAAAACTTCTTCTTCTTCTTAGTCGGGCACTCTTGTCAGAGTGGTCGTGGTAATGGGTTGCACTGTTCGGACATGGACGCTGCTCTTGCTATTTTTCTCCACGTATCTCGATGTAGGGCATTTCGGGAACATTCTACTATGGGACAATTTGTAACAGATTTTATTCTTTCAACCCATCTTCTTGGAGACCGACCGTGTGACCGTTTGCCTTCTATTCGGCCTTGGATCACCAGACGTTCCATGGAGTTATTTTTTCGGGTGATGTGTCCAAAAAATGTAAGGATTCGTAATTGTACAATCGACGAAAGCCTTTGCTTGACTCTAAGCTCTTTCAATATGGAGACGTTGGTGCGATGTGCAGTCCAGCTTATTCTCAGGAGACGTCGCCAGCACCACATTTCCAAGGCGTCAAGGCGTTTAGAAAACTATATAACCATAATATCTTCAGTCTCGCAATGGGCCGGGGAAGAAAATAAAATCTTAAGTAAATTTTAAAATGAACAAGCTACCAAATTAAACTTCAACAAACTTATGAAATCCATTGCAAACTCGACAATATACACATCAAAAGCTAAACGACAACAAATACTTAAATGCAATCCCGTCCGGACACATGATTGGAAATGTTGGCAAACTGTTACAGGCTGCATTGTTCCTCGGACCAAATTGGTCCACGTGTGATTTGCTACTAAAGTGAACTGTTAACAGCTGGACAAAGAAGGTACAGAGAGCTTGTTTAAGTTAGCTGCACGTCGTCAGCACGTCGAATACACAATACCTCGCGCTAAGACTGGGAACTTGGGACGAGTTTAAAAGCCAAATTGGAGTCGATTTGAAACATATGCAAGTAATTTAATTTTCATGGTACCCTCTAGTAGCCAGCTAGCCGTTACATGATTCGATATTAGCTTGAAATTAATTGATTTTTTTCTTTTATTTTAATGTACATTTTCATTGTACATGGATTAAAACTACTATAAATTTTGGGTTAAGTAAGTATTCTATCTTTTATCTGTTTAAGCTAAAATAACTTAGATTAATTTTATAATAACTCTCTGTGGATCTCATGAAAGGTGTCTTAAGGAATAAATACAATTTAATAGAAAATGCACGTTTGTGGCTCATCTATATAAATTCTTGGTGAAATGTAGATATTCCAAATTGCATGTGTCTTTATATTTGAAGACATTTAATATATCATCTATAATATACGAGGTAATACTTTAAGCAAAATGAAGGCGCCAGATTGTCCAATATCCAGTCAACTCAAACGCCTTTACATCACGCATTATAACTGAAGTTTTCTTCATATAGTTTAAATATAACCAACACGACCGTAAAGCTTGTCCCTAAGTTCATATTTGAACTAAAGTGAGTGTAACTGACCGGCCAGCGAGGGAGTGCCACGTGCCTCGACTACGACACGAATCTAATTTTCTAAAGCATTGTCTACGCCATCACTGGAGCTAAATTCCTTTTAACTGTTACCATATTTTTCGATGTAAAGTTCATTGACCGCTCGCTTTAAAAACTTGGTGTGGATGTTCAAACCCAGGCTCGTTGCTGGAGTTTTCTCATTTTAAATAATGACTCATTTTGGTACGGTAAAGAAAAACATCGTGGGGATACCTAGCTGTCTTTCGAATGCCGTATGAAGTTTACCAATTCCTCGCGGCCCGAAACCCTCTCGTATTAGCGGGAGTGAGTCCGGTGTTATAGCAACAGGCTTGCCCTTATTGCCCTCCAGTGCACCTATGCCTACCACTTCGGGAAAAAGAATATACAGACGTAATGGTGTTGATGATCCAACACACAAAGCTTGTTTTTCTGTTATTTATTTTATTGGTTTGTTTTTTTTAAATTCACACAATTTACAGATAAGGACAACAAAATCTACCCAGTGGCAGTTATCGAAATTTCAGACAAGAGATTTAATGAAAATATTAGCTGGTTATACTATTATTTTAGAGCTCAGTTGGATGGGGGTTATGATATGCTGATATTACTATGACATATAAAGGAAATAAACTCTCAAATAATAAACATCAATATAGAGGGCATTATTATATATCTATGACATGGATCTATGACGTCATATTTATATGATCATAGGTTTCGAGGAGTTCAAATATTTCATCAATAATCATTATCATAGATATCTATGTCATAGATTTATGATAATGCCCACTATATTGATGTTTATTATTTGCGAGTTTATTTCCTGTAACCCGATATTTTGCATTGAATCCGTTTAACATCACGAGCTAATTAAATTTAACATGGCAAAATGTTTAAATTGCTCGTTCGCAGCAACACTCGTAACGATTCCAACTTATTCAGTGGAAAATATATCTGGGTCACAAATTAAAGCATTTCCAGTAATTGAACCGATTCCAGTTGATTTTTACGAAGCGCAATGAAATCCTCATTGTAAATATTATATAAACGCTGTTTACCTTCGTAACTCTCACTTCATAAGCCCTTCCGATCAAACTTGGGGAAATTGAGATGACGAAAAAAAAACTTGAAATTTTTTCACTCCAAATATTTGTACAAGTTTGATTCCGGAAAACCTTTTTTTTTCCAAAGAGTAGCGGCACAAATTCATAAAGAATGAAACATTTGCAAGTGAAATGAAAGCCGGGAGACGAGAAAAATAAAGGTTCCCCGGTCGGAGGAACAATTCCCATTGTTACAGCATTCCCGAATGAGGTCCATTTATGCATACGAAAACTTATTACAATTCCGCGGGAAAAAAAACACTGAGCAGATCTTGTTTTTATCATGATGCAATCTCAAGAATATCCCCTATCCTTTAACTTTACACATGCTTATAATAGAGACTTAATTAACACTCCTGATCCAGACAAACCAACATCACCAGACAAACGTACAAGCTGTGCGGTCCCAAACTAAGCAATGTTTGTATAATGGGTACCGGGAACAAACAAAATTTGTGCTCATCACGTAAAGTATTCGAACCCGGGACCCTTACATCAGAAAGCGGGGTCGCTACCAACTGATAATAAGTGACATTCAATACAAGCAAAATTGTAGGATATTTATGTACAAGGTGTAACAAAAATAGTGTAACATATTTTAAAGGAATAATAGGTCATAGACAGGTCATAATGATCACGTTTAATGTATTAAATATATATGATAACAGTGTTTGATTTTTCACTGGGAAAGCGAGTCAGTACCGTTTTACGGCACACTTAGTATGACATTTTATTTTTTTTAATTCCAATTATTTTTTTAGGAATGTGACCTTTATAGCTTACCGATGGACCTCTTAAAATATTTTACACAATTAATGTTACATCTTAAAGCAACCATACTAGTATAGCACTCATACACAATATTCGATTATGTCTAGACGCGCACAAATTTCCCATGTGGTATGTATATCAACACTGAGCTCTGATATGCTTCTACACCAAAGCACTTAAGTATTGTGAAATGTATACTCAGATGTAAACACCCAAGCTGATATCATATACGTTTAATAAATATAAAGACTGATTCTACTTGAATTATATAAGACTCTTCTTACTTTTGGATAACTCAACTACGAATTAATTAATAAAAACAATGTTTAAATTTCTAAATGAATCCGTAGGAATCCCACTTAGAACCTACACGACAAATTATGATAATTACTACAATCTTTGTAAGTAACTACACTAGTGTATCATCCCGCTTAAAATTTGCGGTTTACAAGAAATAATGTGTGTACTCATTTCATTTGGTCGTAAACACAATTCTCTTACAACGTTCTGTTATTTATATACCATAATATATCCTGTATACAAAGGATAAGCGTCCCGTTTCTACTATGCTAATTTCAAGATAGGATAGTGTATTATAATATAACACATTTATTGCGGCCTTGCCTAGTTGAAATAAGACACAAAATCCTGTCGTGCAATACTCGTACTAGTATATCTACTAATATCGCCAGACAAAAACAACAACTATACGGTCCCACACTAAGCAACGATTGTGTTATGGGTACTGTACAATAGATTGGGGGCGAACCCAGTATAATATTATAGAAAATAAATATCCATTCCTCGGGCACAAACATTCGCGCTCATCACACAAAGTTTGTACCTACTCGTACGAGGATTCAAACCCACGACCCTCGCCACAGAACGCAGGCTCACTACTTACTGCGCTAATCAGGTCGTCCATTAGGTTAATGTAAGTAGTCGTCCATCAACTGTTGCGTTCACGTTCTGTGGCTCTGCGCAGACGCAGCCGTACTCACTGCCGTCGTTTCACCGTCGTCCCCGCAGGCGTAGGGATGTTTCTATGAACTATCGAAAAAACTTAAAGTGTTGTACTTATTTAAACTCGTTTAAAGCCACGCTTGCCAAAACAACGAGCATAAAATCTTCTATGCTTACCATTGACATTGAATTGTTTCGAATCAAGGCGGACGTGGATCGTAATATGAAATATCGCATTAGCTTTCATGAGGCAAACTTGATATCTATGAATAAGAATTGGTATAAAACGCGCTCATTCCGGCAACTGCAGACGTCGGTGCGTGCCGCCTCGGCCCTCTGATCTGCGGAAACATATCGCGGCCAAATATTGAATACGTGATGCTAATACATAATACGCAAAATACTTGTTTAGAAATACGCGTACTAATGCCGCTACGAATGCTCGGTGTATGTGATTATGATATTAATTGTGGAAAATATAATAATTATGTACTTTAAAGTCATAGTCCGATCATGAATTCGTATAGGCCTACGGGGGACACTTACAGGTTGTTATTTACATATTTTTTTCTTAGCTCTACAACCGGTCGGAACGCGACCTCAACTGAGAAGATCCGGCGAGAAACTTAGTGGGCTTGCCTTTTATTTATATAGTTGTTTCACACTTTTTTTTAATAACCATGTTTATTACAAAATAAAAATAAGCTCCAGTGTGTTGCCATGCGAGGCGCACACACGCTACACTTTGACATCACAGATCTTAATTGACGCTAGATATTTGAGCGATCAGTCCCAGGCTGCTTTATCATCCAAATAATCCACGATTGTGTAATACATATTTTAGTTTTCACGATTGTTTTAAACAGACAAAATTGAATCTTACTATGACTTATTAAAATGTAAATAGTCAATATTTTCCCGGGTGAAGCCGCGGGCAAAAGCTAGTTATATTCTCAACTGTTGCTTTTAGTACGACCATGACTGTATGTTACGTGAGTATTTAGATAAATTTACCACCTAACGGATCGGAGTTCCGATGGCGCCACAAATCGGTAAGCAGGAATAAAAGTAATAAGTAGTTAAAACAATCGTTTTAATCATCTGAATCTCAGTGTTATCGACCCGTTATGTACTGTTTCAAAGGATTAATTTTATATTTATTAGTGTGTGGTGTAAGATCGTCTCCAGAGGCAGACTCTCAAAGTCGAGGCACATCTAGCGCCAGTAGCGCGGGACAAAGTGCGGCACGAAGACGTAAAGTGAGAAATACCTTCACAATAAATTATTCACCGCCAGCTTAGTTCGGAAACAATCTTGAAGAAACATTTCTATTGCTATTGCTATTGATATTTTAGAGATATTTTCGAAATGATACTTGTCCTTTACGCAGTCATAATAATATTAATAATATCCTCACACGAAAACATCAACTATACCGTCCCACACTAAGCAACGCTTGTATTATGGGTACCGTACAATGGACTGAGGGTGAACTCAGTACATAATACTTATATAGATACATCCATCGGGTATAAACGATCGTGTTCATCGCACAGAGTTTGTCCCTACCAGGATTCGAACCCGGGACCTTCGGCGCAGAAGGCAGGGTCACTACCAACTGCGCTAAGCAGGTCGTATATTGATAGTGTAACGACCACCATCGAGATCATGACTGACATGACATGACATGACATGATCATGAGATGATGATGACATAATAGACTTGACTAAGATTAATACAATTTGGGAAAATATTGGAAAGGACAACAAAAAAAACTTTAAATTCTGCAGGTTGTATCTTCAACTTTGTAAAACGAATTACTTTCGCTGGCACAATTTTACCTTCAATGAGATCCCATTCCCGAATTATCCTCGACGGCGACAGGGCAACTGAGGGTCAGTGGCGGACAGGAGGTCGTTAATTCAATAGGGGACACAACATAATTTGCTCGGCAGGTAAAAGTATTATCCCCTAAACAATATTAGCTACGTGACTGGAATCTTCTTACTCTTTGTGCCGCTCGTATTGTGTTTGCTGGAATTTGTTCGAACTCTTAGTATGTAGTGGTGGAGTGTAAGCAGTGATGGCCAAGTTGGTAGAACGCTTGCCTCGGTTACAAGGGTCGCAAGTTCAAGCCCCGGCTCGTACGTCTGGGATTTCTGGATTTAATGTGCGAATCTCATTATCAACCATGATTATCACTCCCTCGTGCCTCGGATAGCACGTAAAGCCGTCGGTGTTGCGCCTGATCTAGAGAGATCAGGCGCAACACCGACGCAATCCGACACGATCGGAGAGCCGATCGTGTCGGATTGCCGTCTTATCGGACTATGAGAGTGACGGAGAGAGAGTGCACCTGCGCTTGCGCACACCCTTGTGCACTATAAAATATCCTGCGTAGATAGCTAGTCTCCGTTGAGATTAGTCGCCGTGATCGAAATTCAGGTCAGGTGGAATATTATGTAGTAATGTAATGTTAGTACATTACTACATCATATTCTTCCTGACCGAACTCTCCGACTATAAGTATTGTCGGTTCATATTCACCCTTCCAAAATTTTTGCTTTTCTTCTTAATGAAGTTTTTAATGTTAATTCTTCTTGAAGTGATTTTCGAACTAGTTAAGTTTGGGCTCTCAGCTTCTTTTCGTTTGGCCCTAGCAGATTTTGTCACTCCACTGATATCAATATAAGATTCTACCGTCTGTTCAGAATGCAATTTTTATGAAGAAGAATGGTAAGGAACTTCTATCTAAGGATCTAATGCATTCTTGTGTAGTACATTGTTATGAGTATAAGAAAATAATGTTGGTCGAAGTAGGCTTTTAAATGAACCATGGGCAACAATTAAAAGCACGAAGTAATGAGTCTTTGTAATTAAAATGTAATAGCTACATGGTTTCAACATTTACAAAATGGTATAGGGTATGTTAATGACGTAAAATAAGTAAGGAAACGCAAAAAAAATAATTAAGAAACAAACTGCTCGAACACGCCACTCTTACGAAATCTAGAATATCTTGTCGAGTGCCTTGTTTCGTTCAAGGCACGTGACCCGCAAGCTTTCTTGTTATCTCGACGTTTGCTTGTCATGAGTACACTTGTACCGACAAGTCACGGATGATTTCATTATTGAATGTAGCCTTTCTACCGGAGACCTAATATCTTGCTACGTGAGCAATTTCCAGTTTCAAGTTCAGTGCTTTATTATATTGTACACATATTAATTTACACTTCAAGAGATACCAATATGACGATTCGAAGTTGTGAGATAAGTGCTCTTATTACTAGGAGTTAACTGAATATGTTGTTTGTGAAATCAGAAGTTAGGGAACAAGCAACAAGTATGCACCAATCATGAAAGTGGAATGATGGCTTTCCATAGAAAGCTCAATCGACACGAGTTTACTCGGTAGAGTATACTCATACTTGGTATAGTATACTCGAATGTATCATAGTTATGATATGCCCACCTGATTAACTCAGTTGATAGTAAACCTAATTTCTGTGCCGGGGAAAATTTTGTGTGATGAGCACGAATTTTGTTTTTGAGTTAGGGCTGCATAATATTTATATAAGTACCTAAATTACTATGGGTTCGCTCTCCATTGTAAGGTAAACCATAATACAAGCGTTGCTTAGTTTGGGACCGTATAGAGGGTGTATTCGTCCGGAGATATTATTATTATTAGTAAATAGAAGATAGCGAGCATAAAGCTCCATCGCTACATGAAATTTAATATTCGTCAGAGTAGAGAGCCTCTGCTTGATGTAGTCCGCTAGAGATTAAACCCGCAACACTTTACAAGTCGTCTGGGGTGGTGACATTTTAGGGGAGTCGAAAAGTGATTTGTCGGTAGCCCCGGGCACAGGAAGAGAAGTTAATAACCGTCGTCTAGGTATCGAACGTCCGACCAATGGGACGGCCGGAGAATATCGAGTCGACACACCGACAGTAATTGCCGTGTTTGCACTAAGTAGATTTTTAGGTGGTACTAGATTTAGGGGTGACACTAATTAGGTAAATTTTAACTAAGAGTTTTAGTATGAGGGTCTTGTGCCATACATAGTTATGTCATAGTACTTTTTTTTAAATGCAACCATGGAGTTTTGTGCCCTTTCTTCTCCATAGGAACGGCATTCCGAACGGCTGGTAAAGTTGTAGCTTAGTTTTGTTACTATTTTGACGATTCATAAGTACTGTACTTAATGGTTTACATGAATAAAAAGTATTCTGATTCTAATTCTGTCAAACTAACTATTTGTTTTGTATGTTGTAATTTAGTATTCTCACGACTACGATTATACAGCGTGAGTTGGTCTTAAAAGTAATAAATTGCCCACAGAATTATCGTGACAGTCTAAAACAATGTTTACGTAAGTACCTAAATGTCCCTAAAGACTAAAACGACCCAGTTTGGCTTGGTTGTATTTAGTCAGCATTTTTCCGTTCCAGAAATCCCTTTTCAGTAGATTATGCCTGCCGCCCCAACCGGGAACATAGGTAGTACCTACCTAATAATAATATTTATTGTTTCATTTTGGTTTATGTCATCGGTGTTAAAATATTTAAAAAATAAACAAGATGTTTTTAAGTACCTTTTAAAAAAGAAAACCTGAAAATAGGCTGAATATATAAAATTATAATCATTATCATAATAATGATCACGTCATTATGATAATTTATGTATGATTATGTTAAACATAGTTTCAATAGATAACTAAACTTACAAGTATTGCTCAGCAATTTATAAATTTACATAATTTGTTATTAAGTGGGTACTTAAACATTTTCCCAATTATATACAGGGTAAATCCAAAAGGGTAAACTAAACCTTGAACCTGCGCTTTATTAGTGCATTTGTAACATTATTTTAAGTCTGAATTTCGATATTATGTCAATTTAAAAAAAAAAATCGCAAGTATCACAACTGTCATTTTTTTTTTAGTCGCCGCGTGCGAAGTGGAGGTTCAAGGCTTAGTGTACCCTTTCTGAATTATCCTGTATATACCTACCTACTCTTAAGTGGTCGAGGACACTTAACATTTACCTAATATCATTTTGCAGAACGATTTTAAACGTTCCAGAATTCGAAACAATTACCCAAACAATCAAAATTTGTATATACAAACAAATCACTGACGGCCGTGTTGTGTTTACTATATACAAACAAACAGACAGGGAGTGTCGGAAACCGCAACAATTTGGGGCTAGAGTAAATGTTGGCTTAGATAACTACAAAGTTTATTATGTTGCCAGAAACACCCTTACAACTATCTATTTAAAGGGGAGTTTCGCAGTTCCCTACACATTATTAACGTGGTTTAAAGCATAGACGACCCGAATTTACAACTGGCGGGTACAATTGAACAAGTTTAGGCTTTTCAAGATACAATCTTTTCTGTTAGGTCTTGACTGAATATATTATTATGGACGTATGTTGTAGGCACATCAAAAAATATGTAATTCGTTAAATGTTTGATAACTTTCGATTGCGTTGTCTCTGCCAAATTTGATTGTTTGCTTACGTGCGTTTTTGATAAAACGAATCGTTTCAATACCTACCACGGTTTCTTATAAATATTTGAAAATCATAAATAAAGTCTACTACCTACTTGCTTCAGCCATCTGATTTAATTTGTATCTTAAGTCTAGGCTATTTGAGTTCAAGATAGATATATAAATATTTTTAGAAGCAAACACAGCCTTGAAAGAAACTTTTATTTTCACGTTTTTTTACCTTTCGTCATTATTTTTAAATCCTCGTTCCTTTCAACAGTAACGCCGAAAAGACCTTTCCTAATTTCATTAGGCGGTCCCCGAGCATCTGTTGCTTTGAAACTTGATGCTGTTGTTTCAACTTTACCCCACAACTGATTTTCTTCTACCACCCCGCTTTATACACATCAGATCAATGATAAACATCTTTATTAACACGACGTAAAGTTTAAAGTCGTATATAAATTTGATTGCGAAGCGCAACTAATATAAATTCTAATTTGACAGTTCGCAATACATTTTCCGCCAAACTTTTGGTTGTAATGCAAAATTTTGAGAGCTATAAATAATATTATTCCGTTTTGCCTGATGCTGATCGATAAACAAAATATTTTCCCACATTTTTTCCCATTAAACCTAAGGTGTTTTATTAATTAAAATACCATAGGTTTATTTAACAATAATAATATATTTTATCTTACATTTTCGTACAGTCTGATCTAAGGGCGGTCCGAGAGCTTAGCTTAGCTAATATTAATAGTTATATAATATTATTAGTTGTAAAGATCCTTTTTGTAAAGTTAGTACCCTGCTTCTGTACGGAGGGTACATCCTGGTAAGATAAAACGTTTTATCATGAGCACTAATGTCTGTACGGACTTTAATATCTATAATATAATTAATTAAACTGGGATCACCTCCAGCCCATTGTACCGTACTCATAATACGAGCGCTACTTAGTTTGTGGCCGCACAGTTGTGTTCGTCTGGCGATATTGTTATTAAAAGCTTCGCCTTTACTTCGTATTCTCGCAATGCGATGTGCAGGGTTTTACGGCATTCATTTTTTAGGGTTCCGCGTTATTTACGACCGTGAAGTTGTCACCGGCACCTGGCTCGGCGGCGGAGTGAACTTGCCGACAGCGTGCACGCGACGCCACTGATCAATGGACCGTGGCGTTTAATTTATTATTATTTTTATCTAAGACATTTTTTTTTAATGCACTGACCTGTACTACTACTGGACTGTACATCGACATTGTCGTCTTTTTGTCTATTTGGCATTTTTGCGCTGATAGTACTGATAGCTAGTAGTGTGTTTCTACGGAACTAATTACAGGGATAGGGCATATGGGAACCAAGTCGATCAGTATTCAATAACATGGATTAATTATATCATAACAATAATATATATTTAATACCTTTGTATTAAAAAATGTTCTGTATGTCATTTTCACTGAAACACACAGATAACTACAGGGATATTCCTAATAATAAGACGGCCATTTTAATTAAATGTGAAATTTCGTTTCGAGGAGGGGCTCTAAATCTGCACAAAAATAGTAATCATTTTATACTGTAAATCAAGTCGAATAATAGTATAGGTCATTGAAGGACTGTGATTTAAGATGAGTTACTATCATTATATATACATAAAATCTTGACATTACTTATAAGCAATTTACATTAAAATTAAGGGAATTTGCAAGTAACTGCAGTTCAGTCCGCCCCTTCGTTGCAATGGATGCTGCAAGGTATACAACTGCTGACCTATTGTGTGACCATGGATGCTGCAAGGTATCCAGCACGTGAAACACGTAAAATAAACAAGAAACTTGAGTATTTATACAAGCATGAGCAAATGTAAATCAAAAGAAAACATACTCAAAAACAAAAAACCTGTATAAAAGCGTTTTTTTACCTACAACAAGCGCCGATAAAACCAAGTCACTACTTTTATTGCGGGATGTTTTTCTAACTAGAAGCGGTTATGCTCAGGGTAAATATTTATGACCGCATACCCCTGACGGCGGGGAACTCACGCGACGATTAATATGACTGACGTATTTGTTTTTGGAGCTAGTTTTAGCGCGTGACTTCTCTCGGGTTTTATGAATTGCTCCTAAAATTCCGCTGTCAACGAAATAGTCTTAGTGATTTTTCTAGAGCTTGATCTGCAATAGTCATAATGCGATAATATGATAGCACTGGCGTATTATAAGATTTCACGTCCCTGGGTTAAGAGCCCCGGGCCTATGAGGTTTGCCGCCCCAGAATTTAACAAAAGATAGGTAATGAATATGAAAGGTGCCAAAAACTGAGCACGTGTGGCAGCTTGCGCCGCCCCCAGCAGCCTACCACCCCGAGCCATGGCCCATATGGCCCAGATCAGTATTTAATTCTAAAATAAAACGACGTCTCATTATCACATATGACAACAATTACAAAAAAAACCCCACTGAAACACTGTGCACAAACACACATTTCTGTACAGCTTATTTTACCCACATACAGCTTATTTCACTCACATACAGCTTATTTTACTCACATATAGCTTATTTTACCCACATACAGCTTATTTTACTTACATACAGTTTATTTTACCCACATACAGCTTATTTTACTGACATACAGTTTATTTTACCCACATACAGCTTATTTTACTCAAATACAGCTTATTTTACTCACATACAGCTTATTTTACTCATATACAGCTTATTTTACTCACATACAGTTTATTTTACCCACATACAGCTTATTTTACTCACATACAGCTTATTTTACTCACATACAGTTAATTCTACTCGCATAGAGTTTTTTTACCCACATACAGCTTATTTTACTGACATACAGTTTATTTTACCCACATACAGCTTATTTATTCACGTGACGCTTAAGATAGAAGTATTCGAATCAGTGAAGTATTAACATAAACAAGAAAGCAATAAAGCGTTAACGCCCTCGTTTGGGCCAAGGCCGTGTCGCCAGTTGGTACGGAAACATTTGGCTTTAAGACCGTTTTTATGTTTTGATAATTGTTACCTTATTAATGGGACTTTTATATCAAATACTAAATGATATTTTGTACGTTTTAGCTTTTATCGTTAAAGATGTAATGGCATTTGGATTTGATTGATAACTTTACTCACATCATGCTCTTTGATTCAACCGTTATCATTCTTATGTTACCCTAGTATTTATAATTATTCCAGCTAGATTTGAGTTATCTTATACATATTTAAACTATACGAATTATTCTGTAACATCAGATATCTGCCAGTGAAAGTCCCGTCAAAATCGGTCCAGACAGACCGACAAAAATTGTTAAAAAAAAAATTGTATATGTACCGTGTATACATACATCCAAATGCACTTAGTAAAAAGTGTTTTTTTTAATATTACAAACAGACACTCCAATTTTATTTATATGTATAGATTGAGCAATATACGTGTACGTCTTATCTATCTCTACATTGCATTAATAAGCCGCATATACATTACTAAAGCTTAACTATGTTGTTTATCGTTATGTATATGTGAAGGCAAATTGACTATTGTACCGTAAAGCGTGTCCGTACGTCCAGGGTAATCTGTGTTTAGTGTCGCTCCGCTAATCCACTCGTATCGAATTATCTCTTATCTGTCTTCGTCCGACCTAATCCCGCCGCACGAGAGCGACTTAATGAAATAAACTCGACATAATTAATTAATCCTTACATTCAATGAAACAGTACGTTATTATAGACACCCGTTACAATGTGGAATGAAAATGTATGGGTGTTTGTTGGCGTTGTAATTTAATGCGTCGATTTGGCACAAGGGTATTCTTTCTCTACAATGAAAACTGACGTCATCACAAAAATTTAAATATAAATATTTATTCTTTATTCTAAGTTATTCCAGAAATATTATGCAAAAGGGATCTCAAGCGTTGTGATATTAAAAATTAAATGGTATTTTTAATTATTTATTTGAAACAGCAAACAGTTTCATAATAGTTAATAACGGATTTTTTTTTCACGTTTCCATATGCCTCAGTACCTAATAACGCAGCCTATAACACAAAAACGGATATCTATAAATATATATAAAACAGACTTGTGTTAGTAACACCATTTATGATCGAGGACGAAATCCTTGATAGATATATACGATCGCAAATAGACCATTATATTTTTTTTTTAATTACATTATAGGCAAGTATTTGATCTCGATCTCACCTGATGGTAGGTGACGATGAGATCTACGATGGAGCATACTTGCCTAGGTAGGAAGGCGGCAGTAGATCGAGACGCTACATTCACTAGGCACATGCAGCGCAACTGATCTGACCCGCCATCCATGAATGGCAACACCGAACATCATGCCGGAACACGGCTAGACCGCTTGGTGACATGGCTTTGTTCAGTGGGTGGTGACTAGCCACGGCCGAAGCCTACCACCAGTAGAGTTGTCACCTGATTGGCACCACCCAGGGTCACGTGTAGGGTATCTCGAGGGTACTTAATTCTCCCACGGACGAAGGTGACTCGACCCCCAAAAAATGTTCCCATTAAATATTCACCCCTTTTAAAACGAAACACAACATGCAGTAGAATATACCAAAAAATAAGCAACAAGATCCATCGGGGCGAAACTGAAACAAAATGTTATACTGTTACTGTGTTCCGCTAGTTCACTTTGTATTCGGCAAACAGTCGAAAAGTTTCCGCTTGAACGTAAACGTACGATATCGAAATGAATACTGTATTAAATTAGGTAGCTGATGTTTTGACTGCTACGTTTTACTACGTACTACTAGTCTAGGAGTCATAAGCCAATGACCAAAGGTATATGTATTTTTGATGCCACAAAAATATTATCTGGCTTGAATACTAATAAATAATAATCTTTCTGACTTAAATTAATAATTTTAATTATATTCTGAATGTTTTATTGACACTACTGTAACATAACAAAAAGGTGATTTATAAATAATAGTAAGAGTAATCCATCCATCAGCCGAATGACGTCCACTGCTGGACATAAGCCGCCCCTAATGATTTTCACACATCACGGTCCTCCGCCAATCGCATTCACCGGCTTCTTGCGACGCGTATAATATCATTTAAACTTGAGCTACAAATAGGTACGTGGTCAGGTTCCTGCCGTTTATGTAATTTGTGCAAAACCAAAAATCGCTTCGTTGATTGGCTATAAAACTAGTTTACAGATGATACTACCGCAACGCTACTATAACCTAATACGATCTGCTGGACTGTGAAACTAACTAGCCCCCCAAATGAAGCGGGACACCTCGCCATCGAAGTTAAACGCAAAAGTTAAAACGAACTACGATACTAAATAAACTCGGTTAAGTTTAATTATGCAACCGCACGTAGGATTAATTAATTTGTGGGCGCACTCGTATCTACAGCAATATTACAGTAGTCATTGCACTTAAGGGAAAACAACCACTCAAGTGTAAAGCAACAGAAGTTTTCATTAAGCTACGAATAGCTTGTTGGGTATTTCCGCGTAGCCCAATAGCTCTAGGATAGTGGTGGATACTTCGTAGCGCGTAGATCAAAACGCGTAGCTCAATAATTCGGCGTAGCAGTAGATACGCTGTAGCGCTAAGATCGAAGCGCGTAGGCGTATCAGCGTATATCATAGCGTATAGTCTAGCTTGTTGCTCATAGTCATGTCTAAAGATATATTGAAAAGCTACAAATTCTTAACATAATCTTGCGCACGAAATTGAACTACTGTTAATTTATTCGTTAAAGGCGCGTGCACAAAATATACGTTAACAATAAACAATGTCAAATTATAGTTCGAGTGTTGCCTTGAATATTAAAACGCGCTGTGAAATTTGCAGCATATTGTAATTTGTTTGCTTATTAATAAACAAACAAACAAATTTGTTGATTAAACAAACATCTGTGACTTCAAGCTGTTGCATATTATGTTTTTGCCGTAGAAATCTTTACTGCTATATCATACAGTATATTTATGTGTATGTTGCAACCACAAATGGAACTAGACAATGACATCAGCTAAGCTAATATAATAAGCTACATGCAAAACTCTTTATTAATGGAAACTTTTCAGTTTGTATGAGTCCCTTGAAGCTCGTTTACTGTGTACATTGTTCCACTGCATTCTCACAAGCATGATGAAGAAATATTTTTAGTGCAGTTTATTGTAGACGAAACGTTACGGCGTATATAAACTTCTTAATTCATATATAATATACTTATAGCGTAGTGATTCGATTTTAATAGCAGCAAAATACAACTATATTTTGTGGGTCTGCCATTTCTAGTCTTGCTTTAGTTTTGTTTATTATAAAGTATAGATTACACTTTATTATATAAGGTAAAATAAAAATAGTGTAAAATATTTTAACCGATGAAACAGTAAGTTGTGTAGATCACGTTGATGTACAAAATAATTGTGTAAATGTTCTTTGATTTTTTTAAACAAAGTGACCCAGTAGCGTTTGGCCATGAGCTCAGTACAGGGTGTCGTTTTTTAAATGTCATCTTTATAACCCTACTGTTAGCCCTGTAAAAATATTGTACACTACTTTTGTTAGGCCTTATATAAACATTATATTAAAAAAAAACAGAAACGATCAGCACTATATATTGGATTGTCTTGTCTATAAACCGAGTTGTTTTCTAGACAACCAGCGTGTGGAATGAACTTTTTCTTCAAACAAGGTGGCATTCAGCACTTAAACTATTCAAAAACTTAGTCGCTATTACCACACATACCTACCCTAATACCTACAAACACTATAAGAATATTTAAGAATAAATATTCTTGCCACCCAAATGTTTTATTATGAAAATATTTTTAATTTAAATAAGTAACAACAATAAAGCGAGAATAGAGGGTAGAAGAATTTTATTTGGGCAAACGTTTTGCCTTCGAAAATAGCGGCGCGCCATATTAAAATATATAACATTGTGAAAGCTATTTTCCCGCCACACACCAACTAATTACACTGGCCCTTTTTGCTATATATAATATCATTATTTATAATATACTGAAGCCTCATAACAGGCAACACATTACAGAAAAAAAGTAAGTGAACGGTTAATAAGGTACTTTTATAGGTGCTAAGTCATGATGGCACACCATCATTTGAAGTCTATTACTGGACAATGATACACATCACCACACCACCATCATCACACCACCGGCACCGGGAAGAAGTGAGAAGCATAAAAAAAAACATAACTTATCGTTATGTACCCTATTAGTTTGCTGTATCAGTAAGATGATAATGAGTAATAGCGTTAAATTCTTCCTATTATAATATACTACATATCTAAAGATATCATAAATTAAAATTTACAATGCCCATCAGATTTTCAACGAGCTTTCAAAACGTCTGGTGGCGACCTCTGGTGACCATGCGCTGGCATTTATTTTGGCCAACACATCAGCATTGCCATTCAACGTGGCAATGCTGCCAGCGTTTTGGGCACCCTGCCGGCCGATGGTGGTAGGGATTTGCTGAGTGCGTTCTGATACCTGTTTAATTTTAATTTTAATTTATATCTACATTGTAAAATGCTTATGAAAATAACTCGAACCAAAATGCTCGTAATTAAATGACGTCGCATGATTTGGTGTAATAAAAGCGAGTGAATTCATTCCACGCGTTTTTACAATGTACCGGCACATATTTAAACTGATGACTCAGCGTGTGACCGCCCTACTACAGTTACGCGATTTTTTGGTCACAATCTTCTTCATTACCTTATACTAAAACCTACTTTAAGGAGGTTTTGTCCCTAAAAGTAACCTGATATGTTTTGGGGGTTCTTTCAGAATTAACATTTAGAACAAGCAACGTTGACAACGCACAGCCCAAACCGGTAGACCTAGAAGCATGAAATTGTACACAAGAGTTCCATATGTAACGTAAGTGAGCCCGAAGTAGAGATTTTTGGAAATTCAGCCCCTAAGGGTGTCAAATGAGGGGTTAAAGTTTGTATGACGACACTTTTGAAGTAACGATCGGGCCCATGGCGAGTAAGCTATTATAATTCTTCAAATCCAAAAGGAAATTCATGGATAGCTCAACTGGGCTAATCGTGAAACAACAGTTGTTCTTTTTGTTTCACAAAAAAATAAAATACACGGTACTTTCGTGTGACTAACCACACGGCGCTTATCAACGTTGATTTTATACTTATCACATTTTTATAATTACAAGCTTTCGAACACAGCGTTGTTAATGGCAAGATTTAAATTAACATGTTGTTGTATATTTTTTTATTCATAAAATTGGACTCAACGACATTTATTATAAGATACACTGAGTCCAGAAATCATACAGAATGTTTTTGAAAATTTAGTTTCTTTTCCAATTTAACTATAGAGGTTGATGACAAATAACAAAATATAATGAGCTTCAATATGGCTTCAGTTCCTTGCACAGTAGCTGTCAAACTAATAAAAATATGCATTCCTTTTACTATAGTAAGTATAACAAAGGTAATTTATTTGTTTTAAACATCAGTACATGCTATTTGTATTTCTAGGTTATTACATGTCCTATAAATTGGATAAAAAACTTTTTAAAAATAAATAATCGCACTGTAATCCACACTCATACAAAGGTTTTTTTATGAATGCCAACTTAACGATACGGTGAGACCGCCATCATTCATTCATTCATTTCATCATGTCACATCCATTATTTTATTTATAATGTGTATTTATTGAATGTGTTATTATCAATTACTTGACATTGGCAAAATACCCGCTAAGTTGTGGGTGAGGCCATATTCATATCCATTTTATTTCATCGCAACTCATTTCGTAAAGTAAGAAGAAGAACGATACGGTGACGTTACATGTCATAATTGTTCGGGTACATTTTCAGACTACTGTGCACGGACCCTAAATAACAGTTATTCAACAGTTAAAATTAATGAACTTGAATAAAATAACAGACACGTCAACAATAAATCGCACCGCGGCTAAACCGCGAGAAACAAATGTACAGTCATCAGCAATGATTCTCTGAATATGGCTGTAGGGTTGATATACACCGGGTCGAAGCTGAGGTACAACTACGCGAGTGACCACCGAGGGTGCTCTGATGTAGTGTTATTGGCTTTCGGCCTTCGCACTCGGCCTAGATATGATAAATGCCTGTGGCGATGACCGATAGTTATACACTATAGGACTTTGTAAAAATATTATACAGGTTCAAGTTGCATAGCAGTAGTAATAGGATCTCGTATCATGCTGAGTTAAAATACAATATGAATGCTTTCTCAGGACTTTTTGTAGGACAGAGAAGGTGATCAAAATTTTTAATACTATCGGCATACTATACAAACTACATATTCGTAGCGATGGGTTTATGAAACTACTGAAAAATAAAAGCTCGAATTTCGCTTCAACTGTAGGTACTATAAAATGTCTGCAAAAGAAGGAAATGTAATTTAAAGACTGACAAAGTATTCGCGCAAAAATTGCCGGTATGTAGTATAAAATAATTATTAACATAATATTAGAACTAGTTAGCTATTTATCCAGCTCCTATGGATACTAGATGATATTCCAAATTACTACTCTATTAAGCACAGTCGTCGCCGCTCCAAAAATAAACATTTTATCCGGCTGAAGTATACGAGGCGCAGAACTTTCAAACTTAAGAGAGTTACTTTGAAATTCCGAGGAGCTTACGTGAGCTGCTAAGTGATATGTACTTTTAACTTTTTGCTACTTCCCGGCTCGCTTCATCAGGCAAGGCGACAGGTGCTGCTAAAGCGCAGATGCAGTTACTGAGTAGCTATTACTACAGCTACAGTACGCTTTATCATGAGAAATAAACTTTACCGACTAAATTGGATACTCTCGAAACAGTTTGAATATAATTAGTGTTCAATAGAGTCTTCAAGCAATTATATTTAAGGTGCATGGGCATGCGGCATTAGATGGTTTAAAATACAAATGAACGAATTTATCATATCACATTCGCGTTGCTATTGTGAATTGAAAACGAGATCTTTTGACATAACATTTATCATTGTATCAGTAAAAATAAAAGGATGTAGATCAATAATAATAATATCGCCAGACGAACACACCAACTTAGCAACGCTTGTATTATGGGTACCATGCAATGGACTGGGGTTCAGCTCAGTATACAATACTAATATAGATATTAAACATCCATGACATGGGTACCAAGATTCGTGCTCATAACACAAAGCTTGTCCCTGTCCCTACCAGGATTCGAAACCGGGACCCTTGGCACAGAAAGCAGGGTCACTACCGACTGCGCTATTCAGGTCGTCAATCAACAGTAGTATGAGTTTAACGGATTAAGTGTATTCACCAATGGAACAATGTTATCGTTAATGTATATTGCCAGCTATCTCTATAATTACAAGAGACATCACCGATACACATTTGCTATATTATATCAAATAACATATTCCTTGTCCTCGCTCGACAATACAGACACCTATTTGAATAATGAAAATCGAACATACCTATCATGCCTACTCAGTATAATAGTAAATTCCGTTAACTAACAAGACAAACCAAACGCGCTGTTTACATCAGAAGAGACGCGAACGCGTCGCGACTAGCTGATCAGCTAATTTGCAGGTCGCAGGTGTGCGCCTGCCTTTATGAATAACAAATAGATTTTAATAATTAACAGCCATTACGCGTGATTGAGCGTCGAAATATATTGCTGTAACTAAAAATATTAGGTCGCTTAAAAAGCTTTTAGTAATAATATTATAAGAGGATTTGCTTCAACTATTATTTGTCAGCAGAGGTCAATGGGGACGAAGGAGGGCTTTGCTGGGCTCTCAGACATTTTCAAACTTAATTCAAAATTGATTAGAGTTATTTTAAATAGCGTTAATAACCTCGTAGTTAAACCCCCTCGCCCTCCCCCACCCCGTTCCCGCCCTCGTAACTTAAAGTTTCTGGTCATGAAACTATTGTCTTGAGCCCACTCTTAGCTCAAGCTTGGGCTTAGTTGGCAGGGCTAGCGGTTAATGAGCTTAACACAAATTACTACCTACTATTAAACTTCAAAAGAAACAATCTTTCACCGCAATCGTCGATCATTAAATAATATTTCAGGATAGGTGTAATAGTTTATTGCCGATTCAATAGTTATATCTCTATTACATAACTGTCACACAACATTAAGCTCACCAATAAGTACATAAGTATTTCTAGTACATAATGTTCTATAAATTGCGTACCTAATAAGGTACTACACTAAAAGCTCCCGGCCGGCCCGGGGCGAGTAAACGGGGCGGCCGCCGTAATAATTTCCAAATGACGTTTAGGCACCGAAAACGATGGAAATCGTCGGTAATTGCCCTCTCGTGTTATAAATTGGCTGAGTGTGTAACCGGCAGTAGGCAGCGAAGGCTCTTACTATAAGAAATTTTACGTATTTTTTTTCTCGTTGATGGTACCTACCTAGAAAACTGATATAGCAGATACGATAGAAAGAGGTTACTTATGGGTGGGTTCCTGGACCTTAACATCTGACATCCTCAATGTTTCTATACGTACGTTATAATTCTTATTTCTATGCCAGTATAGTCACGGGCTGCCCGAAGAGCAAATAATTTAAAAAAATAATCTAGTTGGAATGGAACTATCAGCGCCCTATGAGTCACATGGACACAAAATATCACAGGGGACTCAAAGATTGTTGGGTCTCTTATAGCGCTTACAGTGGTAGCACCGAGTTAATATCTGTGATTCTTTCCCATACCTGTAACATTTAAAGAAAACTCTCTTCATGTGTAAACTGGAGCTATAAAAGACCCATCTCGATAGCTGCAAAATAAAAATACTGAAGGATTAGGATTTGTGCGAGTAAATAAAACAATCCATTCCACGGTGCTATCTCGCAATAAACTCGCAAATAATATCCGTTCGAGTTACACAAGTTGTAATATTTAGCAGCACTCCTGCAAATGAGATTTCGCGATGAATCCAGGGGCCCGCCCTCTCGCCGCGCAATCACCACGCACCGGCGGGGCGTCGCACTTGATCGCTGCACAGGAATTTATTGGGCGCAAGTGATCTGGCCGCTGTTAAGAGGTCCTCGTTAGGCATACGACATATTCGGTCTATACTGAATATTTTGCATATCAGCAGCGGTTGAGGTTGTCGAAGCTAATTTTATCATTACCCCACGAGGCGAATATAACTTTAACTGACATATTGATATTTTATCGCGTTTTTTTAACGTTAAAACAATATAAACGCGATAAAATCCATAAAACTAGTTTTATTTTAATGCGTTTTTTTTTACGTTTGAAATGTCGGAATGGTAGAAAAAAAGCGCGTTAAAAGCCGTATAATTAGTTTTATTTCAATGAGTATTATTATTATATTCCCGTAAATATAAGAAAATAACTGACATATTTCATTGTGAAATCCATTGCATATTTTTCTTCCGCTAAATTGTAGATACTCACGTATAATTTTAGTTAAGTCACCATGATTAACGCGAAATGACAATCGATAAACTAAACAACAGCGAGTAATCCAAACAGTATTCGGAAATTCAATCTCTCATCGTATAGGTTATAATCGATGAAAGGATAATAGAATCGGACGGAGCGTATACGCAACGGTCGTGGATTCAATATGCTAATTCAATGTTTACCAAATGTACTGAATCGATTCGATTTCATTCGCCGAACGAGCACGCGAACTTCGGCACGTTTGATGTGTTTGCCGAATAGTGATGCGAGTGGCAAACATCGATATCGTCCTTATGCCGTTTTGTTTAGTTCGATTCGATTTGTGAATTGATTATTTATTGTATTTTCTACGTACTTAGATGTATTATCACTGATTTTGTTCGTCGATAATAGTGTTTTTGTTTTATGTGGATACTTTGTTTTGCCTTCTACGTATGAATTTGAGTTTTATTTATGTTAAAATAGGGATTCGTATCGTAAGTAATGCATAGTATACGATGCATATCGCTGGTAATAAAATATGTTCCACCATTAGATATAGACTGTAGTCTGTTGTTCATGGTTTATTCTTGGATTTGCAGGAATGCGAGGCATAAATTATCAGGCCTTAACGTCTAAATTAAAGCTATTCGGATGCTTTATTGTATCAAAATAACAAGGAGTAGCTGAGCAGACAATATTTACTGAACATTCATTTCGACTGAAGCTTATGCTGGCATTTTATTCCATTATACATATACATTTCTTGGATTTATTTCTATGTTGTTAGTTGGTAAATACTGTTTAGATGGATATTCAAATATTTGAAAAGTAGGTGCTTTATCGATAACCACGATTACCCATAATTGGTTTTATGTTACTATTAGTTTTCTAAAAAACATACCAAACAGCCTTTGCTGCTTAAACAAGAAATAAAACTTATCCAAAACCTATCTATATGTATATATAAAACAAAGTCGTGTTAGATACACCATTTATAAGTAAAGAACGAGTGGGTCGATTTTTATGATTTTTGATTGTTTAATCCATCGCCGCCCCGAATGCCAGAATAACTATTAAAACATGGAAATAAAACCCAAAAGAAATATAATAAAAATATTTCTTTTTCTCATACATTTTATTCTGAGGCTGTACGAAGTAAGCTTTTGAATATTAAAATAGTACTAACTGTACATTGGATATTTTCCATTATTTTAAGTTTCTTGCCGTATCTTCTCTGCTGAGGTCGCATTCCGATGCGGTTGTAGTGTTAAAAAAATGACAATTTGTAAGTAGCCCCTGTAGGCCTATACGAAATAAATGATTGGACTTTGACTTTATAATATTTATGTTGTTAGAATACAAACACATATATCACTATCAAAATTAACATAGTAACTGTGAAACATAATTTTGTGAACCCACTCGGCTGGATGTTGTTTGATTAAAATTTATCGACCGAAACACTCATTTGTTTGGCCCTTTGTCCGCTGCCGACCCGACAATGAAATAGATAAATTATTTGCTACTCAATCTTCGTTATTATACAGGATTTAATCTACTCTACATTTAACGGAGTAAAGGCCTATTTGCCTCAAGATTTTTTACCCGGATACAAAAAGGTTTAGACTATAATTATGTATGCCGAAATTATTGAAGCACATAGAACAAAGAATTGTTTAGTGAAATGTAATGTGTGGCGAAAGCACGATCTTTTTACGTAGCGATACGTTAACTTAAGAGTATTACGTCTCGCTTATACTCAACAGATTTCGTGAGAATAACAAGAAGAGCATGATTTCTTCATAGCGATACATTAGAAATACTTGCGAGGCACACTGGTAATATAAATCAAATGAAAAAAAAACTTATTTCTACTCCAGCACTTTGCAAAAAGTCTTTATTAAAGTTTTATCCACAACGAAAGCATTTTTCTTTAAAGTGCTTTGTAACACCATTGTAAGTTTACTCCAACATCTATAAATTATGGAGTTAATCTATGGTACATAGTGAAAGGTCTTCTTTGCACTGTGTCTATGGGGTCTACAAGTAACTCCGCGCGGAGTGTATCCGCCTGTTCATTGTTATGAAAAAAGGCTTTGTTCAAAATATGGAGTCCATAATAAGTCCATTCATAAAATATTAAGTCCGCCCTAAGAAGATAAACTGGATTAGGTAAACAAAAACCTTGCCAAAAGCGGAAAACAAAGAGTCTCCAACAAACACTATTTGCGTGTAGCGACACGCACTAAGCAGCTGGAAAGGTCCAAGCCATTCATTGAATAAACTTGCCGAGTGCAAACTCGCGAACCCTTTCCAACATTCGTGTTTGTCGTGCCATCGTGTGAGATTTGTCAAAGAAAACTCGAGTTGTACAAATAAGGGTCGCGCTAAAGCGAATCAACTTGAAATAAATAGACAGCATTGTTTGTTTGTGCTCACGTAGTAATATTAAGTTGCGTGTAAGCATCGTGTGCGACGGAACTACACGAGTTAATTCCCCCATCTCCATTCTATCATCGGTCGACAAGACGCACGGACAAGTGTCATCCGTACACTGTGGACATTCCTTCGGTACGTACTAAGCGGTTTGCTTCTACTTTCATCGTGCGAACTGCCAAGGAATGGAACACGCTACCGGCGTCTTTGTTCCCCGTCGACTATAATCTGGGTGTTTTCAAGTCGAGAGTGAACAGGTACCTTCTAGGCAAGTATGCTACATCGTAGATCTCATCGTCACGTACCATCAGGTGAGATCGAGATCAAATACTTGCCTATATCGTAATTAAAAAAAAAAAATTAAAAAAAATCGCTGTTAATGTTTTTAAGGCGCTTTTGCATTACTATCTGTGATGTACATGAGCGGCCTATATTACATTTGTAAGGATAATTTTGAAAAAATATTACGTGTCAAGGGGATGTTTACACATAGACAAACTACCAAAGTATGTTACTCTACACTCTAATCATAGTACGTTGAACTATTCGATACTCTATGATTACTCTTTGCTAGATGCATGAATGCGAGCTCAGTCTTTGGTGAATGTGAGCATGAGCAAACTTTGGAAACTACCCCTTAATAGATAATTTAAAATTCATTTTAAATAAAATAAAATCGGGTGCTTTATTTTATCGCACTCTAATTAAGAATGTCGAGTAACTAGATTTTAAAATTCATTTTACCTTAAAGTGCTAAAAGTCTGTGAAGTTGAAGTGATCCCCGGCCTCGGTGGATCGCAGGCGGGCTTCTCTACAACTTTCTCATATTTTCCCTTAATTTCATTCCTAGTGTACCTACTTGAAAACTAACAACGTTAATTTTGAAAAATTATAATCTCCGTAGAGTATATAAACCTTCGTTTCATTACAAAAAATATGTCCTTTATTAACTATGCGAAATAGATCACCTGGGAAAGATTATGGGGAATTTACTGCGTCTTTAACTTATACTTTTAATTAAAAAGTTTTTGATAGACACTCCACTGGATACTTAGACGACAGAATCAATTTATGACCCTCGTATCAGAATAAGGATCCAAATATTTTTTACACCCATTAAGTACAGTACTTATGAATCATCGTATGCTCGTTTCTACGAGAGCCGTTGAAAACACACAGGTTAATAAGATAAGGAGTTCCATCGTTTATAAATTAGTTTTTTTATTTATATTCTTAAACCTGCGTAAAGTTGTTGAATTAGAATCGTCGAAACAAGCGGTGCGGTGACGAGGTTGTCACCGGCACGACGCGGCGACGCCGGCGTGGGATGTTCGCGCGTCCGCGAGCGCTATCTCGCCAACTTTTCTCGTTTAAACTTATTTTCTTTTATCTACGTGTAGCCCGCCGCAAGGGACCGACCGCCGCCCCGACTTATCGCCAGCTTTATTAAATTACTTGATAATTTCAATCCCTGATGTCTAGCGTGTCGGCTTGTTTATTTTTTTCCAACTTTCCATCCACCCAAAAACTTTCTTTCGCCAGGATTATATTTCATGTATTTCTCATCTTAACTTTTTTTTCTAAAGTTAATGCAAAATCAACAGCGGCTCGCTTATGAAAATGAATTTATAATCTGATAAATTTGATATTACTTTTAAATTACCTACATGTTTTAAGAGCAAATGTTCTTGCAGGTGCAAAATTTTAGCTTCTACAATCGCTACGCATTGGCACAGACGTTAGGTATCCATGATCCACAATAAAGATTGTATATTATAAAACACATTCGAGAGAAAATTTTATTTTAAGTAATGAGCCCTCTCTACCTGCTCTTTTCATTACGAGTTTCACGGGTAAATCATCCTAATGTCAGATAAGAGATATTGAAATTATTAATTTTATCTCCAGCTTTCATTTCTTAAAGACTTTATAATGGAGAATCGTCAGAACTTTATCCATTGTACGATTGCCCTATCGCGGCTCGCAAACTAATTGAACAAGTGTCATACCGGCGCTATTATTCAAGTTTAAGAAACTCTGGAATACTCTGAGCTGCGGCCAAAACTATAACTCAGCAAACAATTAACTTTTTCTGCATTACGGGTCGACTTCGAATCTAATAAGCATGAGATGGGTATACAACGTTTACGTTTACAGTAACTACGTAACTACCTACGTTTGCGTAAAGCGCATTTAGGCAGGTCTTGCTCCAAATCGGATAACAGTTTTACCCAAAAGTAATTTTTTCGACAGGGTTGTCAGATAGTAAAATTAGAGCGTGCTCGTAATTGTTTGAAGTAAGCTCGTACTTGTTGCCACGATCCCAAAACGGTTATATTGGACCAATTTAAACTCTATCTCTACAGGTATAGGGTTTATTGTGTCAGCTTTATTAAAATGGTGGTGATGTCCGGAATTAGAACAAAGGGTTGTCACTGGTGGAACGTTGCTCAATAAAGTTTAATCAAGCCCGACAGCGAAATGTTACTTACGTTGTACACCCTGTACCTTCTGTTTAGTGGAATAAATAAAGATAATTGTCTGTCTATTTTTAACGTAGAGATTTTTGTCTCGGTAACTTTTGTAGATCTAATTAATCTTGAAAAGAAATACTTATCATCAGTTTCTTTGAATAATGTCTTAAAAATAGATTTTATCACTATTTATATATATATATAAAACAAAGTCGTGTTAGTTACACCATTTATAACTTAAGAACGGGTGGGCTGATTTTTATGACTTTTGTTTTTTTGAATATGCCTCCGCTTTGTATAGCAGAATAACTATTAAAACATGGGAAAAATTCACACAAAAAAATATACTAAGGACACTTCGGCGGGACAGCTAGTTATAGCATAACAGTTTTCTATTATTATAGTATAAGCAAAACTTTTCAAAAGATTTCTTCTAAAATAAACATATTTTTTAAATGCCTATCGTCGCAGATCATACAACTTTCATCGCTTACCAAAATGGAATTAGGATTTATTTCACTCGCACAAGACTTTAGAAAGTCCTTAACTTAAGAGGTCTAGAATAAGAATATTTTTGCGTCTCTACGTCACGTCATCTTATGGTATGACAGAGCTCTTCATTTTAAAACTTCTAATATGCCCTTAAAACTTCTAAAATACAACTAATTTCTTAACACCAGATTCTTGCTACATATAAACTGAAAATCAAAACATACGATTAACTTTCCTAATGGAAATGAAACGTCCATAATTTGTTCTAGAATAAGTACCAACTTCACAGACAAAGCCTACTTAGAATGTCGTTTTAGAAGACACGCTGTTTAGTTTTGTAACTCCGACGGGAGCTAACTTGAGAGCGCGTCGCTAGGAATCTGCTTAAGTGGATAAGAGGTACGTGGATACTTACTTTGAAAATGTTAATTTGTTTCCAGAAAAGTTGAAATATTTTACTAAATAAAATTATGTGGAATTGACAATAGGAGTGAAGGCAGTCAACAGAAATCAGCGTTTGTAAGTATTGCCATAATTAACATTTTTGATCATCATTTTCTTTTCAATGTTATTACTAAGTTAAATAAATAAATATTGCCAGACGAACACGCCAACTATACGGTCCCAAACTAAGCATCGTTTGTATTGTGGGTACCGTACAATGTACTGGGTGCGAACCCAGTTATAATACTTATATAGATATTAAACATCCATGACTTCGGTACAAACATTCGTGATCATCACAAATACAAAACTGTATGTGGTCCAACTAAGCTGGAATGGCATCGAATGTAACTAATCAGTCTTCAACAGTGAGTTCTTCACAACGAAAATTTAATAACCGGGCAAAATACGCAAAACTAAATAAGGTACTTAATCGAATATTAATAAAGTATTTTAGTTTGTAAATTGAGTGTAGGTATTATGCATAAAATAAAGGGCCATGTTCACTACGCCGAACGATTCGATGTTACGGCGAGTACACGGTTCGGCAGATTGAATAATTAACTTAGACCTGCGCTTGCAAACTCACATACATGCAAAAAAGTCTATATTACAAGCATACACCAATATCACCACTATGATGAATAACTAACAGTAGTATAGGTTAAAAAAAAAATACCTACATAGAAAATGTATCTATATCTAGTAATAAAAGCCAATTCTCTTTAGCTTATTTGGTGGTACTACTGAATGTGATAACTTCGCATCGCTAGGTAACTAAATAAAACAAAAAAAATATTGTTTTTTCGGGGAGTGTGCCCGGTATAATGGCATAAGCTCGCCCCACTCGCCCCACTCGCTCCACTAGCCCCACTCGCCCCACTCGCCCCTCTCGCCCCACTCGCTCCACCCTACATTGAGACTAAATACCATCGGTGAAATGCACCCAACACTGTGATGCACTACTTAATTAGACAACTAATATTGCTCTCTCGTTCATACCCTCCCACCAGAGGTGTTAGTTAGCTGTACCGTCTGTGTATTAAATTAATAAAAAAAATGGTGTATAATACAAAACTTACCTACTGATTTATCTGTGATGTGTGAGGAGCAGTGCATGCATGCGTGTAACGGCGTACAGTTGTTTTGAATAATATACACCAATATTGTGAATAGGGCTGTAGGGTGAACGAAGCCAGTCGGCGAATATTATACCATATATTTTTTATCGAAATCACAACTGACCAACAGCTTTGAGAGACATATAACTCTGTAATAGAGCCATACTCACCTAATTACCAAGCACTCTTGTTTTAAATAAATAATCTAATTAGTACTTGACTGAGAATAGTCAATAAACAGTTCTTCAACCCTAAGTACGTCGACATTCAGAGTCAAAAACATCTTAATTTCGTCTCCGAATTAAATTTAATTTGTCGCGTGAGATGTCCCGCGCTCTCTTCTCGCTCTAATGAGTTCTCAACTTTCGTCTTTTGTGCGATCAATCTGAAAAATTGAGTTAACCGCCAGCCGGTCCCTTGATGGACGTTGTTTAACATACGTAATAACTAGGCAGCGCCCTTGAAAGTCTGGCAAGTTTTGAGTATTATTATATCACGCTTTAACGTATTCAGAAAAAAAAACAACACTTTTTTTTCTAATTTAATTAGTATTACAATAAATACCGCATGATAGTGTATTTAAAAAAAACTTTGTAAAATTAAAAAAGTACATATGAAGGGAGCTTTTCGGGATATTATAGAAAACGATTAGGGTAAAAAGTACATATCTTTGTTTCGAAAAATAAAAATTCAAATAGAGAATAGCAGAAAAAAAATATTTCAGCGTCATGATCGTTGAGCGCCTGAACTAAACTTAAATTTGAACGATTGCTAGTATGGAGGCACATGTTTTTTTTTTCATGCTGACTTGGTGGGAAGGTCGTGGAGAAAATTAACACTGTGATTCACGCAAGAGTCTGCATTATAATGTATTCAAAAGACTGTAAGCAAACCTTTCGCAGTCGTAGCCCCAATTCAATTATTGAAAATTAATGGATCGCCATCGAGTAACCAATTAGTCCAGTTAAGGATGAACGCCGAATGAATTAAACCTATTTGTTTCACGGTTTTACTGTCAAGTTTATTATTTAAGGAACTTGATTTTAACAGCCGAATTTATAGATTAATTAAATTCCCAATGATATTACAAAGGAATTTTTGAAATTAAGATTTTGTGATGCCTGTAAATGGATGACAACTTTCTATAAATTTGAGAGACGCTTGGTAAACTAGAAGGGTGAATTAGTCACCTTCTGAATGTTTAACCGGTACCCTAATAGGTTTGAACTCTAGAACTATACGTAAATGTGGTCACAGAACATTGTGTATTTGCCTATGTGTTTTATGGCCGTTCCCCACGATTATTGTTGCCTATTACAATAACTACTTATTTGCTTGATCAAATATTACAATTGTCGCTTCGATTAGTATCCTTTTTATGGCTGACTGTATGAAAAAAATAATGAACCCCAAGATAAATCGAAGCGTGATCCATTTACTTAAAGCAATACAATGGATTTAGACATTCTTTTGTTATGGGGTTTATTTATAGACTCGTTTTTGCCCAAGATAATACGCGAACGACTTACGCACGACGCGTAACCTACTAAAATGGCAACACCATTATTAGAGGCGTAATTTAACGCGATTTAAAATTTCATCTCCGCTATCGCCTCTCGGATATCACCGCCCTAACCACACCCTAACTGCCTTCTAATCATGCGGTTTGAGAGGGAATGCACGTAAAGTGCCTTTTTAAACATCAAAGCCGACACTTCTGTCTATCGCCGGAGGAGGGGCACGCCGCGAAAATTATTTATTAGCTGCCAAAAAAGGGAATGTGGTGGCTGCTAATATAATATCTTTTCCTCAAGAAGAAACGTCTTCAGATGATCCTTTGAAAATCTGTAGATGACACCGAGGATTCCATCATTAGAGGCGCCAAAGAAGTGTCAATCGCGCCTTGTAACTTAAACGTATTTATGGTTTCTACATAACTTTTTTTTGGTAATCATCTTATACCTATTGAGGGTAAGAACTGCGATAATAGGTTCTAAAAAACACGTGGTTAAACATTGAATCAAAATTATTTATTTAGATTTTATCACGATTATTTTATATTTTTACGTTCCAGAGCAGCGGAATCGTCGGTAAAGTAAAAACATAAAATGAGGTTATAGTTTATTCTGAGGTGGCACGAAGTCCGCCAGCACAGCTAGTTGTTTAATAATATTATAAGGTAGTGACACCATAGTGTCAACGCTATATCCAACAGCAGAGCATAATCAATGCACAGGAAAAAAGCTGTTACGAAAGTGAGGGAAAAATCTGTCCCTGGTTCAAATTGAAAAATACAGAGAATCTTCACCATCCAAAGACTTCTCATATAATATTAAGCTGGAATCTAAAGACAAATATAAAAAAAACTCAACATAAACAACTATTCTCATTAATTCATTGAGTAGAAAGTAATTCCACCTTTTTTATTTAAATCTCAAAATCCCTGGACCTCTGGTCACTCCCTTTGATTTTAATAGCACCCTACTTGGGTTACCTAAAATAAGATTATGTTTCCTATTAGGCGGACACAAGCTGTAGGTACCTTCCTACCTATGTACCTTATCAATACATATTTATGGGCCTCATTAATCGAATCAATATTTATGGGCGGACAACTTTTGGGTGTCAATTCGTCCTATTTTCACGGACGTGTAATAAACGTGAACAGTGAATATGACGTCAGCTAGCTTCCTACACGCATAACGCGTATAGCGAGAACAGTATAATAAGATAAAATCCCAAACTAAGATCACAATCAACATATAAAAATCAGTATTATTTAGTTTTTTGGCGGCCTGATTAGCGCAGTGGTAGTGACTCTGCTTTCTGCGCCGAGGGTCCCGGGTTCGAATCCTGGTAGGGAACAAGCTTTGTGTGATGAGCACGAATATTTGTACCCAAGTTATGGATGTTTAATATGTCTATAAGTATAAGTATTATATACTGAGTTCGCCCTCAGTCCATTGTACGGTACCCATAACACAAGCGTTGCTTAAAGAGGGACCGTATAGTTGGTGTGTTCGTATGGCGATATTTATTTATTTATTTATTATTATACCTATAGTATTAACGAGAACCTTAACTGGCGACAAGTGCCGTCAATGAGCACCGTTTTTAACCCTAACGCAAAAAAGGTGATGTTATAAATATAAAGCCTTTTTCTATCTGTGTGTGTGTGTCTAATGCATTGGAGCTCCTGAACGGATGGACTAATATAAACGCGGTTTTTTTCGTTCAATAGGTGTTACCACTGAGCCAATTTTTAGCCATGTTTAATGGAAATCGGTTCAGCAGTTTTAGAATACGCCCGTATTACAACATAACTGGTGTAGAAATGTTAGGCGTATACAGTTGCCTTCCACTAGGTTACCGCTGGTGCTAATGACTAGATATTTCACAGTTCAAACCATATACACACATGTATATATACAGTATCTAATAAATTACTTTATTAATTTAAAAAAGCAAAAAAGCGTGATCTGACTCTAATTGGTGTCAGATCTAATTTGTGTGCCTGTGTGAAGATGTCTTACTTTTGTTTTTATATTAGGCTACACGTGCCTATCCCACGCGGAACCGAGCGGGCGCCCGCTCGGGAGAACCAAACGAACCTCAGTTTCGTAAAAGGACACAATGAATAATGATGACATTGATATATTACGTAAATAACTGGGAATACTATTCAGCAGATCTATCAATATTAATTATTTACAACTATGGGGTTTCGAATTTCCTGGAAACCTTTCATTTGAAACTTATTTTCTATTATTATTATTGAACTGGAATATCGCCTATAGAGGCTGTACTCAATGATTTGTCAGCTTATAAAAGCATATTATTTTTATTAAAGATAGACATGCGTTTGACCTCTATCTCACCAGATGTAGAGCGACGATGGTGTACACTTGCCTAGAAGATACCTGTTTACTCGAGACTTGAATAAATGATGGTTATATTTATCAGTAAATACAGAATGCGGCATGGAGTTCTACTCCTTAGCGGTACGTATGATTTCAAATCTTTTTATACGTTACCAGCGCCTGAAGCGGAATCATGTGACGCTAAAGACTAAATTCATAAAAAAACTAACAAAAATAAATGCACTTTTCTTCAGAAAAATGCTCAGTAAATAGATTATAGAATAATAAGTTATAAAATGATATGCCTCCTACAGAAGACTGTAACTTATACCTTCACATACCTTTACATGTGTCAATCACTAAAGGCGTGTTTCACTATGCGCTCATATCCCCCATCTATTTACAGATTATTTGACATAAAAATATTAGCCATCAGGACATTGTAAAACAGGCTCTATACATGTTATATATACTAACGATATTTATAATTTCATCACAAAATAGCGAAAGTCAAAGTACCTGTAGGTATATTGAAGCTAACGTTTAACATTTGAATTTTGCGAAACGTTATCCTCCTGAAGGTGCGAAATACTCCAGGGCTGTAGTATAACACGTCTGGGATCAAGCCCCTTACCAGCACATAGTTCGGCTTGTGTAATCTTATAGCCGATACAAGTCTGGCTTCGAAGCTACCCAAAGTTGCTTCAGCTGTTAAAACTTGATACATTGATCTGTTCGAAACCATTGGTGAGGCAAATGTTTGATGTACAGATATAACGAACACAGAATAAAAGGACTTACTTAAGCATCTTATAAGCCATGGAGATTGTAATTTATACTCAAGGGGATTTCATGTTATCCATATCTGTACATATACCTTTCACGGCATGTCTCCCGCGACATACGTGTGCCTAAGTCAGTCTTGCGAGGCTACGCGATCAGTCTGGACGCGTCTAATCAACAAGAATTGAAGCAATACACACACGCATAATATTCAAATAAATTATAAAAATAATAAAAATAGTTCCTTATTCTGAGGTACCAAGATACATAATCGTTTTTGAAAACGTAACAAAGCTTGTTAAAAATTTCATCACAATATTGAACCCGAACAAAAGGGAAGTTAAAGAAAGTACAACTGAGCAAACAAAATCGATAGAAAGTACAAATAGCCCGTCTCTGAACATTACCAGACGCGTGTTATGAATCTCAACGGGGCTATCGGTAGTGCGATGGTAGCTTGGTACCTGCCGGACGAGCGCGGAACATGGGACGTATTCGTTTGACCGAACGCGTCATTTCATTTATAAGCGTTACCAAAATATGGGCAACGCTTTTTATCTTGGATTATTTGGATGATAAAGCGGCTTGCGAATGATCGCTCAAATATCAAGATTTATGATGTCAAAGTGTAGCGTGTGTGCGCCTCGCATGGCAACACACTGGAGCTTATTTTTTTATTTTTACGAAATAAATGATTTGACTATGACTGGCTTATCCAAAGTCTATATTATTGCGGGGGTTTTTGTTCCAAGTAATTTGATATACAATCAAATGATTAACGCATGCGCTGCTCAAGCGATTGCCTCGCTGTTAGCCACGCTCGGGAGGCTCGCGAGGCTGCGCGGTCCGTCTGAACACGGCTATTGACGTTAACAGAATGTAGGTACTATCAAGAACTATTCTCTGACCTGCTATGATACAGTAACAGCCGTTGCGCTATAGCTACATATTGCTTTGCATAAAGAAGTTTAAAGGTGTCCAGGCATACCGCCGATAGTACGTCTATTGTACTCACGAGTTTTCTCATTAAAAGGAGAGTGCCCACTAGAAATTCCAGCTTTTATAAGTTCAATAGTTCTGTTTGTACCCACCATTTTCAAACCTACTATATAATGGTGTTTTTGTCTAAATAAAATATTTTTTGTTTTTTTCAATAACGGATTCAGCTGTAAAAAGGGCAGATAGCGATTTAAACTTTCTTCCAATTTTCCAGATTGGGCTACAATTTTCTTAGTAGGTACAAATTTTATTATTTGATTCCAACGTGAATTTCCAATATTGTAGTATCATAAATACCTGAGCGTGTTCGATCTTCTCATTTGCATTCTGAAAGCGACGTTTTAAAAGCATTGCCCATCCAAAGGACACACTTCCGATTCAGTTTGCATAAATAAAACGCTACTATTTATTGCTTCGGAATATGATACTTAAATGTTTATTAAATAGAATTCAAATTATATTATCTACAATTGCGAACATTAGGATTAATATTATAATAAAGGTATTCTGTGGTACGAACAAAAATAAGTATTTTTTTATGTAATGAAATAGCTCAGAAACTGACGACATAACAAATTTGAAGATAATATTAATAATCCCATGCGGCTACAATATTAAGTTTCAACGCCCTAACCTTGGAAAATCCATTTACGTAGGTACATAGTATATTATGTTCATACTCGTTACTAGTTGAACTAGTTTCCAGATACACCTTCAGGTAGAAATGTCGTTCACAGAACAGTTATTGAGAAGCTGTAGGTGCCGTTTGCTTGAGAATATTGTAGACAGTGTTACGTACTCGCAATTTCACGACATCATAAGGAACCTGGAATCGGGACAGCGATCGAGATATTCTAAACTTTACCAGTTATTAGTTTATACTATGTCCCCATGTTGTATTCTTAAGTTTTTATTTTATTAATATTCACAAAAAAGGTTTACCATTAAAGTGTAACCTAACTAACATGTGAGCTCATACTCATTTATTGGACCATTAAAATGAAAATAAAACAACAAGCGTTAAACTGAGTACTATGCAATAAACACGACTTTCGACTTAAATATGTTTTCTGTTCCAAATCGCGGAAAAGCTGGATATTTTTCCACCCCATTCATAAATTATACCACGCTATACAAATAGGTAATATTATAGACGGGGACATGGATTAACACATAGATAATTATCCTTCTTTTAACATCATTGAGTGGATCAAGCGTTAAAGCCACTCCGTAAGAAATATTGCTGGAATTTCCCAAACAATTTCGTGGCCCATCCATAAGGTGTAAAGGCGAATCAGAGCGTTTGATGTCTTGCATCCGCAAGGGGAGTGTTGTTGACTCCGCCAGACGCACTCAGCGAGTGCTACTTACTGGCATCAAAGCGAGGATTTGTAACGCGCAAAGACAGGTAGGTAGTTAGCCCGCTTTTATTTACACGCTGGTGATTGTCGGCGAGATTTTAAAACGCTGGACTTTTTGATACAAGGTGGACTTTTAAATCGTTCCAGGAAGCTGGTGGATGTGAGTTGCGAAGGAACGTTGTTTGTGTACGTCTTGGGGGAAGTTATCCAGCAGAGGTCATCTTCCGAATGATAAATGTAGCTGTGAATTGTGGTGGTTACCTTGTTGTTAATAAGATTTTTATCCCCTAATATATAAGGAGTAACAATAAAAGTTTTAAATAATTTTAACAGGACCAGCAGTAGGTTATAATGATAACATTCCCAAAGATATAAATTAAATTATTAGACATTAAAAAAATTACACCTTGTACTGAGCGTATGGCCCACAGATATATGGTATGGCCAAACGCCACTAGTTTGCTTTGCTTAAAAAACAAACATCATTTACACAATTATTTTTAACATCAACGTGATCCATGTAACTTCCCGATTCATCTGTTAACATACATGGTTCTTTCTTCACTCTCACTCAGCTATATAAAATGTTAATGTAAAAATCATACTCCAAAAACCGGTGCAGCCAATAACCTTCATTACAAAAGCCAAACAAAGTCAAACGTGAGCAAACACAATAGCATTAAAAGGGGAATAACTTTACGTAATAAAGAGTGAAAGAAAAAAAAACATTCTTTCAAACAACACGCGCCGTGGTAACTTCCCCAAGAAACTTTCCTTATACAACACAATAATGTGCTTTTAATTTTTTCAATCTTGATTCTGAGATATTTTTTATACTGTACCTACTGAAGCCGCAGAGCAAATCTGATTGTTACGCGAGTGGACACGCGGGAAAAATGCTAGTTCCTAGTATTTTATTAACAAAGGTAATTTCAAGATTGTACAAAAACTTAATCGTCCTTCAGTCTTTATATAGCTACGCGTTATAATACAAGTAGTTATGTTCTTCGGGAATATTCCCGAATTCTTGTCAAATTCATATTCCTTCTAGTCGAATTCAAATTGTTTCAGTTCACATTCTGGTGTATAAGCAAATGGGATCCCATGTTCCCAAGTCGTATTTGACGACGGCGCTCCCCAGGGCGCGAGGTTGTGCGTGACAAGTGGCCCACAGAATCCTTTCACATTACCACGAGATGTTCCAGATTTTATTACAGAATTTATTTATGTTTACACTGTACAGAAATATGTCAATAGTCCATCGCATTGGTTCATATATGTTTTACGTTTGTAGCAAGGTTTTCAGGTAAGGATGTGTAGCGACATATTCAGATCATTGATCAACCACAGATCCTCGCCAAAGAACACCGATTCCGACCAAGGCTGATACGTGAGACCATTGAAATTAAAAAAAAACATCCAAATTTCAATAGGGAAGATGGCTGGGTGGTACCACTGATTTGGGATCCAGTATTAATATAATTAAATACAAAACCAAGCGCACCATTGCAAGACCTCAAGACACTGTGACACTGCGTAGATCGAACCGCAAACAACAACTAAATATGAGGGTACCCAGTTCAAAAAAGGACACCAGGACGTCTAACACTTCAGTTCTCCCGTGACCACGGTTGCTGTAAAGTAGCCGAAACTTCGGAAACGTAATAACATAATATACACGCGATAAAATCTGTAAAATAAGTTGTATTTCAATGTGTAGTATTCGAGTAAATATATGTATATTTGTATGATTAACACAGACTTCATGCGGGTGTCGCCGTCGACACGGCAGCTAATTAGTCGTTCCATAAGACACTTCTAACCCTTTATTACTCACAAGCAATTCTACGCACTTCAATCGCAACGGCAAAATTGAATTCATCTCCCTCTGTTTGAAATGATAATTAGGGCTTGCAATCCTGTACATGAAGAGGGTGACGAGAAGTAGGGTTCGAGTCGTCAACGATATCATCATGAATATTAATTACGATACAATGAGAATTCGTTTCTTTTTGTTTGCATTAATCATTATAGTATGAATATTATAAATTTTCGTATTCATTCCTATACAACATAATTCTGAGGGGATATACCGCAATATGAAAAAAAATTGCTCCTAAAAAATGACAATAATTGTGATTTGATGTGAGCAAATATATTTTTAAATTTACATTTAAATAGACAAAATATCACCTAGGTTGATTGCCTCCACAGGTGACAGGAGGGCTGGCTCTTTCCTCGCTCAAAAAATTAGCTTGATAATACAGCGAGGAAATGCAGTATTCTTGCCACCATTCCACGCGGACAAGGTCTTTTTGATAGTTTGTTGTCATACTATTTTTAAGTTTTTTTTTATTTTTCTATTTAGTTTAACTGCAATTGTAAATTAAATTTAAAAAATAAAGAAATTAAAAAAATGACTTCTACATTTTGACTTCACTATACGTTAGTAGGCATACGTACGTCATTATAGTGTATATTAGGATACCCTTTCTGAATCACGCTATATAGACGAAGGACATGAAACTGTTTAAAAAATATACCTAGTCTTGTAGACTGGACAAAGGTATAGACTATCAACAAAATATATTTTATTTTTGCCCGTCTTACTTTCTAAAGAGCATTGATTTTAACGTAGCTTTAATATCCTCTAAGCTTTTACCTCTTTGCGTAGATATATTCCATTTAATTGGTACGCCTTTTTAGACCTTTTGCCGAATTTCTTTGAAGCATTCCTGGTTATCCGTGTGGAATAAACTCTTACCCAGCACACCGTGGGTTAGATATGATCCCATGATACGGAACTATTTCTAGCACAAAGAGAGATCATGAAAGGAATTTTGATTAAAAACGATCTTAAGTGCAGTGTTGTGTAAAAGATTACGTGAAACTAGGTACTCGGTAAACATAAGAACTCTTTTTAGTCTCGTAACATTGGACCCTATTTCGTTCTTGGTATGTTTTAATTTTCATCAACATGATAAAGTATTCAATGTTCATACCAAACTCTGACGTAACGCAAAGAGGAGTGCTATAAGCTTAACACTTTTGTTTGTATTTATATCATCATAGCTTCAGACATATTGAATCGATTTCAAAACTATTTTTTAAATAGGGGTATCAACAAGATTGTTCTTTGATGTGATGTGATGTGTGATGAAAATTGGTTTTTGGACCATTTTCAAATACACGCATCAGGGATGGGAGATTTTAGAACTATTCATTTTCTTAAAAGAAGAAGATATGTTTTTTTTGTCTTTCACGAAAAGCGTATTCAAATCTAACATATTTAAAGGTAATTCTTTGGAATATATAATACAGTAATAAAAACAGCCCGTAATATTCAATAGGGAGCTATTATATATACATTTGTGAAGCAATCAAATACCAATTCTGCTTAAACAATGACAGAAAATTTGAAATGAAGTCATGCGTTAAATGTCAGCCATTCCCAATGAGTTTTGGGAGTACGATCGATGGCAATAAAACTAAATGGTTTGATAATCGCTCGCCGGGATGAAGGGAAAGATTTTTCTCAAGGTTCCCCCGCTTTGAATTGGCTTTTCAATATTGAATTGACATTACTGACTTGGAGGAAGGTAATTTTGGATCGGGCGAGTATAATGGCAGTGCCTTCCGAAATAACTTGAGAGAATATTTTGTTGGACTCAATTTTGTATTATTATAATTTCTCTTGAAGAGAGTGCAAGAAAGAAGATCATTAATGGAAACCATACGGAATAGAAGGGGGAAGATGATAGGCCACCTCATACGACATGATACCCTTATAAAGACCATCATAGAGGGAAAGATAGAAGGAAAGCGTGGACGAGGAAGACCAAGAATAAACTACATGAGTCAGATAAAAGAAAGGATGGGTGTCATGTCGTATAGGGAGGTGAAAGAAGCTGCTCTAGATAGAGACAGGTGGAAAGAGCTTCATCAGCTACACCGACAAGGGTCTAACCCTTAAATTGGAAGAGAGAAGAGATAATTTCTGCTTTAAAAACATGGCGGGACATTTTATAGGCTATTAGAGAACCATGATATATATTTTTCGTTATATGTACTTACATTCAAAATCGATGAAGTATATATTAGTTTTCTAAGTTAATATAATTGGTTAAATTTCATTTCGTGGCTCGCTGCACGCGTTGGTTTAAACTGTAAGTGCAGTAAGCAATTGAAATATAAATAAATAAATAAATAAAGTGAGCCTACTCCTAGCTCAAACTTTAACATATAGACGGAGAGGTAATGCATTTATTACTATTAAAGAAGTATCTTTATATAAAAAGGAGTTTCCACTATGTTTCATGTTGATGGACGTCTCAAGCTGTTTCAGCCGATTATTTCTTCAAGGATTATGAGAGTAATACAATTCATTACGTATGGCATTAAAACAAAGCACATATTTGAAGTGTAATCTAGGTAAATACAAAACAAAATCTAACAAGCGAACAATAATCGTAAAAAACAATATTTGTTTAAAGCAGCGGAACATAAGGCACATAGTTGCGTGTCGTGACCTGTAACGTAGCTTTCATTTGTTTGGCTAGTCTGATTAAACTTTATTAAGCAACGTGCTACCTGTGGAAACCCTCTGTTCTAATTCTCTGCTACTACTAACCTAAAATATTTTGTAATTCGCTCTATCTAAGGTATATAATCCTTTGAACGGGCGACACAATGTTGTCAGTAACAAACGAATGTTTGCCCCCAGTAATTACGAGACACGTCCTAATTTTGTGCTATCTGACGCATAGCCTGCACAATCTAAAATCGTTGTTGGAAAAATCTAGTTTGGTTTTCAGATATGAGCCCCTTTTCTATTGGATTTTATTACGTCAGTGCGCTATCAAATTGACATCCAATTTGCCACTAAGGCTGAGAGCTGAGGTAGTGTTTTAATGCGCTGTAAATACAGAACGGGCTATACAAATCGTTTATAGTACATATAGTAAAGATGCCAATAAGACTTTAAAAGACAATTTGTCACTTTACAATACCATAGAATATCACTTTGAAGTGATATTCTATCACAAAGGTTTATCATATTTGCAGTGATAGCCAAGTTGTTAGAACAATTGCCTCGGTAACGAGGATCACAGGTTCAAACCCCGGCTTGCACCTCTGGGATTTCTAGATTTCATGTGCAAATCTCATTTTCAACCACGATTATCACTTGCTAAACGGTGAATGAAAACATCGTGAGGAAACCTGCATGTCTGAGAGAACCCCTCGAAAGATGTGTGAAGTCCGCCAACGCGCACTGGGCCAACGTGTTGGACTATGGCCTTATCCCCCTCCCCCTTGAGGGGAGGACCGTACCCAGCAGTGGCACATTAAAAGGGCTGGTATTATTATATCGGAACGGAACTCGTTTAATTAGTTTACATATGTCGATAGGTATAAAAAACCGCTGCCCGACAGTGAATGGAATAATTACGAATCCTTATTATCAAGAATTTGTGAAATGAATGGAAGCAAAAGATATTTCAATATCCCTCATCTTATATTCGAGGGACTTACCCACTTGATGATCCAGCGATTCATTATGCAAATCGTGGATTAATTGGGTTTATCGATTTTATTTTAGGAAATATTCAGAGATTAGGTATGTTTATGATGGATCGGAGTGTATACTTACGACAACAATTTCATTTTCGTACCGTTTACAATCAAGTTAAATAAAAAGATTAACACGAATATTACTCTTCATCTGAATTATACCACTTAATTATTTTTTTTTATTACATTATAGACAAGTATTTGATCTCGATCTCACCTGATGGTAAGTGACGATGAGATCTACGATGGAGCATACTTGCCTAGGTAGGAAGGCGGCAGTAGATAGAGACGCTACATTCACTAGGCACATGCAGCACAACTGATCTGACCCGCCATCACATCAACATCATGCCGGAACACGGCTAGGCCGCTTGGCGACATGGCTTTGTTCAGTGGGTGGTGACCAGCCACGGCCGAAGCCTACCACCAGTAGAGTTGTCACCTGGTTGGCACCACCCAGGGTCACGTGTAGGGTATCTCGAGGGTACTTAATTCTCCTACGGACGAAGGTGACTCGACCCCAAAAGATTTCATTCATCATTCATTTCCGATAAGGAATCTTCGAAAAAATACTGCTTAAAATTTCGTGTACTGTATGATACACACACCACAAGTCATATTCTCTTACAACCTGATTGTTATCTTGTCAAAATGAGAATGTGCCTCAACTAATTGATCATTAGATCATTTGCAGCGTCGTAACTATATTTCTCGTTAAATCAAATAAGCTCGTTGGAGAGACACTCACAAACGAACATTGCTAAAGACGTGTAATTTATAAAACTTGCGGGCATTCGCTGAACTGACTTAGTTTGACGGCTCAAGTTTCCCTGGCAACACCTCTGCAGTATTTTGAGCACGGAGCAAATCCAAGTTATGTCAGACTCAGAGTGCCGTTTAAAAGCTTGTGAAACCAGCATCGACATTAGTACCTATGTATTTTATATTAAAAAACACCTTTTGTTAATTAACAATAAAATAATAATGTAACTACATATTGCTCGCGGCGTCACCTTGCAATCACTTTTTTGATACCCCAAGTCCTTTCATATCCCGGACTAATCATTATTATCTTGTTGTAATCTGTCACCTTGCCAAGTTTCAGTAAAACCCGTCCAGTAGATTTCCCGTGATGCGCGACGCTGACACGAACATTCCAAAAATGGCGAATTCGACCTCTTTATTGTTGTGTACTCAGCATTTCTTTTAATATACAACACATTTAAAGATAATTTTAAAAAGCATTTATTACTAAACCAAAAGGCAACTGCCTCAATTATTTACTCTACTTACACCAATATTTAAATATACAATCCACATATACTTATATACTCACAATTATATATACATGTACCTACGTCTGCGTTTATGTTTATACATTTATAATTACCTCTAGTTTATGAGCTTCCGTCAACGGCTTTTGGTCCATTCAGCTAGTGCGTGAACGGCTTCCTGGGCTTCCTCGCCTCTCCTTAACCTATTTAGTATTATCAACTATCCTCCTCGAGAAACCTGAAACCACCGAATAAAGAATCGTTACACGGACGAACGTGGTATTCACATAGACTCACCTCTTTATATCACCTAATATGCATTTTTTCTCACTTTGTATTTTGACACTTGTCTTGATTTTCTCTTACCTAACTGTAACGCCTTCTGCAATAGTTTATATGATTGCGAACTCAAAACTGCGTATAACAGCCCATAGGGACATTCATGGAATGAATGTCAGTGCGCACCTGCGCGCGGCTTTGTTCTCCTTGCCGCGCCCCGCGCCCCGCGCTGCCGCCGTCGCTTCGCCGCGGCTCGCGGTGTGCGTAATTAATAGCAGCTCGGGATGGGTGTTCGGTGTTTCTTCATGTCGAGTTTATTTGATTATTATTATTTGATTATTACTATATTTTTTTTTATTTTTTTTTTGTGCACGACAACTTTGTTTTTATTATGCTTTTATTCAACTCTCATTTCGCATTTGTTTTTTGTTATCATTTTAAATTACTCAACATATTATCATGTTGCGCGGCGTCAATGCGTCATCAAGGCCTTGCTCTGAAAACCAGCGTTGAGGCATCCCCCGGATGCCCCAACTTAGTGCTGAGAGCAGACCTTGTTGGTTGCAGCTACGTACGGTAACATTTTATTTTATTTTATTAATTTATTTCTACATTAAGTTCATGTATATTTTTTAATTATGTTGCCTGCGTAGCTGATTCACCAATAAATCAATTTTTATTTATTTTTTATTTATTTATATATGCCAGTAGACACGACCAACCAATAGTCTTATTATATATATATATATATGGATTACGATACGTAAATGAATAAGACATCCACCTAAAAAGCTAGAATTAATTGAATAGGTACATTCACCGTAGCACGAGCAGCAGAAATGATAGCTTTCAATGGAAGGAACTGCTTGGAATTAAGCACAATATGCGGCGGTGAATTGAAGAGGCTTCATTCTGACAATACGTATACTAATAGAGGAACATTAATCCCGACACATCGCTCCCTGGTACACCCACAAGCGATTAGCGATAAGCCGTATACTGATATGGCGCGCAACCTCGCGTGCCTGCTTTGTCTCGGTCAGTTACTACGTGCCTCGCCCGGGGCAATACTGTCTTATGTCATTTTTTTCGCTGTCAGCCTGATTGTATAGGTTAATTTCCCGTAAACTGCTTGCAGCCATGCGGGTTATGTGCCCGAGTTGAACTCGCTGCGCTATCAGTCAAGGTGCAGATATTTAAAGTACCATTATAAATCGGCCACATGGATCTGCATTAAAATGTGCTTACATTGTAATAATTATTAAACGTAAATTATTAATATCCATTTGTTTTTCAGTTCAGTTCAGTTTCAGTGGAAGTAAAAATATTATGATATAACTCATTACGTCAAAATATCTATGCAATCAAATAAACTTATAAAAACAGTTATCGCAAATACAAACACAAACTATATCCAGTTACTTTCGAGTCTAATTGAAAATATAGTATTTCAGCATCAACAATTTTTATTATTTATTTACTCTTCTAAGCCGCTGTCGCTTATAACATACTACACAAAGATGCAGGAGAAAGCGTATTAATTAAGCAAAATGTTGGTAAGAGGATGATCTGCGGTAATTAGATCCCCGCATTCAGAGCAGGCTTGGTGCCAGGTTCCCGCGATATGTGGTTACCTCACGAATGTTTGACACCCACACTAATAACTACCGCTGTCGTTGACGGCTATTAAGAAATTAATAGAAAACTCATTAAAAGTGTTGTTTGTATGTGTGCAACAATAATCAAATATTAAAAATAAAAAAATAAATGTATATTTGAATGGACTTTACAAAGTACATACTACACTGACCTGTACAATCAGCGGACTGCAGTATGCAAGCAGAGCAGGTAACACAACAACAAACAACTACATCGAGCTGATTATGAGCCTGTTTGCATATACTACAGTTAGTTGCTTAGCTACCGTAGGACTAGGTGGGGCAGTTCCCCGGGGTCCCCAAGCTCAAGGGGCCCCTCGGCCTCTATGATCGACGTATGAAAAATAATTTTCTACTTTTAATTTTTTGGCCCCTAACCAACAAAAGTCGAACGGCCTGAAATGAAATCTAAAAAAAACCACCACAAAACACAAACACAACAGGGTGTAACACGGCTTTAAGCATGGTTAATTAATTGTTTGTGTAGGGAATTCCCCTAAGCGAATGAATGATCCTTCATCATCATATCCCGATAAAGTGTTGTAACCAATTGCACTCTGGCTTTTATGCACTCGATTTGATTTTACGTAACCTAAGTATTTTTATCGATATTAATAAATATAAAAACATACAAATATATTTAACAAAATTATCGGCTGCGTTATTCATAAAACTTATCATGCTTTGCAGTGGGTGATATAGGGCTGATGATGAAATAGTTTTGCACCTTTAATTAAATAAGGGGTATTTAGTTAAATAAGGGGCCCCAATTTAATTGTTGGCTCGGGGCCCTTGGTGACATAGCTACGCCACTGACTACAGTCTATTCTATACTGTAATCTACTAATAGAATAGGCTCAATGAGCCGCAATTCATTCATCAATCATTAATAATACAATGCGTTATATAGACGGGTTCTACTTATATGAAACTATGAAAGACTTCATAAAAATCTCGATTAAATTTATTTCCAAATCAATGCTCACAAATTAAAGGCGAGAAACAATCGTCGTTACGTTCCATTTTCCAAGCTCCAATTATATTGAATTTAATTAAGACGTAGACTTAAAATCGTATTTTAATTGCGAGAACGGTGAGCAACGATTGTTCTTATTTTACACTCTGAATATAATCGGGTGTTTCTGTTATAAATTAAATTAAGGAGGTATTTAAATCAATGTCAGAAATCACTGTCTTAGAAGCCCTTTCGTTATGCCGCACCACGGAGGTAAACAACCGGAGCGAGATTACAATAATAATAAAGGCTTTACAAATAAATTTTGTATTTAACCAAATATTATAAAAACTTTACGTTGCATAATATGGAAAACAGGCCTCCGACCTAGAACGCTGGTAGATTTAGAATTCCATATCCCAACCCACCTAACTGTTCGTAAGTGTTACTAAGTTCAGCTAGATGGTTTAACTTTTATATAAGTAGGAGAAAACAAAACAAACAAACCAATCAAGATCTCATGTAAGTATTTAATAAGAAAAGGAAATGAAACTTTGGAAAGAAATTAACAAGTTTGTGAACTTCTTACTCCGAAGCGAGCTACTAAACTAACAGCAATTATCAGCGTCTGATCGTTCCAATCAATTAACAAGCAGACAAGTCTATGTTTATTTAACAGTTTTGTTTCATTATTAAGCTGTTTACTTCAAACATGAGTAAATTCTTAATACTGGCGTTTTTATTTAAAAAAGAAAACATAACATTTATTTATTTGATCACAAGATAGATCATAAACAATAAAGAAATGGAGACGAACAGATCTGCAAAAAAATCAAATACTAAAACAAAATGTAAACACCAAAGAAAAACTAAAAATGATAATAATTCCACATCCACTTTGCTCTGACTCATACTATGAATCCCAAAGTACCTAATAGCTACTACCTACTGCTACAGTAGCAAAACTTTCTACAGCTTCGCAGAAACCATTTAAAAATCTCTTAACCTTCATTTAGAGGATTTGCGGTTCAAACTAGGTGATTACCTTGAAAATTTCGTTACCCACGCACTTTGCGCGTTCGGTATTCAATTACCCGGGTGTTCCCTAAACAGGGAACCTCGCCCTGTTTTCCTGTCGGCTGAAGCTATGATTGGGCTGTCGCCAAGAATCGATGTTGCCGCAACTCTGTGATGGACGAATGATGGAATGTTGCTGATAGTCGTGGACGAGCGTTTGTAGGACGTTTTTAAAAGGGATTGCTTAATGACCTAATACTACATCTAGCCACGATGCTTAGTAACAAGTCATCATAGGACTAACCTAGTGGGATAATTCGTATTTTAATGTCAAGCCATTCTGGCCATTAACTATCAACTGATCGTTGAACAACATTAATCCTACAAGTCATTTTTTTTAATGATAGACTGACTGAATGACAGACTACATACTAACCATACAGTGGGCTATGGACGATCCCAGTAGCACTCAGACGAGGGCATATGAACCAGCCTGGAATCGAACCACTAACGGCCTGGCCACGGGACAATCGCCATAGCGAAAAATCGCCTGGCGCGACACGGCGGCGCGTCTTGCGATTGAAACAAACGTATAGAAATGTACTGAGCAAGCCACGGGGCACGGCGATCGCCAGCGCGGCCGGCGGCTTGTACCGGGCGAATCGCGCGGGCGGCGGACAGCGCGACCGGCGAGTGAAACAAATACATGAATCAGTACGGCGCAGGCCACGGCGTCGGGCGGTAGTCGCGGCGACTCGGCAGCGATTAAATTTGTTTAGTCGTTTTCGCCGCGAATTATGAACACGGAGCTGTTTATTGCCGAAATATTAGCCAGGCCGCCTATTTGGAAGTCTGGCCACTCACATCATAAATATAAGCATGTAGAGAAGATATTGCGGGAAGAAATTAAAAAAAAAATCCCAGGTTCTGAAGGTAGATTTTTTTTTATTTATAGGTACAAATAATTAGTTAGTAGGTTACAAAGTAGTCTTTAAAATTATTTCTTAAATTTTTTCTGGGTACATTCTGTATTTCTCATACTTCTTGTGGAATTCTTCATCTATACCTCGATTCCTATTCAAATCAATTCAAATTCAAATGTAATAAAAAAAAACATGTACTCCACAATCTCTTCCAAATGTGATGTCTTGAATAAAAATACTATTAATAGCAATATCGAGATAACTTTGATAGCAACATTTCGCTCTCGGACGTCCTTACTGATCGCGGCGGCGATCGCGACTGCCGCCGTGCCCCGTGGCCTGCAAAAGATGCCGCGCGAATTGCTGCCCCGCCACTCGCACTCGCCGTATCGCGCCGGGCGATTTTTCGCTACAGCGAATGTCCCGTGGCCAGGCCGTACGTGCAGTAAGTCCACGGCCTAAGCTCAATACGAGCTGTCGTCAAATAAGTGTATAAGCTTTAACATATTTAGTTCAATGTTCTATTTATGTAATAAATTATGTATTACGTCTTTTTTATTGAAATGAAATTAATTTTACGGATTTTATCGCGTTATTTTTATGTTTTCACGTTCCCGACATTTCGACTGCTTTACAGCAACCATGGTCACTAGAGGATTGAAGTGTTACGACGCTTTGTGTCATAGTTTGAACTGGGGTACTCTCATATTTAGTGGTTGTTTGCGGTCCGATCTACGCAGAAAGTGCTCACAGTGTCTTGAGGTCTTGCAATGGTGTGCTTGGTTTTGGATTTAATATTAATAAAATGGAATTAAATCCGCAAAATAAGCTGTATTTCAATGTGTGTATTCGCGAAAATATAAGAAATTAATGTCTTTTTTCATTTTAATTCCATATATATATTCTAAAACCTCATGCCTGGTTACGCTCAGTATCCCGTCTGCAACTAACATGGCTAGTATTCGATAGGGGATTCGATTCACACTCGGATATTGAGGAGTGACAGAATTTCGAGGAGAGGAAATCAATTTTTTTGGGGTTAAAGTCGGTTGATACGTGTAATAGCTTATCAGACAATAGGAAATGGCTCACGAAATGTATTTTGTTTCTGTTTAGGGTCGAGTCGGGATATACGGTAATCTCTTCTTGAAAGGGACTTTTTGTTTTGAACGCAGGTACGCTCATATTTTCCGGGAAACGTACACTAATGGTTTTTGTCTAGTAATTTTCAACCTCTTCCCCTTTGTTCGGCGAAGTGCCGACACATCACTTCCACCTGCAATCAGAAGACACAAAGCTGAGGGAAAGACTGGTGATGTCTTTAAAATGGAACAAAAGAAAGGGTTCCTTTTGTGCACTAACGAGGGTCAAATGGCTTAACGAGACAGTGGGCAAATCTGAGAGTTGATCGAAATCACACTAAGTATTTATTTTCCCGTCATCAATCACTGATATTTTTTGTGATCTAGACACATAAAACAGTCTATTCCATCTACACTAGGATACAATGTGCCTTGACATGACGTGTGCGTCAGCAATATGAATTCTATATTTCGAATTTTGATTAACCATACAAAAACGTGAAACCTAGCCCACCCACTGATTTATGAACAAACCAATTTCAGGGCTTGTATAAATTAACATTCAGGCTGTACGATAGTTAATAGAACTCGTTATTCTAACGATGTAGATGTGATGTTATTCCGCTATCCAAAATTATCTTCATACATCTTCGTACTCACCAATTTGGATTCGCTTCCATAATTATATTTAGTCAATTAGCGCGGAATTCAATTTAGGAGAGCTGTTAATTACTATGCGCAGTAGAATTTTCGCGATCTATTAAGTTATGTGGGTACTGGTTACGTTTAAGCGTAATTATGCTGTAATAATAAAGGCTATTATTGAGTAAAATCCATCATCCATAACGAAATGCCTAACTAAAATGGAAAGCCATTGGGTTTAATAAGACTTACCTCCTAGGTACAGATAAAACTTAGTTATAAACTGTTAGCGAGGGTTAAATCCAATTCTTGGCAAATAGCCCGTAAGCTAGGGTGTCAAGTCACTAATTGAGTAGATCACAAATGCATAGAATACTTTAAGAGCGATTGGATTCACAAACTCTGTACAATACATAATTAATTGAAGATTGAGCGTACGATTTGATATATGTGGGTAAAGCACAGATACTCGAAGATAACCCATCGCGATAATAAGAGTATTGTATTATACATTGGCTTAAATAACCGTTATATTTAAAAAAAATATATGTTTAGTAATACCTCGCAAAGAAGTTATTGCACATAAAGTTTAAACGTGATGATTTTTAAATTTTCTTTGCAATACCTACTTATACATACCTACGCTATTCATATTAATTACCACTCATATGACCAAACAAAATGAATATTTATACACTCTTGCTGATTATGCACTAGAGGGCAGTGTTCCTTTAAAGCTCGTTGTTCACAACTCAAGTGCCGGAGATATTGGCATAAAGAAAATAAATCGAAATCCTGCCTTATATACATGTAAATAGGGAATGCCTCCGTGGCCCAAATCGATTTAAACTAATCACGGCTTAACATTTTAATTACATACAAAGTGCATTAACTTTGCGTTGCAATTCTGTAACAAGATTACTTATTTCAGTGATTTATTTATCATCATAGTTCTATACTTGTAGAGACTGTAGGGAATGGACCGGTTTCTCTTTCTTTCTCTTCGTGGATTTGTGGAACACTTGTTCTTGTCTTGTTTTCTCGCCTATTATGCTGTGATTATTTCTACTAGCAGGTAGGTCGATAACCTAACCATGCCTGTGGTCAGAATAGGTACTGCTGTTGTATGTCCCCCCCCCCCCCCCCCCAAAGCTACCATAATGTTAGTACTCTAATAATACAAATTTCGCCAGTTACCGTAAAACTGGAAGTCCATTTAAAGTGAATGAAAACTAAGCGTCCCGAGCGGGAGATGCTTTTGCTCGAGATCATTGCACCATATTATATTAAGTAATGTCTGTTTGATTGGCCAGTCACGGAGCCGGAACGGGACGCGAGGGAATTTCTGCAGTTCACACAACGCGAGGGAATGTCTCTGTTGCCTTGCCGTGTCTTTTAAAATGAACTTAAGTATTTGGAGTTCACGGCTAGAACCTGAATTTTAAGCTTAATTGTCGCTTAAAACCTATACCTATGGGACAATGAACTATGAATGTAGTTAGGGTTTGTTTTGGGTTGGATGAATTTCTTACAAGACGCGTTTTCAACGTATAGTTAAAAACAACTGATAACTTTGACATATACAACTTACAAATATCAATTCATAAGCCAGCTAATAGGTACTATAATGACTCTGTACCTCAAGCACAATCCTTTTTATGAGCCGTTTCGGTAACGTAACGTCTTTCATCCCTCTCACACCGAAGATTTCATAAGTAAGTAAGACAGTGTCAGCATGTATTCTCGTTGACGTTACGATTAAAAGTTCCTGCTAACCCAACTGAATTAAATTAGTCAAACAATCTACATTCAGGATCCATACTCAGCGCGTATCATCCTTTTATTAAGAATAAGATCAAGCTAGACATGATAATATTGTAATGCCTTTACATATCACCTGAATATTAAAAAAAAAACATAAAATGGTTATCTCAAGATTGAGTTTCTTCGTCGTCACCGTGTTAGGAAGCTCGTTAGCGTATAGAAACCGATCGATCGATGGCTTTCATCGACGGCGTCCTTTAGTCTTTTTAGTCGTTACACTTTAGTCGTTATACCTAAAATATAATTTGAAAACCACTATGGTATTGGACATGAATATTGTGTGCAAACAATTTATATTTAATTACACAATTTAACATTATTTATATCCACCAATCCCAACGTTTTTTTTATTGAGTGTTGAATTAAAATGCGTTTTAATCATTACGACTATTGTTTTTTACACATTTACGAAAATTGTTTTAACTAAAATAACTAATTAATCACTAATTCAGCATAGATTTTGCTGTAAGACAATGTAGCGACCACTTCAACCACGCCACAAGCTACACAGATGGCGCTGCAGACGCATTCAGAACAATAGACAATTCTCAAATATTAATTAATTTATTAATTTTACTTTTTAACTCATACCCACTGAAGTGGGACACACTTCAGTGGGTATTAAATTGAATTCCTCATTACCTAATAAATATATAAAAATATAAAGCTCAAAACAAACACGTATCTCTAATTTATAAAGGATTGAAGACTGAAGTTTCACAACATACGGCTAAACTTCAGCTATCAGACCTGATTAACTTCTGTGCTTATACGATAGATTAGCAATACGACAAGCTGGACTCGTAGCGGTGTGATTGCGTCGCCCTCCCATGTCGAGCTTGTAAGCTAACTTTAGCGGAAGGATCGAATAATTCAGCCTGCATCTGTAAACTAACGAAACATAAGAACTGATAAAGCGTACGATTCGGCTCGAAGTACCAACATAATATGTAGGTTTTATTTAGTTTTTCAACCATTATCAGCCGTTGAGTCTGATCAAACAAATACAAATTAAAATTGTTATCTAGGTTGCTGTTCTTAATTGTTTATGGAACGCTACCAAAATCAGCCTGTTTTTGTACTACAACTGACTCTATTCCTGCTGCATGCTTGCGTAGAGAGATTGAGCTTAGCTTAGCCCAACTACCCACATAAATTACCCTCGAAAACAAGACTGACACGGTCGAATTATTTAACCAGATGTTTTCCAATTCGTTCAATTGACCGTATCTAAGATTACTTGCGAACCAATTTGAAAGCCTGGTACCGGTGGTTCGAACGCATTATTGGATTTTTTTGTACCTACTTTACCAACTTTCACATTGTTTTTTTTTACTTATAGGTACTTGAGTACCTGGCAAGAACGAGGAAGGACCAATTATACTACCAAATAAATCGACAGACTCGTGTATGTTTTAGTGCGGCAGGAGAGTTAACCAATCAAAAAATTCCACCAACATAACATTGGACAAAGCGTTGCGGCGAAAAATTGGATTCGTGTTTTCCATATCCAATATTTGACAAGGTACATTTTAGGCGTGCGCTACAAAAACCAATCTATTATGACAACGGCCGTAATAATAACTCGGCGGCTGCGTTGAGTTAAATTCCGATGTGGACGGGACATAAAAAATAAAAGCATTCCAGTGGCCAGTGGCAGAATCAATAATGACGACAGCGTTTACTGTCGCAGTACCCATGCCTCCTCCATGCGTCAGTGGGCAGCCTTGTTACTTGAATAAATTATCGATAAACCTTCTTGTATATATAATTACTAGCTGCGCCCCGCGGTGTTACCCGCGATTAAAAGGTTGCTCTATGAAAGATTAAAACAAATCTATACCACGGGAACCATGCATTATACCGGTATAAAAAGTAGCCTATGTGCTATTCCAGACTATAATCTATCTCTGTGCTAAATGTCATCCAGATCTGTTCAGCCGGTTTGGCGTGATTGAGTAACAAACATCCATCCATCCATCCAAACTTTCACATTTATAATATTAGTGGGATATAAATTGATAATACAAGAGTTATGAAGAACTTGGTGTAAGTCCTCAATATCTACCAACCGTGAAAAGACGAAGGACTCTAGAGACATTGATACCTACAAAAACTGGTGAAAGTTGGCTAAACTAAATGTGTTGTGACAAAAAAGTATTGCTGCTACTGAATCGCTCATTCGGCACCTTACGACAATAATTATATGTACTATAGGCACACTTAATCGGTAAATACTTTGGAATACGAATAGGTACTTAAATGTAACATACATATTGAAATGTTTAACTAGCGTTCGACTTTTCGGCGGTTAATGTTAATTACTTATCTATAGCTACGTTATCCCATCCGCAAGCGTGAGCTTTAAGAATACCGGCCTCCCAGTTAGCTGTCCGTAAACTCCTAGCCTGACTTTATTCCGTGTAGGGAACATGTTCAGAGTCCAAACTTTGGAGCTGAACTTAAGAAGTTTCAAACCACGTAGGGCTACCGACTACAATCGAATTCATAGAAGTTTCAATACCATTGTGTCTGCAATTTGTAGCTAACGGTATGAATACATTTATCGTTATCGTTGCATTTCCAATAGGTACTAGATACTAAACTGATTAGTAGATCGCATCGCAGAAACAGGAAAACCGAGCTTTATAGTGAACATTGGACAACCCTAGTTTAATAATGATAACAATTAATAAGCTTTTAAGGATATAGAGTGTAATGGCATGGTAACGAAACGTTTGGGTAAAGGTTACTCTTAATGCATATAATAAAATTATATAAATAATTAATACGGAATGTCCATGACATTCCGTATTAATTATTAGTTAGAAATTCTGTTGTTTTTACCCGACGTCAAAAAGGAGGAGGTTCTCAATTCGGTTGTATTTATTTTTGAGTACGCAATGTGTCGTAAGCCACGCGATCGCGACACAACGCTTCGCGCAATATCCGATTCGTGCAAGTGGCGAGCAAGCTCGAGCGTTTCGAGTATCAATTTACATTGCAGTTTTACGTCAAAATTTGTAATTACCGTTGATAGCCAACTAATAAAGCTGAAAAAAAAACAAATAATTAATAAAAAGATCGACGGAAAATTCGAACTCTGGGGAGTCCAGAATTATGAGTTGAATCTATGTTATCAGTTTTCTTACGAAGCCATATACAACCTATATACCACCACTACCGGTTTACCGATTGGCTAAAAATTTACCACGGTCATAAAAGAACCTTAACCTTTTTTTAAATTTTTAGTAGGGTCGGCATTAAGTATATTATGGATACTTACCCGTAAAACAATTTTCCATCTACTCTCAAATAAGTACCTACTTATCATAATAAATGGCTTATACTTAATATAAAATGTTGTATGACCACGGGGACAGATTGACCGCCGCCGCACCTTATGGGACATTAACTTCGGCGGACTTTCTATCCGCTGCCTCCTTGGGGAGAACTATGCGACGGACACGTTTCTGAAGGCTACTAGAACTTAGTGAATTCAGGGTGGATACCGGGGACTGAAGTACTTTATTGCCCCCCCCCCCCCCCTTTTGGATCTGCCTCTGCGTGAATCGGTTTCGGTTCGGTCGGTATTTTCCTACACGTCATGAATGGGTCTCTGAAGCATTTCTACCTACTTCTGGGATCAAAATAAAATTAGTTTTTAAGGTATATAAAATGTTCATAGAAAGTGTGAAAAGTTCAAAATTTAATATGACACATATTGTTGACCTGAAAATACGTCTTTCATTATTCTCTGATCACGAAAAAAAATAGTACATCTACAAGTTTTAAAATAGCACATACTACCTAGCTACTTCTTGAAAATGGGGGGCAATAACAAACATACAAATAGACTAATACAATTCTGTGGTCTGCCGAGTCGTTTAAATTCACGACCAACGCTGTGTGTAATATAAAACAGGCTGTAAGTGCCACTAAAACTTTTCTAATGACCACAATGTCCCAAAAGTGTCTCCGGAGAGTGAGATTCTCGGGAGCGTTCATTTTTCCTATAGCACCGAGTGTGGGTAGGTATGTTATATTAGTACAATTGTAAGGGTTTTTACATGTGTACTGACGCCGTACGTATACGATATGACCGTGAATAAAACTCTTGGTGAAAAGAAAACCTAATACTTTTTTGGCTATTACAAAGCTAAACTAAGTAATTTGAATACAACGGTTTGATGGACGCCATGTCATTCCCAATTTAGTTTTTTCTAAATGAATAATGATAGAAAAAAGGAGCATGTACTTGAAAATTCTCCACTGAACAGACACATATGTCTCAGAGAATTGTTGTAAGAAAAATGTTCGCAACATAAACTAAAACGTTTTATGGACCTTTGGAGAGCCACTGCGGACCAGCCCGACTCGAATTATACAGATTTACACGATACTATTCTATGAATTGCTCGTTGCGTACCTCTGGGTGCCGTTTGTATTGCGAAAACAATGTGGCAACAATAGAATCATATTGTTTTCACGCAGTGAGAAAATAAAAAAAAATTAAATAGGTAGTACCAACGAATACTAAAGTCGTAACAAAAGAAATTGATAAGGGAGCGTATTTAACATGAAACAAACCGTACAAGTACCTATTATAACCACCTGTCACCTACCCCTTACCTAGAAAAGGTCATTCTGAATTACCCAAGGTCCAATTGTAAGTCCTGACTGGAATTAGCACTGACAAATCACGTCCGTTGTCGAGATGTAGATAGGTAGGAATGCCATTAGTCCGGACATATTGAAGTGCCCGGGACCCGTAGTGCACGGGCCATGGACATTGAATACGCAATTCACCTCGCGTCGGCACCCCGTTTTACAGGCGCTTTCTGATCGTGGAATGCCCTCAAAGCTGAATAGGAACGGGTTCAAGTAGACAATATTGCATGACGTATTCGTGGTGTACTGAGACTTCATCAAGTCTCGATTACTAACACTGGGACTTGACTCTACTTAATATATCAAGTCGGATTTTATCATTACTTAGGTCATTACCCAGGTCATCATTACAAAATGCTCGTAAAATCAATAGACGAGACTAAAACGCGAGACACTAGCTGTGTAGTCCCAAACCAAGCAACACTTTTATTACGGGTACCATACAGTGGACTGGGGCGATCCCACTCAATCATATCTAAATGCAAATAATATACCTAAGTAATTAAGCACGGTATTGTTCATCCATCCATTTAATGTTCATAAGTCGATAAAACAAGAATGAGAACTGTACTTTTCATTACCTTACCTGTAATTGTGAATAGCAGTGAACTCGTCCAGCGGTAATTTAATCCCGCTATTTAGGTCAGCGTCTTGAACACTAATAAATAGAATCAGGAATCCATTGCCATTGAATATTGAGTTCCGCCGGCGTCTTTTATTGGAAATTACGGGTGTGTACCAAACTGAACGCGTAGCCTCGCAGTAAATAAGCGTTTGCCTCGGTGCCTGGCTTTGTAATGCCAGCGTAACATTCTATAAATGTGCCCCTACCCCACGCAAATTCATAGAAATACCTCTTGCAACTGTTTTACTATTCAAACTATTTTGTTATCTTTTGTTTGTCTTTATTGCCTTCTCTGCATTTAACGAATTTTGTTTTGCTTCTGTAAATCTGGTTATTTTTAACCGACTTCAAAAAGGAGAAGGTTCTCAATTCGGTTGTATTTTTTTATTATTGAGTGAGCGTATCCTGGGCATGAATAAACAATGAAAAGGAACAACATGCGTTTTCGGTGTGAAATAAATAACAAAACTTATTCTAATAATCACATTTTATTGGAATTATAAATGCACAAACTGCATGGGCATGATTATTTTAAATTGACAATAATAAATATATTATAAAAGTGCTAATTAACTTAAATTATAAAATTAGATGTGCTACAATCTATGATTAAGACTGGTGCGTCAACATAATCCCTTTATTCGTAGAAAGCTTTGATCCATTTACAATAGCAATACAAAGCAGTGCTTTTAATCTGAAAAATACTTTGTAATGGCAATGTGAATTGATTCAAAACTTCTATAAATTTGGGGGTAAACAGCATTCGTACTATATCTCGACGTAGCGATTGCACATTAATGATTCATAATATTTTAGGAAGTAAAATTAAAATTTCGAACGAATAAAACAAAACTCTAGAGAGCGTATTACCAACCATAGAGTACAGTCCTATTCATCAATATGTAGACACATATTATTTTTGAAATATTAGGTATGCCTTTATCGATCTATATCGTGAATCGTTTACATATTAATTGAAGTGACTGTACTTCATAATGATTTCGATCAACATTACACGGGTTTCCGACGAGATCGTGTGTAATTCTCTATAGTGTAATGATCGATGATTAATTATGATTTAGCCTCAAAACGCTACAAGTTGATCTTGCTGACTCTATCAAGACAACCCAGCTGATGATAGTGTACCCTGTCAAACCCAAGACAGACGTCGCGACCTGCTACAAATGTGTTGGTAATTCGATTTAATCTATTAAAAAGATAATTCACTGATTTTCAATTTAATTACCAGTAACATGGTTAATTACCAGTAATATGGTTAGCCAAGATGGTCAATTGAGCAGGTCCTCTAATGCAGAACGTTCACGACTCAAGATGGAGCGCGATGGGAATCAAAGTAATTTAAATCTAGCAGACTCTTGTCCGCTATACGATTGACATAGATTGATCACAATTAAAACGTATATCGATTGAAATGACAATGGCATCTCATCGATAACGCCCAAACTAATAACTACTCTAAACTCATTAATTCGGTATAATTTTCCACAAAATAATATTTTTAATACTAGTCTCGTACGTGGACCTCGTCCACCGCAGATGCGATACGAGACAATTTAAATTATTTCAAGTTGTTTTTTTAATACTTCCCATGTCATCGCTTGCCGTCCTTGCTGGAGGATTTTCAGCTTTATGACGGTATACGGTAAACTGGTACCGTACGAGCTACGCTTTGACGTCGTCTATTTCCTATCTCCAAGCCAAACGCACCAGTCGGAATGCACGAAGTCAAGCGACTAAAGCGTATAAATCTTATGAGATTACATCTTAGCTGGGCCCAGTCTGCTCACACAATGGACTCGTATTCGAATGAAAATGGAATCATAAGTGTCACTTTTTAACAGTTTCAGTTGATTACGAGTCAAATGTGTTAGCAGAATATGAACTCTGTATTCAGTACGTTTAAGCGTGTTTTTAAATATATAATCATTGCAATGGAGATAACGACTTAAACTTAAAGCATGACGAATACACGTGGACTTAGAAATTAATTGATTATATTATATAATATGAGAAGCTGTTAATGGGAGATATGTGATTTCAACGCGTTATGCAAGAAATGAGCAGGGCTTTGAACCGTTTAAATACGTAGACCAGTGTGTTAAATAAACTACATTTTATCGATTACCGATTCAATATTACATATAAAATTCGACTTAACCGGTTAATTTGAGTATTCGTACTCACCTGAATAATAGCTGCATTAAGCGACGTAACTTTTAATTTATGCCATACAGTTAAATTACTAAAAAAAACAATTAGGTAAAAAACCGGTAATTTTAACCGGAATATTTGTAGTCAATAACGGAAATCGGTTTGTAAATTTAACCGGCTACAGAACCCTGGATGTGTGGAGAAAATTGGGTCAATTCGGTTTTCTAAGTCCATTGAAGCGCGGGGACGCGCTTAAACGTGCTGATAGAATCTGTTATAACGCTATTGGTGCTAGTAGGCGACTACTCCTTGCTAGTGTCGCCGTCGGCGTCGTCGTCGTCGCGCTGGAACTCGGGCCCGTGCGTGACGTCATCCTCGAACACGATCTCCTCTGGGTCGGGCGCGCGCGGCAGGAACTCCTCGCCGGGACAGATCTTCTTGAAGATCTGCTCCGCCTTAACGACAAATATAAAGTTCAGGTCATGTAAATGTGTCGCTCTTATACCGGTTTTTGAACCGAAAACGGAATCGGTAACATCCCGAGATGGATTTCCGCAATAGCAATATATTATAAACTATACACACATATATTACACACTATGTTTTAGCGAACGAAAATTTGCCAACTGTCATTAGACCATTTAAAAAAAAATGTTAACACCTCGTCGGGAACGACATCAACTTGGGAAATCCATCAACATGAGATTACCAATATCAATTTCGAATGATTTAAAATCCCCTGCATGCTTTCCGAACAGTCTGTCCCGTGACGGTGTCAATTTTTGTTCTAAACACGTGCACAAATTCAAAGCAAAAGCCCCGAACAAGTTTTCGCCTACCAGCATTCGAATCCAGGAGGCAAGGCACCGCAATCAGGTTCAATATTAACTCAGCCGATCGGGCGGTATGGTCGTGTTACCTGTTCGACGGCGCGATCGAAGTCGAGTCCGGCGTCGGGGCCCGAGCACACGTGCACGCAGCCCGCCGCGCTCTCCGCCGCCGCGCTCGAGTCCTTCACGTTGTAGAACACCGACCACAAGCACTGGGAACATACCGCACCAATACATAGGCCATCGATTCTCAATGTGAGGAACCGCGTTTGTTATTAAAAGGGGTCACAATCTGTCACAAACAATAAGACTTATACTTATCATCATCAATGTCATGATTGTCAAGAGGGGTACTTATACTAAAAACCACGAAAAAAAACATCCTAATTTCAATAGGGAAGGTGGCTGGGTGCTACCACCGACTTGGGATCCAGTAATTAATACAACTAAATCCAAAACCAAGCGCACCATTGCAAGACCTCAAGACACAGTGAGCACTTTCTGCATAGATCGGACCGCAAACAACAACTAAATATGAGGGTACCCCAGTTCAAACTTTGACAGCAGGACGTCAAACACCTCCGTCCTCCCGTGACCATGGTTGCTGTAAAGCAGCCGAAACGTCGGGAGCGTAAAAAACATAAAATAAACGCGATAAAATCCGTTAAATTAGTTTTGTTCCAATTAAATCCACGATCCAGAACTGTACTCGGCACTGGCAAGTGGCTCAATTTTGTAGTTGATTGCCACCGTAAAAAAATAAAATGAGTGAAGCACGGGAGCATCTCCCCCCGCCGTCCACACACATGGTTTACAAACAGACGATTTTCGCCATACAGACAATATCTAGATGGTCAGTAGTATAATATGCATGTTAATGACTTACCTTGGGCTTGTCCGATGGTACAGTCTGATCTCCGCCGGACATGTCGAAGATCTTTTCAGCGATTGGCATGAGGTCTGTTTCAGCATCGTTCACTTTGTTGGTGATGAAGTATACGACAACTGTAACATAAGATTGTCTTATATTTAAAGTTTGTCCCTACCAAGATTCGAACCGGAGAACCTAAGCGTAAAAGGCAGGGTCACTACCAACTGAGCTAATCAGATCGTCAATACGCGATTACAGAAATCGGGCCAGACAGAGCGAGACAGCATATTCGCTACCGTTTGTACTCGTCACTAGGCTAGAGGCAATATACAAACTCTAAAGTAATTAACAAATCATTCCAACTTCAACCGATTGATTTGGAATGACTCACATGTTACACAATGGTTGAACTTGGAGGCGATGCGGTTGGCGCGCTATTGCAAAAAATATGTGTAAAAAGTTTAATGAGATTGTGACCCTGGGCGATATTTGTGAGCGTAGTACTTAGAGTGCCTAGATATTTCAATGTGGGTACCTGCAATATATAACAAGCACCTATTAAGAATTTTGCCGAGCTTATGAGTTTTTTCGGAAATCTAAAAATGTAGTTTTTCTTATCTCCCACATCAAACTCATCTATGTCTTATAGTTCTGGGAGGACCCCATACTGACCCATCTCGATGTAACATCCTGTATATATATAATAAATTAGCTTTCACGATATCAAATAAAAGTAGAGTCCGCCCAGTGGATATTGAGATAGAGTTTTTCGACAATCCCGTGTAGGATCTTATCCATTTCTTGGGATACAAAATAACTTTTTCACTGGCCCTAATTGTTAGCTACCAACATAGTGTCATATCTCAAAAAACAGACAGTCATAGTCGCCAAAATAAGGGCTCCGTTTTTCACGATTTTGAAACGGATCCCCAAAAAGAACAGACTGACCGACAAACATAAAAAAGAATACGAGTTGATTTCTTATATTAACGCGAATACTACACATTGAAATAAAACTATTTTTAAGGATTTTATCGCGTTTATTTTTCGCGTTTAGTTTTTACGTTCCCGACGTTTCAGCTGCTTTACAGCAGCCATGGTCACGGGAGGACTGAGGTGGTTGACGTCCTGGTGTCATAGTTAGAAACGGGCTACCCTCATATTTAATTGTTGGGAACGTAAAAACGAAAAATAAACGCGATAAAATCCTTAAAAATAGTTTTATTTCAAAGAATACGAGTTCGGTGTTTGTGCCGAAAATAATGTCCCATACGATTTCTTTTTTCAATATCCGATCAGCAGACGCAACTTATTTCCAGTCTTGTAATATGTATGGATGTAATAAGCGTGGACGATGAAGACCAAGAATAAGCTACATGAGTCAGATAAAAGAAAGGATCGGTGTCATGTCGTATAGGGAGGTGAAAGAAGCTGCTCTAGATAGAGACAGATGGAAAGAGCTTCATCAGCTACACCGACAAGGGTCTAACCCTTAAATTAGAAGAAGAACAATATGTATGGATACTAACACAGTCCCTTAGGGCAGGATCCGGTGGCAGGGCCAACTTCCAGCACGGTGACCGCATTGTCGTCTTCAGTGAGCGGCGGGAAGCGGAGAAGGGTCAACGGCTCCTTTTCGCTGGCCATAATCGTACCATTGGTGATGAAAACCGCCTTTGATTGGAAATAAATAATGGTAAAACATTTATTAATTTATTTATTTATATTCTGTGAAGGCCTAACGGCGCACTTATAAATTGTCTTTTTTTTGCTTATCATCTACAACAAGATCGGAATCGCAACCTCATCTGAGAAGATACGGGAAGTAACTCGGCTGATTTTTTTTACAATATAATTTTTAAATCGCCTGAAATCGCGAAAAGATTTTCCGTCCATTTTAGTGCCCTAAAGGCCACTAAATTAAAGTGTTAATATATTAATTAGGGCAAGACATCTTCTGTATGTGTATTGTTGTGTGTGTGTGTCAGTCACAAGCCGATATATCATTCAAATAATCCGAATTTTTGTAGTTACCCCTTTTGATAATGTTTAGTTTTGATGGTCACAGACCTCGATCCACCAACTCGTAGGTAACTGGTTAACAGGTATCAATATTAACTAGAAGCTGACGCCGATGAAATTGGAAAAAAATAAACTAGACAAAAGACGACATCACTCCCCTAACTTGCTCTTATCCGAATACCTTAGATATGTCGCAGCCCTCCACAGGCTCCGGGGTGATCAGATCCTTGGGGCACTCGTTGATACCGATGACCAGGTGGTCACAGTTTAGTGTTTTGGACTTGCTGTCGATGGTCACAACAGTCTTTCCCTCTTCCACGACCTTCGTTTGGACCTTATCAATCGGCCGGTTCAGGCAGTACACTCCGCCGAATACTGCACACAGTCTAGAATAAGATAACATAATTGAAATAAAAAACTATTTTCAAACGATGTAAGTTTCAAACTAAGACACTAGGACGTCAACCACCTCAGTCCTCCCGTGACCATGGTTGCTGTAAAGCAGCCGAAATGTCGGGAACGTAAAAAACATAAAATAAACGCGATAATTCCGTAAAATTAGTTTTATTTCAAGGTGTAGTATTCGCGTAAATATAAGAAATCAATAAGATAATATAAGATCACGAGACGTACCGCAAGTGTCACTTCTGATGTTTATATCAATGCAACAAACCGCGGTCACCCTATTATTTCGGCATTAACTAAAACACTATATTATATGAATAGCATGTTTATTGTAAGCTGCTTCCGCGTAAAAAGTATTCAAAAAGTAAAAGCCGTCCAGTAATTTTCGCGTCAAACGCAAACAGTTAGGCAAACAAAAATGAAGAAAACGGCATCCTATCGAAAAAAAATGTCGCCCACGAAGTTATTTAAAAAAAAATCAATGTACTCGTAGAAACAACAAAGTGACAGACTTATAATAAGCACAGATACTTATTATACTTACCATATTATTTGCTTAATACCATATTCTACGGTACCCTTAACACAAGCGGTGCTTAGTGTGGGACCGTATCGTTGGTTTGTTTGTCTAGCGATATTATTATTATTATGCTAGCGTTCAACCCATCTCATTGTTAATGGATCTTTGGCTAAACTATTCATATAACCTGACGTGTATGTAGTCAATGTTAATTAAGTTGTAATAGTTGTTTAGTGTTTTTTTTTTTCATTATTGCCATCAAAAGAACAGTCTATTCTTGAAATTATGAAAACACAAACCGTGCCGCATGCAACGTTAGAAAGTTGCTTCATTTTTGTTTGCTAGTCGAGTTGGTGCACATCTAGGTCATTGAACCGCCCCGACCGTCAGCCAACACTTTCATGGTGCACTTTTTGCAATGACGAGTCGCAATGTGCATATTTCGTTTACCTGGCGTTATTTGGAGGTTGTTGTCAATATGTGCTATCAAAATATATATGTATATCATACGAATAGTGCGAAGTATGGTAACGGAACATGACGTCATACGTTCTTAGTCATTTCGCTCGATAAATGAATTAGCGTTTAGGATTCCGCACCTCAAAAACGGATCCTACAGAACCGTAATAAAATGCTTTATTGTTTGTCACAGCACAGAATATTTTTCTTCACAGGTACCATGATTGTTCATGACCCCGTATCAACCCTTTTTGTTAAATTGAGGTAAAGAAAACATTTAAACCCTCGCGCCTCTAATGGCTTGGTTTCTAATTCCGATGATACCTAGATCTTACTCATATCATAGTGATGACTTAAATAATCATTAGCACATACAAGACAAGTAAACATCCCTGAAAAAATATATCACGTAAATACACACCTGCAGAAGCATTGCGGCAGCTCGCCGCTGCCGTACATGGGCCAGAGGAAGGGCGTGTTGCCGTAGCGGCCGAGGCTCATGAGGAACTTCTTGCACTCCTTCACACCCTCCAAGCACGGCATGCTGTTGGTGCCGCCCGCGATCGCGAACAGCACGTAGTGGATCAAGTTCGGCGTCAGACCCTTGTTCGCTAGATATTCCTTGAAGGTCTTGTCGTTCCAATCTAATTGTAATAAAGAATATCGGATAATGGATAAAAATTGGTAATAAATAAAAAACTTTTTAACAAAACAAAAACCGTCTTCAAAAAACTAAAAAGCAAAAAATAATCTAATCTTGAAATCTACCTTGTCTAACCACATCAAATATTTAACTAATCTGAAGTCGGTGCCAAACAAACAACTGAGTCGAGTATTGCCGGTCTGCGCCAAAGACTATACCTACAAATTGGTCCGCGCATCTCGTTACTGAGTATACTTTTGTTATTCTTCGTCGGTTGTATATTTGGCACCGACTTCAGATTAGTTAAATATTTGATGTGGTTAGACAAGGTAGATTTCAAGATTAGATTATTTTTTGCTTTTTAGTTTTTTGAAGACGGTTTTTGTTTTGTTAAAAAGTTTTTTATTTTAAACTTTTTAGTGGATATATTTACTATTCTTTGTCACTAAAAAGATTTGTATATCAATCTTTTTACTGGATAATAGGTATACCAATAATCGAGATTATCTTGGCGCAACCCGTGAAATACGTATCACTGACAAGTTCCGGTGGCCATTTCTGGCCTTCTTCATCACTTCCACTTCAGCAAATGATACTTTCTGAATGCAAATGCTTGACTTCTTGATGAAAATACCAAAATTGCTATCGGTATGCCTATAAAATTTGAGGAGTCCTCTCAATTCCTCATGGATCCCATGATCAGAACATTTTTTTGAAAAAAATGGGACCAATCTGTAAACATATCCTTTCATATAAAAAAATAATTTTCCAAATCGGTTCATAAATGACGGAGATATGAGGTAACAAACATAAAAAAAAAAAATAAAAAAAAAATACAACCGAATTGAGAACCTCCTCCTTTTTGAAGTCGGTTAAAAAGTGGAAATTAACAATGAAATGCGTCAAACCATAATACATATTATTGAAAACCGCATTTAGATCTTGTGGAGTGGAATTAAACAATCAATTCGCTTGACAGTGACGCTTAACAAACTGAACCGATGACGTCACAACGTCTCCGGAAGCCGGCGGATACAAGTAGCGATGGACCGTAACGTGTGGAAGTCTCCGGTGAACACTTATTGTCCTTAGTGATAATAATACCTTTGAATTCGTTGTTCATCTCATCCTCATTGTAACCGACGATGGAAGTCAGCATCTTCATCAGCATTCGCTTCTCGAGGATGCTAACCGCTTCGGTAGCGAACACGTCGGCTCGCGAGCACGGCACCGGTGCGAGCCGCTCGCCCAGCCACGTGAGCACGCGCGTCACGCAGCGGAACTCCGCGTACCGCGCGATGTTCGACGAAATCAGGAGTTCCACAAGAGGACCGCGCGAGAACAGGAGCTACACATATTATAAACGTGATAAGAGAACGTGGAACTCTCGCTCGCACCTCTGGGATCATTGGTGCGAATTTTAAGCTACAAATGATTGTCACTGGCTTATCGATGAACGCGAATATCGTGAGCAACCTGCGCGTCTTGCCAAGTTTATGTGAAGTTGGCTAGTTCGCACTGGGCCAGCGTGGAGGACCATGATGGTCTGAATCCCATCGCTCGGGAGCATGTCTGGTGTTATGGCAATAGGCTTGCCCCTTATTACATTGGGACCAAATAACTTGGGGTCAATTTCCAGTCTTCTTGAATTTGGCTAAGACTCTTCTGTATGTTTTCTTTATAAGGTCTGTTTAAATTTTAGACATTGGCATAATATAGATTTAGGATAATAGTTATTACCTTAGGGGTCATGTCAATATTGAACTTCCTATATTCTGCAGCAAAGTTAGCCTGGCTCCACACTTTTTTGATTGGGTCTGGTTTGGCATTATCAGATTTGGTTTCATCACCATCATCCTTTTTCTCTTCGGGCTGTGCCGATTCCCTATTTAGATTAAAAGTAGCTTATTCAGATGTTTCTATAAACCTACATTCAGCTACCTGTCTACCAGTGGCTACGAACATGTAGCCGGCGACAGCGACAGGTGGCGCATCCTAATATAAGTGTTAATTACAATTGGGCATTGTGATACATTTCAAACAATATGAACCATGTCAAATACACCCACGAGGCGTCACGCAGTTCATACATTAATTTGTCACAGTAGCGGTCAAGTCATGATAAGAAAATTTTAGATACATGGCGTAAAATATTACACTGGGTAAACGTTTTACGTTGGGGAAAAATTTGCCAGCTTACGTAAATGCACCCCAGAATAATAAGTTGCTGGTGCAATAATAATATGGTGAATTAATATGAGCTATGTATGCACTATATGCTATCTCTACACGAATTTAATCTTATTTGCTAAAAAAATATTGGCCAATAGGGATATGCTAATTTATTTTTATCAAAAAATTTAATTACAAAAATGTTTTTTTTTGTACTTTATAAAAATACAAAAACTTACAGTGACATTGCAGTGACATCAACTCCATAAGAACCTACCAGACTTTAATGTCTTTGAAGTTATAAGTGTGTGAATTTCCATAAAAAAATTGTACTTATTATGAAATATAGCAAATATCAAAATTCAAAAATAAATATGCTATTATACTTACTTTTCAATATACCATTTTTCAGCTAAGTTGTATACTTGAAGTTGCCTCTTTGGGTCAGAGCTCACATCTTTTATGAACTTCTGGAGGCCATCAAAGTTGTAGGAGGCCCAGAGACCGCCGTAGTGGTCACTGGAGTCCAGGTGCAAGACATTCTTACCTATCCTACTGCAGGCGGCAGCCACAATGGACTCCACCATACCTACACAACAATTTTAATATACTCAACATATGTCACGGAATATTCCAAATATTATTCGAGATTATGTAAGAATTTATTTCTCAGGTTTTATTGTCGGTGTACTAGTTTATGTCTAAGATCATCTAGGTCTTATGGTAATTCTTCCCTTGAACAAAATTTCTATGAGAATTAACTCAATTTTTACTTTTTATCCCATAAATTTTAATTGCATTAAACAAGGGAGAGGGTGATTTGTAAGAGTAAGTTACTTCTTACTTGAAATATTTTTAAATTAATTAATAAACCATTTATACAAAGCTACATAAATACATTTTCATTTTAAGGGATACACCTAACAATATCTCTTATTTTGTAGCAGTTTTGTCCCTCATGAGTTCATTCACTCAGGATAAGTAATCAGATAAAAAAGTATGAAATTCTTAAAAAAAAACTGTATACTCAAGTAGTAGTAGTTTAAGTATACTCAAGTAGGTAGGTACATGAATAACTCAAGGACTTGAAATGTTATTGTGACATCTGCGTGGGCAACAATGACAATAGCCCGACTTCACAAATAGCGAATAAGCTTTATTATTAATCTGCAGTATTCAGCGCCGACACCCCGAAAGGTTACCCCTTACCGCTAGAATACCCTTTGTAAAATACATATTAATAAAATATAGCTATAACTATGCCAATAACATGATTATATCAAAGCATTCTTCAGCATGAAATTGATGACTAGACAGTGCTGAAAAAAAGGATCGATAAGTAGGCTGCTGTCGCCATCGTGGCCGGTGTCGTTTTGTAAGGAAAATATGTCTTACCCGTCCCAACGACGATGACCTGGAAGTCGGTCGGTAAATCGTCGTCCATGTTTGCGTTTCACTTTTGGTTCTCAAAAATTTAAGAATTAAATAAATACGAATCCGATTTTCTCCTCCTTTTCCCACTTGACACTTTTTGACAGCGTTCACTTCGTTTGTCAACCTGACTGTGCAAGCTGTCAATCGTCCAAAAACATCTGTCTACGCAACCATGGCTGCATTCCGAAACGTGCTAATATCCGTATTGGTCTCTGCTAATGTCGCTGACAGTGCAGCGTTCACGTTTGGTTCCAATGTTTGGTTCACGTTGATATTTTGCGTTGCCATTTGTAAATCGCGCTTAAGACGGTTAAATTCTGTCAACTATTCGGAATGCTTATTAGAACGCTTGTTCGCTCAACTGTCATTGTCGTATTACTCAGTGTGAGCATTAAATAAATTATTCGCCCGTTAGGCTCGTCGTTTATATTAACTAGAAAAAAACATGTTAAAATAATACTAATCCAAAAATGTAATGACATCCGTGACGACACACGCGATATTGTAGTCGCGCTCACGGGGTGCAGCGGTGATTGGAAACGGGTGGTGTGAGCTCAATGGTATCGATGTTAGTGCGTCTCGGAATGCAATCTATGTACGCAGCTAAGCAAATTGCGTTCAAAAACTCCACTATAATATACACAGACGTTTGATATTTAAATTATGGTATATTGTTATTGTTCGTAACACACTGCAATGACAAACGTTAACCATCCACTTTTTTGAGTATCTTTTGTAGGACGCGCGTATGAGGCGTGTCAATGACACAGGTCTTAGGCCTTTCATGCGTAACATATATTAAATATGTTGTTATTGTCTTTGGTTATTGGAATGAGTGAACATAGAGAATATAGAGTAAAGTAAAATAATATTTGAAATCGAGCGATTTCAGGGATCTGTTGAATTTATTTATTTACAATTTGAATTTGAATTTTATTTTGAACTGTTTGTTGGCAGCTTTACCATCTTTAAAGTAAAGTGAACACATATTTTAACATAATGGAAACTAATTTTACCAATCTTGAACCATCCCTGGAGAAACAACTGAAAGGACATAGAAATGGTATTACAGCACTTTTCTTTAATCCTAATGAGCAACAAATTGCGAGCAGTTCTTTGGACAACAGTGTGCTTGTAAGTTATCTAATTCAATTATCGCAAGTATATTTATGTCCCTAAATAATAAAACCAAGACATCAAATATCTCATGTTTCTGCAGCTTTGGGATCTCCGTGGTACCATGAGGAGCTACAGGTTTCAAGGGCACGACGAAGCTGTTATGGATGTGACATTCTCACCTTCTGGAAAATTCATGGCATCAGCATCTAGGGATAAGACAGTCCGTTTATGGGTGCCCACAGTCACTGGAAGTACAGGCATGTTCAAAGCTCACTCGCAAACTGTACGCTCTGTTCAATTTAGTCATGATGGATCTAAGGTAATGTCATGGATTTACTATTCTAGTGGAATTTAATACTGTTGCCCCAAAACAAGCAACCAAGTTGTTATAAAGCTACAATTACAATATTGAATTTTCCAGATTATTACTGCTTCAGATGACAAAATAGTTAAACTCTGGTCGACAGATAAACATAAATTCATATCCTCTTATGTAGGACATACAAACTGGGTTCGATGTGCCCGAATGTCCAGTGATGGGTCTGTCATTGCATCATGCTCAGATGACAAGACAGCTAGACTATGGAGCCCTGACTCTGGAGAATGTATCCACACATATAAGGACCAGAAAGGTCACGGTCTTCACTTAGCATGGCATCCTTCTGGATGCTACATAGCTGTTGGAACATCTCATGGAAATATCAAGCTCTATGATGTAAGAACACATAATCTTGTACAATATTACAGGTAATATTTAATAGGCCTTTTAATCACAGAATATTGATATGATGTTTACCATACATAGCCCAGTCATATTAGGTAAAAAAAGGGGTCAACCTCGGAATGAAAGATAATAAGCTGCAAATTGGTATGAACCTTTGTTTTGTCATTCTAAATGTTGTCTCAAAAGTCACAATCGTTATCGTGTCCGCGTCTCAAGATATTCAAGGTCAAAGGTCACAAAAATCGGTTTTTCGCGAATATCTGGCTTCCTATCGGTTAAATGAGATTTGCATTTATTGTAAAAGTTGTAGGCTATAAAATTCCCTACAACTTTTGTTTAAACTTTTTTTTCATACGACTAACCGTTTTGAAGGTAGAGCGCGAAGAGTGCACATCGTACAGTCATATACGGCCTAATGCAAGGTCAAGCGTGAGTTATGGTTATCAGTACGTTATAAAGTCAATTATTTACTTGGAAATTATAATTATTAAACAATGCCTATTATTTATGTACTAACTATTAATTATTTATATTTAATTAAAGTAAGTAACTTGATTATTTATATATAATTATTCATATTTAACTATTTAAGTATAAAATATTATTAATTCTGGATTATATATTTTAGTTTTATTTTAAGTTAACACGACATTATATATCTTTTCTTTAAAACGCGTAAATTTCTCAATACTTATATACCTGGAAATACTTGTCCCTACCCTATGCCCTTTTCTATTCATTGCCGGGACAGATGTTCTATAGTATTCAAGGCCACTCTCTCCACTTTGTATGAGTCAAGATTATTCGTTAGTTTGAAATTGTACCGTTGCAACTACGGACGTACGGTTTTAAGAGCTATGGCTGATTTGTGTTTTATATGTGATAAGAAACTTTCAGAAGGTGTTTCTGTGAATGTCGTACGTGGTTTACAAACTTTAAAAACTGCAAGTATTGAAAGAAATGATGGACATATAGACTATTTAAATACTTTAAGTTCTGTAAATGTGCATTCCGAGTGTCGAAAAGTGTACACGAGTAAAAATGTTATTATTGCATCAAAACGACGCACAGATGAGAGTATTAATTATTAGAAAATGGAGTGCGCATCTTGTTGGCATTATATAATGCTCCAAAATCTGAGGACAACATTGATCATTTCCGCTACACGCAATTCATCAAATTTACAAAACTAAATAAACCTGTACAATTGTCAACACTTCCATCAACAAGTGTAGCAGCTCATCAACACATAAAACGTGTCTACTACCAGATTCAAACGTGGTTAGGGAAGGACTTAGAACCTCAAGAATGGGGCTGGATGCTTGAAAATGAAATCCTGGAGCCCATACGAACGTTATTACCTCCAGCACCAGCCGAACTACTAAACGTAATATTTTGCAATTGCAAAAATGGTTGTGGTTCCCGCTGTGGATGCAGAAAATCAGGGCTACAATGTTCTTTAGCTTGCGGCCAGTGCAACGGACAAGCTTGCCTCAACGCTTCACTGTATCCAAGTAATCCCGATGAAGAAAATACATATGATCCCGATATTCTGGAAGGTTTGGAGATGAACATGACAGATAATGAGGATGATGACAATGAATCGAACATTTTTGAGCGACAAGAAGAAGAAGACGACGAAGAAGAAGAAGATAATTAGCTTCCATTTCCAATTTCATTACAATTAAAATCAACAAAGATACTTTTGATATTTGAACTCACATTTTGATAAATGTATATTATGCCGTATTTAATAATAAATAAAAATATGTGTAAAATATATACTCTTACTATCATTTTAACTTAAAATAAAACTAAAATATATAATCCAGAATTAATAATATTTTATACTTAAATAGTTAAATATGAATAATTATATATAAATAATCAAGTTACTTACTTTAATTAAATATAAATAATTAATAGTTAGTACATAAATAATAGGCATTGTTTAATAATTATAATTTCCAAGTAAATAATTGACTTTATAACGTACTGATAACCATAACTCACGCTTGACCTTGCATTAGGCCGTATATGACTGTACGATGTGCACTCTTCGCGCTCTACCTTCAAAACGGTTAGTCGTATGAAAAAAAAGTTTAAACAAAAGTTGTAGGGAATTTTATAGCCTACAACTTTTATAATAAATGCAAATCTCATTTAACCGATAGGAAGCCAGATATTCGCGAAAAACCGATTTTTGTGACCTTTGACCTTGAATATCTTGAGACGCGGACACGATAACGATTGTGACTTTTGAGACAACATTTAGAATGACAAAACAAAGGTTCATACCAATTTGCAGCTTATTATCTTTCATTCCGAGGTGAAAGCCCTAATATGACTGGGCTATACATTGATAATATGGTTTTACAAATATATTTTCAGTATTCACAATGATGCTGTGACTCAATTGGCATTTCATCCAAGTGGTAGCTATATATTGACTGCAAGCAAAGATGGTAAAATGAAGGTAAAAATGTTTGTGAGATTCTTAGTCAAACTAAGTATTGGAAAGGTTCATATAACATCAATAGATTGCATTCAAATACAATAAAAAATAATGGTTCTCCAACCATCTTTTTTCAGATACTTGATTTATTGGAAGGTCACCCAATATTTACATTAAGTGGTCATCTAGGTGCTGTTAATGCTGTTAACTTCTCAGCAAGTGGTGAGACTTTCTCTTCAGCTGGAGAGGACAAGCTGGTAAACATTCTAGAACAATTTTGTGTACTATTTAATGTATAACTTTGTAAGTTCATGATGTCTCACTTTTTTTACAGGTTTTCATATGGAAAACAAATTTTACTGAGCTTGCAAATAACATGAAAGAAAATATAGCTCAAAATGTAACATCAGTTCCTAGATCTGAATCATCCAAATTTACCGGATCTTCAAAAGGGCGAAATCAGGTTTCCCAAAAAAGATAGTATATGTCAGTAGTGTAACTAGTAATTTAGATGTAAATATGAGTTATTTATGTATTTTATATGGAAAATATATTTCTAATTTTATTATTAAAATTCTAAAGTCATTGCTTTCCCCATTCAGGATCATGTACTGAAAAATATTTCAACAAAGTATATTCTAGCCCTTAAAAAACATGACTTCAGAGACAATTGCAATACTGCATACATGCTGAAACGTTCCTCTTCATACTAGTCTTAGTATTTAGTGTACCCCAGTTATTAATAGAGTAATCATCTGTGAACCAGGGCACAAAGACTTGGTATCTATGCTATCACAGTAACAAGTACCCAGTAACTACATTCATTCACTTGGATGATGTGAATGAATGCCACTACGAATCTGTGAGAGATGCGAGTTTTACAGAAGATCCAAATGCAAATAGTACCATTATTGAATCTGGATTGCATTGTCGAACAGATCCATGTTTAAGATATGCATCTATTGTTAACAATTCACATCAAGGTAATTCCACAAAGTGCACCACATCCAAGAATGTGATGACTCATTCGGAGTGCCCATCTGGTGAATGTTCTAATGATGTTGGTCATTGGAGTCATATTCCTCGTACTCCACCCCATCCCACTACCTACACAATACCTTGCATTAATAAGTCCACAACTTTTTGCAATCATGAGGAAGATCTATTTGGTATGATCAAATTAAAAGAAAATGATGTGTGCTATACAAGTGGGACCATTGAGTGGGTTGGGAGAAAGAGAAGCTTCCCTATAAATAGTGGGTTCAAAATAATTAATGATAACAAGCATGAGCCACTTATGAAGAAAATAAAGAAATTGAATAAAACTTATAGATGTGAAATGGGCAGGGAATGTGATTGTGCAGATGTGTTGCCAACTGTTAATGCAATTGTAGACCATTTAAATGCCCTGCATGAAGCAGTGGATATTGTAGACCTGAGGCTGAACACACTGGAAGGAAATTTAAGCAGAACTTGAATAGATACTTGTAAAACTTAATAAATATTTAACTAATTGAGATTGTTGTAAGTATTAGTAATAGTCATATTGATAAAAAATATTTTATTAAAATACTGCAGATATATAATATTATATTTATAGCACTTCAATGTTCAATCATATTCATAAAGGCTATAAAAAATTATTTGGCTAATGGACAAACCATATAATAGCTAGTTTAGTAAAATTAAACATACAAAACATATTTACAACTACTATATTTGTAGTTGCATTTACTTATGTACTTCTATCCTTTTCTTAAGTGTTACAAGGAAAGCAATGATCACTCAACATATTGTAGTTAATATTTTTGATGCTGACTGTACATGAAAGGTATTATCAACAGATGTCTGTATATATTGTAATGATTATACTGAATTTCGTGGAGGAATGCATGCCTACTAATAAATGTGTGCTTTTGAATCTTATTAGTATATTTTTACGTAAAGATTGTACAGTCCACAGAATTGGTATTTACAAATTTAATGTTAATTTTATCACAACCCATAACTATTGAGTGCCTACAAAAGTTGTTTTCTTGCCAGTTTTCTTTATAACATCCAAAAGTTGTTCAGCACTAAGTGTTGATGTTACTGACACCTTTTGTTCTGGTATACTTATTGACACACTATCCACACCTTGCCCTTTCAACCTGTTTAGAACTCTTTCCACTGCGCCGGAGCAGCCTTCACACGTCATTTCTACGTTGAATATGTACGTCTGGAACATAAAACCTATATATTAGAACGGAAATAAATGTGGTGTTTACTTTATTATTATGAGGTCAATGGCTATTGTAAATAATACTTTACAGCTAGAGTAAGTAGGATATTTAATAAAATACTTACTGATGACATGTTTATCTTGGAACTTTCGGGGTAATAGTATTGGTCCACGTCAACGAGTGTGAGTAATAGTAATATTATTAGTCATGAATTTATTTTCTAATGAAAGAAAATGATCGATTTCTATGCCTTATCATTAATCGTGCATTATCCCCACCACAGAGTACCTCGTTCGTATAGACTAGATCCCCACCCCCACCCAGATGGATGACGTTTCTTTTCTATCCTATCATAAATAAAAGTTTATAAATATGCAAACAACTCATCTCTCAATTTTGTATGACGTTAGCGTACACCTAATCTGTGGTGTCCACAGGGGTGCGTTTACATAATACGGGTATTTTTTGTCCAGGTAAAAAATACACTGAAACGGGACCGGTCCGTTTACGTCAGCCTGGTAATTATTGCCCAGGTAAAAATTACACTAGGGGAGCTCGCTGAACGTAGTCAACTTATTATGAATACTAACTGTAAAATTCTATTGTTTACTTTATACTATGTAATTACGGAATCAAAGAATAATAACCACTGACGTCCATGATACAAGTACGCTAGACTAATGATATCCTTTAAAATGACAGCTATCTATTGTGCCTATTTGAAGCGCCCCCAGCGAGGGGGAAAGGAACTAAATCTGACGTAAAATGCAAATGGCCGTTGTTTTGTTTACATTGTCTCCGTGTTTATAAAGTGATTTTGAAGGTTTAACGCGATTAAACTTGTTTGTTGTGTCGTATTAATATAGTTAATACATAAATAAGTGGTGTTAGTTAATAGGTAAACCATGAAAGAGTGCGTGTTATGCAAAACTCTTTACCAGAAGGGAAGTGGGGTTACATTCCACAAGTAAGTGAATTTACGGCTAATATTCAAGAAATTAAAACTTCTATTGATATTATAGGCACTTAAAAATATGTTACTAATCTTATTTATACGTGATTACAACGCATTTGTCTTTGTATTATCGGTTTATTATAAACAATAAAATTCAATAGTGCTGTAAAAGTTCCTTGTCGATAAAATTTATCGATATTTTTTCTATCAATATCTTAAATAGATAGAACGTTCAAGAACGTAAAAATCGCCGAAGACAGATTTGTATTATCAAATACATATAATTTTAAAACAATGTTTACTAATTCACAGGTTTCCGACTGACAATAGAAGACTAGAATTATGGCTCAAAAACATTGAAAAGCCTAGTTGGCGTCCGATAAAATATGATTACATCTGTTCAAAACACTTCTCTGATGACTGTTTTATTAAACATAACTCATGTACTACTTTGATGATTTTTATTTTCTATTAATACCTTACCTACTCCATTGCTTCCCAAACAACATTACATTACCTCATTTCTAATTAAAAAACGATCCTTATTTAAGTAGGATCTAGCTAGTCACACACCACCCTTTAGTCCGGTTTCGGCTTATCCTAAGATTACCTACCCTACCCATGAGCGATTCGGCTAATCATTATCATTATTTGCTTCATCTTAGTATTAACCACTCGACTATTTTGGACATTAGCCATTGTTAAAGGAATGGATCATAATTATTTTCATTTTACTGCATGGGTAGGTTTAAGCATAAACATTTTTATCGATGTATCATATCACTGTCCCATCTCTATTATTAGTTCCATTCCCCCTCACTGCCGCTATCAGCGCCAAAATGGCGAAAATCAAATAGGCACACGATAACCGGGCTTATGATTAGTCCAGCGATGTATACCATAGAGGTCAGTGATAATAACCCTTTCGCGTTTGCCATAGTCGGGTAAAAAGCGCTCATATGTATTTAGCCGACTCGGCGGCTAAGGGTTTGTAATCTAAGGTCATTGGTAGATCTCATGTAGATCCACAGCAAATCCACAGATATGGATGATAGAATAAATAATTTGTCTAGTCTGTGGTACACTATCGTGGCTGTCATGGTGCCGTATGCCTGTGGGTTTTATTAATTTTAATTATTTGCTTGGAGTCATGATAATTTAACTATAAATAAAAACATGTCACTAAGAGAAAACCTCAGAGATCTAGGCTGGTAAGTGTATACTTTTCAGTGTGCATCGATCTATTATATTGAGAACCAGCTACTCATTGATCTAAATATCTGTTTTTTCAGGTACTTGAGTGAGGAAGGTGTTGATATTGTTAGCGAAAATGGACAAATACAGGATGTAAATATACTTACCAAAAAGGCATTAGATGTGAGTGTCTAGTAAAAACTATTTCGGCTTCTCACAGGTATGGTATCCATCATGTATCAGAGAATCATTTTCTTATTGTATTCCAGTACGATTTAAGAGATATTGGGGAGGCTTCACTTCCCGAGGAGTTTACCAAGGATCCGACTAAGCTCGAAAAGCCGGTAGTAGTTCAAATTCAAAAGATAAGGAATGTGTCAGCACCTAAAGCCAATGAGGAGTCTACTTCGGCTCTGCGAATGCTAAAGCTGACTTTGCATGATGGCAAAACAACATGTACGGGCCTAGAAACGAGCCCCATATCCAGTCTAAGTATAAACACTCCTCCAGGCACCAAGTTGTTACTGAAAAATGAAGGTCTTGAAGTGTGCCATGGTGTCATATGGTTGGTACCAAGTGTTATATCAATTCTGGGTGGAAAAGTTTCTCATATGATTGAAAAATGGGAACTGAATAGGAGTCTCGCTAAACACACTAGAGGTAAGTCCGTATTTGTATCATCACTAGTCTTCTACCACATTAATATTAATAATTTAATCGATTTCATTTATCCCACATTGTATGTGTGTATGGTTAAATACCCAACCTAAGGTATAGCCTTAACCTATAAAGGTTAATCATCTCATCATGTAGTGATTATACATGATGCATACAATTCTGTGCTGTAAAATTTCATTATGTACTTTGACAGTAATTAAATAATATTCAACTATACCTACCTTAAAGTCTATAAAAGCCTTATGTATTTTGTAATTTAAACTCCAGGTGGTATAGGAGTTGATGGTGGTCCACCTCCATGGATACCATTTGGTCAGAGACTAGAAGCTCTTAATGTGGACAAACAGTTCAAAAGCTTGCAGGAAGCAGCCAAACAAGACAATGCTGAGTTTGAAGCTCAGAGAAAAGGGGCCATTGCCGAGGCGCAAAGACTGTCTGGGGTGAAGAAGGTAGGTTTAACAAATATTATTTAAACATGTACCATGTAAGCTATTTTGCAGTTCTGCCTACTACAATGGAAGTAAAAGATACTTTGATGATGAAATGCACAGAAGAATATATGTGTCGTGACATAAGTTGAGAAATAGAATGCAATTCTAGTTTATTTAAACTATACCAGCCATCTGTTTACTCACAAAGCTAGTAAAATTTACCTGGTACTTGTTTAGTTAAAGACTTGGATAGAGTAAACCAGCCATTGAAAGAAAATTCCTTCTATGCTGTTTTGTATTGTTTTAGGTGTTTGGAGGAGGAACAAAACCTCTACTAGATGTTAATGTTCAGAAGATTGTAGATGCAGGTTTTTCTGAGGAACAGGCTGAAAATGCTCTAAAATATACTAAGAATAATGTAGACAGAGCTCTCAAGATACTAGAAAAACGAGAAAATTCAGAGAATAGGAGTAAAGAAAAGCAGCAAAAAGAGCCTGAACCACCCAAACGTAAAGGGCGTAATAAGGAACATAACGATGAAGATGTGCCAGACAAACCTTCAGGAAAAGTGTCCTTGTTCGACTTCCTAGAGGACAAGTTGCCCAATGTGCCAGACAAAGATAAAAACAGACGTCAAGGCAACTCCAGCCAAGAGGATAGCAATGATAGAAACTACGGGAATAGGGATAAGAATAATGCCAAACCCAATCCACGCTCACAGGGATCCAGGTTCGACAGTTCGAATAGACATAGACCTGATAGGGGGCATTTCTCACAAGACAATCATCATTCCTCACATAGGGAGGACAGGAAATACCAAACACAGAATGAGAAACCGCCAAGGTTCCAGAAGAAACTGGAGGAGAAAAATAAGCAACAATTTCAACAGCAACACCATCAACAGCACTCAGCAAACACCAACAACAGTAATATGAACATGCAATACAACTCGTACCCTAACCCACCGCCGCCGCAGCCCCATTACAACGATAGGAATATTAGAAACGAGATGAACATGAATGATAATAAAATGCAGCAACAAACATACAGGAATCCCACTGCCTCCATGGACGGTTTGGTCGAAGCCACAGCCAACTTGAACATGCTATCAAATCAGCCGCGATTGGAGGATGTGCAGCAACGTACATACCGACCTCATAACGAGCAGGCATATCTCCAGAAGCAGGCTTACGTGCCCAATCAGCATATGCAAGAAATACCTCCGTTCAGGAGGAGCAATGACGTACAGAAGTATCAGGAACAGCCTTACCAGCGGAGGCAGCAGCCTAACGGGTATGTGGAGACGCAGCAGAATATGTATGCTAATATGGGGTACATGGGCGGGGCGGCGGGCGGGTACGCGGGCCGGCAGTTCGGGTACGGCGCGCGGCCGCAGGAGTTCGGCGGCGTGCGCGGCGCGCCGTTCCTGGCCGGCTCGCTGCTCGGCTTCCAGAACGCGGCCGTCAACGAGCAGGCGCGCGCCATGCTCGGCGTCACGGACATCAGCTGGAAGGTCGGCGATCGCTGCCTCGCTCTCTACTGGGAGGATAATAACGTGAGTTGACAATATTCTTTATACTATTATAATATTGCAGTGACTGAGGTTAAATTGACAATCCAACTCGCATAAGGGAGTCCAAAGTAATAAAAAAAAAATCTGTTTTAATTTGAAAATATCGACAGGGAAGCCAATAGGACGTGTTGCATGGATCCTTCGCCACTGCCGTACATATAAATATTAAAAAATAAATGCTAGTAATACTATTTGGACGTGGCTGTCTCCAAAAATCACATTAAAATCTTAGGATTCTTGTGTCTCACGGAAAAACTGCTCGACAATTTAAAATGGGATTTTCAACAGGATTATTTAATAGCCTTTATATCATCTTATTATGACCATTTGGGATTGAACAGTAGAACAAAACCAGTGGGTATCTAATTAGTAGGCTACGAACATCCAAGGTCCGACAGAACCAATATTATGGCTATTACAACCTTTCTTCGGCCGTTTTACCAACTAAGTACCTCATTCTCTCTCAATTTTCAGTTCTACGAAGCTGAGATAACGGGCATATCCGCCAATACCGTAGTAGTGAAGTTCTGCGCGTACGGTAACCACGAAGAGATTCTAAAGACAAACTGCTTGCCATTCCCCGGCCAAGGTGAGTTCCTGAAATATCGCTAGCGACTCGGTGAGTAGTCGTCGAGCCTATTCCACTAACTTTTATGTTTCTTTATAGATTACTAGCCTCTACCCACGGCCCTGCCGCGGCATCTCGATGAAACATACCCTGATGCGCTTAGCGATAATGTAGCTTACCATTAATGACATAATGTTTAGAATCGAATCAGTAGTTTCGATGATTAGCCCCCACATGTAAACTTAAAGCCATTGTAATATTAGTATAGATATGATTTCGTTTTAAAAAAGTATTGATGTTTGTGATCAAATTACCATTCAATTGTGTTATAATTACAAACATAAGTATTCCGTTTCTTATAGGTATATTAATGGGCAGGCCGTTTTACGGCATTGCAAAAAAAAACATGTTTTTTTTTCTCGCACGTGTATTGAAAAACTTCGTATATTGAATATGATGCGCGTGAGCAGTGGTCATTGAACTTTCAGCTCCATTTAGCTATCGCCTTCGGCGCGGGCTGCAATCTAGCCTTCAGTGTTGTGACGAACTTAGCTCACTTGTATCATGAACATATTAATTTTTTTGCACGATTTTTAAGCGAGGATTCAAAAAGTGTATAGTAATTACAAACCCTTGCGCATTTGTAATCATTATGTGAAGTAAGAATTTCAATATGTTGATTTTAAAAAATAAATTTGTATCCTAACAAAATGACAATTGTGATTTTTGTTAGCATTTTTTTTAAATCGACGAAATTCTGTCTTCACATAATGATAACAAATGCATTCAGAGAGCGCAGGTTTAAGGCTTAGTATACCCCTTATGAATCAGCCTGTATACAATATGTGTGTGGTATATAGCGTCGGGCCACAACAACGGCGGCTACGTGTCGCAGCGCGGCGCGGGCGTGTTCGGCGCGCGGCGGCCGTAGTGGCGGGCCGCGGCGCGCGCCGCCCCCGCCGCCCTCGCCGCGGCCCCCGCGGCCCCCGCCAGCTGACGGCCCCGCGCACCCGCCCGCGTCCCGCTACACGACACCACCCACCGCACACTATCAATACCATCCCGAACTATTTGTATTATTTTTGCAGCATAATATTGTGCGTGATTTTTATACGACGTCATGTTCTCTTTTGTTTTCATTCCTTTGATTTAAGCCGCTCCATAGTGGCGCACGGTACGTATGACAACGGCACACGGAGTAAAAAAATACTGGAAGTAGCATGCGAGTAGGCTACGCGTCTTCGCTGGCCAAATATTAACCAAGCAACAAACTTCATCGCTTCTTAGTTGCTGCCGTTCTAGAGAAAGCAGTAACTGCGTGAAAAATAAATGTTTGACATTATTATTGCGTGTTGAAAACGAAGAAGGAAGCTAAATGCTCATATGTAGGTGTACATTTGTGTGAAATAAGGTGTGTGGAACATTGTCTACGATTGTTATTCCATTATGTTTTTTGTTTTCGGTGCAGCATGTGGGCAAACACTCGCTGAATTTTGTACACAGAGTGCGTATTGTGGGCCACAATGGGTTACCAGTCTTCAGAGCTAGATCGTTTCGTATTACTAAAATCTTACACGCTATGCTTTCCGTTTGCTGAGGGAATTTGTCCTTTTCTATTTGAAAAGGTTTGTGTCGAACAATATGGAAAAGCCTGGAAATTATTAAGAACTGTACTGACTAGACGCAATACTGTGGCCGTTCATAATTAATGAATTACGTAGATATCCAGATTGATGTCAAATGATAATCATTAAATAATAAAAAGAAAAAAAAAACATTAAAATGTATCTCAACAAACCCATAATAATAAATATGCGTACATATAATTAATTGTGCCGTTCATCTACTTAGCTATATGTTTTGAGGCGCCGCGCGCAATGAAAGCGCGGGTGCGGACTCTTGGAGTTATAGCACACGCGATTCAATACTAGAGCTTGTCCAAATATGGCGATTTACGCGCGATTATAATATCGCGCGTGAAACGCCCCATCAATTTGCGGGATACAAGTCGCCCATAAATGGCGTCCACAGGCTCAGCGCAACTTTACTCATTGCGCAGTAGGAACTCCTAAAGTAATGGTAACTCATTGATAAAACACGCTGCTGTCACTGACATGTTATTCGAGAAATTTGTGTTGCGATCGCGATGGAAGACGCTAACGTTAACCTCACTCAAAGTAAAAATATTGTGCCCGAGCCACAGCAAGCCGGTCTTGAGCGGCCATAGTAACGTCCAGTATACGAGCCATAATTGCCGTTGGTGTACGTATTAAAAAAATATCGCGCGTGTGGGTATGACCGAGTAACCCGCGCGTAAAACGCCTCATCTGGACAAGCTCTTAAATAGAAGTACTATTTTGTCATGCGACGACCGCGCTTTCTCTGCGGGCGAGCGGTTAAGGTTGTTACTAGTACTGCCGGGAAAGTCTTCGAACTCAAAATATAGTTACAATGGGACAATATTTTTTAAGAATTATATTTTTAAGTGTACCTATCTTTAATCTTTCCGTGTACAGCCCGTCTATTAGTTTACGGGGAACGCCGCGGGTCGCGTTTGCACTTAGGTCTACTTGTGCGTTTTTAAATGTTAAAAAAAAATAGGAAATGTAATATTATACCATGTAACTCACCTTACATAATGTTAATTTATTGTCGGACCTTAACAACCAACCACGGTAGCTCGTATCTTGTTTAAGTGTATTTTGTTGATTCTTAGCGCAAAACGTGTAATATACAACTTATTTTCGGTTTAAAATATCGTTCGAAACGTGTTTTATTTTAATTCATGTATAAAATAATAATTAAATATAAATATTTGTACGATATCGCCGACCTTTTAGTGCTTCTTATTATGTTAAGTGTAGCTAAAACAAATGAGATGTACCTATTTATACTTAACATGTGTTTTTTTTGTTTCTATATTTTGATTATATATTCTTCACGAATTATTCGCCCCTGGTATAATTGTTTCATGTGTACAGTCAACAACAAAAGCAATGGATACATGTTCTCATAATTACTACTGTTTATTCAATAACAACCAGTGAGCCTCATGAAATAATAGACAAGAATTCTTAATTGTAGAGAATCAAAATGTAGATATCAGAAAACGAGCCTGCACCTAAACTACTATGAGATATAACATTTTATATAGGTGGGTATTGAAAACATTGGGTGATTCCAACTTGTTCAACCTCAATCAATTCATCAGCATCACTCATATTTATCATCTCTATCTCTGATCGAGATCATCTCTACAAAACATTTAGTCCCACATTTAATTTGCTTCATTTATCTAGTGATATATGTGCTGTTGCTACTTCGTTTAACAAGAAGTTATGTTATATTTAACAAATATAAAACCACTTGGATTTATATGAATTAGAATCTCCGCGTATTTAAGTGAATACTTTTTGTTGATACATCTCGAATCGAGCCCACTCAACTGATTGAATTTCATGCTAAACCAAAGCTCGATCCAACTTCATTCATACATAATGTATTATTTAAACACCGCACTGTATCTTAACACCACCATCTTTTGTTGAATTGAGGTGACCGTTTATTAACAAAAAAGCTAATAAATGAAAGTGTAATAATATTGTTGTTTTAATTATCCTGTTCCTTTTACTACGCATGTATTCCCCAAATGATAGGCGGAGGTGAGCTTTCTATACCAAAATTTGGTTGCTTCATACGCTGCTCATGGCAGATTGTGCCCAAGGCGAAAAATTCCACCGAAATCGTTTCGTCGTCGAGAAAGGTGCTGTCACTAACATTCTATTGACATTTCTGGTGTGAGCGGTACGAAACATGCTACGTTAGTAAATAATTTGTACTTGGCTCTCTATCTGAATAGGAGTGAGATAATGCCAAAGGTTCATGCGAAGGAATAACACTGTCAGTTAATTCTCTTAATCAATGACTGATCAGATCAGGAAATCGAAATGAGAACTCTGGAAATTGAACCATGACCTCATACTACACTATGATCGTGACCACTACACCAGCGCCACCGAGTCTTATGATATGTATTTTCTCAAAATTCTAAATGCATCTAATTAATTAAAGTTCCTTTAGGTAAACTACTTTACACCATCTTCACTGCAACAAAGTTCCATATAAATAGGTAATAAAGATCAACCACGCCACAGTGCTTATACCTACTGCTGCAACTGCCTACTTAGCCCCATTAACTCAAAGGCTAAGTGACGTTATAACGTCACTTAGCGTGGCACACATTATACGTGGTACGCAACGCATAAACCTTTGGCAACACAAGTTATACCTACTACTTAATTACCTATGGGTTACCAAAGTGGGTACAAGTACCCATTACAGCATACATGATAACATACACTATAAGTCCCCCAAGGCGTTCTTCCCATGGTGAGTTGGTGGGGCGTCGCCTGCGCAATGCTCAAACCAGTTGTATCCGTCCCTCCGAGCTTGCCGCACTCGTTTCGATTTACTCGCACGAATGTACACAAAACTTAGTGAATGAATTGTTTACTTTACGTAACTGCGACGTGACTAGTGATGGTAAAGTGAAACTGTTTTGTTAACGACGCCAATATCGGATTTCGCGCCAAAGCGTGAGAAAAAACTACTTACCATAAAAGGTAAACACTTTTGAATATTTATGGCAAACGAAATCATTCAATGAATTCAGAGATCGCGAATTCCCTTACAATGTTGTGTATTTACTCACACATGTATTACGAAGTGTTATAGAATTACTTTCACTTGTTCTATCATCTGGTTCATCAACAAGAGAACGGATTATGGACCTTGCAATAAGCGTCAAGTTACCTTGACTCAAGTTGCGTCTGAGCAACTTCTTTCTACTTATGTACGGCTGCTACCTACTTGTAATGCATCGACGTGCACGTGCGACATGACACAAATACTAACCAAAACAATACCTATCTACCTATAGGTACAGCCTACATAATTACGTCATAGCAAAGACGTAGTAGGTTTGGACAAATTGTTAGTACCTACCTACACATTTATTTTTAAGCCATACACACGCCACTATGTTTACCTAGCTATTACCTACTAGCTAGTAACTTGCAATCACCTTTGTAATAAGTTTGATGACGATGGAACACCTTGCCATTACTCAAATAGGTAGGTATAAGTAGGTACTTAGGTATATTAAGGCAAATTAAACCTATATGTATACTGCAAGTTGCATCTACTACATAAAACGGTAAAGAAATAAAACTGTAACATCTTAGTTTTGGACACAACATTGTACATGCGATACAATTACATATTTACTACCTAGACTTCTTTTTTCGACCCTAGTCACTCAATTCTAGTGCAGGTCTCTTACATATCACACCATTCCATACGGCTTTGCGCCTTAATACACCATCCAAACTTTCCCTTCTATCTTGACCATTTTATAATACTTACACCTCGTAGAATGTTACAATTTCTACAAGGAATGTAAGGGGATGGGAATTATATAGTGATGTAGGTACATCACTATATAATTCCCACCTCATGCAGAGAAAACCTCTCCCTACCCTCATTTCAAGTTCAGTGTTTGCACTTGAATAGGTATTGATCTTTTCAACGTTTTCTATTTAAATTTCTATATCTAAAAATGTGTTTTGGGAGTGTTAAAGATATGGCAAATAGAGTGTTCAATAGAAAAAAGAGGATTAAAAACTCCGACGCTCACTGGAGGTGAGATAACAGATCTTGAATTATGTAGGTCACCTTAACGTTTTTCCGTAGGTCTCAAATATCAGTCGGTACTATAACATTTTACTGTAACTACCTATTTTCATAGCTTTGAGTTATTTTTGGAGCGTGTGTCAAAGTACGATCTCGTAATTATCACGATGTTATAAAATCACCGATTGTCTAATGAGTCTTTGTGATGCAATGTACGTATACTTAAACATAAACCTATGTAATGTTCATTTGACCTATAGATCCAACGGTCCCTGCTCTAGATGGCCTAGATCAATCACAATGCCAACCGGTCCACCAGCAATAAACGTATCACAACAAACGATTAATTGGACAAAATCTTCAGCGGCAGGTGTTATTTTATGCAGTTTTTTGTTGTTAACTTAATTAATTCAATATATACTTCTTGTTATTCGCTTTTTGTAGTCGTTAGTTTATAGCGATCATGACATTGTCCGAGTTCAAGTACCTGTGTTTAACTAATAGGGTTTTTACGTTCCAAGGTTGTTGATAATTTTAACCTTAATAGGTAAGGACCTAAGTCTAAATTACGATAGTAAAAAGTAGTAATAAAAATCCTACCTCTATCAAAGAACCATAGCTTCTAAAGCTAATTAGTTATTTGGGCAGATAGCTAGACTACAAAGATCTTTATCTATTGAGGTATGTGGTACTTTTCACAGAACGCAAAATATGATTGCTGATAGGACCTCCTTACACGTACACGAACGATATGACACAGGACCTCCTACATTGTACACTTTCTAGACCTCACAATAAGAGGAAAGAGAATCTTTTGCAAACATATTTTTGTTGACAATTCCCAGAACCGCCATGGGGATGGGTGGTGCGATGAACAGTTGCGGACGATGCATGAAGTTCTCGCTAATATGCATCAATATGCTCACTTTCGTAAGTACCTTTTAACAGCTTTTTAGTGTAGTGTAGTGTGATAGTCGATACTATTATACGTACTGTATTGAGATATCATCAAAGGGCACATTGAAGCCGATTTCTAAATAAAACGAAACGACTGAGAGGAATCTTGATTGTTGGCGTTGCGCACACGCCCGGTGATTACTGTGTGGTATTGTAACGCATGCCTCGGGAATTCTCTATACTCTTTCTACTATATCCCTAGGTTAATAAATAAAAATGAAACGCTGTTCGTTGCTAAGCGCATTATTTGAAAACGGCTGGATCGATTAGGCATTTTTTGAATATTCGTTAGTAATAGTCCGAACTAAGAATTACCTTTATTGGTTTATTAATGTGCTAATAAACCCTATCCAGAACTTATTTGACAGAATTTGTATGGGCCATCTAAATCGTTCTGCTTCCCCAGCTGGGCGGCGCCCTGGCGCTCGCCATCGGGCTGTGGGTGTGGACGACGCGTTCCTTCTCGAGCCCGCTGCTGAGCAACAACATGTTCATAGCGTCTGTGGCGGTGGTGGTGTGCATGGGCGTCGCCATCATGCTGCTCTCGCTGCTCGGGTGCTGCGGCGCAGCCAAGGAGGTTAAATGCATGCTGCTGACGGTGAGTTGATGAGACGCTCAGTTTACATCTTGAAGGAATTATAGAAAGCGAGGCAAATAACAGCGTTCGCCCGTGGCAAAGTGGATAGGAGCGCGGAAAAATATGCGGAATAGACCGATCAGATTGTTTGAAATCCTTCATTCGGTACCCAGCAGTGTTTCTTATATCATTTGATTGGCCTATTCTGCACATCTCCGCTGGTCTCCCTCCGCTTTGGCGGAAACGAGGCCTGTCTGGCTGTCAGCCTGCACGTGGTATGTGCCCTTACCAGCATTATGAGGCAGCGCGATCGGTCTGTTTGCGATGTCTGTCGGGGCCGAATGTCTGGGAACATTAAATCGATATGTAAACCCAGATTTGAGATCTTCAAAACTCATATTTAAGGCTTTGTCAATCTATTTCAGTACTACATTCTAGTGTTCATAATATTCGTGGTAATGCTGGTCGGCGGGATCCTGCAGTTCGTATTCCGTGAGAAGGTGCTCACCACCCTCAACAGGGAGATGTACGCGGCCATCCCTTACTACGGGGTGAAGCACGAGTACACGCGCGCGTGGGACGACACACAGACCTACCTGCAATGCTGCGGGGTCAAAGACTACAAGGACTGGAACTATAACGTGCCGGAGAGCTGCTGCCAGGAAGTTTATCCTGGAAAGGTGAGTGCACATGTGTGGAGGATACACATTCAAACACTCACTTAAGTAGACGGCACAGAGCTGGCGAGCACTTAAGTCTACGCCTAACTTACGTCTTCTCGCGTCCACGTCCGTTCCACAATGTGCTGTTAATCCATATCCACAACTTACTGGTCAGATGGCATACAATTTCTGTTGAATAACTTGTGGATATATACGGCTTACAAGCATATTGTGAAACTGGCCCTGAGTAAATGCATTGTAAGGTCGACGCGACTCCTTCGGAGTATACGGGGGTGACAGTATTTGTGTATTTTTACAGAGACGGGATTGCAAGACGTCGCCGAACCCAACCACCATGTATATGCAGGGCTGCCTCACTAAGGTCTCGGAGTTTCTGCGGGAGGACGCAGTGTACGTCGGAATTACAGCAATTATAGTTGCTATTATTATGGTAGGTATAACGCATAGATGAATATCAATTTGTCATCGTAGGGCCGACTAATCCCTGACGAGTCGGTATGAACGACTATCCGCCACCTTTTACAGCCCGGCGACAATTAATGCTGAGTAACAATTGGATGTGTATTGGACCTTTTATGGCAGGACTATGCACGACACACAGACGGACGAACAGACATAGTCGCACCATAGGGGTTCCGTTTTAACATTTTGGTACGGAACCCGAACTACGATATAATACATTCATTTTAAATGATTTTATCGGTCGCTTTTTTGTACGTTCGTCTCTGGCCTTTAGCAGCACCCATGGTCCTTGGTGCCTGGGGTGTTGAACGTTCTAAGGCCGTAGAACATCCGAACCTGCTGCATCTATACCTCAAGATAGTCCGTGACAATCAGCGTCAGGCAACGTAGCTGTAAAACCTGCCTTATGTGATAGATTATAATGTTCTTATCTTATTATTTTCAGATGCTGGCTCTAATATTATCGTGCGGGTTGTTCGTCAAAATAGAATGATGAAGTTGAAACAACGTGACATTGCGACTGTACCTACTCGTGACGTAATCAAATTGAAACTGTTCACTGGTGAACGTGATTAGTGATTTATTGGCGAGTGTGTGTCAGTGTATTCGGACTTTTATACGTAATTTATTTTTTTAAATAGATTCGCAATAAATTGATATCCACGTGATTGTAATAGTGATGTTTGTATATAAACAATTAGCAACTGTTCGCGGCTCTGCATGCGGTACCTTGATAAATCATAGCAAGCTTTCTATCAGTTAAAGAATTTAAAATATCGGATCAGTAGTTTCGAAGATTATCCCGTACATCCAAACTCATAAACTTAAGTATAGACAAATAATAATTTCTCAATATAATTTAATAAAAACTGTAACAATAGGGTTTACGATTTAGTCACATTAAGATCAAATCAATGTTCTTACGTTGAGATTATCTATTAATTTCATTCAGATGTCTGTCCAAAATATTTCTTTAGAATAATAACAATAATGTCATTGACATTAAAAAGGTATTCTGCAGTATATATTTGTCGCACGCTCATGACTTCTGCTTCCTCCGTGGGGGGAACTTGATGGTGTTAGGGTTGCCCTCCCGATACACTCCGGCGCGCGTGAACCAGCCGCAGTAGCGGATCACGCAGTCAGAAGTGGTGGTGCCCAGTGGCAGCCCTAGTGCGCTTATGCGCTCCAAAGCTAATGCTGGGCCACCCACAATCTGTTGAATGTTCAGAAAAAGAAAAACTTCTTGAAAACTCCGCATCTTGATAGGTGATTGGATTGCTTATTAGGTACATTGGACTGCTGCGGCAACCTCACTTGCCGATGTTTAGGTTCGATTTTCGTTAAGAGAAATTACTGATATGGAAATACTTAGACAATTAAGTAGGTACCTAGTCGTTTTCATAATTTTATGAGTCAAGATTTTATCAAGTATGCTTACTCTACCGAAGACCACGTGCTTTCCATCAAACTGTGGAAGTGGTTTGAATATGATGTTGAATTCGCCACACACTTCATTGTCTGAAGATACCACCATTGATAGTACACCTACAGGTTTGTAAAAAAAATATATATTTATAGTTCTTAAAAAAATGCATATTATTTATGTATTATAATTAGGTACTAACAGCGAAATAACTGTCGAAATATATTATAAAACAAATACAGCCTTTTAAAGTTTCTTACAAACAGAATAAAACAGAAAGCATGAATACGAAGCAGTGTTAAGAGATATCACTGCTGGAAGGTATATCTATAAATGACGTCGACCTGATTAGCGCAGTTGTTAGTGACCCTGCTATCCGCGCCGAGGGTCCCGGGTTCGAACCCTGGTAGGGACAAGCTTTGTGTGATGAGCATAAATATTTGTACCCGAGTCATGGATGATTAATATCTACATAAGTATTATATACTGAGTTCGTCCTTAGTCCGTTATACGGTACCCATAATAGAAGCGCTGCTTAATGTGGGACTGTATAGTTGGTGTGTTCGTCTGGCGATAAAAAAAAAGAAAAATGGAGTGTTATTGCGGTAGATATTCCATTCAAAATTAACTGAAAAGATCACCTGGAACGGTGTGTTTAAGGCGATAGTTCTCAGCACCCATCTGCTCAGTTTCCCCATCGGGTAAGTAGCAACCAAAACCGTTATCCTTTGTCACATCTCCGCCGCAACAGTACAGATCTGGCACAATTCTGGACACCAGAGATAAAATATCTAACGGTAATTTTTACAAATGCGAAACACAAAGGATTTTGCTATGACTTCTGGGAAAGTAACATAGAAAAAGGTACCTATTAGAATAAACAAAATATTTTTAGGTATTAGAATTTACTACCTATAACCGACGCATCCAACTCGTGGAATACGTAGGCGCAGGCGTGGCACTAAGGATCAAAATGCAGTGGTTATAATAAGCCCTGTCCACAGTTCTTAAGGTAAGTTGTGGATAGGGTGTATCAGCCCATCGTGAAATAGGCCATTAGTATACTTTAAGCCAGCCTTTCCCAAAGTGGGCGATAACGCCCCCTTGTGGGCGCTGCAGGCCTAAAGGTGGGCGGTAAGAGACCCAGAAAAAAAATGGGGGCGTTGTTTACAGGCTTACAATAATTAATTTAATTTGAAGTTATAGTGGTTTTTAAGTAGGTGAAAAAATAGGGGCGCTAAAAATAATTCATTCTCAAAGTGAGCAGTAGACAAAATAAGTTTGGGAACCCCTGGTTTAAGCGTACCTAAAAAACCTGGTGCCACAGTACGCGTGGCCGTTAGGATCGCCCCTAACGAGGTTCAAGAACAGCTGGCAGGTTTGCGGCACCAAGTCGGTGAACAGCTCGATCATCACCTTGCCTATCTTGGCGCCGCCCAGCACCCAGATCTCCATTGAAACCCTGTACATACAAATATTAAGTACTAACTAGTGCAACCGGCGATTTTGCTTCGCAGCTCCTACACCAATGTTTACTCGAGCGGCATTTGAATAGGTACGTTCAACGCCTCTAATTAACGCCTGCTGCTTTAGGTTTGCATACAGGACGATTAATTGTATACTAACCTTAACACTTGCGCTCTTTAAGCGTATTTGTTAGCATTATGTGAAGTGAGAATGTAGATGTCAATTTTAAAAATACATTTTTGGTACCATGCTTACTTAGTTCGGTTCACACTCATTGGTTTATCAAAAGCTGGGTCCCTTATGTCGCGATCAATTTTTTCAGTCTTGAATAAAATGAAGGGCAATCTGAAATGGTTTATGAAGGCATAAGGTAGGTACACAGACGAATGCACTTGCAATGTATTCCCAAAGCGTTGTCACTCACGAAGCGCCTAGGATAAGCTTGTGTTTCGTATCTTGCCACAGCTCTTCGAGTTCTTTGGTGAGCAATTGTTCTGATCTCTGCAATAAAAAATAACGTAGGCTAAATGTTAACCACAGAGCAAATACAAAGATGTGTATACCTACCTCGGGGAATTGTGTATGCCTACGTAAATTATTATTGGTTTTCCAATGTATCTTGGTTTCTTCGCAACCGCAACAATTCTACCCAAATAGCAAATGCAGTACTCGCAAAATAGCGGTTTCGAGCAAAAGGCGGTTAAAGGTATTTTTAAGATTTCTACTCCAGCTAATATCAAAGTTAAATCTTTTATGTTCAGTAATATTTTTAAAATAAGCCTTTTATTGTTTAGTTAACAACCCTCTGATGCAAGTTTTTAATTACACATACATTCTTTAAAATGATAATTACTGCATTTGCTATTACGAGGGCGGAATTTAGGTTAAAAACACGTTTGTGTAACGTACCTAGAATAATTTATCCGATGTTAATATGCTGTGAAATAATTATCTGAAGACCTCATAAATAATACTATATCCAGTATACATTATGTTCTACCTATGTATTATGCTGCAGCTCGCTTTGCGTGGACTTTAGCTTTTAGGCCCATAGATGTCTTTCTGGGATAAAAGAACCATTCCTAATTATGAGGAAATGAGTATCAAGATCCGTAAGTACGGATTCTTACAGTAATAAGGTAAATTCCGTGCAGTTACTGATAGTATAAATATGTATTTACCCGAAATGTTATGCCATAAATTGCGCTCATATTTTCTGTACAACCTAGCACCTATTTTTACTTCGCAGTCGGGTATTCAACCGATTTAAGCTCAATGTCAAAATAGAATATCTATACTAACAGCAATAAGCAATCTGGAGTAGATGTACAAGTTCTGCTTGCGGATGATGTTAAGCTGCCGTTGGCGCTGGTCGCACAGCAGCTTGTTGTAGTTGTTGCTGGGATCTGGTTTCCAGCAGTCCACGAATCCCTGAACGGGAGGCCAATTTTAAGTTAGCAAGCTCCATACGAACTTCGAACAACTGTGTCTCACGACTGACCGATGATTAGCGCACTAGTTTGGTAGTGACCCTGCTTTCTGACTGAAGGTCTAGACAATCTTGGTAGGGACAGCGTTGTATTATATGCTGGGTTTTTCCCCAGTCCATTGTATGGGACCCATAATGTTGCTTACTGTTGGACCGAATAGTGAGTGTTCGCCTGGCGGTATTATTATATCATTATTCTAATACTGGCCCAAACTAAGCAACTCTTGTGTTAGAACTAAATGGCCATTGACTACACATCAACCCAGTAAGTTCTTTCTAAGCACTGTAAAAGTCGCTTCCTTATCCAATATTCAGTCTTACCCCGGTTCTCTGTATAACATTGATCCGCTTGAGTAGTTCCTTGTTAACATTCATATTCTCCTCCAGCTGACGCGCGTAGTAGTCAAGTCTGCGCGGCTTCAGGTACAGCTCCGGGAAAAGCCCCGGGGGAAGGTCGTCCACCTTGGGCTTCGTCATGAACAACTGATGCAAAATGTCAAATAGTTAATTTTTCTAAATAAAATATTTACATATATCACCAGGCAAAGCAACCAGCAATTTTGTTGAGGGGAGATTTTTTTTTTTTAATTTTATATATCTTTCAGAATAAAATAATTGAAATTGATTGCGAAAAAAGAGGTCGAGGTCTCTGGAAGACATGGTAGGTACTTTAAGTCCCTCGTGTACGTAATTCAGTAAGTAATCTATTTTGAGAAACAAAAAAGTATGTTTAAGAATTTCACTAATCTGCGCAGGCCCATCACAAATTTCCCTGTTCGTCGCTCTAAGCTATAGCCTATGATTTCAAAGGTATTAAGTAGTAAGTAGATATATATATGCTTTAATCATAAAGACAATTTAAATTAAATAAATTATGGTTTTCTTTACCTCTTTCCGGTGATTGCACCAACATGCATAAAATTCTTTGGAAAGCAAAGGAAATCTTGGCGGCTGAAACACACTTATTACATGAAGATGTTAAGTATAGCTTAGATTTGAGCATTCATTATAATTAAGCATCTGTAGAATACCCGAGCTCCATATTGATAGACGAGAAATTATTTATCCTAACCGTAGGCTTTTACTTTAGGGGCTCTCAACTTCTATTATGCAAGGAAGTTTAAGGGCATAATCGTGCCTTGATGAACTTCACATATCTACTTATATCCATCTCTCTTTAACATCTGCTGATAGTGTATTTGCAACACTATTTGTCTCACAGAGTTAATTGTTATACCGATATCATACCTATTTATTCAAACTATGTTACTAACAAGTTTAAATTCACGGGGCTTGCGCACGCGTGGCGGTCGGATGCGCTCCGGCTCGGGCGGCGGCGAGCGTAGAGCCGGGTTTGCAAGCAGTTCGTCGCAAGCGCGCTCGCGCAAGGGATGCATGCTTCAGCTTTATCGACCTGTAAAAAAGCATGGTATAATAATATTTTACACCAAGTATTCGTTCTCACGATGACCCAAAACTCCCATCCCAAACAGTCTTGCCGATGAAGTCTTGGGACAATCATGTGACCTAGCTGACACGAGAAGAGAATACCTGGCGTAGCATATTATTATACCGTGTTAAATTTGACTAGCGCAGGTGGTATAGTAAAATGTGTAAAACTAAAGATCGGGTTCAAGTACGTGTCTTGAGAGAGCAGGTAATGATGATTTTTATAAACTTTTGGTTAAATAAGAATAAGTTATTGTAACTAACGTTACAGGTTATACTGAAGCGTGTAAGCGTTAAGGTTAAGTATTTTAATATTATCAGGACACATATGGAAGGACTACATTTTATACTGAGCGTTGCTCAGAACGAACTTAATTAGTAATAATACAGTAGGAACTGGAAGTATATCATTATGATATTCAACAGTGGTTCCCAAACTAAGCAAATGCTTGTAAGTGGAGTTGCAAGCTATTTTTTTTGATAAAGTTTGTTAAAGTTATAGAACGTCTATAAATTCGGGGGTGTGTAAAGTATGTGTATGTTTAAATATATTGATTCACAATTACCTGCCTCTCTTAAATAACTGTTTGTGAGTGCACAGCAGTATAAGATTAGATATTCAATATTGTTATGGCAGGCATTGATTTATTTATTCGACAGCAGTAGTATACTATAGTCCCAAATATACACTTTGATGTATTCTTTGGTATGCGTTCGGTCACTTTAAATAATTTTGTTGTACGTAGTTAGGTAACACTTAGATCGAATAAATTTTAATATTTTCCTCTATTGGCCCTAAGTTTTTGATCTAACCCTTCTGTTATTTGAACGCTCATTTTCTGACAACTAATTTATTCTTCTGTTGATAGCTAGTTGATGGATTATTGTTCGGATGAAAAGAGAATTTGTATACTTAAGTACTTTATTTTATTTTCATAATAAATTATTCTCCAACAATTGATACATATTTCTTATAATAATTTTATTAAGTGAAAATTCCATAGAAATCCGAGTCCTAATTATTTCAATAAACAAGCCGTGAATATGATTATTTCTTTATAAAAATAGGTCTAGTCGCTAGGACTAATGAATTCTACTGGTAGTGGTTGATCTGACCGGGAACTTCATTCCGGACGGCATGTATTGCCGCCTGCCAATGACCCAAGGCACTACATTTACATCTGTAATATCTCGATTCTGGTTGCAATCAAAACCACGTCTAGCCTTAACGACGATGTCATAAGACGACTGGCTAAATTGGAGTAGCTTGTAGGTGATGGTGACCATATTCACGAGCTTGTCGAAGTGTACGGATGGTGTCGTGAGCAGGTTCTCCACTTCCACCCTCACATATGATACTTGGTAGCATGGAGGCACCTGAAGAAAAAAAAGTTATTAAAATCCGGCAAAAAAATACTAATAGTGCACGCTGGGTACATGAACTTTTTTTGAAACGAGATGGCCCTTTGTTATCCCTGAAAGCCAGGATCTATACCGGTGCCCAATAAAGACGCCAATTTAACCATAGGCATTCACTAGAGAAAAGCTAATCGTCTTGAAATCCACAACGAATATAATCAAAAGAAAAATATTGACGAGCTGAATGAAAATTATCCACTTCTCTTTACTGCAAAGCGGGTGTAATAAACGAACAAACGGACTTTATAAGCAAGTAGATACTATCGGGAATATGTCGGGAATGGTACTCTGTCCACCTTGAGTACACGCGTTGAGCGACGTTACAGCTCCGGTACCATTTTGGGCAAATGGTGGTGAAGCAAATCACGAGACACTCGCATGAGTACCTTCACGCAAGTGAGGGCGGCATGACCTACCGTAGATGGTCTCTGGCTTGCCACTTTTGCCAGATATTGTATGGGATATCTGTCAAAAGTGACAGTTACTATGCGGTTGCTGTTACTTTATGAATCGATTGTGTCAGCAGACTTGGAGCCCTGATTAAATAGAAGCGGCTTTAGTACTTACAGTGAAAGGCACATTTGTAACTTTTTCTAGAATTGATATTTGTCCTGTGACGTGGGAGACCACATCGCTGTCAGGTGAGTCTATACCAAACTCCCACACATCGGCAAGCACTTGAGCTTGGACCCAAGTTAGTACGCAGACCAAGAGTATCCCCTTCATTTCTACAGCTGACTCGACTGCTGCAACTGTACACTTGTACTCTGATATCTCTTATTTATATAAGTAAGTAGCCTTGATAAATATGTTCATGTCCTGTTTGTATTAATTTAGAAATTTGTGTATTTATATAATTTATGCAAATCGATTCGTTCAATGTTAGTAGGCACATTATCGTCAAGTGTTTTATTTTCGATTTGTTACGCTTAAAATTGAGTTGATACGTAAGTAGCTCAAAACAATCGATAATTTTATAAAATAGTTTAACGACCTATTGTAAGCATAATAATATACACATTTTTGATGACGTAATTATTCACGTCGGTCGCCAAAACCTAGCTTAGGTATATAAGATGAATATAGCAAAATTTTTAAATAAATTTAACATAACATACAGACTATTAGCAAATAAAATTTAATATATCTAAAAGACAAAATGAATAAAGGACTTTGTGAAATTAATATTTTTGATTCATCGAATGTTGTTACTAAATGTCTAGCTTCTGATCGCGGGTCCACCCACAGGATTACGTTGAATGAAGTATATATAGCACTCAGGAATAGTGTAGCTTTTTATTGGTAAAAGAAATCTCAAAATCGGATACTTAGATATTTTATTTTAATTATAAATTTTATTACTTTATAATATCAATTTTATTACTTTATAATATTATTGAATGCTCAAAGAAATACATTCACATAAATATTTCCAATGTTTTCAGTTTGCAACCGCCGTTATAAGTACCACCGGTACCATGACTGTGGCACTGGTGTCAAAAAAACCACCAAATCTATGAAAAGCATTTATTAGTACAACCACCTATCACCACTTGCATCGTCCGGAGCGGGCAGCTTCAGCCAGGACGTGGAAAGTGGACTGACTGCTCTGGTCCAGCCCGTATGAGATGACCACGGTTTTTTCGTAAGCATGGTATTCCACCACTGGTATCGACACTGGGTTTATCACTTCGACGCGCACATACTGCACCTTGTAGCAGGGGGGTACCTTCAAAATAACCATAGACATATTATATTAATATACAGACTGAAACGACTTTATAGTTTTAGTTCATATAAGGAATTAACACATTGAGTGGGTTTGATTTGATATAATGTCAATAGGCTCGTTAGCTGTGAAATGTGGGGGCACCCTGGCTCCCTCTTCAGGGATTATTGTAGTAATGACAATTTATTTAATATAAGTAAGTCAGTCAGCTGATTTGCAATTGCTCAGTGAAGCCTTAGTCACTCCTTAGTCTTAGCCTTAGTCGTAGCCTTAGTCGTAGCCTTAGTCGTAGCCTTAGCCTTAGACTTAGTATTAGCCTTAGTCTTAGCCTTAGTCTTAGCCTTAGTCTTAGCCTTAGCCTTAGCCTTAGCCTTGGTCTTAGTCTTAGCCTTAGCCTTAGCTTTAGCCTTAGCCTTAGTCTTAGCCTTGGTCTTAGCCTTAGTCTTAGCCTTAGTCTTAGCCTTAGTCTTAGCCTTAGTCTTAGCCTTAGTCTTAGCCTTAGTCTTAGCCTTAGTCTTAGCCTTAGTCTTAGCCTTAGTCTTAGCCTTAGTCTTAGCCTTAGTCTTAGCCTTAGTCTTAGCCTTAGTCTTAGCCTTAGTCTTAGCCTTAGTCTTAGCCTTAGTCTTAGCAGTCGTCTTAGCCTAGTCACAGCCTTAGTCTTAACCTTGTCTCAGTTTTAGGATGAATGGTAGTGAGTTCAACATAGTGTAATTAAGAGTAGCGGCCACTAGCTCACTAATATGTAATAAATAGGCGAAGATAATATAAAATAATATATTATGGTATCTTCACCGTCTGTGACACGCTTAACAGCGATGTAATAATATATGGATGACCTACCAAAACACGTAAATTGGTTGTTTTCTGTACGGCCCCTATGGTACCGCGATTGTCAGCTATTACTTGACTTTCGAATCCATGGCGGCCAAACTCCCATGTCTCCGAGACTGAAAAACACACTAACGAGCTTGCGGTACAAAACAGTATGAATATTAATTTCATCTTTTTAATTATTTGTTATCAAAATTTTCAAACGGTGTGCAATTACATTGCGTGATGTGAGAAATCGCAAATGTATGTGACTACTCGGTATAATCATTGAATTAAACAATACCGTACCAAATCAAACATTAGCATATAATTTTATGGACACAATTAGCCGGAGATTTAATCACGTCGTGCCTATTACGAGTCGTATAATGAATTAGCTTTTCCCGCGACTTCACCCGCTCCGCCATCGACCTAACTCTGCAGCTCATCCCCAATAGTCGTAGCTTAATGATATGCTCCTATTGATATCATTTAACACAAAGAGACAGAGAAATATAAGAGACATTTAAGATGTGGTGTTGGAGGAGAATGGAAAAGATCAGTTGGACAGAAAAATTAACTAATGAGGATATATTAAAGAGAGTGCAAGAAAGAAGATCATTAATGGAAACCATACGGAATAGAAGGGGGAAGGGGTAATCGATGGAGAGCTAGGACGAGGAAGACCAAGAATAAGACATGAGTAAGATAAACGAAAGGATCGGTGTCATGTCGTACAAGGGGGTGAAAGAAGCTCTCTAGATAGAGACAGATTGAAAGAGCTTCATCAGCTACACCTACAAGGGTCTAACCCTTAAATTAGAAGAAGAAGAAGATATCACTTGAGTCTGACCATAGGCTCTCTAATCGAAAACATAGCTAAGTAGTGAAAACCCTGTTAGTCCAGTAGTCTGTCCGCAATGCTCGAACGAACAGATGAAAATCCTAAAATATTAGTTTTTGGATTCAGTAACGTCCAATATGCGTCCAACAGCACTATTTTAACAATTATACTACCTACAGGTCTAGTAATAAAGAGCTGTAATGAAATCAAATCTCCTTTGTTGAAAACATAGAAACCTAAGTACCTGACATATGTAACTGACATTCCATCGACTTTCAAATCACTTTCAAATTGCTAAAATGACTTTTGGACTCGTTGTCAGAACTAATTATTTTCATTCCTATTATTTTAATACAATCATATAGTAAAAAAAGGCTTAAAAATATAAAAAATAAGACGAAATGAGAACCAGCGGTTTGGTTTTATTTTCATGTGCTGGACTGTTGCTGGTAATTAATAATTGTTTATGATGAATTTATACTTACAGAGGCGCGACTGCACCTTAGCAAGGAATTGATGTTTAATATTTCTTTTTTTCTTTCTTCTTTATTAGCCAATTTTATGTCCCAGTGGGCCTCCTCTCATCAATGAGAGGGGCATGAAGGGTTAACGTGTAAATACCCAATCCTAGGCCTACACTGGTCGTCTCTAGTAACGACTGTCTATCTTCTGTCTGTCTAGCTTCATTTCCGTCGCAATGAAATAAGGACAGTCATCAGCTAACTCATCGACGCTGCCGGCTAGCCTAATAACTCATTCACATAATACTCTAAAAATAAAATAATACTAAATATCGCCATTTAAACACACCAGTTGTTTGTGTAAGTACCGTACAACAAATGGGGGGTGATCCCAATAGCGTTCCGGGGAAAATATGAAAAAACAATTTTTGAAATGAATCCAGAGAAAATAGAACAAGCACCACCCGTCACAGGGAGTCTTGAGCTTTAATCTCAAACGATAGTCACAGCTTTGACTCGCCAGTGTGAACAAGAAGACACCCTATTCCTTGTAGTATCCCCCCCCCCCCCCACAGTAGAGATTGACGCACTCTCATACAAACCATCGAAATTACTGTAGAGCGGAGGTGCTATCCTCGGTGGATCAGCAGCATGGAGCCTCCTACGCATGTCCTACTACTTCTGGACCTCGGACCTGGGCGTGGAGCTGAGCTCTAGCGTGCTGTTCATGGCGGGGTCTCTACTCTGTTTGCCGGCGTGCTGGCTGTCTACCATCGTGGCATACCATACTAGGTCCTTGTCGTTGAACGCTACGGTTAGTTAGAACAATCCATAACATACTGCCATGGTCATTATTCCCTGGACACCTTAAGGCTTAAAGGAAATATGGACTGGACAGGACATCGAGATTATTAAGGCTAATTAAACGAGTCATAGCTAACGATCATACGAGTAAACGATGCGATTCTATCGCACGACGAGATTAAATACACAATCTCTTTAGTGTTCTAATTTTTCACGCGCGACGAATTTTTCATGGCTTACTCTTACGATCGTAAGTGAATTAGATCGACACATCCATAGAGATATTTGTCAGAGTGCAATGAGTGCATATATACACGTTTGACTATTTAACTAATTTGTAGGCATGTGACCTGACGGATTCCTTGCAACCAGCATTCGTAGCAGGTAGATTATTAATTAACAAGTGCTGTTCATTCCGATACTGCCCTGACAAGCCTGCTACTTCCACCCCTAATAACGACATTATTGTATACCCAGCTCATGGCTCTGGTAAGTGTTTCAATGTTGACGCTATCCCTCGGCCTGTCCTCGATCACGAATCTGTCGCGGGCGGTGCGCGAGCCGGCCGCGCTCAACGCGAGCATGCTGCGAGCCATGACGATGGACGCCTTCGACCCAGCTGTTAAAGGATCCTTTGCTGCTATGCAAATGGAGGTATGTACAATCTTTCACAAATTAGAAAGATTACATAGGTAATAAAGTTACATATTGCCTGATTTTCTGATAAACACTATCCATATCTTACTTGACACAATTTTTATGCGTTATCTCTCAAATTTGTTGTTTTTTGTGGACTACTGACGAATTCAAAACTTATTTTATATACATTGGTGATTGAGAAGGACGATTCTCTAGCGGATCCGTATTCATAAAAAAATAGTCTACAAAAATCACAATTGTCCTTTTCATGGTTTTTTTTTAAATTACATTTCGAAATTCTGTCTTCACATAATGATTACAAATGCGCAAAAAAGCGCAGGTTCAAAGGTTAGTATACCCATTCTGAATGACCGGCAAACAAAAAGTTTTTAACCGCAAAAAATGGTACCGGCCATTTGCTATTAAATTAGTGCTGCTGCGTAAGGCGATTGTGGCTTGCTCCCTGATGGGTTTTTTTTATCTGTGTGTCCGTTATGTCACGCTTACTAAATAGTCTAATAGCCTGTCGACTTTTTGGCGGGAAACTGAAAAGTCATGGCGTCAGTTGTGTTTTAATTTCTATAACTAGTGTTCCTGCGAGTTATAGTGAGTGATATAAGTGGAATATTAACCATTATGGGTTCGGTAAAGTGCACAAGTGTAGGTAATTGAAACAGAGTGACGAAACATGGCTTTTCAGTTTCTCACAAAAAATCCATGAGAAATCTTTCGGTAAATTATCCATCACTTTACTGATTGAGGGATGGGTGGTATTTTACTTGAGCCTAGGCTTTGGGCCTGTGCATATGCTCAAAAACAGAAAAAAAATATATTACTTGACACTGGCAAAATACCTATGGTGATGCCAAATAAAAAAAAAAAAAAAAAAATAGTAGCCTGTCACACTTATTGTGAGGAACTTTGTCCACCTTTTCATAAGTGTAACCAAACAGTTCCGTCACGATGGTCGACTGTGTCAGTAGACTATTTTTTTCTCAGCTGCGCTGTTGTGGAGTGAACTCCTACATGGATTGGTACCAGCACCGCCGCACCCTGCCGGCCGCCTGCTGCGGCCGCGTGTGGCATGGGAAGGCAAGTTTATAATAACAACTTTTTTAACACAGATGGAAAATTGATAGATGCGTGTAGAAGGGACACTTTATTGATATTAGTTATGGCTGCACAGATGTCTCGCTGGTATCGGATATTAAAAATAATGCAAACAGCAAGTTTTTGAAATGGAGCGAGATCCGATTATAACGCCCCACCTGGTTGCCCCAAATATAAACTAATTTTGCGTGCAAGGATGGAACATGGAAAATTCCAACCAGGGGCGGATACATGGCGGGGGCAATAGGTAGTACTTGAATTTCCATTTTTTTTCTGAAGGATATAAATACACACAAAATTTGGCCCCAAACGGAATTGAACCCCCTTCCAAAATAAAATACTTTTGTGGGAATTGATTTTAATTGAACCACATGCGCGCCTTGGAAGATGGCGGCGAGAGTGGCCGCTCCATTCGCCCTATGGAAGGGCCAGCCCTGTATCGGACTATCAGAGTGAGGGAAGAGAGAGTGCACCTGTGCTGGCGCACTTTGGCATTATAATATGTTCTGTGTACTAAACCGGCTAGATTAAAAAAAGTTATTTTAGCCATCTGCTCTTGATTGAATTATTTTAAAGGCAAACTTGTCTGTGCAGCGTGGCGATCAGTGTGACCTGCCGCTGTACAGCTCGGGCTGCCTGCGTCCCGCCCTCGCGGAGCTCCGCTTCTACGCCAACTCGCTCTCCGCACTTGCTTCAGCTATAGTCATTGTTCTGGTTAGTACCGTAGTAGAACTAATACTATTGAATTGCCAATAATTCTGTTGCAGCTGGTAAATAATTTTGCCATGAAAGAATATAAGAAAAGGCCTGTCTATGTCCATTCCTAATTCGTGTGTAGTGCTGGTGTTACGGCCGCAGTACTCTCTCGCCAAGAATGTAAAAAGGCTGAACACGAAGCGTGTGTCGAACAATACTCAGCGTTCTTGATAAAGTCTTGCCAAGAATTTTTGAGACTTGTGATAGGCTCTAATTTTCAATAACAGGCGTGCTGATTTAGAAAAGAGGCCAGTCTTTGTGTGATAAGCGCGAATGTTTGTACCCGACTCATGGATGTCTTAATTAATATAAGTAATTATATACTGGGATCTCCCATGGGATGGGATATACTGGGATGTACCCATAATATAAGCCAAGATAGGTGGGACCGTATAGTTTATGAGTTCGACTGAGGATATTTATTTAGCGACGCGTTTTAGTAACGACCGGTTTATAATACATACAATCATTATATACAGGCAGTGACTCTATTCACGGCGACGTACATGTTGGTAAGTGGCGTGATGGAGCGCAACGAGATACGCGATTTCAAACTGCCACTGCGCATCGCATGCGTGGGGCACGCGCCGCCCCCCGCGCCCTACGTCACACTCACCTCCCCCGCACCGCTCCCTGGCGGGGACGCGATGTGACCGATGCTCGGACACGCCAATTGCTTATTTTATTTAAATTTTTAGCAGGTATATTTTATATTATATTTTATTTGTTTATTTAATCAAGTCCACCAGTTTAGCCAATATTATTTCTGCCGTTGTAACTTATATGATGATTTATTTTTAATTTAATTGAGGTTAGGAGCCCTTTTCCCGAGAGCTTCCAGAACTGGAACCAGAATCGATGCGTTCAGAATGTCATTATTCTTAAAAATCGGATGACTTATTTTGTTTCGAAGAGGTGTAATGTGTTATTTCGAAATACCTATCATTAAGTACATACTCACATACTTTTAATAAAGATTAGTATATGACGATGTCTGCTATATTTTGATATTAATTGCAATAAATACTTAACATTTTACAATCACAAAAGTACGAATATATGTCATCCATTTTGAAATCCAAGATGGCGGACACGATTTCCTTAAGAACATACTTAAGGATGTGTATGAAAAAATGCATCATGTCATCGATCAGCATCCCAAACAGTGAGAATATTCGAAGTGAAGATCTCGGTAACCTAATTCCACCTTCTTCCAGCCCCCATCATCTGACCCTATGTAAAGTGAGAACTAATTGGAGATTTTATGGTATACCATAGAACGTTATGTATTATTAAAAAAAAAAATACAACCGAATTGAGAACCTCCTCCTTTTTTTTGAAGTCGGTTAAAAAGTCACCATAAATGTCTACTTAATTGTTATATTGATTCGAGATACCTCGGGAATAGGACTTCTCTCCCAATGTTTATTACTATACCTAAATTATTTGAAGTTTTAAGTATTTTTGTATTATATTCAATATGTTAAATAAATTCATAATAGACATATTGCATTTTATTTCAGTACGCCTTCCGACGTAATTTTGGGAATCCAATTAAAAGCCAATGTCGAGGATATCTTTTTAATCGTATTTTTTGAACACAATACAACATGCAAGCATCAAAATGCTTTATGAAAATTAAGAAACAATCATAAAGTTTTTCTATATTTGGTACCTATTTTTGGTTACTTTCAAATTATTCATGAAAACGATCTCTATATAAAGACAAACAAAAACTAGAATATATTATGAAAAATTTCTTACAACAGGGCGCGCGGGCGGGCCGGGGCGGGCGACGGCGCGCGACGGCCGACGGCCGACTCCTAACAGAGTGCGGTCGCCGAGCCGAGCATTCGGCCGCCGCTCGCCGCGGCCGACCCTCGCGCCTCGCCCGCTCTACAATTCAATATACAGTCTCGCGGCCGGCCGCCGGCGCGCCGCCCCGCGGCACCCGCGTTCACAACAATAGCTAAATAGTACCGTTACGACTCTAGAATAATAATTTGAAGCGATCCACTTATTGTTAAGATTTAGAATTTGAAGATTAGGGAGGCGGGCGCGGCAGACGAGGCGGGTCGCGCGGTGCCGGGCGGCGCGCAATTGGTTAACGTTAGATCTATCTAGAATAAATATGCGGAGGCGCGCGCGCGGCTCAGGGCGGCTCTAGCGCCGCGCGCCGCGGTGCTTGCGGTGCGCCGCGCGGCCCCGCCCCCACCACAGCGCCACCAGCGCCAGCGCCGCCGTCACCTCGCGCCGCGCTCTGCCACAACCACACCACACATAGTCACGCGGCCCCATCGGACCCAACGCCCTCGACCCGCACCCCGCGGCCACGAATCAAACGACTCGGTCCGCCCTTCCAGCAGTAGATTTTTATAGAAGAAAACACCAATTTTTTTTAACGCTACACGCTGATGCGCGGTACTTGAAGTTGGTTTTTCGTGACAACGGGGTTACTCCCGAGGACGTGACACTCCGGTCGGGCCGGATTAAAATATTCCGTCTATATTAGCTCTATACTGTACATGTATGATACAACCTGAAGTTATACTCAGGAATTATACTCGTGAGTTAACTAGGATATACAATAAAACTAATTTATCTACCTACTTTCCTACTGACTAGTAGAGATTGTGATAAACTAATCAAAGGACGATTTCGAAATGTGAATTTCATACAAAGGGCATGCTAGAAAGACTTAACTCTAAATGATATCAAAACATGTAATGGACTAGCTGTATCGATGAGCAAAAAACCATAGAACATGCAACATAAAAATATACCTATAAAAATGAATCATTACTGTCCTCAACTTAACTCGTAATTTGCACTCGTTAAATGGAGGAATCAAGCGTTCAAATAAACACGTGTTAATAGAGCAGATGTATGAATGAATAAGAAGAGTGGGAATGGTTACCGATGCACACAACACGCGAGATTGCTCACCAAAGTAGCACACTCCCCGCCCTGCAACAAGCGGAAAGGACGCTTTCACACACCAGCCACTGAGTAAGCGACTCGGTCGGTCTGCTAAGCGACTCGGTCGGTCTGATAATTGACTCGGTCGGTCTACTAATTGACTCGGTCCGTCTACCAATTGACTCGGTCGGTCTGCTAAGCGAATCGGTTGGTCTGTTAAGCTCAGGTCAACACGCAAGGTTAGAGGTTACGGGAAGCGTAAGTATATGAATTGAAGCGGCCACACGTAACCAAGACGTCAGACGGCTAGCCTCGACGAGGGACTAAAGAGGTTAGTCCAAAAGTCCTCGTCGAAGCTAACTCGTCTGGGCTTTCACAATGATGTCACACGAGTACTTGGCCAGCCACGAACAATAAAGTTGAATTGGAACAATTTCTTCATGTAACCTATTGGCTTGTAACTATGTAAATACATTTTAATTTGTCTTCCTATATAATACCCATGCTAACATAGTGTGGTATCACCACACATAGAAGCAAATTTTCGCCAACCACTACTACTACTACCTAAGCTATGCTCGTCTCCTAGTATGTTCTTTACATAGTCATCCAGTAAATTACTAAGAAAAACATATTATATATGACTTTGGGAAAGAAAAAGATGAGATTCGTGAGATGTCCGTGAGATTATTGTATCATTGTTTTGAAATAGCTCATTTGAATCACCTTATAAATTAACGCTATATCAGTGTCGACGTCTGTGTCGTGTAGAAATGTTCAGTGTCGGGTATACTTGACACTGGCACAATACCTAAGATGGTGATGCCATGTTTTTTATTTTAAAAATAGAAGAATAGTTTCGTTACGGGCCAAGTACTAGGGGTTGGTTTAGCAGCGATCGTTAGGTAATTAACACACCGTGCAGGCGGGGCAGTGCGGCGGCGCGCAGCCCGCCAGCTCCAGGCGGTGCGGCGCGCGCCACGAGCCCCCGGCCTCACCCCGCCCCGCCCCCGCCCCCGCCCCCGCACCCGCACCCGCCCCCGCACCAGCACAGCACCCCGCCCCTGACTCCTCGCACTCTGGCTCCCAGCAGTCCACTTCACCCAGCTGCAAAGACCGTCCCAAATGATTAAAATCTAAACGTCAATTGACTTGTGGTTAAAACGCCCCACACTCGTAAAAGAGAGGTTCCGGATTCGATCTCCATTCTGGCGATCAGACTATTGACTTGAGCCCTCCTAGTACAAGCTTTAGCTTTTACTTCGAGGGGCTGACGAAACTTCTGATGATGAATTTATAAAAACGAAGCTAAAGTGGTATCCATATAGCCAACCCGCACTGGGTCAGCATGGTGAATTATGGCCTAGTCCTTTTCGCATTAAGGGTAGGCTCGTGCTCAACAGTGGGACATTAATAAAGCTAAATTATCTTTATAGGAGCTATTCCTCATCGTCTGACATCCACTGTCGAAGCAGGTTTGGTACTCACGAGGCACTCGCAGATCTGGCACTGGTAGAGCCAGCGCTCGCCGCTGCGGAAGGTCACGTGGTGCATCTCCTGGTGGCGGCAGTGGTACCGCGGCTCGCAGTGGGGGCAGCACTCGAGGGGCGCCACGCTCGACGATACACTACTCTGTAACTATTCACCATCCGTGTATTATTAATATACTACGATCTGCCCGCGACTCCGCCCGCGGTAACTCGATGAAACATAGCACTATATCTTATAGCACTCGGGAATAATGACACTTTGTATCAGTGAAAGTATTTTCAGAATCGGATCAGTAGATGCAGAGATAGCCCCCTCCATCCAAGCTCGCAAATTTTACATCTTTATCATAGTACTATAAATAGATATAGATGTATGAGAAAAGAAAAAAATGAAAAAGGAACAAAACTCTACTTATTAACTAATAACTAGCAACCCCGGCATCAAATGTCATACCTACAATGGCGATACATGGCGATTTTAAAAGAAAGTTCGTAAAAGAAGACTATCTCGCTGAGTTTATTGCCAGATCTTCTCTGTTGAGATCGCGTTCCGATCCGGTTGTACAGTTAAGAACAACAATTATAATGAACATTTGTAATTGCCCACGTAGGCCTATACGAAATAAATAGTAATTTGACTTTGACATATTAGCAAATAGTGAGTAATAGTTACCGTAGTATGGTTGTCGTGCAGGTCGCAGGCGCAGACTGCGCGCGCGCAGGTGGCGACGCCGGCGGCGCACGAGCACGCGCGGCACCCGCCCGCCTCCGACCACTGCGCGCCGTCACTCATTATGCGTCCTTGCCACGAACAACCTGACGAAATATTTGCACCTCTATAAATTTTGATATCAGTTCGAATGTTCTATGAGGCCGTGTGAAGGAGAGAGATGGTAGGTTTAACGCTAAAGCTTCTTACGGAAAAAATATCTGCGGTAGATGTTTATTGCCTGTGACCGTTATTGTAAAGGTTACTTCCACTTGTACTCACTCAATTCACAGTGCTCGAGAGAATCACATTCACATCGAAAGCCGCCTTCATTGTTCACGCATCTTGCACTCGGGTGGCAGGTGTGGAAACCCTCAGCGCACTCGTCCACATCTATAACACGGTAAACAAGATTCAAAAGTAACTGCAAAGGGACGAAATTGTAATTCGATATTATCAAAAAAGAATAGAAGCATTTGACTGAATTGGAATTCGAAATAAACTGAACTAGCTATTGCCAGCAGCTCAGCCCGTGCAAGCATCGGCCGTGCAAATTATTAAACTGGTATAATTAATTACCTTGGCAGCGGTCTAGCAAGGGGTCCCGTCGATACCCCTCTGCGCAGACGCAGTAGTAGGAGCCGGGCGTGTTGACGCAGAGCGCGCGCGGCGGGCAGGCGGCGCGCGCGCGGCACTCGTCCGCGTCGCGCTCGCAGCGCGCGCCGCCGAACCCGCGCGCGCACGCGCACTGCTCGCTCGCCACGCAAGCTCCGCCATTCAAACAGCCTCCCGTACAGATCGCTGGACAAACGTAATGGTATTTCCGCTATTACTGAAGGCTAGTGCCATATTGCACCCGAAAGGAACGACGCTCCGCGCTCTCAGCGACCGCAGCGTCAATACCAAATGTGTTATCATATAGGATTCATTTACAATCCTATCAATAATCGTAGAAGAAATGTATTCAACTATGAACATAGATATATCATATAAAAAGAAGATCTTAAATCCATGGCATAGATGAATTATAGTGTTATATGCCCCATAAGCAAGCCAGTATAGTGTATCACCACAAGTCCCCAATTAAGCTTCAAACGGTTTTAATACCGATGAAAGCAATAGAAAGTCCCTGTTTAAACACGATATACTTTATTCTTATCAAATTGAGACCAATATTTGTGTACATACGTGCACAGTTGTATCCGTCTCCCGAGTATCCTTCCCGGCAGCGGCACGTGTAGGAGCCGGGCGTGTTTGTGCACACGGCGTGCGCGTGGCAACCGTGCGATTCACCCACACATTCGTCTACCTGAGTATACCATAGAAAGTATTATAATAATATCAAACTAAGCATCGCTTGTATTATGGGTGTAGCCGTACAATGAACTGGGAGCGATCCCAGTAGGTAAGGTTTCAAACCCGGTAACTTCGGTACAGAAAGCTGGGTGCAACCGGGCCAATCAGCTCGTCAAATTATTGAACATTTAACGGAAAAGGGAAGATCTTCCAGCCAGGCGGGTGGTTTGCCTGGTCGGGCGGCCGCTATGTCCCAACGTAATTGTCGGGATCTTGTATATATGTTACGTGCTCTGAAAACTCTCATAGCGCGTTGCAGGATTGTATGGAGAATTGTCAATTGTTCTGAATATCGTCTGCGGTGCCATCTATGTAGCTTGTGGCGCGGTTGAAGAGGTCGCTACAAACACTTCATAAATTATTATTATTTTGATCATCATGTATCATTGAAGCCACGACTTTCGATTTAAACACAAGTAGCTTGGTCATCTGTGACATAAAGTAACTGCTATACTAATGCGCACGGAAAAACGGTTACTGATATAAAACCTTATATAAATACCTCAACGCAATTGAATTTGTCCCTCCTAGTGTAGCCTGCCAGGCACTGGCAAACGTAGCTGCCCACAACGTTGACGCACCTCGTGTTCGAGTGGCAGTGGTGGCCGTCCAGGCCTCCAGCCCTCTGGCATTCATCCACATCTGGAAAGGGCATAGTATCATAAAGTAAACCATCATAACAAATTCGTATAGAGATCGTTCGATTCGAATTCGAGAGATTCGTATAGAATCTCGTAATAGAGATGACTTTTAAAATTTTCTAGTTCTTGTGTTTTTAGTACTAAAGAACATTTTAACAAACTTATTTTAATATTTTCTATTGTTGGCAACACAACAAAATATTAGGAGTTTTTTTATAATTTATGGTTGGTATGTCTCTCTCTTGTTGGTCTGTGCGTTCGGATTACACGCGTTTAATCTCTCTCTCTCTCTAACTAAACTTTTATATATTACCAGCTACCTACATCTACAGTCCGCTTACAATCTTTCACTATTTACTGTTTATTTTTATAATATTTAAAAAGTGGGATGACGTCATCGTCGGCTAGAAGACTGAAATCGAAGAGTTACTGTTCTCACATACCCATAACTATGTACTACACAAAAATGTATAACATCCTTATAAGAAGAGCAACCATGGAGTATCCTGCCTGTTCCTCTCGTTGGGAACGGCAATCCGAACGGGCAGTATGGAGTCGTGGCATAATATTGTGTGACAATTTTGAGAATTCATAATACCTATCATGGTTTTATAAGAAATATTCTGATCCTGATTGTACCTTGGCAGGTGAGGCCGTCACCCTGGAAGCCCTGGTTGCACTTGCAAGTGTACTTGGTATTGAGATTCATGCAGGTCGCGTTCTCGTCACAGGAATGCCCCATGCTGCAATAGTCTACACCTGTTCACACACATACACTGCTTTAGTACAAAGTTAACAACTATATATAAAAAAATATTAAACGTAGAACGTTCGCCATGGCAAGATAAGCAGGTCCAAACCTCGTCTCGCATCTTTGAGATTTTCGGATTTTTATGTGCGAATCTCATTTTGAATAATGATTATAACTTGCTGTATGGTGACGGCAAACATCGTATGGAAACCTGCACGTCGGCCGAATGTCGCGTGCAGCTCCCCAAACTGCACTGGGCAGTGTGGTGGGCTACAATCTAAATCCTACTCATATTGAGGAGCAGTGTGGCCTATTAAATTGGGACCAAATACAATCAGCGAAATGTGGGTGCAATGCAGTACAGCTGTGCCTACCCCTTCGGAGATTACTGGCGTGATAGTGTATTATATGACGGCCTGATTAGCGCAGTGGTAGTGACTCTGCTTTCTGCGCCGAGGGTCCCGGGTTCGAATCCTGGTAGGGACACAAGCTTTGTGTGATGAGCACGAATATTTCTACCCGAGTCATGGATGTTTAATATGTATATAAGTATTATATACTGAGTTCGCCCTCAGTCTATTGTACGGTATCCACAACACAAGCGTTAAGCTTAAAGTGGGACCGTATAGTTGGTGTGTTCGTATGGCGATATTTATTTATTTATTGTTTAATGTGCAGGGTTAGCTATGCAGTCACGGACCAGGACAGAACTTGCAGCACTCTCCGGGTACGGTGAACTGGTCGGCGGGGTCGCAGGGCAGCGGCGGGCACGCCACCTCGGGGTCGACGCGCGTGCACTGCATGTTGCCATCGTGGCACACGCACTCCGCGCACTCCTTCGGCGCGAACCGCTCGCCGTGTTCGTACAAGTTGCCTTTCAGGAGACATTGCCCTGTGGAAGGTAAATACTTGTGTTCTTCTTCTTTTCGAGTCCAGAGAGTTGTCACCGAGACTGTGCCCCGAGTGGCTCTATTTAGGTTATCATAGTTTCAGGCTAATCAACCATTGAGCAAAGTACCCCAATATTTGTTACAGAGAAAAAAATATTTTCTCTAAGACAGAATATAATAAATAATGCAAAATTAATTTTCTTAAAACACTTGTGACACCTATAATGCAATATGGTGGAATATCTATATATCGTCATTTCTGAGAGCATAGAATCAGTTAAAATAGTAGCTCTTAAGGTATACGATTGGTGTACGATATTCAACCTTAAATGTGTCCCTAATTAAATTTCACGATTATACGAACCCAAATAAGGAATGCTTGTTATATTATATTAAATATTGTTACATAAAATTTTACTTTATCATTATTTATTCTATCTTTTGCGAAGTCATCATATAAACAACATTAAATATTATAGTTACACGTGGATAGATACTCACTTAAACATGTAGGACAACATTCACCCGGATGCAGCACTGGATTTTTGCACTCAGTTCTATCGCACTCGACTGGCCTGCACGTTATCTCACCGTGCTGGAAACGAGAGTCGTTATTGCAGGTATTGAGAAGACAGGTAATTAGTAAGAGACTTAGTTACAATGCAGATGAAACGGAATGTAGAGTTACCACGCAGGAGCAGCGATTGCAGTCTCGCTGCCAGGTGGCCCCGTCCGCGTGGACCGTGCCGTTCGAGTAGCACGACTTCTGGCAGTCGCACTGCTCGAGTCGCGCCAACCTCGCCTCGGTGCCAATAAGCTGCATAATGGATATAATAAATATTATAATGATGCTCTACAGCAGCGAAGGGTGAATATACAAGGCAAGCTGGAAAAAAACTTTACCACAAAAAACTAGACAATACCCACATACTCAATATGGTCTAGATATCCCATTAGAAATAAATATCATATTATTTTATTCTGCAGAAAACAATCGACGTTCTAGCAGTTTTCTGACATAGCAAAAAAAACAAAGAATTTCCAATTTCGACAGAAATCGTTTTATATGTAACCTTCACTACTGCCTTACAGTACTTTCTACTTCAGTAACTTTTTGCCCTCTTTAATGATTCTATAAATAATTATATTGCTTGGCATATATATATATATATATATATATATTTAACATCGTAGTCATTGCAATGATAACAAACATGATAGAGTGGTGTATCACCTTGAGTGATAGGTCTTGGATATGTGTGGTGAGCTCCTGCACGGTGGCCTGCAGCAGGGCGAACTGGCCGCACGTGGGGCACTCCGAGTCGAGCCCCGGACATTGCGATAGGTAGCCGTGCGGCCCGCTCACTAGTCTTACTTCTTGAAGTGTACCCTGAAACCACAAGTAAACGGGTATAAATTAGTAAATATCTCCAGACGTACACACCAATTGTACGGCCTAAAATTTAGGATCGCTTGCATTATGGGTATGGCATACAATAGCCAGGGGGTAATCCCAATACTTATATAAATAATAAACATACATGCTTCGGGAGCTACTATCATTCATGCTCATAGAACAAAGTTTGCCCCTACTAGGATTCCAACCCGGAAACCTCAGCTAAAAGCAGGATCACTACCAACTGAGTTCTGGTCATCATTATGATAAAAAAAACATGTTTTTTTGTGAGATTTAAAGCTAAATACCATCAGATAAACATAGGAATAGTCATTTTATTGATTATGCGTACCTTAAACAATGAATGTTTACTATTTCTCTGTCCGAGCCACAGCGCGAGCTGCGGCTGCGTGAAGTTGCGGTCCGGCGGCGGGATGAGGCGGCGGTAGAGCGGGTGGCAGTCCACGAGCAGCGTGGCCTGCGCGCCCGACACGGCCACCGCCAGCCGGTGCCACGCGCCGTCCGCCAGCCGGAACGGGAAGGTCTCCACGCGCGCCGCGCTGCCGCCCGCCGCCACGTAGTGCAGCCGCACCTCGTCGCGCCGCCCGCTCGACTGCACCTCCAGGTACCTGTGCACCACAATGATGCACTATACATCGCACACCCACGCGCGCCGCGCTCCCGGAACGACTCCGCCGGGACCTCGCGAACTGTTCCGAGGTACACATAAACAAAGCAAACAACACATAATATTCGAACGGCGACGCGACCGGACCGGCCGCGAGCGGGCCTCAGCTCTACATCTCAATATCGCTCGGCCAAGATAGGGGACCATGTACCTCGGAACGGATCGCGTTCGGTGTCGACAGAGATGCTTAGTGTCTGGTGGGTCGTCCGAGCGGTCGTGCGAGCCGAGCGCGTCTCGCGATGTTCGTTTTCGCAATGTTTAAGGGAGATGCGCGACCCACCGCGGGCGGCACCAAGTCAACGGGAGCGCCGAGCGAGGCGTCGGGCAGGATACGAGATGAAACGGATTCCCATGTCGCTTGGAATGTGAGTGCGGACGAGCTCGGCGGTGTCCCCTCGGTGAGAGCGCGGGCTGCGGTGCGCTTGGCCGCATGGTAAACGACAACATCCAGTGAAAAAACATCGAGAGACGGATCGTGGGGGGCGGTCGGACATATACAGAACACAACACGTCAAGACACAGAACACAAGACGGACGGCGACAGACGAGGCGCGGAGAGCGCATGCAAGCCGGCCCGCCCGCATACACATACATCCATGCAGAGGTAACAGTGAGCGCAATCAGGTCAACGGATGGATCGAGGAGGACATTCCGAGGCACAGGACATTCCAAGATACATGATTCTCCCCTATGCGCGCGCACGCATGCGGCCGCGTGCGGTGGGATGCGTGCGCGCACAGCGATGTTGAGATCTAGAACTCACCGTGCCGAGCGCAGCCGCGCCGCGCCTCGTCGCCGACCCGCCGCACCCGCACCGTCGCCACCGGAGCTTTCCCCAGTGGCTCATGTCGGTCCACTACTCGATACCAGATCAACATTAATAACAGAAACAAAACATTCATTCCGTTCCGAATGAAACGCTACGCGCTGCGTAGCCGTTGCTACGCCGCGCTGGATTGCTACGCACGGAGCAGAAAGGTCTTTACTAATCGAAATGGTATGTAAGTATATGGTTTAACTACAGAAATAAATGTATAACAAATGTTTCCTTAAAATTATAGCTCACTTAATATATAGCCAAATCATAGAACAAAGTAACACAAATTAATAAAATGTAAACGGGTTTATTGTGTTCAATTCAAATACCTGTTAAATCCATGTGAAAAGGAGAGTATAGTTCCGGAGTTGGCGGGCTCTTGTCTGAGTGTAGCCAATACGGTGAACTCTGGTGAGCGGCGCAGTAGTTCAGCAGCACGCTCGAATGCCGCGCCCTCTACTTGTAGCGAACGAGATTCCCCTGCAATCATGAACATAACTGTGAAGATTGTCGCTAATAGACAAATTTATAATCTTGGCCGTTGATCAACTAGATCTTGATGAGGGCTGCAGAAAAAATAGAGAAGGTCAATACGTAAATACATGCTGTAATTGGACGATCTTGTGTAGAGGATAACTTTGTAGATAAGTTACAAACACTTTTTAACCAGAGGACAACGGAAAATATACCTAATATACTAGTTCATTTTATTGTTCGCCTTAAAATAGTATATTACGAAAAGGTAGGTAATAGGTATAAGCTTTTAATTTAAAATATCCCATATAGTATCGTTGAGCCATAGCAACTTTTGAGGCCGATAAAAATTATGAATGTTGTAATATTCTCCAGTATTGCAGTACCATAAATCTGATTACGATCAGCTGTTAAAGTGGAGGCCTGTGTCGCGCTCTCTAGGGCTGGGCTCTCCACGTAACGATCGCGCGCGCTGGCGGCGTGCCAACTCGGCTGGCAATATCTCAGCCCTATTATTTCCTTATGGTATTAGCTGGATGATGTTATGCATCACATTATGTTCAGTCATAAGCTGGACGGATTATCTAATATTATAAATAATAGCCAGATGGCTCTGCAGTCTGAATTCATTTTTATAATAAGGTTGAGGTGACTTCTTCTTATATACGTTTCAAATACTAATAGGGTTTTTTTTATGTTTCGTGAAAATTTCGGACAATAGCCCAATCTTTGTGGTAAAGTTTGCGGTTGAAAGTACATTATGAAAACTCACTTATTTTAAAAGTAAAGTTTTGCAGTAGATAGGCTTACGCAGAATTCTTAGCGAACTTCTATACAAAGTTTTTTTTGACCAAATTTTTGTCCTAATCTATTATTGTCGAGTTTAGTTTCAAAAATAGTCAAGTGCAAAAATATTTTATTTAGAATTTGGCTGTATTATTTGTATTTATTTTACAATTGTTATTTTCAATAAATTCTAACTATACTAAGCTGGTATTATTTTAATTACTCTCATCGTTTGAGTAAGGCACATTACAAGACTTGGTCCGCAATTACTGCCGCGGTCTGTAATGACTGCGTTGCTGGCAGCGCTGATGATGAACTCGATCTTAGCTTAGCTACGCTCTCGGCCTTCAAGCTTGGCAATCATTTCAGGCCTCGATGTCCGCACTATAAAGGCCTCGACTCACGGTCTAGGCCTTCATTCGAGCTTGTCCATCAAGGGCTGCAATGCTGATCGTTCTGTGTTGGCCTGGAGCTGAGCTACACTGCGCTTTCGGCCATCATCAACGCTGCCAGCACCGCAGTCATACAGACCGCGGCAGCAATGTACTAAAGTTGATCAATGACTTATATTGAAATATCACTTTAAAATTTAAAGCAGTTATAAAAACTAACAACTATACTCAATTGTAAATTCAGTGTCAGCTATAAGGGTATTAAAATCCCAGCTCCAGAAAGCCACATCAAAACGATCGAGTAATAAAGTGCGCAAGTCAGATTTAAACCAAAGAGGGTTCGCAAGATGACGAAATAATATTTCACATGAATGGAGTGACAGCCCTACTGGCGAGGGTTGCCGCAGAAGGGGCCAGAGTTGCCACGCGACCCTTGCACCGGGAAGAAAATGAAAAGAGAATTTGAAATTAATAAATCTGTCAGTCGATATGTAGTAATAATATACTGCTGGGATAGTCCGGCTCTTCCAAGAGCTAAGCACCCTATTGTCTACGATATCCGGCAGCAAATAGCAAAGCTTGCACGGCTATTCCGATGCGAAGTGTGAGGAAGTAGGAGATATTGTATAGTTTTACTATAGTTTCCCAGTTTAGCCTGAATGTAATTATCTAGACATTTATTGATTTCTTATACTTATGCGAATATTACACATTGAAATTAAACTAATTTTAAGGATTATATCGCGTTTTTATTTTGATTTTGGGAACGTAAAATCAAAATAAAAACGCGATACAATGCTTAAAATTAATTTCATTTCAATATCCAGACATTGTTTTTTTTTCCTTTTAAATTTAAATACTAGTCAACACTGGCCCGAAAGAGAAAAGCTAGCGCAAAGTGTACATGATATTTAAATGGTAACTGCATGCAGCATTAAATGAAAAATAAGCCCATCGACCAAGCTAAGTGTTGCACAATAAAGTGGTTGCTAATATATAATGAAAATATTTAAATGTAATTCTATATCCATTAGATATAATATCGAATCAGATAGATATCATATATTTTATTTGTAACCTTTTGACGAATGGTATTCTGTAGCGGGGCACGGGACCCGAATGGGGTGGCTAAGTCACCCGGTCACGTGGCCGGCTCGTCACGAACATACGATAGCCCCGGGCCTCCTCCGGCCCTAAAAAACGAACCATGCGGCTTATGCCTATAGTGCCGTAAAAAACGTTGTTTAGAACTAGTCCATATTTTTCAACAACCTGATTAGCGCAGCTGTTATTGACCCCGCTTTCTGCGCCGACGGTCCCGGGTTTGAATCTTGGTAAGCAAAAATATTGGGTGATGAGCATGAATGTTTGTATGTATGTTTAATATGTATATAAGTTTTATATACTAAGATTGCACTCAGTCCATTGTATGGTACCCATAATACAAGCGTTGCTTAGTATGGGACCGTAACGTTGGTGTGTTCGTCTGGCGATATTATAATTATATTTCTGATTAAATAATTTCCGTATCGCACTTACGAACAGGTACGACCGCACGTACACTTTGAGTTTATGGAGAAGACAATTGTGCAATCGCTACGGAGCCTTATTTTGCGTGGTATTCACTTGGCAGGCCCTTAACTAAATTATATTGGCTGCAGATTGCCTAATTATCTATAATATTTTATGTATGTCCACATCTTCACTATTCGAAAACATATTCTCTAAACAAACATTCAAATAAATGACTTTATTCCCATTGCATAACAGTCCTTTAATACAAATGAGCCACTAGCCAAAATAAATAAAAATGCATTGCTTCTAAATGGAAATTTGGATCACTCTATAGGTACGTAATATTTAAATTGTATCAGTTAGGAGCAGCGATAAATATTCAGCAGAAGAACCACGAGTTTGCAATAAACTTGTCCTCAGCTAAGGACGAACGACAAAGTTCCGACTACCCCCAGGAGTTCGATGACTCCCACCTCCATCTTATTCGCCCACACACTAGGGTTGCCTCAAATAAATAGAGATATACAGAATTTCTCCGAAAACATTAGTCTGTTTGGTGACCCTACCAATATGAGTCTGTTTATTTTATCCAAGCTAGTACACTCATATTATTGCAGAGGATTGAATGAAAACAATAAACGAGATAGACTGTTCTGCGTATTCTGAGCAAGCGTTGATTACGTAATCCCAGACCCTTGTCTGACTACTCAAAACAAGTTGGATTAAATACATTATTCTTGTTTGGAATTTTGCTATTTTAAGTTTATTCGCTTTTATTCCTTTCGAAATTGGAGACTATTCTAAACGTTTATTATATCTATATAAATAAAAGACGTCGTGTTAGTTACACCATTTAGAACTCAAGAACGGGTGCGCCGATTTTGATTATCTTTGATTTTTTGAAATTGTATTCGCACTGAATAGCGGAATAATTATTAAAACATGGGAAATAATCACTAAAAAATAATTCATTTTCACATACATTTGATTCAGAGGCGGTACGAAGTTCGCCGGTACTGCTAGTTGTATAATAAAATACTAACCTATTCGGTAAGTATATTACATGAAATTAAGAGAGCATGCAAAGCTTTAGTTTGGATATTAATTAAACCACGATTTTAATAGGATGTAACTGAAAAAATATCTGAACAATCTCTTTAACAAATTAGTTAAGCGCGTCTGGTAAACAAATACAAAAAAAATGCACAGCTCAGTAACGTAATAAACCTACAATATCAGAGACCATGAAAAACAAAAGCGGAAAACATCTGTTCCTCACGAACTTGTTTTCCACGGATATGAATAATGCATAGCCTGCACTCACAACCCCGCCTGCATCTCCCCTTAGCAAAATTATTATTTAATATTAATTAGTAACTACGCGCCGTTCGCAAGTTGTAGATAGTAGAAAAATCAACCATTATTCCAAGACCTCGGTTGCTATTTACGCATTAAAGTATAAAATCGAGCATGCAGGGTCTACTTGTATTGGCGGATGGGACCCTAGTTTGGCACAGCGAGGGGTAAGTGAATCTTATAAAACTGCTTCATATTTCATTTGTGTTTGTGAAATAGCGTAAGGGATACTGAACCGTACAAAGGAATGTAACATTCGTGTTTTATTATGGAAATAAGTATTGGGTGTCCTCACCTACTCTTAGATATCCTTATATCTAGACACAAACGAGCCATTAGGACCGTTTCAATCTATTACCGATACATACGAACGACCAACAGACACTGTAATTCCTATTGCAATTTTAATCGTGCTTGCTAATTCTTTCAACAACTAACTGCGTAGTCAGAAAATTTAACACGTTAAATTTACTGTTGCAAGTATATTCTCTGAGTTTCTTATACCTAGTTGAATAACTAAAATTGTAGCCCTTAGAAGTTCTAAATACGATTAGGTTTTTATAATGTGCGTATTTCCTTTTTGTGGTTGTTATAGTATTAGTCAATTTTGTTATAAAATCCCCTAATCACAGCTGACTACAGCACACAGTACTAATAGGTACCACAGAGCCAAAATTATTTCGCATAGGTACAATAAAAGCCGTCAACTGATAAGATAATAAAAAAAATGTGTACGTATTCCTGCGTGAATTGAAATTAAAATATATATAATATGATAAAAAAATGCAATAAACCGCACGCGAATTGATTCCCTGCCACGTGCGAGGAAGTGACAAACGATTGGCAATATAATAAAATATATTCACCGAGGGAGAGCCGGGAAGCGGCACACTGACGTGTTTACACTAAGCTCCGCAAATATTTGTACGTCACCGGATTCATGTCTGCGGGCGGTTTAATTAAAAACGATACAGTCGAAGGGATTAAAAACGCGGTGGCATTTAATGTATGGAACATAATCAGGGTATCTTGTCGACGAACGGCCAACGATGACGGATACTCTAACGCTTTTTAAATTTTATGTATTCTTTTGCGTTTATGTATGGCGTGATGAAATCAAGCAGCCGTTACATTTGACTTGCCTTCGACATGTATATTAAACGACTAACCCCTTTTTTGTAATCAAATTGTCTTGTAACAGTCAGAAGGGCTAGTTTGCAGGTCAAACTAATCCTATGTCACGGATTATGTCTCAACGATTCGCTCAATCCCTTTCGTAATTCATTCGAGGGATAGAGACAAAATAGATTTATCTCGCTTTTTATCTCGTCACAGCCCGCTGTTAGTTCAAGATATATTTCCGACTAGTATATCGGTAGGTAAGTATTAATTAAAATAGATAACGTTTTAATCCAGTTAAATTGAGCACAAAAGCTCTGAATGCGGCGGCGGTATGCTAACTTTTCGCGTGATTAAACCTCTGTCACAGAATCAGGCTCGGTTCGTTGGGCTAATGAAAGTCAATGCACACCAGACAGTGAAGCGGATGAACATTATACAACAACCACAAACAATAATCGTATAGTGGCTGTTCTAACCGAGCTTATAAGCGTATAATTTATGTACATATACATCTAGTAGGGATTGTTTCAATTTAAATTGGGTAGTATACTATTATTGAGGTTATTATGATAATTATTTTATGAAATATCTCCTGTAAACGAATTTTCGAAGTATAAGTAACCGATTTATTCAGTTATTCGCTATTAAAGTTTGATAACAGCAAGCAAGGTAGCTAGGTAAAAGTGTAGAGGGCTGTTTTATCTCTGTCACATGCGCCCTGACTTATGGCAGAGCGATATCTCGGCGCGGCAGCATAATACCGTTCTCGTTTTTCACATCGAAAACATTAAATATCTGCATAATTTTTTTCAAAAATAATTTAATTGTTAGTAATCGTAAAAATACATTACATAACTATGCGATACAACAAAAAAGATAATAAGCCAATTATATAATCATATACACACTATTAACTTACTCATTGCTACGAAGCTCTAGGAATATCTAATGAATGTCAGGAAGCGATCGCAAGTTGAGCCCAGCAGTTTTACCGTATTTAATAATACGCAGGCTGACGTAAATTTGGCTATCTATATACATGTCCATATTAAATAGGGATGCCTAACAACCTCAGCCCAGCTACGAGTATTGCATTGTGTCACGTGGCTTGATCAATATATTAGCCCCCTTATCCTTGACACGCGTGAGACGTTGACATGCCACGAATGATAATGATAACACCACTATAGTCTGTTTGTACTGTAGAGATATTGTTATAAAAGTCCGCATTTAATTTATTTCAGATCCCGTTACAATAATAGCAGTTAAAAGTTCATGACATCTTTTGTTGGAATGTTTCGTGGTTGAATTATCTTTTTATTCAAGTAAAATGCGAATGAGTTGAAGAAATTATTTAATAATTTAGGCAACTGTAGTATTATATGTTATAACAATCTAAATTAAAAAAAAAGAAATTGGTTAAATCAACTCTCAAAAACAACATTTCACTAAAACTGTCACAAGCAGTGTTCAATAACGTGTGAGTTCCCGTATTGTGACAGACAGTGTATCCTCCCTAATGCCGGTGCTTTTGGCGTTTGACACTTGAACGAGTGACGAGACAATATGGCCCGCCAGTGATCCCCACAAATTAGGGTGAACACCCTTCGACAATTACGACAGTATACGCAACTAGCTTAATGGCGAGGATTAGGTTACGGGTAAGTGAAATGCGAAAGTTCCATGATACTGTAGGGTTACCCCTGCGTACGGAATTCGAGATAAAATTATATTTTATTTTAATTCTGGACCTTTTAAATACAATTATTTGAGCCTCAAGATAGAATTCCCTGAACTTTGGGCACTAAACAACGGTTTATAAATACTTTTATAAATATTACACATCCATGACTCAGGTACAAACATTTGTGCTCATTTCCGATTTTTGTTTTTTTTTGTGATCTGACGTTTGCCTCTGCAAGTATTCAGATCCCCTCGTTAGTAGGGTTACTACCAACTGAGCGAATCGGGTGATAATTTACTTTTTAGGCTCGGTTCTTTAATATATTAATATTTTGGTATTAGTTATCATGCTATGATATTTAAAAAAAATAGTAGAGAAAAACATTTCTCTTTTTATATACGCTGATTCAGTCTTCTTTTTAGGTGCGTATCTAGGTTGTAAATAACCGTTATATTAGGCCCCCAGAATGGTACTTTTCTGACAAACAACTGTGTCAACCCTGAGGAGTTGTGACAGTGATCTGAATTATTTACCGGCGAGTAAATCACTGGCCGGTGCGAGGGATGTTGAATATTTGCCGGGCGGATTAATGCTCGCGCCGACGATAATGGAGTGACCCCAGCTAAGCGTTAACGGGATTACTAACAATTTGCCGACCAATGTGACATTACAGAACATGTGGCTAATGTTCGAAAGTGACTATTTCGAAAAAGGAATTTGTAAACATTTGTCATATATTTTTGGATTACACTTCCGTATATTCATATAATAAGTACATATATTTATATAAATGCTATTATGATCAAGAATAGTGACCGTTAAAAAAAATGTTGCTAAACTGGCTCGCTAACTTCGTTGTCAGTGAAAGTAGCTACAACTTATTAGCATCAACACTTGACAAATATGTTCATTACACTCTACGATATGGATACCCTACACTTTAAACACCCTAGCTCCCAAAGTGTACACTAATTGATCACATACCCTAATACCTTGTAAGTCGCAGTAATCAAATTAGGAATCCCACTACACCTATGATATTGCAACTCACAAATTATATCCGAAGCAAGTTAAAATGCGAAGAGGCGCGGCAAGGCTTCGCTAATGGACATGATTCTAAGTGATATGGAATTGCAGGCGAACATTGCACCCCAATACCTATCCATGTTTTATAATCCATTAACGTGGCCACTATATCTCGCTTTCAGTCTTGGATAGTAATTTACGAGTACATCGTAGATACGATATCAGTTAATAGAGTATCTAGTAGAGCTTTGATTACTTCAGGAAGTATATTGTCTTTAGGTATCACTTAAACTTTTCATCTTACGTCCATACACATGTCTCAACCATTACATTTTCAGTAAATGAGATTTTGGAGAGTCTATAATATTGTCTTCTCCACCAGAGGGGAAGGAATACAGGGCTCTTGTTTCAGAGTAGACCTATAAAGCTCGCAGCAAACAAAAGCTAGATCAAATGCGTGGCAAGTGTGTAGGCTGCTAATACTTACAAAATCCGGTGTGGTTTGTTTGTGAATTTCCGAAGGGTGCATGCCTTTGACACGCATTTGAAGCATAAATTAGAGGAAATTGCCTTCAATGTGTACAATAGTTTGGTGTTATAAGAGTGATATTACCTTGTAGCGTGTATGCGGTGCGCTGCGTTTGCATTCCCGGCGTGACGGTGACGCCGGCGCGGGACGTGTTGTGCAGGCACAGCGCGCCCAGCAGGTCTAGCTCGGTGGCTGCAACAATACAAGAAAAACCTATTAACAATATCGCCAGACAAACACACCAACGATACGGTTCCAAACTAAGCAACGCTTGTATTATGGGGTCCGTATAATGGAGTGGAGGCGAACCCAGTATATAAATATTAAACAACCATGACTCAGGTACAAATATTCGTGCTCATCACACAATGTTGGCCCATATCAGTATTCGAACCCAGGACCCTTGGCACAGAAAGCAGGGACACTACCAACAGAGCTAATCAGGCCGTCGTCTAAAGTCCGTTTTTACACAGCGAAGTAATATTCAAGGGGTAGAGCTGCCCTAATTCCGCCCCTCCATGGTGAAGCATTAAGCTAATGATGTTGAAATGAAATGAAAACAAGATTATTCATCACAGACAAGGATATAGAAATACATGGAAAAGAATCAAGTTGTATAAGGTGTAATAATATAGTAGTGTAGTATAGTGTAAAATATTTTTTCTAAAAAATCGAAAGGGACTATCCGATTGGTACTGTTGGTAGTGCCATATTTCTGTAGGAGAAAACTTTGTCATCGCATATGATACACACATATGCGTTGAGAGGGATTATTGTCAACGAATTTAGAATTCACTTAAGATCCATAATGCACCAGCATAGGTACATCCATATGAGCAAGTTCATCTGAACTCTATTTAAGCTCTACATCTTAACATTCAATCTGTTTGACATGAAAAAACAAGCAGCTAAGGTAAAACGTCACGCAACATTTATTATTTCCAGGCATTTACCCGTAAACACGCACAATGGGTACGTAGAGATAAAGGTTTTCCGCTCGATAGGGTGATATATTTCGTAGGTAGACATACTAGAATAAAGCAAGAAGTTTTTTTTATATTTACCCTAAATCCACTATATTCTACTTCAATGCTTCATACTAGTTATTTAATTTTATACTTATCTAAACATATTTTCATATATTGATTTCTTATATTTACACGAATACTACACATTGAAATAAAACTATTTCTTAAGGATTTTATCGCGTTTATTTTTCGTTTTACCACCACCACCTCAGTCCTCCCGTGACCATGGTTGCTGTAAACCAGCCGAAACGTCGGGAACGTAAAAACGTAATTGTAAATTATGAAAGAAAATTGAATATTAATTAACATCATCGAAAATGAATCGCATGGTCCCAGAGCCAATTATAGATCAATGGACGTTACAGTTTTCATGTGCCAAATGAATATTTATGACCTATAAAATGGAAGTGGCCTAGATACCAACAATCGATATTAAATCGGAAGAGTCCAAAAAGGGGGAAGCCGCAGCGTGGAGTGTATCGATTTGGATGCCATAACTCATATAATGGGTCTCTCTCCGTCTTTACAATAAAGTCAGTAGTCCAATGTCGATGGACACTTCTTCCATTGTGTTTTATTGATAGAATATTTGGCCTAACGAAGACTGCAACTGCTTTACTTCTTAGACGCACGATTTAGCAATGTTGTTGTATAACATCGTTCTACAAATTTTAGTACAGCCTACATAAGTAAAACACAGCGATAGCCATGTTGGTAGAACGCTCGCTTTGAGGAGCATAGTACCCTTCGAAAGACGTGTGAAATTTCCCAACCCGCACAGGGCCAGGGTGGTGGACTATGGCCTATTACCCCTCTTATTGAGAGGAAGCTCGTACCCAACAGTGGGATATTAAAGTGGCTATTATTATTACATAGGTACTACTCTAGTAAGTATAGTTTAAGTCAGTATAATGCTTCACTAGAAACCATAAAAATAAACTATAATATCGTTGTTGACTTGAATGCTATTTAAGTCAATGTTAAATGAAATGCCAAACATAAATAATGAGTCTCCTAGGTCAGTAACGTTGGAGCATAGCATAAAATACTTCGCTAATGCATATAGATCATGCTTTGCCCTTGAGTTGTGATCCATGCTGAAATATCACGCAATACTGCAGGTAACCAGTTTCGGAATAATCAGGACTGATATTAATCATAAAACAATGCTCAAACTCACGCTTAGACATTGTAGACTGAAATATCAATTTTTGTCCTAACTATTTAATTATTAGGATATAAATTAGCCACCATTTTAATAAGCAATATATTATGATAGTAGCTTTGATTGGGAGTATGTAGTATTAAAGCAATCAATCTATTTGAATGTCTTTTCACGTCAATTATTAGAAGCTTTTATTTTTTGTATATAAATAAGCCTTAAATCCAGACGTGGAAAATATCGTCTTTTCAAGACTTCAGTTATAAAAGGCAATTATTCCACAAAGGAATAGCTCGCGTAAGGCCGAAGCACCATCCATCACTGTGACCTGGCCACGTAGCTGCTACACCGCTCGTAGCAAACGGCATCGCGTAGACGCTACGGTTTCTTTATTATGTTTCAGGCTCAGACGATAGAATAATATCTACGGGCGTGTCACGAACAACATATTTTGTACTCAAGAAACCTAGCCGATTTATGTAATACTCACGAATTGAGTCTGAGCGTACACGCGAATCACGTGAACTAAAATTTCGGCTTGGTTTTTGTGTTCGTCTATGGTTTTATCTCGTTTGTTGCAAGCAGTGACGCTGTAGTAAAAACGGTAAAGTACCAACTATTAATTCCTTATTCTATTCGACGTCGGTTTAATGAAACTCTTACAAAGTTGTCGGTCACAAAACTAATTACATAGTTGTTCCCTCTGCGTCTGGAAATTGTACTCGCGCCTGCATTTGTACTTAGGTACTGCGTAGGTACTTCTTTGATGTTTTTATACAATATTTTTTTTGACTTGTTTCTCTTGCACCTACCTACCATTTAAGTATTTCGGTGTGTATCTTTCGAAAACACGTCATTACTATGAGAACTCTACTTAACTCGATTTAAACAATGTCAATTTGACGACCTGATTGGCTCAGTCGGCAGTGACCCAGCTTTCTGTGCCGCGGGTCCCGTATTCAAAACCTGGGAACGCCAATCTTTGTGTGATTTATTTATGTTATTTCGAAAACATACAGTATCTATTTAAGTATTATATACTGGGATCGCCAGTCCATTGCACGGTACCCACAATACAAGCGTTGCTTAGTTAGGCACCAAACAGTTGGTGTGTTCGTCTGGCGATATTATAAATAAAGTACTTTTGGATGACCATCATGTAAACGAAGTTTATATTTTCACACCCTTACCCTGCTTCAATTAAGAAGCGTCACACATTGGGTCAAGCGCCCTTGTTTCCAAGACACAAGACCCAATTTGCGACGCCTATGACACACAAAACTCTAGGGATGTAAGTAGATGTAAGTAGTACATAAGTTTTAGAATTTACTAGTTTGAAGAACATAAAACTATTTTTTGAATGTTTTAATTAATGGAATGTTAGTTCATAGGTAGCACGTATCGCTATACAAAGTTTCATTATTTCTTAAGTCTAATAGGGTTTTCAGTAACTGTCGAAAATACTTTAAATTTATACCTGCATAAATCTAAAAATCATAATTTGTCCATCTCTGAGTTTAGCCTTAATTTATGCTCGATTTTAATTCCTATCAGTTAATAAAACAGATATTTCATAAAACTTCGATGTATCGTAAATTAATACAGCATAAACCAACACTATTTCTTTAAAATAAACAGCAAGATTACTTAAGATGAGTCACTTCACGAGATTTGTCAACCAAAAAAAATGTAGACGTACACCCCTACTGAGCCGTCAGAAAAGCTGAGTAGGCGCCGACGGGCCGCGTCGCCGCCGCCAAGTCTGCCCCCGCCCGTCTCACTGCAGACCTGATAAAATAAAAGGAGATGCCCCAGATTGCCTCGTAAACTGCCTTCCTCGAACCATTCCGTGTTTGTACAGTCATAAACCACCTTATGGATTTTCGCTTCCCGTTTCGAACGATTGTACGAAAGTCTCGATAATCATTAATTTAGACTAGAGTCAAGTTGTTAGCGCTAGGCGAAATCAAATCGCTTTATAAAATTACTCATTTACGTATTTCAATTTATAATTTTATTCCTATTGTAAAGCCGAAAATAATTTCCCTTTTGCAAAATAACCAAGTGGAGTTTCAAGAGAGATATCCTAGAGTAAGATATTAAGGTTATTCAATTAGATAAAGTGTCTACCTTTTACACTATAGTAATACATATATGGGATAAAGTTTAACGTTTATATTATTATGTGACAGTATACGGAACTGCTATCAGAATATAACTCCAGCTGGATACTACTTCAAGACCATTAAACGTATTTTCCACGCGATCGTAAACACTAACCCACACGATATACAGCTAATAATACATCACGCCTCTATTAAGGCTAGATAATGTTGCATTACTAAACCAATCCATTCAGCTAAGGAAATATCACTCGTATACCATCAAGATAAAGGCGCATTTAGTCCACATTAACTTGATTTGTTAGTAGAACTGCAATGCACTTTGTTTCCTTCAATGCGATTTATAGCTTTGCGATTGCAATAGACATGGGTAAAAGCAATTTTGATATTCGAACTACAGTAAAGTAATCGAATGAAATCCGAAACCGACTACGACCGAACGACGAACCGACGAAATCCGACTAAGTGTAGGTACTCGTAAAGTGTTACAGGCCTTAATAATTATATATCGGGTACGGCAAAATATTCTATTATCCAGAGCGATTAGTCGAGTAATTAATCAAAACTATGTAAGACCGGCCGGTAATTAGCAATACATTAGCGTTTAGATAATACTAAACTAGAATGTGAAACTGGTGGTTATATTATCGTTGGGTCCCAGCCCGTCGGACGCGACGAAATAATTAATTAACAAAGTTGTACGAAACGGGCCCTCGCGTGGGCCGGCTGGTATGCTGACAACATCTATTATATTATTTAGTGATCGAGTTAGCTCGTTATTACGACGCAACACGAGGTAACGTTTTAAAATGTTAATCATATTTTTTTATAAGTTTTCGATAATTAATAGTTAACTGCAACTTGTTACACTACATGTTAATGTAGAGCAGGAGGATGTAATTAATTTTGTATTACTTAATACAGACGTATTTTTAGTGGAGATATTAAGTTGAAAGTAGTACAGATATTAGGTACTGAAAAATACGTCGAGCTGTATTAAATAATAACTACAAAATTAAATGTTACTGAAATTGTATCGTAGTGAACTCTACCTAGAGCCAGAGGCCCGGCTTTTTTGATGTAATAATTCTTCACATCAACTATTGATGTTATATACACTCACACTCCGTACACTGAAAAATCTAATTAGTCGAACTTTTTTGGTTATTTCCAAAATTAACTGAAATTTATTATAACTTACAAAACTCAGTGTTACTAGTAACACACCGAGCTTTGTTACTAGTAACACACAGTTCGCGTGTCACAATAATGTTTAAGTAACTAGTAGTTTACTTGTTTTATTTTCTCAAAAACAAGTATTATATGAACTAATAAACTCTATTATTTATTCTAAATATATCAAAATACCGAAACCCAACACCTCGTTGATAACTTACCAATATTAATTAACACGAGCACTACAGTGTGCAAGGGTTAATAACAATTAACTGAAGTCCTTCGTAACCTGAGACGGCACGTGGAAACCTGCCGGGTGGTTGGCCAAATTGACCATATGGAGACCACACTGACCGTAATTTTACGTAAAAACTCAAACGAGGGGTGCGGATATGTTCGAATCTGATTATTATAGGGCGACACATGAACGCATTGTATTTAAATATCTGTCTCAGATTGTACATAAAACGCTTTTCAATTGTGCAAATTAGTTTTGTTTACATCTAACTTATTAAGGAAGTGATAGTAATTTTGTTACAAGCTAATTTTTTTTTGGTTATTCGACAGAAAACACTTTTGGACACATAGAACAGTCTGACCTCTTCGGATTTTTGGTACGCAACTTTGAATTCTAAATACATTATAAATTAATCGATTAATCGGAATACAAATTAATTAGTTGCCTGGTTACTTTAACTTAAACATCTTTAAGCGATAGCTGACATAAAAACGGTAAGTTAACGGTGGTCATTTGAGTAAAAGGAGGGTTCCCAGGGGCTCCCGCGTGCGCGTGACATATGTCGCCCGGCGCGTGCCTAACCTTGCTCCCTGCCAGCTCACTATTAAGGATATAAGCGGTTAAAAAATTGGTCCCAATTTATCATTACTTAAGTAGTAATGACGAAGGTATTTGTATTGGCGCGTTTTGTCGCGGAAACAGCGCGAATCACCCCGTCTCGCAAAACGCCAGAACGAAGGAACGTAAGCCGGCCATATTGTTTTTTGTTTTTGGTACAACAAACTTCAAATAAGTTTGACATTTCAGTCATTAGTCTGTGAACTTTTATTATTATATTGAAGTTTTGTTTTCGTGTTTCAAAATGAGTGATAGTGCAGAATTTAAAACTCTTTTTGCTAAACGTAGTGCTATTAAAGGCAGAATTACTAGATTTAAAAACTATTTAAGCAAGTTAAAGGACACTTTAGATACATTAACTTATAATGAACTCAACTTAAAGTTGAGTACAATTCAAGAGTTGTCGGCGCAGTTTAGCGAACTGCAAACAAATATCGAGGTCTTAAACAGTGACAACCTGACCAAGGAACTCGATGAGCGTGAGTTCATAGAAGGTGAGTTACATATTGCCATTGCCACAGCTCAGGAACTTCTTGATAAAAGCTCTCCTACCAAGTCTTCATCGGTTCATTCGGCAGTCTCTGTACAGAATGCAGAAAACGCTAACCACTCTCAAAATGCACTTGGATTAAGGTTATCACCCATTGATATTCCTAAATTCGATGGAACATATAGCAAGTGGCTTGAATTTCGCGATCTATTTACAGCGTTAGTGCATAAAAATAGCAGGCTGGTAACCGCTTTTAAATTCAGATACCTAAACCAATACTTGGATGGAGAAGCAGCCCGCGTTATCTGTAACTTAGAGGCTTCAGATGCCAACTACACAGTAGCATGGCAACTTCTATGTGACAGATATGATAATAAGCGTATTTTAATTAACACACATCTTAATTTATTGTTTGACTTCAATCCAATTCAGCGTGAATCTGATAAGTCGCTTCGTTACATGATGGACCACGTCACAAAGAATCTCAGGGCTCTTAAGACTTTAGGCCAGCCCACAGATGAGTGGGACACCATCATCATTTATCACATGACTAAAAAGCTTGATCATTTTACTAACCTTAAGTGGGAAGAGTTCCGTAATACACTAAAAGCATTACCTACTTTAGATGATTTAAACCAGTTTCTCAAAGGTCGTGCTGATGTACTAGAAACTGTTAACCAATCTAAGCGGGACAGACCGCCTCGTAACTTCTATCCCAACAATCAGGCCAAACCTGACAGAAACTCAAAATGTTTTCTGCTTTCAGCATCAAGTGACGGTAATTCCTGGAGGTGCGTCGTATGTGGGGGTGAGCACCGCATATTCGACTGCAGTAAATTCAACTCTATGACTCCGGACGAGAGAGTGAAGCAGGCCTCTGACCTGAAGCTCTGCCATAATTGCCTCCGCAGTGGCCATGATGCGCGTCAATGCAGGTTAGGTGGTTGTCGCATTTGCAAAAAACGGCACAACACATTTTTACACAAACACACAGACACAATTACAAGTCAACACACTACCGACACCTCTTCTTTAACGGTGTCAGCTACCACCACAGATGGGGTACTGCTGTCGACCGCACTTGTTGAGGTCATGAATCCTCACAACAGTAAAGTACAGACAATAAGAGCATTGCTTGATAGCGGAAGTCAGTCTTCATTTATCACGAAGTCATTACAAAATAAGCTTCAACTGACTTCTCAGCCACTAAATGCACTAAATATAAAGGGTATAGGTAATACATCTTTGAACATCATACCCGAACGATTTAAAGCATACATTAAGTCTAAAACTAGTAATTATAATGCTCTTCTTTCGTGTCTAGTGCTGCCACGAATCACAGACACGCTTCCTAAGCAATATATTGATACTAGACATTTAAATATACCTAGATCTGTTAAACTGGCAGATCCCAACTTTAATATTCCCGCAGAAGTTGACATGCTCATTGGAGCCGACTTATTTTGGGATATAGTTGGATCAGGGCGCGTATCCCTCGGCCACAATCAGCCTACTCTTCATTCATCCAAATTAGGCTGGTTGCTTGCAGGCCCCATCACTACCAGTACTATCAGTACATATGCATAATTTTATACACTTTTATAAACACATCTTTATTTTGCAAATGTTTCAGCCACGGAGTAGTATCAGAGAGCAGTCTCACAAAGTTTTGGGAGCTCGAGGACCTGCCGTGCGAGAACACACACACAAAGCATGCCTGCGAGGAACATTTTTATTACTCACACATACCGGCTAGGCTTCCAATTCCACCTCTTTCAATTAAAATCCGCTCTTTCTGTGATGCTTCACAAGCAGCTTATTCAGCTTGTATATATCTTAGAACTACAGATCAATTCAACCAACATCATGTCAGACTGCTGTGCGCCAAAGCACGGGTAGCTCCAACAAAGGAAACTTCTATACCCCGTCTTGAGTTATGCGGGGCACTACTCGCTTCACGCTTAACGGCCGCGGTCACTTCTGCGCTTAGAAAGCCAATATCGCGCTATATACACTGGACCGACTCCAGTGTAGTCTTAGCCTGGTTGAATACTGATCAAATTAAATTAAAAACTTTCGTTGCTAATAGGGTCAAAATTATTAATGAGCTTACAGATAGCACGTCCTGGCGTTATGTACCTACATCGTGTAACCCAGCAGACCTTGCTTCTCGTGGGATGGACCCCCAGCTCGTACCCAACAACTCGCTGTGGTGGCATGGGCCACAATTTTTACAAAAACCAGAGTCAAACTGGCCCACTTTAGCGAAAACCACAGAGTCTTCTCTAACATTATTATTGCCAGAGATTAAATGCAACCTTATGGTAGGTTCAGCACAAACTTTAGGCATAATTGACTTCTTTAAATATTCTAAATTAAAAATTTTGCAACGTGTTGTTGGTCATATATTGCGCTTCATACATACATACACATTACACTAATGCACGCGGGTCCTCAGCTGCTGCTCGCGTCTATTAGAGAACGCATCTGGCCACTGGGTGGTAGAGAACTAGCGCGACGCACCTTCCGTAATTGCGTCACTTGTAAACGTTTTAATGCTAAGCCAATGCATAATATTATGGGGAACTTACCTATACAGCGTCTTAATCCTGATTACCCATTTTCCACAGTCGCCTTGGACTTTGCAGGCCCCTTCATGATTACAGATCGTCGAGGCCGCGGTTGTAAAATAACTAAATGTTATCTTTGTTTATTTATCTGTTTTAGATATAAGTGTGTCCATCTTGAAGCGGTAAGCGAACTATCTAAAGAATCCTTCATTCTAGCGCTGCGTAGATTTATTTCGCGTAGAGGTAAAGTAACTGAGATATTCTGTGACAATGGTAGGAACTTTGTTGCCGCCGCACGTGAACTTAGCGATTTTCTCAAACTTAATTCTGATACTATCACTGATTTTGCGGCTGATCAAAACATTAAATTCACATTTTCGCCGGCTTACGCTCCGTATAAAATCCGCGAAATTTCATATTAAACGTATAATGGGCACCACACATTTGACATTCGAGGAATTGGCTACTTTGTTTACTCAGGTCGAAGCTATCCTGAACAGCCGTCCCCTCTACCCTATGTCCTCCTCTCCTAACGACCTCTCTCCTCTTACCCCTGGCCACTTTATCATCGGTCGACCAATGACATCTCTACCTTCGCCACCCGTGGAAGACGTTAATCCGAATCGATTAGATAGATACCAACGCATAGAACAAATGCGTCAACATTTTTGGAAAAGATGGACATTAGAATATGTTTCAGAACTACAGCAACGGACCAAATGGCGTCAACGCTGCAAGGATCTTGAAGCGGGTGACCTCGTGCTTCTTAAAGAGGACCTCACACCGCCCCTCAGCTGGCGTCTAGGCCGTGTCAAGCAACTTTATCCAGGAGCAGATGGAGTACCACGCGTGGCCGACATTACAACGGCCAGAGGCACAGCGCGCCGTGCTTTAAATCGGCTGTGCCTCCTCCCCTCCTCGGATCATAACTAATACTCTACTTTCCTTCTTTTTTGGGCCCGGAGGATGTTCGCGCCTAAAAGACGAACAGTGCCGACGACTCCCACGCATCGTCGTCGGCGGTCCGCCGAGAGTCGCCCGCCAACGGTCGCCCGCGGAAGAGTCGCCCACCAACAATCGCCCGCAACGGTCGTCCGCACACACACCGCCTACTAACCCTTATAAAAAATATATATACAGTAAAAATAAGGAAGTTGGTTTTACTTATGCTCAGACAATTAACATTTACATTTTAAGCCCCAGTAAACTTGTCGATGAATTAGGTTTATTTAATTTTAATATTAGTTTATAGTAAATAAATATTTGTTAAACTAGGTTTAAACGGTAATCGCAAATCAGTGTTTATAAGATTCATAGAAATAATTATCAACCAATATAGTAGGCTCTATATAGCTCTATGGTAAGCTATAGAGAGCCTACCATAGCAATATTACTGATCCATTAAGCCTGGGGCTGGCCTTGACATTTAATATTTATCGACTTGAACTCGATCATATTACCCTATATATTTACTTATAAATAATTTATTTATAAGTAAAGTCATTCATGTAATTAGATTATCACATCTTATAATTCGTTTGAACTTGAACCAAAAATTTGGAATAACGAACAAACTAACCCAAGAATATTTAAATATTTTTTAAGTAGAGAACTTTTCTGAGCTAAGCAACAGCAAATAAATAGGTATAACGATAAGATTGATCTGTGACGGATAAATTATGATTCGGTCACTTTTTAGTAAAACTTCGAAATAGCTGAAATTCATAAGAATGTAACTTGCTCGCGTCTGCTCGTATACATTGAATATTTATGAAAAACAATTCTTCTAAACATAATGAGAATCTGCAATGAGAATCTTTTTCTGTCTGTCCGCGCATGACAGGAAAACTACTTGACAGATTTTGATACAAATTAACATAGTAATAGCAATCCATCCAAACATGATGTGTCAAATACAAATCGTGCTATTACTTATAATTACGAAAGATATCGTAAAGATAGTTTGATCAATGTTACGTGAATCATGGCGTGATTGTATTCGTATTGGTGCTGACCATCGATGAATTTGACACTTACATAGAAAATACCTAATTAACATAAACAGACGTTGACGCAAATAATGCTGACACGACAGACTTTTTATAATGCATTATTTTTCTCTTTTAAGAAGTACCGTAGTTTTTATAGTAAACATAACTAAATTGTAACGCAAATCTCATTGTTTATTATTATACACCTAAGAATACAATCACCTCCTAAGGTAATCTTCTTAAAACGACTGCATAATATCCCCAGAACCTGTAACTAAATAAAAACACGGAATATAAACGACAATATTCAAATTGTATTGTCGCTGGTTTATTTAAAATTCATAGTGGCGCAAAGGAGAATCTTTTAGGCTAATTCCGCGTTATTTATGCGGGATTTTTGGAACACGACGCGTGTTCCAGACGGGGTTGGGTAGAGGGGTTCCGACCGGTGCAGGACAGGTGGCGGTCACGCGTGGCCGCCCGCCCCCCGACCCCGGACCCCCGGGGCCGGTACACCGGCGGCGTGCGATATCGTTAGTCCCCGTGAAATTGGGACCTATCCAACTAGTTTAAGTCTATACTACGAGTATAATTTGGAACAGATATGGCTGTGAGCGACATGTTGTGTTACAATAACTGAGATCCTATTGTTATTCTTCCTTCCTTAATCTTCCTTCCTGATCCTTAATCTAACAGTAATTTAATGTAAAATATCAAAAAAATAGAGTCTTGAGATCTAATATGACGTCATAAAAAACTTTCCAAGCCCCAAAATACATAGCACCCACCTACAATAGTTTTAAGAGACATGTCGCTTCTTAACTAAGTTGTCCTCCTGAACTCTACCACTAACATGATGTACTACAATAACAACGAAAATTACTCTTACTGTTATAACTCATAAATAAATCGCTACCGTTCCAGTTAGAGGCTGAAACATATGTACCTACATTAAATTGAGTAAGGCAGATAATTAAAAATAAACTATCGTACTTCTGACCTGGACAAAACTTACAGATAGAGTCGAGTCGATGCAATACGTCTTACATGGTGTTTCTAATGCCCTCTTTGAAATTCTGATATCATTTGTCCTTCACTCACCCTTTGCTATGTACCCACAGATTGCAAACTACATCCGGTGGATTAGATTACTCTTTGAATATATGTATTTTTGTCTGAACTTTTTTTACTGCATATGAAATGCATTTGGCGCCATAGCTAATAGTATGTACATATTTTTAAATATCGATTAACTATATAACAACCGTTTTCTGACTACCTAAAGTTAGAATCGGTTAGACATTGCGTCAATAACATACAAAATAGGTAAGTACTAGACAAAAACAATTGTATTGAGTAATAGCTCTACACGGGGTACGACCACTCCCTGTCCTGAACGAAAGCACCTACTGACCTAGTTTGAATAAGGCAAAGACTAAAAGCTATACATCAAGATAGCTTTTGAAAATAAATTACTTCAAGAGCTCAAAAATTTGCTTTGCGACGTAATGGAAATTAATAATAACTAAACTACTTTTTGAAACAAAAACTACTTTATTCTTAACTTTTAATTTTAAAGTTTTATCATCGATTTATCTTATTTATTCTGCATTAACGGGGTTCTCTATGAGGTTTTTTTTTTTAAAAGTGAATAAGCTATTTGAACGTTTGGAATCAAAAATAAGTGTTTTTAGAATTCCTATCTTTTTAAGCATCACTTAAAAAATACTAGACCAATGTTCAAAGATTTTTCACTATTCGATAGCCTATAGTTTGACACACATAATAGGCGAGTGTCATCACGCTACAACTATTATGGGTTGAGCACAAGAGCTAAATCGATGGCTGCACGTTCGGAGCCGCTGGCAAAAGCTAGCATTTCGGCAGCTTAATATGTTCTTTATTGTTTATTTATAAAGTAGGTGAGCTCTATTCCAAAACGCACCTTAATTTAACATGCACTCGTCTCACATTGCATGGACACGTCAAATTAACACTTTTGTAACCTTCAATAAGGTGTGTCTGTGACATTTTGAACTTGACAGTGGCCCTGCGGTCTACGAGCGTGCGCCTAATCCTGATCAAACAGCACGAGAGATAACGGCACCGCACGTGTGTACAGACCGCTACAATTGTGTACACGTTTGTAAGCCGCTTCCTGCACCTTGAGACTTCGAATACTCCATTAATCAATACGTCATTTACACGTGGCTATGTTATTTATTGGCAATCAATATAATCATTATGTTAGTGGCCTTTTTGATGAAACTAAAAATATCAATAGTAAAATTAATACGCTGAGTTGTTATATATCCTTGTAGCGTACGTTAGATGTACCGGTATGTAATAAACATCTGTAAAAATAGTATTTCTTATACATAGTGCTCAAAATTCTACCCTAAAATTGAATAATAGAGTCTCTATTCCATGATGATTTTCTCTTACATAAAGAAGTAAGTATTCAAATGTAATTTTGCTCGTGGCACCTAAAATATTCTAGAAACCGATAAAATACTCGTGGGTACTAGCTCGTCCGAGCAGTGCTTCAGAGCGATCATTTAGCAAAATATTCTGTCTATCGGATTACATTTAAATATATTTCTAGATCCCCAGCACATTAAATCATGAGACGGCATTATTGACCGACGATTTATTGCCTCACATAAAATGGTTGATGCGTATTGAGCAAACATTACCACGTTGGCAATGTCGCGGTTGTCGGCGCTGGGGTGGTGGCAACCTGTCGGGCTCGGAACAACCCTCGATTCTCACAACCCCCGCTTTGAAATTGGCCAAACTCATTGTTGTGTTCGTTAAATAAAGTTTACACAAGTGTTATAAATCACTTCGTAGTAATTGCAGTCATTAAGGTCTAGTCTGCCAATAAATTGAGATATTAAATAAATATAATGTGTCATTCAAATAAATATTTAAGTCATTCTAATTTATATCTTAAGAACAATATATCGTAGTTTGCCTCTAGTATAGAATCTGTACACATGCAGCGTTACATAGCCTACACTTCCCCTGAGCGGCGCCTTTGTACGGAGTGTTTAGTTCATTTCCTTAAGCTCCCCTTTTTACACGTATCTTCAGCCAAGAAATAAAACTGGCTCAATAGTCTCTGATACTCTGAAGGAATTAGTGGCTAGAATAAGAACGTAGTCCGTAATAGCAAAAAAAAAACATTCGAATTAAGAACCTTCTCCTTTTTTGTGAAGACTTAAAAAATATTAATCTATCAACATTGAACAACCATATGACCGACTATTACGTAGAGTCAATAACGATAAACCGTCGCGTCGGTACCAAGTCTATCTATGTAACATGCGCAATGGTGTGCAGTACGTAGACACATCGGGGAGTAAGGAACCGACCTTGAACCCCCAGGGGAGCGAAATTCGTTCCATTTAGCGGACACCCGTCTATAACCGATTCAATTTTGTTGGACTAACAGCTCAATGATAATAATCTCGATAGTTACCTACGTCACTGTACTTGTAGTTAAAGATGATTCTTATTAAACTTTTGGGAAAAAATAATGTTTTTTTATATCATTTTAGGTCAGTTCTTCTATTGATTAATCACCATAGATGGCATATACGGCAGTAAGTTATCATAAAAATCCAGGTTTACGAACCGGACTCAATGTAATATGCAAAACCGCTATGTAGAGACTACTTAAACGTAGCACGAAATGACGTAGCATACAAATTATTAACCTACAGCAAATAAGGCTTATGTAAACAAGCGAGGCGTCTGGCCGGCAAATACGACCTAATTGCGACTGGGAGCGCTCATTATTCAATGTGGAGGTGTTCCTACGTACACAGTACATGCGTGTGTGTATGACTTAATAGCAGTGGCTGATCGATATTGTAGTTTTGGGTGATAGCCCGTCGCCCGGTAACGGGACCGCCGCCGTATCTTTTTTGTTGGCGGGACGGGACCGCCGCCGTATTAATTTAAAACGATATTTGAAAAGTCTGGTTTATCATTCCCTCGATTTTCAATTTGTAACCATTTTCTTCAGATGTTTTTGCTCGGCAATTAAAAATAAACATTGTAGATACTATTTACACGCGCACATGTCTATATGTAAAGTGGAAAGATATCAAGCAATGGAATAATAACGAATTGCTAAGCCTTCTCAAAAGTTCAAACTTATAATACTGGCCGTGAACCGAAGCTGAACTGAATTTAGTGGGAGCGCCGCATTGCGCTCAATGCGACACCTGCAACCTCCCGCTTTTTATCTACTGCATGATATACCTACTACTCTATCGAAGGATCTTAATATCTGTCCAAATTCCTAGCCTAATTTTACCGTTGTCAAAACGCAAGGCTTGTACGGTAAAATGAAGCGATCGTGAACCCAATATTGCACAAGAAGACTTACATGCGTATATAATATACTCAAAAAAGGAAATGCTGTTCATTCGTATGTGGAACATTGCAAAACATCAGGAAATACTGTAAGTGCTTTTTTCTATGGGACGTGGACAAGATAACGTCTGCTGCCGGGTTACTTAGTATCAAATAAAATTATTCAGAATATGAACCCTGTGTCTATTATAAAAAAGCTGAAAACGTGTTGTTTTTTGTGTCTATTTTCCTTTAACAGGATTGACAAATATGCTATCTATTACTCAAGTGAAACATTCAATAATGTACGTAAATGGCAGTGGTTAAGTGGAGGGCTGTAGCGCACCTGTGTCCTGAAATATACCTCCATTACGTCAGTGGCATAAGATTTTCATTGAAAACATATCTACGAGTGATTTGTCATGGAAATATACGGCACCAGACTGACGTGTCATGTATAATTTATAGACGGGTTCACTACACTAATCAGTGTCAATGCCAAGGATGGAATAATAAAATGTGACTGTTGAAAGTGTCTAGAAAATATGTGACTGAGACACTAGTGTGGGTACATACAATGATAATATTGATTTATTTATATTAGTAGAGGACCAAGGTTCTATAATGGCGACCACGAACCGGAAGACGTAGTGTAGGACATCCACCCATAAGGTGGACCGATGATATCATACGCGTAGCAAGAAGCCGGTGGATGCGATTGGCGGAGGACCGTGATGTGTGTAAATAATTGCCTATGTCCAGCAGTGGCAGTATATCGGCTGATAGATATATAGTAGAGGACCCGCGAGTTAGTACGCGTGCAGTAAATAGTTTGACTATCACGAGAAAAGCCATCTATTTGTTCACAATCAAAAGTATCCTGTATGTCGACACGGGTTCGGTGACACCATGCCAAGATTCGTCAAAATCCGTCCAATAGATTTCTCATGATGCACGAACAGACGGACTAAAAACATTCCAAAAATATTTAAAAGATACCTAATGCACAGTCATGAACAGCTAGTTATACACACAACTTTATAAGGTATATATAATATTAAGGATTGCGGTTCCCATTTCCCTTCTGATATATTTCTTTTCTTCCCACTCAACGCCAAAAATAAAAAACCAAGGATGATGAGTTTTTTATTGATGACGACATATCGCAGGGTTTAAATTAACATAGTGTAGCGACAGGTTAAGTAAAGGCATTTTCAAAAAGCCGCTATAAATCTGACCGAAATAGCACTTTGAATTTGATTGATTGGCATGCACGCGCTCGACATACACATACATTATACCGGCCCCTGCCATTGCGTGACCCTTATACATAATATAGGAACCGTGTCATTCATAACTTTGTACTTAAGCATCTAGAACTGTCGTAAAAGTACGACAACTAAGTATTCAACTCTAGTAAAAAAAAATTATAAGGGCAACACGAAACGCCTAACTCACATTCATCTATATATATAAAACAAGGTCGTGTTAGTTACACCATTTATAACTCAAGAACGGGTGGGCCAATTTTTATGCTCTTTGATTTTTTTAAATTTATCTCTACCCCGAATAGTAGAATAAATATTAAAACATGGTTAAATTGAAAATTCATTTTCTCATACATTTAATTCTGAAGCGGTATGAGGTTCGCCGAGATAGCTAGTAAAATATATCAAGAAAATAATTGAATTTCCTTTAACATAGTTAATTAACGTTAATGTGTTAAATTGCTGGCCACATCTGCTTAGTGACATTATTAAGGCACGAATTAGTGCACAAAGGCACAGCTGTGGCCGTAAAATATCATTATAAAACTGTTTCACTGTCATACGACTGAATACTTTAACGCTATGAATACTTTAATGATCAAATATTCTGTTTCCATTTGGCCTGTACTGTCTAACAGCCCCGTAACATGGCCTCTCCACAGTGGTTATATTACCTTGGATGACTTGGAGGAAATGCAAAGCTGTCCAAGACCTGCGCTAATCCACAGGAATTATGTGTTATTGCGTGCAATACTAATTCATTTGCAGATACATACATACACCTAACGGTGGCATCATTCCGGGTTTTTACAAGTTTCCTTCTCTATCTTGAGTCTCTTCTCTTGTTGATACTTTCCCTTTACGACTCCATTAATAGAGAGTGAGGGAGATGCAACTCTTAAGCCTGTACCCCACGGCACAACAACTGCTTAAGAAACGTTATCTTGCATTTTTTTGTATAGCGTGTCCGTTTAAATATTTAGCAGTAATTCCCAAAACACATTCAAACTTGGCTATGACTGCGTAGCGCCGAAACTTGTAACAAGGTCTGAAATTATGTTACAACGAGTGCACAGTGTGTGCCAGAGCCTGAATATTTTACTACGCACGTTCCACAAGCAATAGTTACATCATAACCACAGATAGTGCTGAATCATTTTCTGATGCTTCTTCGCTATATTTTTCGTTGAAACTGCTGGATGCTGTGTCGCTATGTAATGTCTAATGCTCTGCTGGTCTAATGACTCTAACCGTTTTTTGTGACGGTATTTAGGGGCCCGCCTGTGTATGATGAAGCTGCGGCCTGATAGGTTGTAAAAGCCTTATTGGGCGCACTTAGCAACAATCAACTCAAAATATTATCGGTGTATTTAGTTTAAGACACGAATTGCATCAATAACGTATCATAAAAAGTTATTTAGTGTCAGTCTTAGAATAAAAGAAACTTTATTTTTAGTCCACCGATGCAAAAAGCACAAAGCGTACTCGCTCTACAGGGGAATAATTCATAGAAATTTTACAATAGAAGCGCAATATAACTTAGGTTAGGTATATATCGCAGCACAATGTTTGTAAAGCTGGCGGAGGAAACGGTTGGCGTTAGATTGGCGTAATAAAGCCACGTTTTCCTAGCTTGTTGGTATATCAGCTCGTAGCCGACGCCACGAAGTCGATACGAAGTTATGCGCTCGATTCACACAGAGATAACTACTACACAGAGATAACTCTACAATGATATGTAAAGCCTGATGCACATGTTTTACTATACTCCTGAAGTAACCTACGTAGAAAGTAAAGGTTAGTTGAATAACACGTTCCCAATTTAAATTCTTAACGAAATGTACATACACAGTAAAAAATACCGTGCACTGGAATTGTACAGCTAAAAGCCCCAGACATCCCCACGGCGAGCCGCGAGCGAGGGCGGGCGGCACGCGATCTTACTTTAGTTTTATTATTCAACCTCACCAACGGCGAACGATGACCTTTACAGATTTTACTTTCTTTATCATATTTATGATACCGAAACAATTCATATCGTATAGGTACTTGGAAAATGGTTTCACAGTTATGAATATTTATTTTGCTATCATGAATACTAGTAGGATTTCACATGGTTATTCTTACATATCTTACGCTCATATACTGGCTTATTATCTATTATACCATGTCCACATATTTAGAACGTCAGTTCATAGGATGAAAACAGAACAACCAATTAAAAAGTACATTTACAATGAATGTAATATTTAACTAATAAAGCACGTATACTTATATATAATGTTCTTACACTACGTTGAAATGATGACAAATTGTCAAGCGAACTGCAACCGCTTTTATATTCACGTTACAAATACGCACAAAGTAATCCACACATAAACTGCGAATATACCTATTACTCTACAGTTTTATGGCTGCAATAAAACACATGGCGATTCCAAATTTACTACCGAACGATACTTTCGGATCGATTATGTTTGTTTTAGTATTTTTATTACAACAATAAAGGAATTATTATTTAGAAAAAAACAACTCAATGTATTTTTATAGAGATGAATATTTTTAGAAATGTTTCCAACACGACATGGGCCGGCGCCTCTAATAGATTGAAGAAATAAAAATTATGTGTATCTTACCCACTCTATAATAAGTATTAATAAGAAAGAAAGAGCAGCTAATGTGATATTTTATTCATGACTGGTTGTTCCCGCGGCTTCGAACGCCTGGACTTTAGGTTTATCGATATCCCGGAGAACCCTAATATTTTCCGGGATAAAAATTATCCTAGAAGTTAATCTGGTTATAAACTATCACTGGATTAAGATATACAGACTTTTGGAAGCCTACGAGAACCCACGCATTTCCCGGGATAAAAAGTATCCTATCGGTTGGCCCAGGTTTTAAGCTATCATAATGCTAAGTTTTATCTAGAACCGTCCGTTAATGAATGCTCGAACAGGCATAAATTCCAAAAATGGCGGATTCGACCACTGTCTCGAAAATAATCCCCCCTAATATTGTAATTATTTTTCAAAAATATCCAACGTACAGACTCGATACACAGTCGCTACAGATTTTTTTATGTGTAGATATAGATAGGAGTTCAAGTGTTATCTAAACTAACACATTTTTTATACGTCATAGTATAAGTAAAAACTTTGCATTCTCTTTCCCCATTTTGAAAATCTGTGAATTCAAACACCAAACTGAATAATTCTGAGAAGCCTTGTCCTTATTACTTTGTAGGTAGATGCTCACGTATTTGGTCAATAGTTCAATAGTCGTCCAACGTAGTTTTATAGTTATTTGAATAGACAGTTCCCACGCCCAGAACATTCCGAGAAAAGTTTATCTTGGAGACATTATTACCTAATGGCATCTTTCAATGCTCTACGTCTCTTTCTGAGATTGAAATATTAATATAATATATCATCATAGATAACTTGTCTATGTAATTAAAACTGTAACAGTTTTTTGTCATCGTTAGGAGTATGTGGATAGCCAAATCTAACCGTCATCTGATTATCAAGGAGGGACGTGCTCGTTTGTAAGGTGTTCCCATCGATAAGTACCCGTTAATAGTTTTTGATAACATACTGATTTTGGTTTGACCCAATATATACTTTACCTAATTAGATTTTAAAATAATTTTCCTGAAAAAGGAGGGTAAGATTAAATTATTAATTTATTGCATTGCATTATCTTACCTTATACCTTGAATTATCTTAAACTTTCCTCCAGACGAAAAAGCTCTTAATTCCCTAATTAAATATGTAGGAATCGCAATACCTCTACTTAAAAACAATATTGGTGTTTGTAACGTTTTATATACTTTTTTAAGTTTAGTTTGTATTTTAATAATTAAATATCACATTTTTCATCATAATTTATGAATACAATTGGCATTTATGGCGCAATTAATCTACATATTGCATCTATTGCGGTATGTCACCTGTATCGCGGCGAAGTACAATACCGTTATCAACGAGCGGATTATTCTGAACAAACAGATTTACGTGATAAGCTATACAATTATAACATCGTGCTGAATCGCGCTATTGCTGTACCTAAGCGTGATAACAAATAACACTTGAAAATCGGTCCGGTGCTGTAGGAATTTTGTAGTTAATTGTCTACTAATTAACAAGTTTAAATATAAATAGTTTAAAACTATTTTTCGGTTGTTATCGCTTTTATTTTATGTTTTTACGTTCCCGACGTTGGTCCTGCCGTGACCATGGTTGCTGTAAAGCAGCTGAAATGTCGACAATGTAAAAATATAAAATAAACGCGATAAAATCAAAAAAATATGTTTTTTATTCCAATGTGTAATATTCGCGTAAATATAAGAAATCAATCTCCATAGAAATTGTGGTTCGTAAGTTTCCCCAGAAGGCTGCGAAGCATATTTATACAGAAATGCATAAATATGCTTTGCATGCATTTGAAAGTTTTTTTTATAGATATAAACGGTAAGTTCGAAATCTATAACATAACGATTCGGTTCCATTCCTAATATAACTTTTATTAAACATGACATCATATTTTAGGGAATTTTTCCGGCAACATTTTCCGATATAATAGCGATATCGCAAGCCGACCGATATCGTATAAAAGTTGAATGAGACTTGAAGGGCGAGGGAGAGATAATAAAATTTCAATGAGCCTTACGTAACACCCGAATATGGAATGGGAATGTAAAATACACAGAATAAAAAGACTACCAAATACGTACATATAAAATTGCTTGAATAACCAATCAATTTCTTTACATACACGTGTTTCGGGGTGATCTGGCCTAAGTAACAATCAATCTTTGGTTGGATCTACTTTTGCGGGTAAAACAAAAGTATAGTAAAAATTAAAGATAGACGATAAATATTACATTCTAAGTTCATATTGTATCCAAATGCCAATTAACAAAAAAAAATCCAAATCGGTACATAAATGTTCTGAATTCTGAGGTATTTATTAACTAAACAAAAATATATACAACCGAATTGAGAACCTCCTCCTTTTTATCTCGGTTTCAAATGAGACATATGCAGAGCTACAGACAATATTCTGCCTAATCTATTTAGTTCAAATTATAAAAACACAGCTAGATAATCAAACCGGGAAAGGTTTCTATTTATATCCTTCATTTAGTGAATATAATTTTATGTCAAAGTTGTCATGTCACAAAGACAACAATTATGTAACTCCGCAATCCTCCAGTCGTTTCAATTTGAAATAAAAATAGTTTGTGAAACAACTTGACAAATGTGCGAAGGAAATTACAGTAGTTTCATCCTTTACAGTCGGCTAGATGCTCTACTTTGATATTGCTAGGTAATGCTGCCATTTCGCGTCAAGCCATTTGAGAATTTATTTAGTGCTTTCGCTAAAACGATAGAGTATAGCTTTAAAAGTTTGAGACAATATATCTTATAAATATTAAATGTGTACATGTTCCATTATGCCAAAGGTATTTTAATTTAAATGATTAGATATAGGTAACAACATAATCCCACGGTCGTGTTCTAAATTCCATACAGATTTTCGTCGCTCCAAATGGTTTAAAATTCACCCTTAAAAGAAACTAGATAAATAGCATTTTTATATGCAGCTTTAAATATAACTCAAGATTCAAAAGTATGTTAGTGATAGAGGTCCCTCCGCGCACCAAAATTATGAGTGATTAAACACGAGCGCGTTGAAGTCTTTTAAATGGGATTAACATTTTATAATATCACAACTTTATAATTTTGTAAACTGATCTCGCTTTTAAAACAACACAAGTAGATCCATGCCTAGTTAACACGCTTAAAATTTTTAGGTCTACATTCTTCAACCTATGAAAAACTACGTCATATTGACTTCAAGTAAATATTCGGTTCTGAGAATCGTCATCCAGTTTTGGTAGTGTCTCGAAAACGTCAGATAGGTGTGTCTGGTCAAGATACGGGTGCGGCAGGTGGAGCCGGTGTCGGGCCCGCGTGCACCGCGAGCTCGGCTTCCTTGAGCCAAAGTGGCGTGATATGATCAATATTTACGCAGATGTGTCACATCAACGCCGACCTATTACGTAATATCTACGTTTTGTCAGCTAGTGGTCGAAGCAAGGACAACCTAAGGCCTCCAGAATTGTACCTCTTGGTGATAACCCCGAACGCACTGCATGCGGCATTCGAACCACGAGATTACATAACAAATAATATAATTTTACACATTAATTAATATGTTTATAAATTAGGCCGTCTAAATTAACGCCTAAAGTTTTATCTGCTTTAACCACTTCGTATAAAAGTCAAAAATACTTTACAATAATTAAAGTAAACATTAACGCTACAGCACTTATTACACAAATTGAGGTTCGATCGTTAATAAAGCACACACGAACCTTATCTGTATCCATGAGAATGCTACGAAAAACATGTAACGTGCCTAAGACCGAGGGAAAATCGTGAAAAGTCATGTGTCGGCGAAATCAGCCGTTGTCGAGGTCATGGCGTGCGGATCAGCTGATCGGGCAGGCGGCACGCGAGCCGAGTGGAGTTGGGAGAGTAAGATATGGGGTACTCACCGGCTGCGGAAATCAGCCACCACCAGCAAAAGCAGGCGGTCACGAGCGCCCGAGCGCCGGCCATGTTAGCGACAGCGCATGATACGCGCGCTCTCGCCGGCCGCCCCGGCGGACTGAGCGCCGCCCCGCACGATCGATGCTCGCTCGCGCTGCTCGGATACGCACCCTCCCGAGTTGCCACCCGCACCCCGCGCCTCCCCGCCACCATTTTCCGAGTTTCCTTGGAGAGCGCGCGCGCTGCCCTCTTTTCTGGCGGATCGCTGACCGCCCCTAATTGATTGGGCCCGTTCACTTGCCGAATACGTTTTAGGTCAGTATCGCCGCAGAGGCTGCATGACTAAATCTTTTAACTTTACCAAACTTGAACATGCACGTAGCGCTCTAGTATATAGTAGAAGGTATTGAGCTATAGGATCATACGTTACTTCACTTTTAATAGGTACCTATATGAAACAAACAAAAATAAATATTCAGCTAAGACAGTATATGGAAAGGCAATTTATACGGTTACAACGTTTATACGGGGTTATTCAGAAAGGGTATATATTAACTAGTAACCCACGAACTTGCGCTTATTTAGCGTATTTTTTAAACATTTTATGTGATGTCAGAATTTTGATTCTTCGATTTTTTTAAATCCTTAGAATTAGTTTTATTTCAATCAGAAAAAAACAATTAAGTTCATATTATCATATTATGTGCTACTTGTAATAAAGTGTTACCAATTATTTTTTTATTACTGAATACACAAAATCAGATGATAAGGGTTTGTAATGTAATAAATGTAACACTTACATTAAATTAATGGAAATAGATAATAAATAATTTATCGACCCATGTATTTTGTATATTATCAAACACACAAAAACAAAAACTTATTTGTAGCATTAAATCAGGACCCGCATTTTCCTTGCTACGCAACCAAAGCGAACGCATTCTATACACGTGATTTCGCTACGCCGACGCGCGCCGGCGGCGTAGCTTAATATAAAATTATACCTTATTATGGTATTATAAAGTGAATACGAGTATACATCTGAATAAACGAGTAAATAGTTATTCCTACCTACCTACCAATATAGGATTTAAATAAATATACTGGAACCGAATAACATATAAGGGTTTAAGGTGTAAGAGTATTTTAGGGTTTAAGGTGTAAGAGTATTTTATACGGTACGTTTAGTGCCCCTAGCACGAACTAATGGTATTGCATGACTATCGATTGATCTTTCGATCTTTAGATACTGGTCATGACAAGAATGTAAATTTCGATAATTCTAACAGTATTTGATTGGTACGCTCCGGTACACGCTTATTTTTAAATGTAATATCAAAGAAATGGCACTGGGCGGGCGGCAGAGCTCGAAGAACCGATAGCCGTCTGGGCATGGTTCTAAAATGGCGACCACGGGCCGGATGACGTAGTGTAAGGCTCCCACAAGGTGGAACGCAAGCCCATGGATGCGAGTAGCAGAAAACCTTAATATGTGAAGTCATTGGAGGGAGGGAGACCTACGTCCAGCGGTAGACATCTTCGGGCTGATGTATGTTAAAACGTAGTGATTATATTATACCCTTTGATGTATGTTTGGGTTTTTTTTTGTTTTATATAACATTATAGGCAAGTATTTGATCTCGATCTCACCTGATGGTAAGTGACGATGAGATCTACGATGGAGCATACTTGCCTAGGTATGAAGGCGGCAGTAGATAGAGGCACATGCAGCGCAACTGATCTGACCCGCCATCCATGAATGGCAACACCGAACATCATGCCGGAACACGGCTAGGCCGCTTGGCGACATGGCTTTGTTCAGTGGGTGGTGACTAGCCACGGCCGAAGCCTACCACCAGTAGAGTTGTCACCTGGTTGGCACCACCCAGGGTCACGTGTAGGGTATCTCGAGGGTACTTAATTCTCCTACGGACGAAGGTGACTCGACCTACCACCCTACATCTACGTACGGCGTGCAAATATGGTACATCTACGAGCCCAGCGAGCGGATATATTTATTCGTAGTACATGCCCCAAGACTCCTGCAGAATTTTATTATCTTTGGCCGCTGGGCGCAATTATTATTCCTATCGTGATGTATTATTCTTTTTTTATTATATACAAAGAAAAAATAACGAAGAGAAGTTGTCAATTTGGTTTTAGTTTCCCAAAAGTATGTTTAGTTGATGGATAATGCGTAATATTGGTGTGATATAAACCACTCTGTTTTAATAAATGTGTATCATAGGAAGATTAAATAAAATAGTATAACTGGGCTTTTAAGTTCTCCCAAGATATACGGTAAATTTGCAGTAAAGTATCCAGTGGTTTACTGATAAAGGTAGGGGATTTATTTCAATATCGACATCATCATTATTATCAGGTTTCATAGTGCCTTTGACGTGTGAGCATTTTACCTCCAAAATTATTCCAAACTCCAAACCAATTAAACTATTTTCTAAAATATAACTTTTTATCACCTCGACACTGGCAAAGTCACCGAACAACGGTGAAGCCATTTGAACCAAAAATTTAATTGACAAAGACATTTGACAATTGACATCAATAATTTTGACTTTGACTCATTCATTATTTGTTTTGTTTGTTAGTTTTGTCATGTTACCTATGATTTTTTTTTTCAAAATGATAAATATTACTGAATCATATGCGGTATACCATTATTCAGACGACTGAAAGTTTTCGGTAATCTATCCGATAATACATGCACCTACTTATTTAATAGAAAAAAAAATATTTTACGTAATGCGCGGTTATTACGATACTTTTATAAAAACCTGTGCTAAATACCCATCGAGGATAGCTGTAAGGAAATACGAAAATGGTCTCTATAAGAGTTATACATACTCCGAGCTTTATGGAGTGTGTGAATACATATCTCAAAATCTGCAACAGCTCGAGTGCAATAAAGGCGTAATTGGACTGGTATCAGACAGAAATATAATTATTCCATGTGTTATAGCCGCGTAAGTATCAAAGATCTTTATGCCTGCATCCATATTTTTCAGAACATAACTGTTCCGAATATTTTTTACTCATTATATTGAATCTTTATCTAATAATTATGTCTTATGTTTCCAGGGCGCATAAATGTTGTACAACTTTCATGTTTTTAAATCCAACCCAAGATATTGAGACTACAACCAAAGATCTTGATTTCACAGTCATCATAACTATAAAAGGCAAAAAAGACACACCTATCTCTGAATTATTTGGCAAAAAGCCAGACAAAACAGTCTCTGTATTTAATTTGACAATAAACTTTTACAAATGTGAACATCAGAGCCATCAGAGTAATAGATATGTGCCACAACACTCATTCATAGCAATGACCTCAGGTAGCACTGGGGAGCCCAAACATATTCAGGTTCCCATACACTGCATACAACCTAACATAGATGACCTCACTAAACTATTTAAAATCAATGTTAATGATGTAATATATTTCTCTACTCCCCTCACTTTTGACCCTTCTATGGTTGAAATACTTCTAGCTTGTATGAATGGTGCATCACTCCTCATCGCACCTGAAAAGGCTGACATTCTGTTCCCCGAAAACAACGAAAACTCAATCACTTTCTGGCAGATAACACCATCAAGATTTTTCCAATATTCAAATGCTGATATCAGAAACAAGATACTGAACAGAAATTCTACACTAAAGATATTAGCCCTTGGAGGAGAACCACTCAATGGTGTAAAGAGACTGAAAGAATTAAAGGATTGCAACAACATAACTAAAATATTTGTTTTATATGGAGTTACTGAAATGTCATGCTGGGCGTGTGTTGTAGAGCTTGACTTGAACAGAATACTCAGTGATAAGGAAGTACCACTTGGCGACTGCCTCTCAGAGACCGAGCTGATTGTGGATGCTGTTAAAGAAAACAATAATACTGGAAAAATAATATTGGGTAAGTTATAAAAATGTTTAAATTGATGTTATTTTAATTTGCAACCCTAAGTTCATTAATCTATAATGAAATTCCAGTTAGCAAAACCAGACAATGTATAATTCTGAACAGATCCAATGGGAATGATGAGGCAAATTCTTTGAAGTTTGTGGACACTGGAGATCTTGGTGAAATCAGAAATGGTACAGTCTACTATAGAGGCCGCAAAGATGATATAATAAAGAGATTTGGTCATAAAATTAATCTCCAATTGGTTGAGTCCACTGTAATGCTGTGTCCGCGAGTGAAAACTTGCTCTTGTATTTGGCTGCCAAAACCTATGCTGCTTGTGGTGTACTTCTCATCAGAAACACTCAACAGTCAAGAATTGCATGACTTTTTAAAGTGTAAACTTGATGACAAATACTGGCCTGACAAAATTGTGAGGGTAGATAATTTACCTACAAATGCACATGGTAAAATTTCAAGACAAATCCTGTCCAAAATGTATGAAAAGGAAGCTGGGGTACCGGAAACACTGCATTCTCTAAGAGCAAGCTTCCTTCAAGAACTTAAATCTGTGATGAGTAAATGGTTTACATATGATCAAATAAAAAACAAAAATTTCTTCTCCCTTGGTGGGACATCTTTTCTTGCAATCTCAATGTGTAATAAAATATCTTTGGGATCACCACAATTTGGTAAACTCATATTACCTCATTTGATGTCACAGAAGAACACAATAGATGAAATTATGCAAATAGCTCATAAAGAAATATGTGTAGAAGAAAAACCCAAAAGACGTGTGAAAAGATGTAGATCAGATACAGAAAGTAACATAGACCACTTGTCCACCAAAAAACCTAGTACGGAAACGACCTATACCCCTATAGAGTTTATTACTATGTGGACACATGACACTGGAAAATGTGTCGATGCTTCACCAACTTTATTTCAAACTGGAGCGTAAGTATCTACTTTGTTGACATGGTACAGGCGTGGTGGTTTATTATGCAATATTGATCTCAATCAAACCTGACAAGGTTAATTATTGAGTAGGTACGAACATTGATCTGTTCACTTAGTTGGTGCTGATCCTAAACAATTAGGATATAGTATTAGCAGGAATCCCAGCAAATGAGAACACACACGAGACACAACACGAGAACGAAATCTTTTTTTAGTACTTATACTTTTTTATACTTACAAAAATTGTTTTTTCCAGTAATCTATATGTAACTGTCGGAAGTCACTCCGGCAAAATCATAGTTGCAGACGCGATAAGTGGTGACTTAAAAGGAACAATATCACTGAAGACCCGAATAGAAGCATCTGTATATTGCTACCACGATCCGTCTGTGATGCCGCCATGTGGGGTGGTAGGCTGCTATGATGGCACTATTGTGTGTTTCTCCATGGATAACTGTGAAGAAATATGGAAGAAAAACATTAAATCAATGATCAAAAGCAAAGCAACTTGTTGCAATGGCATTCTTTATATAGCTTCGTATGATGGATATGTGCGATGTTTTGATATTAAGGTACCAAAAAACATTTTGATCAGGTACTCTACCGTATTGGCTCCATGCGTGTCATTAACCACAACTTTCGAAAACTCTTAATTGCCTTCTCCGTTTAGCAACTTCGAGTGCTGATTAAATTTAGTCTTTACAACAAATGCAAGTAACTGACCAAATAGTTAAGTAGGAGATTTAAATAATTGATCGAATCAGGCGTTACTTGGCGGAATTTGAATTAGTTTAAATTTGGGAGGGTGAGTAGTGTATGCTTCCTCCTGCGTGTGGCATATGCCCGAACCTGTCGCGAGCGGCTGCACGGTTTGGCTCTATCCAGACAAAGCCAATGATTAACAGTAAGCACATTTTCTTTTTCAGGATGGTTCTATCAAAGAAATAATAAAAGTATCTGAACAAGCCGTCTCCGCAGACCTCGTGCTTGCTAAAAGCGAATACGTCCTCCTTGGCACCCTATCAGGCATATGTGCCAGTATCCACACGGCGACGAACACAATGAGCTGGTGTAGCATGCTCGCGAGTCCGGTGTTCGCTAGCCCTGTCCTCTACGACGATGATAAATATGTTGTATTCGCTGAAGTCAATGGCGATATTCACTGCAGAACAGTTCAGAAGGGTATAAAGGTAAGACTCAAACTACTTACATATAATTAATAAGTGATGTCTGCTTATGAGTAAAGGAAAACCATTAGGCCGCAGTATTACGAGCCGTGATCGAAGCGCTCGCGATTGACCTTCATAAGTTTCTATTATGCTTTCCTGAGTAGTAAAACTGTGTAAGAACACTTCAGCCGAGCAAAAAACTGGTACCGTATTTTGTATTTCTCTAGCTTTGCTAGTTCTACACGCGCCGCTTATCCTTATCCTTATTCTTGTAGTATGGAATGAGGGGTAAGATATTTGTTGATGTCTTTATAAAGGCGGCCCCTTATTATATGAGATGAGTATGCATTAGAAAGACTTATTTTTAACAGACTTAAAAAGGGAGGTTATCAATTCGTCGCGTTTTTTTTCCATAGTACTGTTGAACAACGACAAAATAAAAAGAATAGCTTAATTTGAACTCAATAGTTAGACGAGACGGAGCGCATGTTGCATAAGAACTTTTTGTTAAATCTACCCGCACGCAAATTGATAAAAATGAAAATCACAATTTTATTTTATTAGATATTTCCAGTGTCAGATTGCAGTATCACTGACTAATAGGTACAAACTTCATATCACCAGCACAATTCTGAAACCGGTCATTATGATACATTATCTATCAGTTACATTCCTGTTTTAGGTATATAAATTATGGTAACATATTTTTTTTTTCAGATTTGGAAGTATCAAGGCGCCAAAGGAAATATATTTTCTTCACTGTACATAAAAGAAGTTGATAAACTAAAGTGGCAAATGGTATTCGGGTGTCACGACAGCCAAGTTTATAGTATTATCATAAAGAATTTCCAACCCAGCTTGCATTGGAAAACCCAACTCACTTCACCCGTTTACTCTACTCCCTGCGCCTTGAATGATAAACTCATTATAGCCGCATCAAATAATGGAATAATCTGTATTATTAATTCAGAAAATGGTACAATATTATCAGAGTATCACTTACCGAATGAAACCTTTTCGTCGCCAGCTGTGTACAGTGACTACATATTTATTGGCTGCAGAAATGATCATATTTATTCATTGAAATATGTTTTAAATTCCTAATCTGTGATGTTTTTTTTATGTATCCAATAATAATAAGGAAAAAATATAATAATGCAATAACAATGATTTAAAACAAATAAATACCAACTTTATTTTTCATATAATGTAACTTTTATTCATGATCTTACACAACATATAGGTATAATGAGCATTCATTAATTTTGACATTGTTAATAAGTATGATATGATTACAGAATCAAATTACCTGATTGGAATGCATATCTTAGTACACAGAACCTACCACTTGTGCAGATCTTAGTTTCATATGTATACTTATAAATAAAAGCAGCCTTAAATGAAATACATAAATTTCTTTAAATAATTATTTCACTTTTTGGCAGAAAATGCATAAAATTAATGGAACCATTGGGAGCATTGTACATTTATGCTGAAACTACCGCCGATATATCAAAGCTCTTACAAATCATTATCCCAAAATCCCTAAGAATATAATTTCGCAAGAATGTTTCTTAAACAAGTATAAAATTAACAAGCAATGTACATAAATATGTTATACTATAATTCACTGTTCTTCCTCTCCGAGTTCAACTTTCACTTTGGAGAAGTCGAAATCCTCACCTGTCCCACGCTTGTATACCTTAATCACGTCTAAACAGGTAGTCTCAAAGTGTGTGGTAGCATCGTAAGATTCAGATATGAATATTTGACTCTGGCTTCCATCATCAACTGCCTCATAATAATCCGTCACGGATACAAATTTCTGCCTAATAGGTCCAAGGAGGTCTAAGCCAGGCTTGATCTCTTGCTCAGGATCGTTAGTCTCAACAGTTGTAGACACCATTGCAATAAACCAGCCCTTAGCAGCTACTTGATGGGTGTGGGACACCACCGAAATGTAGATATCAGACTGCCTCCCTACTTGCTTCTGAGGGATGATGATCTGGGTGGACAGGGCATCCTTGGTGTTAGGAATCGGATGATCTAATAAACAAATGCAGCGAATCACCTGCCCCTTCTTGCGGACACGGTCCGGCACATAGCTGGGGTCACAGTACACCTGCTTACATTTCGCCACTTCATTTCCTGAGCGAACACCTACAACTTTGCCGCCTTCACCCAGCACTATCTCATCAATGGGCTTATCAAGCATATATGTGCCTCCATAAATAGCAGATAGACGAGCAAACCCTTGAGGCAATTCACCCAAACCATACATGGGGTACAAGTAAGGGGATTTGCCATATCGAGCAAGGGAATCGGAGTACAGCTTGATTCGATGGATTGTTTGAATAGCAGGCTGCTGGAGGTAGTTATCATTGAGGTAAAGAGCCAAAGCATGGCCTGTGAAATCCTGGGTGTTCTTGTCCAGACCGAATTTGTCATAAAGAGACTGCATATTGGCAGTGCTAGGATCTAAATCTTTCCAGGTCTTGGAATCGTCTTCCTGGAAATCTTGAACGTAAATCAGGAAATTACGGAAACGTCTCTTTTCAAACATCCCCATTAGATCAGACGCTAGTGCCTCCTTTTGGTCGACGGGCACCTTAGAGATCTTACCACCCTTGTAGACATAACTACCTTCTACAGACTTGAATTCTAGATATCGGGTCACGCCCGTGTGGATCAGTAGCTTCACTAGAAGCCCATTCGCCATCAAAAGTTTGGGTATCAAGTCAACGTTCCAGTCGCGACCTCGACCGTATGTTTCATCGGGCGCTGGAGCGTTGAACTTTGCGAACAATTCTTCTAACGGGGTAATCGACGCAGATTCGCCGCCGTAATACTTATTACGATCTATGTGTAATACCTTTTTTCCAGATACAGAGAGCATACCGCTCAAAATGCACTCCTTCAATCCCGTGCCCAAAACAATTGCGTCGTATTCTTCATCCATGTTTGAAAATTACACAAAGATATTTTCCAATACGAAATATCAGCCCGGGATGTAAATGTCAAAATGTCGGAAAGAATATGGCCGACCATCCAGCGATGACGTAGCGCGAAGTCGTCGCGATGCACGAGCGAGCGAAGTGACATTTTGGCACAGATAGAAAATAGAAATCTGAAGATAGTGATGAGAATACTGCCGTCTCTGAAGAGAACGTAGGACACGCCATTTTCATTTCATCATGGCACACCCATTATCTTATTTATAAAGTATATTTTATTGAATTTGTTATTGCTATAGTTAGCGTCTATAAACAGGACAGTTTAAATTTTCCTCTATAAGACAGTTAACCAATGTACATTTTACGCTGGATAAGTATCGTAAACGCAGCCCTAGGTTTTTTGATGAAAAACATAGGTGTGCGTTAACTAAACCGAATCCAAACTTACTTCGCGTTTTTGAAAAGCTCATTCAACAGGTAAGTAAAGTGAATGGCTATCCACTAATAACGAATCTGATAGCAGTTAAATCTTTCAAAACTCAATCAAAACGTGTTTATAGGTCTACAGAGTTCCGAACCTTTCTAGTTGCAAGAAAAAACTCGACACTGGCAAAAAAGGCTTTGTTTTGTAGCCGATTTCCAACCTAAAAAACGAAGATAAAAAACTTCCGTATCAGTACATGACGAAATTTAGGTTTTATAACAATCGCACATCCTAAAATAGGATTTAGGACGCCTGATTGCCCCACACATTATTTAATGTCTTCCGATATCTTGGATATATAAACCATACTGGTGAAATTGCCATATAAAAAACTAGTCGTGACAACAAATTGTCAGTGAGTGAATAGCAATTAGTGTCGGACTTTTTGGCGGGATGTTGAACCGTCAGTTTTGTTAAATATTAAAAAAAAAAACTTGTATAAATTATGATAAACGTGCATAAGTCAAGGAATTTAAATAAAATAGTGTGAATTAACTTTTCCCGTCTTATTCCAAAACAGGATCTAAATAAAGTACTGGGATTGGTACAAGGTTTAAACCATGAACTAAAGAAAACGTTATTATAAAACGAAGTTTATCACCAAACCATGGTTTATCTTTGGTACTAAAGAAAAACCGCCGAGACCCCTAGTTTATCTTCGGTACCAAATTATTTGAGGTTAGGTTGAAGTTCATTTCGTGTGTCAAATACCTAGTAATCTAATAAATATGAATATTGACTTGATTGATTTAATGGATTTGGAAGATTTGGGCACGCTGGAGACGCGCCGGCAATCAAATATACATCGTCATCGTGTGAATCCTTTTGATTTGAGTGACGAGGATTTCCGATACAAATATAGGTTCACAAAACGATTCGGAAATAAGATTGTGGATGTGCTACGTGACGATTTGGAAAATGACCCTCGAGGATGCCTATTGAGTCCGGAGCTTCAAGTGGTTTGCGCATTACGCAACTGGGCTCGCCATGAAGTAAGTGTTATTTACAACTATAACCTTAGTCAATGCAGAAAAATCAAACAATATACTAATACAGGTACATGTTTTATTCATAGATTCAAGACAATACAGCTGATTTATATGGTGTGTCTCAACCGGTTATGAGCAAAACATGTAAAAAAGTAGCAGAAACTTGGTCACGGATGTCCCAAAGATTCCTAAAAATGCCTACTACTTTAAACTAACAGGAGGACAGTATGAGAAAATTCCACAATTGACTGTACTCATATAAGAGTTAGAAGAGTAAATGCTGATGGGGGTCAGTTATTTATGAATAGAAAAGGATTTCCTTGATCAATCTACAGGTAATTTTTACAGTAATATTTTAATTTTAAGTTGTCTAATATGTTAGTAGGTGAGTACCTAATTAATTTTTATGTAACACTCATCCCAAAATGCTAGTTGCAATCCCAAATATTGGTTAGTTTGTTTGGCTTCATATAAAAATTACTGTTTCTCTGTTTGTAGTTGGTTTCTGTGGTATTGCAATTATTGTGGTATTGCATTACAACACATACCGGGTTAATGTTAAATTTTTATAAACTTTTCAGGTGGTTGGTGACGCTGAATTCAAAATCATGGTCATTGTTACCAGCTGGCGAGGCAGTGTACATGACTTCAGAATATTCAGAGAATTAGACTAAAAATCTAGGCTTTGCAACTGCATTTTTTTATCCTTCTACATGAAACATTAGGCTCAGGTCGGAGACCTCATACTGCCTAATCATAAGTGTATATTTTTTGTTAGTAATGCTCACCCCTTTCTGGTTTTTAATGTTTATTTGGCTATATAGACCTCAGAAAGGCAATTATTTAAAGTTAATGTAATAAAATAATAGGCATGAGAAGTGAAATTATATGTTTTATAACAATGAAAGATGTGTTTATTGAATAAAATATCTGAAAACATTTTATCCTTCATTACTTGTCTTTTGACTTTCTGACAATGCTTTTTCTAATTCCAGTTTCTTTATTTTTGTGTGTTTACCCAAATAAGTATGATACAATACACTGCACTGTTATCATATTGTAATAAATAATCTGCATGTTTCACCAACTTTTTCTTCTGAACTCAAATTTTCGCCATTCTTTTCTTTTGTTGTTCTATTTTTATTCCCAATTTTCCGTATAAAACAACAAACCAGAACAATTTAGTATTATTAAGAGGTGACATAAACATAACATAAACACAACAAATGACAAATGTCACGGCGCGCGCATTGCTCCGTTTCACGCTAAAGCTGGCAAAGAAATAAAACAAATTTATTAAAAAAAGCGCGTCAAATTATTAGTTCTGGTTGTTCAATATATTAAATCTTAAACAAACAACAATTTATGATATATGTTTATATTAATAAATCATTATTTAAGTACTTGAAATGTGAATATAATATAAACATGTCGAGAAACGGAACGTTGCACTGAATGAACCCTGTATGAACGAACGAATGTTTACCATTTTTCGTTTATAATCTGTAGATATTATTTAGATCGTGGACGAAGTTTGACTTATCTGATCCTCGATTGGTCTTCGATTTGTAATAAGATATGGTTTTTCTCTGCTTTCAACTTTAAACCATGGACCTTTTAGTTCAGGTTTAAACCATGCCCAAATCATTTTTTTGTAATAAGACCGTTCTAGTTCTCCCAACATTTCCGGTACATTTTCAGTACTCAACACTGGTAAAATGGCACGATTTTGTAGTCGATTGCCAACATGAAAAAAAAGCAATAGTGTCAAACAAAAGCGTCACTCAAACTCAGAAGTGGAGTGTAGACTTCAAAGTCAACCAGTTATTCAGTCCAGTCAATCATTCGTCTCGTATTTTGTGCTGTTTTCATAGTTAATTCTCTCATGTGTGTGTACGTTTGGTGGTGAAATAATAACAACTCCATTGAAAAAGTTGCAAGAATGCATATTTCATTATCGTTTTAGAATATGATTTCTTATTATCGCTATTTTTCGGACTAAAAATGTTAGGGATGTGTGAATCAGTGAACAGATGATTTCTTACCATATGTTTCAATTAAAACGGTATCTTCTCCGAGAATATTTGCCAATACAACAAAATATACTTGGACGACATAGATATTGCGATTTTAAATGAAAGGAAAAAGTGAAGTGAATACCGTTCAGATGAATAAAAATGTCAACAGAAGGAAGCGGAGAGACACCTTCAACTGTGCCATGTTTACCCGGGGCACCGGAGCAAACCTATTTATTTCCGAAAGCGAAAGGGCACTCGAGATCTGTAAGTCATGGCGGAACACCGATGTTGGCCGGAAACCCGGCCGTGCCGCGACCGCCGCTCAAGTCTGCGATGCGCGGCCACCAGCGGGCACTATCTCATGGCCAGATCGGAGAGGGCTCGCGCCCCAGCTCAGGGCCCGGCCACAGCAGGACCGGCAGCCGCACGGACTTCATACTGCCCCCCGGACATCGCGAGCCGCCGGTCGCCAGCACTCAGCCGCGACTCAGCTCCGTGCGTGTGCATTCGAGGCAGGCTTCTCGTTCGGACTCCATTTACACAATCCGCCGCGGCTCGGTGGTGGGCCCGTGGCGGCGCGCCGCGTTCTGGCTGATGCGCCGCCAACAGCCCGCTGTTGATAATCGCAATATAATAGTGACCCCTAATCATCTGGTGCCTGATAAAACACCACCTAAAGATCATCCTAATGGACATAGATGTAATAATAAAGTCAGGACTACAAAGTATACATTATTATCATTTCTGCCAAAGAACTTGTTTGAACAGTTTCACAGGATTGCAAATGTGTATTTTATATTCATAGTGTTGTTAAACTGGGTGCCTCAAATTAATGCGTTCGGCAAGGAGATAGCTATGCTGCCAGTGTTGTTTGTGCTCTCTGTGACAGCTATAAAAGACTTGTTCGAAGACCGAAGAAGACATATGTCAGACAAAAGAATCAACAACTCATTTTGCAGAGTATACAAAAAGTAAGTGGACTTTTTTATGATAATTCTAATCAGTGACTAATTTATTTTATCAGTACCAACCTTTGCATGTGGTTCTGCCAATGCAAGCGTTACTTAGTATATGGTTCCTCTGGCAATTTATATCAAAAAGGAAAACTGTCTGGGGTTTCCTATATGTGGGCACCAACAAGTTGTTTATTGTTATACCTAGCTAGAAAATGCGAGTCAAATATATTAATTTTTATCAAACAACTAAAATACTATCTAAATAATAAATAATCTACTAGGGTTGCAGGTTCAAAACAGAAAGGACATGTGAAGTCCACCAACCTGTATGGGGCCAGTGTGATGGGCTATGGCTTACATCTCCCTCGCATTGAGAGGAGGCCAGGGCCCAACATACATTTTTATAAAAAATTATTTAGGAAGGTAATAATAGAGAAAGCCAGGTTAGTAAAAATAATGTATTAAGTACGTAGGGTAAAAACAATATAAATATGATTTAATCGATTTTAAGTATGCTTTATTCACTGCATTCAATATGCAGCATTACTTAATACATGGTTAGCTTCCACCCTCACAAGCTTTCAAAGCACCATAAGTAATTCATAAAACTCCATATACAACACTCCATACTTAAATAAGTAATGATGTTTGCTCCACGAACTGAAGGGGTTTTTCCAAATGGCTAGGCATTAATATGGTATGTGGGTATTAATAATTAGGGGGTGGTATCCGGTTTGTCAATTACAATACATATTTTCTGTTGGTAAGTACCCACGTACCACCACGGAAATTGGACAGTGGCATTTCGAATAGGTGCACGTGTGGAACAATCAATTCTTATGAAATATTTTATTGTTTCGTAGGCAAACATTGCTGCCCTCGAACTTTAAAGTAACTTTCACGCCACGCTCAGTTCGTTAAAAGTAATGTCAGTTGATTGGGTAGGGATTGGCCAAATCTCACAACAAACCATGCAAAGATTAAGTTTTTCCGATAGATCATGTTATACGGTTGTGCCACAAGGTCTACTAATCTAGCTTAAAAATCAATTTAAAGAGATACCTATCATCTATTGAGCCTATCATCGATTGATTAAAAGTAAAAGTCTATACATTTAAGAGTATGAATACCTATAAAATAAAATAAAATATAAAAACCAAACAAAATCGACTGTCTAACAACAGCTTCGACAGTAGAACGAATTAACAAAAAATATTCCTAGCTATTCAACCATACATTTGGTATTGGTCCTACCCAGCCTACCTACCTAACTATAACATTTATCGAGAAAAACTACTCATAGTGTTAAGCTGTGGTTTAGCATTTCCTACTATTCAAGTATACACAATCAGTTCGATTGCTATTCTTTTATTGAATTCGACTTTCCCTCAAAGAGTTTGGGCACTTATGAGCTGAACACAATTTCGAAATAATAAGTGCTACGTAGGTATATATCGCTAAAGCTATTTCCGAAAAATCTAAATATAAACGCTGACTTTAGGCAAGCCCATAAATGTCATCTGTTATTGGCATGTTTCCTGAACGATTTTCTAAACAGTCTTATTGACATTCGTTAAAACACCGGTGTTAATTGTGTTAACGTTTGTTGTAGTGTGTTACTTACATATACCTAGTTACGTAGATTTATATAAACTTCGTCTAAAACCATGCGATCATAGGCTTAATTCGGACCGACGAAGCCGATATACTTGTATGTCATGTGTCTATTTCAAAAAGGGTGATCATTAGGATAATTACGATTAAGGAACTGATCAGAAAATTACCTGCCACATTATGTTATTATGATTGGTTTATATCAATCCAAAGGTCGCCTACTCAGGCACGAATTAGGACTAGTAAGCGACAGTGGTTCAACGTTTTCCAATAAGTACCGGACGAGTGATTGTGTCCATATATTACGCTCTAAAGCTGCACGTGTCCGCTGGGGGAGCTGGTGAAATATGTATTGACAGAGTCGATCATTTGATTTGTATGTGATGCTCTGAAAACTCGTACTAAGCCCCCCGTATTTGGGGGTTTCAAAGAGGGTCGAACATGGCCCATTGCTGACCCGCAAGAAGTAGGTCATTGGTGAAGGTTTGATTCGTGTAATGATTCATTCCGTTCTAAGAAATAATGGACTTTTCATAAAATGCTCTTTGAGGTATTTTGTAAGATGACTACTGAGGGAAAATAAGTACAGAAATAGCTTGACCATCATACTAAGAGAAAACAACTATCAGAAAGACCAAGTGCGACTGTAAGGATGTGGAACCTACTTACAGTTGGACTTGGCTTCATTACAGCATAAATAAATACCTAATACCACTAGGTAGGTTGTACTAAGTACCGCTGTTCTTAACTGTTACATATAATTACGTTCGTAAACAATACACCCGTAAATCCTGTAATCTGATTGTTCAAATATATGTCAACGAAATTCAAATATAAGAAATGCGTTCTTCAAGAATAGTATTATAATCATGATAACACACAGTGACGTATTTTAAAGACTGATAAGAATAATTGGATATCGGCGAGAGAGATAACTAGGGACTAGGCTTTATCTACGTTATCGTAGGTAACTGTTTTATCGGAAGATAGAGATTATTATAATCAAATAACCTGCAATAAACTATATTTTGAACCACTCCTCAGTCACAATATTTCCGTAACGACATCATAAACATTAAAGCTGGCGTACGAAGTACTTAGCACTGACCTGTTTTTCTTGACTTCTAAATGTATTTGATGGATTGAATGATTCTTCGAAATTCAATCCTTATCAATGTGAAATTCATTGAGGGAGCCTATGTCGATCAGTGGTAATTTTGTGGCTGATAGCGGTGGATAAATGAGGATGGAGTGGAGGAATGATGTATGGATTCCACGCGCACAGTAAAACGAGCTGATAGTTATTGGTAATCAGAAAGTTTTCCTACTAACGAGGTAAACAAACACCTATCTTCACAATCCCAAATCGAAAGTTTACGTATTTGATGATTAATTACCGTGTGTACCTATCTTATGCATATGTTGTTGGACTGGATAAATCCAGAGACAAATCAACCGTTTAAAGAGCAATGTAAGACCACGTTATAATTAACTTGATAACTAACACTCTTTGATTCATTCTAATGTTCTTTAAAAATCAACCTTATTGTACTTATAAATAGTATTTCAATATTGTTTTCTATAAAACATCTAGTAGGTAAACATTTTTTCCTTAATGTAATAAACGCTAAATACATTTCCTGTATTACGTGGACCTAACGTAAACACGGTAATTAAAGTGTATCGATAACTAGCAATTTATATTTGATTTCTAGAGTACCTATACTACCGACATTAATAAGTAATAGTTTCGAACCATCTTATAGAATAGTAACTATAGTATTTATATGTTATGTTAAAAATTAGGCAAGTGCAATTCATATTTGTATTACAATGTTGTTCCGTACTGTGGATTTTATAACAACGCATAATTAATTATATGTTTTTTTTTCATGCAAAACACTCAACATAATGAGCAATCGCAGGATAGCGACCTTAATTCGGCAGTTTACAAACGAATTTTACCTTGTCAATTTAAAATGTAAAGAGTAACTTTTTCGGCAGCTGCATAAAGTTTTATTTTATACTTATCTTTTTCCTTGATGGCGACCCCTTTTCTATTTTATATTTTCTATTGTATTTTGCGGCCAAAGATTTACATATTGTATGTAAGCATGTAACTTGGTTCGTTTAGAAGCAAGAAGCCTCTCACAGATGGACGCATGGACAGTGTTTTCTCAGAAAAGGGTTCGGTATGCGCTTTGGGCACGGAACTCTAACATAATTCAGAATGAAAAACCTTTACTCGTGGTAGCAATCTTAAGGCACTTTATTAATACAATACCCATTCTTATCGCGGTTAATGTCTTGTAGCCTTCAAGTGTCTATAAAATTATTCTTTGCCTTTCAAATTTACCACTATCACGGGAAAATTACTATAGGGATTATGATGAAACTGCGTGATGATAGCTTATAACAAGATGAACATATGGAACAAAAATACGCAAATTTCACCCCAAAATGAACGAGTGCCCTCGGAATAGTCTTAAAACTGCAGTTCACGTGTGTATAAAATCGTAGGTACTCTTTCGTATTCGTTTTATGTTGCTTTAACTTCATTCAGCGATGAAGTGCTGTAGGGACACAATGTTTAGTTATTTGTTACTACACTTGTGCAAACTTCATTAACGTCATGTCGTTATCCGTGGCCTGTTTCAGCAACAACATACATTTATACGTACAACTGACTACACATTCGCTATAGAAAATGTATTGCCACGAGTGGACTTGGATACTTTAATCTAATTTTTAACAATAATTATCTCTTACTCAACTGCAAAGGAGAAAACCTGCATGTCTGAGATTAACAAAGAGGTATGAAGACCGCCAACCCACCCTGGACCAGGGTGCTAAATTATGAACTGAGCACCCTCGCATTGAAGGGAGGCCCGTGCGTCACAAACAGTGGTGTTGGTCAGACAACAGTTCTGTAATCAGTAAGATCACTGAACTACAAGCCGACCTCAGTAAACCCCAGGAAATGGCCATGAAGAGCAAGAAGGGTTGTATTAGAAATTCGCACCCAAAAGAAGCTTTTAATGTTTTGTCCTTTGAATCCGTTCGCTGGTTTTGTCACATAACATGAGTTGCCGTCCGTCAGGCCGCGATTGGCCAAAATTAACCCGACTGTTGTTGCGAATAACACGCGTATTTCGACTCTTGGTAGTTGGTGGAACTCAATCAATCATTTTAATAACAAGTGAACTGTGAATAGCAGCACTAAATTGCCACGGGTCTTTGTCCCAGAAGATACATTTTTCTCTACTATAAGAATCATTCGGCCTTTTCCTTTTTTGGTGATGTGGAATATTTATTTCATAATGACTACACTGCTTTATGCTATCCCCATATGATTAAAACTTTAAGGAAATATTCGGCTACGAGGTCTAAGAGATAAAAACATCCGTACTTATTTTTTTTAATTTTATGGCGGATAATATGAGGGTGTCCTTAGTCGTAGTTTCAAGATGTTTTTTTATCAAAGTTTAACCAGATGGCGTAAAGTAATTGCGTCGACACTGATTATTTTTTCATATAAAGCCCCTAACAAAAGATTTACAAATCTGGATCATAATAAATGGATATGAATAACTATATATTCATAGATATAGATAGAAACAGAGTTAAATGTGTTATGTGCATAAAGTTTGCGATACCTGCCCTGTTTTGTGTAAGGAATTTTATTTATTGACTATCGACTGTAAAAAAATACTTAATACATTACAAAAATACAAGGCAAGGGCAGGCATGGCGTTTTTTCGCCAGACGAACGGCCCCTTAATATTTGGATTATTGTGTCAATATTCAGAAATAGACATTTGATCCTGTAACAACGTTTTCATAATAGGGATCGAAAATGGCACGAATGTACTGACTGTAGCAGAATTGTTTTGGGTGGAGTGGCAATCTGCCAAACTCAATATTTGACAACATTGTGCGAATCAGGGTTGATACAAATCTGGATTTAAAAAAAACACAATAGTCATGTTTTTATAACACTTCTTATTTTTGGACATAAGTGGTGGTCTTAACTTACTAATGTCATAGATGATTTATTTGATTTCTTATAATTAATTCAAATCAATTCAAATTAATTAATTCAATTCAAGCAAAGAAATGTTTGTTTGTCTTATAGGTGGTTTGTTTTGTTTAATATTAAAATCATTTTGATTGTCTCAGCAAAATTGAAAGAATATTTAGGATAAAAAGTGCAACGTATTTTTTTGCAGCTAGTGTAAAATAGTTTATAGTCCTTTATTTTGTTTACAGTTTGCTGATTTATGATTAAAATAAATCATAATATTTTTTTATAAAAAACAAGTTAAAAACATTTAAATCAACGATTTAATAAAAAACACTTTATTTAAATCAACCACCCCTGCTGCTAATAGCAAGCCATATGGATACTGGTGAATATTTATTTACTCTGCTCCTGTTGCGTTCCCTGTAAACGGCCTCGCGCGCACGAGTTCAATCTTTGACTGCACAACTAATGCCTAACTTAATTTGAAAACGTGAAAATAGTATTGAGTGAAATACTAGGAACTGTAATAATTTAAAACATTCTATTGTAACCTACCTAGAGTACGCCCACTACATATGTGTTTGTTTGTTGTGCTGGAAAAACTATTAAAATGGGTGCTAAAACGAAGCCTTACTAATGAATCCACTAATTGCGTGCTACACAGTGGCCTTGGCTGTGTAACCTCACGCGGCCTGCGATGTAAGGACATTGGCATTTTAACATGCAAAACGACATAATTATTTCAACTCCAACGAAACATACATGATTCATTTTTTTGACCTTGGGTGACAGCAGGGGAAAGTTCGAAGAAGGCATATTTATATTTACAGCACACATCTGTTTCAATTATGCATAAGTACTCAGATAACAGCGACTCACAATTGCAAAACACGCATACATTGTATGGAACAGGACTTGGCCATTGACCATGTAACCCCGGCAGAGGGGAAGGCGTGCGTTGGCCACTTCCTATGTAAATCCTCCACGTTTCAGCTTCATAAAAAGTAAGACATTTTAAACAATAAGTTGTTACTTGTATTTATTCAATTTTTCGGACTCTATTTCTGATCTTTATTTATGGGGGGACACAAAATATTGATTCATTGTGTTATCAACACTGTACGCGCATTAATAAAGAAATACAAATAAATGATAATGCCAAATGCTCACTATGACGAACGTACTTACGTATTAGATAGTTTCTACTTCTCTTTGAAAACAAATAGAGATAGGACGATATCTATTCAGTCCGCACCAGCTCCTAATGGTCAAATAACGCGTTTGTTAGGCAAGTGCGGAGATTTCCTTATATGGAGCAGCACAGTATTTTTACCTATCCCTAATTAGCTTTGAATGAAACGATAATTGCTTGTACTGGCTCGTTTCTGCTAATCACTTAGCATTCTCATAATATGTTTCGTCAAAAGACTGACGCTGGGCTTTGTCATGACAACATTATTCCGTGTTAAAGACTTAAAATGATTTTAAGGAATTAATTTAGTCGCTGGGGCAACGACCTAAAGTCCTGCGTTATTGTGAATGCAGCTAATACACGCAATTGAAATTACCTAGTAAGAGAACTATTAGCCACGCAGTAGATTTAATTATATTTTTATCGTATCTACTTTCCATCAAGCTATGTAGATTCTTGTTAAATTTATAGGTACCTGGGATATAAATCTCTCAAGATACTCGTTCTGTGGAGTGACGTAACTGGATTTGGTCCACAAAGAGCCAGTTTGATCTGCAACAGTACATCGGTATTGAAAGAAACAATAGACTTCATTCAATACCACAAAGACAATCGTTATGTGTTTTCTATGACTAGGCTTTTGCAAATCTTATGCCATTAAAGTGAGGTAAATTGTGAAGAAACAAGCTGTATTTGAAAATCAAGATTAGCAAATTATAAAAAATAAATAAAACCATTAAAATTTCTTCAAGCATGATAAAATTCATGCAAATGAAAACATTATTGGCATTTTGCGCAAGTGGAGATTATTTTTAGCAATCGATTTTCCGTGATGGCTATAAAGGGAAACCCAATTGAGATTTACCTTTTAGCATTACAAAGAAATCAATGCTGCCCAGAGACTCGAGAATGGAACCTACTGCAGTCTTAAAATACGTCAGATATTCAAATAGTACGGATAGGACTAGGCGCTCAATACAAAAAGCTTGCTAAAACAATTTAAAATAGGATAGCTGATTATTAACTATTGTAGTCGTTTGTGAAGTTGCTTTAAATGACAAACTAGAAAAACACGACGTTTTATGTACGAGTATAAAGCGCTTCCTGTCTTCTATCTTCATTATGCTGTAATTGTATTGCTAGAATATTCATGGCACTAATCGCATGCGGTCAAGTGAACGGTGGCCACGAGCCACGCTGCATGGTCAATGTCAGTCGATGCAGCTTCGGTGTCGATTTCGTGTTGAACCGCTGCCGTGTCCCGGATACCTACATATCCCTTGATAACTATTCCGGTATTAGCCAATCACAACATAGGAAACGGCTAATGCCGATAACCGTAACTAATACTGGCACTTTGCGAGTTGCTAAAGTAACCTTGATCTTGTTAAATTGACTATCTGATTCCGCAATTTTTTTTGCCGTTTCGTCATTCAAGAGTACACAACTAGTGTTCCACTTTCGCTTGCCGTTTTTAAATAACGGTTCCTAAACAATATAGATGGGTAGATAGATAGTTAAGTTATTTCGCAAAACTGTGACTATGACTTTTATTTGTGGTCTTACCTTAGCTGACTAAAATATTCGATTCAACATCTGTCCGCGCGAACTGCACTTCCTGCATGTAACGTAGTAGCTCAGCCGGCTGGGACAAGACAAAATGTGAGATTAATCGATGTTGTCTCTTTCCCTCGTATTAATTACGGAAGGAAGAGAGCCACTCGATGCTACATAATCCGTGAAATAGACTGTGTCCTGATACGTGCAGCCCTTCTGGTTGTATTTTCTGCATCTCGCGCATCACGGGGAATTTACCAGACGTATTTTGATGAGTGATAATTTAATTATTATGAATTTAATTTTTATGATTGGGCGAATATATAGTATTACTTTTACCTTGGGAAATGTATAGGGTTCGTACGGGATGGGAAAAGACTGTATCTCAAAAAACTTACGTCCACGAGTACGAAATGGCGGGAGACAGCTAGTTATTAATATTGCGCAATATATAGCTAGATAAGCGATGCATTTAGTGCTCTAATTGTCAAAATTGATATGTAATTGAGACGGACGCAATATTAACAAGCTGAATCATCGATGAAGGCCCCTCAATTCCGTGGCGGGGAGTTGGCGACATTGGAACAAACCAATAAAATTTATATTGACGCTCGTGTTTATGAGCTCCGGGCTATATTGGCAGGAACTGATTTTGTTAGTGTCGTTCAACCTTGAAAGTCTTTAGACTAGTTCGGGTAGTTGTTGATTTTAAAAACCCCGCCAAGTGCGTGTCGGGGCACGAATAACATAAGGTAAAGGGTCAGTAGCCATGATAACATCGAACACTTACTTAATGCTAGGTAGTTCTCAAAGTGAATTGAGTGAATTACAAGAATATTTTTTTATTTCCGTTTGATCTATTGAGAAACTGGGCATGGTGATAACTTATACCTGGGTCAACAAATATAATACTTCTTATCCCCGGGAATGGATGGGTTTCCTAGGGTAGCCAAAAATCTATTGTGATGAAAATAATTATAAACCTATTTTAATATTAATTGAAGCGCTTATTGTTACATTTATAGCATTATCTTGATTTCAATAGTCGGAACTAGTTCAAGTCCATGACGCGTGTAAAGGCTCCCTTCCATCCGGTTTAAGTAAGGCACAATAAGTGTCTTGCGGCGCTGGCTTGCCTCTGTTTTTGCACTCGGGTGTGACTTTGTGGCTCGAGCTGAGGCCAGCCGCCACCTCGACTGGCAATTATTTCCTGGTGTGAACTACGTTCAGGGCTGTCAGATAAAAAATACCGGATACCAGCATGATAGAAATTTTAAATTTGTATGTACAAATTTATACAATACAATGTACACCTTATCTATATCTAATTTCGGTTGAATTTAACTTCCGAAAACATCAGTTGTTTGAAGAGTCCATTTGAAACCAAACGTTTGGCATATTTTACCTTCACATTTATTCATTTGGCAGAATATTTTGTTCTCTGATTCGTATATAGTTAACTGCTATTTTAGCATTTTAACGAGAAATATATTTAGTCGATACATCAGTTAAACACATAATCGGTACGCCAAAATTATTAAGTACCGCAATATGCTGTGTGATATTCTGGGAAACACATTGCAGAAAATCATTCATAGGCCAATCAATAATCGCGGATCAGATCTATGATGTGAACTAATAGAGGCTTAGGAACGAAACTATCAAATAGTTTCTATCTGTAATGCCAGATGTTCAACAAAAATAAGCAGTAGTAGAAGCAAAAGCGATTTTCAGTTTGCAGCTATATATGTAACTAGCTGCGCCCCGCGGTGTTACCCGCGATTAAAAAGTATGTTCTTTTTACCGGGATAAAAAGTAGCCTATGTGCTATTCCAGACTATAATCTATCTCTGTGCCAAATTTCATCCAGATCCGTTCAGCCGTTCTGGCGTGATTGAGTAACAAACATCCATCCATCCATCCATCCAAACTTTCACATTTATAATATTAGTGTGATTAGTGTGATTAGTGTGATAACAGAAAGTCAAATATCCCATATCCGACCTGTGAAACCTGATACCCAATGTCATTTTTTTATTAATCAAAATTTGCTCTTCTTAACCTTACGACTCGAAGGTACGTCGACACCGACCGAGTATAACATTGAGACGCCCAGTTTTAGGTCACCCATCATGCGACGATGTGAAACTACACTAATTAAATCATTCCAAATATTGTTTTTATAGTATTTATCGGTTCTTTAACAAAGCTCTTCAGATTTTATTCAGAAGCCGGTATTTAAAAATCCGTATTTATAGAGTTTCAAATGAGATCGTGTTTTGTGTTGTGATAGATATTCGATAGCGAGATCCTATAATTTTGATATACTTATTTATTATTAATATCATATTTGATCTTCCGCGAAATCGTGCCGCATACGATTGGATCATGAGTTTCTCCCGACCGAGCACGCGCCCGGCAGCGCGGGCACTCGACAAAAAAGAAAGCGAATGGGTAACGGTACTGCGCGAGTCAGCATAATTACTTGTATTCTGTTTAGCCGCTCGACAGCTGTTTTAATGGTACGTCTTATCGTCTTATCGCATCCACCAAATTCTGTTATCACTATCACTAATCCTCACACATTTTTTATCGAATCATGCTTGTGGAACAAATTCGTTCCTATTGTCGGTCATGTTGTGATGATTAACAATATTAAAAAAAAATATAATTTAACTTGTCGACGAGATTCGTAAGGCTTCGTTAGTCTGTATGTAATCAAATAGCCTTACTTGCCTAGGTGATGAAGTGTCAAGGCGCAAAATGTCCACTAAGACGTCATCGTGTGGGTGAAGAAGGCCAGTGTGATTAAATATCAGTTTTTGTTTGTTTAATTTAATCAATGTACGGATTACCTGTGCTAATGTCCATGCATACATTATACTTAAAACCTAATTTCCAAATGCTGTTTTGGAGTGACCTATACAAAGGCTATTACCCCTATTGTAACTGCAACAAATACAAAAATAAAAGCAAGATAAATCAGATCGTGTAAGGTTTAGCGTAAACGACCCTCGGCTTCTTCGGTCATATCGAACGGTCCCCTAGGTACAATCTGGAGAAGTATATCATCTTGGTTCAAATCGAAGACAGACGCGACTGGAGGATGGGCACCAACAAGATGTTCCGATTCGATTAGGAAGGCTGTATACGCAGCTTGTACACGGCGGTACCCAACGTATATGGCCGTAGACTATGGACAGTGATCCATAATAGTAGCGATCCCCAGAACTGAGGGAACGAGGAAGAAGAAGATGAAAACGCAATTTGGGGCTAAATAACCTTTTTTTAGGGACGTCAGTTAATGTTATCATCGATTCCTAGAAATGGTTTGTCAAAGTGTCCACTTACAACAGTCGATACAGTTGCAATAATAAATGAACGATCAATCGGAATCACAACTCATGAATTTGATTACAGTAGGGCACGACACGAACCGGTCGTTAAAAGAACATTAAACTGGAACTGACAAGGCCTTGATGACTGCCGCTCGTGCGGACCTGCATCTATCACAATCTTCCTACATAATTGATTCAACTTTCACAGTTATAGATTTTTTCATGTGTTAGTTAATATTGTAGGCGTAGCATTGTTGTCTATAATAACTAGTTGTCGGCAGACGCTGTCCTGTTAAAAAACCCCTTTCATTTTTCCCTATAAATCAACTCTGATTTGAACTATTTCGAATATTTTAAAACCAAATTTAGCTAAATCTGTTAACCGTTCTCGTGACGCGCTAACAAATGAACATCATTTCATTTTAGTTATGTAGATTACTGACTTTACATAAAATACTAATACCTATTTACAATAGAATACCTAGGCCAGGGTGGAAGCCTACGGCCTAAGCCCGCTCACATTGAGTAGGACATTAAAAGGATTGGTATTATTATTATTATATCTATGAATAAAAGTAAATCATGTAAAAGTTGGTAAGTCTTTTATCAGCTTATGAATATGGCGTTAATTTAAGTTATACATACGATTAATTTTATTACAATTAGTAGCTAGGTTTCGTATGGTATATTTAAAAATGTGTGCTTCAAAACACGTCAAAACCAATGCCACGGCCTTGGACACAAGGCTGTCCTTAATTTGAATTTGTAAATGGGCCATCTTTCTTTTCATACCAAAACTAGTCTAACCAAACTTACCTTACCTGTTTATTTTACCTTTAAAGAAGTGACTGTCGCGCAAGTTGCAACGATATATGTATTTAGAGCATAACTAGCTTTCGTCCGCGGCTCCGCGCGCGCTACCATTGATTTTTGTCCACCTATATGTAAAATCATATGCTATGCAATCATTAGAACTCCGTTAAATACGTTCCAGGACTTAAGATATTCATTGATGCTGAAGAAGCAGACACAGATAAAAACACATGTTTTGGATTGAGAAACGTCCAAATATTTGTGAGATTTTTTTTATTATCCTTAATGTAGGGTACAGTTTTATTATAATTAGTTTAGATATATTGAAGATGCATTGTTCTCACTAAATCAATAACAAAGGAATAAAATAATTAAAAAAAAGGGATCACAAGTCACCACTGTCATTAGTCATCTCAGATGATACAGAAAACCTGGAGACTTGTAACAAATTCAAGTCCATAGAAGTTTCAATTGTACTGCTATGATAAGGTGTTTACTCTAATATTAACAATATAGTTACATAGCAAGTTATTTACGCCTACATGTATATAGAAATTAAGTATTCAGTAATTTATGTAATCCTACCTACAGATAATTTGTGAAACATTAGTGCTGGTCGTGTTAATGCCATGCCACCAGCAAGTACGCGTTTATACACTGATGTTTAATTCAAATAAACAATGAATGTGGGATATTAGTTTCCTTTTTAATTCAATATGTACTCCATTGTTATGTGGAATCACTAGAACTGGATGAATTTGTTATAGGTGCTTAACTACAACATTATCGATTATACTTCACAGTATTCTGAGAAATATACAACAATATAGCTTTATCGTTCAAAGAGTTATTGATATTCGTATAATATTTAACTAATGATATATACTCTCTACATGGAATATGTACTTAGGTAAATCACGTAACAGGTAAATCAGTACGTTCGACCTGACAACGCATAAATGAACTTCCCAACGGTTTAATCTTATTCCATTTACTGTATAGTTTATTTTTAATCAAACAGGAAAAAATATCTTAGGTTATTCCATTCGTCAGCTGCTATACAAATCTTAAAGAAAAAATAAATCTTGACCGTTTTCATTAGAAATGTTCAAGTTGCAAAGTCGCACAGCTTTTGTGCTCGGACGGGTAATTAATATTAAAAAAAAGGATGCGTGACAAAAGCCGTTGGTCAAACAAATAATGCAATACGTTACACCGCAGGTTACACCCGATGATAAGGCGTTAATGGTATGCTATAAGTAATGATGCACGTTCATAACCTACATTAAGGTACGGTGCACAACAACATATTACGAGTTGCAAATTATCTATCTATACGTATAATATAATTGTAACTTGGATAATTTTGGAATATTGATTTCTTATATTTACGCGTATACTACACATTGAAATAAAACTAATTTTGCGGATTTTATCGCGTTTATTTTATATTATTACGTTCCCGACGTTTCGTTCCTAGTTTCATAGGCTGAACTGGGGCACCCTCATATTTAGTTGTTGCTTGCGGTGCGATCTGCGTAGATCGCACCGCAAGCAACAATGTGAATGTGCTCACAGTGTCTTGAGATCTTGCAATGGTGGGCTTGGTTTTGGATTTAATTAGATTACTTACTGGATCCCAACAACTTCGGGAACGTAAAAACATAAAATAAACGCTATAGAATCAGCACAATTAATTTTATTTCAATATTTTTGGAATACTATAATGATAGGCTCAGACAAAAAATGGGACGCTATCAGAAGTCAAATCCGCAATATTTGTAATCTTCGTCTGTGTTGCATGACGAGAAAACTACTGGGCAGATTTCATGAAACTGGCGAGTGGTACTTTATTACCGGGGTTAACATAGGATACTTTATATCCCGGGAAATGGATGGGTTTCTCGGAATAGCCAACATGACTTTGAAAAGAAGAATTGAGTACCTAATTAGTACTTACTCACTCTTGTATGTTGAAAAGTACCTTGAACCTGTCTCTGTACCAATAACTTAGGAACGAATACCGTATAATGTTTACAGTCCTAAAAGCTTCACAATGAAATATTATTCTACAAGTCTGGAATAGAGATTGTTTACTTGACTACTGCAAGTAGGTGTGACGCATTCGCTGGACCTTATACATCAGCGGGAATTCCAATTTTGTGGTAATACACAAGTCAATTAACGGTGACTGTCACTTCCTGTTCATTTTACATTTCTGAAAATACCACTATTCTTACAACCAATTTAGTATGATCATTTGACTCGTTTATTCTAAGGGTTCTTATTTATTTATGAGATGTGTATGTTATTATATATAAACAAGAGATACGGGTGACAGTGCTGTGCTGTTATTGTGGCCAAGACTAATGAGTAAATAAATTTAATTTTAGTATTTGAAATCATCAAACTATGATATCGTAACGAGTGTAGATAAATATATTACCCTCGAATTTATAGACTTTGTATAACTCTATCAAACGTCATATAGTACATCGCAAAGCAAAACTCTTGTGCGCAGTACTATGTGACGTTTGATAAACATAAAAACGTCTATAAATTCGGGGTTTAATATCTCTGCCCTGCGGCCTTTCTTAAAATGCATTGCTTAGAATAATGATTGCAGAGATGAATTTATGGTAATGTTGACTCTCATTACCAAATATAATGTTTACCCAAGTACTCATGTTTATAATTACTCGATATCGGCAGCTGGTTGCTAAGGTCGATAGTGAACGTTTCGACCTTCACTTTGCCTCCACTGGCCAGATCCAAGATGACGCGTCACGGCATTCATAGTTGGAGAATCAACCGGTTTTGAGCTTCTCATAACTGCACTATTTACCTCATGTCCACTTAAATCGGCCCAAACTGAGCTCTGCGCTAAATGAAATAATTATTAAGTTGAGGTGATTATAATCCAACATTTTCTATGTTTTATTGGAACTTATCTAAAGCCCCAAACCATTGTAGAACCCGAAGCAGTAGTAGATCTTTATTTTAAGCAATTTGATTGGGTACATACTAATAATGTCTAGTGCAGTTTATGTAATTTCATTTGCAATGCGTTTTATATAAAAAACGTCCGAGTATAAACTATGTCAAGAATTGAGTACGATTTAATAGCATTGATCGTGCAAACGGAGCTTGCAACTAGATACAAGATGTCTCAACAAAAAGATAAATTACATTGTACATAGTAGAGATGGGGAAACTATGGAGAGCAATCGATGCTGTTACGGTGATGCCGATCTTTTATATCTATCAAAATCTTAGGGTAAGAACATGCCAATCAGAGTATTATTAATTTCATAGATAAATTATACTAAATAGATACATTATTATTAAATCTACAACCTGTGCAATAACAAAATAACATGATTTCTCCCAAAATGCAACCATCACGACCTATTCCAAACTTCTATAATTATGTATTGGTAATTAGGACGATTTTAAAAGTTTAAGTCGATTGCCATCGATTTTTTAATATGTATCGTTTGTTGTAAAGTAAAAACCTGCACGATTTAATAGTGCAACTAAGATGAGTTGTTAAAGGTCCTCGCTGCTTCTACTGGAGCCTTCTCAACCTATCGTAAGTACGATATATCGATCGTAATATCGATATAGCAACATCGAACATTATCCTGTCCTTATCCTGTCTGAACGCGCGGACGCACGCTATGCCAACGTATTACAGTAATCTTTATTGTCATTACTCTGACTATCAACTCCTTATTGAATGTAACTGTTATTACTTATAATGTTTGACATAGCTTGCTTTTTATCATTCCTGTACACTACCGCACTCCGGCGCTGTTATCACAAATGATTATTTTCTTTTTTATGCACAATATGTTTTATCACATAACCGATCGATACTGAACTGCAAATTCAATTCTACACACTTCTAAAAGATTAGCCACATGCGGTAGTTGGTAAAAAACTGTTCATAGGGTTGTACACAATTCGTGCAATTTTATATGATTTCTTAATTTAATTTTGTAAAATTGTTGCAATTGCTCCATATTAACGGTCGCATTCAACCCAAAGAATATAGAATAGACATACAATAACAGAGGATAAACGTTAAAATGGCGCGGCCGTGATATGTCCTTACTCCTTACGCTTTGTAATTATAAGTCAAACAAGTATGAATAAATAAATTTTCAACAGAAATTGAATATGTCTGAGAGTTAAGAGTCTACAACCGATTTTTTTATCATTGCGTGTTCGTGGTCATTAGTAAACGGTTAGCATTTAATTAATGTGTTTATTTTATTGTATTATTATCATTTTATTATCGGTTGCCAGCTCCGCCTGTATGCCTGGTCATGGCTGGGTCATGGCTGGTCATGGCCTTATTTGGATTAATGGAATAAGAAATTTTAGATAACAAAAATTAATCCATTATCGCCAATAATGAATGCATTACCTACGCCAGTCTAGGTACGAGAAACTGATTACAATTATGCTTACTTACCCTGATCTTCTTCATAGCTTTTTCCAATGTTTGTATTAGAGTCGCACTGGTTATCGATATTTACTGGGATCTTTAGTGTAGCGTGCCCTCCGTAGTATTTAAAATTACACCAGAAATCGTTGAAATGAGTATAGTAAGCAGGAACTTCAAATGTTATCGTAACGTTATCGAGAAAACATGCCGTCATGGTAATACATATTTTGGAAATCTGTGGTGTGAGAGGGACGGAAGACGTTAGGTTACCGAAACTTGACGAAAAAAAGATCTTGCTTGAGGTACTGGAATAATATACTTACATATACTTTGTTATAAACAGTCGATTCTCGCTATGTTTTTCGCAATAAAAAATCAGAACTGCTGTACAAACACTTGTAAATTTTCGCATGATGATTCATGTAAGTACGCTCTTGTTGTAGTTAACAAATTTGTTTTTCGATCGTCTTACATCATCATCGATCGACATGGCAATATCGATAACACAATATTGTTTTTTATTACACTAACAGAAAGTTATTTAAAATTTCACTTTCATTTCTTAAACACGAGTGAAATTAATCCGGTACGGTTTATTTTATAATCCACAGGGCGTCGTTTCTATGTGGAATAAGCAGAGAACTCAACAAGTCTATATCGCTTTGTTATAACACGTAACCTACATAGAACAACATTATCAAGCAAATTGAACTTTATTTCGTTGAATATAAAATGTATATTTTAATCTCATTTCGAATTTGGTTAACACGTTATTATAATGAAATTACCGTCCCATTGTTAAGGTGACACAGTTTTTCAGACGTCATTCGTCATTAATCGAATCGGGTCATAAAGGAACCCATAAGATATTATTAACAATACTTTTCTACTCATTGTTTATTTTTTTAACAACGCGGTTTAAAAGTACCTCTTGTCGTAAGAGTCTAGATAGGTCTCGAAAGATTTTTCTGAGGGAGTTCCCCTGCTCGTGAGTCAAGACCTATGTCAGGCTCATCATGGATCATGCAGAACTAAGTCGCTCTATCTGATTCCTAAATCATAGGATAAAAAAAACTTGAGAGGTGTCAAGGGACACCCGGATGGAACGAAGTTCCTTTATTATTTTTTATTATTTATTATGTACAAAAAATCAATAATTTTGGGAAACAAAAATATATCGCCCCCGGGTGGGCTCGAACCACCAACCTTTCGGTTAACAGCCGAACGCGCTAGCCAATTGCGCCACCGATGCACTTGTGCAATGTCTCGAAAATACTGACCATTATGTAAATGCAAACGACAAAGATAGCAAAAAGTGTCGTTACAACTTTTCGTCTTAATTTTTTCCGTCTAGCCCCCTTTCGTAACGCGCGATAAGGAACTTCGTTCCAATAAGACAAATCGATTTAGCTCACATTTTTTCTTGCCACAACGGCCGTGCTAGGGCGGATATGGTGCAGTCTAAATCAAATAGGGAGATTTAAGCGTCCATTACACTATCCAATTTGCAGAGCGCTAGATGAGTTAGCGTGCTAAATTTGTATTGTGTAAAGGCAGTTAGACAGGTAGTGATCCAATCTAGTGCGATTGCATGGACTCTGCCGCACTAGCTCATCCCGTACACTAGCTAGCGCACCAAATTGCATGGTGTAAAGCGGATTAGCGTGCTAAACACTAGCTGGGCTCGGTCAGTCAGTCGGCGTGCCTTCGAACAGGAGGACGTTTAGAAATACGCCACGCTAGGAAAATATAGAATAGGCAGTCTAGATACCTAGTTATTAGTTAATTTCGTTGCCTCTATTTAGCGTAAATTTTGTCATAATCAAGAAAATATGAACCTGAACTCTTCAAATATTTTCTTTATAGTCATAGAGTACTTATAGGACACCCACCGTGTCCTATAAAAATGCCTATAGATATAAATACCTATAACCATAAAGATATTAATATGTTAATGCCGTGTCAAAAACGCTTTAGCCAAAAAAATAAGCGGAAGAAAGTAAGTAAATAATAAATGTTATGTTTTTTTGACGCAGCCCACGACGCCGAGCCACGAATTATAATGTACAATCATAAACAAAAGCATTATGGCCTTTTCAACCTCAATAAAAAAAGCTTATCATGCTAGAATCTCTTTGACCTGTTGCTTTCCCTAGCTGATGTATCAGAGCCACGAGCACGGTACAATAGTGACTTGTCGGCCCGCGGCTATACAGTCGTGAGGACGACGACGTCCGTTTTTAACGATTGTACTAAAACATGCCTTTGTAAAAAGTATGCGCTTACTGACGGACACGGTCGACTATCGCTCGCTATTTTGTGACGTCATTGGCATAAAAGATTTTGCCTTATAAATAGACATTAACAGATTAAATTCCTAGTAAACGAACACCGGAAAAAAGTTGAATGTTATATAAGTATGGAATTATCCGGAATTATCCCTTACTCTGTTTTATACATATACTATACATGTATCAATGACATAACATATAGGATTACTCAAAATGTATGTCTATCAGTGGGAAGAACTTCGTTAAATAATAATAGAAGCTGAATCGATTGCTAACTCAAATGCAAACTAATTTGTGGGGACACGCACGACAACATTTGTGATTTTGAGAGTGCGTTTCGTCTTCACGTTGTTCGTGCCCTTCTAAACGTAGTTCACTCCTTGAAATAAAACTATAGAAATCAATATGGAGTTCAATCCGTTAGGTTTTATTTAAATAACTATCAATCTAATTAATAATTTATAAAAAACCGACTTCAATAAACTAAAAAGTCAAATATAATTTACTCTGCGTCTGCACAAACGTTCGTTACGATTTTCTTTGTTTTGTATTATGTTTTTTTTATGTTCTCATTTTCATGTTATTAATTTTTTGCAATTCTTTATGAAAATAACATTCTTAAACCTAAACCAACTTAGTCTAACTAAATCAAATATGTAACAATTGTTGATTCGGTGCCAAGAAACAATCGATTTGAAAACCTCCTCTTTTTTTTAATTCGGTCATAAACTATTTTGTTATCGTTATGGAATGTACTTATACGGTGTCCCTTCAGTTAAAGCCTAGTATGCATCACTAGCCAATGATAATATGGAATCGAGGGCCACGTATGTATGCAGCAGTGTTACCTTATCTGTTCCAAAGCATCCGATAGTGAAACAGGCCTATATGATAAGTAGTAATGCATTAAACACTTAACAACTCTAGTGAATAGTTTACGTGTTGCGTTGCTTGGTATGTCACGTTTTATCGTTGCAATTGCACGGATACCATTTTAATCTTATCGCGTTATAGCTATTAACTAAACAAACCATTTAAATAATTAATTGCTTGTGTTCCTGATGGATGTTGTACCGTCAAAATTTCATAGAAATAGCACTTTCGGTTGTTCTCAAATGATCCAATTTTCCGATTCACTTTTCATCTTATCTGTCCTCACAACCCTTACTCAGACTATTACGTATCATATAATTTAAATAATATAGCCAAATCGTTTTCAAGTGATGCGCTATATACATAGATAGTATTAATTTATTTTGACGTCTAAAAATCTACTACTACTATCAATAAAAACATCTTAAAATCGGTCCATACCGCGTGCGTAGAGCACGTGTTTCGTATGCACAAATACCACACAAGCGGTGCATAAATCTACGTTATTGATTTTTCTATTCGTGTCGCGCAGGTCGGTGGAGCGGTATGTGAGAGTGAAATGGAGAGACCTGCACGTCGGAGATCTAGTTCATCTGTCGAACAACGAGGCCGTGCCGGCGGACATGGTGCTGCTGCACTCGTCCAGCACCCAAGGCATATGCTATCTGGACACATGCAACTTGGACGGCGAAACTAATTTGAAGCAGAGAATTGTTGCGCCAGGATTTAAGGAAAAGGTACAATCCAGATAACAAAAATACATATTGGAGCAATACATTAGTCATCAATTTAGTGAATCATATTTGGACAACATTGTTTTTCTAATGTTTGTTCATTGTTTAATAATATATATTTTGCAACTTAGTCAATTTAGATTTACAGGAATACTAAGAGTATTGAGTTGTCGTTATTGCTAATAAATGCTCTGTGCTAAATTTAGTAAACAACATTAGATTTGTCCTTAAAGTAGTATTTTTAAAAAGATATGAGAACCAAGTCGCTGCGCTTAGTTTAATTGACCGTGCAAACATCATATTCTTAGAAGAAGTGGAACGTGAGAATACTTTCCCCCATATAACATTATTGATATCATAAAACTAAACTGTGTAACGTGCTTTTAAATGTTGTAGATTTTTATTATCTGGTTCATTTATGATTTTTTTTTCTCTTGCAGCAATTAGAATTTAGCCCTATAAAATTTAGGAGTACGATAGAAGTAGAACGACCATCGACCAAAATATATAGATTCACGGGCTGTATATCACACCCTAACGGAGCTCGAGTGCCCTTGAACTCAGAGAACCTCCTATTGAGGGATTGCAGGATCAAAAATACCGACTACGTTGAGGGAATTGTAGTGTATGCGGGGCACGAAACTAAAGCGATGCTTAATAATGGTGGACCAAGGTATAAATGCTCGAAACTAGAAAAGAAAATGAACACGGATGTGATATGGTGTGTCTTAGTATTACTATTTCTTTGTTGCGCCGGAGCTGTCGGCTGCAAGCTCTGGTTGGACGAATATTACGTTTCTTCGTCGTACGAAAATGCAATTTTTATAACGAACACGATAAGACCGGCTTACGAAGGCTTGCTTATATTTTGGACCTTCATAATCGCACTTCAAGTTATGATACCGGTCTCCCTCTACGTTACTATAGAAATGACGAAGCTGTTACAAGTATACCATATACATCAAGACATTGAAATGTACGATCCTAAAACGAACAAACGAACGGAATGTCGAGCGTTGAATATAACCGAGGATTTGGGACAGATCAGTTACTTGTTCAGCGACAAGACGGGAACTCTTACGGAAAATAAGATGGTGTTCAGGCGGTGCACGGTCAGTGGCGTTGATTACGACCACCCGCCGGGCCCGCCCGCCGAGCCCTCCACTGAACTACCACCGATCGTCACTCCTATAACTAAAGTGTCGCCAAACAGACGATTGCTTCAACATGTGGTGGACAGCAATGACGCCCAACATACCCAAAAGGTGAGTATCACATTCCATTCCTTACTTATATACTTCAACTAGAATTTATGTTTTCATGGTTCTTAATTTTCCAGGTTCGTGAATTCCTGCTAATTCTTGCCGTATGCAACACAGTCGTCGTGAGCCAGCCGCACGTCGATACATTGCAAATGAGTGGGTCTAATTCTGGCGATCAATTCACGCCAGAGAAACAAACTCGATCAAATGGCACGCTGAGGTCTAACGATAAGTCAGTATTTGAACGAGTAAGCTATGTTGGGTGTTCCTATTTTAATTGTATTAACAGATGTTATTTTTAGGTACGCTCGCCTGACAGAGTCTCGGTCTACCACACCCTCGCCACCGCCCTCGACCGCGTCACCACTCAGGATACGACTGCCTAGATTAACGTTTGGTAGTCGAGACGACACCAGTAATACTGACACGATGGAACTGACGGTAAACTATTTAAATTAAATTATACACATTTCCATGCTTGCGTTTTGGAATTAAACACTATCTTTACGTAAAAAGACTTAAATTTAATCGTGTCGGTGCAATTAATATTTTTGAAAAAAATTAATAATCTAATCTCTAAATGCTAATCCGATCAGTTTGATGACATTTGATGGGATCAGTGGATTTGATAGCCAACAATCTGTATCCTAAGATTCTTGGTTATCAAATCCACTGATCTCATCAAACTAACTGATCGGATTTTATGAAACTTAGCATGGTGATAGTTAAAATCAACATCTAGGAACTTTTATCTATTGGATAGCCTATGATGAGACTCAAAATATATACTCGTAGGTATATTATCAGAGTATGACTATTACTATTAGCACAGGCAGAACGGTGAACAAAAGCTAGTATTGGATGTTTAATTAGAAATGCGAAAGAGTATTCCGTTGCGTATATCAAGCTAGTCTATATAGCCATTTAATGATGTTATTCGTGGTATAAGGCTCGTTTCGAAGCCGAAAGTCCAGACGAGCTGGCGCTTGCCGAAGCGGCGTTGGCGTACGGATACGAGCTAAGGAACCGGTCACCGGACGAAGTGGAAGTGGGCATACGCGGGGAGCTGACGAAGATAAGAGTGCTAAGAGTGCAGCAGTTCGACTCGACGCGGAAGTGCATGTCGGTGGCGTTGCGCATGCCTAATGGGCAGGTAAGAATACCAAAAATACATATTATCATAATTTCGGAGGATAATTATAATGTAGGGAATATTAATATCGGCACACGACGAATCCCCCATTTTCGGATTTCTTGTTTGTGTTGCCGTCCTGTGGTTCGCACGATTCGCTCATCACGGTAAAAAAGCTTGACATATTTTAATAAAACTTATCATGGTGGCATATAGGATATTTTTAAATAGATTAAAATAAATGGCTGGCCGCGGAATAGTCACAAAATTGTATGGCAAAATTGATAGTGGATTTTTATGAATCAATGTACGGTGACAGGTTATAACAAAATCAACACCTAAAAAATTTGAAGTAAATGGAAGGATTCCTGAAAATAACCAACTAACTAAGATCCCTCAAATAGACTAAACTCCTCCAAAAATTGTTCTGTCGAAGAATTCTTTAACATGCAACACAAAACAGTTATATATGTGCACATGATCAGCTATCCTCAAACTCCTATCGTTTCCTACTAGGTGGTATTGTACGTCAAAGGTGCAGACTGCACAGTTCTAGGCGCATTAGCTCCCATGAGAGCTGGTTCAGCTGAATCGGCCGCTTACGAGAGGACCCGTACGCTTCTGTCCGAGTACTCGCGCGCGGGTCTACGGACACTGGTAATGGCGAAGCGGACGATGCAGCCGGCGTTGTGGGAGGAATGGCTTGCAGGTCATGCGCGAGCAAGTGATCTTGGGGAAGGTATGTATACTTAAGAGCTTTCACGATATCCCAATTTCAGGGGCGGAACTTGATACCTCTCTGAATGCTTATAAGTCTAGCGCTCAAGGCAAGGATACCTTCTCCCCTGGATCCATGTTAGTTTAGTCAGCAGTAAGTCTGAATAAAGGGCACTCGATGCAGGTTGGTACGGTGTTCATTCTATTACCATATGTTATGTTTCGTTAGACAACATACAGTTGTACTGCATTATCCTGTGAGGACATATGTATATTATAAATAAAATTTAATCGCCATTTAATTAACATAACATGATCTGCAATTGAACCTAGGATTATTGTTTGAACGCATTGTAAAATTTCTCCTGAATAACTTTGGTAATATATACCGGTTCATACATTTGGTATGAATCAAGTCGCCGCCAATGTCAAAGAATAAAAGTTTTATTTATATTCCATAAGGTAGGTCCAGCCAGGGGCTTACCATGAACTCTTTTATCAAGCGTTCATTACAATTACAGACTGAGAAAAAACACTATCTAGGGGGTATCTTATGTCGTTAACATGATAAAGATGACAAGTTTTAGGCAAGTTTATTGTCGTGTAAATAATAGTTGATGGTATGCCCCCAGCAATTAGCTTGATTGTATTGATTTCTTATATTTACGCGAATACTACACATTGAAATAAAACTATTTTTAAGGATTTTATCGCGTTTATTTTTCGTTTTTACGTTCCCGACGTTTCGGCTGCTTTACAGCAACCATGGTCACGGGAGGACTGACTGATTGTGTTTGTTTGACGGTCAGGCAGAGACAAGCGTATCCGCGACTCGCTGGCGCGGCTGGAGAGCGCGCTGAGCCTGGTGGGCGCGACGGGCGTGGAGGACCGGCTGCAGGAGGCCGTGCCGCGCACCGTGCGCGCGCTGCTGGACGCCGGCGTGGTGGTGTGGGTGCTCACCGGCGACAAGCCCGAGACCGCCATCAACATCGCCTACTCCGCCGCGCTCTTCTCGCAGAGCGACCGGCTGCTGCATCTCATGTCGAGGGACAAGGTAGCCGCTCCCTACTCTTGTGTCAACCCATTAATCGCCTATCCTCTTTCTCACCATTTGTATACCGGTCCTGTGCTAGATTCGGCCAAATGCGTTGGCCACCTTCCTAATGTAATCAAACCATTTGGGGAATACCATCGTTTCGTCTATTACTCATCATGACCACATATCCGTGTCTGTAGCTAGTTTGGATAACATATTGGAGACTGTAGTCCGTTTGGAAAATACACCTGCATTTCTAGCCCGACGTAGACACGTCCACGACATTTAAAAAATATGTACAACCCTGAGCGTTCTCCGTGTATTTGAGCTCCTAAGAGGCCAGCTAAGTTAATAATTATTATTTTATTCGGCATATCAATCTAAGCGCGCATGCTCTATCTCCGTCGCTGTTTATTAGGCGTGGAAGCAAATACGCAGTATAATTTTCGCGCTCCTTAGCAAAGGCGGGCACATATTGAAGTTGTATGTATCCGCGCAGGAGCACGCGGAGTCGACGATAAAGAACTACCTGGAGAACGGGTCGGGCGCGAGCGGCGGCGGGCGCGCGCTGGTGGTGGACGGGCGCACGCTCACGTACATCCTGGACCGGCGCTCCGGCCTCGTGGCGCCCTTCCTGTCGCTGGCGCGCCGCTGCTCCGCCGTGCTGTGCTGCCGCGCCACGCCGCTGCAGAAGGCGTACATCGTCAAGGTCACTCCTCCTTCTCACTCCAGCCTCTTGCGAAGGACATTGGTGCCGAATCTGAACACGCGGTTCTAGCACTGGCACTTGCATGCATACACCCCCCCCCCCCCCTCCACGCATCTGCGACTGAGTTGCACGACCATGCGTACCTATACAAACGTCCTATCGCTTGTGGAGAGCGCAACCGTCGTATAAGTGGCAGGGGCCTGACAACGATAATAATAAATAGTGTTTTCCCGTATTGCAGTTTTAGTAATGAAACTTGTGTTATTTATAGGCGGTCAAGGAAGAGCTTGGTGTGACCACACTCGCCATCGGCGACGGCGCCAACGACGTGTCGATGATACAAACAGCTGATGTCGGCGTCGGTGAGTACTATTTGCTTTAATCACTCTCTTGTAGGCCGTAGACCACCGGGCTTAGATATTATGTCGAATTATTATAAATTTATATTGGAAACGAATCCGAAACGAATTTTTGGGGTTAAGTCACCTTCGTCCGTAGGAGAATTAAATACCCTCGAGATACCCTACACGTGACCCTGGGTGGTGCCAACTAGGTGACGACTCTACTGGTGGTAGGCTTCGGCCGTGGTTAGTCACCACCCACTGAACAAAGCCATGTCGCCAAGCGGCCTAGCCGTGTTCCGGCATGATGTTCGGTGCTGCCATTCATGGATGGCGGGTCAGATCGGCTGCGCTGCATGTGCCTAGTGAATGTAGCGTCTCGATCTACTGCCGCCTTCCTACCTAGGCAAGTATGCTCCATCGTAGATCTCATCATCACTTACCATCAGGTGAGATCGAGATCAAATACTTGCCTATAATGCAATAAAAAAAAAAAACATTACTTTCCGTGGTCGACGACCCCGAGGTCAAGGAAAAATCAAACTCTGTTATCACGCATGTATTTTATACATAAACGTGATCGTTATGACTCAGGTACTTCTTAACCACTTAAAATATTTTACACAATTTTTGTTACACCTGATATAGCGTTTTAGATATCTATTTTGAATTATTTAAAATAACACCGCTGATTTTTTTTTTGTCGACGTGTTCGGCTTTTAACCGATGATGAACGTGAGTAGCCAAGGTCCATGACGTGTGTGGTTTTTTTTATGTAGTGGACCCTGGGGTCTAATGATGGTGTCCGGTTCGTCCCCAGGTCTGTCCGGGCAGGAGGGCATGCAGGCGGTGATGGCGTCCGACTTCTCCCTGTCGCGGTTCAAGTTCATCGAGCGGCTGGTGCTGGTGCACGGCCACTGGTGCTACGACCGCCTCGCCAGAATGATACTCTATTTCTTCCTTAAAAATGCCGTAAGTAATAATGATGTAGGCTAGTTAGTGGTTTGAGGGTAGGCCGCGCAACTCACAACACCGGGGCCCCAAGTCTGCTAACACAATCGATTCATAATCGAACAGCAACCGCATAGTAACTGTCACTTTTGACAGATATTGTATGGGATAATTGTCAAAAGTGACAGTTACTATGCGGTTGGTGTTCAATTGTGTTAGCAGACTTCGAGGCCCGGGTGCTAATTTTCTTTTGTAAATTTTATCTTAACAACTAGCCTATTGGCGCATGAAATATTTTAATACAATATTTTTTCATAGGCCTTATATTTAATCGCTCGATTAATTCGAACGGCATGTTCGTGCGAGTGATTGCCAATGTGGCCTACGCCTAATACCAGCATTCGTTGTGTGATCTAATGTTGTTGTGTGTTCGTTCTCCCACAGACCTTCGTGTTCCTAGTGTTCTGGTTCCAGTTGTACAACGGCTACTCGGCCAGCGTCATGATCGACCAGATACATCTCATGGCGTACAATCTCATGTTCACCGCCCTGCCACCCATCGTCATCGGTAAGTTGATCGAAAGGCATATTGCGCTATTCGTAAAAAAAAAATTATATGACTTCAGTATTCGATAAATAAGATTCAGTGTGTCATACTGGTATATAAATTATATCTTAGAATTTGAATGTTTAGTTTCGTTGGATATACATGTGGTTCCCATTAGATGATTAAAAAACTTAATGCACATTTATAAACAATGCTAGTAATAAATATTTTGTAGTGATCATTGAAAAACATCTACATGGCAGCGTGTTAGCCAAGTTGAATTTATATTTTATGATAACCACTTGGCGGTCGTGGGAATAACAGCTATCTTGAATTAACAGTTTTTTTTTCCTTATTGATAGCAAGATATTTCCTCGTGGATATTTGATCCCTATTATGTTTATCTGTCGATTTGTATAGTAGCAATACAGAGTGTATCATAAATGTGAAAACGTTACTACTTATCGTTTTTGAGTTACGATATTTTGAATGTTTGTCACAACTTATTTGTTACGGTCTTAGAACACATCCGAATGTCTGAATGATGAATCTAGTGTTTACGATTATCAATCATATAGTTCATAAACTTTATGTGAAAAATGTTTCCCAAAAAAAGTGTGAATAAGAATTCATTGGCACGGGCCTCCCCTCAATGCGAGGGGGACAGTGGAACATCAAAAGGGCTGGTATTATTATTATATAAGAATTAATTTATAGTTTTTTACTTGACACTCACATGCGTAAACATTATTACGTATTTTTTAAACATATCCAGTATGAACAATATGTTGGCCAAACAATATGCGGAAACATTTTACCTGAAAATGTATGGGAGGAAAATATTATATATTTATTTAATTTAAATATATTATTTTTCACAAAACGATCATCTAACTAAACTCTATCAAAAGGATCTCAGATTATTAGGTTGATAAAGCAGTTTGAGAACGATCGCTCGTATATAATTAACGCTAGATCAAATAAGATGTCAAATAGTAACACGCTTTGAAAGGGCAACACACTAGAACTAAACAAATTATTTTAAAAGATTTAACATACTTAAAGGCTCATTGTTATTCGTCATTTTTAATGTTTTTAAAAATCCAACTTAGGTTTTTAGGGTAAGAAAAATGTAAAAAGTTGTCTGGAGAAAATTTAACGTGCTTTCTTCCATGGGCGTTTTGACAGGATACCGTCTGTCGGGATAATCTGAATAAGGTTTTTATGGGAAAGACACATTGAAACAGGAATCCGGAGAAAATTGGGAAATTTGAGAAGGACAACTTCTGTCAGGCCAGCTGATACAAAATAACCCCCGAATTTATAGACGTTCTATAACTTTATCAAACGTCATTGTGTGCAGTACTATATGACGTTTGATAAAGTTATAGATCGTCTATGAATTTGGGGGTTAGTTTGTACCATTGTAAGTTACAGAACGTGTATAAATGGTGAGGTAACTGTGTTGTGTGTGGGGCAGGCGCGTACGACCGCGTGGCGCCGGCGGCGCTGCTGACGGAGCGGCCGGGGCTGTACAGCGCGGCGCGGCGCGGGCTCGCCTACCGCGCGCACTCGTACTGGGCCGTGCTGGCCGAGTCCATCTACATCAGCGTCGTTATCTTCTTCACCGCGCTCTTCGCCTACTCGGACACTGTCGTGGACATGTGGTCCTTCGGTACCTGCTGTATGACCTGCTGCCTCGTAATAATGCTGTTGTACGTCGCTATTGAGACTAGGAGTTGGGTGAGTTGTTTTTGTTTATTTATGCTTTATTGTATAGAGGTAATTTTTGTGTGATTGGATGTAGGAGGTTATCTCCGAAACTATTGATCCGATTTTGAAAATTACCGCCGGTACCGATGATGGCGACGTAGGCAAAAGTTTGTGATATATAAAAACAGTAATAGCCTAGTTTATAACGCCCAACTTGGACATAAAAACCGTAGGTTCAAACCCCGGCTCGGACCTCTGAGATTTCTAGATTCCATGTGCGAATCTCATTTTCAACCATGATTGTCACTCGGTGAACGGTGAAGGAAACTATAGTAAGAAAACCTGCATGTCTGAAAGAAACTGACTAGTTTTCGAAAAACATGTGATGTCTGCCAACTCGGGCCTGTGTGGGGGACTTTAGTCTGAATCCCTCTCGCAATAAGGGAAGGGCCCTCCTCAGTACTATCATATTTATACTCAGTACTATGATAGCTTAGTGGTAAGAGGAGATGCCCTCGTAACTGAAAGGTCACCGGCTCGACCCTCGCACCTAGCACAAAATTGTTGCCTTGCTTAGAAAGACTTACGCGATTTACTAATTATGTTTATTTAATAATAGGAACCTTGATCCATGTTATACATATATGATAACAACCAATACTTGATAAGCTTTGGTACGTTATTTACTTACATTTATAATCCAACAACATTCTCATGCAGCTTTTCTTTATGAAACTTGTAAGTGCGTGTAGTATAGACTGTGGAGTGGATTATTTTATCACAGTTTGGTGTGTTTTGCACTTTTATACAGTTAACTTAGTCGTGTTAAATCGAACACAATTAAAGTTAAAAAGAAGATATAGACCCCACTACACTCCTCTCTAGAATTCTTGGAACTAAAGGGCCCTCTCCACTCCTCACGTTTTCGGCTGATTCCGTTCTCGATTCTCAACAGCAAGATTCGTAACAACAAGACCGTAATACACTCGTTACGGTCTTGTTGTTACGCACGCCAAGAATTGCATGTCCAACATCGTTATGCCTTATTATTTTTCGGATATTTGTTTTCACCGGTTTACTAATGTGCACGCGCCTTATAATATTTCAGACTAGGTCCATCTACCTTTTTGTTAAATGCATCCTTCTCTGCAGAATCAGGGTCTCCCACCGATCTGAACACACTATTCCAAGTTCACATCGGATTGTGTATTTATGACTGATGAGAGTTGGGATATTATTATTATTCAACAGACTATGATCCACGTGTTGGCGCTATCCGGGTCCCTGATTTCGTTCTTCGTGCTGACACTGATATACCAGGCGCTGTGCGTGCCGTGCATGAACCTACCGTCAACGTACCACGTGATGCTTACCTCAATAGCCAGCCCCGTCTACTGGCTGGTCGTTGTACTCACTACGGTTACCGCGCTTACGCCGAGGTGAGCCGGCTTCCATGTTATTCCTCCAACGCAAAGCAGAGCCAGGGTGTAATAAGTTTGACGCACAGGACACTGAATTAAATAGAATGATATTAGCTCACAGACCAGTGGCAGTGGCATTTGATTTCTCTTTTCGTTTTCATGCGTAATAGCAGTGAAAGACATGTTTTTGCTACGCCGCTATTTATGACAGCGATTAAAATGCATTAACGCAATTTAAAATACGGTTCGGCTTTGAGACACCGATACGAAGAAGATTCCTCCATAGAACATGCTATGTTTATTTTCATAGGCGAAAAGTGTTTATTTCTGATTTCAAAATCAGGCATTAAAATATTCTCACATGCTTGGGCACTGACATTTATACAGCTGGACTTGATTTACAGTACAAATTGACAAAAAAAAATCCGCCAACTTGAAGCGCCACCTCGAGCGTCTCCGGAACTAAATATGACATTTAAGGCAAATTGTCGGCGCGTTGTTTCGAGCGTATTTTTATTTATCCGTGTATTTCAATAGAAAACCAACTATGTATTATTCTTATGATGTAAATTAATCCCTTTTATTGAATTTATGATGACATAATTGTCACATATCCTATCTTGGTCATAAGTAGATTTATTATATTTATTATTATAGATTATTCGTAGATCTCATCGTCACTTACCATCAGGTGAGATCGAGATCAAATACTTGCCTATAACGTAATAAAAAAAAAAAAGTTGCTAGCTGCAATCACTACAATCAGCGTCGTACTAGCTATCTCCAGTCCAGTGGTAGTAGAGGTGAGTGTGCTGGGTATATTAGTAACATTGGTACGTGGTGTGTCAGGCTGGCGTACCACGCGATCCGCAACTCGGTGCACCCGGGCACGCTGCGGCGCGCGGTGGCGGCGCGGCGGCGCGCGCGCCCCTACTCCGCGCACTACCGCGCCGCGCCGCCCGAGGCCTGCGTCTACAGGTACCTGCACAGCTCCCGCTGCACCTGCGTCTAATGCCATTAAGCATCACGTGCATAATCACCCTCAGAACGATAGGGGCTCAACTCAAAAATCTTGGGAAATCGCAATCAAAGATCTTTCCAACTGAACGGGGAGGACGAAAAGTACCGGTGTCAAAGAGACGGAAATATAATAAGCTTTTTCTATCATAAAAACGCCTTTGTTTTAATATTCATCGGATAGAACATACATTAGTTTCTTACTGGTGGTAGGCTTCGGCCGTGGCTAGTCACCACCCACTGAACAAAGCCATGTCGCCAAGCGGCCTAGCCGTGTTCCGGCATGATGTTCGGTGCTGCCATTCATGGATGGCGGGTCAGATCAGTTGCGCTGCATGTGCCTAGTGAATGTAGCGTCTCTATCTACTGCCGCCTTCCTACCTAGGCAAGTATGCTCCATCGTAGATCTCATCGTCACTTACCATCAGGTGAGATCGAGATCAAATACTTGCCTATAATGTAATAAAAAAAAAAAACATTAAAACCATAATTTTGAAGCATAATTTTGAGTTGAGCCCCTATCGTTCTGAGGGTGCGATATGTGCATTAGGTTCGCAGGTGTGGCCCGGACGTAACACTGTACATTATAGTTTATTAAGGCGCTCGTTATTAATAGTTTTGTGGTAATTTGTACAGAATTGTGTAGCCGCCGAGTTGCCGTCTATATTAAAAAAAATACACCATTTACACATTATATAAACATGATCGGTATTTTATAGACCAGTACGTCTAGTACAGATTTTGAATACTTACAAATATAAAAATATAATATTATATAAAATTTGGGGTCGAGTCACCTTCGTCCGTAGGAGAGTTTTGTACCCTCGAGATACCCTACACGTGACCCTGGGTGGTGCCAACCAGGTGATAACTCTACTGGTGGTAGGCTTCGGCCGTGGCTAGTCACCACCCACTGAACAAAGCCATGTCGCCAAGCGGCCTAGCCGTGTTCCGGCATGATGTTCGGTGCTGCCATTCATGGATGGCGGGTCAGATCAGTTGCGCTGCATGTGCCTAGTGAATGTAGCGTCTCTATCTACTGCCACCTTCCTACCTAGGCAAGTATGCTCCATCGTAGATCTCATCGTCACTTACCATCAGGTGAGATCGAGATCAAATACTTGCCTATAATGTAATAAAAAAAAAAAAAAAAAAAAGTCAAATATCGCATTTTCTTTAAACAAATTACACGAATTTTCATAGCAACATTTCTTCACTCCTTACTACCTACACAATAAATATCGCGATAAATTGTATTTTTCTTTAAATGACTGGTTTATATTCCGGAGTCATGTAGTTTTTAATCTATAAATGTTATAATAGACATGTTTCCTTGGAGCAAATTGTTCTATCTCTTGATGTTACACCATGTATAAACGTATTGTATAATTGCAACCATTATGGCGTGTTCCCCAGGTCGACGGACGAGGACGGTCCGCAGAAGCCCCCGGACGTGGCGGCGATAACTTGACGGTGCCGCGAAGCCGTCGCGAGTCTCGCCCTGGTGCTGTCGCGCGCGGACCGAGCGCCGAACATGATTACCTCGATTCGTTTAAATTGAACCTAGGCTGTGATCTGTCGTTAGAGCTATTGTAATATAATAGAGTAATATATTATGCTTTTAAACTGCAAAGCGGGACCAACGTGTCCGGTACGACGCACCCTGAGGTGCGATTTTTAAACTCAATTCGGTTGAGTGAATTCGCAATGAATTACCCGTTTCTCTCAATGAATATAATCATGATTATCCCGGTCAGGTATTCGAAGCACCGAGTAGCCGGCTGTGCTGGAGCGGTGGGCGCTCTAACTTGTGGGCATAGCATTTGATACCACAATGAATTCAACAGAACTTGTTTGCATTAATTAAACAGCAATTAATAATAATAATTCATGCGATAATGTTGTTGATAAATTAAACTAGTTTTCCATATCAAGCATTGTTAATAAAACCAACTTATAGATCGTTTGAAGTAAACATTCGGTTTGAAAATATGTAAATAATATTATATCTGTATCCACAACGCAACAAGTATTTTCGCTTAAAATCAAGTTCCTTGATAGCATAAACAGCAACATGTAAACCTTAACTTTCTTGACTTAACGGATTTAGTAAACAATCTTTCACGTCTTTTTAATTTAATTCATTCATTTACGCGAATACTACACATTGAAATAAAACTTATTTTACCCAATTAATTTGTCATTAAAAATTATTAAAAGATACTTTAATTAGAATTCTACATGTTGATTAACATTTTTAACCTATTTGCTTGTGGGCTACTAGTAATTATATTTTCTGAACAGGTATTTAAAAAAAATTTCGTTAGAGAGATCTACCTAGATTGATTACTTAATTCGCAAGGAAAAATAAGGAAAGGAACGCTTATTATTAAAAACAAAAAAAAAACTGGTATACGATACCATAGAAGTTATGTTATGATATTGCCAGTTATTATACTAGATTGTCTATTTATATAACAAAATTTTATAAAAGCAAAACATATGTCAGTTCTGTAATCTTTAAAACTACTAAAACGATTTTGTTCTAGTTTTCACTTTTGTAGGTTGATACATTGGGAAGTTTTAGTGGTGCAAACCCGGGACATTTCGCTATAGTCTAGTCTATATAGGTACATATAATTAGGGGCGCCCACCATGAAGTATGTTGTGGTAGATCTGCCAATTCTGTTTTAATGTTATGTCTAGTTTAATTTTAATCAGTATTCTTCGTGTCTATGTGCTTCGCTCATGGGTTTAGGAATGAAAAGACAACACATGATGTGCTTAACAAATCATTTGGCATTATGAATGTACTGCACTGGGTCAATATTATTTTTTGTTATAAGTACTAACTCATTTTTCCTCGTCGTGAAAGCGTTGTGGTGATTATTGTGTTGCAGTGATATGATCAAATCGCAATCACGGAGGAGGTTAAAAAGTATTACAATATAATTTAGTAATTTCCATAAACAAATCTAGCGATTTGATCAAAATCCAAAATTGCTTAAATAATTTCACTAATATGACGAAATAACATCGAAACGACATGGATAATTCGGGTTCGAAACTTATGAATTTTCATATCCATTTGTTCAAATCGCTAGATTTATTAACTGAAATTATGAAATCAAATTCATTATAATAAGTTTTATGTTTTATCTCATCTCCGTTTGTACCATGAAATCCCTGGGACATATGAAAGCCGTTTGCACCGAATGCGTGCAAAAATTTCAAATTATTTTTATTTTTTTCTGTGAGTATCTAGAATAACAATACAAATCTACATAATATATCAATAATGCCTAAACTATTGAGAATATCCTCCTGTAAATTGAACTGTATTACTTCAATCTTAGAGTTTGCATTCAAATATCTCATTACAATCCTTCTACGTTATAAGGAGATATTGTTTCAGTAAATCACCACTTATCTGCGAGTGATGGATGTTATTTGAAAGTTAATGGAGAGTTTATGAACAAGGACTCAGATGTTGTATATCAAAAGGACAGATATAAAGTAACCTTTTCTAAATCCATTAATATAAAATACTTTTAGGGTACATGTTCTCTAACATCTAAGATAAATGCATGTTTAAATAACATTAGGGGCTCATATACATATATGTTGTATTTCAATTGCCATTCAGAAGAAATTGTGTTTAGTTTAAAAAAAAATATGCTAGTAGCAGGCTCTTTACTATAATAAAAATGCTTATATTATGTATGTGTATCATGGGAACAGTAGCTCAAAATTATATGAATATAACAATTATAGTCTACTGGAATCTATGAAGCGTTAGAAAGTGTTCAATTACTGACTCGGTATATACTAGTATACTGTATAGGACGCAGTAAGGAGTTAACTGGAAGTGTGATTATTGTATTAGATTGTGTATTTTTGTAGGCGACGATATAGTTGTGTGTGACAACGGTTGACTTCCTTCTGATGATAATGTTTAATGTTTATTCATAGCGAGAACCGCTGCCTTGCCCGAGACTGCACCCGGTATTGGGGCATCCCTTATTGACGTCGCATCATGCACACTCAACAGATTGTTCGAGAAATATTTTTTCAGTCAAATCGATATTCCGAATATTCATATCAAAAGTTTAATAGCTTAACTACACTCTTGTAGAGATTTCTAAAGAGTTCTCGTACGTTTATGACGAGGATGTTGTGCCGATAATAGCTGCATTTCGTTCATAACGTTCGAAAACTTCTCAGTTCAGTCGTATCTCTCGACACTGCTCTGAAAGTTCTCGTAATCTAGTATTCTTGGCAAGAATTCTCTGCTTGCGTGTAGTACGCCTTAAGAGAATATGGAAAATGTGTGACATTAATGTTATGCTATATTAGCCACCAATAGCAGATAGGTGATTATTTGATTTGGAATAGAAATAACAGATATCTACTATAATATTCCATATACCTGATAACATAATTGAGAGTTAATTTATGGTACTTTGATTGATACATTACATACGAGTGCCTTTGAACATTGCCGGCGAGTGTACGTGGTGCCGCGCCACTTCTTGTGAAAGTACGATTCCTAAAAGTTTTAACTATTTTTACTATCGTTTCTAGTTTTGTACATAGAAACAAAATATATATATATATATATTTCTATATGAATGATTGTTACGTGTATAGTAGGATATTTTTTATATGAAACAAATCTTTGTGTAAATAACTTGTATGTTCTAAGACTGTTGTTTATTTTAGAGCTTTTAATTTGTTCCGTTAAATTAAACTATGTAATAGGGTATTGTGATGACACATGTATTTTCCAGTCATTTTGTTATGATGCTGATGGTCTTTGTGCCTGTATGACACATGTGCTTCGAAGGTTGTTTCTTGCCATATTCTTCTTTATAACCACGTTATGTATGTTTGGTGTAGAACTTTTCGTATTCACTTATTCACAACCTTCATTAAAAAGTTGTTTAAATTGCACGAGTTTGACATATCATCTCTTTAAAAGTGTAGAATTACTTGATAATTATGGTTGTCCGAGCTATTTTGTTCGTTAACGAACGGCCATTAGAGCCGGTTTTACAATGACTACATGTTCAACAAATCAATGTGTTTAAAAGATGTAATTATTATTAGTTTAGTCGATCTGCGCATTAGTATGCGTCTTCCACTGTCTTATATTTAAATCATGTTGAAATTTTGTATTAATAGTGCATTTATTTTATGTGATAATGTGAAAGCATAGGGAAGCCTTGTAGGGGCTGTCGCAGCAATGACTAGAAAATACATAACATAGATGTGTTGTTTTATAATAATAACAAATTATTTAATTTAATTATACATTTTGTTTTATTCTCCTATTATGTCCAAATGTTTGCATTGCGCGCCAATTGCAGACCCTATGTAACCTAAGCACGAGATGATTTGGAGTAAAATTAATTTTTTTAATAAACTATTGGTAAGCATATTCGTATATTTAATCAATAAAATAAAATGTGTAGTGTAAAAATAAAAATACAATATCAGGATCCCTCAAATGAAACTATTCAATTCGGTACCAAAGTATAAAATTGTTTATTCGGAATGCAATGTACACAGTTAACGCAATTATGTTTAATTTGCAATCACGCAATTCATACACTTTCAGGTAACGACATCATATCGACGTCTAAACTAACAATCTAATAAGATTAGTCAAATTTAAATATTCTAGCTTTGCCCGCGATTTCGAGCGATCACTATCCAGTTGAAAGCCATCTGCCATCAGGATAACAGTATCAACCCAGGATAAAAAAGCAAGTACGAAAAAAAATGCGTTTTGGCCTCTGCATCAGTAATAATGCCGATTGTTTTAAATTGATTTAACTTACATAACTGCGTCTTAGTTATGTATTATACGGTTACGTTACAAATGGACTAGGGGTCTCTCTAAAACGATGTGATAATATTGTACACCATGGAAATCTATTTCTAAAAATAACATTAAATTATGACACTTTTAAGTACATACTTATAATTATAATAACATGTGTCTACCGTTTACCAACTCGTTGCCAACTTAAATAAATATTCTTGTAAAATGTATTGCTATCGACGAATCTTAAGGGGCAATTGCAGTGCCGAATTAACCATAGCAAGAGTAAGCAAATGCTGCGGGCCCGCGCCTTGAGGGACTCGCTCGTGTGCGCAAAAACATATATCAAGAAAGATACTAATGGTATACTCTACAATGAAAAGACTTAGTAGTTACAGGCCCAGCGCCTTTGCTACAGGCCCCGCGCCTTTGCTACAGGCCCCGCGCTGGCTTAGTCCACCACTGTACAAATACCAGCGAGGAAGACAGGCCATAACCCAGTTGCTAGTGGCAACATTTGCAACATTTCTTGATAAAAAAAGTCCCGCGGTGTGCTACTGGAAACGATCGGGAATAGATGGCGCTAACGACTTTTAATATAACGTATATACACTCTATCATTGTAATATGAGCAAAGGCGTTTACATGGTAAGATACAATAGTAACTATCAGTTGTTGGCTTTTAAAATATATAGACAGAGTACCCGTCATATTCATAGTAAGTTACCGTGACAACGTGTGGCGTCTGGTGGCGTGGCGTTTATATTTCAAATAATGCTATTTAAAGCCATTGTAAATGGGTTAAAACGACATCAAAGTACGACGTACGTGCTCAGAACAATCACTGTGTTCTACTACGCTGAGGTTCCGGAACCACACCTTGTTCAGTATCACATCGACACTTGCAAAGTGTGTAGCTTGACTTACGCAAAATAATTAACTTCGTTACTGAATAGTAATATTGCAGTTGAATAATAGGTAACAACAAATATTAATAACACATACATTATTAACGTACGATTACAACAATTTTATTTTATTTTTCTGCTCATGGACAAGTCCAATGTAGACTCGCCCAAGCAGCGTAAACAAAACTGTGACTATTTACTCTTTCGTTTTATCTTATGACGGGCGCCGCGCATTATTTGTTATTCTAGTGTAACCTTTATTTCGATGACTAGTCCACATTGATGTCAAACACATAACAATAAACTATTTAAAAATATACAATTTTATTGCGAAATTAAACCTTTAATTAAGATAACGACTACTGGAATATGTTGTTTGTATTAAATACAACTTTCTTATATCTAAAAAATACTAATCTGTATAAACATTAGATTCTGTTCGTTTGTAAATGCATCACTTGAGTATGATGGGACCGACTTGCTTCTTTTTAAACAATGAAAAAATTAAAAAGTTATCCAGAAAATTAGGTATAGGACAAAGTCTGATGGGGGGTTAACAAGTACTTAATAGAAACAAATTGGCCCTATACCTATTCATCATTGTAAAAATTAGCCCCCCAATTTTAAGAGAGGCTTCTGTTCAGTTACAATGGCAATACAAATAACTTTTACTTCTGAGATACTATTTATAATGCTATTGTATATTGATTAAAACTTATTAAAATTTGGGGGTATGTTATTAACAGATAAATTCTGCAACAGTAAAATGAAACTTAACATTCCTACATATACAAGTACTGTTTGTTTGACGAATATAAATTACATTACTAATTGCACTATAGCATTTGCTACATCCATTGAGTGTTCATCAACTAATACTATGTCAAACTTATTAATGTAGTTCTGTAGGTTACCTTCAACGTTTTGGCCTAGGAAACCTATCTTGACGATGGCGTCGCAGTGTTCCATGCCGTCGGCCATGCCCGCGTCGCCGATGTTATCGCCCATCAGTATCACGTTGGAGCGCTGCTTCACCATCTCGTAGTACTCCGTGTGCTTGATGGCGGTCTCGTTCTTGTTGTATGTGTGGATCACTTCCCCTTTAATGCCGACGATACAGTCGTTTTCATCTAGAGCAAGGAAGTTTGATACAACCTGAAAATAATTGAGTTATTGAAATTATGATCCCTATTCTGATGTCTACAAATCAAAAATTTTTATTTGTAACAACTAACAACATCATGACATTAGCAGAATCAGAATATTTTTTATTCATGTAGACCTTTATGTATGTTACCTTGACCTTATGTATGTATGGAGAAGAATGGGCAAGAAACTCCATGGTTCCTCTTTTTTAAAATAGATCTTTTGCATTTTTGAGCAGCATACTTATTTTAGTTTATAGATACAGTTTCAAAGAGATATACCTTTACATTTGGCTGCAGGAAGTTAGCAGCCTTCAGAGCAGCAACTACAGATTCACCAAGCCCAGCTGAGAACACTAACACGGGAACTTGCTGCTTTTGACTCCACATCAATAACTCACTCACACCATGCCTGAAAGGAAATGTAAACATTTATGACGATTTTCACATAATTATATTTAAGCAAATGAATTCTGAAGAATTGTTTATATTTACCGAAAACACTCTCTCATGTTGGAGGCTATCTCGGTTAGCTCATTTCTGGGGAATTTTACACCTCTGAAAAATATAATAATTTATATGAGAGAAACTAGTGTTATTTTCTAGAATTGTATTTGAGAGTAGTATAAGTGTAAAGCCTTTATTTTTGGAAGACATAGAACTGCTCACACATGATAATAAAATACTTTCATTTGTGAAAACAAACACGGAGACCACTTACTTTAACAGTGCATGAACCGCCACATACCAGTCAACCATGTGTTTGGTTTTCTCTTCAACAGGCATGAGGTGACAACTCTCAATAGGTTTGTATTTATTCAACAACCTCTTTTCTTCATCTTTGTAGACTTGTGGTATTGATGGACATACTTTGAACATACCTATTAATATTTTACATGGTTACAAATGGTTTTACATAAGTGTTCCAAGAACTTCTAATGTTATTGTAATATTCTCTAAAAAGCATGTTGTTTTCTCTAATAAACTGTTCAGTGGGTGACGGTGGAGGCCTTAATTCTCTTGTCAGGGGTGGGGATGGCCACCCCCAGCCCTTGATTGATGGGTCTTCGAAAGCCCTTAGCCCTTATGCCGTAAGTACAGGAAATAAACTTATCTCCACATATTATAAATGCAAAATGGAAATATTTTTATTACAACACACAATAGATTATTATGTTTGTTGTATATATCAAAAAATCTAATTTGGTACTCACCAAAACTCGTGAGAACATTTTTGCCATCATCCAGTGTATGCCTGGTAAGAGTGTGATCGAAATCTGTGACTATCTGTAAATTTTTATGACCATCTTTAATTATTTTATTAATCTTTTCTAATAATTTTTCTTCATTCCTGATGTGAATATTGCCTTTCTTCAGTTCAGGGATATCACCAATATTTGATAATAATTTCATGGTCGATTGCAAAAATTAACACAAAATACTCAAATCTTTAGGTCAAATTGGTTAAATATGGTCACGATTCAAGTAAAAAGTTATAATCCTCCTGGGATCCAGTCTGATACTTATATGCTGAACAGCTGAGGTTCTAAGACAGATAAAAGATATAACAAGATGATTCTATGCAAATTGCAGAATAATTTTATGCAAAACATTTATATGAGGCAATTATTTATTTATATTTTGATTGGAATAGAGAAAAAGACACTAATTATAGGGAGGGGACGTATTTACCACAGACTACTGGGATACTACGTATTTATTTACATTACCCACAAGCCAATAAGAGAACAAGTTTTACCAGTTTTAAAACCTTAGAACACTGGCGAGTTAAATTCTTATCACCGTTTGGATGAAATTTTAGCCAGTTAAATAGTAAGTTCACGAGTATGTACAACAAGTAAAGGCACTTTATTTTTGCACCAAGTTATTCAAGTGAAAGTGTTCCCTTCCCGCGCGTCTCCTTCACCCCGAGAACTAAATTCCCTACGCATGTGGACCGGTAAAATCGTAGATAGAGAGTATTCATTCTCTATCTACGGGTGAAATTAAATATATAAAAAAAAAATGTTTATAAAACAATTGAACGCCCAATAAACCCATGCAACCTATTCTCTGAGCATTTTTATCTTAGCTTACAACACTTTACGATTCGGCATAAGAAAAAATATCCGTTTTCAATTTTAGTCTATGGATTATGTTCGATTTCTTTCCAGTGGACACGAGGTATTTTTGTTGTTTTGAATTTATTTAGCGATTTGTATTCGTATTTCTTGAACAAATTTCAATCTCCCATAGTTGAGAAATATTTATCAGATGGTTAGGAGGTGTAAGTTGCGATCGTCGTCAGTTTTTTGTTAGTTAATGACATTTCCTGCCGGGTACTTACAAAGGACGAAGCTTGAGTTTTTATTTTATTATAAAAAATAGCTTTTTGCTTTTGATAAACAAATTAAAAAAAATTGAAGTTTCAGGTTTAAATTTACGACAGACTCGATTTTGGAATATGAAGTGAAAGATTAGTTATTTGGAGAAAAAACTTGTTGAATATATAATAATTGGTAAGTTAATGCTTCATTTTTCTAGCGAACATTATATTTTGTAATAGTATAGAGCATGAACATTTACCCATAGTAGTTATTAAGATATTTTGTTGCAGTTACTACAAATTATGGATCATTCTCATCGGATCTTTTGTTTATCTTGTATTAAATTGTAATGTGTGTTTATTCTGGTAGTGGTATCAAGGTTGCAATGAACGTTGGCGTGGGGGCCGAGGATCTTACTCGGGAGGTGGCACTCATAGCTGATGAGCTCAGCCGAGCTGTGGAACTAACGCTCAACCCAACTATCGCGCATGAGGCACGCAACCAGGCCTACAATGCTTGTGAGAGGTATGATATTAACTAAATTAAAAGTTTGCTAAAACATTCAAGTTACAGTTGAATAGCAATAGCATCGTAAATTTTTACTTTTGATTGCTATCTCATCTAAAAACATGTGTGTACCAATAAACTAAGATACTTTCATACATCTTGTCTTTATATCTTTAATACCTATAGATCTTTGACATAATATTTATGTCATAGTATAATTCAGACACATTGCAATGATCATAGTTTCCAATATACAATCTATTCCATAGATATATGATCATGTAATATCCTCCATGAATAAAGATCTTGTCTCAAATTTGTACTCAAAATTTAGGGTAGCTTAAACATGGTATAGTACAACTGGGACTTAAATATTTGAGACTTAAGTATTTGAATATTCATCATAATGTTATTTTCTGTAGAACACATTCCCTATATGCCTGATTACATCTAAGTGTTTCCATCTGCTCCAACAAAAAATACTTAGTGGAAAATAATTGAATCCACTCAGTTTGCAGTATACTATATCCAGTAGTAAGACTTCTTCTAAACAGTTTTTTTAACATTAATATTCAACCATATCTATAATACAAATTACATAACAAAATGTTTATTCAGCAGTTTCTATGTTTGATTTGCCTAAATATATTATACTTAAGCTTACAGTATTAACCTTGCCATAAACATGCATGTACCAATGTACCCTTACTATGACTAAGACCCTATGCTGACAGAAGAGTATTATGTTGTTAAAACATTTTTGTTCTACAGTTTCAAAGAGAACTCGCCATGGTGTGCTCAGGCTGGTCTCCTACTGGCCAGTGGGGGACAGTACTCAGCAGTAGTCAAACACTTTGGCCTGCAACTCATGGAGCATACTGTCAAGTATCGCTGGACTCAAATCACACAGGCTGAAAAAATATTCATTAAGGTAAATTTGATTAGTGCTTGCTAAATATGTGCATCTGTGGGGTGTGAAGTGGGTAAAGGGTTGTGGAGGAGATGCCTATGGTCACTTAGCAAGCTAGTAATGTTGGTCTGGCTTCTCACATCACATAACACTATTTTATTCTACCCTTCTTAGAACTTAATAGTCAATTAGTTATTTGGATAACTAATTGAGTGATTTATTGTTTTATGTTATAATTTTGATAAATAATTATTAGCCTATTCATAAAAATAGCCCTGGTCAATGTGGGCCAGTAGGTTTTTGATATGCCTGAGCATACACACAGACAAGGACTTTAAAAACTCTGGTTTTGGACTTTTTGCCTAATTATTTTTTAAATATCTTAAATCTACAGATACAGTCCAGTTATAGTTTTAGAACAGTAGTTTGTAAAAAAGTCAACTTAGTTTGAGTACCAATATAATTATCAATATTATACAACTTAATGAAAGTCCCATTTTCCAGGAAAATGCCATGAAACTTCTATACATGGGTGGGTGGGAGACGGGCCACTTGAACGACGCATTAGCCCGCGTTATCGTGGAGATGATAAAACGGGAGTGGCCGCAACAGTGGCCCACCCTGCTGGCTGAACTTAGCGACGCATGTTCGCAAGGACACCTACACACACAAATTGTGTTACATGTCTTCCTCAGACTAGTGGAAGATGTGGCGACTTTACAGGTTAGTACCCTGTGGACATAACTGTATTGTGGCTTGTGAAAAGAGGCATCTGATCTTTCTTTATAATCCTGTTGTAAACTGATCACAACTTCTATCAATTTGGGGTCTCTATAAATTCTACCTGTACTGTGAAAATACACTATAGTTTGTGTCAACAGTATGTAGTGATGATGAGATATGTGTAATTAATTTTGGTGCAAACATTGTATAATATGGATGGATAGGTGGATAATCTATGAGACTGTTCGTAAACAAACACAGTAAATGTTATGATGACTTGTTTGAACTATGATTAAATGATGCCAGGCATGTTTAATTATCCCATATCCATATCTATTGGTTGTTTAAAATTATTGACAGATACCTGTAAAACCGTTTGTATGTACAATCAAAATCATTCAATTCTATATAAAATCTGTCTAAGAAAAACGAATCTGTCTGCCAAAGAAGGTTTCACAGGGTTTATGAGGACTGTGGTAACTTCCATTTCTATGTAGTCACAATCTGAGGTCTTAGTACGAGTTTTGACCAAATGACCAATTAATTTTATACATTTTACAGCAGTGGCCCTAACCTAAACATGCAGCTTTACTTGTTAAAACATTTGATCACTCGAATGGTATTTGAATACGTTAAAAATTATAAACAGATAATTTTCCACAGTTCTGAGCGACTCTCGGGCCATTTCTACGTATTTATCGTGATGGTCTAAATAACTCATTCTACAAATACATCCTACGTAGTTACCTGCCTCTGATGATAATGAAGGCATAGTAATAGTGTTATGTCACGACGCGATCAACCTTGGCGAAATCATTTGAATAGATGTGAACTGGCGATGTTATGTATGTGTACATAACTGCATTGATGATATCACTTTCGATCTGAAATCATGGTTATTTTAAAATATGACTGCAACTGATCTAATATTAATCGGTTGGGCTGGAGTAGCATAATTCACACTACCCAAACAAAACTCAAATTGTATGGTATGGATTGGATAGGGTTGCTTATTAATACTGCGTCATACAACATTTTAATGAGAGACAGTCAGGACCCAAGGGTGGTTGGACATGTCCAGGGAGGGAGCAACTGCCCCCCTGCCCCTCCCTGGTTATGCCTTTGTAATACAATGGTTGTGTAATTATATACTAAGCTCATATATTATTTTAGACGCTGGAACAGCATCAGCGTCGTAAGGACATATACCAGGCTCTGACGAGCAACATGTCCGAGATATTCGCGTTTTTCATGCGCCTCATCGAGCTCCACGTGCAGGAGTTCAGGGAGAAGACCGCCGCCGGCGACTACGCCGCTGCCGCGAGCAACGGACGAGTGGTGCAGGTGTGGTCACTTCAATGTCATTCTTATTAGTAAAACCTGTGGTGTGAGTGGGAAGGAAGATTAGGTTACCGTGACGTGTGCTTGAGTCACTGCTCACTGCATGGCTAGATTCCCGTCTATGTAAATCTTTGTATCGTCGTCGTTTCGTAATTAGTCCTAGACTAGAATCGCTCTTGATCCATAACAGCAATGTTTATTTTGGATCGATTCAGTTGGGGTTTCATAAAATTATCGACGATCATCGAGTCGATTTCTGAATATTTGAAAAATACTACCGAAATACTGTTAAAAGGCTAGCTAGCACAGAGACGTAAAATGAATTATTAAAAAAAAAAAAATTATATTTCTTGTAGGTGGTTCTGCTAACATTGACTGGATTTGTGGAGTGGGTGTCCACAAACCACGTGGTGATGAACAATGGCCGCCTGCTCCAAATCCTGTGCATATTGCTGCAAGACGACGTGTTTCAGCTGCCGGCTGCGGAATGTTTATTACAAGTTGTTAACAGAAAGGGACCTGTAAGTGTATATACCATAAGGTACATTTTGGATCCTTGAATAATTTGTTACAATAAATCTTCTAACATTTCTACAATGGTATACAAGTCACCATATATATTCACATAGCTATTGAAATGTATACTATATTTCGTATAGATAATTATTAAAATACATTGTTAAATTCTAATGTGATTTTTGTTTCGCAGACAAAGGAAAGGAAGCCGCTTATAATATTATTCAGCGAGGACGCGATATCGTGCATCCACCGCGCCGCCCTCGCCAGCATCAACATCGTTGACGAAACACATTACTTGTTTCTAAAGAAACTGTCACAGGTAACTTAAGTTCAAAGAGACTAGACTACTTCAATAGGTTAAGCAGGAACTCCTTATATGGCAGTTAAGATATCGAGTCAGTCATCATCACTGTCATACTTATTTATGGATTGGGTGGTGTGAGCGGGACAGTAGACGTAAAGATTGCGCTTGGGCCAATGTGCGTTATCCCACCGGTTTGTATACGTAGTCTCGTTAGCCTCTCATACTAAGCCAAAGCTTGTGCTAGGAGGGAGCTCACGTGTTGCAGGTCACATACGTTTGAACTTGTAATTGTGGCCAGTTAGGGTATAAGCTTATTTTTTTAATTGCCAAATTATATAGGGTGTGAAAAACTGGAATAATATTTTAGTGCATCAACTTACACATGAAAACCAGCAAAGTGGGTGGTTGTAATGATTACTAACAGTACAACAATTTTCGCAATAACTCTGAATTTGATAATAATATTAAATTTATAAATCTCGATTTCCGATCTATTTATTTATTACATGGACCCCCAATAAAGGATAAAGATGGTGTTGTTAGATAGTGTATGGCTCTATATGGTAATCTACATGAAGAATATCTATGGCCAGGTCCTAGCAGGGTTGGCCCAGCAGCTGACTTCACTGTGGAGTTGTGCGACCAATGTGGACTCGTGGCTGCCCCTACTCCTGGAGACCATGTTGCTGCTCACTTCACACCCGTCACTGACGCTAGCGCATACTGCTAACTCGGTGTGGCTCGCGTTCTTGAAGCACGATCAAATGGCCAAGCTGCCGCACGTGCTGGCTGTCGTGCCGAGGTGGCTCCAGGCGTCCGCTCCTAAAGTGCTTAAGGTATTGATTTATGATCCTGTGTCCTTCGATCGTAGTTTTAAGTCTAGTACCTCTTATGGTAATGATGTTCAAATGAACCCCCTACCCTTCTGGGTAAAGCTGTGAATATTTTACTAAAAAAAATACCAGACATATTGGAAGAAGAAATGTCAATTTATGGCATTTGATTTTAACATCTTCTTTGTATGAGTGATAAAAATACACACATTTTTTTACAAATACACTGATAATTATCTCACCAATATTTACACATTATTATATTACATGCGGAACTGTGTAACACAGATTTAAAATATATTTAAGGAGCCAGTGACTTGGCAGAATGATTGTACCAAACTGTGTTAATAGAGGTATTCTATTATTATCACAGAAACATATTTTTTTCTAAAATAAAACTAAAATTCACCATCAACTTCGTCCATGTGCACCCGCGCTGTTATGGTCGCGCAGACATGCCGTGCAGCATAATTCGTTGCCGTGTGGACCCAGCTTTACTGGTCCCATTCTGTCCAGGTGACGTACCCGTCGTCCCGGGTGGGCAGCGCACACGACGCGGTCGCATACGCCTGCATGGACTACGACAGCGAACAAGAGTTTGCTATATTCTTCTCACGGTGCCGCACGGAAATCTTGGACAGTTTCAAGTTAGTACATTTCTACCAGGGACCGAGTCGAAAACAATTGATCTATTTGCGCAAGTGTTACACTTTTGAATGGGTAAGATCATGACATAATGAGTGACAGTCTATTCCGGCTCAGAGAAGTGTAACTTAAGCTGCTCTGTACACACTACCTGCTGTATAGGACGTTAGTGTGGTTCCAATCTCATGACAGGCTTTAAGTTTATATTCAATCATTAGCAATTTCCCCTCAAATTTATCGATATTCAGTTATTTGCCAATCATTTTTAACCATATTTAAAAAAAATGTGCTTCATAATGCTATTGTAAAACACGTACTTTTCTTTGAGTGTAGGTAGTGTATAATGTGGTGTGATGCAGGTTCTGCATGTCGGCCGCGCCGCTGGTGACGTGGAGCTTCGTGGAGCAGTGGACGATGTCCGCGCTGGACAAGGCGGAGCGCTGCCCCGCGCACCTGGACCAGCACCACCCGCTCTACGTCGAGTGGGAGGCACTCTCACAGGTATGCACGAACACTTACCTGGCGTTAGTCTATAACTCACAACACCACCAAAGTCCAATATGAATGGTTTACGAAACGGTGGCGGAACGCAGTATTGGGAAATACTCGCCTTGTAAACGACTCTCATTGGTTTAACCCTGGATCACTCCTTTGGGGTTTGTTGATGTGTTTATGTGCGAATCTTATTTTCAACCATGATTATCACTTGTTAAAAGGTGAAGAAAAACATCGCGAGGAAACCTGTATGTCTGTGAGAACCTCTCGAAAGATTTGTGAACTAGGCCAATCTGCAGCAGCGTGTTGTCCCATGGCCTAATACCCCTCGCAATCAGGGGACACAGGGACATTAACAGGCCTAATAAATATTACGACCTGGCTAGTGCAGTTGCTAGTGACCCTGCTTTCTGTGTGGTTCGAATCTTGGTAGGGACAAACTTTGTGAGATGTTTCGGAGAGCCAAGGAGTGACACACGTACCTATCGTATTTATCAAGCGAATGAAATGGCCGACTTTAAAGTCACGGCGTCGCGGTCCATTCGTCTCCGTCTCCGCCCTGTCGACATGCTACCTTAAGGTGTGTGAGTGATGGTTGCGAGTGATGGTGTGGGCGGCAGGTGCTGGACACGGTGCTGTCGCGGCTGGTGGCGACGGAGCCGCGGCCGCGCGTGGCGGAGGGCCTGCAGCTGCTGCAGCGCTGCGTGGCCAGCGCGCCGCCCGCGCCGCTCGTGCTCTCGCTGCTGCTCTCCTTCATCTCCGCGCTCTTCGTCTTCCTCAGCTGCGCGTACAGCCAGATGGCCGGTGAACACACTGTTACATTACATTAAGGAACATCTATATTTCATCGTGGATGGAATGTATCAAACTAAAAACATAAAACTTTAATTATATTTTCGTATAAATAGTTTTCACACATACAACAACATGATTTCGGATCATTATATGTAATCTAAATAGAACATTTCGGAACCAGTGCGTAATAATCAAATTATGCATAATTAAAATGTCTAAATTAAATTAATAATTACATTACATTGTCCTCACATACCTATAACAATGTATTGCTCAGAAATGTAAAAGATCTTTTTAAAAAACGAGCAATCATGGAGTTTATTGCCCGTTCTTCTCCATAGGAACGGCATTCCGAACGTGTGGTAAAGTAGTAGCATAATATTTTGTAACTTTTGACGATTCATAAATACTGTACTTAATGGTCTACGTGATTAAAAATAATTCTGATTCGATTATTTAAATAGGACGTCTCATATTTATGTCCTAGATCTGAAATATTTTGGTAAAGTAAGGATAGGTTGATAGTCGTGTGGTCCTCGTGCGGCAGGCCCGGGCGCGGGCGCGGCGGGCGCGGAGCTGCTGCCGCGCGTGCTGGACAAGATCTTCGCGGCGCTGGTGTACGAGGGCGCGCCGCCCGACGACCGGCGCTCGCGATCCGTCAAGAACGTGCGCCGCCACGCCGCCGGACTGCTCGTCAAACTCGGCTCCAAGGTTATTATTATTACTAGATATAAAACGAAGTCGTGTTAGTTGCAACATTTATCACTCAAGAACGGATGGGCTTTTTTTAATTTTCGAAATATTATCCAAACGTTATTTAAAATAGCCTTTTGATAGCTCGTCTCGGTCGGGTGCGACATCAATTATATTTCAGAATGTTGTCGAAATATGTTTCCGATATATTTATTTATTTATTTTTATTATATTGGCTCAGTTGGTAGTGACTCTACCTTCTACGCCGAGGGTCCCGGATTCAAATCCTGGTACGGATATACTGTATAGTAGCAATATGATGGGCATTAACTTTAAAGGCATGTTTTGTATAACATTTGCAAACATTCATTTCTGAAGCTGCAAAATTAACACTATACTAATTATATATACAATTTAATCCCAACATTTAGAAATTTCATACCAAACATGCGTTTAAAATTAATGGCTGTATCCCTAATGCCTATATATGTATGAAACGTGTGCGAACATTATTCTCGGCAGTACCCACTGCTGCTGCTGCCGGTGTTCGGGCGGCTGCACGAGATGTGCCGGGCGGCGCTGGCGCGGCCCGACCTCAGCGCCGTGGAGAGCGTGACGCTGCAGGAGGCCTTGTTGCTCGTCTCCAACCACTTCTGCTGCTACGAGCGACAGAGCGCGCTGGTGGCTGAGGTGCGATCGTCTTTGTTGATAACTATTTTTTGTTTATCATAAAGATGTTCCAATTGACACTGTTGGTGTTGTGCTTGCTCTTTGTACCGTGGTTCTCGGATTTTTGTCTCGGTATAGGCAGATTTTGTGTTATGAGTGCAAATAAATGCCTGCACTGAAGACTATCTGTGTGTAGAAATGTTCAAAAAAATATGTAGATTTGATTTTCGATAAGAAAAAAAATGAAAGTTTTTTTACCGAATTAATATTTATCTTTGAAATAATTTCTAAAGGTTATGGTATATTACAATTTTATATTGGAAAGAAAATATGTCTGCTGTTTTGAATACTGCAAGCTTGATTCTAAATAATGCATTTTCGAAAATTCTGAGTATGTATCCATCATAAATTAAAAAATGTTTTAATTTAGTCCTGAAAATTTGGCGGCTCGGTTTGTTTTTTTTTTAAGATGATAGGCGTCGTTCGCTCTATGAGTTTGTTCGGTGCGTCAGGTGCTGGGCGACTGCAGCTCGCGCTGGGCCCGGCTGGCGCCGCACCTGGCGAGCGCGGAGGGGCTGGCGCGGCTGGTGGGGCTGGACGCGCCGCCCAGCGAGGCGGACGACGAGCACGGGCGCGCGCGCCGCACGCTGCTGCACGCGCTCACGCTGCTGCTGGGCGTGGTGAAGCGCACGTGCGTGCCCGCCGACCCCGACAAGGCGGCGCGCGGCGGCTTCGGCGACGGCGCCACGGCCGCCGGCCACCCGGCGTGGCGCAACCCGTGCGCGCCGCACGTGCTGCCGCTGTTCCCCGGCGCGCTGGCGCTGGCGCGCGCGCTGCACGACCTGCACGCGCCCGCCGCCGCCGCGCTGCGCCACGCCGCGCACGCGCGCGCGCTGGCGCCGCCGCCCGCCGAGCGCCGCAACCTGCTGCTGCTGCCCGCGCTCGCGCCGCGCGACCACGACGCGCCGCCCGCGCCCGCGCGCCCGCAGGACCGCATGCAGTGCTTCCTGTACACCCTGCACGAGAACGTGAGTGACTGTACACCCGCTGGACACCGAACCGCACTCGGTACCAAGCGGACATTGCTATTTAAACTCCTTCTTTTATTTCTCCTCTCCGCTTTGATGGAAACTGGACTCTATTCTTTGTTTTTTCGTGTGCGGTTGTACTAACATTACTTGAACTTTGTTCAAATCCTCCCCGATAAAAGTGCTAATAATACCGCATGCAAATATAAATAAAGTTACACAAGTTGACTGCAGATCTAAAATGACGCGTATCTCCCCCTCCCATCAATACGCCCCCCATTCCTGCTATATAGTGCTGTCTTTGATAGCTGTTATTCGTTTATTGATCGCAATACTGACGCCGCGTAACGTTCACTGTTAATTAGGTGTCCAATTGGAAAATGATGAATTGTTTTATTATTATTGCAATCATAATTCATCCATAGAATATGAAAATCAAAACGATATTACCGTCACTTCTTGTATCACAACAATTGATGAAGGCCACAGCACTAGCGCATCTGACAGCAGAGCTGCAATATATCCCGTCGTGTACTGCAGGTGTGCCACCTGGTGGGCGCGGCGGCGGCGACGCTGGGGCGCGAGCTGTACGGCGCGCCGGGGCTGGCGCGCTTCCTGGCGGGCTCGCTGCTGCAGGCGCTGGAGACGCTGCCGGACCACTGGCTGCGGCCCGTGGTGCGCAGCGCGCTCAAGCCGCTGCTGCAGCGCTGCCCGCCCGCGCACTACGCCGACGTCGCGCTGCCGCTGCTAGAACACGTCGCGCCGTTCAGTTAATATTATTACCACTCATATTATACATGTGTCACTTTGGATCCATGGATGTTTGTTACTCAATCACGCCAGAACTGCTGAACGGATCTGGATGAAATTTGGCACAGATTAGATTATAGTCTGGAATAGCACATAAGCTACTTTTAATCCCGGCAAAATGCACGGTTGCTATGGGATAGACATACTTTTTAATCGCGGGTAACACCGCAGGGCGCAGCTAGTACATTTATAAACATCTTATATGCCCCCATTGAGACATTAGAGCCCCTCTCCATCTTCCATTATTTTCCTTTCAACTATGATACGCCACAACTGAAGCCATATCCTGCGCGTGTTTTGCTCTACACACTACACATCAATGTCAACAATTTTTTTTCGATTAGGCCTATAGGGGCACTTAGTATTTTTTTTGTCGTCACTCTTCAGCCAGGGCGGAACATTACACAAAAACACGTAAAAAATTCCCCGCACGGGCAAATATCTCTCCCCATATTTGGTAACCATACACTTCTTACAACCTAGACATACATACTTTCTTGGGTCTCTCTCGCGCTCTATCATCCGCTTTTGGCTATATTCTTCTCATCTCTTCACTCTAAACGAAAGTAAATTCATTTCGCAGTGTTAACCCACCTGTCTCAGCGATGGGACTACATCACGTCGCTGTACGAGTCCGGCAAGCTGGAGGAGGAGGGCGGCAGTGAGTCCCAAGAGGTGCTCGAGGACATTCTCGTTCGGAATCTCACGAGAGAGTATCTCGAAGTCCTAAAGGTAAGAATTCTGGCTCGGTAGTAGTGCGTGAGCTTAGTTTTTCGTTACGTATTGTCTCGTCAATATACTTGTGATATTTTATCATAGTGGAAAGAAAATATAGTATTGTTACGACGTCGACGTATGTCGCGCGGTACTGCCGTGTTTCCGCGGCGGAAAACCTGAATTGTCATATCCACAAAATATATAGCCGCGCTATACTATGAATTTGCTGCAAGTGTTGCGCGATATAGATAGCAATTCGATAACTATAAAACTGCTACAAGAACTTGTCTCAAACCTTGACCGTTTATTAATATCGCCATACGAACACACTAATTATGCGGTTTCAGACTACCGTTGCTTAGCGAAGCAACTTGTATTAAGGGTACCGCACAATGGACTGGGAACGAACCAACACTATATAGATAAAGATATTAAACATCCAACTCGGATACAAACACTCATGCTCAGCACACAAAGTTTACGAGCCCCATTACGTGTCCACTGGCGTGGTGTGGTCATTGAAGTGTTGTCCCCGACAGGTGTCGCTGGTGGACAGCGGGCTGGGCGCGCTGGGCGCGGAGGCCGGCGCGGACGACATGGAGGAGGACGGCGGGGGCGGGGGCGGGGGGGCGGCGCGCGCGCCCGACCACGTGTCCGAGCTGGGCGCGCTGCTGCTGGCCGCGCCGCGCGCCGGCCCCGCCGCGCTGCACACCGTGCGTACACACACACACACATACTCATTTATATCACATTATTTTTAATGTGCCACCATTATGGTATCTACTTATGAACTGTCATAATACATGAAAATGATTTTAAGATTTACTGCCTGCTCGCAATACCCCATTCCAATGTTGAAGGGCCAAAAACCTTCATGGTTACTACTTATTTCTTTTTAAATCATACATGTCAGACAGTTCCCTCAAATGCATCAAATGCATATGAGTTATGTTATTGTATCATGACCGTAATCGCATAAAAATCTCGCACTATCTCTGCCACACTGAATACCGTAACTATGTAGTCCGGTACATGCAGGTGCTGCGCGCGCTGACGTGGAACGACTCGACGTCGTCGCTGCGCGCGACGGCGCTGGCGCTGCCGGTGCTGCGCGCGGCGCTGGCGGCGGGGCGCGTGGGCGCGGCGGACGCGGCCGGCGCGCTCGCCGCCGCGCTGCAGGCCCTGCGCCTGCACGGCCAGCACGACGCCAACCAGGCCGCGCTGCTCGCGCTCGCCGTGCAGGTACATTACATACACAACTACCACGTGCCCGTTTCGATCTCACAAATCAGCAATGATAAGGCTAGCGCCATACTAAGGCGGGTGACATTACGTATTTCTTTTTGTTGTCGACAATTGATATTCTCGGTTTTTGCAGTCTGGAGACTTTAGCTTGTAACGATCCGATAGATCTATACAACCCATAGTATAATAATCTGCCACACCCTCACCAGTAGCACAGCCAGCTATGACAAAGAAATCGATTTTGTCTCTATTCTTCGTATGAATTCCGGATGGGGGAGAGTGGCTCGGTGCGACATAAACCGCAGGTTTTGTCTTGACCTGCGTGCTAGCCCTTCTGATATTCTCCTCACACGATAGCTCAAAACTGTCGCGATCATGATTGACATCTTCAAAAGAGTTACCCGGCACATTGCTCGCAGATACGCCACAACAGCAGATGAAGTAGTCGATCGTCCATTCCGCCATCTCTCCTTTCCGCTTTGGTGAAAACCTTTTCCAATGCTTATAATGTCCTCTATGGTGTTGTAGACGTACGAGATCCTGCGGCCGCGCTTCCCGAGCATAGTGTCGGTGCTGCGCGCCATCCCCGACGTGGACGCGCACGACCTGCAGCGCCTCGACGAGAAGCTCGCCGCGCAGCCCACCAAACCCGCCAAGATCGACAAGAGCAAGCGGGACTTGTTCAAGAAGATCACATCTAGGGTACGCTATCACTAATCTATTTAAGACCCCACCCGTACAACGCACCGCGAACTTATTAACAAGGGTTAGCGTTAGTTAATTCCGCGTGTAAAATTTAAATGCCGGTTAAAATTATGTACGAGTATATAAGGTTAAATAAATAGTGTAAAATATTTCAAGGCGCTAACAAGTATGTGATGACGATCTCGTTTACGTATAAAATAAATGTGTGAGAATCTGAGACAGTACCGTTTCATTGCGGACTTAGTATGTAGTGGTGTTTCAAAAAATAACAAATTTGATTATTTTTCTCGGGAACGTCACCTTAAAATATCTTATACTATTATTGTTATACCTTATATAAATAAAATGGAGTTCATTCGTAAGCGCATCACTTGAGATCGGCTGGACATGTTCGTAATAGTCCGAATAAAGTATTGTATTGTATTTTATTTTTTCTATGGGAATTAAACAGTACAACGTCCGTCGGGTCAGCTAGATGCAAATAAAAAAGTTTTCTAACACAATCATAAGTTCATGATTGCCTAAACTAACGCAAATCTAAAAGATTTCTGATTTCATTATTATAAAGTACAACATTAAAACATAATCTCATTTGGAAAGACTATTTATTAGTGGGGCAGAAGCAGCGCGAGCTTGCAACGCAGTTTAGCTAATACGGACCGAAACTCAGTATGAACGTGAATTTTTAATTTCAGTTAATTGGACGTAATGTGGGGCAACTATTCAAGAAAGAAGTATACATTCTGGATCTACCGACGATGCACGTGGCGAAGGAGAAGCCCCGCAGCACCATCGACGCGCCCGAAGGCGCCGGCCTAGAAGGCTTGTTCGCGCCAAACGCGCCAACTTAGCGCGCCCACCGAATTACTATACGATATAGCTAGCCATGTCCTCTCGCTGTTAAATATTTTATTGTGAATAATCATTTATACCAATGTAATTTAATTATATTTATACTGAATTACTTATATTGTTTTCTCTGACATCGAAATTAAAGACGTGAGGTGCTATAATAATAATACAATGTAGTCAACAATAAATTATTTAATAATTTATTTTTTTAAAGAATATTTACTTATCGTACGTGTAAAGTAATTGAGTGCCTAGCGTTACATTCTTTCCATTGACCACTAGCTCGACATTATCAGCAGCGACGTCCACTTTTAGCAAGCCAGCGTTATCTAAAACATCGCACTTGATTTCATAGTCGCCTGGAACCGGGATAGTTCTGGGACCCAGAGCGGGATCTTTGTATCGCCATAACTTCAAGCAGGTCAAGTCTGTAAAAGATAAAAGTACAGGTCAGTTGTATATTTGAGCCAGTGAAGTAATGTCATCTGTGGCTCCAGGCTTAATAATGACCTAAGATGATATGACACTGCTGCACTGTCGCGCCACAACGTGAGACACCTTGTGAGGGCGATCCAGTGGCGTAGCATAAGTCATCAGCACCCGGTGCGGATTTCAAATTTGTCGCCTATTTTTGTTATTCATTATAAAAAAATTGGGGCATGGTAACGACAAAAAAAAATTAAAAAAACAGAAATTATTATAGTTTCTTTACTATTTTTTGTTCTCTAACCGCCACCTGTGTATTGTCGCCCGGTGCGGACCGCACCCTCCGCCCCCCTCCCCCCATGCTACGCCACTGGGGCGATCTCACACAAACAATCCTTTCAGTTCGTGATTCCGCTATAGAACATTCCAGTTGATCCATTAATTTACCCCAAAAAACCCATTCTAACTTTGGGAATGGTAACATAAATATTCTTGTTTTGTGCTAGGTGTTCACCTTTAATCGCTTTGACTTCTTTAGCAATCTTGGCCTTCACTTTTTCAATCGTGTCTCCATCGGACAGCGTGACGGAAGCAGTGAACAGGCCGTTCAGTGGGGTCGGGTTGACGACGGTGACGGCGACGCCGGCTTCGACGCTGAAGTTGATGTGCGGCTGCGCAGGCGCACAGTCCTCGCGCGTCTTCTCCGACGCCTCTGGATCATCGGTGTATTTCACTTCTAGAGAATCGAGCTGTAACATGAAATGTTTCGTTATTCATCTTATAATACATAATACGGACCTTCTATTAATGTGTCACTTAATCTTACATGACAAAAGTAATTTACCTACCCCAGTGGCGACACTGCTTTTATATGGTTATATTGCATTATGGTGGTAACAGAGCGCCAAGGTCTTTATAAGTCATCCCAGCCCACCAACAATGACCATGTTATTATGTAAGCTTTAGTGAGGTCTTTTACACGCGACACAGCCTATGAGCAGTATGCAATAGTAAACAATGCAAATTATCGCGTTCGCAGCATTCGAACGTCAACTGCTGGATTTTTTAGACTACTACCCGAAATGAGGAGTTATATCAGGGTTTCATGCATTATAATAAAAAAGCCGATCTATATTACTCACATCTAACGTATTGAGTAGATACTGTTTATTGTCGAGCAGCACGGCGGCTTCGTCGAAGGGCAGCCCCACGGACAGCGCGTCCGCGCCGATGCGTTCCATATTCTCGCGCGTCATCTGCACGAACGGCATCACGCGCTTCATGTATTTCTTCAGTTCCGGTATACCGCCCAGCTTTGTCGATATCACTTTGTTATCTGGCAGGCCGGATGGCTGAAAACATTAAAAAAATACACCAAAATCATCTACTGTAACAAGGCACCGTTCTAAAATCATAACAATTAAATATTCTTAAGTCTTGTGATCAGGCACACTGAGTTGTCGTTACATAGGGGCGGGCTACGCTAAGAATAACGATAGTTTGAAAAAACAAAGCAACGAGATTTTGATTTAAACTTTTAACACCCAAGTAATACAGTTCAATATGTAGATGATGTGTTATAGGGTAAATTAAGTCGAATTACCCCATAGAGTTCCTTCAGAGTGGTCAGTATAATGTGCTGCCACTTAGGATATTCCTTCGCGACCCAAACCACCGCCTTGTTCGGTTTCTTCTCAGGTTTTGGAGCTTCGCCCTTTTTGGGCTTCTTAACGGCGCAATGGTTCTTGAGATAAATGCGGAACGAGTGAGCCGCGTCCATCAAATAGTTGCTGGCTTTGATGGCCATCTCATCGATGTCCCCGGCCACCGGCCACAGCTCATGGAGAATACTGGCTTTCTGTAACATGTAGAAAGTGGAAGAAGAACTGGTAGATGCCAATTTTTTTATCGATCTTTTGCTACGTTTCATTCAAGTACATTATATAAGTAAACTATTCAAACAAAAAACTGTAACAACAGCATGTATACATGAAAATCATGGTAGAGTTGAATGGAAGTCCAAAGCTGGCTTGGTAAGGATGTAGTGAGGAGAGATGATAAATGATTCTTAGCAGGGAGTATTCAAAAGTCAGACTTTCGGTCACGTCTACCTATTCTGAGACCCTAATTAGTGGCGTACAATAAATCAAAGGGATTTTCAAACTGTTGTAAATTTCACACATACTTGAGGTTGGGATGTAACTAAATTAAAACAATTTCAGACAAATCAACTCACGTGTCCCATCAGCTCCCACACATGCTCCGCGACATGAGGGCAGACGGGCGATATCAACTTGGTCTGCGTCTCTATGTACCGCGTCACCACCTCGGCGTGCATGCCGCTCACACCACACAACTCCCTGTACTTATCCCGCGCCGCTTGTAACTCGAAGAAACCGGACTTTAAGCCCTCCTTGAACAACATCTTGTTGTAATTGTAATCAGTCTCGTTGATCTTGATGCTCATCTCACTGACGAACACTTTGTCGTGGAAATTGTATTCGCCTGTTTTAAATTAAAGGTTTTGTAAATATACCCCCAAATGTATAGATGTTCTATAACTTTAACAAACGTCGTAGACGTTCTATAATAGTACTGCGCAAACCAAAACTCTTGTGCGCAGTAGTATATGACGTTTGATAAAGTATAAATTCGGGGGATAGACTTTAACCGTCGAAGACATAAGTGTGATGGCTGCGCGAAACAACTGATTTAAAAGCTTAATAGGACTTAAATCATCGAGTAGCGTTATTTGCCTAAAAGCTAATACTCTGAGGCAATAGTTTCTAATTGGTGGTACGTGTGATCGTATTAGATGGTCCCACTGAAAATTTAATTGACGTAATAAATTGTACGAGAATAACCAATTCCGCTTTTAATGACTTTTATAAGAGGGTACATGAATTTCGGTTTACTCCTCCAAGCTAACTGTTTTATTATACCAATTACTCGGCCGTTAGGTTACTGGAAGTCACATTAGCAGGGTGTCGAAAAACAGCAGTCGCTCTGGGTGGACAAAAGAAGTTTAAGGCAATACAATATGTAAGGCAAAGCAGAAGAAATGTAGATATCTACTGTATGATGTGCACTTCAATCAAATAATCATTCACCTGTTCGCAGAGACGATTTCGTGGCAATCATTTCTTTGACCCATTCAATGTAAGTGTAGAGTCTTAATATAGCGGCATCAGCGGTTATCTCCACGAAGTTGGCATCCTCGACCGTGTCCCCAGAGTCAGCTAGGGTGAGTCGCATACTGTCTGCGCTGAACTTCTCAATGGTTTCGGCCAGCGTTAAGAAATTCCCATCAGACTTCGACATTTTCGCAGAGTTCAACATTAAGTGGCCGTTAGCCATGATGCCTTTGGGCCACTTGTCTTCTTCGTTCGGCCAAATTGCGCAATGGTTGTAGATATAGAATGTTAAATGATTTTGTACCAGGTCTTTGCCTGACGCTCTTAAGTCGACGGGATACCTACGAGAGAATTATATTTTAAATAACTAACAAAGATACAACGAAAAGTGGGTAGTGTAGTCTGAAAGCTTTGCTTCGGAATGGATAAACTAATATTTCATCACGCAAGAACAGATAACATTTGTTTTTGGTTTTGGCGAAGCCACGGGTAAATATTAGTCATATTATACTTACCAAAACTGGAAAGATTTCTTCATACGATTCAAAGAGTCTTGTGCAATTTTACTACTCTTAGGGAAAGGCGCGTCTTTGAAGAAAATGTAATCCCAAACTTCATCGGTCATTTGCTCGGATTTGATTTTAAGAGCATTTTCCTTGTTCGCCCTGAACGTGCCGCCTTGCAAGAAGTGGGATATCGTGTAATACGCATTGTATATGGTGGAGTCGGACAAAGACTCAATCACCCATTGTTTATCCCAAGGCAATTTGGTTCCTGAAAGAAATATTGTTCTTTACATTGTCTAGGTGTAATTATATTTAAAGTTTAAAAGAAAATATTGTACATACCTAATCCATAAGTCCTGGAGCATGCGTACTCGCGCAGCCAGTTCAAGGTGGCTTGCAAGTTTTTTCTCACCTCTTCAGGGTAAGTATTCATCGCCGCGAGAGCCTTCTCCGCTTGGCTCTTCCATTCCTCTTCACCATAAATCAAGTACCATTGATTACACAATGCCACTACACACTCGTCTCCCGATCTTGACATAATAGTTTTCTCTGGTTCGTAGTAGATGACTGCATCACCGTCCTTTATCAGTTTCTCTTGGATTTTCTTTTTGACATCCTGGATTTTCTTCCCTTTATACTCGCCGACTGTTAACACGCCATTGTAGAACCCCTTGAGGTAGACCATCTCTTTCGCCTGCGTCAACTTGTCCTTGTCATTTTGACTTTGTATTTTGAGCATATCATACACATACACAGCAGATAGATTGCCGAAGTCCGGGATCTCGAGTATGGGAATAGGTTGAAATGGGAGTACCATATGATCTTCGATTCCATATTTCTCTCTGAATGCTGGTTTCTTTTGCAAATCAACTAGTGCCGCATAATCGTCGGGCGAATCGGAGGGGACGCTAGTGACAACGCCAGTACCTTTATCTTCCTTGATGGTTAGCATTGGAAGAGTGTAGATCTTCGGATTGCTAGTGAATGGCGACCTCAGTGCGATACCAAGGAGATCTTGTCCGGTGATTTCTAATATTACATTAAACTCTCCATCATTTTCAGTAAAGCCTTGATATGCCATGTTCCTGGCGGCTCTTTTCGTGCAAACGAATATGCCATCCTTGACTGTTTCAAACGCAATGTAATTGATGTCGGGATGGATCCAGCAATTTGTTTGTCCGTACATTGTCTCGGGTCTCAAAGTCGCAGCTACAAGACTTATTTTTTTGCCACAAAATTGCCTGAAATTATAATATTGTACTTAACATTCATTCAGATATCTGTTATTCTGTCCATAATTATCTATACATACCGCACACCACGGACAGGAATGGATATTACTCTATTCTGAATGATGCAGCTGATTTTGGGAGTATGACTTTTGACTTGAGTTTTTCATTTGACTTTAGTGTTTAAAGGGTCCCTACATGATTGCTTTATGTTCAGAAAGGTACATTGGAAGATTGGTACTGTAGCTTGCTTGGCAGTGAGGAATACACGTGATTTTTGTCTAAAGCCTTGTCCAAACCAGAGCACTCAACCTGCGTTTGCGTCACGATTATGGGACGAGATGGTATTATTATTAGTCGATAGGTGTGCGGCACTGTGTTTACTTCGTAAATACGGGCAAAGCTTCAGTCGTAATTTCTAAAAGGAACAGATCCTATATAGTGACCAACCAAAATGTTAACATACTTGAAAACTTCAGGGAATGGCTGCAGTACTTCCATCTTTACGAGTGTATACTCCTGCGGGCCGGCGCCTTCGCCCGACGCCCTGTCGTGGTCCATGCACGGTTGTTTGTCTAGCGGCGAGAATATCGTGTACCGTTTGCCATACATGATCTTCTTGCGTTCCTTCAGATGATTGTATTGCCATCTTACGAATGAGTCGTAGAATGGGTTAACGTCTGTGGTTATGAATGTGCGACGCCAATCTATCTGCGAGGATAAATGCGGCTATAGGTTGATAGAATATTTGTTATATAAACATCAACGGTAAGTACTAATACTATTATGATATACTGTAAGAGTTTTCATATCTTACCTAATTTCACATACATACCAAAGGAGTTAAATTTTATAAGTATAAAATAAATAAGAAAATAGTACAGAGCAACAGGAATGATACATCACTGCCGTAAGATAGTGTGTGTGCAAGTGAAAAAGACTGCAATCCCACTCTCACCCCAATGATCAAATTTGAATAAGGAATATCTTTAAAATTATATAGATTTTTCTATTTTTTTTTTACAATGGGAATCTCATGGAAATTTTACACCTTATGGTAATAAAAAAGAAACAATATAATAGTTAAATCACCCTATCTATGGACCAATTTTCAACTTATTAAAAATATATAAATAAACTTACATGAGCACCCATCCTCTTAAGATCTTCAACTGCAAGAGGTGGAAAGTATTCTAGCCAGTGGCTCTCATCAGCGAACAGCTTGATTTCCTCCTCAGTTATTCCAAGACTCCTCATAATTTGCCATTGGAACTTTGCAGCACCAGTTTTAGCTACAGCTTTACTCTTCTTACCCTTACTTTTGTCTTTAGGAATCAAATCTACTTCCTCTTTGGCAACTACCTCCTCCCCTTCAGGGAAGACTGGTGGGCAACCATAGACAGCCATCTCCCTTTTTAATTTGTCAGCACATGCTTTAATGGGCATGCCTGTGCAGTGAAAGCCAAATGGGAATAGCACTGTTTTACCTTTCAACCTTTGGTACCGTACTGCAAACTTTAAAAAACAAAGCGTTTAAAATTATCTCCAAATAATAACAATTGATTATGATAATTTAATAATCATCTCAGAATATTTCAAGCACAAGCGCTTAACCTATAAAATATTTTTTAAGAAAGACGAAAATATTTTAGTCTTGAAATCATTTTGAAATAAATATGAGGCATTGCTCGTCTTTGATTAAAAATAAAACATTGCAACTTTATTGCAGTATGATGAAATTTGATAGGACAATTACCTCACATTTCGATAATGAAAACGTATGTCCTAAATGCAAACGTCCATTCATATAAGGATAAGGAAATGTGCACATAAATTTCTCATGGGCCTTCCCATCTTCCGGTGTATCCACTTCAAATATTTTCTCATTCTCCCACTTCGCCTGAACTTTCTTCTCGATTTCCTGTAGGTATTCTACCTTGAACGTACCTTTTCGGTCTAAAGTAGCCTGAAAATAGCATCACATTACATAAAATATGCTCAGATTTACCATGTTTTTGTTACCAGAAAAGGTTAGAAGTCAGATACTTAGTCGTAACAAAATTTTATATTTACTACGTCATAAACCATTACCATTTTAGAGATTTCTAGACTGCAGTCACCATTCCTTTAAAAAAAGCGAAAAATAAGAATCCCGATATCCACGAAACCAAACACGTTGCCACTTGCCTGCCAGATTTTGATTTCGCCGGGGAATGTCAGTATCACTGTCATGTGTCACTTCACTTCACTTTTTAAACATTATGGCTTCCGATTTTCATATCATCATGCACGTTCATTATTTTATTTATAATGTGTATTTATTGAATGTGTTATTGTTATGTATTCGTAAAGAATGAAGAAGATTATGGCTTCCATGCAAGGCCCGGACACACCTAAACTTCGACAGAAAATTCTCTGTCTACTTGCTGTCTACGTTCCTGAACAAACCGATCCATGAGCTGCCCTTTTGAATGGGTTTTATGTTTTGTCGGGTTTTGGTTTTGCATTTAGCTTAGTCGAATCCGATGACGCAGGATACAAAGGTAAACAAAGTGAAATGGGTAACCACTACGGGTAACCATCATTCATAAGTCAAACCAAAACCCAATCACAAACATTGATTAAACAAGATAAATTTCTATGATCAAAACCAACTAAACCCACTTAATCCACCAACTAAACTTAAGATTAACCCAAGTTTATAGGTTTACCGGGTTACGGGCCCTTTTATCACTATATGTGTTGTTAATTGTTATTATGAAATGTTACCGAGAACCTGATTAATTGATAAGTCGCATCTCCAGCACGTGTAAGTTTTACACACTAACGGCAAAATTATGCGTGGTTTGCCGCAGTACGCCTGCCATCGTGCCGACTCTAGCTAGAGCTAAATAGATAGAATGGCCCCTTTCTCTGTTTTGTCTAACTTTAGTCAGTATAGTTGCGTTTAGTCTACCCGCCATGACATTTAAAAAAAAAACAAAAATTGGCGGCAGTACCGGTGTACAACGAGTATCTGTCATTTTGCCGGAAACTTCGCCCGCCACCCCTGCAATACGGCGGAATTTCTTTTGCAAACGTTTTAAAAACCTCTGTAATTACTCAAATTTTAGTGATATTTTATCAAAAGAATACACTGTGACGATGGCACCTAGGTCTGCAAAAGCTAAGGTATAATATTTTTAAAGTAAATGTAATTAAAATTCGACTGCGCGTTAGATTTTACAAACTGGTTTTTGCGTTGTTATCAACGAACATTTACATTTAGTTACATACCATAGGCATCGTTTAATACTTGTATTACTTTAAATATGTTTATGTTAAAGCAATGCTCTTCTAAAAACTACATATTCGTTGATAATCTTTTGTTCACGTTAACGAAACGTCTGGATATGGACACCATGCATGCAATCGTCTATTAACTATTTCAGCACGTAATATTTTATATATGGTCGGCAACTCTCCTTTCGTGTTATAGTTACTTGCCTATTATAATAAGGATTGTGTTCCATTTATTTAGCCTAATTTTATTTTAATTTAATAGGTTAAATGTGCTCAATCAGTGTGGTCTTCGATACTTTATAGCCTATACTATGATAGAATAAGAGAGAGCCTTAATTATTATTCCATTTGGGTTTGATTGATAATAATAGGTTTTAAATATAAAAGTAAGTTTTATTAAATTGTTTATGCATTCTGACTCCCAATTCAACAAATGGTATGAACTATATTTACAGAAAGCTGCTGACGTTAAAGTATCAGAAAATGAAGTGCCTAAAAAGGGCAGATCAAAGGGAAAAAATGTTGTTGAAGTTGAGGATGAGGAGCCAGAAACTGAAGTAAGTGAGAAGGCTCCTCTGGTAGCTGAAAAGAAGAAGCGGGGTAAGAGGGCAAATGATAATGACCAAGCAAACAAAGCTGAGGAATCTGCCCCAGCCAAAAGGGGAAGAAAGAAGAATGTTCCTGAGGCTGAGGAAAAAGAAGTATCTAATGGTGATGGAGAGTCAGCTGATGAGGAGCTGTCAACTCATGCCGAAGATGAGCTGATTGAAGAAGATGCAGAAGCTAATGGCCACACAGAGGAAGCAAAAAGTTCAACTGGAAGGGGAAGAAAGAAGCAAGCAAAAAAAGAACCTGTTCCCGAAAAAACTGAAATAAAATCTGGCAGAGGTAGGAGGAAGCAAGAGATAATCGATTATAATGAATCAAAGGAAGAACCACCAAAGGAAGAAGTAGAGGAAAAACCAAAGGCAGCTGGTAAAGGTAGAGGCAGACCAAAAGCTCAACCGAAAGTGCAGACTCCTGACCCAAATGAACCAGAGGATATACTAGAGGAGGAGGTAAAAGATAAACCTTCCACAAAAGGAAGGAAGAAAGCGACTGGGAAAGCTAAAGTAGAAAAACCAGAGAAGTCAGAAGAAAGTGATAAAGAAGAACAAGAAGAAGAGGAGAAAGAATCCGATGAGAAGCCTTTAAAAAAGGAAGTCAAAGGTAGGAAGAACCAAGCAAAGAAAGCACCACCAAAAGATGATGTTGATGATGAAAAAGATGTTGAGGAAGACAAAGAAGAAGAATCTGCTTCAAAGAGGAGAAAGGGTATAAAAAAGGAAGACAAAGCCAAAGGTATTTATTATATTTAAACTGTTATCTTTCATATGCATACATGTATCATAAGATTGTGGAAGTATTTGGGGGAGGCCTTTGTTTTTAAGTTTAGTTGATGGATGCATCCAGATAAATCTTTGATCTATCTAAATCATTTGAAATGTTATTGTTTGCATATGAAGCTGCATTAATGCAAACTTATGTGTGACCATGAACATGTGACCTTAGTTATTTAAATGCAAGGTTTTTTTTAGTATGACTTGAATTTTTAGGCAACATAATTATCTAAAATACTTGCTATATACTCCTTTATACTACGTAGCGAATACAACAATTCTAAGTGAGTGGTCGCTAATTCTTGCGACAAAACCAATCCATGTGGGTTACACGTTGATTCGGCTGAAAGGGGCAATGCAAACGCAGATTCTCACTAACATAGAATAGCAGTCCTTTAACCCACCTAAGGCTGGGCTAAATTGAATACCACAAAATTTGTTTACAGTTGATTTGAAAGATGATGAGGCTGTAGATGAAGAAGTCCCTGATGTCAAACCAGGTAAAGGTAAAAAGGGACAGAAGAAGGCCACTGAAGCATCCACGGAGACCGATGAAGAGCCCCAAGATACTGGTGAGCCGACGACGAAACGTCGACGCAAGGTGGCTGAGGAGAAGGGTAATTAGTCCATATTGATTACTTATAATTTAGATGTTAATGACAAGTAATGTGTTCTGTTTATTATTATTAAGTGTGTTTTTATCAATATTTTTCAAAATAAATCTTTTCTAAATATGTATACAGAATGCTTTATTTTTACCTTATACTCGTAATCAAAAAAACATAGTATGTAAACATTTCTGAATATAACTTCCAAATACCTATCCATTTCCATCATCGCTTGAGGGAAACAAAAACATATTTAGAATAATTGGGTTTACATAAAGGTTACTAACAACTAAAGAACACAACACCAACATGTAGCATAACTAATTTTACAAGAGGTTTCTCTCATAAGACCTATATTATGATATTGCTATTTTATAGTAGAACTCGGTGATGGTATTATTAAAATTAATTAAATAATGATCTATGCTAGACCTAATCATATTTTACTCCAATGTCCGCATAACATTTCACACCAAAATACGTTCGTGAGAGTTGAGAAAAACCAACAATTAATATTTTTTTGGGTTTTGTCTGTGGTATAGGTTGGTAGAGCCAAATTATTTTAAAAAGAGAAGTAGGCAATAGTTCCGCCGCGCATTGTATGGTATTAAATTTTAACAACTTAACGGATTTCATAGATGCACAGGGCATGGCGCATCTCGCATGCCATTATGTTTCCTATCTACCCGAAGACCATAAGCATGCCAATAGCAAATGTATAGCACTTTTTTTAAGGAATTGTTTCTCATCTTCCAAAACAAACCATATGACGATTCCTTTCAACTAACTCGTGACTATGTAATTAAAAAAACGATGCAGTGTGATTACATTTTACACAATAAAAGTTACATTTCAGCTACTGTAGAAGACAATAAAAAGAAACCACCCCCTAAAAACAAGTCGCTCACGAGTTACGAGGAGTTAGACTTCTCGAATTCTTCAAAAAATGATCAAGGTAAAGAGTGGAACTTCAAAATATCAAGTTGGAACGTGGACGGCATTAGAGCATGGTCAAGTAAAGGTGGTCTCGACTACTTGAAGCACGAGAAGCCTGATATATTATGTCTTCAAGAGACTAAATGCGCTAAAGACAAGTTGCCGGATGAAGTTGCAAACCCGCCCGGCTACCATGCGTACTGGCTGGCCGGCGAAAAAGATGGCTACGCTGGCGTGGGCATTTACACAACTAAACTCGCAATGAATGTACAATATGGATTGCAAAATAAAGAATTGGACAGCGAGGGACGTATCATAACTGCTGAATATGAACATTTCTATCTAATTTGTACTTATGTTCCTAATTCTGGGCGGAAACTAGTTACACTACCGAAAAGACTGCAATGGAATGAAGAATTTCGTAAATATATAAAAGAATTAGATAAAAAGAAACCTGTGATAATATGCGGCGATATGAACGTCTCTCACAACGAAATAGGTACTACAATCTATTTGTATGCATCCAACATTATTTTTATCAACCCAGTTAATCTAGTTATACAGTATTACACCTCCCATTGTTTTCTATGTATTCGTGCAAATGTACCTGTGTACTAAATTTGTAGCGACGAGTGATGGCTAGGTAGCTCCAACTATATTTGTTTTTTTTTTCGTTTGTACTTCTAGTTGGTAGGTACCTTATTGTTATAGGCGACGCAATAGCCAAGTAACGCCGTGGTTACCTAATAATTGCGTAATGTTAAGCGACTAATATTTAGCCTTATATAATACACATTTTTACAGATTTAGCGAACCCTAAAACCAATAGGAAAAATGCCGGCTTCACAGACGATGAGCGCGCTGGAATGACAGACTTATTGGGAGATGGATTCGTCGATACATTCCGACATTTAAATCCGGACAAGACTGCAGCTTACACGTTCTGGACCTACATGAGTAATAGCCGGGCTAAGAATGTAGGATGGTAAGACATTTTTGAGACCTATCTTTATTTAAAATTACTTTGTTTCCCTTTTGAAGGTATTTAAAAGGATCCCATAATGTTGACTCAGGATGTTATAATTTTTTTTCAGGCGTTTGGATTATTTCATTGTATCCGAGAGGCTGTTACCCTTTCTGTGTGACAGTGTTATCAGAGACCAGGTGTATGGCAGTGACCACTGCCCCATATCACTATACTTACATTTAAGCACTGCTGATAAACCTAAGGAATAACTGAGTAATTGCAATTTATATTATGATGTTAATCATTAATAAATTGTATTTATAGAGGATTTTTGAAGACGATTTTTGATTATTTTTTATTAATTACTATTATTTTGTGAAGGACTTGAAAAGAAATAAAGACATATAATGGACTATTTATATTATTTCTATAATGAAATTTACAAGGCTGATGAAAAAAGCACGTACATAAATAATACAATTACTTTATTTTGAATTAATTCTACAAAGTTATCAAAATGTATCATTTAAAACCTAACAATGACATGTGAGGGCCTGTTCGACGGTTTCTTAGATGAGCCTGTGAAAGAGAAACAAGTTTTATGAACAAAAGGTTTAAGGGAAGTTGTATACTAGATTTTAGCATATAAAATTCGTTCTAGCGTTTGATTGATAAACTCGAGACGAAGAATAGATGGAGTGTCGCGAAAAACATAATATATTGAAGGACAAAGAACCAAGTTGATTTGTGTAGTACACGTCATGTTTACGTAATTCGCGTGTACTGAATAAATTAGGTTCGTTTTTTGTGCTTCAATGTATTGTTTTTCGAGACACACTGTTTATTCTTTGTCTGAGTTGATAAAACATGTTTGCCTACCAAACAAAGACAGAAAATTTAAACATATTTACCTGTATTATATGACTGAAAGCTTCTCTATTTAACAATTTGTATGCAGTTGACAGGTTACTTAATGCACTAGGTTCCAACTCCTTCAGACCAGAACAGAATAAATCTATGCCAATTTCTAATCCAGTCCCAAAGTCGCATTCATCAACAGCTATGCTAGCATATGTTATAATTGGCTGTATATCTGACAGAATTTTATCCTTTTCATGCTGAGATGTTGCTTGCCGCAGACTAGCAAAGAGCTTTTTAATGTTTGCTGTTGGTAAAAAAGAACAAATAAAATAAACTATTTATTATAAAGATTTCTAATGGTTTTGAAACCAGATACATGCAATTTGAAGCTGTGACATCACAAGTTATCTCTTTAGCTCTTCCAAGTAAGCCAAAATGCTTCTGCTATAGTGGGCTCACATCAAGGTTAATGGCCATGGTGGGTATTGAACCCTGCATTTCAATTATGAGGGTGAACCCTCTAACCACTAGCCTATTGACGTTTTTATTCTTATTCTGGTGCATCGAGATCTGTAATGGCTTAATGTAGTTCGTACAATATTTTATGGCTACATACCATCAGTTTCAATCAAACTCCTATATCCCAACTGTGTTTTCTTCACATAAGGCACCACAATGCCCGCACCATGGAATGTTTTTGTAACAATATGTGATAATCTCTTCTTCATAGTGTATTCTTCTAAAGAAAACTTGTGTTCCTCAGCATATGACTTGATTTTGTTCATTAATTTCTGACATAAAACAGCAGTAAATGGCGAGTGCTTTTTCTCATTTTGCAAGTATAAACTGAAATGAAATGATGAATTAATTGATAATGTTAATATTTGTTTAAAGATAAACTCTTTCATGCAAAATAGGTAGGCTAATATAATAATGCTCAAAATTGGGTGGCTATAAAATAAAAAAGACTTAACATGTAAGTCATTACGAGATTTTGTGTCCGGGTAAAATGTTGTTCACATCCTCAATCAAGAAATTATATCAACACCCTCCATTATGGGTGCATGCCCAGTAAATTGCAATGGTTTCAGCTCCACATTTCAGTCACTGTTTTAACATGGGTGATCCTTTGACTATCCCTATATGATGCTCAGTGACTCATCAATAAATGATTGTCAACAAATACTTACTAAACAGCTCCAAACATGTTATTCGCCACAGGTGTGATGTGACAATCTTTTGCACTGTCATTGCTGGCCATAAACATTGGTTTCTGTTGAGGTTCATCTCTGAAGTATCCAATATGGTATTCACTGTTCTTCCTTTTTAGAACAGCCTGCAAGTATCAGTTTAGTCAAATACAAGTTTCGATTCAAGTATTTTTTCAATGACATATCAAATAAGAATACCTTATTTGTGGTTGCAAAACAGTTAATTAAATGAGGAACGGAGCTTATATCATGTTTAATAAAATATTTTCTCTTACAGCTAGCAGTAATGTTTTTTTATATTATGAAAAACTAATAATCAAAGAAAATTTATTTGTATTAATCTTTCGTTCAAATAACATATCTAATAATATCAAGTATTTGTACATATTTTACTGACATACCTGAAATTCAGGAGGATCAAAGAAAAATCTCCAGTGAAGCAAATATAGTTCTTTATCATCCAGTATCGGTAATTTACCCATCAGCAAATCGTAAGGCCCTATAAGTTCTAAATTGACGCTGGCTAATGATTTTTGAATATCTTGGTCAGTAAAACACTCATAAAATTTTAAAAAGTCTTCTGGCATGTCAACTAAGAATAACTCTTGAATAATTTTGGGGTCTGTATTTTTATCATAAAATGATATATTGTCTGGCAGCATAATAGAAATGTCCTGAACCTGATACGTTTTTTGTTCATTAGAATATGGTGCTTCTTCCCTCATGATATCTTTAACTGGAGCATCTTTTGTTCCTTCTTCTCCCTCGTCACTTTTAGAATGATGATCACCTCTTACTCTGTCTTTTTCCGTTTGTTTTGCATAAGGTTCAAATCTCTTTTTGTTGCGGTTCGTATGTTTGCTGAATTTTTGAGGTGGATGTTTAAAGTTTTTATGATGATCTGAATTTTTTTGATAACATTTTGAACCATACTTGCAGATAGTTCTGGGATCTTTTACGTATTCTTGCCACTCGTTAGACATAGTAGGTAGTTAGCTAAAAACTGTTCTGCTATTCCTATCGAACGGTATATATAATTTTATTAATCTCAGACAAGGAAAGCGAACTCAACACTCAAAATAAATTTCACAGAGAAAGTAAGTAATCAATCTCTTCGTTTTTTTTTATTTTCTGACTCGGTCCTTTTGGTTTGGGTGAGGCGAAAACACTTGGGAGAAGTGTTCATTCTCTATCTACGGGAGAATAATAATTTTGAGGGGACTTACACAGACTAATAAGAGAATATGGTAGACTTGACAGTTGGCAAAAGGAACCTATTCAAAGAGTAAAATAATTGAACCTATTAGTCACTGGCAGGACTAACCACCAGTGACGTTCCGTTTATCGTTCGTAAAAGCGTTATTTTCAATATGTGTTTTTTTAAAATAGTATTTTTTGGCATCACACCTTCCTATCTGATCCTAATAATCGAAAATCGGCTTGTGTATATGGCAATCAGACGTCTAGCCGATAATAAGGATCATAGAGTAACTTTTTATGATAAGGATTGGATAGGAAGGTGTGTAGCTTAATAGTAACGTTTTTTTTTAAAATAAATTCATGGGCATTGACGTTTTATTTACGTCAATCGGATTGGTGCTTGGTGTCGGACGGGCAGTTACTTATATTGTGGAAATATGAGTTTTTTTCTAAAAAGTACGAGTAAATCTGAAATAAATTGTTTTACAATATTTTATCGTAATTTCTCATAACTTAACAAATAATTTATTTCAAACAAATATTGCTCACGAACGTGATTTAGTGTAGAACCTACCTATCTTGACTTTAAAATTCACTAGTGCGTTAAATTAGATGCAAATTATCCTTTGCAAACCAGTGCACAATGTAGTTATTGCTCTCGTTTAGTGTTTTCAATGAATAGGTGTATACAATTTTACATGAATTTGCCAAGGACATGTACATAATAAATCATCGTTGCTCACTACATTCTTCAGTTTCTGCGGACGACGAATCATGTCATACTTCTGGTAGGTAACTGTTTACCTTTATTTTTATATAGTTATAGTATATTTTATATATAGGTACTTACTTTTCATTATTATATATATATAATAGTATATTTATAAAACCTATAAGTTGCTCTGCATGGTCTCCGAAAGAAAAGCGTAGTATATACATACCTACCTCTGGTTGTCTACAAAATTATTTATAGGTGATGGAGCATAGCTTCGTAATTTTTTATGCATGCTATTTTGTGTTTGTTTGTATGTGATACTCAGTTTTGTGTGATCACAAAAATTGCTGAAAAGATTTGATGAAACCTGACCAATAGTAATGCTTATCAATACCACCTATTTTCAATATCTTAGAATAAAATGCTTTTAATTCTATTAAGCATACAGTCAGCTATATGAAAAAAATCAAACCCATGTCTCTTTTTCTTCCTTGGTTGAACCAACTAAGTAACAACCATGTAGAACACTTTGAGACTGTAACTTGATTGTGACAGTACCCTATAATTTTATTTTTAAAAATCATATAATGATACACCGGGTCAACATGTACAATACTATATAGTAGAAATTTGACCCTTTGTCTAATTTGTCTATGTCTAACCATTGTAGTGAAGTTGAGGACCAGGACTGGACATGATCTTTATAAACAAGCATTTAAGGCTAAAATAATGTTATTTTCGTGTGCATTAATCCATTGCGAGTAAATAAGGACTCACAAATCTACCACTTCAATTTATGTTTTAATCTTAACGGAGACTGCCATCTGCACAGGAGATATTATAGAGCACAAGTATATGCGCATGCACAGGTGCACTCTCTCTCCCCTCACTCTTATAGTCCAATGGGATGGTAATCGGAAACAACCGGCTAGTGATCTGGCACAGCATGGATGGCTTTACGTGTTTTCCGAGGCACAAGCGAGTCATAATCATAGTTGAAAATGAGTTTGCACATGAAATCCAGTAATCCCAGAAGTGTGACCCTAGTTAGTTTTTTTTAATACTACTACTATGTATAGAGTGAGTCGAGACTCGACCATACTCGCATGCGTTTGGTAAATACATATTCATTGTACATATTATTAGTGGACCCAGAATCCAAATGATACTATTCCTGTGCCAAAGATAAAATTATCCTGACATTTCACAATTGACGAAAGGATGTCAAGCTGTGGATTGCACATGGCTTCTAGAGCTATACCTATAAGTATCACAATGTGATTTCCGATTACTGGTGAAGTTACAAACTCATTAGAGTAACATCGGGCCCTTGGTGTTTTATAGGTCCGTAAAATAATTGAGTTTATTGATGGTTTTACTTTGTCCAAGTTGGAGAATAAGAAGCGATGTATTTAACTATGACTAACTATGACTGTCGAGATGCTTTATTTCTCAACGAAGTCGATAAATCTATTGCACTTGTATTGAGGTTTCTGACACTCGCTGTGGCGCACTGGACACTTGAAAAATCTATTATGAATTTTCGACTTTCGATAAGAAAATCTTAATGGTCTTTCGTAGTTTTATCCTAAACATTGCTTTGTCTTATAAACTGATATTCCGCTTACGCGAAAACCTTACTATAACAGGATTTCAAGACACATTAGTTAACGTAGACAACGTAATTAATGATTATTTTATAAACAATTACCCTTAGCTTGACCCTAACACAGTAAGTAAACATAATCCCTCTTCACTGTGGTAATTGTCAATGGTTTATTAGCCTCGGATCCCTAAAATTCACGTTTCAAGCAATTCTTCCAAGCCCTTTCATATGTCTGAAGATTAACTTTGTGCTTAATCAACGAACGCTGAGCCATTTAGAACATTTGAGTCCTTTCTAACGACGTCAAGCGGAGTCCCAGGCATAGTTAATTATGTTTTATTATATACCTAGTCTTCATCTTTGAAACTGGGCTAGGTCTGAATTCATGAGTCAGGTCTCAGACCTCATGACTCATGCCCGTCATTTTTTTATGCGTAGGTATACGCATGGTATGCACTGTGTTAATATTTTCTTGTATGCTTGCCAAGTCTCGCATGATTTTACTATTGTACAATCACTAACAAAAATACGACCATATTGTCTAAAATCAAACAAACATTTCAGATAGCTTTTATCATTCGATTACCTACCTTCACATCTCAATTTAAAGGTTTTAAAACGATTGCAGTGAATACTTACCTATCATATTTAAAGTAGTTTTCCTTCCGCTTTTACGTTACCTTACCATACCAGTCTAGACCATAAGCCCGGTCTAGCATACTACTAAAAGTATTCGTTCAATGGTTTTTTTTCGTAGTCTATGCAACGATACGTTTCTTTATACCAATCTAGCATGGAGTTGATCGATGCAAACGTCGGCCATGGGCTAATGATTTGTTGTACTCCTCCATCGGTGACCGAGTGTTCCACCTGCGTCGCTATATTTAGTTTCATTGTGTGCTGGGTATACATCGGCACAGTGCTCTGCACTTCAATACCCGTACCTACTTATTAATCTAATGAAAGCTGTATTATCGAATGAAGTACATTTATTTCAGTCGAATAAGCACTTGATCGAGGTTCAATTTTACGTACTTTATGCAGTTAAAGCTGAATCCACTGTGTTGACTATTCCAAAACGAACAACATGTTTTCACGTTTATGTTAATTGATTAAATGGTAGGATGTACCTACGCGCGTCCCTTTTGAAAATGAGTGGTGAAATATTGCGAGTCGAGGGTTTTTCAATTTTAATTGTATCAACCCGTGGTGCTGTTTTGTTGAGAGTTCTGTCCAACCTCGCCTTTAGATGAGTAAGCTCTGCTGTAAGTCTCAATAGCTATACCTATTAGGTGTATTATCACAGTTCTGTTTACGTAGCTTCTCGTCAACATCGACTGTAGTATGCAAATATGTATAAATTTATGTACTTAAATTATAATAGAAAACGACTACTTATAAATCCCTTATCCAATAATTGTTATATCTTACACTCGGCAATGTATTTATTCAGATTTTGTCTTCTGAGTCGTTGCGGCTCGTTGGTAACATTTGCCATTCCGTCGCTCGGGATGGTTCCTTTCGTGCACCCCCAGTAAGAATTAATAGGTACCTGCTTACCTAAACGTTACATTGAAGTAAGAATCCCGGTTGCATTGTTCCTACACTCGTACGGTTACTCCGTGAACTTTTGTTTATATTGCGTCTAATTTTCTATCACGCGTTACGTACATCTTAATGTGCTCTTTGTTTTTGTATATCATAAATATGCCCAGCAGATTGGAAACGAAATTATCACGTGACGTAGGCAACCTAAAAATATCGAAAATTTGAAAAAGACCATCGTCGCCCAGCAGCACGTTGCCCGTGCCCTAGATACGTCTCGGGCGGGAGTGGAGTCCGATGCAAATGGCGAACGGAAATCGCCTAGCGACAACATTGTTGTGCGGTCTCTTTTGTTGTAGATACCTAATCTACCTAGAATCCGCCGACGTAATACTGACTTCATTCAATATTCAGATGGGTATTGCTATTAATGACACATAATATAGGTAGTTACAAAAAATAATAGTCTCTATGAAAGCTTAATAATTTCGCTTTGTTTCAATCTAGTCTGCACACTAAATACTATATTTTATTCAGATCGGCTTTTGATCCATAAAGCCAAAAAACATTTAACTGTATCATCGTGTATAGAGGGTTTACAACCATAAGTACAAGTCTATATGTACATTGTCCACAGGCGATGAACGTTTGAGCGCGCGATGGAGCGACGAGATGGATGGGGTGGTGGAGGGTCGATGGCGGTCGAGAACTCTACTGAGAAATCCCGGGCCGCCGAACGTGACCGGGTGCGAATCGAATTCTACGCCACTTATGACGTCATGACGGGCGTACGCATAGCCGCCACTCTCGGTGGCTTTTTCGCATTGATGGTTTTCCTGATCGTTTACAAAAGCCGAAGTAAATCAGTGAAGGCTTTGAATGACCCCAAAATTGTGGAAATGGCCGAAGCGGTCGTAGCCGAAGAACAGGCGGTCGAGGAGGAGCGACAGTTGACTGCTGCTCTGGAGCAGGCTCTATCGGAGCGGGCGCGGTCACGCCCTTCGATAAGCGAGGAGCCTCCTTGGCCTCGAACAGCACGCTTCGCCTCCTACGGAGGAGGCTACGGCAGTTTATTGACACCGCCGCGACGTTTATCAACTATTCGCGGCGATTCACTTCCCGGATCTGCTTTGCGTTTCGTGGAGCGGCGGCCTTCAGCCGGACCACGCGATCGGCGGTTGAGCTCGGCGACTTGTTCGAGTTCGGGAAGTTCCTATTTAGAGCGACGCGGTTCATCGGTAGTTTGCGCTCTACAAGAACGTCGTCTGTCGCCGTGTCCTAGCGAGAGGCTTGCGCCTCTGGCGTCAGTGGGTAGCGTCGGCCCGTCCTACGCGGTGGAATGCGAGCTAGCGTCCGTGGGTGCGGACTCGGTGTTCGCAGAGGACGAAGCGGATTCCACCGACGACGAGGTTGAGCAGTTCTCGACGGACAGTGGCGGCGGTGATGCGACGATGGTCGGCGAGTGCACGGAGCTGTCGAGCCGGCCCGCCCCGCCGCCCTTGAGACTGGACCGCGGCTCGCGCTCGCGGGAAACCTTGTTCTAGTCGCTGACGGTAGCGTGTTCAAGCACCGTCGGCAAAATTGTGTGTTAGTTGGCACATTAAAATATCGATTATTTTCTTTCAATTCATTTCACTTATTTCATTGTCTAATTTAACATATCATGAATTTTACTATCTCGACATATCATTTGTTTTAAAGACGAATTCTATTAATATGGTATAGAAACTGTCGTGTAAAGAAAGTGCTTAATTGCTTACAGCCGGAATTAATGTTATCTCACATCTCATAATGGCTTTTTAAAATTTGAATGAAGTGAATCAAAGTGTCGATATTTTAATATGTACGTAGGTAATTTTTATTATAGTGTACATAAACATATTGTTTTTGTTGACAAATTGATGTTTCATAATGTTGATGTTCACAAACCATGGTTAAATTATGTAGGTAGGTATATGATGTTGTAATTATGCATACATTCATACCTATATGGCGTACAACTACGTAGGCATAGACACGCGAAATTGCAGGTATGGCTGTTTGATTAATGTTTTGCTCATCTCATTTATTTTTTCCAGACATTAAAATAAAAAAAATACTTCGGCTCTTGAGTAGTATTTTTTTTCGGTTCTGCAATTCACCATAGTGTTCTGAACTATACCTATAAAAGTATTAATACAAAGTATTGCCGAATTAGCCGTGTGTAGTGCTTAATTTATTTATTTAATATAAGTACCTCATAGTTTTCGAGGATTTTATCTTCTGTAAATCGCCATTCTATTTACGAAATCAGTATTAACCTCCACCTGGCTGACTGCTGAACTGCCAACCCCGTTGAGAGCGCTTTACCCATTGACATGGTGTTTGTTTTGTATAATGCATTGTGTAGATAATATGGTAGAGTAGAAAGTCTTCAGTGAATGTATTATAATTAGCTACCATTGTAAATTTCACTCCCACTTAAAATGAAGGGCGCACAAGACCAATACGTCCTTTGAACAATAAATGAAGCTGGATGCGGCCTAAGATGCTTGTGCCAATAGCGGTTTCCAGACAGACCGCGCAGGCTCGCGAGGAAAATGTGAGCCCGCGTGTGCCCAAGCGTCTCGCGGAGCTGCGCGGTTGGTCTGGAGACGGCCAATGACACTATCCAAGTAAACTGCCACTGTTCTTGATTAGTAACGATGTTAGTCGGACACCGGGGTTTTATTGATTCTGGGTGTTACGATCCCGCCGCAACCACCCGCGGGCCCGTACATTGATTACGTGTTTAAGTCGTTTTTATTACAATTTAGATTTACGTGTTAGTTTATGTAATGTTCGTTGCTCGAATTAAAAAGAGCTCCCCGTAGTCTGTAAAATGTTGAAATGTATGTAAAAAAAAATACTGTAAATATAAAACGCAACTCATGTATTGTTTAATTTTTCACGATCACACTGTTCGTTTGTCTCGTAAACATTGGCTGATTTTATTAGACGTTATAAAATTTAATACATTAATACTGACCGAACACATAAATAGTTAATTCAACGGTCCGTCGTAAAAAATGACGTATTTCCTACTTATATACCTACCACACGATTTATTTTGCCCGACTTCGCTACCAGCAGTGTGATTTTGAAAACTCGGAATCGGATTCGGAACGGTAGTTTGCGTTTACGAAGTTATTTTAATAATGGTAGGAAATAGTAGAAAAAATATTGAACGCAAAATCTAAACTATTACAGTTTCTTGTGATAAAAAGCTTCATACTTATAACCACATAAATCAAGCATTAAGTTGAACATTTGTTATTTTTGATATTCACGTTTCTAAGCCTACGTGTTAGTTTATTATTTTTTGTACCGATCTTTGTAAACTGACAAATCCAATAAAAAAAAAAGTTTGTTTTATCTATGTCTGAGGTTTGTTTATTGTTGTGATGAGAAAATTACAAAATAACTAAAATGAACGTTCTGTTATAGGGCTTTGGCCGAATAGGTTTTTAAAAAATAAAATAAAAGATGAGCCTAAGGTTAGAGACAACCGTCTGGATTGGGATGTGGAATGAGACTGACTGGATTTGGATTGACGTTGGCTATGCAGCCCGAAATGCTGACTGGACTGAACTAGGAGAGGAATGCCAGGTCAACAATATACAGTGCATTACGCATCTATAACATCTCCCTGGGGTGGACTAAACATCGGGTTGGAATTTCGATGTTTGGGAAGTTTTGAAGGATCACACATTTGTCCTGATACTCGGAGATGGGAGAACTTCTGCCTGATGGGTGATGACGGCTGGAGGATGGTGTTTATTGGTTTTAATTGGGGTAATTGTTTCGGGATCTGAAGTCTGATTGCTTTGGGATTTGGAGTCTAACTGGAATGTTTTAGGAAAGCGATAGGACAGACGGTTGTGCGATTTAATATAAAAGAACAATTTAAAAATACAAAATATGGATATTATACAAACAATTATAATGATTATGATTGAGTAATGAGTCTCGTATTTAATTAATTGATGTTGATTTAATATTTTATCTGCCTCATTGGCCATGGATTTAAATTTTGATTTTGTTTCCAATGTAAAAATGTCTAAGTCAAGGTTCTGTAGTTTTAGAGGAGCCTCATTACTTGTTTCTTCTCTAAACTTATCTAAATTACAACAAGAATCGTTTATTATATTAAAATCAGAATGAATGACAGTAACATTAATTTTTAATTCATTTAATTTAGGTACTAGTTTTGTATTTTTACAGTACGCGATACAGTTGTTCGGGATGGTTAAAATACCTGTACCAATTATATTGATGTCTACAATTTTGTTATTTGGACATTCAATATAAAGCTTATTATTTTGGGATTGTACATAAATCCAATTATTATTATAAAGTGGTTTCCACAAATCTATGTGTCCATGAACGAAATCTTTTTTACACTGCACTGGTAAAGCTTTTATCACGCTTGACATTAATTCACTTTCACAACTTGGGTTCGCACTTGTCGGGAACAATGTCATGACGTCGCAGATGTACTCGTACGAGCTTATCGCTATGCATTCCGTTAGTGAGTCAAGGTTACAATATTCTGATTTATCTTTGGTCATTGCCGTGTATTTACTACTAGGAATTATGAAGTTGAAAGAATTCGGTTTTACATTGTTGTGTGGAGTGGGTAATGCTATGTTATGGAACAAATTGTATTCCTTAGGGGATACTAAAGGTATTTTTAAAATAAAAACAATTTTGTTGTTTAAACTATAACATACTACACTAGATAAATTCATTAATGTATGAATATTCCTTAACGCTAGACTTACAGGTAATTTAAGATCTAAAGGTAAGTATCGGTAGTTATCGACAATTTCTCGGTATAATTGCATGGGCGATATAACGGCTGGGTGTAGGATGTCTTGACTACAAAACATGATAGCGTTTGTTATGTCTTCCAATTGAAATGATAACGTTAGTATGGATGCTTCTAAACTGTTTAAGATTGAATTAATATTTGCTCTCACATAAAGCTGGTTTGAAATTATTGTGTTATTTTTTAATGTTAAGGAGAAGTTGTCGATAGCTTGGTTAAGGCTGGCCTCATTAAGTTTCATTTGATGTAAGGTATTATTAAATTTTGATAAAACAGTAGAAGTAACTAAAATATTTTCCTTAATTAATGAGCCCAGTCTTTTTTCATTATCCTGAATATTCTGAATGGCGTTATCGTATTTGACAGCGTCATCCTCATCTAAAGTTCCAAATATAGTTTTGGATAGAGTGCCAATGCCACCTAACCATGCCCCTCGTTTGACCCTTTTGTCCGTTAAGTGGGAGATGGAGAAATACTCGGAAACAATATCCTGATATCTTACAGTTAACGGCTCCAATGTATTGTGACATTCCAGATTATTTGCACTTTCTATTCTTACTTGGTTGCAATTATGACGTATTGTGCCTAATATTGAATTAATATTATGGATATGTGGTTCTATATGAGAGATGTCGAAAGGGATCACTACGTCTAATTGGCTTACACGGATCTTGAGTTCACCAATCGTATCAAAGTATATACCGGAGCTCGTGTTGATTTGTTGGACAAATTCTGGGTGACCATGGGCCAGTATGCTGTAATGAAAAGAGGCATTGGATGGTCAAGTAAAAATATCGTCCTATTTAACTTACTCTACGTTTACCTATTGATATAAGAAAAGAGAAAAAGGGAATAAAAATGTTAATTATATTTGTTATAAATCTAAAAATAATCTAACTACTCTAAAATAACCTAAATCTTTTAACTGTGAGTAGGTAGTTCTTGTACCTCTGCGTGTTTGACTTCGTCGAAGTGATGTTTTACATGGCGTCTGTTTATCAGTAATGATAACGAATGGTTTCCATGTATTTTTACTATTTTATACGGACCTTTCCATAAAGGAGATAGGGCTTTACGGAGTCGAAGATGGTTTTTAAGTAGGACGTATTCACCTACTTTATACGTTACTGATCTAGAATGGGAGTCATAATACGCTTTAGAATTTGATTTTGAATGTTGTATATATTCTAAGGCTTTATCCCGCGTATGTTTCATGCGATGTTGTAACATCCTAACATACTCGGGATAAGTAGTGGTAGAGTTATCGTCATAAACGGAATCCGGGATATGTGGTTTATGACCGAATAATAACTCAAATGGTGAATAGTGCGTTGTTGAGTGTACGGCCGTGTTATATGCTAACATAGCAGTGTAGATATAACGTGGCCAATTATCTTGGTTGGCATTAACGTAGGGTTTCAGATATTCTTTTAACGTGGAGTGTGATCTTTCCAAAGCGCCTTGCGTCTGTGGATGATACGGGGTAGACCACAACTGTTTAATTTTTAGGAACTCGCACGTTTTCTTAAATAGGTCTGCCGTGAAGTTTGTGCCTTGATCGGTGAGTATATGCTTAGGAATTCCAAAAAGCGATATGAAGTGAAGAAGGCATTCACATGATTCTTCGGCGGTATTATAACGAAGTGGATACGCTAGCGAGAATTTAGTAAGGTCATCTTGCATAGTCAAAATAAACTTGAGTTTGGCTGTACCAGATTCAGGTAAAGGGCCTACAATGTCGATGGATAATCTCTCAAATGGGGATGTCGAGGTAGACGTTATTATCATAGGAGATCTATTTACCTTACGTAGCGCTTTATTAATTTGACATGAAGGGCATTTTTTTACATAATTTTCGATGTCACTACGCATATTTTTCCAATAGAATTTTTCTTTAATACGGTTGAGCATTCTGTTGGTTCCTAAGTGTCCTGCAATGGGAATGTCATGGTTTTCTTTCAGAATTTTTGGGATTTCACTTAGCGAAGGGTATATAGTATTGTTATGGTATATATGGATGCTTATGTTAGTTCCGTCAAATAGATAGCTAAACATATTATATATTTTTACAAAGGAGTGTCTATCGAATGGATTTTTGAAGTCGGATGTACTAATTTCGTTTATTGTAGGATAAGACATCATTATTTCGTCACGTGCATATTTCAGGGACTTAAATATGTCTGGATATGAGCACTCATCGAAATGATGTACTTTCGTAAATAAGAAAAGGTAAGTTTTATTTTCAATGGAAATAGGCAAAAATGTATGTAGGGTTCTTTCTTTTTTCAGGAATTCATCGCGATCGGGTTCCGGACAGTTACCAAGGGTTTCGTGGACATAAGGCATGGACTCGTCCATGTCTATCGAGGTAGGTATAATTATTAGTTTCTGTACTCCTTTAAGCAGGCTTTCATTATGTTCTGAAATCGAGGTAACATATGATCTCGTCGGAGATTTTAAGAATTTACTGTATGTTTCGTCGGGTGGAGATAAGTTTTCAGGTGCAGGAGGAGTTTCCAGACCAGGTTGATCAAGAACAGGTAAGGTTTCAGGGTTCTGCCAACTAGTCGATGGTTGGGCTTCTGGTTCCTTTTTAGGTCCCGATTCGACATTAAGGGAGCTCAGGTAATCCATTATTTCGTTTTCGATTTCAGGATTTATGAGATTAGTATCAATGCTGGAAGGTGGAGATATAAGAAGTTCCTGCAGGTCATCGTTCCCTTCATTTGATAGTCCTGAGGATTGAGACGTTTCTAATGGAAGATTACTATTGGGATTAGGATTTAAAGAGTTGTTGTTCTCTGGAAATATAGGATTCACCGGGTATCTAGAGAGAGCATCAGCAGCAGAGTTTAATTGACCTTTACGGTAAGTTATTTCGTAGTCATATTCCTCTAGTTTTAGTCTCCATCGTTGGAGCTTGCTGCTGGGATCTTTATGATTAAATAACCATTTTAAGGGTCTATGATCGGTGATGATGAGGAATCTGTGCCCGTAGAGGTAAGGACGAAATGTTTTACATCCGTATAATATGGCTAATAGCTCTTTTTCTGTCGTGCTATAGTTGGTTTCACTTTTATTAAGTGTGCGTGAGGCAAACGCTACAGGTTGGTCTTTACCAACGGGACCTTGAGAGAGTACAGCGCCTACGGCGTAGTTTGAGGCATCACAAGTAAGGATAAATGGTTGAGAGAAGTCAGGATAGATAAGGAGTGGAGCAGTTGTTAGTTTGTTTTTAAGGGTATCAAAGGCAAGTTGTTGTTGGTTCTCCCATTTAAATGGTATGTCCTTTTTCAGGAGATTGGTGAGTGCCTTGGCAGTTTTGGAAAAGTCGGGGATAAAACGACGGTAGTATGAGACAAGACCGAGAAACGATTTGATATCTTTAGGTGATTTTGGAACTGGAAATGCCGTTACTGCTTTGATCTTGTCGGGATTCGGTTTAACACCTTGTTCAGTGATTATGTGCCCCAGATAGCAGACTTCGCGTCGAAGGAACTCACACTTGTCAGGTTGCAATTTTAGGTTAAAATCTCGGATTCTTTGAAATATTGCCGTTAAATTGCAGATGCTGGATTTAAGATCGTGTCCATAACAGACTACGTCATCAAGGTACACAAAACATCGAATACCTTGGAGCCCAGATAAGGCAGAATTCATGAGTCTTTGGAACGTGGAAGGGGCATTTTTAAGCCCAAAAGGCATCCTTGAGAATTGGAAGTGTCCTTCAGGTATAGTGAAGGCTGTTTTGGGTTTATCGGCTTCATTAAGCTCGATTTGATGAAAACCAGATGCCAGGTCTAGAGTGGAGAAGTACTTGCTATTGCCAAGTTGATCTAGAATTTCCGTTATTTGAGGAATAGGATATGTGTCACCAATTGTGACATCATTGAGTTTACGGTAGTCAATTACGACTCGCCATTTCTGTATTTTAGAAGCGTCGAGTTTCTTGGGAACGACCCATATAGGTGAGGACCAGGGAGAATCAGAAGGTTCTATGATATTTTCTTTTAGCATCTTATCAATTTGTTTCCGGACTTCGGCTTTGTGGATTTCCGGAAATCTATAGGATTTAGTATGTATAGGGATATCTGTTGTAGTTTTAATTTCATGCTTAAGGGAATTTGTATGGGTAAGGTTTTCTTCTGGAAGATGAAATATGTCCGAAAAATCAGAACATATTTGTAAGAGGGAACTTTTCTCTTCATTATTGAGATGTGATGTACGTAATTGTTGTAACACTTGTTCTGTCCGTTTAAAACTATTAGTTTTTACATTTATGTGATTTACAACCCCGGAAGGGGTTTTTTGAAGTTCTAAAGGATCAATAGGCTCAAGTGTTAGGTTTAAGTTTGATTTTAGGGTTACAGGTTTTTCGGAAATATTTACGACGGATATATTTATTCTATTATTTTCTTTAACCTGCACTAGACAGTTTGCGATTAGTAAAGAGTTTGTGAGTTTTTGGTCAAGGACGAGTCCTTGTTTTATTTCAGGATTTGAAACAGAACATTCTATAATGGTTTCAGTTCTAGCCGGAATTATGTAGGCAGGGTCGTGAAAAAGTAGTTTTAAGGAAGTTTTCCCGAGATGAAGCAAGTTATCGTTATAATTTATGTTGCAACTATGTGCGTTGAGCATATCAGACCCTATGATGCCATCGTAAGGTAAGTGTATTGTATCGATAACATGGAATTGATGCGATATTTCGGATTTAGGAAGTTGAATTTTTAATTGGAAATGGCCTTGAGTATCGATAGGTTCATCTGCTGGGTCAATACCTTTTAGTTGGATAGTTTTCTTTATAAGTTTAGGATGTTTTCTTATACATGAATGTTTTAATAGGCTTACAGAGGAACCTGAGTCAACCAATAAGGATAGCGGTATATCTGATATAGAGGATTTAACTAGGACATGAGGTAATAATGTTTTTGTAGGATTGTTTGTTATTTCAAAAACATTGGATTTAGAAGGTTTTGGCAGATCAACTTTATTGGGTTGCTGCGCGGATACAGTGGAGGATTCAGTGGTTGCTAGACAATCTTGAAGCGATGTCTGCAAGGATTTAGTAGTAGGGCGATTTTCATGTAACGAAATTTCCCTGGATTTAGAAGTCGAATTTAGGGTGTCGATTTTTGGTTTGCGAGGTCCCGCACGACACGGGGACGAGACTGTTACTCGTTTTTTGAATCAGCGTCGACGGTATCGTAACCCTCTACAGGGTTAGTCGGATGGTCATCGTTAATGGATTCCGATACTTCGTCGGAAATGAAATTGACACGCTGAGGTGTCCTTGTTTGGTTTTGGTCAAGGTTCTTATAACGGTTGTTATTAAATTCTCGCTTGCGACACTGTTCTAGTGTATGTCCTGGGGTTTTGCAATATCTACAAAATATAGTAGAAGGATTGTTATTAGGACGATTGGGGTTACGATTTATGTTTTGATTGTTTGAAATTGGTTTATTTTGACGTGATTGTTGAGTGCCAGACGGACCTGGACCTTGTTTGTATAAAGAATGTTGGATTTTCTCTTCAGAAATTGCCATATTAATAGCTTCATTCAAGGATTTTGTTGATTTACATCTAACAATATTAGAGATACGGGGTATCAAACCCATTTGGAAATGATGGAGTGCTAGTTCCTCCATGGCTGCTGTTCGTCCTACCATTTCACGACTCTTGTGGCCGTGTGAGATAGATATTTCGGTTAATAATTGCGATAGACATGTCTCGATTTTTAAAGCATACTGACTCACTGTTTCGTTTGTCTGTTGTTTGCACTCCTGTAATTCCATAAGGAGATGGGCGTAGTGTTTCCTTTCACTGAATTGGGTCTTAAGGAACTCTTTGAGTTGTTGCCAGTTAGAGAACTCTTTGATAGAGCAAGCGGTTTCCGCTTAGCCCTGCAGTTGGCAAAGGATGTATTTGAAGAGTATGTCTTTTTGGCAATCTGCGGCTAGTTCGTAGGCGTTGTTACAATTAACTAAAAATGAATTTAATTTTTCTCTGCTACCATCGAATGGTTTTATAAATTTTAGAAGTGTGGAAAGTTCAATTTCGGGCTTAGGTGCTACAGCTTTCTTTTTCGTTGACCTAGTAGTAGGTCCTTGAGAGGGTGGATAGTGGCCTTGGCCATCATCCTCAGTATCAGTTACTGCAATTTCGGGTCTTTCAAATTTTGGACTTTGAGATCTTTCGGCCATTATGTAATTATATAATTACAAACTTAACAATAGGTTATTAATAGATATTGACACAATATTTATAAGGTTATAATTAATAATACAATAATTAAAGGATATTGGCAATGACCAAACAATTAGATAAAATGACTTACTGGAATGCGGATAATGCGATAAGAATGATCATAGCTCTTGGAAGTTCTCGCAGACGTTGGCAGAATGTGTGCGTTGATAAGCCACGGGTTGTCGCGTCGTCGGGCAGATTGTACCGGTCACAGCACTGAATAATGCGCGACAGTGGGTACAGCTTCTCCGGAACAAAGACCGGCTGCGGCACGAGCAGTACGCAGCAATGGGTCTTTCACGAACACTGACGTCCTTGGAGGGCCGGGCCAAAACTCGGTGCAACCGATTTTACACAGTGGAGTTGGCACTTACACACAACACATAAACACACTCGCGGCGAGTTATAGTTAGTTAAGAAAGAGACGTACCGGGGACTCTTTTTGAATCCCTTTACGCTGCCACCAAATGTTATAGGGCTTTGGCCGAATAGGTTTTTAAAAAATAAAATAAAAGATGAGCCTAAGGTTAGAGACAACCGTCTGGATTGGGATGTGGAATGAGACTGACTGGATTTGGATTGACGTTGGCTATGCAGCCCGAAATGCTGACTGGACTGAACTAGGAGAGGAATGCCAGGTCAACAATATACAGTGCATTACGCATCTATAACAGTTCATTACCTATATAATTTGTAACATCATGTCACATAGATGCTCCCTGTTCGTGTAAAAATAAAAAACTAGGTTGCAAGGATACAGCGCCATCTATTAAAAATGTTTGGCAACCGAACCTGCGTATTCACCCCTATAAAGTTTGAGTATGTGCTTTTGTCTTATTAATGATGCGAATGAAATAATTTTTAAATGTATAATGAACAAATTGTATTAAATTAAATAAATAAGTAGGTTGGTACCTAAATACATTTAGCTCCACTGGGATTGCGTTGTATTTATTGTTTCATCCAAAAATACGGCTTTAATTCTGCTATTAAAGCCAGTACAATATCCAATAATTCGTATAATATCAAATCGAGTAAAAAAAAAGACTAAATGCCATCGGAAAGACTTCCTACACATAAATCTCATCGGAAAGTTATCGTCGGATCGGAATGATTTTCCGTCGAGAAACGTCAACAATCTTCGAATTCGGAAATCAAAATAGCAGTATTTGTTTACAAAGTTCGGTACAGCAAAAATAATAATAAAAACATATAGGCCTAGAAACGTGAATATCAAAAATAACAAGTGTCTGACTTAATGTTTCATGTGTGTGGTTATAAGTTTGAAGCTTTTTATCATAAAAAGCCCGTATTAGTTAAAATTTCGCGATCAATATTTTTTCTACTATTTCCTACCATTATTAAAATAACTTCGTAAACGCAAACTACCGTTCCGAATCCGATTCCGAGTTCCGAGGTTTCAAAATCACACTGCTGGTAAGTCAGGATTCGCGGATGAAACTGCATAGGTAGGTATATATACTCGCTATACTTACGGTGTGCAACGTACTCGCCTCGTATGGATAACAGTGTAAGTGATTTTAGTAGCACCCCAAAACCAAGTAATTTCGTAATTTAAACCTTATATTGATTTCTTATATGTACGCGAATACTACACATTGAAATAAAACTAATTAAAATAAACGCGATAAAATCCGAAAATTTTGTTTTATTTCATTGTGTAGAGTTCGTGTAAATATATGAAATCAATATGCTAAACCTTATAGTTAGGTACTTTATAGTCTAATACGCCAATTTTTAGACATTCTATAATTTTATCAAACGTCATATGCTACTGCGCAGATCAAAACTTGTGCGCAAGTACTACTTATATGACGTTTCTTAAAGCTATAGAACGTCTATAAATTCGAGAGTACGCTGCCCACTTTGTACGGAGAATTGAAAGTTGTAGATACCGTCCGCCAGGGGCGCTGTTCAATAAGCTAAAATGATTATACGTAGACTATAAAGAACAAGTATTCAATTGTTATTCAAATATATTGGTTATTATTATTACTGTAATCCAAAAATATAATCTATGGGCTCGGAAATATCTACCTGACCACTTAGCCAGGCCAAAATTAGTTCTAGCGCAATGGTTTGCTACAGACACTTAGCTATACCGTTCAAACGGGTGGACAATGAATAATGTCCCCGAAGTATTGAATAAGTAAATATTAGTACCGATATCTGGGCCCTTAGTAGGATTTTTAACGTATTAAAATACCGATAAAGAGACCGAGTGTTTCTATAGGTTCCAACCAGGGCCCCAAGTCTGCTAACACAATCGATTCATAATCGAACGGCAACCGCATATTAACTGTCACTTTTGACAGATATTGTATGGGATATCTGTCAAAAGTGACAGTTACTATGCGGTTGCTGTTCGATTATGAATCGATTGTGTTAGCAGACTTGGGGCCCAGTATAGCTGTACGATTCCGCTGATGGCGTTACTGTGAAATGTTAAAAAAGATTCGATCACTTGATCAGTACTTGATGCTGTCAAGTCCTACTAAGACGCTGATACATTTACATAGAACTATTAAACTTTCGTTGAGTCTTTTAAGAATATCTCGGGCGGCATCAACAGCGTGCCGTGCTTGGAGAGAGTGGAGTGCAAGAAGTTCCCGAGTCTCGGCCGCTACGGCAACACCGTACGGAGTACTACCAACATCTTTCTGAAGGTGTGTACCTACTGAGTACTGATTATGTTCCTATTATAATACTTTGTCGTCATGAAAATATATTATAATACTTTGTCGTCATGAAAATATATTATAATACTTTGTCGTCATGAAAATATATTATAATTACACGACGTATGTTACAGTTGTCATGAACTTCATAATCAATGAACGAGGGATGCTGAAAAGAAACACCTGAAGAAGTACCAATCGCTGAATGGATTGTCAAAAAGACTGGCGAAAGAAGAAAGAAAGCGAAAGAGAAAATTCAATGTCAGTTTGTATTCACATAATATTTATATGAGATACGACAGCTTGTTCGAGCAGTTTGAGCCAATGATCTCGGCTCACTGTTACGGGTTCGATTCCCGTTTAAAAAAATGGAGTTTCTCGTCTTGCAATTATACTGATATAATTACGGATGATGTGATGGGCTCTATTCTGTAACGATGTTGTAAAAAATAATACTTAGTAATTATGTCGGTTTGCAGGTCCTGTCCCGAATCGGGTACCCTCGAGGCAAGGCGAGCAATATCGAGCGGCGACGAGTTTTAAGTAAGATTATTTCGTAGTAAAGTAACCTAGCTTTCTGTACTGAGCGTCCCGGGTTCGAATCCCGGTAAGAGCCAACGTCATGTAATGAAAACGGATGTTTTGTGTACCGATTCATATCTAAGTAGGTACTTATATAGGATGAATCAGAAACCTGCACTTCTTAAGCGTATTAGTAACATTATGAGAAGTCAGAAATTCGATGTGACGATTAAAAAGAAATGTTCCCGACAAAATGCGATCATTTTCTTTTATTATTGCTAAATTATGAAAATACTTACTGACGTTAAATATAACCATTCTCCTGATAAATAAAGTCGCTTCTATACATTAAGTTAAGTACAGCTGTCTCTCCAAGAAGTTACGTCAATTTAATAACTATCAGTTTTATCAACTCTGTTAATGACAGCGCACTGCGTTGACGTTAAAAAGGGTTAGACATGTATGTTCCTCAAACATCCGGGCCACTCTGAACCTAATGCCTTTAATTAACACGTTAATCGACAAAGAATACCTACATGTTATGTACTTGGATGTTAAATAACAGTTTTAGGCAGATGTAGCAGAAGCGTAAAAAGCGCGATATTAAAAAATACGAGAAAAGAAGTCTAATAATAATTACTTTAGTTGGTATCACTGATAATGATCATGATTTATAAATTGATCTTAATATTGCAAGTAGCATTTCCAGAATATACCTACTTAGAGTGGCTATCGTTCGTGTAGCAACGCCTGTCACGTTGTTATATCATGTTTTGGTGATAACCCAACGACCCTAAGCTGTTTTAGACAAAAACCTGATAACAGAAATAATTTAATTAGGTACCTATTCTCATAAATCTGTATTTGTGAGAACAATTTTAATCTTGTTCGTTGCAAAGATCTGAGGTTGTCTGTTCGTAGGCGAGTGCCTGAGTAACAGGGGATTTGACTGGGAATATTTACTTTGTTATCTATTATACCTAGTTATAACGATGTTAGTTCTCCGTTAGTAGTTACTTTATGCTATCTTTACATCTATACAAATAAATAAAATTGGAGTGTCTGTTTGTAATATTAAAATAACCGCTTTTACTAAGTTCATTTGGATGCATACACGGTACATATACCAAAACATTTTTTTTTACAATTTTTGTCTGTCTGTCTGTTTCTTCCGGCTGATCTTTGAATTGACTGGACCGATTTTGAGGGAATTTTCATTGGAAGATAGCTGATGTAACAAGGAGTAACCTAGGCTACTTATATTTTAGAAAAACTTTTTTGTTAAATTCCACGCGGACGAAGTCGCGGGTAACATCTAGTTATTATTTATATAATTACTTACTTACGTAATCACGGTCAACTGATATGCGAAGTGATGAACTACTGATTTTATTATACGCGGATGTAGGTACATATATTTTCTTCGCCACGAGTACTAAAAAAATATTTCAACAATAGTAGGTATCTGTCTCCAATTTGTGAATGAATTGTCTATTAATCACTCAATACAACAAAACATCGTGAGCAATAAATGCCTTTTCGAAAACGTGTGAAGTTCGCCAAACTGAACGCAGTGTGGTGAACTATGTCCCGAATCTCCCCTCGCAGCGAGGGGGAGGGTTCCCGGTATAATGGCAATATGCTCGCGCCCTATTGTACTGGGATCACCACTGGTGTAATGAGGGTGCAGTGCAACTTTGCCTACCCCTTCGGGAATTACAAGCGTGATGGTATTTATGTGGCAAGGTGAGAATCGTTCCCGGCGAATAAGTAATAATACAATTATCAACAAGTGATCACCGTACCTACTAAATTTCATGAAAATCCGCTCAGTAGTTATCCCGTGATGGGCATAATACCATATATACATGACCCGGTACCTATTGCAAATCATGTACACTATTTTTTTTTTTTCAAAATAATGTTTAATGCACACGCACTATTGCTATAGACTTCTTACTTGTATACATATATAACACATGTTTTTCTTTTCCGAATGTTCGTCGTTCAGGCGGAGCACATCTTCAGGAAGTTCTGTCCGGGTGAAAAGTCGCTGCCGTGCGCTCTTGACCCAAAGATGGCGCTGATGTAGACGCTGCCTGTCCTTAGTAGTCGTCGCTACTTCAAAAATTGGAATAGCTAAGACGCAATTTTAGTGACGACGACTGTTAGCGACGATGGAATAATGCATTGAAGGTTGAATAAATCGCTGAAATTAAGTCATTTTAACCATTTTTATAGTTTAGATTTTTACGCTTCAAAGTTAATCGAACTACCTTTTTATAGCTTTGGAGGTGTACGGCAACCGACTTTATTTCTCATAAGTACCTATTGTCTCCATCTCGCTCGGCTTAATCAGCCACCTGACCGTATCGTAATTTGTAATCAAAAGCTTACGATGGCAGTTCAACGTAGGTACCTACTTTTCTTCTGATATATCACAACTGCAAGTACCAACATACAATTGAAAGAAAATCTATACGCAGGTAGGCACATGCTATAAGATTTCTTGATTTCCTGAATTTTAGAGATATGAGATCGAAGTGTTGCACGAGTTTACTTCATAGATATCCTGCTAAATTGTTTGTTTTAAATAATTGTTAACTGATAACCACCTTATCAGTGTCTGTTAGGAGTTCAATAAGTTAAGAAAATAGCAATGCTCCCGACATCTCGCGTGGACTTAGTTTATTTTATATACCGGGAGAACGTTTTCATTTACCGGGTATAAATTTGTATATACTATATACATTAACCCGGTATTTACGCTACCACCATGCCAAGGTTAAATATAATCAACCTATTTGAGATACGGTTGTCAGAAATTGATGTGTATTCTGGGATAAAAAGAATACTATATTATATCCCGGGTCATAACTATGAATATTCTAAGTCTCATCAAAATCCTTTTCTTAGTTTGCACGTAATGTGGGAATAGAAAGACAAAAATATCCAGTTTAAAAATTGTTGAACCTTATTTTCGATATAACCCGAAAATAAGGTTCAAATTTTTTTTTAAGACATTCATTGTACGACGCAATCAAATTACAGTCACGTGTATAGATGGAACTATGTATTCATATATGTTGTAATGTTATCAATACAAGTTTAGCAGGTCCCAACATATGTACATGTCAGTTTGTCAGGGTCAACTAGTAATATGAATTTTAAAAAGTGTAAACGCTAAATTTAAGACAAACTTATAGACTGAGATTCCTTGTTGAAGTTCATGCACAACTGCATTTATAATATGAATAAAATTAGATTATTAAACAAACAAATGTTGTTTTCATTCCAATATTCCTATTCATTTTTCTGTACCACCATTACCAGCAAGAAAAAACAATATGACCTCGGTTGAAGCCCTACAGACTAACAAGATATATACATCTTATAATGTACCTAATTACATTAGTTCAAGTGTAATATATTTTACAATGAAAATAAAATATGATAGGAATATTATCTATAAAAAAGTAAAGGTAGCTACGTAATAAAAATCACACTTTATTCAAAAGACGTCCTGTATCTGGTTCTTAACACAACATTAAATTCCTTAATACTAATCAACCAGTACAGTAACTGAAAACAATTATGGTAAACAAATGGAATACTTGTGTTGCAAATGGATAACATATTTAAACCCTAGTTACATTCAATCTCTGTAGTACATTATAAAAAAAATATCTCTTCAGTAATTAACTGTAAAGTTCTCTTAGATTCATACATATACATATATTTTAAACATATTATTTAATCACACTAACTTAGAACAATCGTTTTTCATAAGAGAACAAACTGTGCACATTGCCCTCCAGTTGTGCAGAGTATGTCCTCTTCATGAATCTCAGATCTCCGGAATAACTCATCTCACGTAATATTGAGACTGATCGTGCTCCAATATCCTGACAGCTGTGTTGCATACCTGCCTGCAAGTATGGTAGGAAGCGCAGCACAGAGCCCTTGTCCACAATACTTCCACTAACTCCCTGTGCAACCCTGTGCTTATCAGTTTCCTTATGATAATATCTGCTCATTGCAGAACCCTTGCCATCTTTATTTTCCATAGCTTCTAAGCTGCCCATTCCTCTATACTTCTTCAATCTCACACCATCGGAGAAGAAGTATTCCCCAGGTGCCTCTGATGTTCCAGCAAGAAGAGAACCCATCATCACTGTAGATGCTCCTAGGGCCAATGATTTTACAATATGACCCACCGATTGTATCCCACCATCGGCTATGACAGGCACATTGAACTGACGGGCAAAGGACGCCACCTGGTACACAGCAGTGGCTTGGGGGCAGCCACATGCCATAACTTCTTGAGTTATACAGATGGAGCCACTGCCCATGCCCACTCTTAAGGCATCTGCACCCGCATCAATAAGGTTTTTGGCTTGCATTCTTGTGACAACATTACCCCCAATAACTTGGATGTCAGGGTAAGTCTTTTTGATGAATTTTATCATTTCAATTTGATATTTTGAGTTGCCTTGTGAAGAGTCGAGAATAATTACATCAACTCCGCTGTTGACCAGGAGTTTCAGGCGTTCCCTGTCTGTGTCTCTAGTGCCAATAGCAGCTCCCACTATAAGCTGTTTGTTAGAGTCTTTAGATGCATTGGGGTAACTCCTAGCTTTTTTCAAGTCTGTTCTGGCGATCAAAGCCACCAGCTCGCCAGACCCATTGATAATTGGTAATTTACCTTTTTTGCTCTTCTCCAGTATGTAATTAGCATCCTGCAGAGTGACACCAGACTGAGCGGTTATCATGTCATCAATAGGTGTCATCACTTCCTTAAGACTCAACTGTGGGTCACCCTCCCTGAAGTCAATGTCCCTGGATGTCACAATACCAATTAGACGTCCACCCAATTTACCATTTTCTGTGATTGGGTAACCAGTGAATCCATTATTTCGCTTCGCCTCGATGACATCGGCGACTGTGTTGTCGGGGCCCATGCACATTGGATCGCGAATGAACCCATGTTTATATTTTTTCACTTTCAGAACTTCGTTGGCTTGATACTCTGGAGTGCAGTTGTGGTGAATGATGCCGATGCCGCCGCACAGAGCCATCGATATCGCCATATCGGCTTCGGTCACGGTGTCCATAGGAGCAGACACCAGTGGAGATTTCAGGTTAATTTTTTTGGTGAGCGGTGATGTTAGATCGACTTCCTCAGCGGTGAAGTCGATGTATCCGGGTAGCAACAGGAAGTCATTGTAGGTGAGTCCCTCCCTGTTAGCGAAGATCTGGTCGGCGGAGAGTCCATCGCGAAGATCGCCTTCGGCTTTTGTAGACATGTTTACAGGTTCGCGGACACGTGGATGTTACGATGCGATTAGCGCGATCTCGGGCCTGGAGTACGTTGTTAAATATTACGAATATTGTTTACATGGAATCAACTCGAATGTCCTTTATTTAAAGATTTAAATGGAAAAATGTCTCGCACACGTGGTGTTTTTGTAAGACTTCCAAAATAGTCTAACCCAGTAACTGTTGGTGATAACGAACGTTTGATGGTTTGCTCGTAGATTCGGAGTAGTAAAATATATATTCTCAAAAATACATACATAGACTATTGAATAGTAATATTTTTTTACAAAATTATAAATAGGCCCGGCGCCTCCACGTTAAAAACGAAATGACATGACTGCCTGACACACACTATGACACTAACTGAGTGGTGCGGTGCGCATAGATAGAACTATACGCTGGCGCGCGCGGGCGGTCTGCCTGGCTGGACTAATTGACAGCCAGCCACTGACGTCCATGATACAAGTACGCTAGACTAATGATATCCTTTAAAATGACAGCTATCTATTGTGCCTATTTGAAGCGCCCCCAGCGAGGGGGAAAGGAACTAAATCTGACGTAAAATGCAAATGGCCGTTGTTTTGTTTACCTTGTCTCCGTGTTTATAAAGTGATTTTGAAGGTTTAACGCGATTAAACTTGTTTGTTGTGTCGTATTAATATAGTTAATACATAAATAAGTGGTGTTAGTTAATAGGTAAACCATGAAAGAGTGCGTATTATGCAAAACTCTTTACCAGAAGGGAAGTGGGGTTACATTCCACAAGTAAGTGAATTTACGGCTAATATTCAATAAATTAAAACTTCTATTGATATTATAGGCACTTAAAAATATGTTACTAATCTTATTTATACGTGATTACAACGCATTTGTCTTTGTATTATCGGTTTATTATAAACAATAAAATTCAATAGTGCTGTAAAAGTTCCTTGTCGATAAAATTTATCGATATTTTTTCTATCAATATCTTAAATAGATAGAACGTTCAAGAACGTAAAAATCGCCGAAGACAGATTTGTATTATCAAATACATATTATTTTAAAACAATGTTTACCTATTCACAGGTTTCCGACTGACAATAGAAGACTAGAATTATGGCTCAAAAACATTGAAAAGCCTAGTTGGCGTCCGAAAAAATATGATTACATCTGTTCAAAACACTTCTCTGATGACTGTTTTATTAAACATAACTCATGTACTACTTTGATGATTTTTATTTTCTATTAATACCTTACCTACTCCATTGCTTCCCAAACAACATTACATTACCTCATTTCTAATTAAAAACGATCCTTATTTAAGTAGGATCTAGCTAGTCACACACCACCCTTTAGTCCGGTTTCGGCTTATCCTAAGATTACCTACCCTACCCATGAGCGATTCGGCTAATCATTATCATTATTTGCTTCATCTTAGTATTAACCACTCGACTATTTTGGACATTAGCCATTTTTAAAGGAATGGATCATAATTATTTTCATTTTACTGCATGGGTAGGTTTAAGCATAAACATTTTTATCGATGTATCATATAACTGTCCCATCTCTATTATTAGTTCCATTCCCCCTCACTGCCGCTATCAGCGCCAAAATGGCGAAAATCAAATAGGCACACGATAACCGAGCTTATGATTAGTCCAGCGATGTATACCATAGAGGTCAGTGCAGCCAGCAGTGACAGTAAAAAAAATTAAGTCACGCTACATACCTTCCGATCCTAATTATCGGGTAATGTATTGGGCAACCTGACGTCCTAAATCCTAATTTAGAGCGAGCTTATACATCCGGAATTTCATAATCTGAATCGGATCGAATCGAATCGGGGGGATCGGATAGGAAAGTGTGTAGCCTGTCCCAATTGACTGACAGCAAGCCAGCCACATTTATCATATTTTTTTATATTTGATTTAGCTGGCCATATATATCTGGAAAATTCAGAACCGGAATTTATATCATGAAAGCAAAACTGCCAGAATTGCTTACAAGTATATTCTACATAACACACATTCTGATTTTTTCAGATCGATCTTAAGGTGGAAGCTCAGGGTTAGGGCGCGAAATTCAAAATGTTGGTTGGTTTTTATTTTTTTACGGATAATCCGGTTATGCCTTAGTATTCTCGATGAACGTTGAAGTTTTCTAGTGGGTATATGGGCGGAACACGGGTGGAATTAACAAACATACTTAATTGATCATAGTGTTATACTTTCTCTTGTATTTATAAATTTAAAAGATCGTATCTACATATAAGTACAATAGTTCAATAAATAGGTACGTACCTAGGTATATTTATAGAAGCGAATACACATTGCTTATTCTTGTGTTCAGCTTATAATTTCATAGCGGCACGATTCACTATTTTGGTCGCAAAGACACTTCACGTATCCACTTCTGCACATGTCCCATTTAACCTAGAGAATCCCTGTGGACACTCGTTTCCTTCAAAGGACGATCTTTCGTCCAAAGTTACTACCGTGGGAATATCCGTTGAAGCGGGCTTGGTTGTTGTCACGTTGTAATTTCCACCGGCATTCGTTGTGTGTTCTGTACTGATAGGCCGTGATGTCCGCAGCCTAGAATTACTCGTATTATCCTCATTCGTGTCATTGCCTCTATTATTAACATTGGTATATAATATTACCGTATTGTTTAAAGGTCGCCTTTGTTTGCTTGATGTTTTAGTCGATAGAAAAAGTCTCCGTTCAGGTTGGTCGTGTCTTTCTGTCGTTGGAGATAGAATGAGGTTACCTTTGTTGAGCGCCTGCGGTAGTTGTGGTGCGTCCGCGTTATCCGGCTTGATTGAATTGACGTACAGCTTCGGCGGCGGCGGCGGAGGCTGCCGGTCGTGTACCAGGAATCCAGTATGTCCGCGATTAAATGACGGCGATGTATGCTGCGACAACTTAATTATACGAGACACAACAACCTCTTGCCCGTAGATGTATCCCACTACTAAAGCGAACACAATGAGTGACTTTTTCATGTCAAGAGGTAAGTAGGTATTTATAATTAACTACGATTGCGGATATTTTCGTAGCAATCTGTTAATTATCTACTTAGTTGCTTACGTATTTTGCTGCAACTGCGTGTCACCCAGATATACTATAGGGCACGTATGTTCGTTGGAAAACAACTGGCTGGACGCGTAATAATTGCTTGTTGTTTGTACGTATGACTTCACGCTGTTTGCACTTAAGGCCAAAGTGTATTAAGCTGTAAGTAATTATGGCTTCGTGATAGTAATAACGTCTTGTCTTGTAGTATTACGTTATTCATTACAAATTTGAATGAATAAGTACATTTTTAACATTTGGGCAAGTACTTTACAGTCTAGGCGAATTCGCGTGTAATAGATAGATCAGCTTGGTTTTTTGTGCTTCAATGTGGTGTTCGCGACACTATCTTAATTATTTCGTCGTCGGAGTGTTGTTATAGATAGCATACATAAGCCTAAGTTTATGTTAACTTTCGTAGTGTAAAGATGGTTCATCCATTATCGCGGCATTGTTGACTTGATGAGCGTTGACATCTACCTACTTAATAGGTACAACACAAGTTGCCAACATATAATGTTACATTATGAGATAGGTATCGACGAGATCTTCTCATTGCAAGCTTATGCTACTTATTTATTTTGTAACTGAGAAACAACTAATTATCTACACAAACTGATGATAAGAAAATGATTCGTGTACAATGAAAAGACTTCTCCTTAATAGATAATTACACTATAGGAAGTAGGAGCTTATGTGAGTACGAATTATGGAGAATTCGTATCAATCTAGCAGATGACGCAAGTGTCTGCACGAGATATAAGTACCTACTGGGCAGTAATATATGTACCAACCTAGTCTTACACAGGTACGCTTAGATATATTGATTGGTACAAATCCTTATAACTGATGAATTGAAACATAGATCATCAGTAACATCGAGTTCAGTCAGTATGGCGACCTCCTAAACTATAAAGCGATATAAAATGTATGGTCTTCTGAGCCATGTCGTCGATGTTCGAGATAAGAAAACCTGCATTCATAGATTTAAAAAAAAACCTCATAGGTGAATCGTCAATTGAAAATGGCCATTTAAAAAAAACAACGTTATTTTGGTGCGATATTGAAAATTGTAAATATTAAATGAACCTTGTGTAGCAAGCTGTATCTATTTAATATTATTTTATTTATTGTTCAAAATTACATCATCGTTCATTTTCTTGAGTAGTGATCAACTCGTTTGAAAACGATTGATTTTGTTTTAATTATTTTATACACAAGGTTTCATAGCAGCATTTGCTCCTTACAACATACACAATCAATATGGCAATGAAATGACGATGTTTTTTTATTTTCAAAACGACCGGTTTCGATTCAACTAAGAGTTTTTTTTAAACCTATGTATGCAGTTTTTCTTTTATATAAAGTCGACGACATGGTTCCTAAGAACATATTTCATCATCTTCTCAATGTTACATTCTATATACTTACGTATAAGTAGTAGGTATACGATATAATTAAATAGCTATATTTTCATTTAGGTAAGTAGATAAGTATAGCATTTTGGTAGTAATTATTGGGTCGAAGAAATATAGACTACACTAATGTGTAGGCTGCCAATATAGATAAAATCCCGCCCCCCACCTCAGCCCTCTAGAGATTAGCATGTTCATCAACTTTTAGGTTATCGATACCTCGATTGCGCTATCCTCTAATCAAAGACTATTATAATAATGCCTCTAATAAAGTCCTGTTAAATTTACAAAAGTCGTATAGATAAACATAAATAAATAGCATATAATTATGTATACCTAAGTACCTAATAGCAAGGAATTGGGTATGTACCTATAAAGCATGTTCTGAAGTTCTGTATACTGAGGTGTGATATTAAAAGCGCTTCCATTTTGTAAAAGACACTTTGTACTAATTATTCCGTAGATTACCTACTTAGTTACTCATGATTTGTATTTTATTCTAGATTTTCCTCTAGAATATTTTTTTCCTTATATACACGGTTATTTTCACAGATATATTAGAGGAGATATGTTATGAAAGCGGTGGGCTTGCGCTCACCTTATGCCAAAATTACGCTTACATAGAGTTTTTGCCGTCAGTCGACTGCAACTGCACGTCGGTATCAGAGCTCTAACTTTTTTTTTAAATGCCGTGTTATTCCGTGGTTGTGTGCTAAAATACTAGCAGCAAAGTGAACTACGCGAAAGATGGAATCTCATTTCACCAGCCAGTATTAAGTATTTTATTTATTCGTCTTTAAAATCATTAAAAACAACAAATAAAAAAATATTTAATGCCTTTATTATGTTATTTTAGTTTTCATGTAGCACAACGACTTTTTTATTTTTGTACAAAATACATGGCTCTTTAAGTACCACCTATGTTCGCTACTGAGTGAATGTACGAGGCAATGGATAGATCGTCTAACGATACTTTGAATAAACTGGTGCGTCGCGTGGTACGGCCGCTGTATACGGCGACGACGCAGCACGCACCGAAGAGACTTCGTATTGGTTGGTTTTAGCGAGTGGTGGGAAACAAAACGGAGACAGCGAGTTTCCATACATTTTGAATCGCACGGCATATCTCTCGTGATCTGTGGTTATTTTATTTATATACAAAGATGCGGTGGCATTGTAAGACGACCCATAGGTAGTACGATATTGATTGATTACTGTTGCAAAGTATGCATATGAAGAGGCTGGATCTACGGGAATTTAACTTCATATTCTTTAACCGGACGGGTAGGTAGTAACTTTGCGTCTACAAGTTTATAATGAGATAAAATTAACTATTCTACAAAGGAGTTTTATTGTTATTTGTAAGTTGACTAAAAAACATTCTGATCGTAACATTTACTTATTATCTACAATAACAAATTATAAAGCACTTATTTTGTAGTTAATTTTTTATTAAATGTAGCTACCTATCTACATTTACGTAATGAGCTAAGTACGCATTTTATAATATTATATTAAACCTACATAATATTGATAAAATATGTTTAGATAATTTAATCTCCAATTCTTATATCAATCGGGAGAGCCTCGTCCTCATTGTCGTCAGGTTTATTGACCGTCTCTCTTTTTGGAGGTTCCACATCTATTTTGTCACCACCGTAAACATATTCGTTAGGTCTAAGAGGCACGAACTGAGAGTCCTCGTGGTGCGGCTTTTGTGTTGTTTTTTCATGTTTATTGATATGTTGCTCACTGGTTTCATGTCCACTCTCACTGGGCTGATAGTCATAGTCTCCATGATTATTTTCGCTAGGTTTTTTGACTGGATTATATTCCGTGGGTTCTTGATGTGGTGGTTTACCTTGATTCGGTCTCTCGGAAGGTTGGTTGGGATAATTATTGTTAATTTGGTTGAAATTTCCATGTGGATTATTGTCATTCCAGTTGCTATTTTGCGCGGGATTTCCATTCCAGTTTCCGCTTTGGTCGGGATTTCCATTCCAGTTGTCGTTTTGATTAGGATTTCCACTCCACATGCCGTGTTGGTTGTAATTCACGTGGGCTTGGTTGTGGTCAAACCCAGAAGGTCTGTGGTGATGGTGGTGGTGGGGCATGTGGTTCTGTTGATCATCGTTGGGCCGTACGTTTTGATTCGGCCTATGGATTCCATGGCTGCCATGATTATGATCATGCCCACTTGGTCTCTCATCCACGACAACTACGATCGTTTCTCCGGGTCTTTGCGGTCTCTGACCTCCATTATAGTGTTGCTGGCCTTGCGTTTGGATGTTGAACCCGGCCTGTCCTTTTATGTTATTCAAGTTCTGAGATAGTCCGCCTAAAAATGCCCCGGCCACTTCATGTGCCCCGCCCAAGATCCCGTCTATTAAACCAGCGTTGCACTCGTAAATTATAAATAGTAGGATAAATACACTGAGCTTGGATGCCATATTATTGAGATAAAAATACACAAGTGATGCGCTCGTCCTCGCTGGACTATGTGCGAAGTGCCTTTGTCTGAGAAACTGGTCGTACCATCTTTACCTAATTGTTATTCTATTACAGAACCTGTTTTTTTGTGGGCTGTAGTCATAAAAGCATTTAAATCACTACTGAAGTATTAGGTACTAGGTAGCTAATAGGTAATTCTCGCTATTTTGTTTCAGTACTTCGGTTATACTATTTTGTTACCCTGGGATTTTCGCAAAATCGTTGTAAGGTCGAGAACGGACGTCACAAGTGGCTTTGAAGTTCTTTATAACCAGTGTGGATTGGGCTTTATTGTACCAGACCGGTTATACACTTGGATTTGGATATATATATGGCATTTCCTAGTAAGATATAATTGGATATACCTACCTATACAATACTCAGACAAATTAGCGTCAGAAACCAATTTTAAAATTTATGTAAAAGAACAGGATTAAATTATATATCATTCTTATTTTACGATAGGGTTTCCCTATCTCGTATCAAATATTAATATTCATTAGATCTACGAGCATTCAATGATTCCAGTCATTAAATGTAATGTTAATGAAAATGAATGATGGCGGAATAAGAAAAGCCAATATGGGTGTGATTTACTGGATTCTGTGCATTCCGCTCACGAATAATATAACGCCACTTAACTTGTATTTTAACCGTTATCCTTTACACAGAGGGATCATAATAACACAGGTTTATGAAAGGTCAATACTTACCTATCAAAAAAGTGGTATAATTTTCATCTTCGCAAAAAATATACCCCCATGTCATAAGCTAAGTTGCATGACCTGTCCGTAGTTTGGTTGTATTTTATTGATGACTACTGTTACCCGCGACTTCGTTCGCGTGGTATTTAACAAAAACGCAACCGTTGGCAACAGCCTGCTTGCCGATTCTGAGCCCGCGGGACGCATTTCAGGTTGTTGCTATCAAACTTAATCAGGCGCAACGCTGCAACATTGGTTTTAATTTTTTTTCGTGAGATCCTATGTTTTTTTCTAAAATAAAAGTAGCCTAAGTTACTCCTTGTTACATCAGCTATCTGCCAGTGAAAGTCCCGTCAAAATCGGTCCAGCCATTTCAGAAATTAGCCGGAACAAACAGACAGACAGACAGACAGACAGACAGACAGACAGACAAAAATTGTAAAAAATGTGGTTTCGGTATAGGTAACGTGTATACATCCAAATGCAATTAGTAAAAAGCTGTTATTTTAATATTACAAACAGACACTCCAATTTTATTTATATGTGTATAGATGTATAGATAAAACAAGTTTTTCGGCGGTCAGCCGTTTCACCTTGGTAGGTACAGCGGTCTAAGGTCACTATGATTCCGTAAAGGTTCCATCATTCATGAGTACCTAATAAAATGTATGTGTTACATCTATACATTTAGGTATATAAACTGTAACTGCACTGGTAGGTACTTTCAAGATATAAAATAATGGTGCAATAAGATATTTAAAATGCACGGCAAATTGAAAACCGGCACTAGCGGAAAGTATTTAAAACTTTCAATTCTCTAAATACGTAGACAATACGATATGTCTAAATACGTAGACTATTAAGTATATGGTTAGCTCATGAATAATCTCGCACTTGACGTACAGGTAGTGTTTTAATGATAATTACTTAAATTTGTCTTTCCAGGTTCAAAGATTAAGCTTATTAATAAGTTCAATGTAAATATAATCATGTACATAGGTCAGGGATAAGTAAATTAGGTACCTATTAAATAATAATTACCTACCTAGGTACTACCTTCTCACACACTATCTCGAAAAGTAAATAAAACAAACATCAATGTTATAAAATGTATTCGATTAAGTAGGCAACATGAATTAAAAACGTTAAGATTTAATGTTCACATAGGAAAGTATAAGGTACAACATTAACAAATTATTTCAAAAAAGTTCGTCAAATTTATTTGTCATCGACTTTCAAGATAAAATTAAGAGATTCTTAGAAGGAACATTGGTACTACAGATCGATTGAAAAATTATACCTACACACTGGAAATTTCTGGGTAATTCAGTGGGTAGTTTAATAGGTAAATATAGAATTTCAGGAAAACAGCGTAATTTTTACACAACCTCGTTAAGTACTCAAGTGTTTTTAAACGAGCTCAGGGGAATTTGTCAACGACGATAACTTTGTGCCGGAAATTATTAAAATGTGCAGCGTTAGTAAATAATGATAATAAATGTTACTACAAGACGAACAACAGGGCCCCAAGTCTGCTAACACAATCGATTCATAATCGAACAGCAACCGCATAGTAACTGTCACTTTTGACAGATATTGTATGGGATATCTGTCAGAAGTGACAGTTACTATGCGGTTGCTGTTCGATTATGAATCGATTGTGTTAGCAGACTTGGGGCCCAGAAATTAAATAGATACCCGTACAATACAATAACTTACGCTAGCATTTGGTTTAAGCTAAACAAGACAATATGTTAGAGATTACTAATGGGATGAAAGTGTTCACACATTACTTTCCATCAGTTAAGTCTGCGCAACCCTCAATTAAAACCACTAGCATCCTTAAAATATAAAATTAAATTAAGATAAGACTTTGGACTTTAAATAATTATGATACACGATTAAACCGTTCAAATAAATAAATATTATATTAATTAAGTATAACATTAATAACACTTTACTGTTTTTTTTATTTAGTTTTACTCATATAAATATTCTGTACAATCTTACATGTTATTAAGGCACAATTTCTGTTTAAATAACGTTATATTGGTTAAATAGGTATGTTATAGTGATCTTAGTATTTCGTAACAATAATCTATACTTAACAACATTCTGACTGATATCTTAATCATTAACGTATAAAAAAAAACCATGCGGATCTGCGGTGCAATTCTCAATTTTTCTCCAACCGTAAAGAATTATATACGTGACTACACCGGTTCGTTGATGGCTGGATCCAGACCGACCGTGTAGCCTCACTGCCAGCCCGCTCTCGGTATGTGCCTGAGCCAGCTTCATGAGGCTGCTGTCGCGGATTTCATCGCGATCTCCATCAATCAGTCTATCATATTAGTTGCTCTAAGAAATTGTCTATGGTTTGGCGGGACTTTTTGGCTTTTGACAAGCGGGAATTGGAGGTTGAGAAGAGAAGTCGAGCAAGCAAGATGTAAGGTTTTGCTTGGTGTAATGGTGTGCATAAGTGTCTAGTTGTGGTGCAAGAGTGAAGTATACTGTACAAGGCCTAGGTAAGTCCTTTATTACACCACTGCTTACTAGAAATAGAGAGACGACACTGACCCACTGTTGTGGTGGTTATGCGATTGAGTAACCTTGATTATAGTCTAACTAGAGAGACTATAGAGCTGTATGAAGGCCGCGTCTCATACTGAGGTTATGAGAGGGGCATTTGAGAGTCCTGAGCACCGAGATTATGGTGGAAGGGAAGAGCTGTAGGGGTATGTGTGGAGGCTCATCGAGGGGATCGGAGGATCCTGCTGGCTGGTGCTCAGGTTAATCGAGAGAAGCAAAACAGGGAAGCCCTGTACCGCGATGAGCGCGGCTCTTGATGAAGACAACAGAGTGTCGAGTTAGTACCGATAGAGAGTTCGGTACTAAAGTTAATGAGTTCAGAGTTTTGAGGTTACATCATATGATTTCCATAGTGGTGGATCAGTGTTGCTATATTACATATTTATTTTATTGATAGTTGAATCCGGTGCCCGCGACAGCTGCGTTTGATCTGGGCACGGCTGCTATTGTGTCGCCTACAACAATGCTATACTTTTACTATTATCTCGAGGCCCGAGACATCCGCAAGGCGACCTGCGCACGTAACTAGGCTGCGCTCTGAATACCTAATGTTATTGGGATTCTGTATTGCATTTACTGAACTCATTACATGTAACTATGTATCTTATTCTGGATTTGCGACATGCTCTCGCGTAGTATATAATGGAATAAACATTATTTTATGCGTCACCGCCATATTAAGACAGGCACTGTGTTTAGATATTGTTATCATGTCTTAAAAAGCTAGCATTAGCACAGAAATTGAGAAAAGTATATTCTTAAACCGTGTATGCACATTCGCCATTTTTTTTTGCATGCGCGTACCTCCAACGACCAAAGAGCACTATGTTATATTTTTTTTATTAATTAAAAATAATATCTTTCAACGGCGTAGCCAAAGATACTGTCAGTGACAGAGACCAGGCGTATTGCTGTTGTTTTCGAAATACAAAAAGTGCGTACACGGCTTTAGGTTCTTGAAACAATTCTTTTGAAATTTGTATTGTTTGTGATGCTTTGTCATAAGTGCCTACATATTTTTTAAACAATGACTAAGATGGCTTAAATGTAAGTGCTTATGTCTAACTATAGAATTATTATGACTCCAATTCCAAATGGCTTTTCTTATAAAACTGAATACATTAATTACAAGCCCATATCACCGAGGCATAATGTATCTACACACCTGCATTAACAAAATATCTATAGCACCATCTTACTTTATACATATTATATACGGGACACGGAAAATGGCCGTTTTGACATATTCTTCTTCAGTAAGTTTAGTAAGGTTTAACTTCAGTAAGTTAATAGCGAATCGAAGATATGAATTAATTCGTTTATTGTTTTTTTTTTCAGACATGTAGCTACTGCTCAATCTTGCTGTTTGCAGCTAATAATATTGAAAGTTATTTATACTGGCTGAATGCGCACAGCATGCGTAGTCATTAAAAATAATTTCTTTAATTTAAAATTAACCAATATAATATGGAGACTTTTTGGCGGGAAATTGAAAAGTCATGGCGTCAGTTATGATTTAATTTCTAAAACTAGTGTTCCTGCGAGTTATAGTGAGTGATATAAGTGGAATATTAACCATTATGGGTTCGGTAAAGTGCACGAGTGTGAGTAATTGAAACAGAGGGACGAAACTTGGCTTTTCAGTTTCTCACAAAAAACAAACATAAAAAATATTTCAGTAAAGTATCCATCACTTTACTGATTGAGGGATGGGGGTATTTTACTTGGGCCAAGCCTTTGGGCCTGTCCATATGCTCGAAAACGGAAATAATTTATATTACTTGACTATTGTCAAGTATTGTAGTGTGTAGCTATTGCTAAATACTATTGGTGATGCCAAATAAAAAAAAAGAAAGAAAAAGAATCTAGTATGTGTCAGAAGCACCATCATGTCGTGTCCTGTCTATAACAATGTTCGAATGATTCGGACACCTTCAGGTATAAATTCGGTAACGTTACTCATTCCTATAACTAGACATGAACCAATTGTTTAAACTCTATATTACTTATATTATTATGTAACATTCGATGAACACATGACATCAATGCTTTACCCTCAAATTGACAGAAAATTAAATCAGTTTACGGAGACATTAGAAAGCATTTATCAGATGAAAAGTGCTTTGTAATGCTAATGATCAAAAACTGTCTATAAATTTGGGGGTTAAACGCTCAACGTGATATTGACAGACGGACTAAGACTTACTTATACGTCTTTTATAGCCTTCAATTAGTTTTTCCTTGTTTACGACTAAAAACCCAAGGTCATTTGTCCCAACTAATAGCATATTTTGCCACCGTAATTGGTATTAATTCCACAAGCCCGCCGACGGCTTTCAAGATGAAATTGTGTACATTGGCTATAAAACCAATTTATATGTTAAATTTTAGTACAAAACATGGAATTCTCGACCCGACTCGATTGTGAGAGTAGGCTTATCTTGACTAGCAAAATCGCAATAATTCAATATTTTCTTTCAAATCACGAATATAGTTTGTATGGAGTTTCCACAGATAGCCACTGTTATTTCTTAAAAGTACTCGTAATTTTTTATAATAGGCTCGCAGTATTAATTATGACCTCCATAAAAAATTGTTCACCATCATGACATTTATATGCTGACGTTATCACTGATCGTGGATATTTGTCCGTCGGCGGGTTTCCTGAGGGCGGGGTGCAGCGGGCAGGGCGCGCGGCGGGAGGCGGGAGGCGCGGCGCGGGGGGCGGGCGGGGCGGGGCGGCCGTTGCGCGTGCGCTGCGCCCGCGACGCGTCGCCCGCTGACTTATCGAACACTTTTCGGTTTGAAGACGTCGATGGTTTGGGCCGAGGTCAGTCGATCACGTGCTTTATCTTCGCGTAGAGCACGCACGAGAACAGAAAGCCGAACACCGGTATGACTGACATGCCGACGCCTACGGCCGCGAGTATTATAAGATGATCTCGTATGTGGTTCGTGAACTGCCGTATGCAACCCTGAAAATTATAGTTTACATTTTAGTATAATATAAAGGCGTGAAATTGCTTAACTGTTTATAGTTGAATATGGCTTTTTAAACGAATTTTTAAGTTTACTCTTTGGCGCGGCTCGTGCCTGTACCTGGTAGTAGATGTTGGAGGGGTGGTCGCGCGCGCCGCAGCGGGCGCTGACGGAGCGGCAGCAGGAGTCGGGCACGCGCAGGCGCGGCTCGTGCTCGTGCCAGGCGCTGTGCTGCCAGTCCGCCTGCCGCACCGCACCGCAACACTTGAACTGCACAACAATACACACAAATATTATTGACGCACAAGTAGCTGTCTCGGTCCGTTTGTTACCTTTCCACGATTAAAAAGCTGAACCGATCTTGGTGAAATTATACAAGGCTATAGTGGGCATCGTGAGGAGATATAGGTTTTTTTTTCAAAAAGTTCACGCGCCCAAATTCGCGGCTACAGTTAGTAAACCATAGTTATCCAGTTGGATTTTCACTTTTTGGGGATTTATTGCAAATTTTGACAGAGATTCCAGCAACAGAAATAAAATAACTTTCAACAAAAAAACTAAAAAGCAAAAAATAATCTAATCTTGAAATCTACCTTGTCTAACTCAATCAAATATTTAACGAATGTGAAGTTGGTGCCAAACCAGCCATGTCGGGCGAATAGAATAAATTAACCCATTGTATGAGAAATCACTACATCATCTTGGAAAAGAGCTGATGATCCTAAAACGGCAGAACCGATCATCACCAAACATAGCTAAGAACCATCCCGATTAAACCAGTTTTCGAATAATAATAACTACTTTAAAATCGATCCACGCGTTTGGTTGCTACGATGTTATTGTTAGACAAACATACAAACAGACATAGCCCTCAAACTTATAGCCCCGCAACCACACCTCGAGGGTTAAAAAATGTTCTGATGTCTATTCTATTCTATCAGCCGAAAGACGTCCACTGCTGGACCCAATGACTTCCATACATCACGGTCCTCCGCCTCTGTGTTCGTTCTGATGTAGTCAGTGTTATTTTTTCCATTCATAATTAAATTCATTACCTCTATCTGCATGCGATCCACAGCATCAGTGACAGCGGTGTCGAGCGCATAGTTGGATAGGAAGGTGTTGTTGAGCTCGGCTCGCAGCTCGTGCTCGACCGCCACCTCGTAGTAGTACGCTAGCCCACCGGCGCCCACTTCCAATATGAACGTGATCAACAGGAAATATGTGTACTGGAATATACATAACACAACCCTTATTGATAAAGTGTTAGGTGCCTGTAGAGTTGCCAGTACTTATATCTCAAATAGACGTCGTATTTTTGAGAAAAAAATTAAGGTGTAATATTTTAAATAATCTTGTTGGCTTTATTCAGCAGTCAATGAAAAATGGTAACGAGATTATAGGTAGGTAGGTACTGTATTACAGGAACATCGGAGAGTTCAAGTCCTTGAACCTGAGTCATAGACAATTAAAAAAAAACGCAAATAATGTATTTTTGGTGAGAATAAAATATATATTTTTAAATCGACTCAGCATATCTTCACATAATTATTACAAATACGCTAAAGCAGCGCAGGTTCAAGGTTTAGTATACCCTTTTTGAATCACCGTGTATAAGTAAAATAATGTAGTTATTTTATCAAAAAGGCGGTAGCAGTCCAAAACCAGCCGACTAAATTGAAAGTGCCCGTTAGCATTAGAATCTAGCACAGACATAAACCTTTCCAACTTTCTTCCTGTCTCAATGAAAACAATATAGGTATCTGTCAATGGAATTTACATACAGGTGACATAGACATACTAATCTACACCGTGCTCTACTTACATAGCAAATCACAAACTACATCACTATGCCCAGACCGTGTCTTTGTTTTCAGGCTAAGAGACAGACACTATACGCTGTAGTTACCTATTATTAATTTCCTAATAGCTATCATACGACCTTTGTTTGTCTTAGTTTCCGAGATGTGTATTATTACATGGAGGCAATTTGTCACCACCACAAGCACACGTATTGACATCACTCATACACACCAACACATTCTCAACCACTTGAGTTGTCACTTTTTTTTCTGATTCAGATCATCGTCAAAATGAAGAAAACTATCGGAATCTACGATTATAGATGTATGACATATTCGTATAATATAAAGATGTCATCGACCTATGGTCATACAAATATGTCGGATATATTATTCCCCTTACGCTCCTGCTTAACAGCACTAGGCGCAGGTGTGCGCCTAACGCCGTTAATTAACGCGTTAATAGACATAAAACGTTGGTAGGTATTTTTAGTCGATTAACGTGTTAATTAACGGCATTAGACGCAGGTGTAGCCCGAGTGTTAGGAAGAATAAAAAATAGGCTATGAGAAGTAAAGACGTACACACAACAAACTGGTTCTGTTCTCAGTCTTGAGTCCGCAGCAGCCGAGCGCGCATAGCGGCACGCCCATGGCGCCGGCTATCACGAGCAGGTACGCTATGGCGGGGTAGGTGGGGCTCGGCAGCAGCGCCACGTAGTGGTGGCGGTACGCTATCGTCCACGCGCCCACGGCCAGCACGCCGGCGCCTGCAAACTGATCCACTTCACTTTTACATACCTACCATTTGTAACCACAACGTCCGGGCCACACTACCTAGGGTAGGGCTACCATAATTGCAAATATGTATGTTCAGGACATAGGGTGCGCGAGTGCGGGGCCCCAAGTCTGCTAACACAATCGATTCATAATCGAACAGCAACCGCATAGTGACTGTCACTTTTGACAGATATTGTATGGGATATCTGTCAAAAGTGACAGTTACTATGCGGTTGCTGTTCGATTATGAATCGATTGTGTTAGCAGACTTGGGGCCTGGGACGCGAGGCGCTGCGCCCGGCCGTGAGAAAGAAGTAGATAGATAGATAGTCAACTGCCTTTTTTACGCTGGTTGGACTTGCCGTTATTAATATTTGTTGTTACCTATTAATCAAAAACATTAATATTCGGTTACATAATTTAATTATTATAAATGTAATTAATTATATTACGTTTACGTATACGGCTCATTTTTCCTTATTTTGTGGGTAGGTAGTGATTAGCCAAGCTTATTTCCTTAAAATTCAAACCAAATCAAATTAGAACCCATGATTGTACAAATTTAATTAACCAACCATCCTGTTATTTTCGGATAAAATGGATTATATTAATGTATAAACATACCATAAATACTACGTTGAAGATATGTAGGACGCATTTGAGAAAGTTCACGCTGCAACAGTCGGCGTCCCTTGACTTTCGCGGCTTAACTTTTTTCTTTTTGGCTAACAATGCACTGCCATCTTTTTTCTTTTCTTCGGCCATGATAGGGACTTACTATCTTCTTTCCAACTTCACCTCAACTGTGTGGTCATGTTCGACTTGTGTATGACCTGAAAAATACAAAGAATGCATTTAGGGCCTTTCAAACAATATCAAGACTGAATTGAGGAAATTAACTATTTATACTTACACAATTAAAAATGTTTTAAAATATCAAGGTGTAAAGAAAAGGAAAGCTAAAAACGAATTACATTATTTTATTTCATTATTTCTAAAATAGCTTACAAAAGTGGAATATAGTACAACACTTATTATAAATAATTATACAACAAAATGTCTCAAAATAATTGATCCACAGTTAGTAGGTATATTTGATAAAATAAAAAAATATGTATATATATAATAAGTCATTGTATCATCAAGAGTTGTAAGAGTGCAAAAAATATACACACAGAATTTCAGTTTATAAGCGATAATGATTGAAAGATTATCATTAATAGGTTTTATTCAGTCCTTAATTTCATTACATCACATAGATAATTTTACACCAATACTGCTTAACCAATCCGTTGGATTACATGCTATGGATAAATGAACAAAAACGTCACATCATATGGCTTCATAGTTTCGATAAGAACAGTAAGGACTGTATTATTAGTTGGCCAATATCAAGTGGTTAGATAATTAAGGTTGCCAGACGACTGCCTTGATTTTGTACCAGAATTAGTTTGCCATTAGAATGTAAGTATATGCTGAGCCCAATATTTACTTAATCATAAGGTTTATAATTGGGGTTTACAGCTTGACTCAAGTTGGTAGTACACGTAAAACACAAGTAACAGGAGGTCTCAGTTCATTATTTGATGTGAAATTATAATTTATTTTCATATGTTTAGGTCAGTTTTTCTTTAACACTTGTAGCCATAAAAACGAGTGAGACATGAGACAGCCTCTGGTGGGAGTGTCTTTGTCACTCTTGTCTAGCTGCCTGGGTAGCAATGGACACTGCTAGGCACCTCTCGCTAGACTCATTTTTTTCGCCAAAAGTGATCAATCCTGATAAAATAATACATCCATGATTGAAATTAGCTTCTACTATGTTTTAGGCAACAGTTGAGAGCCTTGTCTGATGGCAACTGTACGTAAAATTAAAGAAACCTTGTTGACTACAACCAAAGTTACTAAGCCATTGAATAGCTGACAAACTTAGCAATTTTGCAGTTATGGGGACATAGGGTGACAGCATACACAGGCGGCGAATCACCGAGCCAATAGTACGCACACTAACTTGTAATCACTCACTAAGGAGCCCGGCAATGAAAACATTAACATAGAATTCATCAACATCTATCAAGAATGTTGTTTAACATTATTTATTCCTGACTTCTTGACAGCTGCTCAATATATCTTATTCATCATAATATTTCAGAGTTGTTTCTAGCTTATCAACAACTCTTTTGTAAAAGTTAATTTGTTGTCGCAAGAATTTTTGCATTGTTGCATTCAGGTCTTTAGTTCTTTCAGATTTGAAATGGTTAATTTCGGCAAGAAGCGCATATGATATCACATCGGTTCTTCTTATTACTTCATTCAGTTGCGCTATATCCATTTTGTTCTCAGCTGTTAGTCTCTCACACTCGCGTTTCTTCTGAACTGCACTTTTGTGTGTGCCCAGTGCATCAGGCAAACTACCCACTATGCCCTTATACAAATGGAACTTATCTCCAAGAGGTTCCCAATCATATTTTGGTTGATCATCATACATCCTGCCTATGTCTATGTATGCACTACCTGTCATTTTTACAGCAGTTGTTAGTTTTGATGTTGATGCCAGTGATCCTTCATCTAAACTCAAGGAAGCTGCTAAGCTGCAAAACGCCTCGCCGACTTTCTGGCAGTCAGCTTTGTAAGGACCCTGAAACTTCTTTGTTTGCCCTACACACATGTTGGCTACAGACTTGACAGAAGTGTCCATACTGTTGACAAACATGTGGCATTGCTCTGTGATGTGATCTACTTGTGACTGCAATAAAGCCTTTTCAGGTACTACAATTGATATGCAATAGTTCAGGCCTAGCAATGCATCCCTCTCAGCTTGCCGTTTACCAGCTTTCCACCTCTTCTCATCTGTACAGGTTAAGAAATGTTGCCAAACTTCACACTTTGATAGTACCGGGTGTCTGCACATCCAGTCCACAAACTCTTGAAGTTGCACTCTTCTGCGTTCTATCAGTTGCTCATCATATCTACCAGAAATTTGTTTATCTGGCAGCGGTGGGATAGGTATGAGAGTGAACTTCTCTTGTAATCTCTCATGCAACCAATCAAAATGCTTGTATCTTCTAGAAACCTGTATGTTGTTGAAGGATGGTGTCAATTGGTATGCTATGAAGCTTTTGATGCCCTTAAACTTTGACTCTTTCTTTGGGGAAGCCACAGTCACATTGTATGGGTGTGTGATGGCCCACCATTCATATCTGTCATCTTCTTGAACTATGTATACTTTTTCAGCATCAGATACTTCAATGTTCAGTGTGGCAAGTAAATAGCTTTCTCCGCTTACTTTCGATGAGGGTGCAAATTTGTTTTTCCTTACAGTACCAACTGTTGAACCATAATTGGAGGATGTTTCTTCTATATGTTGATGACTGTACTCAGTGATAGGCATGCCAGGGAGCGGTGTCAGTTGCTGATTGTATTGGGCCTTGTTCTGTTGTGCGGTTGGTCCAATCTCTGAGTATGTGTCATCATCCCAATCATCATCCCAGCCGTCTTCTTGTGAAGTGCCCCTTTGGAAGTTGCTGTCACCTGCACTGAGATGTTGGTCACCCCAGTCATCAGCCGCCTGGTCATACCTGGGTGCTGCGGGAGCTGCTTTTGTTTGGACTGACTCATCTGGAGAAAGCTTCCTAACATATGCTGCAGGAAATAAACCAGTCTCTCCTTTAGAATTTCTGCCTTCCCACCAGCCTTCACCGATTTCTGTATTGACCAATGTTAGTATTTCCCCACTCGTAATGGTCATCTCGGTTGTGTTGGGCTCACCCGTGAAGTCATACAAGGCCTGTACCTGGGTTGTCATGTTGGACCCTTTACCTAAAACAATTTCAGTAAAGATTATTACATTAAGCCTGTTTAATGTTTATATCAGGTAGGACTGAAACATGAAGTTATAACAACACATTATCTTATCAGTGTTATCTATGAAGGTATAAGAATTGGTATACAGAGTTAGATAATCAGCACTGTTCACACAAATGATTCTTATTATTATTATTAGCAAGTTTTTCAAATTGGGGCGTCACGGAATACAAGGCGGTGACACATATTCCTAATAGCCCCTAATTAAGCATACTCGGTAATTGTCAAATGTATGAATAAACTCATTGTTTTATGACCATTTCTAACAGACTTTAAATTATATAGCTACTTATTTCAACAGAGACTTTAATTATTTACCCGAAGTGTCTTTCTGTAATCTCCGAATACAATAACAATAGACGTCTAAGGTACATTTCGAACTATAACTGCTTTAGTGATAAGTGATAATACCTAATTGCGAAAACAACATAGCCTTGTGATAATGTATCCAGTACACGCTGTCTTAAGGATTATATCTATATTAAATCGCTATATTTAGATAAAAGTGCAATTAAGAAAGACTAAATAATTTCGATTGAAATAGGCAAGTTATGACGTCGATTTCTTATGCGTGTTTATAGTACTCACTGGCAGAGAAGACAACAATGAGTGCTTTTATTTATACATTTTTATTACATCGATAAATAATACACCATTATTTATATAAAAAAAGATTCTACTTACTTGAATTATGATAAAACTAATTATTTCAAGGCGGATACACTGATTGAACAGTCATCTGTTTGACAGATTACAATGAATTTGTTTCCGTTGCACGTTGTTCTCGTTTACGTGGCAAACGTGTAGAAAACCGACTAAGATCACTGGTTAGTACTATGATGACTCAAATAATGACCAATAGGATTTTAGGACCGTATGTTAAACGAAACAATCCTACAAACGAATGGTGAACAGCGTTGAATGATAGAAATTAGAATGAATACATATTGTGACATTAGACCAGTGCTGCCAACCCTACCAAACTGAAAAACAGCAAATGACTGCCAAAAAGCAACAGAAAACAGTAGTGGTTAATTATCGAAGAATATTAGTCAATTTCTTCAAGATTTTTTATAATTCGAGATGAATCACTATTCATCTTCAGAACAAACTCCTCCCGCTAACGAACGGAGCGAACCGGTTCATAATTGTGAAAATAAGCAGTGGTTCATTGTCACAATTACGAACCCGTTTTTTCTATGTCTAAAAAATAACGTAAAATTAGCAAATACCGTAGTTTGCTAATTTTATTACAATCAACCTATGTTGTCAAGAAATAGATTTTTTTCATTAGGAAAGATGAGTTTTTCTTTCTTTGTAAATAAAATGGCTTATGTACAAACCGTGTAACAGATGGTGCCAAAACAAAAGATGTTATTGAAAAAACAGTAATGTACTATTATAACAGAAGGGTTGGCGGCACTGCATTTGACATAGCAGCTGTATCATACTGTTACAAGATGGCGCTCTTATAAAACCCGCAGTTATTCAAGTTTTTTTCTTTTACCGTCTAAAAAATCATACCATTTAAAATATTTGCAGATAAATTATGTCACAAAAAAGACAACAATTTGAGGTAAAGAAGAATTAATGTTTGAGATTCCGGAGATTAATTAAATCAAGTTACTGGTTAGATGGCGCTGTTTTTAAAAAATCTGTTGTAATTCTGAATTCGATGATTCATAAATAAGAGTTAGAAGTAAGTAGATATAAAATACCTATCCTAGTTATACTGTGCCTATAACCAGATAGGAAACATAATAACTAATTGTATAATTCTATGTTTCGGACGCGTTTTTGTAAATTTGATTTTCTTTTACACCATGAATTAATAAGCGATGAAAGCGATAGAGGATCCATTTATTTTATAGCTTTTTGGTAAAGATTATAAGTAAAAAATTAATTGAATCAATAAATATCTATATACAGAATCTTCAACGAGTGTTAAAAAAAGTCCTATTTCTTGAACCGCGCTATCACCATGAGCTATCACGATGCCTCATTTCATCAAAGTCTGTTTAGTAGGTGAAGCTTGACCGAGACCAGCAAATAATCGAAAATTGCGGATATGGTCTCTGTATTAAATTACCTACTTATACAAATACTCATATAAATTTATTATTATCTATAACCTACAACAAAATTGTTTAGGTGTCTATAAGTTTTTAGCTTTCGAAAGCTGTCCAAAACTATCGAATTGGCAGCGAATTTAATTAAATTGAACAAACTTTGCTATTTACAGGACTGTCGCGAACTTTTTCGTTTCAACGCGACAGAGTGTTAATGGAATAAGAATTTACTAGCCGTCCGGATAATGAATGTGATTATAAATGGCTTCTTAACTTTTTTATTATTAATTATAATTTCATTTGTTTTAAATTTCATATTGTACCCACATACAATATTTAAAATTTACGTGGAAGCGCTATGTCAGGGCGCGAAATTCAAAAATGTCGATGGTTTTTAATTTTTTATTTCGAAAATTTTCGGTTTTTTAACATAGGTACGATACAATACTCCAAAATTTGTAAAAACCGCTATTTCTACTACGAATAAATAACTCGTTGTATTTTAGTAACATTGGAGTGTTGTTTCATTTGACATACATTTTTGAAGATAATTTAATTGATAAAAAATCATTACCATATGCCGTGTTACAAACAAAACAATTACAATCCTACAAAGGTTTATTTTTTTTTGTAAAAAAATAAAAAAAACCTTTGTATCTGTTATAATCTGTGCTTGTTGTAATTGTATAAACGGTATTCTTTCCAGTTTCCGTGATCATGGGAGTCCTAGTTGGCTTTCGACCTGGAACTCTACCACACAAATACGTTGCTCTACATTTACCAGTAGGTGTTCCGTGTGCTTTGATATTCCGTTCTGTAGGTACGCTCACTTAGCATACGAGGTTTGTGGATGGTCGGTAAAATAATATTATGTGTCCAAATATCTAAAGTTATGTACAACATTATAGAAGCAGATATATGATATCTGCTTGCAACTTAACGGCTGTCTTATAATTTATGTTTTATTTTTTGTATATAGAGATTCGTAGATATCCTGATTTTGGAGTTGACTCCAAAATCAAGAGTGCTGGAGAATTATTGTCCACGTTCTTACCTAAATACAGTTACAAAAGAGTTTTATATGAAACATCTTTGTTCATAGAAGTCGGTATATAACACTTAATTCGCCTTCATTTAAGGAGAGAACTCCAGTGTAGCAGTATTTAAGTCATTAATCTTACGTAATTAGAGTGTCGTTCCGGTGCAAAAAGTATAAGATACCTACAAGTTTTTCCAACAAAGTCTAGTTGAAATGGCAAGAAAACTAAAATGGGTTAGCGGGTAAGTACGTACGAACTGCCTTTTTTGAGAGGTGGACTAATGAATCTGTTTATTTTCATCGATGTCTTTTGCAATACTATCGCGTGTAAACCATAGACTAAGAAAAAAAAGGTGTAGATCAAAATGTCAGTTACAAACATTTGAAGCTCAGAATACCTAGCCGATGAATGTAAATTATATGCACTTATACACAATCAAACCGTGACGGATGCGTTTAGTTTTAAGGCGAGGCGTTTTATGTTTCATAATTTTGATAACAGCATTTGGTCTATATCGTTTAGTTAGTCTGTAGTGCAAACGCTAAAATATTAAGGTAGGTAAACAGTACACAGTGTCAACTCGTCAGGCCGTGGGCCAGCTGCCGCCGTCTGCGACAGATTACGCTCGGCTCAAGCCCCGCTGTTTTACTCGTGACGTGTGTCGTAGGAAGCGACGCTTATTGCCGCTGTGCAGTATTAAGCTTTATTGAATGTACCTAACAATATAGTTAACTAATTTTAATTTAGAAAATGGCAGAGAATATGGAACTATAGGCATAAGGAAACAAAATGCATTTTATGAAAAGCAATAAAACTTGCAAATAAATATTTCTTATAAATAAAAAAATATCCAATGCGACTAGTCAAATGCTTCCACCAGCTCTCGATGCCTTTTACATATAGAGGGTACTTAGACCAAATTTACCTGACGCAAGCGAGAACCAAATCGTTTGCCCTAACCTCACTAGCATGCATTGTATGGATATTAAAGAGCTTGAGGGTTCCGTGATCCTAGCGAATCGTCACCACCGCCCTTACCGGCTTAAGGAACAGAGAGCAGAATATTATGTAACCATTGGTTGAAAATGTTAACAAACTGGATCAAAAATCTATCTTAATGGCTATCCAGTTGAGTTAGTTTTTATATGGCTATGATCTGGCTGTGATAAAATGACGTCCACTCCTGTCCAACCCTGGCTACGCCCATTTTGAGATCGATTTAAATTCATAGTTAAGTATTTTATACAAACTGTCAAACAGAACGTTACCGATTAATTGAATAGATTACTTTTAAAAATAATGTTCATCTGCGAGATTGCCAGTAATATAAATTGCTTGAGCTGTGATCGTTGGAGATTAATCACGGAAGACGACGATGGTAACAATATTGTCTCTGGAGATAAAAGAGGGTTCCGTCAGGGACGGTAATTAGTTCACTAATTAATTAAGTATTAGAAGCGCTTTTTCCTGCCGCGACGAGATATATAGGTATGTAAGTTCATAATCGGCACATAATTATTGTGGCAACAAGAACACAAGAAGTGTTACAAGAAATTAAAATTTAATAGGTAAGTACCACGGGTACGTACACCTATTTAAATTTATAGTAGGTAAGTAGGTATTTTATCTTCGTGTATCTTCGTTAGATGGTTTATATCATTCTTATCAAGGAATTGTGAGGTTGGCCCTAAGTTAGCTTCAGCAGTCCTCACTTTATTTACAGTAATACTGATAATTTTTAATCGTATACGTAAAAAAAATAAGTATAATAACTTTGATAGAACAGGTACCGATAAATGTTGGGTATCTATGTGACTAAAATCTTTTTTAATTACCATTAACCGTACCGACCGAATAAAATCGCGGTGGAGTTTAACGTATATCCGAATGTGACAAAATTGTTAATTATACTCGGTTCGTGCTAAACGAGCAATGGTAAACGTTAATATGCTACCCTCGCGTTCACACTGATACACGAGAATCGTCCCTTTATTGCTAATTACTGGGTCCTTTATCTCAGAAGACCCTCCACACTTATTGCTTAATGCCGAATTGGACTATCCTATTGGATATCCTATTGTAAATAATAATTTTAAGGTCCCACTGTTGGGCACGGGCCTCCCATTAATGCAGTTTTGTGGCCACCACAAGAACGTAGTACGTACGTTAGCCAACAAAAGTATTTCGAGAAAGTTACCTGAGAGTAGTTGTATATGTTGCTGTAGTTTATGTAGGCACATTTCTTGGAATAAAATTATTTTAATCTGACTGCAATTTGTTGTTTGGCGCTAGTCCAACTACACCCCTATATACAGTTTCATGATGAACATGTGCTTTGCTAACAATTTTTGAGTAATATTAAAAAAAAACCTAAGCGTGTTATACGTATTAGGTAACTAGTCTACACTCTCATTACCCGTTTTAAATAATTAATAAAAATTAATATCCAATATTTCATACATATATAAACTTTCAAAACGCTTTATGTAAGTAAGTACTTATGAATACGATTTTGATCCCTGGATTTAAATTAAAAAAGTTTTCCCGGAGTTGAAACAAAAAGTGAATTAGTAGCAGGAATTTTATCACAAAAATTATCCCGAAGTTGGCTGTTGTCGAGTCATGTTTAATACAATGACAGAGGCTTTTTGGTGGTGTCGTGGCGGCTTAATCGAAAAATTCCTTTAGAAGGTCCTCGAATACTTGCATGATTGAGGAGGTAGACCCGGCAGGAACTCACACAATACTTGTGTGCTATGCTAAATATCTCTGTTCTCAGCTATAGTCGTATACCTATATGAAAACCTAACCTAAATATCTACCCGCAAAATAGGTATACTTATAATAAGTCTGACGATGGAGGAGTTGTACATTTTATGATGTACCAATGGAGATCGGTTCTTTTCTCCTCCGGGTGATGTTTTCAAGTGTGCGTGCATGGCCAAATACAAAGCTATAGGGAATATTGGAAAATACTTAAAAGACTCTCGAGACCGATTTTTGATGAAAATTTAAACTGCATCATTATCATTTTGAACTTGATCCTTATTTACGACATAATCTGATGTTGCAATAATACAGTATGTTGTTTTTTTTTTTTCACAAAAACAAATGTTTTCATTCATGGCTAGGGAATTTATTCAAAAAATCTAATTATGTAGTTTCAGTTTTCATCAAAATTTGTCTCGAGAGTCTTAAGCATCAGCGTCTTTTGATATTCCCTATAGTTTCGGATTTGGCCATCAATGTACACTTGAAAAATTCAGCCTATATATCTTATTCATTCTCATTTTGTACGTGCTTATTCCAGAGCTAGTTACCTATACGTATTTTGGTAACCTTTCATGCTATAAAATACCTTTCATATTTTATTGTGATCCCCTCATACATTTTGCCAAAAGGCTTCTTTTGTAACGGATTAGGTTGTCTTATCGCGTGTATACCTACAGTATTAATAAAAAAACTAGATGCTACAATATCTGACATTAAGGTTACAATATTATTTAAAAAAAAATAGTAAACTACTAGAGTCATTACTTATTTATTGTGGTATATGCTTTTTTTAAGGAATAGTGGATGACCCTTTAACTAAGCTAAGACATTTATAAATTAAGGTAAAGTAAAGGAGACAATATATCTACAAATTTGGTGCTGTATACGGCTCGAATTGCTGGGCGGACCACAGCCATGAATTTTAGATAAAGGTTCTTATCTTCTCCTATTCCACTATTATTAACGGTAGTCAAGGTTAGCGGTAACTAGGTATGCGGTAGTTATAAAAGCTGATGCTGACTGGGCGTTTGAATAAATAACGTATGTATGGGTTTACGTCCTCGAGTGTGGCGTGAAGCACTCCCGTTTGCGGTTGTCACCGCAAACGAGAGTTGTTACACAGTAGATTTGTTCACTCATGTCGATTAATTTGCATAAAATATACACATTTGTGGGCACGAGAATGTTAAAATAGGTGCCACAATATAAACCTCCTGAAGGTATATCACGTGAAATTGTTTATTTACTCACTTTCGAACAAATGTTGTAGATGTTAATTTGTATATTTATTGTGACAGCTGGAACTGTATAAGTATTGGAGTCTCGATTTTGCGCCTTATTAAGGGTGTAACTGTATCTATAATTGAAACAAAAATGTTTAAATGGGCAGGGCTAGTACAACATTCATACTTACCAAGCGGACGGTATTAAAGACTCAATTCTCCACACAAAATGTCTAAATACGTAGACTATAAAGTATACGGTTAGCTTACGAATAATCTCGCTCTTGACGTGCAGAACTTGCATCCCAAATTTAACGTTATAATCTGAAATTCATTAATATTAAATGTCTGTGTTGGGAAGTTTCAACCATGTATGATGAGTGCGTCCCAGTCAGTATTAGTTCCGACTTTGGTTGAACGTTTGCGATCAGAATGCAAACGAGGAATCCATGAATTATTCATTCACCCGGGAGGGCTTTTTGCGAATCATCGATATTCACTCGAGATGGAATACTCCTCAAATATGGTTTTGTGAGCAATCATCTTTGCTAATATACGTTTTGACGGTCCCATTTATTCTATTCATACTGGTATAAACACCTACTTAATTAAAGTGGTATATCTGCTGTAATACCGAGGCCAACTTTTTATTAATATTATGGCCTATGTGATTTAAAAAGATCAGACCCAGAGTGAGCACTTATATGAATACATAGACATAATCCATTACCGGTTCGGAACGTAGTTTTCACTGAGAAGAGCCAGCAAGCAGTACAATGGTAATCCTTTTTAAAGAAAAAGTGATTTGATATACATTTCCAGTGACTGTGATTATAAGCCTCTTAAAGCAATTGTATGATGATGCGTAATCAATCACGAATAGTTGTTGCCTTGTGAACTGTTAGGTACGTGGTACTATAGTATACACATAATGTTCTTATAATATAATCTGATGATCCCCATTTAAATAAAAAAAATAATTTCGCCAGACGAACACACCAACATACAGTTGGTGTGTCTGGCGTTATTTTTTTTTTTCCAAACTAAGCAACGCTTGTATTATAGGATCCGATCCCAGTAACATCCAGACCAAGCCAAATTACGAAAAGACCGTTTCCGAAATTTGCCCAGGCGGAAATCGAACCTGCAACTACCCGGTGCAGTGACCACTAAGCTAAACCACTAGACCAAGCTGTCATCGAATTGATATCAAAGTTTTATTACTTAAAGGGTTGGAGCTATAAATTTTACATTGCAGAACTTTGACAAACTTCGATCTACCCACGGCCAACTAGGTATATAACGGCTCTAAAAGTCATAGCTTCCAACGACATAGCTGCTATGTCGACGGCAGTATAGGTTTGGGACAGTTTCACAAGCAAAGTTGTTGGAAGATTAAATTAGAATTTTATAACTGGGTACCTTCATAAGCAAAGATGTCCATAAATTAGGGTTGTAATATATAAGGTGTGATTGTAAAAATAATAGGTTATAAAGATCACAGTCCTATGAAAAGAATTCAATTTATTGATTTCTTATATTTACGCGAATACAACACATTGAAATAAAATTAATTTTAATTTAACGTGGCGCGGTTGAAGAGGTCGCTACAATAGCAATATATACAAAATATTCCAAATTCTATTCTTTGTTGATTAGTGTAAAGATTTATGAAACCGGGAGGTGGGAACCAAATGCATTTAAATGATACCTTATTAATTACCGAATCTCATTATGTATTACAATAAGGAAACTGAGAACAATGGTTCTCAAACCTATCTTCCTACGCCGCGAAAAGACTTCTCTCAATCAACGCGTTCTATTGTTGTGGTACATAGATATTAATTATGTTGTCGGCTTCGTTACGTATACTCCCCACCCGTCTACCTATATCACCTTTGTACGATGTAACGTAGGTAGTGAATAGAAGATACTTAAATATATATTATTTAGCGAATTTTATACAAAGTGGGCTAGCTGAGAGAAATTAAATACAGCTTCCACCTCCATTTTCATAAACTTCAAAAATTATACTTGAAGCCATATTATGCTATCATCAAGTTTGTAGGCTTTGTAGTTTTTCGGGACGATTGAATGAATATAAGACACGAATGAATCACTAATATAAGAATAAAATCGATTAAAAAAATTACGAAATGTCTGAATTGATACAACAGCGCCATCTAGCGTTTGACAGAGAATAGTTGCGTTGGACAGCGTTGATAGCGACGTCATTACAATTGGGAACTAGCTTTATGCAATTTTAAGACTTACTACATGAATAATTCTAAGGTACGTCCACATGTTGAGCTAGAAGACCCCATGTTTGAAACTCGGTATATTTCAGTACATCTTTCTTGATTGGAGTTTTTTTTAAGGGTTGGTTATGGTTGGGTTAACAAGGTTAGTAAAATCTCCATCATACATATAAAATTTATGATATTTATCTATTTTGAATAGAATTTATGACAAATTAATGTTGTGCATTGAGCTTAACTTTATACTGCTTGCCCATTAAAGTGTCTATTTAAGCGAACTAAGCATCGAGGGAAAGATCACTAATAAGATCGCTTTATTTTCCATTCACGTAGGATATGAAGCAATCCCATGGGCTGATTTTGTTCTTGCTGTTTGCTTACTCGTGTCTAGCGGGCGCTTAGCCTAAGTAACTATGTCAAGGTAATGAGAAAACGTGCATAGAATTTATTTTCTACCTATAATCCTTTTTATAAACTAGCAATACCTGCGACTTCCATTCCCATGGCTTCTAGTTTTTTTATTATATCGCGAAAATCTTCCATTTCCATGGATTAAAAACTAGCGGAGTAAAATTGTAGTGTAAACATTAGGCTAATGTACTTGTTACTAAAATGTTAAATATAAGCATACTTACAGGTTGTTTAAAATACGAAATTGCATTTAAGCATATGCATTAGTATCAGGAAAAGCACTAAATAGTACCTTTTTATTTCACAAAACATTTTGTCGTTAATTCTATGGACTCGAACTATGAATGTCCTATTCAAAATATTCTTCTGTATTTGGCCGTTATTCATTCATCTTGAAGTCCTAAGTTCTGAGGTGAGGTTATGACCGATACTTAAATCTCTAACTCAGTACAAGCTTGTCTTAACTGACTTAATACAAATCAGCTAGCTTATCGTTACCTATGTTTACATTTTATTTTAGTAGCAATAACTAACAGCCATACCTACATCATATTTCTACTTAAAAACATAATATGTCAGCACGGTTAAAATGTGTGCACAAAAAGAAAAAAATATATAAAATATTGTATTTCACAATATACTTATATGTGTATCGTAATGTATGATTACTACAAAATAAGAGTCGTTTACAGAATGAAATAACCAAGTAATTATGAAAATAAAAAAAACGTAGTAAACTCAAATCTCCAGCTAAAATATAATTATAAGGAAGAGGAAAACGGCGCTGTTTTTGTAACGACGTTATTATCGTACGTGTTCATGTAAAGGGTCTTCGCGTGGCTAATTTTCTGGCCGTTTCTGTGACGAAGCACGCACGGTAGCGTTCTACCATCCTGTGTACGCACAAAAACGTAAATAACGGTGCCGTGACCAGGATGATGCGACTAATTATAAGAGATGAGACGTGTTTCGCTATGATACTGTTTTTCGATGTGTGTGTGTGTGTCATTTCTTAAATATTATGTGCAAGTAATTGTTGTTCTCTTAATGATGATAATAACAATGGAATATACATTTATTATGAACGGGATACGTGCGAATTGTACAAGTTACATTTTCCACGTGTAACCAAGTTGGGACTACATTTTCAGCGAAGTTCGCACGTATTGTACGTTCAAAAACAGCTTAACTTTTGGGATATCTCTGTCTAAACTTCAGGAATTAAGGTCGTGATGTGATGTATTTATAGGTATATAATTTGAGGTATGTATATACAATACGTGTGCTAAAGTGTGTCTTTTTATACGTTATATAATAATACTTACTTAACTTAGGAGTATATTTCTGTGATTTTAAAATAGAGCCACACTGCTTGGATTGCAAGTTTAAAAAAAAATGTTATGTGCCCTAGTAGTCCTCAATTAGCTTAAACATAACTGCATAACATACACTTACATACACTTACGGTTAGTCCTATTGAAACTATAAAACAGCTTTGTAGGTCAAGGTACTTTAAACATATTTAACACCGATTTAATGTTAAAAATGTTTGCGCTAAAAGCTTCGTGCCTCTAGAAGGCTAACATTGGCTTTTAAATTTCCAATCAACCCATCAATAAATCAAGGGCAGCTTTTAGTTAGCTTTTGAGGAGCCAGAGTATAAAGTTCAACGAGCCCGTCGGGGTATTTGTGAGTTATTTGATACTGACCTGCGATTGCGCGTTGAAAATCTGAAAAAAAAGATTTTTCACTGTTTTTTTTTTATTACATTATAGGCAAGTATTTGATCTCGATCTCACCTGATGGTAAGTGATGATGAGATCTACGATGGAGCATACTTGCCTAGGTAGGAAGGCGGCAGAAGATCGAGACGCTACATTCACTAGGCACATGCAGCGCAGCTGATCTCCATCCATGAATGGCAACACCGAACATCATGCCGGAACACGGCTAGGCCGCTTGGCGACATGGCTTTGTTCAGTGGGTGGTGACTAGCCACGGCCGAAGCCTACCACCAGTAGATTTGTCACCTAGTTGGCACCACCCAGGGTCACGTGTAGGGTATCTCGAGGGTACTTAATTCTCCTACGGACGAAGGTGACTCGACCCCAACTGTTATTCATTTCACGATATTCCTTAGTTAGAATGCTTAGTTGAGATCGTTATAAATGTATATTTCGTATCGGTTCGCATTCGTATCGGTAATGTCGATATTTCGTGTCACATAATAATTATTTTGTAACCGCCACCAACTTATTATTCAGTTGAATTATCAATCTGAAACATATTATCTATATGTGTAAGAACGGGTGGGCGGATTTTTATCATTAGTTTCCGGATTTTTATCATTAGTTTCCCCTAATAGCAGAATAACTATTAAAACGTGTAAAAAAATCACTATAAAATAATTATAAAGATTTTTCATTTTACTAATACATTTGATTCTGCGGCGGTACGAAATTCGCCGAGATAGCAAGTTGAATATAAAGCAGGTATAACAAAAATACTTACTCAGTTTAAAATATATACGAGTTCATCTTACCAAGAACGTTTATGTATAAAATAAATGCGTAAATAGTATTTGTTTTCTTTAAGAGAGCGAACTATGCGCTGTCTAGTACGTTTTAAAATAATTTGGTTTATATTTAGTTGGTTAGTGCAGAAGGCTTAGTACATTTTTTCCATAGATAGTAGTCTCTAGCCGATACGTGCAGCCTTAGATATTAACATCATATAATCACTAGATCGAAATGAATTACATCAAATCTAATAAACTAAGTGCCCAGACAAATAAACAACTTCTTTTATAAAGAAAAAAAAAACATGAAGATAACTACTATTCTGTATATCGTTATTCACACGTATGTATGTATTTAACCCTAAATAAACTAACATGTTGCGGTTACTCAACTTACCAATTGAGTATATTACGAATGCAAACCACATGGCCAGAATGTTGTTAGCTCAAGAAACATAGCAGACCTTTACACTTTGTTAATAGTTAATTAATACACATGCAATAGTGTTTTAACCTGTTCAAGTTTGTTGCTTTAATTTTATACTCTATAAACTTGAATGATAAAGCTCAAATTTAGATGAGCTAATTTGCAAACACTGCAGTGTTTCGTATGTTTTTACATTTCCCAACCCTCAGGGTGGGCGGGTTACGCCACTGCTTGTATATTTAAATATAAATTACAAGGGTAAAAGCTGAATATTCAATTTCACGTGATCATTAGATGCTTCCCGCTGTTAACGGCGAATGCAGTATAATGTTTTGCATTGTTGATGTCAAGTGTCAAAATATATTACGTAATTTTCAGCAGAATTTGGCTAGGTATAGGAGCCGTCGTTGTAGTAATAAGGTTCCGAGTTGGATCCCAACTTTGGCCATACTATTGACGTGAGTCCAGGCCTAGAGCAAGCTTTAGCTTAGTTGGATAAGCTAACGAAACTACTAGTGATGTGTTTTATTATTACTCAATTACTTAAAAAAGTGAAATGTGTGATTATGTGTCCAATAAGGGCCTAAGCTAGCGTCAATTTCTTTTTATCCTTGTAGAAGGGTTTAAGCAAGATTAATATAATTTACGAAATCGATTTTAAGGCTTTTGACATCCAAAAAAGCGTGAACAATATCATCACATACATATTGATTGAACAATAAAGAGTATGCGATGTGTATGAAACACGTAGCTTCGTTTATTGTGACCGAAAGCCAATCAGTGCGGGATTGTGAAGCCTGAATAATGAGTCAATAAGGGAACCGCATCGAAAAACCACGCTATTCGTTGACAATTTCGATAAAATTTGACCATAGAGAAATAATACCTTTTAGCGTTTTAATCAGTTTTTTAATTAATATAATGGCACCGATTCTGCACTAACAATACTCAGTTGAGTACTTTAACTTTGCAAATTGATATGAGAAACAAAAGCGCGGTTACTCGCAAAACCAAAGTCATTACGAAGCGTAAAATTGCAAGTAAAAGTAGCTATTTAGAGTTATAGCAAAGGGGTGGCCCTCTCCAATTTGAGTAAATCTTATCCTTAACCAGCTTTATTTTGTTTAACAAGCAGTTGCTGAATAATTTTGCATGAAATTCATATTTTGGGGATTCAATTTACTTGAAAGTATTTTGGCATAGACAAATTGAAAGCATGCAAGTATATTTATATATATTTATACCCATGTTACAACATGAATCTTTGTAACCCAGTCATGGACGTTAAATATGTATATAATTAATTATAGTCAAAATCAAAGTAAAATAATCTATTTCGTATAACCCTACGGGGGGCACTTACAGAGAGAAGATCCGGACAGTCTTTTTTTCATTTTTTTTTAAGAGCCATATTTATTATAACAAACATATAAGCTCCAGTGTGTTGCCATGCGTGGCGCACACACTCGACACTTTGACACGTCAATATCTTAATTGAAGCTAGATATTTGAGCGATTAGTCCCAGGCTGCTTTGTCATCCAAATAATCCAAGATTCTGTGATAACCCTTATGCTGCCCTTATATAATGGGTTCGCCCCTGGTCTATTATAGGGTACGGCACCCATAATGCAAGCGATGCGTAGTTTGGGTAGGTGGTTTAGTTTGGTATTTCTGGCGATATGTATTTATTCATTTTCAAACACTCGTCGTAATTGAACTGTTGCGTCAGCAGGTATCACATTATCTATCCAAGGTTGCAAACCATTTTATAATTATGACTAATTGTGTGCGCCCGCGTGTCGGTACACAGCTTTGGTTACACAGAGGGGAAAGGTTTAGCGAGGCCTTGGGCTTACACTGTTTATATTGTAGGAAATTATACCCTTTTAACATTGAAAATTGACTATTTCTTTCTTTACATGGCCACTATTTTAACCGGGGAACCGGTCATCTCTCGGTAACGAGGGCACCCTTCTACTAGCGGATGCTGTTTAAAACTTTTTATTCTCCATAAAAAATGTCTAAATACGTAGACTATAAAGTATACGGTTAGCCGACGAATAATCTCGCACTATACGTACTGATAGTATCATGTTACTACACCATTAGTCATTGTAAACATTTTCAACGGAGCTATGTAATTATTATGAAGCCAGCAATTTGTTACACGTAATAGCAAAAGTTACAGGAGCGAGAAAAGTTATGATGTGAAAACATTTTTCCAACAATAATGTATTCCTGGTACTCAATATGACGTGACAGAAATATCAAAGATGAGAAGTTGGGGTTCATATAACGAGTTTGCTGATATTTTATGTAATAAGTAATATTTAAATAAAAATATCATTAAAAATCAAGGCTAATATTATATAATAATAAATATAATCTCATAATATACGTATAAAATAAAGTCTTGTTAGTTACATCATTTAGGTGTAACTCAAGCACGAGCGGGCCGATTTTTATATTTGTTCTTTTTTTTTTTCTGCCCCGAATAGTAGAATGACTATTAAAATAAAAATTCACAAAAAAAATAACAAAGATAGCTAATTTCTCATACATTTGATTCTGAGGCGGTGCGAAGTTCGCCGGGACAGCTAGTAGATATTAAAATTAGTTAAGTTACTACTTAGATTTTTTTTAATATACTAGTAATAAGGTCTTTACAGGAAGCAGTGATGGTCAAGTTCAAACCCCGGCTCGCTCCTCTGGGATTTCTGGTGAAGCAAACCATTGTGAGGAAAGCTGTATAACTGAGAGAACCCCTGATGACTTGTGTAGACCGCCAACCTGCACCGCCACAGCCAGCGTGCTGGACTATGGCCTAATCCCCCTCACTTTCAAGGTAGGCCTGTGCCCAACAGTGGGACATTAAAAGCGCTGGTGTTATTATTGTATTATAAGGTCCTTACTATGAAATAAGTCTAAAATTACTTAATAATTACACAAGTTTATACCCAGACCATTATTCATGAGACAATATTAGTATTGTTAAGTTTTCATTGTCCTTGTTAATAATTGTTTCCCCCTTAGCGGTACTTAAAGTTTGTCAAGGAAAATTAAATTTGAGTCCTCACCGTAAAACGTTCGTATTCCAGTCGGGGATGACAGAACCGCGTTAGTCTTCAATTTGTTCTACGTCTCATATGAGCCACGTAGTTTTATGTAGCGTTAGCATAATAAGTCCTTCCTTCCTTTTAATAAAAAAAAACAGCATTTAAAGTCACAGCCAAGTCAAATTCTTTATTTCGTATAGGCCTATGGGGCACTTACAAAGTGTGATTTGCATTTTTTTTTTCTTAACTCTACAATCGGATCGGAACGCGACCTCAACTGAAAGAGATCCGGCGAGAAACTCAGTGGGTTTGTCCTATTTTTAATTTATTAATAACAAATTTAATTACAAAAAAATAAGCTCCAGTGTGTTGCTATGCGAGGCGCATTGAATGCCACGACAAGTGTAATTTTTATTATAACAGTTTAATTAATACTGCATATCAAATAGATAGGTGTAGTTTTATGGTGGGGAAGCTAATTACATAACTATGTAGTTACTTTAACTTTACTTTTATTCTGCCATGAGCTACAAGTCCACTGCTCGTTAGGGTCTGCGTAATATAAGCCTGTGATGCTATTGACACATGAGGGACTTATCCGTACTATAAATAGGTTTTCATCCATAGATTTAGATAGGTATAAAACATTTTGTAGTCTATTTAAAAAAATAATGAATCTCATCTGCACGCGGAGATAATACTCTATAGGTAGAGTTGTGAGTTTAATCTTTTAGATAAGAAAGCCAGTATGCAGTGTGATGTGGACCGTACCAAGCAATATGCTGAACAGATAATAACTTAGATAGAGAAAGCTCTTAGCTCTACGAGCAATGCAGATGGCGGCATTATTGAAAAGTACGGCTCTACTTTTGTATTTGAACGTAAAACTTGAACATGAGGTCCTATAAAAATAACATTCATGCCAAATATATTTGAGATAGATTACTTAAACTTTATGTCTCGAATAGAGAAACTTCACTTACATATATTGAAATAGTTACTACATTAAATACTGTCTCAGTTAATTTGTCAGTGTGGTTCTTGTCAGACCAAAAAAGGGGACAAAGATGGGGCGAGGTTTTTCGTGCTTATAAAAACGGCGGCTTGCCGGTCAAAGACAAACTGTGACCCTTTTCAAACTGACTGTTTTGTGAACATGTAAAGTCAAAAGGACGTTGTTTCTTTATATGTACCTATGTGACGTAGATATATTCTCGTGTTCCCTTGTGATTTGTGTCGTGTCAAATCAAATGTATTAACTATGTTGTGGGTGTGGCCACATTCATATCCATTTTGTTTCATCACAATTTCAGTTATATGTATTAGTAGTAATAGCATAGATTATGTATCATAGATTATTTATCAGACTCGTATACTCGTAAGGTATACGAGTCTGACCGCTCCTTGACTTGCTCCTAACAAACTAGCTAATATAATTAATTGTTCAGGGTTTGGTTTGGTTTTGTCATTACAGCCAATCATAGCAACTAAATCGGGGGCAAAATCATTGACGATTAAATATTAACGATTTTAATACGATGCGAATTTTGCAAAAATATTTTTGGTCTGCCCGCGGTACCCTAACACACAAACTAACCAACTTTACATATTTATAATATTATATTACCTTTAGTATAGCTAACAGTTTCAATGTTTAATTCAACAGTTTATTAAAACCCTCGTAGTAGCGTATGTATCGGGGAGTAGGTACTCTTGTACCGAAGCACTGGAATTGGGACAAATTCCGAACTTACCAGCAATACGAGTACCGTTCAATTGGAGTCCGTTCCGCTGACATTCTCGTTACCGACCGAACACCGACCCAACTGAATACTGAACAGCTATAGCTATGGTTACGGAACACTGAATTTAGATATAATCTTAGAAACGAAACCCAATCCATATAGTATGGATTGGGTTCCTCAACTGATAGTACATGGAAATGATCTGAAAGCTCCCTGAGTATTGAGATGTACACTATGTTACTTTAGGGCATATTACTATTGTCACGTCATAAGGGTGATGTCGTCATTGTTATGTAATATAAGCACATGATTTGAGATATGATATATAATCTATACTAATATTATAAATGTGAAAGTTTGGATGGATGGATAGATGGATGGATGGATGGATGGATGTTTGTTACTCAATCACGCCAGAACGGCTGAACGGATCTGGATGAAATTTGGCACAGAGATAGATTATAGTCTGGAATAGCACATAGGCTACTTTTTATCTCGGTAAAATGTACGGTTCCCGTGGGATAGATTTGTTTCAATTGTTCATAGCGCAAAGGATCGACATCATTGTTTGCGCGGGTAACACCGCAGGGCGCAGCTAGTAATATAATATATCTTTCTATAAAAGATAGAGAGAGATATATATATTTGAAAGTAAGTGTTATAAACTGGTAAAAATATGTTCCCCTTTCAAATAAAAAATACAAGTTATGTTTCAAATAAGTCTGAAAGTTTATTACTCGTAGACAACAAAATATAGTTTTTAGCGTGAAACAAATGTTAAATCGTTCCCCACTACAGCGTTTGTTCACTGAACTCTTAGCAATAATGTAATGTGGGCGCCACAGAGAACATCCCACGCAATGGAACTTAAGTATTCCTCACACGAGCGTTCAAAACGCTTCATAAAGTTAATTGAGTTCTGAAAGTTACTTGTGCCTTCTTGCCATGCCACGTTCTTAAACGTGGCCTCACATTGGGTGCTCGGAATTTCATAGCTTACGCGATGCTAGAATGCTCTACTTTTTGGAACATGCAAAGATTACGCTGTTCGAAGCAGTAACGGTACGTTCTGTTTTAATTTGGAAGTTTGTTTTCAGTTAATAAGAGATTATTGGAAATAATACCTACGATAAATAAATCAATTGTAAATCTAAATTTAATTTAATTAATGAAGTTAAGCTACAACTAATTCCCACGTTAGGGTATGTAATTTGTTAACAAGATAAGCTTTCCTTCCACTTCTTTCCTTCCATTAACTATTATACACATAATTTATGTCGAAAATCTAATAGAGATATTATTTATAGAACAAATCACAACTGTATCACAAAACGCCAGTAGTATGTTGAAGCTTAGTTTCGGAACATCCCTGATAGCAAAATACTCAAAAATTGTCTTTGTATTCAGTCCATCGGAGGCTGCCCGTTATTTTTTATACGACACCAAGTAGAGCCATTGCATAAAAAGCTACAGTTGAGTTGTTGCTAGAGACATGTCACCCGGAGTAAAAATCCCTCCAGAGATCAAGCGAATTATAAACGGTCCGCTGTGAGTCCACTCATATACATAGCACAGCGATGTGCGCCTGAATATGCTGTACTGGTTATTTTCTTATCGTGATACGTCATCGGCCATCTTCGACCAATCAGCGGTGTTAATTCTGTTGATGCCAATTAATGGTGAACATCAGTCATGGGCCCTCGTTGGAGGAGAATACCTGGCGTTGCATATTATTATACCATGCGCGTGGGCTCTCACCGGCAGTTTTACGGACGTTTCGCCAGCTTAGAAAACGGCTTGCACCTACTCAGTTGTGCTACGATCGACAGGGCTGTAGGTCGCATGTGTGAGTGGAATCACAGCGGGCCGCTTATATGTAGCTTGGTCTCTGTAGGGATTTTTTACTCGTGTAGTTATTTCGTGGGAGGCTCTGTTTTAACGGCCAACTCGTGCCGCGCTAAAGCCTCCAACTTATAAAACTGCTCTTCGTATCTTATAATTCCCAAAATGGATCCCTCGAGCCTGTTTATGGTCACTTATTTCGGCAATAAATATTGAGACAAATGGGTATTTTTTTCAATTTTATGGATTCATTATCTGTTTGAATGTAGACAGACGCGATCGTAAACGGAAGCAATTCGAAGTCGATTAACAAATATAAGGTTTGTCCACATTCGTATCACAGTGCGGATCTCATAACCCGTGAACACGCGTCAGATATACGGAAACTATTATTGAATCGGCACAATTACATTCATTATCACGAAATCAACCGCTACCTACCAACCGCTTATGGGTCTTTGACAACCTTCAAATCCAGAATGAACAACTTAGGAAAATCACGAAAAGGGTGGGACATGGTCACCAAATATTAAAGTAAGAATCTTTTTGCTACGACAGAATTTACTCGAATAGAATAATTTTATGTTGTAGAGAATAAGAAATTCCTTAGAGATTGACAGTGATTTTGCTATCGAGTAATTTTCTCGAGTGGAATTGATTCTGAATATATCGACTTGACGTTGGATTGACACTCTGGAACGACAGTGAGGTTAATCCCTTTGGAAGATGGTATGCCAATTTGTATGTATAGATATTCGTTACATCAAGAGCGAAGCGACTTAAATATTAAGTCACTATTTTGCAAGTCTTTAAACCAAATGAAATTTCGAATGGCTAAGAAGAAATTATGTTTATAGGATAAGTAACACAACCTTAAAGTTACGGCCATTTTATGATATAGGTAATAGGTATATTGTTATACTTCTTTAAACGTTTTGAAAACAAAATCTATAGCAGCTTTTAGTTTTATTAAGCTAAAGTGGAAAGAGCAAAACGAGCCATAGGTACCTCTATTTATTTAGACAAAACTGTGGAACAACCGCTGTGATGGTAGTACAAATCATAAATCTCACGGCGGGAGATAACGCGAAACAAATAGTGGCTCACAATTGTTTTACAGATAGAAAATGTGCTTGTTTATGTCTCGCAGCCGCCATCAATATTCAGGGCGTCCTATCAGTGGGGTTCCACGAATTAGATGTGACACCTTTATTCAGGGGTTTGTTTTGTCACGATAGGCATGTACGTACTGAGCTAGGTACGTTTTGATTGATTTGAATATTTATGAGTATCAAACTTAACCTATATTTATGAGAGACACAGTTCGTGCAGCCGTGTACTTAGCTTTGCAGAACGACCCCCAATAATCATAGTGAGTCGATTTGTACCCTGTTATGACCCCAACGATGCTATCCAATACTGAAAACATTGATATTGGTTGAGGAGTTTTTCTGTGTTACAGGCACACAGACAAGTTTTGTAAAAATACTTCTTTTAGATTTAGGGGTGTGCAGTAGTCTACTGCAGATTTTTTAAAATATCTTTTATGTACAGACACAACCCTGTCACATTTTTTTATTCTTTGTATAGATCTATCTATCATTGTTCAACTCGTTTGGGCACGACAGCTCTTAATATACTGCGTCGCATCCAGGAAATGTTAACTGTATCTAATCTACTTTCCAGTCAAAGAGGGAATTCATGGATTTAAGTTATTATTCACTCAATATAGGCCAAAATTCTACCCTAATTTTAGTGAGACGATTTCAGAAACAAAGAAGGCATGAAGTATTAATGATTGGCTTGTATTTTCAGTATTTCCAAGCGATATTGTGCATTATGTGTTCCCATATAGAAGATTCTCTCATTTAAATACATTAAAAGCAAATTACAAGAATAACGAAATGTTTACCCTACATGAATACAGCGAATGTTAAGAGAATTTATGTTTGTTTTGTTTTTTCAGGCGCAAGACGACTCGTTTCCATCTGCCAGCCTTTTGTTTAATAATTCCTCGGAGTATAAATCTGGATAAACAAGAGGTAATGCTTGTCTACACCAATTACGAAAGATATATTTGAATATTTTTCACTGTTTTCTTTTCCTTTCTTCGGAGAATTGATAACAACAGCAAGATTTAGTACATTAAAAAGTACTTATTAATTATCTATGACGACATCACGACCTGATTAGCGCAGTCAGTAGTGACTCTGCTTTTTGCGCCCAGGGTCCTGGGTTAGAATCCTGGTAGGGACAAACTATTGGTGGTGACAACAAATGTTTGTCCCCGAGTTGGTGGTGTTGGTGAAATATTTTACACTATTTTTGTTATACCTTATATACTGAGTTTGCACTGCGTCCAGTGTACGGTACCTATAATACAAGCGTTGCTTATTGTGAGACCGTATAGTTGATGGGTTCATATGTCGATAAAAAGATAAATAAATTATAAACATTAAGACTATGAGCAGCTTACTTGTAAATTGACAAAAATAATTGCATGCCTGCATTCATAAGAGTGGGTCTCATATAAACAGTTCTCTATAGACTCTCATAGAAACATAACGTCATTATAATGCTGTAACATGGTCAAGTACCATGTAATGGCAGTCCACATACTATAGCACATTAATCTCATATATAATAATATTTTTTCGTTGCTAATAGTGTAACTGAAATTTATAGTACACGCGAATGTGCCGGGTGCGCATAAAATTTTACTATCGCCAGTCGACATAAATACATATTACGTTATTTCAGCTCGCAGCGTTGCCGTAGAAGCCTTTGTGACGGACCAAGATCCCGGAGGACGCGTCCGTGTGTCCGGACGGTCCGGATTTTTATTGTGCGTCCCGACCTAACAAGACCCGGTCGCTCGTTACACCAATTTATTACGCCCTCAGAAGGGATTTATACTTTTTGTGGTAGTTACGTTGCAAAGCTGGTTATATGGTTATAAGCAGTTCATTTTGTGAGGCTCAGATGTGCGCAACGGCTGCCATTAATGGTTTTGTGTATTGAGGATTATAATTTGTTTACGATACATCTTGTCCGTCATCATCAAGCAGTAATAGCAAAGTTGGTAGAACGCTTCCCTCGGTAACGAGGATCGCAGGCTCAAACCCCGGCTCGCACCTCTGGGATTTCTGGATTTCATGTGCGAATCTCATTTTTAACGCCGATTATCACTTGCTAAACGGTGAAGGAAAACATCATGAAGAAACCTGCATATCTGAAGAACCCCTCGAAATATTTGTGAAGTCCGCCAACCCGCACTGGGCAAGCGTGGTGGACTATGGCCTATAATCCCCCTCGCATTGAGGGGAGGGCCGTGCCCAGCAGTGGGACATTAAAAAGGGCTGGTAGTATTATAATTATTATTACATCTTGTCCAACCTACGTCTATCTGTATGCATGTTCTCGTATAATAACATTGTAACTCCGTCGATACTGTACATTGAATATTTTGGGAAAATAGAAGGAGATGTTATGTTTACCTGTGTGCTTCACGGGAAATGATTAATAAAACTTTGTATCCCGGTAAATGGATGAGTTCTTGTGGTATCCAACTCAAAATTGAGCGGGGCGGCGTTAGAAGAATTTAATATAGCTGAACACGGTGATAGCGTATACAAGATCTCTATTAGGGATAGTATTGGTCCAGTCATTAGGTAGGTATAATTTTGTACAGTCTATTGATGTTGAATTTCCTTTAAGGTTCAAATAAATACTTTTAGGAACGGCCGCGTACGAACATTCAACGTGAATAAGACTATTTTCATTCATTGGAAATAAGGGCCTTCTTAATGTAGATTGCTCAAATGATAACAGGCAAAGGTAACTCTAACCTTAAGTTATTTTCCTCTGTATTCATTCGAGACGGTTGTATTTTATTTAAAGGAAGCGCCAATTGAAAATAGCTTATTTGTATGTATTTCAAAATAGCTAGGTATTTTACTATTAGCTTTATTATTTACAGGGATGTAATAGGTTTAAGGATAGTTATGTACGTCGCAATCGGATAAATTGGTAGATCACTCGTCTCAATGGGACCTACAATCCGAATCGGTGGTACTATTAACTAATTGATTATTTACAAATGCGTTGCGCATTTGTTTCAATGAAATAATTATACTAAAGAAAAACGCACGGAACATGACCCCAAAAACCGCATTTCATTTCCTTATAAATAACCGCTCCAATTAATTAAAAAGTCTTTTGTTTTCATTACATTTTCTTTTCCCTTATAATTTTTCAGTGGTAATTAGCGTGCGTCCGTCCGTGGGATAATTTTTGTACGAAACTTTGTAAGTAGGGTCCGGACGACCCGACAAAACGCCATTAACTTCATTTTATCAATTTCATAACTTTGTGTCTTCTCCTCTAGATTTAGTGTGTTTCGACAACTTACATGTACCAGCTCAACTTTTCAATAGATATTGTCACAATTATAGGAATTTTTCGTCATTTCTATGAAGTACCTAATATATATATAATAATAACATAAATTTTTTCAAAAAGCGACTATTAAGAGCACTATTTGGTAGCCGATGCCAACCTTAAAAAGAAGAAGAAGAAGCCGTATATGGCATCGTAGCAGAATCGGCCAGCGCCATAGGTACATGTTTTATGACACAATCTGCTTCAGATTGCCACAAAACGCTTCCATTATTCGCTTATGTTGCCTCTTTATCGCAACATTCGTGGTACGCTAACCGAATATTGTTCTCAACGCTCTATGTTTATATTCCTGTTTCACTATAAGACGTAGATTTCAGGAAAGACCGTGTACAGGATAAAATCAATCTAATTTTGTTATAAAAGAAAATATATATTATTTCCATTCTGTAGATACATACTGCATTCAGTATTTTATGTCATACTTTGAACGGCATCCAAGCCTACTACTACGCCAGTCAGTCGTCGCTACGACTGTTTTCGTAGCTCGTAGCCGTATGGCGTAGTCATCAAAGCAACTGAATCAATAATTCAGTTAGATCGTTTTCTACAAATGAGCCACTTAAGAGGGTGCAGTTCTTTCCCCTATAAATATTATTACCGTTGGGACGAAGAGCCATTATAGTAAAATAAACAACATCTACAAAAGAAAAGTTACTTTGTAGAGTTTTCCTGTTGACGATCAACTTAATCCCGTAATAAAATAAACTCGGGATGTCGCGGAGAGTTCTCGTTTTTGACGGTACATCAATGGCATTTATAATGCTTGAGCTTTATAAAGGAAATAAGTAGAAATCCATAAAATGAGTAATGTTACATTAAAATTACTGGTAATCAATGAGAAAATAATCCACCAAAACCAAGTTTATTTGCTTTTTTTATTTTTTCTTCCCCAAGTCTTTCGTGGCTAACAATAAAAAACCGATACACTGATATACTCTTACTCTTACTGATATACTCTTTGCATCCCACTCACTCTAAATATTTATGTTTGTGTCTCACTTACGCAGCTCTTATTATCTCGATGTCCTCTCCACTCCATACTTCCTTCAAGCTTAAAACGGAGAATTGAATGTTGCTTCTTGTTTAGCGCGTTGGTACTTTCGTTATAATATTCAAAACTTGTTTCCTTGAATTATAGTAAGTGTCTCATATTGGTGGAGAGTATACCGTTATATTTGTAATCATGCACGAGTGTAGACAATGGAAACAAAATGGCAAAAAGTTCGTGATATCGGTTAAGTATCTACAATATGGCTGTCGGGGGTGGAGTTACAGTTCGGTATTTTAGCCAAAGCCAAGGACCTTTCTTTTCTTGAAGCATACCTACAAGCACTTGGTATTGAATGGTATTGAAATAAAACAAATTTTAAGGATTTTATCGCGTTTATTTTATGTTCTTACGATCCCAACGTTTCGGCTGCTTTACAGCAACCATGGTCACGGGAGGACTGTTAGACGTTCTAGTTTCATAGTTAGAACTGGCTACCTCATATTTAGTGGTTGTTTGCGGTCCAATCTACGCAGAAAGTGCTGACAGTGTCTTTAGGTCTTGCAATGATGCGTTTGGTTTTGGATTTAATTATATTAATTACTGGATCCCAAGTCGGTAGTATCACCCAGTCATCTTCCCTTGAATTCCCATTGAAATTAGGATGTTTTTTAATTTCAATGGGCTCACGTATCATCTTTAGTGGGAATCGGTGTTCTTTTGCGAGGATCTGTGGTTGATCTAATGTGATATAATGGCGGGTGCGATCCTCTACATGTTCCAACCCAAAAGACCCAGAGGTACCATTTGCGCCTCAATTGACCCCTACTTACAAGACGAGCGTTCGTATAACTTGGCTGTCAATGCTTCAGTAAATGTAGACATGATTTCTATCTAGAAACACAAACATTTGCCACCAATACGACAAAGATCTAACAAACTCCTTTCCAATGGTATCGGATGGTCGTGGCGTGCTTTGATAAGGGTGACAATTTGTCTGCGGTAAAACGACCGTATATTTTATTTTACTTTGACACGAGGAACCTCAAAGGGACTCCGTGACCCTTTAACAAAAGTCTCGTTGACACAACGTTTCTATTTCAAGCAAATGATTTAAACCATCGTTGTAGGCTATGAGTTAGGTTATACAACTGCTTTTGTTGAAATTAAGATTTCATGGGAAGTTGATGACACAGTGAACCCATATATACATTATATATTTATATATGTATATGTATATACATGTATATACATATTAAGGTATATTTCACTTTTTACAAAGGTACACAAAACAGTACCTTTTTGTGAGAGATTGCATATCTGGAACGAAGCTCGACGTCCAATATTTAAATAAATAAATTTATTAAATTGATTATAATAAAAAAATATATATTTTAATCAATATTATTTAACACAGATATACGTATTTTTATTCATGCACTCATGTTAACTTGAATTAATTAATTAAGGTCCTAATTTACATGATCACAACATCAAAAACAAAATAATTATATTTTTGTTAATTCTAAAACCACGCCTTTGGCACTTTGGCGTGTGTCACGAAGATTAGTTGGTACGACACGGTAATGGGACAATTAAACATCGTTATAAAAGGTTTGCCAACCTTGAAATCGACCAACTGTGGACTCATTCGCTAATTAATGTAGGTATAGTTACAATAGTATAAATACACCTCAAGCTACACCTGTATTAGTTAGCTAATTAAAAATACCTTTCATACTAAGGTATTTAATTCTACTATTAGTACTTAAATTCTACGTAGGTTATACTATAGGTACCTAGTTGGTGTTAAAATTATTTAGTATCGTCCTAGTCTTACTAACATTATAAACCTAAAAGTTTTTCTTAGTTTGAGTAAATAATACATGATAAACCATTTATTTTAAAGAACAATCAATCACTTTTGTCTAGATAATACCTAAGTACCTACGTAGTACCTATACCGACAATAACATTCGTCCCCATTAAAAATATGTTATACAGTATACTTACAACTCATTTGGGTTATAATGGAGTAAAATACTACAGGAGCTGTAAATGAATCTCCGCAATCTAGAGACAATTGCGGGAGGCTGTGTTCCCAATAATGAGTATGCTCGCTCACGCAATTTGTTTTAATTACACTCAAGGAGATTACATTTAAGTATAATCCAGTATCTGCTCGTTTTCAAGATTCTGCATTAATACAAGAAGATTCGTTGTTAAAGCTTCAAAAGAGAATAAGAGCTATTGTTTCCAAAATTAAATGTGCTAATGAACTTGTCCAAAACTTAGTTGCCAGTATCTGCTCGTTTTCAAGATTCTGCATTAATACAAGAAGATTTGTTGTTAAAGCTACAAAAGAGAATAAGAGCTATTGTTTCCAAAATTAAATGTGCTAATGAACTTGTCCAAAACTTAGTTGCCAGTATCTGCTCGTTTTCAAGATTCTGCATTAATACAAGAAGATTTGTTGTTAAAGCTACAAAAGAGAATAAGAGCTATTGTTTCCAAAATTAAATGTGCTAATGAACTTGTCCAAAACTTAGTTGCCAGTATTGCTATGAGTCATCTGTCAAATAAGTTCTAAATAGGGTTTATCACCATATTGTGTAATGGGTCCTTAATTTAGATTTATTTTAAATGTAACTTGTTTTCAAAATTTCTCACACCTGTTTTTTTTTATAAAAACAAACTTCTGAATAATAGAGATCGGATGACTTAAGAAAATGTTTTAAGCTATAAGCCACTTTTGATTCTGACCGTACTAAATAAATTCATATTATTCAGAACTATTTATCAAACAAAATAAAAGAAGCAGACTGGGGCAGTTATCAATATTTATTATTCTCGGAAGGCTGATTCGTTTAGTAATTTTCTCTCCATAGTGTATTGTTGCTTACAAATCTATCTCCGCAATTCATAGAAGCATATTGTTTCGTAATGACAAATATAATACAATAACTCTTACCAGATAATAATCCTTGCGTTATGGTTTCCATAAATGGACATGGGGCGATTCCATTCCCGCCCAGAGGCATCGCAAGGCGAATTATGAAAATGGTCATTTCCGAAAAGTTCCAAACGGCAATCGAAAGTGTAACCACTCGGTGCGACCACCGATCGGTCTAAGCTAAAAACACTACACCACGCATTATTTCGTCCCATTATATGCATAATAGACTAATATCTATTGGGAGTTTAAATGAAATCTTCGTTAAAATATTCAGTGGTGCTAAAGCCACTAATATATTCGAAAAGTTTCATTCGGTCTTTTGAGCGGAGAATTCCTTTAATCTGCATATAAAAGAAAGAAACGAAATGTACAGTGGAGTTAAGAAAACTTTTGCTAACTTCGCTTTGAAATATTTTCGGTGAGCCTGTATTTTTACAGAGAAAAACTAAAAGCATATGTACAGTATATCTGATAAAATACCGATCAAAAGGTAATATAGAAAAAAAATGCTTTGGCGATGTATCTAATCAGAGTAATTACAAAAACCTCAAATGAAGTAAGCATAAAGTTTAAAATGTATGACGCGTATTAAGTATATACATACTTAATGACGTCATCAGAATGAATGTTGCCGTGTACCTCTTGTCTACCGAGCTAGCACAACGTAGAAAATGATCCCTGTACTGAGAAATGTTTTAAACAATTTCCCCGGGAGTGTTTAGGCGGGCAATTTGTCAACGTCCCGTGTCGCCGGCCTGAAGCGCAGTTATGTAATGCAGAGCACTTCACTCTCAGTAATGATCGGACCCGAGCTATCTACTTGCGGAGGAAAATATGATGTAAATAAAACAAACATAAATCACCAGACGATCACACTAACTATGACTCCATAATAAGTAACCGTTGTATTTTGGGCCCCATACAACCGTATCTATTTTTAATCGCATGGACTTTAGTTTTGTTATTGTTCCTGAAAACCTTTTTACTACGAAGGTTATAAAAATAGATCGTATATATAACCTAAATGAATTTGGAGATACAATTTCTGAATGTTCCACGGTAACCCATCACTATCCCGGGATAGAAAATCCTATGTACCCGGCATATAAGCTACCGCAACGCCGTTCAGTACACCCTGAAAATACAGACAAACTTTCAAAAAATGGCGGATTCGATGTCAGTATCGAAATTAATGTCCCATATGTTAATGTATATATATAAAACAAAGTCGTGTTAGTTACACCATTTATAACTCAAGAAGGGGTGGGCCGACTTTTATCATCTATAATGTTTGTCTGACTCAGCGTTCTCGATTTAATTTTCGGGTTGTTTAGCTTGTTCGCCACTGGTCTGCACTTCGACAGCCCAAGGTTTTTATCAACTGTCTTCGAATTCATTACAAAGTTTCAAGGTACCTACTCTTTCGTTTCAATATGAAAAGTTTGATAACTTTTCCAATTAAAGCTGCCAAAACTTAAATAATATCTTTGCGTTTTTGTAGATGTCGGGAGCGAGAAGAGCTTTAATTGTTACCATAATATATCGCCAGACGAACAAACTAACTATACGGTCCCACACTAAGCGGCGCTTATATTATGGGTACCGTACAGTGGACTGAGGGCGAACTCAATATATAATACTTATATAGATATTAAACATCCATGACTCGGGTACAAACAATCATGCTCATCACACAAAGATTGTCCTTACCAGGATTCGAACCTGAGACCCTCAGCATAGAAAGCAGCACCAACTACTCGAATCAAGCCGTCAAAACTTATAATAATGATATAATAGGTTTCTTACTAAAAGTACATACAGATAAAAAGGCAATTTCGCAAAGAAGAATTTATAGGTGACATTGCACGAAGGGCTAAGAATAAAATATGATTTGTAAAAACCTTACTAAAATAACGTAAAATTGTGAGGTATTCTGAAGGACAATTCGCTTATTAGTTGAGGCAGTAGAGCCTACTGCCTTGTGCGATAAAGCGTACTTTGTATATTTATTTTTACAGAGCACGCTGGCGAATTTACTAGGTACTAATCTTAGACGAATACATAATATAGACGGAGAGTTGCGAAAAATATATTTAAGCACAAAAACCAAGCCGATTTGTTAATATTGATTTCTTACATTTACGAGAATACTTTACATTGAAATAAAACTAATCTTACGACTTGGGAAAGAGTAATTAATATTATTAAATACAAAACCAAGCGCACCATTGCAAGACCTCAAGACACTGTGGCACTTTCTGCGTAGATCGGACCGCAAGCAACAACTAAATATGAGTGTACCCCGGTTCAAACTTTGACACTAGGACGTCAATCACCTCAGTCCTCCCGTGACCATGGTTTCTGTAAAGCAGCCAAAACGTCGAGAACACACAAATCGGCTGGGTTTCATGTGCTACAATATGTTGTTGGCGACACACCGTCTATATTATTGCTCCGTCTTCGGTACTAATAGACATAATTATGCAGCGTGACACCGCGGGCGGTGGATTTCAATCATGCGAGTGTTCGCGGTACGCCTGAAAGAATTTTTCGATTAAGCTGCCAACCAAGCCGCCAGAAAGCATTTACTGTCAATGTATTGAACATGACTCGACAATACTTGGAGGATATTTCACAACACCGATGTGTTTTACATATTTCTATATTCCTTCATAAAATATTGGTCCGTATATTGAGATCAACATTCTATCGGCGAAATGTGGGTGAAGAGAATACAAACGTGACGGACTTTTTATATCGTTTATGGTATTATGTATTAGAATTATCTATGATACTACTAGTGTAACTTAGTTTAAGACCATTCATATAGTCAGTGTGTTTATGTAAAATTAAAAAAGCGGAAAAATATCATGATTATCTCTTTGGTATTTTGTTTTTTTTTATTTAAGAATAATAATAATATCACTAGATGAAGACATCAACTTTACGGTCCCACACTAAGCAACGCTTGTATTATGGGTACCGTACTATGGACCGAGGGTGTACTTAGTATATAATACTTATATGGGTATTAAACATCTGTGTCTCGGGTAAAAACATTAGTGATCATCACACAAAGTTGGTCTCTACCAGGATTCAAACCCGGGACCCTCGGCGCAGAAAGACGGGTCACTATCAACTGCACTAATCTGGTTACCCATTTCTTAAGGGTTTTGATTGTTTTTAAATGAAGTTAGAAATGTCTTAGAAAATTTAGATAGAACCACGATCGATGACGTAGTCATTTGCAGTTCAATGAATCCATTTGTCGAAAACAGTAATCACAAAAAGCCGAACTTTATAAAGAATCTATAAAGAAAAGTAATTTAACTCTATAAACGATATATTTTCAAAGATGATGGTAGAAATACTGAAATTACGATCTCGGTTCACATCTTCAGGACCTTGACCCGGTGTCTAACGAAGTGAAATAAAAGGGGGAACTTTTAAGTTAGCACCGGTTCATCGGAGTTGCGGTTGAAACCTCGCCCCTAGTTGGGTACGTGCCAAGCGAATTTACCACAAATGGATACCACAATAGGTGATTTTGCAGTGCGATCTTTTATAGGACCTGCTACGCTATGTGGAACTGAAATTAACTGCTTCTATTTTATATAGAAAGGTAAGAGTTAAATTATTTAATCTTATATTTATTTTAGGGGTCTTTGACTGAATGCAGCAAACGCTTGTTGCGTTTAGTGTACAATTTTCTAGTGATTAGTAGTATTGATTAAAAGTGGAGTTGTGATAGCTAAGTGCGTAGAACGCTCGCCTTGGAAACATGGGTCAGTAGTTCAAACCCCAGCTCACACTTCGTTTTGAAGTTGTGGTCGTGCATCTCATTTTGAACCATGACAATCACCTGTTAACCAGTTATGGAAAACATTGTAAGGACACATACTTCTTAGAGAGAACCTGATCAGTTCTCGAAAGAATCCAACAACTCGCACTGGGCCAGCGTGGTCGACTATAGCCTGTATCCCCCTATCCTTGAGGGGAGGCCGGCCCAGCACTGATACAATAAAAGGCAAATTATTATTATTATATTTTTTTTTCGTTTTTTTTAAATCTTATCGTCATTACAATGTTGAAGAAAATCGATGTAAATCATGTACCGATGCGCAGGATCTAATTAAAGTTATACAATTCCATTGTGTTTCAAACGTCTTGACATTTCAAGTACCTACCTACCTAGGCTCAGGCCAAGTTAATTACCTCTAAGCGTAAGCGTCTAATCAAATGGGAACGCGCTGGGAGCAATCCGGCCAGATCTTAAGGGCCTACCGCCGAGTAATTACCGAAATAACTGGAGACTAATGGCGACTGACGATTAGTCGATAAGATCAGGAACGGACTAGGCTTCATGCGGCTTATGTCTCGTTTATTGCAATTCAATAAAGGTTATGTAGTATGAAGATTGTGGATGGAAGACCCGAATGGCACAGTTGGTGATAACCCTGCCTTTGTGTGATGATCACGAATGTTTGTACCCAAGTCATGGATTTTCAATATCTATTTAAGTATTGAAATAAAACTAATCTTACGGATTTTATCGCGTTTATTCTACGTTACCTAAAAAAACGTAGAATAAACGCGATAAAATCCGTAAGATTGTTTTTTTTTTGCAATCTGCAGTTTTCGCGTAAATATAAGAAATCAATATCTACCTATATAAGTAATTATATATTTGGATAGCCATCAGTTCATTGCACCATACCCATAAGGGCTGACTTGTTTTGTCTTTCTCTTGTAAAAATCCATAATATAACCCCCTTTGGTATATTCAACCTTGTTTTGTAAAACATACATGTAGTTACATGTCATAAGGGTTAATATGTGAACTCGTTTGAAAGGTTGTGCTCATAATGTGATGAATTTGCTTTATCCGGATAAGCCCTTCGGGATTCTGCCGCGTTGCGACGAACTTTTTCTTTGCACTGAACCCAATTCGGTACGCCTTTGTTACTTTCAGTATTAGTTAAGTGAGGTAAGGATACATAACTATTGGAGTGACATTAACTAAGTTGTTGTCATTCCAAACCTGAAAAATAGAAGATACAGTATGTGTCTATATAAAGTTAAAGAAAGCATCAGCTATTAAAGCATTCTTATAAACGGATAGATAGATTATATATTTGTTCCGATAGTGATCACTTAAAATATCAATTAGAGAACTAATTAGCGCGATACGCGGAATTGGTCTTGGTCGGTCCCCGACATACGACGATAAATCCCTAATTAAAGCCACCTTGTTGAGATTTCCCCCTCAAAAGTTAATCTTATAAGCCATTGCTAACTTATCTTTCAAGAAAATGAGAAGTTTCAATAATCAATAGTTTCACGCGTTGCTTTATTTTAATATTAGAAGTACTTATATCGTTTTAAAAGTTACTGTCTATTGAACGTTGAGGGGGGTATTTATACAATATTTAATATTAACTGATGTTTAGCGGCCAAAATAGCTCATCTTTTTGAAAAGGGTAACCATTTTCTTTCACGCGAATGAGAGAGGCCTTCAGTATTGGCAGATTATTTACGATCGTTACATTTTTCGATCGATTACGACAACTCTGTTGTTGGCAAAATCATCGAGACAAAACGACGGTGGCCAGATTTTATTACAAATTGAAGTAAAGTCACAACGTCGTGACACGTTTGAGTCGATTCAAAGCTCCGCAGCTCTGTGAGGAACGTCCGCCTCGATAAACTTTAAAGTGCACTTTGTAGCATATGTTACTAGCACCCTGAAACTTCCATCTGTCCCTGTTGCTCTACAGACTGCAATCAAAGTAGATAGCAATTTATGACCACGAATAATGTTTTGTGTTAATTGGCACTAACTGAGGCAAGGTGTTGGAAGTTTAAAAGTTTATTGGAACGAAGTTCCTTATCGCGCGTTGCGAAAGGGGGCTAGACGGAAAAAATTAAGACGAAAAGTTGTAACGACACTTTTTGCTATCTTTGTCGTTTGCATTTACATAATGGTCAGTATTTTCGAGACATTGCACAAGTGCATCCGTGGCGCAATTGGCTAGCGCGTTCGGCTGTTAACCGAAAGGTTGGTGGTTCGAGCCCACCCGGGGGCGATATATTTTTGTTTCCCGAAATTATTGATTTTTGTACATAATAAATAATAAAAAATAATAAAGGAACTTCGTTCCATCCGGGTGTCCCTTGACACCTCTCAAGTTTTTTTTTATGTTAAGAGATAAGGCAAGGCAGAATACTCAAACACTCCATAAACATTTATTTCTTACCGTCGAATTCTCAAACGCAGCTCAAAGAGAGCTGTTTTAAATGCATTATATACCCGTCATTAAAAAATGCCAGATATCGACGTCTCAGACCGACAGGGTTTGAAAAAACAGGTAGCTGTTTGAAGTTAATAAACAGCCCTCATATTTGTGTAGCGTTTGAATTTGGCTAAATATAAACTGAATGTTCTATGATAGCGCCGAAGGTTTTCCTATTAATTTATCCAAGTATATTTTGGAATTTAGATGTAGGAATATTTAAAAATAAATCCATCGCTCTATACACTAGGGTTTACCGCTTCACTTTATATCGGGTTGCCAATAGATAAGCACACTCTGTCGATACAAAGCGGGGTAGTGCTGGCTTCCTTTAGCAAACATAACTTGCAGCGTTGAGTGGTGGAAATAAGCTATATAAGTTATGTACAAAGACTTGACTCAATCATAGTAAGTAGGTACCTACCAATTGGTATCGTTTGCTTATTTATCCATGTCAAAGATATATGATATATTATGCCTCTAAGCCGCCCGCACGTACCTCTAGGAGTACGTGGGCCATCCAATTTCGAGTCGATGCATTACTCGTACCTAATTTGCTGAAGTAGAACGTGCACCAGTATACCCCACGAAATAGCATACATTTTGTCTTGTGCTAACTAACACAAATACATACATATATATCTACAGTCCTATTAAAGCCAGTTCATATTAGTTCTTTCCTGCTTTTCCGTTCGGAATGGCACTGAATCAAGGCTTTACAGAAAGCCGAACGAACAAAACAGCAGATATGTTGTTGTCCTCTCCTAGTTTATTGTCGGCGGATCAAGTTTCCGACAGTTTTTGTAATTTGTTTTACAATCGTACAATCTCACACAATTTATGTTCTGTTATATAACATTGTTTTCCTGAAATATGGAGCTGCATATTTGATTGGCTACTAGCAAAAGGAATCGGGTATAGCGGGTCCAAATAGTAGACTAAGGCCGTATGAAAAATAATACTGGACGTCCTAGACTCTCGCAGAAGCTAGATAGTAAAAGAACGGAACAAATGATAAAAACTAAGAGGCAATGATGGTAGACAAGTAGATGATGTTCTGATGGAGCCAAATGTATTAGTTTTTCCATAAGAATTAGTGGATAAGATTATTTCAATATTTTACCCATTTTATATCTGCTAATGATGGCAATTAGAATTGGTACATAAATTTATAATAAATTGGCGATAAAAAAATACTGTAAAGAAGTCAAGTTCGCGGAGATTCTTGCTGGATCTTCTCAGTTGAAGTCGCGTTCCGATCCGGTTGCAGAGTTCAGAAAAAAAATAATAATCTTGATCTTGATAAAGAGTTGGCGTAAAGGGTTCCACGCCAAAAGATAACGTGGAATCAATTTCCTCTATCTTCTGACAACAAATATTGAGTGACATAAAAATCATAGTAAATCTCGGAATTGATCTTTATCCCCGACCACTATACATAATGGAACCGTTTCATCTTTGTTTGACGTAAGTCGAGAGCATGCGAAGGATCAACAGGAAAATGCGTAGACCCCAACGAATTGTTATATAAACGTTTGAAAATATGACAACATGATGTGCACACAACGTTGGGGTAGTTATATTGATTGATCATCTTTTAATGATGTTATTACCAGCAAGTCAATCAATCTCGAAATCACATTTTTTTTTTATTACATTATAGGCAAGTATTTGATCTCGATCTCACCTGATGGTAATTGACGATGAGATCTACGATGGAGCATACTTGCCTAGGTAGGAAGGCGGCAGTAGATCGAGACGCTACATTCACTAGGCACATGCAGCGCAACTGATCTGACCCGCCATCCATGAATGGCAGCACCGAACATCATGTCGGAACACGGCAAGGCCGCTTGGCGACATGGCTTTGTTCAGTGGGTGGTGACTAGCCACGGCCGGGCCGAAGCCTACCACCAGTAAAAACATGCTAAAGAATAAATGTAAATGACGTGGGAATGGTTAACATTGACATTTAAATTTCGCCATCTTACAATAGGCCAGGGAGTTGATGGGATATGCCCTCATCCCTATCCCGATTCCAGTGTCAATATTTGTCGACTTTGTCATTTGGACTACATTTAAATAATAATAATTTAACCTACAACGGAAACGTTTGAGGGTGCTCTCTATTTAGATGCTCGGTGTCGGTCTGCAAAATTAAAGGCACTCAAATAGTTTAAATATATTTCTCGCTCTATTTTAAAAGTAAGTAGACGAGCAGCCACCGAGTGTTGCGGACGTGTTGAAGCTTACGTGAGAAATGGCACATGCTGGCGTCATATGGCGATGCTTGACTGCACACTGCCTTATCTTTGTGCACAGAGACTTTAAACACCCAGCTTTTGTAGAAATTGACAGTCTTTTACGACTTGTTATTTTGAGTAAACAATAGTCAGTGTACCCTGTGTAGGTACTTAATTTGATTCAAAGAAAATTAAATCTTAAATTTGAAATGCGTTAAAAAAACTCGAAGAAGCTGACTCCTAGGCCACCGGGCGTCCTAATTTGGGATCTCAGCCACCTACAAATCTCTATACATTTACATGAATTAAAATCATTATAATTTTTAACCGGCGAAACAAAAGGAGAAGGTAAGTACTCAATTCCATATGTAGGTATATTTGTTTTTTCATGACAGCTTTAGATGTGATGCGAAACGGAAAATTTGTCCACCCTGATTTTATTGTTCGTGTTTTACCTATTCCATCCATCAGGTGCGATCGCGGAAGATGTAGCCACGATCAGGGATCCTACATTTTACGGGCCGTTTCGACCTCACGCGACGCCTACCGGTCGTAACACCAATTTATTGCAACCTCCGAGGGAATTCACACTTTTTGCGACAGTTCTGTCGGATAGTGGCTCGTACGAGGCGAATAAGTGACGATTTTAAGAGGACATTTTTATCTACAATGCTTGCGACGGGTAACTACTTAATATGGTTGTAAATTCTACCGTTATTAATCAATTTAAGTAGTTCTCGGTTAAATTTTGTTATGGTTTGTAATTTTTTTTTTGGGATTTTGTTTTTCGTGATAAATACAATTTTGTTTTTATTTTATTGTTTGTCTTAATTTTACAATAGTGTACTTTTTTCTTAAGTGTAGTGTAACTGGTTTATGCGACTGTACTTGATAATGAATCAACCTACGTTATCTGTGAATTAATTTAGTTTAGGCAGCTCAGTTAACTATAGAAACATTATACTCCATAAGCCTTCAAATGCCTTAAAAAATGAGTGAAGTGTCAGTTAAAAGATTATGTAAAACGCACTCAAGTGCACAGTCAGCCGACGTAGTACTTACATGGCGAGAGTTTTTCACTGTTTGAGGAAGTTGGCGCGGCGCCACGAGGCGCCGGGACTCGCGATGTCATATCCCAATAAAAATGACTTCAACTTGAGAGAGAGAGAGAGAGAAAAGAAATTAAGTCGTATGCTTTTTCACAGCTAGCGACTTCAATAAGTGATTTGAATAAAGATCTCACCGTTATAAATAATCATCATATATTTAAATTAATAAATAAATTGCCAAATTAATAAATGAAATGCCATAATAAATAGGAAAAAGTAACACAATATTAAGTGTTTATTCGACGACCCCATTGGCACATTTGGTAGGGACCTTGCAATTTAATTCTTTAAAATAATTCAGCTTAATTATTTAGTTTTTCTTATCATTTCAATAATTTTATTTACTTCTTGCGACACCTCAGAGAAGAACTGGCATAATAATGAAGCTATTAAATCGATGCTCTAACCATTCTATGACGTTTTATAAGTAAAACAAATTCAATTTTATTTTTTCTATGGCCAGTATCCTTAAGATCACAAAGCTTTTGTTTGCTGCACGCTCCCTTTGTATACCGCCAACAATTTGGCGCGTATTATTTTCACAAGGGTTGCTTTACGGCAAACACGATACCATGCGAGCACTGTTGTTTTATTTACTTGAAGTGTACATTATATTATATGCGCATTATATGCGGCATTTACTCGCCGCTAATTGGCAAATTCCCATAATACTTCTCGTTAAAAAGCATATGGCGTTGTTATTTTAGGTATTTATGGTATTGGCGTTTATAATTAAATCAAATATTTGCAGGCTTTTGGGAAGGCATAAATGCCACCTCTAATCTTATAAGTAAAATTGTGGTTACTTTAATGAAATCATTGTTGCTCTAGCTAGTGGATGAACGTTTCAGAATACTGAACGTTATTATATAAGGTGTAACAATAACAGTGTAAAATATTTTAACAGGGCCAACAGTATTCCCTGTACTGAACGGACGGCCAAACGCTACTGGTTCGCCTGGTTTAAAATAACAAACACATTATTTACCCAATTATTTTAAACATCAACGCAATCCATATAACTTACTGATTCATCTGTTAAAATATTTAACACAAATTTTGTTAAGCCTTACATATCGAATCCGTTGTGAAAAGCAAATTATTTCATGCCAACCAAACCGGTGACTAATCACTGACGTCATTGGTTCATTTAATTTTGCCCCCATACCTATTGTCTGTTTTGCAATTTAGGTTGGAATATATATCATCTGTTATTTTTGCTGATATGTCACAAAATTTGAATCTCACGCCGGTTTAATTAAAAGTCCTGCATACATTATATCGTGATCTGCTACACAAACCCTTTTCAATATTTGTTTACTCTAGTAACGAGCTCAAACAAAATATATCCTTTCAGTTGACACCTCTCGAGAGGTATCACAAACATTGCCTCTATAGGGTTGTACATTAATGACGAGTACAGAGGGCCTTGCTTTGTTAAAAATTTAAATTACAAGTACCTAATCATAATTGTATTTCACCATTCTGAGTGCCTAAGACAATGTCTATCATTCGGATGGAAGATGGCAGCCGAATGTATACTATGTTTAAGCTTCTTTTTTTTTCTTTTTTTATGTTGGCAATCGGCTACAAAATAATGTCATTTTGGCCAGTGTCGAGTAATTCTAGATAATTGTTATTGAATTTTATGTACCCCTGATAAAAATGATAATGTTGATGACGATGATGATGATGAAATGAATCCCCTACCCCTATCTGTAAAGCTGTGGATACTTTACTGAAAATTTACCGGACCTCTTGGGAGAACTTGAAAAGTCAAGTTACACTATTTTATTTCAATTTCCTTCACTCGTGCACGTTTATGAACACACAATGGCTAATAGCCCACTAATATTACACATTATTTATCAAAGAAACACATTTTTTGGAAAATAAAACAAAATTGACACCTTAACGGTTCAACTTCCCGCCAAAAAACTCATGTTTAAGCTTACATTTTATTGTCCCAATTATATATACTCCTTAAATATAACCGTGAAACATCAAAACTCTTTGATCAAAAACCAGTTTATCAAAATCCGATGCCGTCATCTATTCATTACTACTTATAGATGAATCCTTAAGTATGTGTAGGGTCTCGACTACGTGGTAAATATCAGTTCAATAGCTATCTATGAGCGAACAAGTCAAGGCTACTAGAGTTCATGTCTGAATATGAGGGTGCAAAAATTTGAATAATGATCATAATATAATATGTAATAGTAAAGTTGATTTTTGGGGAAAGTGAAACAGCTAAGTACAAAATAATTTTAGGATAGGATTAAAGCTGCTTATATTGATTTATTAAAACATAAAAACCAGGACTAAAGTAATTTTAAGAAAAACATTCGTGTTTTATAAATACTATGTAGGTAATATTATTATTATTAGGGAAACTGAAAAATATTTTAAGTTAACTTACCTACAGTTGAAAGTTCAAATTAATGTTTAGTTAAATCGTGAAAATGTTCTAGTACAACTGTATTCCAGAAAATATCCTTCGCTTTCAAGGTCTGTTAATACAGGCTTGGGCTAACAAGGTCTACCGGTCGGTACGTACTAAGCGGTTTGCTTCTACTTTCATCGTGCGAACTGCCAAGGAATGGAACACGCTACCGGCGTCTTTGTTCCCCGTCGACTATAATCTTGGTGTTTTCAAGTCGAGAGTGAACAGGTACCTTCTAGGCAAGTATGCTACATCGTAGATCTCATCGTCACTTACCATCAGGTGAGATCGAGATCAAATACTTGCATATATCGTAATTAAAAAAAAAAACCCCAGTGTCTATCTAGCCATATGATAATGTACCTGTGTAAGAGCACGCTCGAACTATCAACTAACTTTGAAGAACATTCGAGTAATTAACGTATGACGTATAACTTTAGGTGTTTACTTGTTGAAGTAAGTAACTATATGACTTTGAAGTTTAGTTTATATTTTGAACCAGCCGTCCCGGCGAACTTCGTACCGCCTCGCAATCAAAAGTATGAGAAAATGAAATTACTTTTTTTTTTGTTTTGTGAAAATTTCCTATGGTTTAGTATAATAATGATTCTGCTAGTAGCCGCGGAGACAAATAAAAAAAATGAATTGTTATAAAAATTGGCCCACCTGTTCTCGAGCTATAAATGTTGTAACTAACACAACTTTGTTTTATATATATAAAAAGATAAATATAGCTGACCTTTGTAGGTCAACAACCTACAAAGGTCAACTATTACTAGCATCCTTTCTATTATACACGATGAAATTAAATTCCCCTACTTAAGAACGAACCTGGCGACTAAACTGAACACTCGACGGTGTGAGTTCATAATGACTCGAGAGCACTCGATGTGACCCTGATTCTTTGCCAAGATCACTTGAACCTATACGCAGAGCACCCGACCCACGACTATTCTTATATTTATATGAAAATCTTTTAAACATTATGCACCCCGTGCCTATGCTTTCGACTTTTTTGTTATACGTAAGCACATTGGCTGCATCACTAATTAATAATTAATGTTATAAGAATATCTTTTTTTTTATTTCACTGTTCAGCACTTTGCATACCCAAGAAGCACCCATACTGCAAGGAGTATCTTTTCGAGCTTCTTATTTAGTAATGACCATCAATCGTTGTTATCCGTATCTAATTAGCATATATATCGGCGATAGGAATACGGCGATCGGATCGCTACAAATATGGATAAGACATATTTGATATCAAATTACACCCGTACAAATTGGCGCAATATGTTTCCATCTCAGTACAAATTATATCCGGGGAGGGGAATGAACAATACCTATTCGACTTGTTGTTAAATCGTTCCCATCCCTATAATAGAAGTCGCATTGCTCGACTGCGAAATGGGTTTATGCTGAACTTGTTTTCAGCGCTCTCCAAACGTTTCGATTAAATTGTTTGCGTTATTCGAGACAATACGCCAGATTTCCCGCGGGAATAGGCCTGCTTCATTGTTTGCTCGATACTTTAAAAAAACAAAGTGTTTATGTTTGTGGGAAATTATCGTTTTGTTATTTCTGATCGATTTAAGCCTTCAGTTTAAAAGCTATGCTATACGCAATTACTTAAGACTCTAGTAAAAGAGGATCCAGTACCGAGACGTGAAATATATTTTTTTGGAGACACTTTTGTTCATTTCTGATCGCTTATTTTTGTACAATCCTACTACTGAAACGATTGCCAAAGTGACTTGTGACAAATGACAGGCAATCCCCTTGTCCACCCATTGCGACAGGCCATCCCTTCACAGATTGTATTGACTGCAATATCTCTTAGGGCGTTTGACGGCAAATAGATTATGAAAAAACTGGCAGACGCTCTCTCTTTATCGAAAATTGATCTAGGGCTGGACTTACTAAGTTTTGAATTGTGTAAACAACTTTTTTAAATAAGTAGACGGTAAATTTAAGGGTCCTAAACAAATATACTTTATCATGGACCCCTTAAAAACTCCAACCTTCCCTTTTTCATCCCTGGTCATTAGACTGAGTAAATATTCCATCCCTCTCACACCACTGATTTCATAAATAAGTGTAATAGTGACGGCGTGTTTTCTCAATGACGTAACGATTCCATTAGAAGTTCCTGCTTACCCCACTGATCGTGATACATTTTTAACCTTTGTTTTGTCACCCTTAATGCTAGTATATATTAAGTTGAAGTTGTTTAAACAAGCAAGCTTACATTCCTTCCAGTTTCAGTTCCCTTAACCATATGAATATTTAAATTTATAAGTAAGCAAAAAGGCGAAACTTCTACCGATATGTATTTTGGTATTGAGGTTCTGTTTTTAAGTACATACATTGTTCATAAATCAAACTTGTTCGGTAGAGTAAAAATCTCGCCTACATATTCTGAAAATATCACCGGTATGAGCATTGAAACAGCGGTTTTTGTTTGGGATCGTTTTGTTCACCCTGAAAAATATTGAACATATGATTTACAGTGTTTATTTAAAAATATAAAGGTTACATAACTGTCCTTATAAAATATAGGTAGTTAAGATGTAGGTATCTATTATTGTTTATTCTACAAATCGGAATATTATTGCTTATTATTCAAATATAATATCGACAGACGAGCACTTAAACTATAAGTTCCCAAAACTAAGCAGCGCTTGTATTAAGGACTACCGTACTATGGACTCGGGGTAATGCCTAAATATAATATATTGTAGATATATTAAACGTCCATGACTGGGGTACAATACAAACATTCGTGCTCATCACCCAAAATTTTGCACCTACCGCGATTCGAACTGGGACACTCGGTACAAAATCCTGGTACCCTAGACCAACTGTGTTTATGAGGTTGTCGTTCTAAGCAATATATATATTTAAAACATAAAGAAACAATAAATTAAGTTAGAATTAAGCAGCAAATACGTTACAAGTTACATTCTATTTCCTAGCCTTTTTCCCATTTCTTTTTTTTTATTGGGGCCGGCTTCTAAAGACCCTGATTTGGATGATTACCCACATTTAAACAGAGCGATTGCCATCAGCCCTTGCAAGACCCAATTAGTAGGACTACCGGTAACCTAATGCCCGTTATACACGAGGACAGTAAGCAAAACTGATATGTTTGTATGCCGGAATGAGAACACAAGTATGTTATACGAATGCTGGTTTATTACTGGTTCTACAATTGAATGACATGTCACATATGACAATTGAGATAAGTGGGTAGGTAGCACAATGCTGGTTTATTACTGGTTCTACAATTGAATGACATGTCACATATGACAATTGAGATAAGTGGGTAGGTAGCACAATATACGATAATAATGTAGGTACTTAGATATACATCAAAAACCCTTAGCCAGTCAGAAGAGTCAAATTTATAAGTCACTTACCTATTCGTTTTCTTGCGAACTTGCTGAGCGGTTTACACGTCGACACTTGCATTTTGCATTGACTTCATGTAACCGAGCATCATGGTAAAACCTTTGTCAGTCACGTAGACAAAACTTATTTTTCTATATTTTATTTATAAAATAACAAGTCTAAAATTACGCAAAACACTATTATTCAGCGTAACGTCACATTCAACGCCAATTTGACGTTGACAAAGCTTTGTGTCTTTTCTATGTTGCCATACAAGACGTCATTTTGGCGCCATAAAAGTTTAGTAAGGATCAGCGGAATTATTCAAAATTAAATTATTTTTTTACGAAAGCATTATACGCAAATTCTCCTTAAAAATATATACAACAAGTTATGGTTTTTTTAAGTTCATTATGTGTAAGTATATTCTATTGGCCGAATTTATAGACGTTTTATAAAATTAACAAACGTCACATATATAGTACTGCGCACAAGAGATTTGCTTTGCGCAGTACTATATGACGTTTGATAAAGTTATAAAATTTCTATACATTTGGAGGTTTGGGGATCGAACTCATTTTTATCATCATTTCAATACCTTTTCCACCGACTTTGTGAAAGCAGCCTGCTGTTCGTAACCTTTCTACTATTACCCAATTTGTTGTATAGGTTGTTCTTTGGACCAGGACGTAACTCCGCAGTAGTCATGTAGCCAGCTGACTGGTCTCTAGGGCGAAGGGTCCCGTATCGAGCCACACATCGCTGACGGAGGGAAACGACACGCCTCAAATCCGAACTTGCTAATAAACTTGCTAGTATTGGAAGAAAACACCGATAAGAAAGGTCAATATTACAAAAAAGGATTTGATTAAGAGCATCGCTCGTTCTATTATAGATCATGTATTCTAAAAAGTTTTAGGATTGTCGAAGGTCAGACGAATGAAATAAAACAGACGAAGACGGGATCAGTATATTGATGTACAAATAACTAAGATGATTTGTGTAGTACACGCAAATAACACACACATACACATTCAATTCAGTCGTCATTCAACACACTACTTACCTGCAAATTCAACGAAGCTTCTTTTGTTCTTTAATTTGTTGTTCGCGTCTCCGTCTGTTTTATCTCATTCGTCTGGGAACCCGAGTTATTATTTCTACCACAACAGATTAATGATTATTGCTTTATATAATAAATAATATAATTATGTTGTTCAGTAACCTGGGTTCCATGTAAATATACTCACTGTTTACCTATCATAAATCGTTTTCACCGTTACGGAGTTACTCTAATTAAATTAGATTATCAAAAAGTGCTTTGAAAAGTTGGAAAGTAGTTAGCCAAGTGGCTCTTATATTGGCTTTCAAATATCTACTTAAAATATGGTAAAAAGATATACAACGGATGTGAAATAAATACAGCGTCTTAAAGACGCTGTATTACTTAATTATACTGCCATATTTTGAAAACCCTATTCAAGTTTTACAAAGAGGTTACCTCTCGTTCGTTGTTTATTAAGTTAACATAATAATTATATTATATTCCTTATCGTAGTTCGAAGTTCTTCCTATACTTGTTCTATGACTATCAGAGTATACGAAAAAAAATATCCAATTTGGAAAAAATAATGGTGTTCTCCTACGTATTTACTAAGTAACGATACTAGTTGTACTATTAAAAATATGGTATAAACTTACACAATATGCCTACATGGTTTTATTAGCAGATCAAATAGGTCGTTAGGGCAAAACAGTTTTCACAAAGTAGCCCACTTTTATGGACGTTATTTATATCGAAAGGACGCCCTCTATCAGCGGTAATAACATTTGCTAGGAGGACTTTATTTAATATCAAGTAAAAGACTTTCACAGGAAACGAACGTAAAGACGAACGGATGGAATTTAACAAAGTTATATAACCAGGGTCGCTATGGTGTCTATGAGATGGGACTGAAACAGAATAATTAACTGTATAAACAAAACAAGTTATAGTTTAGTTAATAATGTTATCTAAGTTTATTTTCAAACATTTTTTATCAAAGGAAAATACCTAGTACGAAGGTACCTATAAAACGACGTAACCTAGATGTAAAGGTTTCAAATAATTAGGTTCCAAATTATTTTTATAAAAAAGATGAGAGAAGAAAGAAGAAAATAAAAACAGTACTTATTTTAATAATATTCTTCTGTATCAGCCATCATTAGAAATTGGCCGACCGAAAGGCTGGACTAATGGTTTCGCTTGATTAATGTTATAGGTTTGTTTTGAGATATGTTCTGCTTATTTAAAAGAGTATATAAATCAATAAATACTTTTAAAACATCTATGTTTATTAATCAAAGGTATATTCAATTTGAATGTGCAGCCAAGCAAGTAAAGCGTCACATAAATTATGTTACGTTTGGTTCGTAATAGATCGGCTTGCACAATGACTCCAAGTATTTGACGAAAATACATTACGCAACTTTACGCTGTATATCTTATCTATGTAGAGCTCTAAATTCAAAAATATAATTGTCTTTATGACGTATTTCTTACACGTCCATAACACACGAGACGTATTTAGTTTCTAACAGTTTTCCCGTGTCTTTGTTTTAAGCGATCAATACCATTCTGATCGATTTTCATGGAAATATATCTCAAATGTAAACAGTTCTTGGAATACTATTTAACAATATCCTTCTAACACAATCCTTGTTCCATATTAAAAGTCTTTATTCATAATTAACTTCTTGGAAAGAGTTTCCTTTGTTGTCAGTTAATATTCTCCGCAAAAGCCTCTTGTTAATTTAATTTACTGAAAAGCTGAAAAGTAGTAGTAAGTACTAATCACCACTTTTTTAATTTTTGTGTAAAACTCTTCTAAACTCACAAACAACCGACCGAACCAAACACACCGAAGTAGAGTTAATGAAAAAGATTTACCTAATTATAGCCATATTATTATAATGCAACAAACTGGGAACATGACAATTATATGTAGAGTAGCCAAACTGACATTTGACGTGGAAACTTGGAATGAATGGCCGCCAGTAGAGCATAAATCACGACGAGGGAGATAAAATGCAACGAATAGTGGCACGGGAGTGATGAATTGTTATAATCTGTTGTCTATACATATAAATAAAATTGGAGTGTCTGTTTGTAATATTAAAATAACCGCTTTTTATTAAGTGCATTTGGATGTATACACGTTACCTATACCGAAACATTTTTTACAATTTTTGTCTGTCTGTCTGTCTGTCCGTCTGTATGTCTGTCTGTCTGTCTGTTTGTTCCGGCTAATCTCTTAAATGGCTGGACCGATTTTGACGGGACTTTCACTGGCAGATAGCTGATGTAACAAGGAGTAACTTGGGCTACTTTTATTTTAGAAAAAAAATAGGATCTCACGAAAAAAAATTAAAACCAATGTTGCAGCGCAGCGCCTGATTAAGTTTGATAGCAACAACCTGCAATGCGCCCCGCGGGCTCAGAATGGGCGAGCAGGCTGTTGTCAACGGTTGTCTTTGTTAAATACCACGCGGACGAAGTCGCGGGCAACAGCTAGTTTATTTATATGTTCCTCGTACGTGGTTACTTTTGGCTAGCCAATAAGGTAGTTCAAATGTAATATATAACTACACACGTGGTCATTGGTAGATAGGTATGTTTTTAAATTTATATCAAACGAAGCCCATTGAATCATTATTGTTGGCGCATACAGATGCAAAATTGGAATACGTATTTGTTACTAAATGATTTTATGCTTTTAAAATAGTAATAATATCGCCAGACGAATACACCAACCCCACACTGGTCCCACACTAAGCAACGCTTGTATTATGGGTACCATACAATAGACTGAGGGCGAACTCGGTATATAATACTTATATAGATATTAACCATCCATTACTCGGGTACAAACATTCATGCCCATCATATAAAGCTTGTCCCTAGCAGGATTCGAACTCGGGACCGCAGTGCACTAATCAGCCGAAAAAAAGTTACTTAAAATCTATTTCCAGTTTATTTTTGTTTACTACATACCTACATCTCTTAAAACTACCGAAGGATCAAATCTGAAAATTATTGTAACAAACGCAAGTTTCCGGTAGAGACAACGTAGATCGCTCTCCGCCAACCGCGATATTCTTATTCCGGAAATTAGGCGCCCGTTTACAGCGGATTGTTCGGCGATAAGGAGCGGGAGGTCGCTGTGACTTGAATCGAATGAGCTTGTTTGTAAGTTATGGGGAGATAACACAAATGAGATTCCCTTTTTAAAATGGAACCTCAGTTTCTTAGCATCCAAAATATTTTCAAAGACATGTTAGGAACTTTAGCATCGGTTACGTTTTATTGTTTATTAGGTACTTCATGTATACAAGAAGACTCCAGTGCATTTTCTAAATAGCTGTCTCGGCTACGATGAGATAATGAATTATCTTTGCTATTTTTTTTTGTACATTTTCCAATGTTTCATAGGAGTAGTGTCATTCTACTATTCTGGGCGGAGACAAATTCAAAAAGTCAATGATCATAATAATCGGCCCACCCATTCTTGAGTTATAAATGGTGTAACTAGAATGAATATAAAAAACATTGTTTTTTTTTTATAAAGCACTGATTCAATTGTCTCTTACACTAGGTATCTACAATTTTTGTAAATGAAATGACACTTATTGAAAAATAACTAAATTGTAGAGGATATAATTTATGGGAAAGGCCCAAAAATATGTGCCAAAATTTTTTTGAAGGTTTGCTTTTAATATGCGTGTTATATTATGTTCCCTAAAAGATAGTCCCACGGGTCAACTTTTCAATATTCACATATCCAATTTGGTTGATGGATGTATGTACGTTTGACAGGGTTGTAACACGGAAGCAAGTAGGGTGGAGGGTCGGACTTTATCAGATAAAAGTAAAATGATGTAATTTACCGGCCAAGTTCCAACAAAATATCGGAAAATAACACTTGGAGATCGCTGAGAGTGATTTTAGTTATTCGGTTTGTTGCAACATAACTATTAACTTCGTAGTAGGTATATTACCACTGTTACTTAAGAAGCATGTATTTAACTAGTGTATAGGCTAACATATACAACTAAATATTGAAACATAGGTAAATAGATTTTGTCAGGTATACGTTTCATTTTTTAGTTTATATTAAAATAAAAGCTAAAAATGAAATTAAGTGTTGGTAATATTATTTTTTTGTAATATCCTGAATTTTATCTGAGTATATTAGTACCTGTTTGTATTCTTTTATTCTACCCTATCAACATTTTCTCCGACCTTAAACAGTATTTAAGCAGGAAAATCAAACATAAAAAAAAGTTTTTTTAAGCCTTATTACATATTGAGTTGATTTCAAAAAGTTGTCTTAAAGTTATTATACGTATAAAATTATATTAACTTAATAATAACTAATTAGGTATTGGATCAGGTACATCGGCGAATCTATATTTCGTGAAATAATAGGTGTACATAATTAGCCATAGCTACTGACCTTAGATTTTCTTGTGCAGTCAACCTGAAAAAAAGAAAGGGATTTTAATGTTAGCATTCCTTAAAATAAAAATAAAAGTCTTTATAAGGGAAGCATGCACTCATATTGGTGTCTGGAGTAAGCTCGTTGATAAAATTAAAAACTTTTCAGTAACATTTTAGTGTACACACTCTGAGGTGATATTGTGATATCATATTCAAAGATTTCGACTTATCAACGAATAAGATTATACTATTCTTATTTCGGCCCGTCCCGTCTGATTCCTTTTCCATTTTTTTGTATGCTGAGATATGAATGAAAATAAAAACATTTACAGCTCTTCACCGAGTGCCACAATATAAAAAAAAACCATTCTATCCTATTGTTATGAAACTCGCAAATGTGTTAAAGAGATGTTGACATAGCAGCAGTGAATATAGTCAACAATTAAATTATCTAGATTGAACACTGCTAGTATTCAGTTCAATTATTCAAATGGTATGCTAAATAAATTCAATAGTTTATAAAACTTCCCTAATAATAGTTGCCCTTTTAATGTCACATTGTTCGGCACGAGCATCTTCTCATAATAATACACCATTACGCCTATAATGCCCGAAACGGTAGGCAGAGCTGCCCTGCCGTGTACCCATATTTAGCCGATAGTAATTGGTCCCAATGTAATTGGGGTGAGCCTACTGCTATTATAACAGACACCTCCACCTTAATATGAAAAGGATTTAGGCAATAGACCACCACGTGGGCCCAGTGTAGCTTAGTGAACTTTACACAACTTTCGAAAGCCGTGCAGATTTCCTCACGATATTTGCCTTGACAGCAAATGATATTCAATTATTGAAAATGAGATTCGCATATAAAAGTCCCAGTGATGCGAACATGTCTCAAACGCGAGCGTTCTAACAACTTGGCCATGAGACTACATTCTTACTTATTATTCGAGTCCTGTGCTAAGCCAGCTTCATCGCAAGTTATGAAGGCAATTACCGGTCAAAATCCTGCCCTAATCAAGTTGCTCTGAGTGCTGCTCACCCGCAGAACTTATCCCCGGGGAGCTCATTACTTGGATCGCTTCGCTCACATTGTGTCTTGGATTTGTAGGGGACTGCGGAGTTTGTGGTATTTTGTTGTTGCTTATCTAGGGACGTGCTTCAGAGTGGTGCCTCTAAGCCTATTATTTATCAATGAGCTTGCTTTTTTACTGGCAAGCTAGCAATAGGTAAGGAACCCTGCTCCTCTCTGTTGGCTAAGAAATAAGATTGTGTATCGGATATTTGTAAATAGAGACTTACAACATATTAAATTGCGATGTAGTAATGAATAATGAGAAGCTTGAATTTGTTAACGACACGGTTTTCTTAGGGATAACGCTCGACTCTAAGTTACAGTGGGGTCCTCATATCAGAGTCTTAGTGGGACGACTTAGTTCCGCTGCCTACGCTGTTAGGAAAATTCGGCAACTAACCGATGTGAACACCGCAAGAATAGTTTATTTCAGCTACTTCCATAGTGTTATGTCCTATGGAATACTATTGTGGGGGAGGGCAGCTGACATAGAATCGGTTTTCATTTTACAAAAGCGGGCTATTAGGGCCATCTATAATTTGGGCAGTCGCGAATCCCTAAGAGAATTATTTAAGGAAACTAATATTTTGACAGTACCATGCCAATATATTTATGAAAACATTATGTATGTTAGGAAAAAATTATTTCTCTTTAAAAGGCTCGGTGATCAACATCGTTATAATACAAGAAATAGAAACAAATTAGATCAACCACACTTTCGACTAGCAAGGATTCACACATCTTTCATGGGGTATTGTGTTAAATTTTATAATAAAATACACTCTGACATTACCGAACTTAGTGAAAATAAATTCAAAGCGTGCATAAAACGTACGCTATGTAAGAAGGCATACTATACACTAGATGCTTATCTTAAGGATAAAAATGCTTGGTTGGATGCTGGTCCGGCTCCTCAGGAATATAAATGACCTTGTTTGAGCAGACTATTAAGATTTTGTATTTCTCTTCTTCCTTCTTACTTTCATTTACATAAGTAATTTGTAAATGTGGGAACCATGTAGCCATTAACTGTAATTTTATACTTAGTTAGTACTTTTTGTTTTTTTTTTGACCTGCTGCTAAAGTTTGATTAGCCGTTCCTACATTGTTCTCACATACCTATAACAATGTATTGCTCAAAAATGTAAAAGATCTATTTAAAAAAAAAGAGCAACCATGGAGTTTCTTGCCCGTTCTTCTCCATAGGAACGGCATTCCGAACGGGTGGTAAAGCAGTAGCATAATATTTTTGTAACTTGACGATTCATAAGTACTGTACAATAATGGTCTACGTGAATAAAAAATATTCTGATTCTGATTCTGATTCTGATTAAAAAAAACTCGATATAGGCAAGAAAAAATCACGTTAGCCACAGCTATGAATATATCTCATGGATGTAATAATAATGAAGTTAAGTGTGAGAGTGAGATCATTAACTTTCAAACGCATGCACAAGAAAGGAACAGATTATATAAAATATTATATGACGGGTTGGCAGTATTTGGCAAATAGCATTAAAGGAAACTTCTGTAAGTGATAGTTTAGAAAATTGGTTATTTTCTAAACTTATTAACTTTTGGCAGACGTAGTAGCAGAACTCGAAGTAAAGCAATATGTATATATTATTTTATAACAATTTTCTCACTGAACTCCTTTAAGACAAATATTCCCGTTTTATTACTAATTAGTGCGCTGTATATAACTTTACAAAAGACTCAAGTTTTACAGCGGTTCGGTAATTTCATTTGTAATTAATTGGTCGATTATTTTATCACCCTGGAAATGTAGCTTGAGTAGCATCTTTATTCCAAAGATAACGAATCTGTCACTGTAGGAATGAAAGATTTAATTTCTTTTTAACCGACTTCAAAAAGGAGGAGGTTCCCAATTCGGTTGTATTTTTTATGTTTGTTACCTCAGATCTCCGTCATTTATGAACCGATTTGGAAAATTATAATATTTAATGTTTTTTATGGTTTTTAAAACAGTCTTATAATATCTATGAGATTAGAAATGAAATTGTGGAGTGCTTAAAGAAAAGAGCTATAAAAACAGTGTCGGTACGGTACTTAGTACTTGTGTGCATTCAGATTGGTACTACTATTTTTAACTGCCAGCAATTTGTTCTTATGGAATATGTACCTATCTAGATTTAGCTTTGCAAACGAGGCAATGTCTCAAGTCGATTGCAAGTGACAAACGCCTGTTGTTGGAGTGATATATTTTCCTAACACAGAGCGCCCCATATCTGGAAAAAGGGCAATACATCATAGACCACAATGCTGCGATGGGAGGGGAAGCTAAGCAGTCGATTTGTTAGGAATCGATATCAAACGAGTGTCAGTGTGGCTGACACACGAACCAGTCGAAGTTATGGAATAAATTTGCGGGTAAGTGTGAAAGAGAATTGATGCCCACACACAGGCAGATTTTTTTTTGTTTGTAACTGACAAAAAAGGAGGTTCTCAATTCGACATGTATTTTTATCAAGTAATACTTATGAATATATTCGTATGCATAGTATATCAGGCATAACTTTTCATGTGTTTATATTATATATATTTTTTGCAAAGTAAGGTCAAATAGTACACAAGGCAACCACAGATATGTGGTACAACATTACAATCACGTGAGATTTTTATTAAAATGGGGAAATATCTTAAATTTGGTTTTAGTCCCCAAATGTTTTTTTTTTCAACATTTTTTTTATAAAATGCTCGTGTAAATGGGTGTTTCCATACAAAGCATGCTCGCTTTCTAGTTGAAATTAATCTGAGCGAGTTTTATACTCCTGTTGGTATATTGTGCGAGTTATTCCCCAAAACTTTGTTCGAGGATTCCAATCAATGGCAACTGCTCCGCCTGATTTACTTACCCAGATTTAGATGTGGAAATAAAAAAGTGTACGTAGAATTTAATTGCAAACAAAAGATCTTTCTGCTCGGAGGGAAAAACAATCCAACACTCGGCAGTGTGTTGGCAGCTTGATGGAAAAATTCCTTCAAGCGTTCCGCGAATGCATGATTGAACGGCGCCCGCTCGGCGTTACCTGCGTACAGTGTCTGCCGATAGATTTGGCTCGTGATTTAGAGGAAGCCATTATTTGTAATATTCGTCTATTACCTAGCCATTCACTAGTGTTATAGTAACAAGCGGTTTAGCTATCGTAGCTTAGAAATAAGCGTTGCTAAGAATGTGTTACCTTTTAATTTACTTTTGCCTTTGCATATAAGCAACATTATTATTTGAATTCTTTTCCAAAATAGGCAATTGCACCTTTTCGAATGGTAGTTTATTTCGATTGCTCACCTAAACATTTTAAATGCTTATGCACTCTGCACTTTATGAAAGACCTAATAGAGTGCAGATTAGACATTCTTGTGTATACTTTACTCGCTTACTAAACTTTAAATAGTTACGTGCTGCGGTTCTAAAGCTAATTGAGTCCGTAATGAGAAAGCAAACCACATGGCTGCCACGTTGCTTGTTAAAGAACTTCAACAGACCTTTTTACTTTGTTCATAATAGACTCGGACTGGTTTTGAAGAGGGCTTTGTCAGTTGGGGCGTCCATACTGATATAACTGTGCGAATAAAAGTTCATTCATAATGGTAAAGCTTAAAAATGTCGATTCATATGAATATAAAAAAAAATAACTCAGCCCAAGCATGAGTGATCAGTAGAACTAGAACCTAGTAGGGCGTTGTAAAATAATATTTTACTTATGTAAATACATAGGTATTACGACTTAATCTTTTATATCCACAATCTAGACGTTTTCTTAACTACTAATGGTTAAAATAACAAAGTGAGTTTAAGTTAACGGGTTCAGGAGGATTTCCTAAGATGAAGGTACACACCGCAGCGGACGTTAAGAGCCCTTATTAGTAAAGTTATTCTCAGTAAGAAATTTCCTGTCGAGATAGATATTTTATTAGAACATTGGAAGGCTAGGTAAATATCGTCTCAATAATATTATATGGAAGATGACTCTTTAAGTGCCTATTAAGTATTTTCGCTAAAGAAGCCTTTTCTGTTTTAAAAGTGCATACCTGTCACCGTAACATAATTAACAACTTCAAAGGACCAGTATCTTAAGTGCATACAAACCTTAAGTGGGGTACTCACTAAGGAAGAAAAGAACTTAGAATTTAAAGTAAAGTGAGCCCGTCGCGAGCAATGCGGATCATCGGATACCAGGGATGGATCTAAGATTTTGTTATGTTTCGTTTGGTTGGGGGGTGGGGGGAGGGGGCAGTTTTAACTATATATCATTAAAAACAAAACTAAATTGGTCGCAATAAAGTACTTCAGTCGTGAGTCAGGGGAGAGGGGAATTGCACCCATTGCCCCCCTCTACCCTCCGCGTCTGAAACGTACTCATTTATAGGTAAAAACAGTACAGTACATGCTGCTCCTTTAAGTGAGTACTCTGCTTTATAATAACGTGAAATTTGATTCAAAGAGGTTTTAATGCTCCAAACAGTCAACTCTCCCAGATTGCAAACTCTAAACAGCTGGGAAGTGGAGACAAAGAAGGGAATCTTGTTAAAAGTTTCGAAGCGAATAATCGATGTTTCCAACTCGGCCGCTACATCTGCACCGAGTGAATCGCGTTGCTGAACAACTTGAGAGGGGCCAGTGGAAATGCGGTCAGGAGCTGACGTGATCATTTTGCCGATTTTGCTCTATTATATGTACCTACCTATCGACAGTATGTAGTGGTTGCGGCATTTATTTGTGCTATAAAAGGACAAGTTATTCGGTTCAAAATTGTTATTGCACTAAGTCACCTAATCAAACACTTGTTAATCTATCACGCTCAAACACATACACACACACACACACACACACACTCACACACGCACACACTCACACACGCACACACTCACACACGCATACACTCACACACGCACACACTCACGCGCACACGTACACTCACCCAGAAACACTCCAACGCACACACACACACACACACGCGTACACACACACACACACTCACACACGCTCACACACGCACACACTCACACACGCATACACTCACACACGCATACACTCACACACGCACACACTCACGCGCACACGTACACTCACCCATAAATACTCACACGCACACACACACACACACGCGTACACACACACACACTCACACACGCACACACTCACACACGCATACACTCACACACGCACACACTCACGCGCTCACGTACACTCACCCAGAAACACTCACACGCACACACAAACACTCACACGCACACACAAACACACACACACACACACACTCACACACGCACACACTCACACACGCATACACTCACGCGCACACGTACACTCACCCAGAAACACTCACATGCACACACACACTCGCGCGCGCACACACACACACACACACACACACACACGTACGTCACAGTCTATCGACCACTATAGTTCGGAATACTAGTTGATGGTTTGGTCGGCCAGAATCACAGTGGAATCGTTTGTGTAGACCTATAATAATCTTACGGCAAGATATTTTTACCGCAGTGGAAATAAAAATAGGAAGTTGACCATGATACTATCAAATAGCGGACTTGCAATTTGCTTAACAATAACTTTGCGGATAAATCCGTGTGAACAGCGCGATAAATGGGTAGGTGTTATCTGAGGATTGAGGCTTATCTCATCTCGCAGCCGCCAGGGGGCGCGACACGACGCTTAACGACGTCGGGGGAAATATGAAACTGTGTATTGGGTTTTTGAGGCAACTTTGAGGGAAATGTACTTTGTGATTCTCTGAATAATATTATTTCTGTAATTATTGGGACAATATAATAATAAATACAACTATAGACTAAATAAAGATAATAATAATTATGTTTCTTGTTTATTTGAAATCGCGTTGAGATTGATTTCTATTTTGATTTCATTCTACTATCAATTAAGAAATACTGAAAAAAAGGAGTGTACTTAGGGGTCCAATCGTGATTTAAATTTATGGTATCAGTTTTCGTTTCGAAGCCACACTCTGTATAACGTTTTGTAAGTTATCAATCAAGTTCAATAAAATCTATTGTTCTGTTCTACCTCTTATCTTTCAGCTATAGCTCAGGTCGAAAACTGTTGGTAAGACATAGGCTTTCTACATTAGCCCATACCATCCGCTAAGTGTCGATCAAGTCAAATTGTTGGTAAACCACTAAAATAATGAAATATAAGGGCGAAAAATAAAACGAGGAAGCTAATCAAAATTTTGGACTAAATCTTCCCCGAAGGCCAAACCAGCTTATACATCATACCGCCTGGTGGCGAAGAGGGTCTGCTCAGTAGTAATTTATTCAACAAGTGCCTTAACCTTTAGAATATTCATTAAAGTCTTCCATAATTAGATTTTAACGTTATTTGCCGCATTATAACTATTTTATTAGGATACTTCGTACATATATTATATAATCAGTCAGTTTAAAATGAATGTTGTTATTTTTCTACATTAAATTGAGTATAATATATTTATCAGAAGCAGAAAGCAGCGCCGAAGATGACCCGATGAGTTGGCTTTCGCCCTAATATGAGACACGCAGCTTTCATATAATTGTTATTAAGAAGTTGTAATAACCGCTAACTGTGTAAAAAAATAAAATGTAAAAATAACTTTAAGATTTATAAAATTATGCGTTATGAAACTTTGATGAGGAAAGATTTAATAAGTTACAAGTAAGTAAGGTTTTCAAACAAGATAATGATGCATGCATATTAAGCGGAGTAATAGTGTACTGTAACCTTCTTTTCAAACGTCATATAGTACTGCGCAAAGCCAAACTCTTGTGCGCAATACTATATGACGTTCGATAAAGTTGTAAAACGTCTATAAATTCGAGGATAAGATTGTATACTTATTCCAGAACTTGAATATATATTATGAATTAGCGAAATAATGTTGACATCACATGTTTTCTTTTCTTTCTGTTTCTAAAACTACTTTAAATGGCACCAATAAAATCCTTCTAACCCAACTTCATTTTATGACGAGATCAAATTGGTCGTTAAAGAAAACAAAACTTTTGTAAAAGTAACCCTCTTTTATGGACATTGTTTGTTTTGAAAAAGAAGCCTTTATTTAGACGACGGTAACATTTAGTCCAATTGTAACTTTATTCATGTTTAAGTAGGCGTAGGTTTTAATTGAAGGGACTCAACAACTTGGACCTATTGTGACCCGATTAAAGAATTGAAAATAAAAATACGAATTTAATTAAAATGTAAGAATTAGATCTGTGGGTAGTAATGTTACCTGTCTCAAAGTATGATAAGGGTTGCGAAGTAAATAGGTCAACATACTACAGGTCGCTGAGCTAACTAGAGTTAACGGGACATTTTTAAAAAGAGGCGACGGATAGCTAGAAAACATTCCATATACGTTTTTGATTCGTAACAAATTATAATAAACTTTTATATAAACCAGCTTTATTAGCCTGTTACTGAAACCGATAATTCTATATACCTATCAGTTTACAAAACCGGTTTTTGTAAATTATAATTCGTCGGTTATTAAAGAAAATAGGTTCTCCACATAATATAATAATATAACCACAAGCAACTATTACGCGCGACGGTAATACGAATATGATAGCGAATGGTACGTACGGGTCCGCCAACCCGCACTGGGCCAGCGTGGTGGACTATGGCCTAATCCCCCTCGCATTGAGGGGAGGCCCGTGCCCAGCAGTGGGACATTAAAAAGGGCTGGAATTATTATATAGCGAATGGGAAAATCTACTAGTAACATTATTTCAGAGCGACTTATCTCGGATCACATAAATTTTACACTATATTTTAGCGCTTCATAGATAAAATTGCGGAACCAATTTATTTATTGCTTAGTTCCGTCTAACATAAAAAGCGGTTCCAAAGATACGTGATAAAGAGTAAACCCTTCGAGGTTCATTGCGAGTCTTATCGTAAGCTTATCGTAAGCGTATCGTAACCCTCCCGAGTGGAATTGATTTTACGTACAATCGACTTATCTTTCGAGTATTGATAACAGGTTAATTTTACTGACAAACTTGCCCTTTATGCGAAGGTTTATTGTCTGATCATGATATAATTTCATAGAGACTCGGTACCTGGACCAAATTTAAAAGTTAAGTAGGTTAGGTAACTTATTTGATTTGTATCTATTTAGCTAAGTATGGAATTAAGTACCACGAAAGAATAAAATTAATTTCGAGATTACAATATTCAAATTCTCTCGGCATTAAATTACATTTTTATGGGAAAGTTTCTGATGCATCTAAATAGATTTCATACAAAAGGGTTTGAGTGGAAGTGAGTACTTACATACAATTTTACTATCACCGGATGTCGTTACTATAATTTTACGCGCTTTCGCGGTATAACGACTCATATATTCTACTTTACTTTTATTGTTGTTTGTATGACGTTCAGTTTCAGTCAGTGTTTGTTATCCGTACGACGAATAGTAAAAGCAATGGAGCTTTTGGTCATTAACATTTATTTAAATTAAGGCATCACAAACATCTCGAATAAGGCGTAGGTACTGAACAAATTGTCATCTTTTGTTGTTCTTTATCATTCTTTCTGTCCTAATAGCCTACAGCTATTTCTATGGAAAATGTTCAGAAACCCCAGAATGGTTATTTAAAAACCGTTAATACCTCGTTTAATTATCTGACTGCATGTAATCTTTAAGTTATATAGTTTTTCTTTGCATTCGGTTTAATGGAAAACCTGTGCTATTTTCAGTGTATTTATGTTTTCGGAAAAAAAAATCTTCGTAAACTAGCATTTTTCATGTCTCTACGACTACCTCAATAGTCGAGTGGCCTGTCTGCGTGTGAGTTCGATTCTCGGGTCGTGCCAAGTATAATTTAGATTTTATAAAAAAATCCTCTGCCCGCTAATCCGCACTGGGCCAGCGTGGTGGACTGTGGCCTAATCCCTCTCGCATTGAGGGGAGGCCATCCTCAATAGTGGGACATTAAAAAGGGCTAGTATAATTTTTATATTATTAAAAAAAATCTAAGTAATCACCCACGACACCCTGAAAAAATACGGTAATACAATCGGGTAAAAGTTACGAAATGGTAAAGTCGGCCAAGAAATTCCTTTATCACCTTAAGATCGAACATCGTTTGCACATTATATGATGGGAAGGTCTATTTTCGTCGTTAGAAAATTCTAAGTTTCAGCCTTATTGAAACTTTCATGACCTAGGAGTTGTTATCAAAATTGCTAAAGCACTTTAATAGCCCACTTTACATTGAAAACACATGCAACATTTTCGTCCGTAGGTAATGTATCCGTGTAATTAGCTGCCACATGTTTGAATAATATCTAACAGAAAATTATATTTCAAATTCAGAAAATTATATTCAAATTTGAACACAGAACGGCAACGGAACAAGGGTCAAGTTAAACAATAATACCAGATATTTTGTTACTGCGGTTACAAAGGGTCTAACAATTTGTTATTAAAAAAAACACAAAAGAGATCGTCGAATGATTGAGTAGCCCCATATTTTTCAGGTTTCTGATTGTTGACCTAAGTTTACACGTGCCCACAATAAAGTACGTAAGCAAATAACAATAATTATACACTCCAACTGTACGGTGTACCTAACTAAGCAATGCTTATATTCTAGTTACCGTACAATGGACTGGGTACGATTCCAGTATATATAAATACTTCAATATGTATGTGTGGATCGAGGATTTAGTTAAAGGGGGCAATTTTTTGGGGGGTTGTGGGTATGGACTTTTTTTGTGAGATTTTCTTTGTTTTCTTTGTGACCTATCTTACAGAAAAAAAACTGAAATCGCTCGTAATAAACTACTTCAGTCATGAGTCTGTGCTGCTGAGCTATATAAAATAAATATTGCCAGACGAACACACCGACTATACGGTCCCAAACTAAGCAACGCTTGCATTATGGGTACCGTACGATGGACTGGGGGCGAACTTAGTATATATTACTTATATAGATTTGAAACATCTATACGTTGGGTACAAACATTCCTGCTCATTACACAAATTTTTCCCTACCAGGAATCGAACCCGGGACCCTCGGCACAGAAAGCAGAGTCACTACCAACTGCGCTAATCAGGCCATCAGTAGCTTATTCTAATTCATGGTAAAATCATAAACTTATTTTTTTCTAGAAGGGAGTTTTAATTCAATCCCGATTTCTTACATAGACACACACATACATTACTGTTAATTATATACTTTAGTATTGTAATAATATGATATCACATAGGTACCTTCGCTCTGCGATCGCTAGCGTGACTTGGAGCACAAATTGATATTCTAGTCGTTGAGACCTTATATCTGGTAAATTTTATCAAAATCCGATAGCGGCGTGAATAAAAGATTGGGAGCTGTGAACGGATGTGGCTCTCGCGAGGCCCGCCGTACATGTTTTATGCCACTATGTTCTGCTCAGATTGCTACAAAATGCTTCTACGCACTCCGTTATGCTGCTGCTTTATCGCAATATTCGCAGTACATTGAACAAATACGCTTCGGTTGTTTATGATGTGAAGATGTTATCTTTTTACGAAGCCTTACTTTTACATAAGCGGTTGCCTCCCGCTTACACCGCAGATTTTATGAATAGAATGACAGTGATAGCATGCTTTCTCAATGACGAGGACACTATACGGGTACGTTAGATACATGTGCTATGGATTACACAAGAATTCTGAGAATATTATTTAAGACTTCACCACATGTGGGGGCCACTCCTTTCATACCTATAAGTAACGAAATTTAAGTTGTGTTAAAATTCACTCATCCAAGTATGTACTCATTCGAACCTACAGCTCGGCAATGAAATAAGCTCGGAGCGAATGGAACAAATTGAAAACAAATCAAAAATCTAATAAAATGTTACGAGAAGACGGAGGCAAGCTGAACATTTATAAATAAAATAACTGTGCCAAACGCTAAGTCGAAAAAAAAATATCCCCCAATTTGTATTGTCAAAAGCGTCCCAGAACGACAATAAATAATTGGCTGGATTCGAGAAGGTAAACGTTAAACTATTTATTCTGTAAAAGTAGATGAAATAAATAAACAACATAATTAGTACTGAAAATACCACGATTCACACATTGATAATAATCCAAATAAGAACCCATAATATTAACAAAATATTTCTTAAACATAACTTGCCACAAACTGCCACATAACTTGCCACAAAGGCTTATATAAGTCAAGGTGTAAAACCAATAAAGTCACAGTTTAACGGCAAAGTTACGTTTGGCGCGGTGCCAGGCATTACGTCAATTACGCCAGTGTCAGCCAGGCTATTCATTAACCCATTGATTTATTGGTGTTGTTACGCCAAGAATGATCGACATGACGTGGTATTTTGCTAGTGTCTATTACAGGGTGACATGGGCAGATTTTGGCGCAATTAATGCTTGACAGCAAATAGTTGAGCAATGTGTACAAACAATAACAAATTGAGGAAATTAGTGTATATATTATCAAGACCGCTCTTCCAGAATAGTTGGCCAGAGATACTCCAAACATACGTAGATTAAGAGCATTCACTCTCCACCGAAATGGCGCATACTACTACGAAGAACAAATCAATAGAAAATCTATTCAAAATAAGTTTTTATTGAAACTTTAATTTATACCATAAACACCTGTTAAGATTTCCCTTCTACCAGACGGACAGACGACAATTCCAAAAATAGAGGATTCAGCTTTATAATGTATAGACACGACCGATCTACTCGTACATTCTTATTATATATATGTATAGGTGGATGTAATTTATTTCACCTCGCAATATACATTTATTTGCGTTCACAGTTCAAGCTGCGATGTTTACACGTGTATTGGGACTTCATACAATAGAAATGAGAGTTCTGAAATTTCGTAATACATTCCCCGCTTCGAGTTTTTAGATTGAATGTAAAGGCTTTGTGCATGAAATGTTTAATTATTATTTTTTCAATAACAAAAGCTGTATTTTGATATTATACAGGGATTGTTTGAATAATGTAGTATGTGAATATTTGATCACACACATACAAAACTGGGATCCGTTCATTAGTTATTTTGTCCATTGCTCTATAATTGTAGGTTCAACAAGTATGTCAAGCAGCCCAGTCCTATTTCAGTCTGACAGATTTTTTGACCTTCGTCACAAATGTGTGTGGTACCTTTGTCATTTATAATTCTGTCTGTGATTTTGACTCCCAGAATACTACGCTCCATAGCTCGCGGACACACCGCGAGTCCCGACTGTACCCACGTCAAAGAGTTAATCTGCATATCATACGTGAGGATGGAGAGAGTGAACATTTCCATGACCTCGCGCTTTAGGATGACCGAATGAATCAATAAATTATTTTAAAAGCAAAAAAAAACTAACTGCCAATACTGTCATCTATTAAAATACTCATAATTTACTACCAAAAGCAAAAAAGTTGATATTTATTTAATTTAATAAAATCTTTCAATGGAAATTTCTATTGCATGTAGCAGTACAATTGTTAAGAAAACGTTGATCAAAATTTATCAATAACATTTTCTCACTAACAGTACTGCTACAAAGGTCGGCGAGTTCCACTGACTGGAATGATCGGCGGGCTTTAATTAATCCCCGTTACACAACCGCCCGGGAATCCAATTAGTTAGGTAATATTGTTAATCCGATAATTATTTCTGTCTCACTGCACTGTTGACAATTTAATGAACTGACGGGACTGTTGGATCATTAAATTTGTGAAGATACACAGACAGAAGATTTGACAAAGTTATTGGGTGAAGAGGCAAAGTGAATATTGAGATATGATTATTATGATTGGCCATTAAATGGTTCGAGTTTGACTTAAGAGCCGCCCATGCCGAGTACCGTGAAAGAGATAGCGGTATTTACTGCCGCCTGTAATAAACAGCGACGGAGATACTGCTTGCGCGCTATAATTCATACGCCGAATCAAATAATTATTGTAAGGTATTTATAGGAAAACCACACAATAAAATATTTTTTTACCATAAACGAGACTTTATTATTTAATACAATAGTATTTAAGCAAATAGCATCTTAAAATATTAAAGGGTATCTAACCAAAACGTATTATTTTTTATTTAATCACGTTTTCACACTAATTAGTTTCAAGATTTTAAGTTAACATCTCATATATCGCATGAATATTGAGTTTGGTCGATAAAGAATCAAAGAAATAAGCATGGCGGTCTCTTAAATTAAATAAGTTTTTAGCAGAGCTTTCATGAATAAACTATCAAAACAGTATAACCACACTATTAATAAATTACAAATTACCGCCTACCGCAAAGATGTCAGTAAAACCTCCACAGACTTTTTCATTTAACAAGTTAAATAAGGCTTTACTTGTAAGCGTTTAAAATAACAACAACAACTCTAAGAATATTAATTGCTTCGGGATTTTCAATCAACGGCAGTGTTTTTTTGCAGCTACACAAACCCTCTAAGTTAATTTAATAGATTGAAAACGGGGAATGTTTTAAATACTTAAACGGTTGGTGAGCCAATAATATTCGTTTTCTTATTTCAATCAGATTGATATACCTACAAACAGTGGCTATATTACTAATTTTGAAAAGATTTTTTTTTTTATAAAATTAATTTGAAATTAGAATTCTTAACCAAACAAAAATTATTTTGATTTGAAATGGCCAGTAAGTACTGTAGAAAGGTAATTTCATAAATAAAGACGTATTATATTAATTGAATATTATTAATTGAGAAAATATTATTAAAATTCTTATAATATGATTAATTGAATAGATTTAAAATTTGTCAAGAGGAAAACTATGAAATTTCAAAAACTACGATGTTGTTTCCCCATTAAGACCTGTTATATAAGACTTAAAGATAAAAAAAAAATAAGTGCTTGGGTATATTTAACATCAAGGAGCGACTTCAAGCCTAATATCATACATTTAATAGCTAAAACCTGTATTTTATGTGTCAGTAAATTAAAAAACCTCCATGTTGCGTGGGTTATAAAGAAACAATGTACAAGTTTTTAGTGGCAAGTAAAGTTCGCGGCGTGCCGGAAGTTGGTGGGGAAACACAGAGTCTAGAGTGTTCGCCGCCATTATTTTACCAACAACTTAGCCGTGGAGCTTGCGCCCGAGATTTAACTTTTATTTTAGGTAATGGGGCTAAACTAGAGCTGAGTTTAAAACATAGTAGTAGCTTGTTGTGTAGTAGCTTGATATAATATTTCAATATTCGTACTTTTTGAGTTTTATTAAAAGCTTTATATTCATAAGCGATCAGATTTGTATGGGCTAGAATAGCCAATAAATTGATAACACATTTTGTTGAAAATAAACATTTACTATAAAATAAATTAAATATTTGTGCTACTAGGTAGTAGGACAGTTAAGTACAGTATTTTCCATTTCATTCTGACGCGGTACGGAGTTCGCCGGTACAGCTATATAGGTAGTAATTATTAAATCAATTATGTCGAACTATGGTTTGCGTATGCAAATTGTAAGCAAAGCTTAATTTTCAATAAACAACTCCCTTACCCATAGTTAACAAGCTATAGGGTATCGTTGCCCCATAAAGCACTCCAAACTGCCTCATCATTTGCTTAACGATACTGTACCGTACCAACTTCAGTTGTATCTACTGTAAATTGGAATTTGTAATCAGCAGCCTTCATTGCTCAAATATAACACGACTTATGAAACGACAAAGCGGTTCTTTATCCCTGTACACACAATTTTATAATAGTGCGAGTTAAATATTAAAAAAAGTGACAACAATTCGAACTTTGTATTTAAATATGTTATGGTACCAGCGCTTCCTACTGTTGGGCTCGGGCCTCCTATCAATGCGAGGGGGATTAGGCCATAGGCCACTATGTTGGCCCAGTGCGGGTTAGCGGACTTCGCACGTCTTTCGTGTGTGTGCAGGTTTCATCACGATGTTTACCTTCACCGTTGGGCAAGTGTTAATCATGGTTGAAAAATTAGATTCGCACATGAAATCCCAGAGGTGCGGGCCGGGGTTTAAACTTGCGATCCTCGTTACCGAGGCAAGCACTCTACTATCTTGGCTGCCACGGCTTTATACTTAATAAGTATGCATTAAAAATATTAATAGAAGGTTAGGTTCCCACGGTAATGTCATATATAAAAAAGAAGAAATAACTTGCAAAGTTTAAAAAAAGAATTTCGCCAGAGCACCCACTCAATTTCATGCAGCTAACGGTTGAAAAATAGGCGTTGAAGCGTGCCCCTTTACCAACGAATTTACGTTAAACATTCCTCACGCGAGCGCCCCAAACGATACATAAAGTTAATTGAGTTCTGAAAGTAACTTGCCTCGCTACTTGTGTACACGTTGGTGCCTTGTTCGTAAAATACTTGGTGAAATTTCGCAATGCGCGCGATGTGACAGTGTACCACAGTTGCGGGTGTTTGGGACGGATTATTTTTTAACAGTTTGCCTTTTAAAGCGTGCGACTTTGTTACGTATGTATTGTAATCTACGTCTAGGTATGTAACATAGGTACTAAATTAGATTTATGGAAACATGCTGTATCCTTACCACTTCATAAGGTGTAACAAATATGTATAGTGTAAAATATTTTAATAGGTTAATGAGTAGGATGTAAAGAGAACACTATTTAAAATATATACATTAAAAAATGAATATTATACAGGTATAACACAAAAACATAGGAAACATAATTTTGCCCTAATATTTAATAGGTGCTAAAGCATCTCTACCACAATCGCAGCTGAGCGCGCGCGCCTCCCATTACTTAGATTTCCCTACAGACTAACATTTTCAACAAAATTGTTTTTAAGAGCTCTTGATAGGGGTGGGGGAGAAGAACATAGCAGATCGCGAGACGCAATTATTTTAAAAATAATTACGTGTTGCAAAGTTTTTAATTAAAAAATAGAAAGGTGTAACAAAGTCGTGTTAGTTACTCCTTTTATAACTCAAGAATGCGTGGGCCGAATTTTATAATCCTTGATTTTTTGAATTTGTCTCTTCCCAAATAGAAAAAAAAATCATAAAAGATAATAATTTTTATCATACATCATATTCTGAGGCGGTATGAAGTTTGCCGGGACAGCTACATTTAAAGATACTTTAACTTATATTTTGGGAGGACTGAGGTGTTTGACGTCCTAGATGACACTAGGACGTCAAACACCTCAGCCCTCCTGTGACCATGGTTGCTGTAAAGCAGCTGAAACGTCGGGAAAAAACACTATCATACAGATTACATTATTGTATTTGGTGTCGACGTAATAGGGGGCTTCTTGCTATTATAAACTTAAAATAGCCTTATCATAAATATATATTTAAGTTGTAGGTGAGTACATATGTACTCAATTACAACATAATTACAACTCATAATAATAAAAATGCTAACTAATATCACAGTACATACATAGTGGAAACAATTCTGTTTGAAATATTAATCGTAGTCTACATTAAAAAGGGTTACGATTTATCTGTGACCGCACATTTTTAGCTAAAACACGAAAAAACCTCAAAGGAATCGGGTTCCCTTTGTGCCACAAAAGTGACGTTGACAAATAACCAGACTCGAAACAAAACGGGTGATTTAAATGGTTTTTAACATCTAATAAAGTCATCTATGAATGCTGATTGGAAATGGCATATTAATGAGACAAGCCTTATCTCAAACTGATTTGCTGTGAGGCTGTTCTTATAGCAAGGTCAATAAGTAGTGTGACATGTTTAAAATATGACTTAGTGTCATATTTATTATAGTTCCAATTAATAGGCACCGGTGTTCAAATTATAAGATCATTGTTAATGCATAAGTCCATGGCTAATGGACGAAAACCTTCTTAAAATCCGGGAAGTATATTATCTTTAATTATAATTTTTCGTCTATCTGTTTTTGTCTCAAAAGCGCATCGCAGAGAAACTGCTGTACGGATTTTAATAAACTTAGGTGTGGTGATAGTTTTCAACAAGGTCAATCTTAAAAATATATAGGGAAATGTAGGCGGCCCACAAGTGAAGTAAAAATACCTCCATTGCGTATGAAATTGCTAGCACAGTTGGTGCCATAAAGAAGGGAATTTAAAATTTAAACGAAATACATTTAATAAAATTAGGTTTAAAACAATATACTGTTTATAGATTCTGAACGATTCCAATTTCTATGTATTAGATTTATCGAAACTTTAAATCAATCTAATTTATATAATCCAATTCATGGAAGGCAACTAAGGCCACTTGATGCCATAGTTAGGTATTTCACAATCTATCTAACAAAAGTATAAGACGTTAACTCATGTTTCACTCATGTTTCGTCAACAAATAAGCCAATACTGGAGTCAATAGAAGTACTCACTAACACTTGTCGGCAACAAACTTTCCCAGTTCGTCGAAACCAAGCGTGTTAACTAGGCCGCTGGTTAGATTACTTTTTATACGTCGCCAAAGTTATTCATAGCCGGTTTAGTATTATGAACATAACTGCTATAAATAAGGGGAAGTATTTATTATAAACTGTTATTTAAAGACAATTTCATATGTGCATAAGTCAGTACTTATACATTTTGTGTTAGCCGGTTCACAAATGAATTGTAACTGTCACTTTTAACAGGATATAAGGGTGGAGTGCACCATGTACGTTTTAATACAGTCAAATCTATAAAGAATCTGTAGAGATTTGACGGTAGTTAATTTTAATCATAGATTATACACAGCCTAAAACTATCAAAAGTGTAAAATACGATTTATTTTCATTCCATTGCGAGTCGGTTGTATTTAAAAATTTGAGGCCAAATGTTGCCGCGCATTACTATAAATTTTATTTTTTCCAGACAAATATCAAATGCTTATGATTTTTTTGAATTTTATAAAAATAATAAACTTTTGTTCGAAAGTGGAGACGAAAAAAATACGGTCCGTAAAATCCGTAGCTGATACATTTAATTAAATATTCAGTCATTCGACCGTTTAAACACAATAACGTAACCCGACCTTTGCTAATCTGAACCCTCGTTTGTATGATGAACGCTCAGTGTGACCCTCTAATATAACATATAACATACGGTAATGGAAAGATTAGTTCAATTTGCCCTTTAACGCAATTATTGCGTCGACTGATGACCCAAATAATTGTGTTACTGAAATCATGAAATATTTACATACGATAAAACGTGTACTTACCAAATAATTATTAACAAAACATACACAAATTACTGAAATATTTACTGAATAAAGATATAAGATAAAGAAAGATATAATATTTAAATTAATGTAAACGATTAAAGCCCAAACATATTGCAAAGAAGGCGGAACACAGAACGCTGTCCTTATTCAGATATTATTAAGTAGATTTTAATAAAGAATAAGCTAGCACAAAAAACTATTTGCAAGAAGTATAAAAGTTTTAAGTCTGTCCCAAATTGTTCAACCACATTATGTAGGAACTTAACACTGACTTACAAAGTGTCTAAGCAAACATTTTCAGAACACAAAGACAAGGTGTAATCGATGTTAAGAAGCTTAAAGTTTCAACAAGCAATACAATGTTTGTTAAATTTTCTAACACAAAATTTCCCAAAGGAATACTTTGTTTGTGCAAAATCAATACGTACTCCTGTTATCTTCGCTATATGTACCGACACAGTAAACAACTTCTACTAATTTCAACCTTATTGCTATTTGAGATGGCAGAAAATAAAGGAAAGCTTGTTTTATCTCCCGTTTGTATTGATAGGTACTGAGAGTACCCTGGCAATAGTCCCTGTGGGTGTAGTGAATGACAAGCATTAGCGGACCAACGGACCATCACTAACAGCCACCGCAGTTGGACGACACCCAACTACAGACGAAATAGTTACCATTAGTATCCAACTGTCTACTATACTACTGCTAATTAGTATACCTATTACAATAAACTTAGTGGTTATTTTAGCTTAACGCTGAGACCGTCGTTAGTGGGTCCTGTACATACAAATCATCACGCCTGTATCCCATGGGGTCCGGCTGACCACTGATTATCATTTGCTACGACCCTGGCATACCAATTTTCTCTTCATCCACATTCATGCATCTCCTCCTACAATTCAGTCGGCTGCAGCTCTTTCTGAAATATTATATTTATCTGGTCGTGGAAAGTTCTAATTGGGCGCCCCCTTCCGACACTAACGCGCGTTCACTTGTATGTCTTCGATACTAGAGATCTATTATCTTGTGGGTAAACTAACTCTACCTAAATGCGTTCTCAACGCCCCAGCGTGAATGAAACATTGAATTAATAATTTCCATAACGATTTTAAATTACGCAGATCTGGTACAATTATGGTGAATACAGCAAAATATAGCGACATTTCTGTTAGTCTCAAATTCAGTATAGATTGTTTTAGTATATCGGCATTAACTGTGTATTTTATTGGTTTAAATTTTTTTTGTAGAGTAGTGTACATATTTTAAATTTGCTTTATGTAAGAGCGTTTTACGGAGGGTTACTACGACATTATAAAATATAAAGATGATAATTACGAACATACTCTTAAAATCTGTAAGAGATAACTATCTACGATGTGGTAGGTTTATTGAGAACAGTTCTTAAAACTTTTGTATCCCTTCAATTGCGTTTGATTGCAACGTTCTCTTAGGTTCTTAATTCAGAAAGTTTTGTTCTAAGTTTATCAATTTAAACTTAGCAGACCTTATACTTAGTAACTATATATTACGTCTAGATATCTTAATTTCAGCTACTGTTATCATATTTATTTGGCGAGGTATTAAAGGTAGGTGTTTTATTGCAAATCTTCCAATATAAAGGTTGAGCAAAAATGTATAAGTACTTAATTTGAATACATACGAGTAAGCAGCTACTTGTTCAACCTTCAATGATGTCATGCAAGGATATAACGCTTCAATACAGTAGGTATCTAAGGTAGCTAATAAACCACATCAAATATGTATCAGGACTTACAGAGTAATTACAGCAGATTAATTGGCTGCAAGTCAGTACTAAATATACTTCCTTACCTACTACTAATAAATAAGTTGCATTTTATTACGGACCATTCTCTTAGTAACAATAAAGACAAAATTATGTTACGTACCTACCAAAAACAAATTTTAGATTATTTCTGGGTGATACAACTATTTATTCATTTTATTCCCAGTAAAAATATTTAAAACAAAGAACGGACATGTTTTATTTACAACTCAAAATGAAATTAACGCGCTGCGAACGAATTGTTTTAGTTATAAGCGAAATAAAGAATTCACGAGCTCGCGGATCCGAAGCTCGCTTTTAAGACAATCCTTGACCTGCAGGGTTATTTTAAATCATTCGGAATCGACATCGGAAACGGATTTTAAACTTTCCGATGTTGATATCGCTCCCGACGAGCTTTCCGACATAAACTTTTCGAAAAACGATTTGCTATTGTCATCAAGATACATCGAAGATAATTAAATTCGGAAATTTTAATAGCGATTGCGGTAATCTAGTTTTCGATTCCGTTTCCGATATCTATTTCGAATGTTTTAAAATGGACACACCAAACCCACATGGACATGTAAAATGAAAACTAGAAAATAGCTCCTCTCTCAAAGAGTTGTAGTTTTAAAATCTTTCGATGGCTATATTCAAATGAGAATTCCGCCATGTATATGAATCGATATAGCGCATGCTATTTTGAAAATCGGTTGCAAGCAAAACTATATTTTATTACTATAGGAACATAGCTTATGATATTTAGACAGTGTAGCTGGCGATCAATGAAATATATTTTTTGAATTGGAGAAGATGTTCCGGAGGTATACCCTAACAAACATACGATCCTACAACATTACCTCTATATTATTAGTGTACATATAACATATTTTAGGCATATTTAATGGTTACAAATACAAAAATATTTTTACATTCCCTCTGAAATTAACAAAATACAGAACTTTAAAGTTTTATATCCCAAAAAAATGCAGAAAAACTGAAAAAAACTGCTAAAGTTGCTGCTAAAGTGCTCATTAGAGATGAGGATATTTACCAATTATATCGAGATAAGGCACCATTTTATACAATATCACCCAACAATTGAATTCTTATAATGATAAAACATAAAAGGCGAACGGAAAAGTCAATGGAAATCGTCTGTCAGCCACACGGACCCGTCTTTTGACATCGGCACCAAACACGTCGCTGCATTAATTTGTTCCTGTCACCGGAACAGCTCTGTGAGATGATGCATTGCTATTACACGATGTTTTGGGTACGGCTAATACAGGGTTGCCAGCCCTACTGTTTTAACATTTCTATTTTAGTACATAATTCTACTATATTTTATTTTTTTAAACAAAAAATATAAATCTCGAGGAAAAAAACGAATCAGTGCCTGACCATTAAGTTAAATCACACTATATGGCAGTAAGGTCTACTTGTAATTTGGGATAAGAAACGGAAATTTCTAGATTAGGAATAGAATAAACTCTTTCTAGAAACAAAAAGTTTAGGCTATTGCTTAAACGTTTTTTTCTAATATTTTAGAATTCATGTTCTGAAATGACCATTTTACTGCTTTCTACGTTTTTATCGGTATTTTACTGCTCTTCATTTTAGTAGGGTTGGCAGCACTGGGTTTAGCCCAATACCCTATGGAGAACCATCTTTCATAAACTATCGACTATGACTGGTATAACTCAATTGAATAAAGAGAGGAGGAGGTTTTTACTCGCAGTGGGACAATACAGGCACAGATATAGGTAAAGTTCGAACTATCCAAAGCGGCAATAAATAACACCGATATTCCTAATTCAGTAGTTAAAGCCTGAAAGTGCAAAGACCTCTTCTTGCATATTTTGTTAATAATCGCTTTGTTTGCCATTCTCGATTGTAACTAATCGCAATAAGCTGTGCCACAATGAATATTCGAGTAATACCACGAATCCCGAGACAAAGCTTCGCGTCACATAAATAGACAAGTCTCCTACGTAATCTCGCTACGATGTGACGTAATTCAACGTCATTATACCTGATAACGCCGTACATCCTATAACATCGTAGCAATATTGTGTTATCAGTGGAGAACGAATCATGTTTTAATATTGTTATGTGGATTACGGACTTTATTAAGCATTTATTTACGGTGACGGACAAAGGATTTTTACGCACTCGACCGTTAAGATTTTGTTATTGTTTTTTTATTAATTTGATTCCTTTTTACTTGGCGTAATGTTTGCTTTAATATTTAATTACATATTATAAAAAATCTCAGTGTTATCTGAACTTACACCCTGCAGCCTCATCTAAAAATAAAATACCTACATATTATGTTTTCGATACTCACGTACTTTGTATTATATTAAACGACTTTAGTTAGTTTTTCCATAGCGCAATAAGATAAGCCTAATTTATACAAATCATAGTATTTGATCCGTAAACAATGTCATCGTTTAATTTCAGCAAGTAGGTTTACTTAAAAAAAGCCTAAATTCTTAAGTGTGAATAAATAAGTCAGATTTAAATAAAAGAACTCTCGCAGCTCCCCTCTAGCAACGAGGCAACAATCAGAGTAAAATAAACACGCCCCGTCGTTGCCTCGATAATTTCACTACGGCCTTTCTCTCAACAAGAGGAAGTAAAAGCCCTCCCTTGTATTGTAACACTCGTTGAAACGCTCTTAAATATATTTTTTTCTTATCGGCGCAGGAAAAATATGGAAAGATCAGAGAAAAGGAATAAACGTCCGTTTGGATGGAAGGGAAAGTTATGTATTCGAAATTTCGGCCCGTTTCTATTATGACCACCCATTGATTATCGCGGACCGCATTCTTTATTAAAGATAAAATACTAACTTCTTTGTTATTCATTTTAAAAACATATTGTGTTTCGCTTCTAGACAAAGGCCTGACTACCACATTGATAAGTATGAGCATTGTTTTGAAATATTAAAATTAAAAAATATGTATTATTACATTATATACATCTATTCTATACATATAAATAAAATTGGAGTGTCTGTTTGTAATATTAAAATAACCGCTTTTTACTAAGTGCATTTGGATGTATACACGTTACCTATACCGAAACAACATTTTTTACAATTTTTGTCTGTCTGTCTGTCTGTCCGTCTGTCTGTCTGTCTGTCTGTCTGTTTGTTCCGGCTAATCTCTGAAATGGCTGGACCGATTTTGACGGGACTTTCACTGGCAGATAGCTGATGTAACAAGGAGTAACTTAGGCTACTTTTATTTTAGAAAAAAAATTAGGATCTCACGAAAATAAATTAAAACCAATGTTGCAGCGCAGCGCCTGATTAAGTTTGATAGCAACAACCTGCAATGCGTCCCGCGGGCTCAGAATGGGCGAGCAGGCTGTTGTCAACGGTTGTCTTTGTTAAATACCACGCGGACGAAGTCGCGGACAACAGCTAGTATATATATATATATTACATAGATAAAACATGGTTGGTCTGACCACTGCCATTGAATTAAAAGTAATTTTTCGAATTTTATCGTGTTTATTTTATGTTTTTACGTTTCGACGACGTTTCGGCTGCTTTACAGCAACCATGGTCACGGGAGGACGGAGGTGGTTGACGTCATAGTTGGTACTGGGGTACCCTCATATTTAGTTGTTGCTTGCGGTCCGATCTACGCAGAAGGTGCTCACAGTGTCTAGAGGTTTTAAAATTCTAAACATTTGTTTTATTTCAATGGCATAAATATAAGAAATCAATATGGCCACTGCCACTTAAATTCAGGCGCAAAAGATAGACGCAGCCGAACAGTAAATGTTACCTTAGTTTATATGATAATAGGGACAAAGGTGCCGGCATAAAATAACAGGTACCTATCCGGAACAGATAGCCGGCACCGGCAGGGTCGCGCTTAGTTCCCGCGTAACTAACTTAAACATGCACAAAACCCTTTTGATATATTCAGGGCACATTTGAAAAATGTACGCTAAAATGTTGCCAGCTTTGATGTTACATGAAAACTCGCTCAAAAGGTCGTGCTTTTAATGAGATGAATACGCTTTATCCGGATAAGCCCTGCAGGCTTGCGCCATGTCGAACGCCGCGTCTTTTACTCCAGTTAGAATATCCTTTGTTGTTTATTCTACGGTATTTCCAGTATTTTTTTTTATTGAGGTTTGAAGTAATTTCTCTGAGTGACGACAGCGTGGTCTAGTGGTTTGAGCATAAGGATGTGGTTCTGCACCGCGTGGTTACGAGTTCGATTCCTAGTTTGGAAAATCTTCGGAAAATCATTTTCGAAAGTGTCCATATAATGACTTTTTAGAAAAGTTGTCAGTGATTTTAAATGATGTACCTACGAGTACTTATTTGTTTTTGTAACTAGTAGATATAGCAATTCCAAAAATCACTAAGTACTTAATGATGTTTTGACCGTATAACGTGTTCAGCTGTCACAATTATTATTAAAAATGTACTTTATACCGTATTAAAATACCCACTTATACCTACATTTTACAGTAACGTTAACGACTTACTTCATAAATATATCATGTATCGTACCTCTTAAAAGCGCATTGCTGGCACTTGCGAGTAAGAAATTATCACAGGAATTTCATTATCTAACAGGAAATATTTTTTTTATCCTTCCAACTGTGCCTGGCAATACATACACACATAGTGTGACGTTAGTTAATTATGTAAGTAAAATTGGGCCTAGTTTCAATTGAAAAATACCATAAAAAGTACCATTTCACCAATAGTATTTTGATCTCAACGTAATAGAGAGCGAGCCTATGGCAATTTATTTATTATCAGCCATTTAGTATATACCTACATAAGTATATAATATACAAAGTTTGTACCTATACAGTTGCACTACCAATCGTAGCTATCGCATTGAAGATTAACATTTTCAATAAATCATTTGAAGGTTCAAAAGCTCCATAACATATACTATATCAAAGGTAGCGATAAAATGACTGGTATTTAACTAGAAATCTTAATTTACATTGAATCACTGCGAGGAGCGACGTATTTTACGTTCTGTGGTATGTCGATAGTGCTTCAATGGGCCGCAAAAACCGGCGCGTCGAACATTCTCGCACTGGATTTACGAGCTGGCAACATTAAACCTCCGTGTGCCTACCAGTGGCGTAGCAATGTAACCAAGGGCCCCGGGACAAAAATGAAATTGGGCTTCATTTAAACCAAACTAAATACTTTAAAGGTGCAAAACTATTTCATTATCAGCTCCTCCTCGCCCACTGCAAGGCATAATAAAGCAAAGCTAGTTACTACTAATATTTAATCGTACTTCCCAATAATATGATAAAGGTTTCTAATATTAAAGAGATGGGTTTTTTTGTGATTTCATTTTCGAGCCATTCGAGGTTTGTTGGTCAGGGGCCAAAAATTTCGAAAATTCTTTATTTAACGTGAATATTATATAACTTTTTGGAACGTCGTTCATGGGTGACGAGGGGCCCTTTGAGCTTGGGGGCCCCGGGGCACTGCCCCAGCTTGCCTTACGTTATAGTCACGCCACTGGTGCCGACTAATTTTAAATCGAAGCAAATATTATGGTTTCATTAATTTTACGCTCACCTTTAGGTAAGCCGCAGATAAACACAGACTTTTTTAATACTTTTACAAAAAGTCTCATCGCATCTAGGCAGCATGAAAACTATATAATATTCCTTTTTCTCAGAATTTTTAGTAACACAATTTACGCTCATGTCTAACTATATACAATTTAGAAAATTTAATACAATTTGACGGCCTGATTAGCGCAGTGGTAGTGACTCTGCTTTCTGCGCCGAGGGTCCCGGGTTCGAATCCTGGTAGGGACACAAGCTTTGTGTGATGAGCACGAATGTTTGTACCCGAGTCATGGATGTTAAATATGTATATAAGTATTATATACTGAGTTCGCCCTCAGTCCATTGTACGGCACCCATAACACAAGCGTTAAGCTTAAAGTGGAACCGTATAGTTGGTGTGTTCGTATGGCGATATTTATTTATTTAGGACAAATATACAAAATGAGACAGCAAGTTCCCTCTATTTATTCCGACAAAATTAAGTATTCTGTAAGCAGTATTGGATTCAACCTCATCTGCTGCTCTGAAAAGATTTGTTAATTACCATAACCCAGAATTTTCAGAAACGAGAACTCAGGCACGGTTGCCGGCCGAGTGAGCAAATGTTAAACTTAAATTAAAATAATTTATATTTCCTAAGTTACTTATTAATAAAAGTTCAGTAAGGTAGGTTATATATCAGTGACATCAACTATTAATATGGATTTTGTGCCTATATATACATCACTAACATACATATACATTAGACATGTTGCTTTTTAGTAGCTATAGGAATTTGGACTTTAAGGATTCAATGTATAGCGACCACATTAGTGTCGGAACTAGAAAACGCCTCATGATACTGTATTTTCAAATAGGTAATAATAATTTTTGACTAATAAAACCACAGAGCGGAATGTAAAAAAAATACGTTTGACTCTAGCCACTTAAAAAGTATTTAGCTAACTAGTTATACATTGTAGAAAAGCTTTATAAATAATGAGTAGAGAGTAGTTTTAAATACTTGGTTATAAAACTATATATAGACCGCCAAGCTATAGTATTTATTTCGCCGAAGTATGTAATAGAAAAGTCACTTTACCAAGTATGGAAACATGAATGTTGGCTACACATCGTGATTTTCTATTTAAAAACTAGTTTAAGTGAAATGATTTTATAATGGTTGCACGTTTACTCTGGACTGAAAAGAGCTACTTGTACCTGTGGAATATGCAAGGAAATATTAATAATTATAATAATATAATATCGCCAGACGAACATACCAACCGTACGGTCCCAAACTAAGCAACGTACAACAACGTAAACGTACCGTACAATTGAATATGGCAAACCCAGTATAATACTTATAAAGATATTAAACATTGATGACTCGGGTTAAAACATTCGTGCTCATCTCACAAAGTCGTTTGTCCGTACCAGGGTATTTAACTGAGCCAATCAGGCCCACAAGCCGTTATTTCCCCATGACGTCATCAAGGAATTCATTGGTCGATGCTCATGTTAACCACTATATATAAATTTGTAAAGGTTAAATAAATAATATAAGTGCTCCGAGGTAGGTATAATTAAAATGCTTTGTTTTGGTCTCAATATGCTGTCTCCACTTTTTATACAGCTATTTAGCGGCACAAAGATAAAGCATGTTGACAGAAACGTTTATACATACAGCCGGTGTGTGTGGTATATCGTGCTGTCCGCTCGACTCCAAACAAAAGTAGGTTATCGGAGGAAAACATAACAGCGCAATCATTGCTGCAGCGTATTCTTTAGTCCCGTTACTGTAATGACTTCTTAAACAACTATTGTAAAACTGACAAACATATCTACCACTAAATACCAAAATGTGGTGGTTGACTCTTGTGGTAATTATTTCGGTAAGCTGTTGAAATGTGAATAATTTGGACGGAAATATATTATCTATTCAGTAAAATGTCTTTCGAACGTAAGAAACTCTCCACAAAATTCATAAATAAGAATGGCAGAGATAGCATTATTTCTCGATAGCCATACGATTACGTTTAGAGATGTCACCACGGGATCTGAAGAGTAAGCAGGTAACTTCATATCGTCGTGTTATCGAGAAAGCACGCTGTCACTGTCATTCATAATCATAAAAACCGCAGTGTGAGCGGGATGGAAGAAGCTAACGTTAGCTTGTCGCTACGTGATATAATGCTGCTTGAACCACAGGTTTTAAATTATATTCATGTCAGTATCAATTTCAACTAATCCGCATAAAGTATTCAATCGATGATATTTATCTATTAATCGACTAGATACATTTTCAGGTCATTCAGTAACCACCAATAAACGTCACGTAGACTGGTTTTCAATTATCTAAAGCGTTTCAGTTTAATGAAATTAATTTCAGAGGCTGTTGTGAAATGTGAAAGCTTTTGTTCAGGCATCATTTATGTATGAATGTCAGCTAAAGATCGATAATCTTATAAATTGGAATTCGATTTCATGAATATTATAAACATGCCAGCAATTGGATGGGACTTGAAATTGTAGCTCCATAGTTGGTCATTAGTATCCAAACCACAAAATCAGTTATTAATATTAACCGATAAAATTATAATTTTGGAATAATGGTTCAAAGTAATATTAATAGCTTCGGTCAGAGACGAAATGAAATGGTTAATTAATCCAAATAATGTTTATTTCAATTTTGCAAACCTTATTATGTTTACCTATAGCAACGTAAAGAAATTTAGTTAAACGTAAAATTAAGTCTTTGAAAAAAAATACTAACTATACCTACCACAGATATATTAGAGGAGATATGTTATGAAAGCGGTGGGCTTGCGCTCACCTTTAGCCAAAATTAGGCTAACATAGAGTTTTCGCCGTCAGTCGACTGCAACTGCACGTCGGTATCGGAGCTCTAACTTTTTTTTAAATGCCGTGTTATTCCGTGGTTGTGTGCAAAAATACTAGCAGCAAAGTGAACTACGCGAAAGATGGAATCTCATTTCACCAGCCAGTATTAAGTATTTTATTTATTCGTCTTTAAAATCATTAAAAACAACAAATCAAAAAATATTTAATGCCTTTATTATGTTATTTTAGTTTTCATGTAGCACAACGACTTTTATATTTTTGTACAAAATACATGGCTCTTTAAGTACCACCTATGTTCGCTACTGAGTGAATGTACGAGGCAATGGATAGATCGTCTAACGATACTTTGAATAAACTGGTGCGTCGCGTGGTACGGCCGCTGTATGCGGCGACGACGCAGCACGCACCGAATTATTGGCACGCGTGTGTGTCTGAGACTTCGTATTGGTTGGTTTTATGTAATTGCAAGTGTTTTGCGGCGAGTGGTGGGGAACAAAACGGAGACAGCGAGTTCCCATACATTTTGAACCGCACGGCATATCTCTCGTGATCTGTGATACCTACTAAACAAGTTCACGTGCAGGATAGCCAAACAAGGGGTCCTTTTGTATCTGTGTGTAAAACCGCTATGACGGTTATGTAAATATTGCCGCGATAAGACGTTTTCATTGGTTGTGTTCAAGCCCAAGCTGTATATAGGATTGTAGAATACGATCTTTTACAAAACGTCTAGGCGCTTTACAAATCACCTCAGTTCTGTAAAACGACTAGATAAACGTTTAGACGGATTGTAATATGGCTAGCCATATTGTAATGGCGTTTTGCGTTCTACAATTCGGCTGGTTAGCGTGCGCCGTTTTTATAATGCAGCATTTTGACTTTCAGCCGAAATGTAATAGGGCGCCCCAATTATTTACGGGTTCGGACACGCGTGAGCAAGTCCAGCCGTTTTGTAAAAAAGCAGATTCTACAATCCGGCTAAACGGCAATAATGTTTTACCTGAGATAAGCTAAATAGACCGATGAAGTATTTAAAAATAAATATAGCAACGCAACCCGCCTAATAATAATATACATGTAAATTATGACTTTACCTATAAGCTTATAGCTTTTATTATCAGACTTTATGGCGATTAGAGACGGAATTTCATGACCTATGTTTCCGGCTGTTAATGGGCAAAATTCCATGAAATAATAATTTTGTATAATTAACGAACTAACCGATGCTGTCGAAAGCTCGTTAAAATCATACGTTTTATAGGTTTCTCTTATAACTGATCGATAGTTGATAGCATATTATGATTTTATTGATCACTGCAATTGGTCAACGTACATCCAAGATCCACTTGTAAAGCTATGTGAACATTCGATCTATCTTCAGGAGCAACCGTAGGTGTAGATAAATAATTATAGGCTTTTAGTATTTAAGACGAGTACGGTCACCTTGGTCCAAAATTGATTGGATTTGATTCGACTTCACCCTTTTAATAAAAAATATACTTATTTAGATGTGTAAAAAAAATCTTCGGGATCCGCAATCTGATTAGATTATTTTTAATAATATTCGAGCTTTAAAGGCCTCTAGGAACGTCGCCATTTGACTCACGATTGCTAGATGGCCTACCAATTGGCATGCCAATGACAAGCCAACTTGCCTGTTGAAATGCCAATTTGGTAGGGACTCTACCGATTATAAAAGCCAAATCATGCCATCCGTAGATGCCTTAAGACACTAACCTTGTATATTAATATGCTACCTACGTCAGGTATTTTCTTCCCGTGAATGCTAGGTCCATGCATAGCCGAAATCTACGATACGCCATCGGCGGGGCGTGGTTTTAATTGTATAAAAGACGACGATCAATCGCAGTACTGATTGTGACGTAGTCTTAGGCCATCTTGAGAAGAGAATACTAGCATAGCATTTATTATTATACCAATGCAGTGCCGACCAATAGTATGCACATTTGTAAAGTCTACCAAGAAACTTCTTTATCACCTTAAGGTTGAATATCATTTGCACTTACTAGAATCGTAAGGCCTATTTTTGTCATTTGTTATTTATTTGAACTAAGAACTTATCAATTGAACCTTAGGTAGTAGATTTTTTATTGACTAAGGGTTTTTGTCAAAACTGATAAACCACTTACAAGGCTGACGTTACACATAATGTAGCATACGTCAAGCGCGTCTGTTTATGCCGTAACATTGTCTGTCTCTCGGACGTGCAGATTTAATTCTTACTAGACTATTAAATTATGTACGCACTACACAGAATCCAGGGTGCTACTATTGTAGCCGTTACCGTTTCAATCGGTGTTATCGCGGAGAGTATACGAGCCAAGGCCACCAGAGCTCGTGCTCCGAACATTATACAATACTGCGTGGCACTGTAAACAGCCCTGTATTCATATTATCGATATTGTTGTAGGCATTGTTTTCAGAAGTCGTTGCTGATATTATTGTAGGAGTTATAAATCGTGTTTGGTACAAGTAGCCAAGTTACTAAGTATGTTTGAATGGATTTTAGAATAGGTTTAGTCATCTGCGATACCTACTTATTAATTAAAAATTACCATTGGCGGATCTCTGGGCATAAAAGCATCGTATTTTATAGCTTGACTCCCAATGATTATAGCGTCATTAACATGATTTAAATAATAAGGTGTAATAATAATAATGTAAAATATTTATACAGGGCTAACAGTATAATAAAGATAACACGAAATAATGATAACAAGAAATAAATCAAATTAGTAGACATTTAAAAAATGATAACCTGTACTGAGCAACTTGCCAAACGCTACTGGTTCGCCTTGTTTTAAAAAATCAAACATCACGTACACAATTGTTTTATACATAAACGTGAACGTGACGTTTTGGGGTCGAGTCACCTTCGTCCGTAGGAGAATTAAGTACCCTCGAGATACCCTACACGTGACCCTGGGTGGTGCCAACCAGGTGACAACTCTACTGGTGGTAGGCTTCGGTCGTGGTTAGTCACCACCCACTGAACAAAGCCATGTCGCCAAGCGGCCTAGTCGTGTTCCGGCATGATTTTCGGTGTTGCCATTAATGGATGGCGGGTCAGATCAGTTGCACTGCATGTGCCTAGTGAATGTAGCGTCTCGATCTACTGCCGCCTTCCTACCTAGGCAAGTATGCTCCATCGTAGATCCGATGAGATCGAGATCAAATACTTGCCTATAATGTATAAAAAAAAAGATCCATATAACTTACTGATTCATCTGTTAAAAGATATTTTAACTTTATTACAAATATATTTTAACTTCATTACACCATTTTTGTTAAACTTTATACATAAAATCTACTACTACTAGAACATGTTTAATTCTTCACTTTACTAATATCTAACACATGATGAAGATATAATTTAGATAAGTATATACATTGTTACTCAAATTTATAACAAGCTATTGGGGCGAACAACATAATGTTTACGTTTAAAACTTAGTGATTGAACTACATTTTCGAGGACCTAAGTTTCAACACTAAATTTGTTAACACTTGTCGAATTAGTTAGTATCTATTGTTGCCGAGAATTTAACAGGCCAATTTGGGCGGTGTTAGATTAGTTTAGGAAAACATTTTGCTCAATTTCAATCTAAAAAAGTATTTTTATTACTTGATGGTATAAACATAAAACCATAAATTAATGCAATATCCAAATTTAAAGTGCTTTGCAATGTCATTGTAATTTTCTATAACAGGATCTGTTTTATAAGATTTCATTTACCAATTTCGCTCTTAGTAAACTAAACAACAAAATATAAATTCAATGGCTTTACAAAAAAAAAGTGTCAAACCATTTTTATCAAATTGTCAATGTTTCATTAGGTCGCTTGATAAAATAAAACTGTTCCACAAATTCGCCGTCGCATTTCCTATAACATACACGACCCCTTTTTCCATTGGTCACTCCGAGCCAGTGCCCTGGGCCCCGCACTCCATGGGGGCCCCTAATTTCAATTATAGATATATATATATAACTATTATTTTAATTGTTTACCGTTATAATTAACATTATTTGAATAGGTAATTATGATAGAATCCGGAAAAATAACTACTCCAACATTCACGTTACGCAGATTAATTAGTGTTTTAAAATCTATCCTTTATGATTTTCGCCAAAGATAAACGAAGGGGCCCAGGGGCTGCCATAGTCATAGGGCCCCCTTAACCCAAAGTGCCCTGGGCCTCCAGTAGGTTAACGACGGCCCTGCATATCCCCAGGACAAGACGGTTCTGTTTACGCACGTGCGCCGCATATCCTTGTACTTACGTATTCTATAAATACAGTGTACGGTCTGCGAGTAAATGCTACTAAACATACGGACAAATGGAGTTAGTTGTTTTGTAAACAAATTATAATGCCCGTGCACATGTAAGATTGGTCTTGAATGAGCTTTACTTGTTTAAGGTATTGTGTAACAGGAGTCACCAGCAGTGGCCAGTGGATTTAAAAAAATATATGTTCTATACCAGGGGTCTCCAAAATGCGGCCCGCGGGTCATTATCGGCCCGCGAACACCACTAATCCCGTCCGCGACATGAATTCTGGAAGATCTTGATGTGATTTGCAATTGTGTCAATATCGGAAAAAGGAGATCCAAAATATACTTTTATTGTCCTTGGGGCTTTGTGAAGGAATCACTCCGGCCCTTAAACTAAAAAGTTTGGAGACCCCTGCTCTATATTGTAGAGCTATGGCGAAATGTCTGACGCTATAGAGCAAACAGTAATGTTTGACGTTTCGTCGTAGTCCGGTCTAGATAGACTTTAATTAAGTACGGAATGAAAGCTAGACACGTAACAGCTGCCTCATACAGATAAATAAAGACCGTTTCACACCAATTAACTGTACAGATATATAGCCTAAATGGTTTGTATAGACTCAGCGCACAGCCTTGCGAGTAAGGATAGTTCGAGCACCACCGCCACTGATGACAGCGCTCACCCATGGCAAACTCATCAAGGATTAAGATAATAATCTCTTCAAAAATAATATTTACAGGAAAGGTCACTACTAGTGAGAATATTTCAACAAATAAATATTTATTTTTTTAACCACATTGTAATTATAGGTAATTATAGTGAAGTAATCACGACGATAAGCCCCAAAAAATCTAACAAAACAAAAGAGGATGGTGCATCCTCATGCTTTATGCAGGTCAACCACAGTCTTCAAAAACTGACTGCATTCTACACATGTTTGAAAATAAATACCGAAGGATTTACAAATGCAAAACAAACTCGGACCACACCGGCCGCCGCGGCGGCCGGTGTTGTGCACGATAAGCCGGCCACCGCTCTTGTAAACATTTCAATATTTTACAACTACCCGCACTCAGTTTTACGGAACAACGTGCTCTCTTGGACTGACAAAATACAGTACAATTATGTGACAGTTCACGTAGAGTTTTGTGAGTAAAATACTATCTCTAATACTTTGGACGCTGAGATTATTTTATGAATATAAAATTTTAAAAAATACGTAACGTTCTCATTGTTATTTCGGAATATACTGACCGGTTATATGCTTTACAGAAGGTGTATTCGTCTAGCTAGCGTTACTATAAAACTTTAATCGATTCAGTTGGCAAGTGCCACGTGAACCTCTGTGGCCTCGTATAATCGCTCGACAAGTTTGCATCTAGACAAATAGGCATGTAGCCGAAACAGTTACAAGTTGACAACTAGACTAAAATCGGATCTATTTTCGAGATACAACTGCAAAACCACTTGAGTTCTTGCGTGGCTTGCGTCTTTGATACCTAGGTACATATACGCCACGCAATTTTCAAGTTGATAAGGTAACTGTCCAATTAAATTGTGTAGATCAGGCTTTACTTAAACAAGACAACAAAAGTGACGGCAGTAAAAAAAACAAATCCTCGCTCATCTTGCCAGAATACTCACTCAAGGCAGTGTCAGTTTTGACATTAAAACAGTGAAGTCGCCTCGCCGCTGCCGTTACAACAGATAAGTTGTTTGGATGAACGAACAAATCGAAAGAAAAAAAAATACGTTTTTTACTTAAGCATACCTATGCATTTGTTCGCTTTCATGAATGATCTGCAACTGTCCGTTCATTCGACTATTGCTTGGTACAAGTAAAGTTGAACCGTTTTTTTATAATGTGGTACAACCCACAATGTTTTCGATTAAACAGTCATAATATAAGTCATCATCTATGAAGCGTGACATCACTAAATCTCGACACGAGGCCAAACGTCAGAACAAGTGTGAGATTATTCGTAAGCTAACCGTATACTCTTTAGTCTTCGTATTTAGACATTTTACATGGAGAATTAAAAGTTTCAAATACTGTCCTCTAGAGGCGCTGTACAATTCTCCTTTGACGTACTGGAGTATCATGATAACGATGTTTTAGGTAGACAAGTTTCCGCGTGCACTTACTTACTCTGTAGTTTGTTCCACACGCCCGCATAACCCAAAGGCCGTTTGAAAAGCCCTAAAGAATCCTCGGCGTATTGTTGGGCTGTTTATAGTGTACCCGCACGTCGTTCCCATATAATGGTAGGCTATATTATAAAAAGTAACGATTGGGACCGCTACAAATTGAATGAAATGCCTTTAATAGGTATTTTACTATGAAATATACGGAAAATGATGGTCAATAAAAAAAATTAAACTTGTTATTTAGTATAACACAGATTATTATTATATACTCGATTCGCCCCCAGTCCATTGTACGGTACCCATAATACAAGAGTTGCTTGGTGCGGGTCGGATAGTAGCTGTGTGCTTCTGACGATAAAAAAAAATAGTAATTTTCGTGAAACATGAGTATCGACAGGCTTCATCTATTTATTATATTGTGTTTGCCTTGAGGTTTTGTCATAATTCATTAATTTCATCATCATTCATTTGCTCAACAATAAAAAAAATACTTCAGACAAAAATATCAAAGTTTATTTTTTAACTAAGGTTAAGTTGAAGGCCGATTTGTGATATATGAACATAACGTCTTCGGGAAGTTTGGCTCGTAAATTATGTGATACGCCACTACTGCTCGCTCAAGATATTTCTCACATAGGCAGCGCTATGGTGACATTCTATTACTTGAGATTTATCTTTGCCCCAGAATTTGTCTACAAAGACCTCGTTTAAATTTTTTTACATAATTTATTGTAGACATATATCTTATCTATCTTTTTAATTTTCATTTCAGAAATCACCACATCAATCTTAAAATTATTTAAATTTAGAAATAGTACATTGATATATATTTTTTTGATATATGCAGTGATAGCCAAGTTGGTAGAACGCTTGCCTCGGTAACGAGAATTGCAGGTTCAAACCCCGGCTCGCACCTCTGGGATTTTTCAAGTGCGAATCTCATTTTCAACCATGATTATCACTTGCTAAAACGGTGAAGGAAAACATCGTGAGGAAACCTGCATGTCTGAGAGAACCCCTCGAAAGATGTGTGAAGTCCGCCAATCCGCACTGGGCCAGCGTGGTGGACTATGGCCTAATCCCCTCTCGCATTGAGGGGAGGCCCGTGCCCAGTGGGACATTAAAAAAAGGGCTGGAATTATTTATTATATATTTTTTATTTTATATTATGATCAATACTCATCACTTAGTCGAATTGAAAGGGATAATTGGTAAGAACGGAATTGCGAAATATTTCCAATCCAAGATTTGCCATACAAAATATTCTTGATAACTAGGATGTTATATTTTCTATTTAGAATATTGTTTTTTTATTGAAGGAAATTTAAGTTTTTTAAATTTAATGTAATTTAATTGAATGGCGACCACGAATCGGAAGACGAAGTGTAGGACGGCCCCCCACAAGGTGGACTGATGACATCACACGCGTCGCAGGAAGCCGGTGGATGCGAGTGGCGGAGGACCGTGATGTGTGGAAGTCGTTGGGGGAGGCCTATGTCCAGCAGTGGACGTGTATATCGGCTGATAGATAGATAGATAGATTGAAGGAAATTTAAATAAATTCGGTTTGTTTCTCGTCCGACATTTCGGTCTTGACTATCAATCTTTATGTTAACTATATTCCATCCATTTTACCAATGACATACATCATTCATAAACATACATACAGCTGTTCACTCAGCAGATAGCACAGACGAATCAATTGCAATCTGCAATTTGATTGATTGCGTCTGCAATTCGCTTGCAGAGTGCATGTGTAGTTTACAGAGCGGAAATCACTTCCGAAACGGAATAGCGTCGCGTGTCTAGTTAGCAACAATGTCTACCATTGATTACCTTTGAGTGTGTCACAAGGACATCTTAACTACTGCGGATTTACAAAGTAACAATAAAATGAGTAGGTAAGTATGTATTTTATTAATATTGGTTTTTTAAGTAGGTATATATAAATAAGTACTATAAATCAAATATATACAATGTATGTATAACATTTAGCAAGGCAGTTCAAATCGCGAAACTCCAAAATCCCCGAAACCAATTATTGAATGTACAAATTGGATCGTAACGAATGGACCGCATTGATTGCTGTCGACTTTTATAACGCCTATGTGGCTCTCATGGAATGCCTACGGATTTGAGTTTTTAACATCAACTCAAAGGCTGGTTGCAGAGTTTGTAAAAACATAATAAATAGAATTTCGATTTGATTCGATCGTCAGATGGTAAAAGCTTTTGCACCAGTATCTATAATGTTTATCAATTTCAGAGGACATCACCTAGAGCTCGTGCAGTTGAAAGCACTAAACTAATTCGCTTTCAATTGGAAGAGTTTGATGAGTCCATATAATAGTCATCCAAAACGGTTTGACACACGCACGGCATCCAAACGTTGCTTTTGATGACTAATTTGTATCGTCATACTATATAATATTATATATATGAAAGTTTGGATGGATGGATGTTTGTTACTCAATTACGCCAGAACGGCTGAACGGATCCGGATGAAATTTGGCACAGAGATAGATTATAGTCTGGAATAGCACATAGGCTACTTTTTATCCCGGTAAAAAGGACATAAATTTTAATCGCGCGTAACACCGCGGGGCGCAGCTAGTATCCCTTAAAACTGCGTTCATTATTGACAACAGAAGCGCCGATCTTCGGTTGTTTTGGACGGAATGCCAGATTTCCCCGGAGGTTTCCGCTTCATTGCTTATATTCCCACAAACTGCTTACCGTTTTTATTGTTTCCGAATTTTGTGACTTACTGTATCTACAATTTTAAAAAAACAACATTGTTCTGTATCTATACTAATAAATATTAAAGAGGTAATGTTTTACTGATCTGATTCTCAAAATTCTGTCACTAATAGGATTTTACATTATTCTGGAGTGCTATAGGCTATGTTACATAAAGGTACCGCGGGCGGAGCGGCGGGAAAAAGCTGTCAAATATATAATTCTACTAAGTGTGTGTTTGTACACTTTAAATATTGTAATTTTAAATTAATATGTTTTTAAATACGTGTCAGCTATGTTCTAAATAACATGCTTATATCGAGATATAAGCAAACATTTACAGTAACAGTTTTATCGAGATATTTCTAATGGATCGTAAAATAGGAGTTAGAGTAAATAGGTTGGTGTAAGCTTATATCATTTGAAAAGTCTTATTAATATTCTGTACATAATTGAATACTCATCAATCTCACGTGAGCCCTATTTATTTCGATACGTATGACGTGACGTGTTTGAAAAATGCGATTTTGATGAGGCTATAACCTTATCCCGAAATTTATAGACAGTTATAAAGGATTATAATGGCATTATAACGAACATTTCAGAGCAAAGTGCGTTATTATAGGTTTGTAATTCATTATGACTGTCTATAAATTTGGGGGTAAATCTATAGCTATATGTATATCAAAAATGTCGTGTTAATTAGTTACACCATTTATAACTCAACTAGCTGTTGCCCGCGACTTCGTCCGCGTGGTATTTAACAAAGACAACCGTTGACAACAGCCTGCCCGCCCATTCTGAGCCCGCGGGACGCATTGCAGGTTGTTGCTATCAAACAATCAGGCACTGCGCTGCAACATTGGTTTTTTTTTCGTGAGATCCTATTTTTTTTTCTAAAATAAAAGTAGCCTAAGTTACTCCTTGTTACATCAGCTATCTGCCAGTGAAAGTCCCGTCAAAATCGGTCCAGCCATTTCAGAGATTAGCCGGAACAAACAGACAGACAGACAGACAGACAGACGGACAGACAGACAGACAGACAGACAGACAAAAATTGTAAAAAATGTTGTTTCGGTATAGGTAACGTGTATACATCCAAATGCAATTAGTAAAAAGCTGTTATTTTAATATTACAAACAGACACTCCAATTTTATTTATATGTATAGATAACGGGTGGGCCGAATTTTATGATCTATGATTTTTTAATTTGTCTCCGCCCCAAATAAGAGAAACACACGAAGATTTGTTCAGATTCATATTAACATACATTTGATTCTGAGGTTGTACAAAGTTCGCCGGGACACAAACACACAAACCACACGGGTATACAATTAACATGAAACACAATTTATAGTTTTATGTGTTAAACCTAATGTGTTATGTAATGTAGGTACACCTATTTCCACTCAGAACTAAGTCCCCAGTTAGTGTGTACTTAGACATAGTGCCTTAGTTAATTAATGTGCCTATGTCCTCTAGTCATTAGTTTAATGCGGCCCCGCTAACCCGCTCGGACTAGCAGCGATTTATTCATGTGAGTGGTTAATGCCCCAGGTAGGCTCATCGCATTTAATACTGGTTGTAGATCAAAATCAAACATTTACACTAGTTATTACTGCTTTTAATTATTCAGTCTAGCGTTTCGTAAGTCCGGCCTGTTGATCATAATTTTTTGTAATGTTTAAATAGATCATAGATAGATTAAATTGGCTAGGTACCTATGTGTGCTCTATATTATGAAAAATAAAGAAACACTTAATGCACAATTTTTGAAGAATTATCCTTGAATATTTATTTTTATACCAAATGTATGACTTTTTTATATTTTTTTATTGATTTCTTATATTTAAATAAAACAAATTTTACGAAACGTCGCGAACGCAAAAAAACATAAAATAAACGCGATAAAATCCGTAAAATTAGGTTTATTCTAAACAAATTTTGTGAAATATTTCTTTTTTTTAAAAACCCTATTTCAAATACCTCGATGCGCTAAAATGCCAGAAATAATTTGATAGTATTTAGACTCGTTGCCAATTCAAATCTTCTTGCATTACTTAGGAGTATTGACACGATACGTTTTGTGGACCACTAATGTCTATAATATAAATGATGTTAGAATCACAACCGCCAGCGGTAAGTGTTCTCTGAAGCATGGAGAAGGTCAAATTATATTATTCGGCCCCCCATCTAAGTTACAAGCGAGCCACGCGGCGATAACTAGGCTATGGCCTTCTTAAAAATAATAAGAAGTTTACATTTATCTACTTTTTGCTTTTGAAGACCGACTGACGTTGTACATAGGGTAGATTTATGTTATGTACATATTATTGCATATTCATCGCGGGATTGTTTCTATAAATTATCTCGTCTGATAACATGATTCCGAGGGATTTATGTGTCTGTTACACGCTTCTGTCAATAAGGAAAATAATAAACATACAAATTGTTAGCGGCGGATTAGTAGGAAATTAATTTGGTTCTTCGAGGTCAGTGTGATCACACTATAAGATTGTTAACTTTTTTTTTCTATAAATATCGCCGGACTGTTCACACCCGAAACGTCCATACCTCGTTTACAAACATGCATGCTTGTGTAATGATACAATGTTTGCCCTTACGGGATTCGAACCCGGGACCCTAGGAATCAGGGTCTCTATCAATCGGGTCGTCAATTAGTTATTAAGTTATTTATTTTCACGTGTTTTCCTATCAGTCATGTGTATAAAACTAAGTTGTGTTAGTTACACCATTTATAGCTCAAGAATCGTCCGGTCCACCAAGAACGGTCCGATTTTTAAGATCTTTGTTTTTGTGAATTCGTTTCCTCAGAATAACCATTCAAACAGAAAAAAAAATTAGATTTTCTCATACATCTGAGGCGGTACGAAGTGCATCGGGACATCTAGTAACTTATAATAAGGCTTTTCAAAAGCATTGTTGTATTAGTTATTTTCATTGACCCTTAAAGCAACTATATAAAAGTTTTTTTTTTCATTTCGACATCTGAACGCAAAATATATTTCCATAAGTACATTCCATATTACCTGCTCGGCTCCCATATCCTTTTGATGCCCTCACCTTTTTCCCAATTCGGCTGATGGGTGTGCATTTGACCGGAAGCGAATTGATGAAAGTAATATTAAAAATTACGCAGGTAGAGAGGGCATTGTCAATGGTGAAGGGTCGATATGATATCGTTCCTTATGTTCGAGGGGTAGCTTCAGTACCTTTAGAACTAATTTTGATAAAATACCACCGAATTGAGAACCTTCTCCTTTTCTTTAAGTCGGTTAAAAATAACGTAAAACACACATCAAATTAGTATACAGGATGGATTTGGATAAAGGTTACACTTAATGTAATAATAATATCGCCCGAAGAGCATACCAACTATACGGTCCCACACTAAGCAACGCAAGCAAGCTACGCAACCCAGTATATAATACTTATATAGATATTAAACATCCATGACTCGGGTACAAACATGCTCATCACACAAAGATTGGCTCTACCAGGATACGAACCCGGGACCCTCAGCGAAGACGGTCATTACCAACTAAGCTAATCAGGTGGGATGCTTATAATAAAATTATATAAATAATTTATTTCGAATGTCTTTGCAACCATAATTGATAAAATAAACATAATTATAATAACCAAAAAAAAAAAAAAAAAAACATACAACCGAATTGAGAACCTCCTCCTTTTTTTTGAAGTGGGTTAATAATAACATTTTATTAAATGTTGTTTTTTAATATATATTATTTATTACAAAAAATACATTCATATACATTTCCAGAATGATTTCATGCTAAAATTAATTGAAAAATAGTGAATATAAATGCATATAATTAATTAAAAGATCGACGGAGAATTCAAAATCTGGGTGGTCCAGAAGCCATTAACACCCTGTTTTCATAGTTTCAACTGTAGTAGTTTTAGTAGTAGTTTTTTGTTTTAGTATTATTAGTAGTTTCAACAACAATATTCTCGACTATGAGCACGAACTTAACCTAAGTAAGGACAACATACACACGTACACAAGTTGTAAAAGTCGTACTAGAGCGTGCTAAGTATATTTTGCCACTTTATACACTTTTAAAGAAAATAAAACTTCAATAGCAGGATTCAGACCGACCGCGGACATTCGCGCGGGCATTCTGGCAAAATATAGCTCACCCGAGTACTTGGCTCGGGGAAGCGTATTCTCCTCGTTACCAGCATGCGGCACGTGCCCGAGCCAGCTTCTCGATAAAGCGCGGTTGGTTTGGATCCGGCCAATAACCGACGGCGAGGTCGGTCATCGTTCAAGAGCACCCCTCTACAGTAGTCAAAGCGGCGGCTATTTTTATAAGTCCACGTGCCCGTGCCAGATGTTACCGATTTATAGTACTTCTTGTATACTTTCGGACTTATAAAAGGCTAAAGTAATAAACGCTTGGGTACTTAAAAAGGCGGTGCACCTTATTTGGTTAGATCAGATACGCCGTATAAACGTACGTGGTGGCTATTGTATCTAAACTGAACTGTGTTTGAATGATAAATATGTGTCTACTTTTGTAGATGTTTTATGGAAGTGCTTCAAAATAACTTTGATACGGTCAGAAAAGAAGCAGTGATAGCCAAGTTGGTAGAACGCTTGCCTCGGTAACGAGGTTTGCAGGTTCAAACCCCGGCTCGCACCTCTGGGATTTTTCAAGTGCGAATCTCATTTTCAACCATGATTATCACTTGCTAAAACGGTGAAGGAAAATATCGTGAGGAAACCTGCATGTCTGAGAGAACCCCTCGAAAGATGTGTGAAGTCCGCCAATCCGCACTGGGCCAGCGTGGTGGACTATGGCCTAATCCCTCCTCGCATTGAGGGGAGGCCCGTGCCCAGCAGTGGGACATTAAAAAAAGGGCTGGGATTATTACGGTCAGAAAAGGGAATGTATAATACTCTAACATTCCATCAGTAGGAACTGTCCCAGGCCAAATAGTTCACGAGACAGAACTTTATTTATAAACGAATTTTCTATTAAATCCTTCATAGCTCTTAGTTTATTTTTTTTGTACCAATCTCCTCTTGTATTTTATATTTGAAAAGCAAAGTTTTACAGTAGCTATCTTTTGTATGCCCACATATTATATTTCCACACGTAAAAGGCAACTTCTTTTCAAAGTATTTTAAAACGGCTTCTATATTAACTTTTATCAGCTTATTTATTGAGTAAATTGTATAGAATCCCCCACCGGGTATTTGTGTGCTGCAAATGGATTCATAATAAACGAAAAACATCTCGCACCAAAAATTTAACACAAGAAGGTCTATGTTTTTATTAAAAGAGATGCAAACATTAAACTTTCAAGTTGAGGATCGATTTGACAATGTGCTGAAAATTATTTGTCAAAATGTATATGGACCATCTGACAAAATGTTGTGATATTTATTTATATATTTAAAATTGACAATCACAACTATCTCAGAAATGTCATAAACAAGGCTTGTTTTGTTTATAAAAAAGTCGCGAAGCTAGTCAACAAAAGACGTTTCATTTTCCATTCCAACAATAAGGAGAGAGATGACTTGAAAATACGAAGAATTATAAGCACAAGAACAACCTAAGAATTGTTTTATACTGTGAGCACATAATAAACGCGATAAAATCCGAAAAAAATGTTTATTTCAATGTGTAGTATTCGCGCAAATATAAGAAATCAATACACATTCATATTATTATTGAATGATATATTCTATTTTTAAAAGGAGAAGATTCTCAATTCTACTCGTATTAAATATATTTTATTTAATATAGATGTTCTCATAATTATATTACTATAATATAAGAAGCCTAAAAGGTATTGAATAAATATCTAGGTATAAGAATAATGTTTTAGATCTAATCGTTTTATATTAGTAATCTCTTCTAGTTAACACATTCCGTTGTTCGCCTTGAGCTACTGGGAGGCAGGTCTATTCCATCTGTGCGACAACAAAGCATAACCCTGAATGGAAATGTAGTTAGAAGCCATGGATAGCTTTGACAAAGGTCGGAGTTCGTTTTCAATTTAATAAGTGTGAGGGTATAATTTACATATTTAAATGACTATATAACATCAAACGAACTGATAACAGACCAATTGTACGGTCCCAAACTAAGCAAGGCTTGTCTTGTATTATGGGTACTGTACAATTGACTGAGCGCGATCCCAGTATATATATAAGTGCTTATTTATAATATAGATTTAAACGTCCATGACTCAGGTACAAACATACTCGTACACGCTCATCACAAAAAGTTTCCCCCAACTGGAATTCGAACCCGCGACTCTCGATACTGAGAGCAGGGTCACTATGAACTATACAAATGTCGATATCGCATCATACAATTATATTAATTAATGCATATTATTTTCAGAAAATAAAATAATAACTACGAAATTAAGTAGAGTCACAGTACCTATTTGATTAACCTTGATCCGAAATTTGGAACAATAATTTACGTTAAGTTATATAAACACTTAAAAAAATATTGTGTTTATTCTGTTTGTACACAAGTGCTCCATAAATTTACCAAAATACAAATGAAAGAGCCAAGAAAAAAAGAGCACCACTCTTAAAGAAAAATCTGTACTTACTGATTGATTGATAATATTGCAACGCTAATATGCTGACGCTACATGACTAGGTGGGATTACCGACATCATTTGTCCGTAATGATGGTGACTCAACGAAATCATCTTATTCTTAGACAAGTATAAAACGACTCTATCAATCAAAATATTTTGAACCGAATACGGCCTATCATTATTGTCTACACCAGGTAGTGCAATAGGTAGCTAAAAGTAAGTAGTAACTTCCATATAGAGTTGCTGTCAGACGAAACTCATATGTAGAACATATACCTATAGGCTTATATTTTGTGTGACTTAACAAAAGGTCAGCTTTTTAAGCGTTCATGGGAGACGCTTTGCTTGAGGATGACATAATGTTGATACTTGTCTCAGTACAGACCAGTGTTGCCAGATGGTCTCGGCGACGCGACGTACCCCTTGATTAATTTGATTTCCCCCTAGAAATCCCCTAGGATGCCCTCACCCAGTGTTGCCAGATTGCCTTTTTCTTATTTTTTCCTTGAAATACTGTTCTAATTTCCAAACTGAAACAGCCGAATGACCTTTTTTTTTACGTTACGCATCCCCACTGCACTGTCATTCTCTCGTGTATCTGTATTTGGCGTGTTTTTGAAATAACCCCTAAAAAACCCCCAAATATTCTTTCCCCCTATTCTACCCTAACTCGGTTGAGAAACCCCTAAATCTAGGGGAAATCCCCTGATCTGGCAACACTGGTACAGACCAAATACAAAAATAGGTGTTCTTTATAAGCGATGATAGAGTGACCAAGGCCACGCCCACCGAGATGACGTCGGGACCTAACTGAGAATCACAGTGCACAGTTGCTCATCGCATCAGAATATCTACTTCGTGATAGTTTCATGTGTATTACGAAACACGAATATTACTGTTCGTGATAGTTTCATATCACGACCTGCTGCAGTTGAACTAGAGGCCGACAGTTTAGGTAAACACGTACGAGTATGTGATCAATCCATACCAGTACAAGATTGGACAGACATTTTTTTTTGCCTTTTTTTAACTTTTCAGCTAAGGTTTTGCGTTGCTGATAAGGATATGGGAGTTATTCCATGATCATGGCCTTCATAAACATTTTAAGTATTACTATAAACGTTTATATAAAAGATCAATTATTGGCTTATATGTGTTAAATATAAAATGTAGTCGACTTTTGACACATAGTTATACCTACGTATACATCTTTGATCACTTAAAACTATCCCAAGTATTTTTTCAAATACGTCACTGTTTATCCCAGATTTTTAACAGTAACATGATATTTGAATCATAATGACGAATTGTTCCTAGAAACTCGATCTGATTCATAGTGGCATTTCGGTTATTCATCTGAGTGATATGATTGCAAATTTAATCAAGGTCAATAAACCCATATACCAAGAATTTGCCATTAGCATGTTAACGAATGTATACAGAACTAGCTGCGCCCTGCGGTGCTACCCGCGCAAAAAAATCATGTCGATCCTTTGCGCTATGAAAAATTGAAACAAATCTATCTCACGGGAACCATACATTTTACTGGGATAAAAAGTAGCCTATATGCTATTCTATAATCTATCTCTGTGCCAAATTTAATCCAGATCCGTTCAGCCGTTCTAGCGCGATTGAGTAACATACATCCATACATCCATCCAAACTTTCACATTTATAATATTAGTAGTAAGTAGTATAGTAGTATAGATAGGCTATACAGATATTAAACAAACCTAGATATAGGTAGCTGCAGGTATTTCCATGGCCAGAGATCGTCATTTCAGTTACGTATGTGATCGTGACGGCCATGAACTTAGCGAGGACATAAGTACAGCCCGGTCGCTGAGAGAATGCGTCCCAAAAATTAATAAAATTTCGCTCCCCTAAATCGTTTTTTACATAATAACATAATGTTTAATGAAATGTGTCTGTGGTGCATATAAATAAATAATAAAAATAATACAATATCATAATTGTACAAAAGTAATACGATAAAACACGACCTGTCAGGAACGCATTCTCTCGGCGCCCTATATGTAGTCAGCGAATGCTCAAACACATCCAGAAATAAGGTAATTATTCATTCATACTCCTATATAATAATTTTATATTTAAAATTCAATATGGCCTTGCTTTAACAACCATTCAATTAATTATTATTTTTTTCAAATTACATCATCATAAAATCTCTGAGTTACATATAAACAAATCATTAATATTTAAAATCATGCGCAGCGCATTGCTATACATATAAGTCCTTCACTAGCAAACGTGATGCGTTCCTAACATATTAGCATCGAAACGATTAGTCCGCCCGATTGAAGAGACATCGGATTCCCATTTACAGCTCTTATGTGACTCACTCCGCATCTGGGTGACTTAATAGCGTCAGATAAACAAGGCCGCCTTGAACTATAATGCTCGTAGATTATACAATAAAAATCAGCAACAGTTTTTGTTTGATAACGGCTTTTTGTATTGATTTTTTTAACACATTGTTCAAGGAGATACCTATTGTGATACCGTGTTGTTTTAATTGTTAATGCAGAATTATTACCTAAGCGTCAATTTTTTTTTTATATTTTTTCCATGTTAGATCACTGTTAGAGTATAATGTTGTTGTTCTTTTGATTGATGTGCCATGCTCTTAATTTGTAAAGAGATTTGTCATAGATATTAATACGAATTTATTTTAAAACGATGTCTCCAGTATTCACCTTGAGTGCTGCTTACGTAGATAATTGTACTGATTTATAATTTCAGAGCTATGATTATGTAATAAATATTTACTGCGTGTATCACTTACCTAACAGTAAAGTTAAATCTTATTCCAAGTTAGTTCTTAACGATCTTCTTTAAAATTCTTTAATTTTAACTTTACACAACTCACTTTCACACAACCCTCCGGATGTCAGAATAGGTGTCAACTGAAACACATTAAAAAATAAACATTGACATACACGATTGTTGTTCAAAAACGGCGCGTAAATCGCATCGGAAAATCGCAGCACACGACACGTGTGCACGGTCGTAACGTTACCGCCGTACTGACTTTCGCACAACTACAACCAATGTCTACAACGTAAAAGGTCTCTACTGGAACGTAATCACTGACGTGACGGTCGTGTTCCGCGATGTACATTGCTGGGTGTGATAGACTCACAAATATAACGACCTGCACAATCCCGCATTGGATAAATTTCCGCGGACATCTTCCTATAATTTACGAGACGATCCTGAAAATAGTAGGAAAGCGGATGGTACACGTAGATACTTCGGAAGTTCCCACCCGGTCTGGTCATTTGGTTTACTAATTCGAGCTAATTCTGAAAGGCTAACCTTTGAAAGCAGTAGCGAGCTAGTTCGCAGTTATAAAGGATGTCCATTGATCTTACTAGAAGTAACAGTTATGTTATAAACTTGGATTAAATTACAAAATTGGAACTTTATTGACCGATATAGTTTATAACTATTTTTAAATATTTGCTGACCTAAGAAAATATTTTTTTTGACTATGCTAAAGTTTTGACCAGACATAATATTTATTGTCTATACTTATTATAACAACATATTATTTTTATTAGCTATAAAAGATAATATACTCGTACCTACACAGATTTTCTTTTTTTTTAAATTTTGTGTTATGGAACCTTATAAACGATCGACGAAAATTCATTAGTAAGGTTCCGAGAATTCTCGAAATGTAGGCATTGTAGGCACGCACTATAGAGAATTAAAAATATGTACATATTTTCCCAGTTTCTGACAATCAATGAGTTCAAGCAATTCTATGGGTTCCTTTATGCTTCGCAACAGGATGTTTGGGGAGGATTCTCTCGTCTTTTATTAAAAATGGATATTCAAATGAACGACTTCCCTTTTCATTCATAATCTGAGATATTTTCGATAAACGGCGAGCTTTGTAACGAAAATATTTGGAAATTGGACCAAATTTTTTACACGCTTTTAATGCAAATATCTTATTGAGATAAGGGAGAGATGATTTAAATGTTATAAAAGTATTCATATGGATATTTCAGCAGGACGCGCGAACGCACTACCGTTAATAGACCAACTATACGGTCCCACACTAAGCAACGCTTGTATTGTAGGTACCGTACAATGGTATGGTGGCGAACCCAGTATACAATCTATACATATAAAACAAAGCCATGTTAGTTACATCTTTTATAACTCAAGAATGGGTGGACCGATTTTTATAATCTTTGATTTTTTGAATTTGTGCAGCCCCGAATAGCAGAATAACTCACGATGTTTAGCTTCACGGTTTTTAGCAAGTAATACTTATGATTAAAAATGAGACGCGCACATAAAATCTTGAAATCCCAGAGGTGTGAGCCGGGGGTTGAACCTGAAATCCTCGTTACTGAGGCAAGCGTTCTACCAGCTTCCCTATCAATGCTTTATTTCATAAAATAATAATGGTCATTATGAATATCTACTCCGTGTATCTATCTAATAAGATATATGTACGCAATATAATGAGTTCTACAGTTCGAAGGAACAATACAACGTTACTGCATAAAACAATAGTATATTAAATACTATTGTTTTGTGCAGTGTTCCTGACTGGCTTGTTTGGGTTCGACAAACTATAATGAGCAAATAAGGTTAGGAAACATCGCGCGTGGGTGGTTTTTGTCGCAACTAACAAAATAAAGAAATGTCACGAAGCAGTGTAACGTGACCTCTCCCTTCATTTCCAACTCCTCATTCTCCAGCCCAAGGAAATATAAAGTAAAAAGAAATAGAGATCTTTGATAGTGGCCACTGGTCTTGCTCGTACTTCTATTAGTATATTCAGCCCCTTAAGATATAAAACAATGAAGTTGTTTTACTTAATTTAAATATGGGAATGATTCTTACTGAAATACATTGATCATTTTATGTGTGTTTTGTTGGAATATTACGGTATTAACTGGTCTCTCGGTTTGGTTGATAAGCTTGAAGTTGAATTACCAATAAACGATTCAAAACACCAAAACATGTCGAATAAATAAAAAAAATCATTTGTAAGAATTGCTTAGCATGGTAGGAAGAAAACATAAGCTGGATAGAGTCCAACTGCAACACTATGCAAAATATAAAAGTTAATGGGGCAAGTCGCGCGCGCATGATATAAAACTCAATGGGGCAAGTCACGAGCTCATGTAGTTTATTCATATAGGTTACAAAAAATATAATTGTTGAAAGTGTTATGCATTTATAAGTTAGTAATTTCTTATATTTGAAGTAGATACTTATAATATTCTGGATATTATACTAACTTAAACTTCGTACTAAATCATTAAGATAAATTTATAACAGGTACCTACTTAGTTAAAGTGCCTTAAAGTGTTCTTAAATAAACTTCCTTCCAAAATCTACTTGTCATACTTAAGGTTGGTACTTAAGGTTTTCAAGTACTGCCCAAACTGAGGCGAGCGTATTGGAGGGCACTTGATAAATCGAAATATCGAGATGTACCCACGCTTAGTAATAAATCAATAGACTACTATAAAAAAAATAAACGGTGTAAGAAACAAATGCCAATGGTTGTATTTCTTTTCGCACTAATCGCGTCCTTTTCTCACATTAGTGCGAGTTTTGACAGCATATAATGCGGATCGAGCGATCGAATTATTCCTAATAAAAATAATATTTTCTCTTCAAACGTTGTCGGCCAAATTACAATTACGGACTGTGTCAAAGTACTAATTACCGGGAATTTTTGTCGTGAACATGATACAGATGACATATTTTGGGCCGGGAAGTGAAATGCCTAGAAATAAGAGTTTTAGAGAGAGAGAGAGAGAGACATTTCTGCCTATCAAAAAAAGGCATATAATTACACGGATTTATGGCTCAACTCATCGGGTCACTGTTTAGTTATTACATAATGAATTAATCACTACTGCGATCAGTAGCCAGGTATACAGGGTGATCAGAAAAGGTATACTAAGCCAGTAACTTGGATTGTTTAGCGCATTTGTAAACACTATGTGAAGTGTCAAAATTTCTATGAAAAAAAGTGCCAGCATTCCATGCAAACACGGTCTTTTTGATAAATAGTTTGCTATTATACTAATTTTTTGTTTTCCTATTCGTTTAAAGTATAATATTAAAAAATAAAATAAAGTAATAAGAATTAAAAACAACAAAAAATGACGAATAAAAAAATCCTTCCCAACAAGAAGACAGCTAAGTATAATATTTAGTGATATTTTTCTATTTTTTACATTGACATATATAAATTATGACTTCACATAATTATTACAAATTTGGAAAGAAGCGCTGGTTCAAGGCCTAGTATACTCATTCTGAATCAACCAGTATACCCTGCGTGCGGTATGATGCATTGTAAACACAAGTGGCCGCTTCTACAAAATTGTAGAGGCAATGGTTCAAACGGTATGAATAATAATTAAGTCTGTACAACGCATAATAAAAAGGTAATTTGCAATTTTCTTTTAAAGACTGTCTATATTTGATGAGTGAATGTCATTAATAGCTTGGTCGTGTGATGTCTAAGCTCTTTTGGGGGCATTCCAATTAGAGTACCAATTTGAATATTCGAATATCACCAATAATATTCCACTTCAAGCACTTGACGGGTGCGCTAATAATAAAAAAATACTATTCTATTCCACCTAGCGCAATAACGATCCTAATGCACATAGAGAGGGGTACTACCAAACAAAAATCCCTTTATGCATTATGACCATTGGTGGGATAAGTGTTATAGATTAAAAATATTTTTATTTTTATTGTTCTTCTAAGTGAGATATTTAAATCGGTGCTCCAACTGGAATGCCACCTCTTTTGCATGGACTAATATTGTAAATAATATAGAGACGCTTTTGTCTGTACGGGCATGACTACTTACATGGTGGTAGAGTTATACCTTACATTTTTGGTGTGGCGCCTGCGCAAGCCAAATTTATAGTTTGAGGGTCACGAATGCTATTGTTATAGTGACCTAAATTAGTAGGAACTAAGCCAGTATAATGTTGCAAAATTTGAAAATCAAGAATTATAATAATACACAATCACGCCTGTAACCCCCGAAATAGTAGGTAGAGTTGCACAACATGCACGCAGATGGGATTTGGTCCCAGTATTATAGGGGCGATCATATTGTCATTAAGTCAAAGCCAAAGTCAAATCATTTATTTGGTCCCAGTATTATAGGGGCGATCATATTGTCATTAAGTCAAAGCCAAAGTCAAATCATTTATTTGGTCCCAGTATTATAGAGGCGATCATATTGTCATTAAGTCAAAGCCAAAGTCAAATCATTTATTTGGTCCCAGTATTATAGGGGCGATCATATTGTCATTAAGTCAAAGCCAAAGTCAAATCATTTATTTTGGATATGCCGTCACTTACAATTTGTCTTTTGAATTTTTTTTCTTAACTCTCTTTAACGGAGAACGCAACCTCAACTGAGTAGATCCGGCAAGAAGATCAGCGGGTTTGTGTTTCTTACAGTATTCTTTTATCATCTATATTATTATACCGGACACATTCCCTCTTAATATGAGGAAGATCCCAGTAAATACCAGTATTGCGAACTAGAGCTTGGGCTAGCTCGCTATGTTATCAAGGCCAATGTTCATAGAATCAGGGCTTTAATCAAGAATTAAAACTGAAAATGTCAAACTTAAAAATTCATCATTCTAAATTGAGAATATCAAAGAAAATTTTCGAAATCGTGAGCCTCTTTTGTGCGTCACCCCTAAATTCATTATAACACCACTCAGAATAAAGAGCACTCTAAATAAATCTTAGAAATACCAATTGCTTTCAAAAAAGCTAAGGATGTCACAGTTTGGGAAGCATTTGAATACGCTTTGAGGTCTGATGCTCAAGCACAATCTATTTGTTAATCCAGAAATCCACTTAGGGTATACTAAACATAGAACATAGCTTCATATAATTTCGATATGTCGATTTAAAAAATAAATATTGTTCCCCACAATATGGCATTTGTGTTTTTTTGCGAGCTATATTTTTTTAATCGAAATTCTGACTCCCTCATTGGTCTCTGGACTCATTGGTCTACAAATGCGCCTAGAGAGCAGGTTTTAGGCCTAGTATACCCTTTCTTAATCAACCTGTATATAATTATTGACATATTATTGTTTTTAAAATTCTTGCCAGCGTTCGTTGACATGTGACATCAAGTAACTAGCAATTTTTGTAACGTAGTTATGTAGGTCCGGAATCCTGAAACAATCTATTTTTACCGGCGATATTTCAGTTCGATATTCGTGGAAATATTTGTCAAACGACGTGCAACTTCAAATAGAACGCGGAAGGCGACGACGTCTGCGCCGGCGCCAGTTGTTTATGCACGAACTATATTTCGCCAATAACAAAGAAATGCTCCTAATAGGTATTTACTGTTCACTTAATTACATAAGGCTCTATAGTCGTCTCGAACCGCTATTAACTGGGACCGCGGTCCAAGTGGACTAATTTCATTAAATTTATTATTATTTTCTGGTTGACTCGGACTGCTTACAATAACACATAGTCAGGTACCTTAAAGTATAGCATTTATAAAAAAAATATTCCATTCCTGTAGTCCAAAAAGCGCTCAAAAGATACTATCGGTTCGGAATGTTGGTTCCACTGGGATAAGCTGGTAATAAAAAAGCGGTTCGTATAGGTTCATTCTCAGAAATATCAATGCAATATGAGAAGGCAGCACCATAGCCAGGATATTAAGTAATAATACTCAAGTAGTAAATAGTAGTTATAACTCATTTAGTTAAATTAAAACTCGCTCAGATTCATCCAAACTAGGAAGCCAGTTTAGTGAGCAAGTCCTTTTTGACAGTGTATAGCACTACCCATATACACGATAGTTACATAAAAAAAATATCTGGTCAAACTTATAACGCTAATTTGACCCCTTTAGGGGTCTAATTTCCAAAAATCCTTTCTAGGTCTCCACCTACGTTGTATAAAGAAATTCTGAGCAAATTTTCATGCTTCTAGACCCATGGGTTTATGCTGTGTGCTGTCAGTCAGAGTGTGCCAAAAAAATATGATTATGCCCAGGTAAGTAAATAGATAATATTTTCGTCAATTAATATTTTACGTACAAACACGACCCCGTTACAATTTTAAAATGAATTACTTATAGCCATCTAGCCACAAGCGTAAAGTGTATGGACGTGTGCACTGTCTCGCGGGCTACCCGTGTAATTCATAACTATTTTATTTTTAGAAGTTATAACTGGTGCTACTTGGACATAAAAGGAAAAAAAATAGGTAGGTATATATTCACGTTTAAAATTACATTTTACTTTCGTATGCGTTTGCAGACAAAAAGTTATTGAGTCGTTAAAATTGATATACTTTTTTAATTGATTGTATACTGACCGATTGAGACTGACCTTTTATATGTATAAAAATATACTATGGTTACTTAATAAAGTCATACCTCTTTACTAGGTTCATACAAAATTCTTCGTCATGTATAATTTTATTTTAGTAAATTAATCGCTGATTAAGTAGATAAAAGTTCTAAAAATAAAAATAAAATATTATTATTAAAAATATTATCAATTATTTCTGAGCACACATAAGTTAAATAATTTCAGAAAATGTCCCATCTGATAACTGAGAACCTCAAACATCCGATGCCGGCTGCGTTTGTTGTGAACGATAGTTCTCCCGAGAAGGTCGCAATGGCCACAATAAAAGGCGGAAGGCAAACGGAACCATTCTATATATTCGACATGGACGAGGCGTACCGCCACATAGAGGCATTCAGAGATCAGATGCCGAGGGTGAAGATGTTTTATGGTAAGCTGTCCGAAACATAACCGTGATATTCACAAGTAATTGTATTTTATTCTAAGTTTAAATGTAATCGTTTATTTTTTTATGTGAGACGCGTCAGATATGCTTGACTGATCTGATTCTCTTTTGTCACAAAAGGGTCTATAGTAAAGAGTGCTTTAAAAACAAAATATAATAAATTAATGAAATGAACAAGAAGCTTAATAAAAACATTATCTCAGGGCTACTACAATATTTTCATTAGTTAAAGTCGATTTAAAAATGTTTACGAACTAACTGTAACTGAAGAAATCTGTTTTTTTTTCAATTTTGTTTTTCGATCCACTTCCCGTTTTTCGCATGAAAAGTCGAACGTTCCTTTATTACGCACGAAGATAAATACAATATTTTTATTGCAGCAATGAAAGCCAACGATTCGGAGATGATGGTGCGGCTTGCCGTGGCTCTGGGGCTCGGCTTCGACTGCGCGTCGCCGGGCGAGATCAGCAGAATCAGGAATCTCAATGTTTCTCCTACGTTAGTAGTACCTACCTATACGTATCTCAATACCGAATTCTATTTGTGATGCCTTCAGTCATATATTAATCGTGGAATAAAATAATTTAGGGGAGGGAGTAGGGACCAAACACTCACCTTCGGGTTATAAACCTCTACAAATTTAAATCAAACAGTTTGATCGACAATAGGAGAGGCCAACAAAAACTATCTACCATAGTCTTAGTCGAGAGTCTATCTGTCATCAGTTGGGTCTTAAGCTCAAACTAGGTTAACTTAAGGACTCATATCATCAGTAAGTTTTAAGTAACATGTAATTATATAACAGGAGTATAATCTATGCCGTACCTACGAAGTCACCAGAGCAGATGATGTTCGCTCGGCATGCTGGAGTCAGACACACAACTTTCGACACTTCTTATGAACTGAAAAAAATGAAACAGTACTGGCCGGATGCTAAGTGAGTTTACCTGCATCATATTGATTTCTTATATTTACGCGAATACTACACACTAAAATAAAACTATTTTTTCCATCAAAACATCCTAATCTCAATAGGGAAGATGGCTAGGTGCTACCACCGAGTTGAGATCCAGTAATTAATATAATTAAATCCAAAACCAAGCGCATCATTGCAAGACCTCGAGACACTGTGAGCACATTCTACGTAGATCGTACCGCAAACAATAATTAAATATGAGGGTACCCCAGCTCAAACTATGCTACTAGGACGTCAAACAGTCAGTTCAGTCCTCCCGTGACCATGTTTGTTGTAAAGCAGCCGAAACGTCTTTTGAAATAAAAAATAGTTTTATTTCAAAGATGTATTTATTTACAGGCTGTTAATTAGGATTCGAGTGGACAGCGTGAGCGTGTACAATTTAGCGGAGAAGTTTGGCTGCGATTTCAAGACTGAAGCTGTGGATTTGCTCGAAGAGGCATCCAGCCTTGGTCTTGACGTATGTTACCTTAACGATTCTGACCAATGTCACAAACATATTACTCTATTCAATAAAATACTCTATTTGTAGGTTGTTGGAGTAGCATTTCACGTGGGCAGTGCGTGCTTCACCAGAAATAGCTACGCCGTAGGCCTTCGTCATGCGAAGGCGCTCTTTGACCACGAAGCTAAAGCAGGAAGGCAGATGAAGATAATTGACATCGGCGGCGGGTTTTTCGGCGATAACACTGATAGATTTGATCAAGTATTTATGTTTGCCTCATATGTATTAAAAATAGAATACCTCTTAAATCCCATGAGTATGATTTTACGCAAACCAGGCGTAATTGAGATTTACTCCTTCATTTACATTAAAATGCGCACAGCTTTGGAAATTCCGCTTCAGTACCTATTTACTAATTAGAGGACATTAAAAAGTGCTTATTTTGTACCTACCAATCTTATTGTTTAGTCTTGTAATCATATTTAATTATGTATGTACCAGGGACACTGAAATTTCGAACCAAACGTTCTCAATGTACGTGAAACTAATTTTGCACTTCAAATGATTTCCCGTAAAGATACTTCAAATAAATAGGAAAAAAAATATATTTTAATTTAAAAAAAATTGTAGCAGCGCAGCGGTCCAAAGCTTTTTTAACCGATGAAATAAAGAAGGACGTTCTAAACTCAACACGTATAATATAACGATTTATAATAACTCTCAAATTGGATAGTTGACAGTAACATTTTCTTCTGTACATCAAGTGCGAGATTATTCGTAAGCCAACCGTATACTTTATAGTCTACGTATTAAGACAATTTGTGTGCATAATTGAACAGCGCCTCTAGCGGACAGCATTGCAATCTTTCAATTCTCTATACATTTTTTTTAAAATACGCAGACTATAAAGTATACGGTTAGCTTACGAATAATCTTGCACTCGACGCTCTGTAAAACAATTGTTTATATTCCATTTAATTTTAAATTGTAAGTAGTATGTATGAGTTAAGGAGTATGTAGATGTATTTAATAAAACAGATGCTTTAAAATTTATATTTTCAGGTGTCTGAAATAATAAATTCATGTCTGGAGGAGTTGTTCCCGGATCCCGCAGTGCAGGTGATAGCTGAACCGGGCCGCTACGTATGCGAGTCGGCCTTCACGCTCTATTGTAACATCAGCAACGTTAAAAGGGTAAATTAATTATTTCTTCATAGGGTTGTTGCCCTTTTTTTAAAAAAAAAACCAATGCTGTTTGTTGGTATTCGCATCATTTGACAACTGCTGTAGCGATCTGTCTTTATTTATTGCTAAATATGTGTTATAGTTTAAAAAAGGTTAAATGGGAAAGAAAAATAGATAAGGTTCCGGAAAATTGTAAAAGTTGGGATAAACTAAACATGCTTGTTTTTATTGGAAATTGACAGGACGACGCCTGTCAGCTATTTCATTTCTCACTAATATTATAAATGTAAAAATTTGAATGAAATTTGGCACAGAGATAGATTATAGTCTGGAATAGCACATAGGCTACTTTTTATCCCGGTAAAATGTATGTCAAAGTCAAAGTCAAAGTCAAATCATTTATTTCGTATAGGCCTACGGGGGCACTTACAAATTGTCATTACATTTTTTTTTCTTAAGCTACAACCGGATCGGAACGCGACCTCAACTGAGAAGATCCGGCAACAAACTCAGCGGGCTTGTCTTTTTTTTTAAATTCATTATTTTTACAAATTATAAAAGTAAGCTCCAGTGTGTTGCCATGCGGGGCGCACACACGCTACACTTTAACATTATATATATTGATATTTGAGAGATCAGTCCCAGGCTGCTTTATCATCCAAATAATCCAAGATCCTGTAATAACCCTTACGACAAAGATTACTTTTTACAGTTGTTTTAAACTTATTAATGGGCAAATCTCGGATTCCTTTGGGAAGTTTATTATAGAAGCGTATACATTGCCCCATAAAAGAGTTATTTATTCTGTGGAGACGAGTGACATGCACGGATAGTTTGTCCTTATTACGAGTGTTTATAACATGAACATCACTCCTTTTTTCAAAATTATGAATATTTTTCTTAACATACATTAGATTTTCATAAATAAATTGAGACACAACAGTTAGAATATTTATTTCTTTGAATTTATCCTTAAGGGAGTCTCTAGGACCCAAGCCATAAATTGCTCGTATTGCCCTTTTGTGCAAGATGAAGATAGTATTAAGATCTGCAGAGCAACCCCAGAGCAAGATGCCATAGGACATAACACTATGGAAATAACTGAAATAAACAATTCTAGCTGGTTGGGTATGGTTACCGTGAGAAAGATTTGTTTTAATTTTTCATAGCGCTAAGGATCGAAATTATTTTTTGCGCGGGTAACACCTTAGGGCGCAGCTAGTATTAATATATATGTTTTACGATTAGTATTAGTATGAGTAAAAATATTTATGATTTTATATAGGTACAGAATGTAGCAAAATTATTTAATAATGTAAACTAAGGAATTGTAGCGGAGCGGGCGGCGGCAATTTCCAACCGATCCGCGCTTGATAAATGTTTTACATGCAGCTTCCAATTTATTATGTAAGTTAGTTATTAATAAGTGGGTACTTTGACTGCAACCAGTAAATTTTAAGGATGTTATCGCGACAATCAAATTTAGTTTCACTTCAATGTGTAATATTCGCGTAAATATAAGAAATCAATATGCAACCACTACATTTTCCTGGCTGTTGAAACATAATTGTCTGGTCAAAATAATGATGAAAGTGCCGAAGTAACACATAGTTTGCAATAAATGTTTGAGTTTGAGTTAAGTTATAAATCCACTTTATAGAGACCATTCCTTTGGAAAAAGTATACTCATTTACAGAATAAATTTTTCTTGCAGTGCATTAAAAATGGCAAACCACTGAACATGGTATACTTAAATGACGGTGTGAACGGAACGCTAAGATTCTTTGAGCAGTGGCACACAGTTCGAAAGCTTACCGTAAGTACCTAGCAATTGTAGCTTCTACCCTCTTCTTCCTATGGCGTAGTCGAGTAAAGGCTCTTGAGGCGTGCATTACGTTTTGTACGTAAACACTTCACGGATAGAACATTTCAGATTTGTTTTTGAACCTACCTAGGCTTCCCTATACGGTACCTTAGGTAGAGTGAGGGAGATGCAATTGTTTAGCGCTACATTACAGACTATCTGTAAGTATCAAAATTTTAAATTGCTGTATTAATTTGCAACAATTTGCACAGCCGTTCATAATTTGCATATACTTCAACATTTTGGTAGAGACATTTGGTATTTTGTTTATGTTAGACGAATTAGATAACTGGGCGCTCAAAACGGCCTTATTAATGTTACATTATGAGAACGATAACGTAATTGTTTTTCTATAACTGACCAGAATTCATCAGTCAATGAAAACATGGAGGATACATTACTATGGGGTCCCACGCCAGACTCCAGGGACTACATGTCGGTAGTACAACTGCCCAGGTGCACGCCTCAAGACTGGCTGGTATTCACCATGCAAGGCGCCTATACCTTGTCATTCGCGGGTGTATTCGCCGGCTTAGAGATCCCTCTGATACGACCTATCATAACTTCAAGGCTTTGGTAAGGTTATATATTGATATACGTGTATTATCAGTCCTCCTGATTGTCCTGACTGAATTTCAGTCACGGCAGCCTATTTCAACGGAGACTATACAACTACGCAGGAGATATTATTGCGCAAATGTGTGCGCAAGCAAAGGGTACACTCTCTCTACTCTCACTCTCTTAGTCCGGTTCTTTTTCACGCGCCGCTCGAAACAGAGGCACAGATAAGAAAGCCGTAAAACAACCCAATATTAATAATATAATTAATGAAATATATTTGTAAATTTTGATGTCTGGATTTCATGTGCAAATCTCATTTTCAACCATGATTATCACATGCTAAACGGTGAAGGAAAACATCGTGAGGAAATCTGCATGTCTGAGAGAACCCTCGAAAGACGTGTGAACTCCACCAACCCGCACTGGGCCAGCGTGGTGAACTATGGCCTAATCCCCTCGCATTGAGGGGAGGCCCGTGCCCAGCAGTGTGACATTAAAAAGGGCTGGTATTGTTATTATATTAGTAAATTATAAGACACATTAATTTGATGGAAAAAATACAAAAATTGAATAATAAAATTTAAATTTATCATGTTTAAACTAACATGATTCATTAATATTAAGCAAGTGTGTTGAAAAAGTTATTTAGCGTTCTTAGCTGCGTGTTGTAAATTTGATTTTTCGTCAAACATACAAAAGTTTGGTCGTGATTTTACATTGTTGGTTGAAATTAGTCCCCAATCGTATGTCAGAAGGGCTGGCAGAATCCAAAAATAGGGAGGCCACACTTGCGACCCATTTTTTTAATTAACATTTCTTTTATTTCAGGAAGCTAATTAAAGACAGTCGAGTATTTAGTGCAAGTAACTTCGAAGCAAACCCTGATGTGACTAAGCTGCTCCCATCGACCATGCCCCCACTACTGAACAAATATGACTTCTGTGAATATTCATATCTCCTTCCGAGTTTAATCGATTAACGAATTTTAACCATTGCTCCATACCATTGCTCCGTATTTAAGGGGTTTTATAAAATTGACTAGTGTTTTAAACTATTTAAAAAATAAACTTTGTTCCTAACGAATTGACAATTATGTTTTTATGTGACCTATTATTTTTTTATTAAATTGACATTTCGAAATTCTATCTTCATATAACGAATTACAATTTCGCTAAGGAAGAGCAGGTTGAAAGGTTAGTGTACCCCTTCTTAAGCACGCTGTATATATATGCAGAACGAGTCCCGGGAATCCTATAACCGATCAAGAATGCATATTTTTACGAGCGTGTCAGTATACTGGTTTTAACTAATTGGTTTTGAATAAAAACGGGTTTTTCTACATTTGAATATTACATTATGATTGATAAGAATAAAGAAATAAATTTCAATTTATTCTTGCCGTAAATAAATTTCAATTGATTCTCACAATAGTATTTAAAATATAAAAGATATTTATATAAAAAACTAGATAAGACTGAGTTTGACTATAAACTGTTTGTACCAATATTGGATGTTAAAGCGATCGACACAGGCGACGCGGCAGTTGCGGCAAGGCCTATTCAGACTTGTATAGTACCGGCGGTACGCGTGTAACAGATCCTGTAATTGAGTTGAATTAATCTCTGAAATGGCTGGACTGATTTTGACGAGACTTTCACTGGCAGATAGCTGATGTAACAAGGAGCAACTTAGGCTACTTTTATTTTAGAAAAAAATAGCATCTCACGAAAAAAATTAAAACTAATGTTGCAGCGCTGCGCCTGATTAAGTTTGATAGCAACAACCTGCAATGCGTCCCGCGGGCTCAGAACGCGCGAGCAGGCTGTTGCCGGTTGTGTCTTTGTTAAATACCACGCGGATGAGGTCGCGGGTAACAGCTAGTGTGAACATAAAAAAAATGCTAAATTATCCATTAATCCGCTAATGATCCAGCCTGTGGACTGATAAAGAGAGACAGAAGTAAGGGGCACAGGCAACTGGCAGTGAATCTTATTATACGTAGGGTAAAGCTGAGTTCGTATTACTTCAGGGACAAATGAGGGACTGGAATGAGATTAACATTAATAGTTTACTTTATTAATTCAAGGAAAGATAACATTTAAGGTTTGACGACCTGATTAGGGCAGTTCGTAGTGACCCTGCTTTCTGTGGCGAGGGTCCCGGGTTCGAATCCTGGTAGGAAAAAACGTTGTGTGATGAGCATAAATATTTGTACCCACTAGTTATGGTTGTTTAATATCTAAGTATATAGTATTATATACTGAGTTCGCCCTCAATGCATTATACGGTACCTATAATACAGGCGGTGCTTAGTGCGGGACCGTATAGTTAGTGTGATCGTCTGACAGTATAAAAAAAATTCACGTTCCAGTCCCTTCACTACATAAAAAACTTTTTAACAAAATAAAAACCGTCTTCAAAAAACTAAAAAGCCAAAAATAATCTAATCTTGAAATCTACCTTGTTTAACTAAATCAAATATTTAACTAATCTGAAGTCGGTGCCAAAAAAACTACTGAGTCGAGTATTACCGGTCTGCGCCAAAGACTATACCTACAAATTGGTCCGCGCATCTCGTTACTGGAGTATGCTTTTGCTATCTTCGTCGGTTGTTTATTTGGCACCGACTTCAGATTAGTTAAATATTTGATTTAGTTAAACAAGGTAGATTTCAAGATTAGATTATTTTTGGCTTTTTAGTTTTTTGAAGACGGTTTTTATTTTGTTAAAAAGTTTTTTATTTTACACTTTTTAGTGGATATATTTACTAGTCACTAAAAAGATTTTTATATCAATAATTTTACTGGATAATAGGTATACCAAATACAACATCATCGCGAGATAAATATAGATTCAAAGAAATCAAGATAAAACAAAAACCATTGAATCAATCTCGCTGAATTTTAAAAGGGTATACCTTATTCTGTAAAAAAACTAATAATCCAAATCGGAACATCCACGAAAAAGTTTTATTTATAGCCAAAATGCATCCCATAACAATTTCAATAAGCCCAAACACGGCTTGGATACATTGTTTTATTACAATGTTCCGGTTCCTCCTGGATTTATCATCAGATCAGTTCGATGGTACTATATTCATCAGAACCATTTCTTTAAATTTGCTTTGTCATAGTCGCTTAACGATCATAATCGAGATTATCTTGGCGCAACCCGTGAAATACGTATCACTGACTAGTTCCGGTGGCCATTTGTGGTATTCTTCATCACTTTCACTTCAGCAAATGATACTTTCTGAATGCAAATGCTTGACTTCTGGATGAAAATACCAAAATTGCTATAGGTTTGCCTATAAAATTTGAGGAGTCCTCTCAATTCCTCATGGATCCCATGATCAGAACAATTTTTTGAAAAAAATGGGACCAATCTGTAAGCATATCCTTTCATATCAAAAAATAATTTTCCAAATCGGTTCATAAATGACGGAGATCTGAGGTAACAAACATAAAAAAAAATAAAAAAAAAATAATAAAAAAAAAACATACAACCGAATTGAGAACCTCCTCCTTTTTTTGAAGTCGGTTAAAAATCAGCTAAATCGGCCCAGCCATTCTCGAGTTTTAGCGAGACGTTTTAGCAAACGAACAGTAATTGATTTTTATTATATAGAATAGATTTAGGTGCAACAGGGCTAGGCGAACATGTCTCACTCTAACAGGCGCAAGCAGAGTGACATGTCACTCTATGGTATTACACTTTCGCACAACATAGGTTGCATACCTAACAGTTTTCAAGATTACAATAAATATTATTCAATGGTAAAAAAACGCAGTCGATAATTACAATATTACAAACAAAACAATATCCAAAACATAGGCAATGCTACTAAAACACAAGGCTATATAAAAAAATGGCACCAGACCACGTGGCCCATGCGATGGACCGACCAGATTAAGTCTGCCATTGGTGGCCCCCTGCATAAATACACCAGGATGGCATCCAATAGGGAGAGATGGCGAGACTTCGTGAGGCAAGCAACACCAGTCCCAAAACCGAAACATGACGACCACGACCGCTCTGACAAGAGCGTCACGACTTAGAAGAAGAATATAAGAACCTCCTCATTTTTGCAGTGGGTTAAAAACACATAGGTACTACCCTGTTTAGCGCGGTAAAGCGCGCCTACATTGAACCGAATATTCAGTTTGGTAAGCGCTGAATCGAATCGGTAAAAAAAAACTTAAGAGGTGTCAAGGGACCCCCGGATGGAACGAAGTTCCTTTCGATTAATTAGTGAAGGAATTGTAATAAAATTTAATTTTTTTTAAGTTATTTATTATGTACAAAAAACCTGTATACACTCAACAAAAATAATCGTCGCGACACCACACTGTTCAATGCGAAATAGAAAGACGAAACGAAAATATCTGGCTTGCTTTCTATAAGAGAGAAAGAGACAGACAGAGAAACATGCGCACGCCCGCACGGCTTACTAAAAGTGTCGTTACAACTTTTCGTCTTAATTTTTTCCGTCTAGCCCCCTTTCGCAACGCGCGATAAGGAACTTCGTTCCAAAAAAACTTTGGCGCATCTCTAATACTTAGTATCTTTACTATAAGTTGATAAAAAAAAAACATTATGCTTACTTGCCATGTGTTTCGTACAATGTACGGCACTTCCACCTTGTGTGTCCCTGTCTCACCTGTCTTATATACATAGTACATGTATATAAGACAAGCATACCACACGAATGTCGTTACAGTTGTTCGTACATTATAGTCATCGGTAAATGCGACCGCGGCTCTGAAACAGCCTGTCTATTTAAATTAATTAATTTTATTAGTGTAGTTCTAAAAATATTCTAATTTTTGGTAAGTTGTGGTACGACTTTTATATTTTTTGTTATCAGTGTTCTGGTTATGTGTGCAACTTCATTCGCGTTGATTTAGGACTATAAAATGGAATTTATTCTTGTAATATACGCCATACCTAGTTTGATTTACACCCATGAAATATATATTATATATATATTATTTTATTCATTATCATAATTTTACAATTTGAGGGCGTTACGACGTCAATAATAAGGTCAATGATCTCTCAAACTCAATATGTTCGCGTAACATGTCGATCTATATGTTTGCGGATGTTGAAACAAGTAAAGGTGCGACCTCAATTATAACCCAATATTGTGTTGTTAAATATTTGTTAAGTCTGCTCTTGTTATTTCATTGGAAATCATTATAGTTAGGTTGTTATTGGAAAATAATAAGTAATATAGGTAGCTCCGTTCAGTAGCCTGTCGGGTATCTACTGACTACTAGCTACCTACTTTCCTCTTTTAAGGATTATGATTATTGTTTATTTTGTATGTAATATATTACGTGTGTTGGTAATTTGAACAATGAATACATAATCATTATATACCTACAAACAGTAGTAATAGCTGTGTTGTTAGAACGCTCGCCATGGAGACAAGGTTTGAAACTGAGATTTCAAACCCCGGGTCGCATTATTTGCATTTCCGGATTTCTTTTCCAAATTCCATTCGTTATTAGTTGTTTAACGGTAAAGGAAAAACATTGTGGGGAAATCTGCATGACTGGGAGAACCTAAGAATAAGTTTGGTTAGATATTAAGATGTTGTCTAGCTCTTGCAAGTTCTATACACTCTTGATCTAAGGGGCACCATTATGAGATCTCGCTTCATCCCTTAAATTGCCTCAGGCCGGCATTGGGTGGACTGTGGCCTTAATCACCCTTGCCAAGCCTGGGCCTAACAATGGGACATTAAAAATTAATTTTGAATTTCATTTCAGAAAATGACCAACACTCAAGAAGCTGATTTTATGGAACGCGCGCTGGCTAGTCTAGTGCTTCATGAGCAGTCGCCTGAAGCCGTGGCCCAGGCCATGATAGAGCAAGGCCATCAGAAACAATCCTTCTACATATTCAACATGGATGAAGCGTACCGTCGAATTAAGCATTTCAGGAATATGATGCCGAGGGTGCAGATATTTTATGGTAGGTCCTCCTCAGTCTATGGTCCTTGCATTAAACGAATTAAGAGAACAACAGCGGTCCTACCACTAATAGTTACACGTTGTTCGAACGTGCGTTTAAACAAAACCTTATTGCAGAACCGTGACTGAAGACCTCCATAGTGATGAATCAAGGTTAAGCTTGTATAGAAACCTGTTCAAACCGCGTTTAAATCTTTTTGTAGTACAACAACAAGAGTATACGAAAATTATTTTTAAAGAAGCATTCAGTATAAATACGTTAGCACAACATTTTACAGCCTTCAATAACCATATCCGATTTTGAAAACATTCTTGACGCTATATTCCAAATCTAAATAGATTTTGAATAGATTTCCCAAATGTAATCTAAATTTTAAATTAAATGTTTTTTTATACAGCTATGAAATCAAACGACACTCGCATGATGTTAAAATTGGCTATCGCTCTGGGGCTGGGCTTTGACTGCGCTTCGCCAGGAGAGATATATAAGTTAAAATTGTTGAATGTGCCTGCATCGTAAGTATTTATATATCTTAATAACACGATCTGAAAAGAGACGGATAGAGATTAACCCAAAAGCATTGAGTATTAATTAATTAAAAAGGAAACAAACCTCAACTTTCTTTTATTAGTTACCTAATTCTTCTGAGGGTCTATACCATTTGCATTAACTAATTTGACAGATTTTTTATGACCCACCTGTCAAAAAAATGTGGATTATGGAGCTTGACTCAATTTTACAGAAGTATCATATACGCAATGCCAACGAAATCTTCAGAACAGATGCTGTATGCAAGGGAGTCAGGGATCAAGCATACCACGTTCGACACTTCCTATGAATTGAAGAAGTTGAGGGAATATTGGCCCGATGCTCGGTAAGATTAAATTATGTATATTTACTTAACTATACAGAATGATTCAGAAACGAACTTCTTCTTTAGAGGAGTTTCTAAATACCTATCAATTGAAAAAAATTGCGCTCAAAAAATTACAATTGTCAGTTATTCAGTTTTTTTCTATACATATAAATAAAATTGGAGTGTCTGTTTGTAATATTAAAATAACCGCTTTTTACTAAGTGCATTTGGATGTATACACGTTACCTATACCGAAACAAATTTTTTTACAATTTTTGTCTGTCTGTCTGTCTGTCCGTCTGTCTGTCTGTCTGTCTGTTTGTTCCGGCTAATCTCTGAAATGGCTGGACCGATTTTGACGGGACTTTCACTGGCAGATAGCTGATGTAACAAGGAGTAACTTAGGCTACTTTTATTTTAGAAAAAAAAATAGGATCTCACGAAAAAAAATTAAAACCAATGTTGCAGCGCAGCGCCTGAATTAATTTTGATAGCAACAACCTGCAATGCGTGCCGCGGGCTCAGAATGGGCGAGCAGGCTGTTGTCAACGGTTGTCTTTGTTAAATACCACGCGGACGAAGTCGCGGGCAACAGCTAGTTTTTAAATAAAAATTGAAATTCTGGCTTCACATAATTATAACATCGAGTCTTGAAACTGCGTTTCTTTAGCGTATGCTAAAGAAACGCAGTTTCAAGACTCTGAATACCATTTCTGAATCATTCTGTACAGTGTCCACATACGCTAATATTAGCCAGAATCAGGTTCACATCAACATGTAACTGTCGTTGTCATGGAAACGAGTCCATAGGCTGTTCGCTTGGAAGGTGATATTTTAAGTGAAGCTGTTAGCGATATTGACAGCATTTTAAACATATCACTGAAATTTGTAGATTGCTCTTGCGCATTCGCGTAGAAAGCGTAAGTCAGATCCCACTGGGAGAAAAATTTGGCTGCGATTATGCAACAGAAGCTGTCGAGCTGTTGGAAGAAGCTGCTAGTTTGGGATTACAGGTAAAGATCCGCCTGCATGAAGCTTGAAATCACCTCGATGGAAACTATGAGGGGGTTTAAAAATACCAGATCGCTTTGAAAATAATAGGTACGTTTTTCTCAAAGCGATCCTGTATTTTTGTCAGCAATTTTGGATTTGACTTGGCGGAGGTACTGCCCTGCCTAAATTTAAGTTTTTATTGCAAACTAAATACGACAACAACCGGTGTATTCAATCTTCAGGCATATTACTTTTTGATGCATTCCGTATGATAAGAACTTCTATGATCAGATATCTAGTGAGCTTGGGTTTTATAAATTACTACTATTTAAGGAGATATTGACTGCAAGTATACATAGGTATAGAAGTACAATACTCTTAATAAAATATTTGGTCTTATGCATATCAAAGTTGGATATGAAATAAGTTTCATTGTCCGACCGCTCTTGTGCCAACGATACTCCGACCTTTTGGGTGATTTTATGTTTATTAGTTTTCAGTTTTCCTTTTTCGTATCAAATATCACAGTATCTACCGAGACTATTGAGATAAAGGCCAATGATAAAAAGGTCTCTCAGGAAATACAAAAATAAAAATAAATACCATCACGCCTCTAACTCCATAGGAGGAGGTAGATAATATTTCACCGATGCCAAATCATTACTGAAGTGGCAGTGGGCAGGGCACAAAGCTCGCAGAACCGATGGCCGTTGGGGCAGAAAGGTTCTAGAATGGTGACCACGAACCGGAAGACGTAGTGTAGGACGCCCCCCACAAGGTGGACCGATGATATCACACGCGTAGCAGGAAGCCGATGGATGCGAGTGGCGGAGGACCGGGATGTGTGGAAGTCATTGGGGGAGGCATATGTCCAGCAGTGGACGTCTTTCGGCTGATAGCATAGCATAGCATAGCAAATCATTACTAGTTTACTTGGCTCATTTTTTAATTATATTTTCAGGTCGTTGGTATTGCCTTCCACGTTGGCTGTGTGTGTTCTACTATAGAGAGTTACGTCATCGGTCTGAGGCACGCTAGAGCGCTGTTTGATCACGAAGCCCGCGCAGGCAGGGGGATGAAGATAGTAGATATTGGCGGAGGTTTCGCAAGCGATAGGACTGATAGGATTGATGAGGTGAGAGGTTGAATACTTAGTCACTGGTTAGTTCATGTTGACATATTTTAGTTTCCTACATCGGTGAATATTATTCAAGAACAAGCAGTTGGTCAGTACAAGCAGTTGTTAATTGTCCTATCATTCGTCCGTTAAGAGGAAGGAATGATAATTTATGTGTGGAACCTGCATACTCTTTAATAAATATTGATATTTTTGATTCTTAAGTAATATAAAAAAGTATATGTTTTTAAAATCATACATAAGATTCCTAATTGTTTATTAACTCCCAATTTCATTGTTATTAATAGAATAGTATTCTTTTCTAAATTTGTATATATTTTAATAGGTATCCAGAATGATCAACAATACAATCGAAGAATTATTCCCGGATCCGAGTATCCAAATAATTGCCGAACCAGGAAGGTATGTCAGTGACTCGGCGTTCACGTTGTATTGTAGTATCAGCAACACTCGACGTGTGAGTATTCTACATAATTTACTTCTAATCTTTATTGCTAGCAATCTTAAAGTCTATTTTGTATTGGCAAATCTCGTTCTGCTTTTCACCAGTGTGTATATTAATGACATTTTTTTTCTCTGCATAAACAGCACTTATGACGTAATGTGCCGGCATGATATTCATTATTGCAGGTGAAAAGGAAAGACAAAGTAGTGAACATGATTTACATCAACGACGGCGTGTATGGTACAATTAGATATTCTGAGAAGTGGCACAAACTCACCAAGTTCCAGGTAAGGCACTTCGAAAGTCACTTTTGAAACAAAACTAATTTTACAGATTTTATCGCGTGTAGGTATATCATGTTTTTACGTTCCCGACGCTTCGGTCGTTTCACAGCCAACCATGGTCACGGGAGGCCTGAGGTTTTGGACGTCCTAGTGTTATAGTTTGAACTCGGGTTCTTCATATTTAGGTGGAGTTTGCGGTTTCTGCAAAATTAATTTTAATTACTGCATGTTATTAGCTACTTACCTACTGACTGCACCTGGGGCAGCCTTAGTTTTGATCCGACCAATGAGTTAATGCGAATTGACAAATAAACAGTCGGAGTGTTAGCGAGGTAAATGACAGTTGACAGCTGTTTGAGTGGTTGCCTCGGGTGAGCAACGTCCTGAGGAGCGAGGCAATTTGGCGATGCTGCATGCATTGGTCATTCAGTACTTCAGAGGTACTTGCATGATCTATCACTATCTAGGGCTAGGACTTACAAAATACAAGTTACCGACATCATAAACACTTTAGAGGGTCTTAAGTGAGTATTTAATAGCATTCGTGTATTCAGTCATAGAGGTACTCTTGATTAATATTTCCTCCAACAGACGAACTCGATAATAGAAACAAATAAGTTAGAAGAGACGATTATATGGGGTCCAAGCTGTGATTCCTTAGACCGTGTGATGGAACGCTACACGGTCCGGCTGCCGCGGTGCACGCCGATGGACTGGCTGGTGTTCGGCAACCACGGCGCTTACACCATCGCGTTCTCGACGAGATTCTCGAGCCTACCAATACCATTGATACGGCCGGTTATTTCTATAGATTTGTGGTGAGTACGCGAAGCCTCTGGAGCAACGAATACTGCGGGCCTATTTATTATAAATCATGAATTTTCGATATTTATATCGCACCCGACGAGCTGTCAAAATGCTATTTTAATCACGATCGGATGTCAGAATAATTTTTATCGCAGAAAAACGATGTGCATTTACGAAAAAATTAGGTAACGATTGCGGAAATCTGCCTCGGAATGTTTTCGATTCCGTTTCCGATTTTGATTGATTTTTATATTTTAAACAAAGCTTCAACAATGAAGGCTTCATAAATTACAAATAGCCCTGCTGGACACCGGTTCTGTTTTGGACACGTATCATGCCCAATCAATCCTTATTAATCCTTGATTAATTTTCAGGGAGAAAATAAAAGCCTGTGAGGTATTTACCGCAGCTGACTTTATTATACGTCCCGATATCTCCGCCCCTCTGCCACTCACTCTGCCGCCCCTATTAAAGAAGAATAAAACTTATGAACATGCACACATACCAACCCTTCAAGTGTAATAGGCCGAAGTGTACCTAATAATTATAAAGTTTATTTTACAATAACTAGACAATACAGTCTTATGGTATATACGCAATGATCACAAAATTAGATAACTGAATTTTTGATCAAATCATTAATGACTTATTTTAAATCGAATGACTACTAATTTATGTTACGAGTGTTATTCGTAACTTTGTATTGAGTGTTGTGACTTTTATGTTAAGAAAATAAAACATTATCCCACAATAAAGCATTTAATTCAGAATATTTAGTTTTATCTTTATACAAATTTGTGATGAATATAATTTGTTCAATAGTAAGATGGTTGGTACAGGCATATATTCCACGAGATATCCACGTGTTTAAAAAAAATAGTACCGATTTTTTTTCCATAATAACATATAGTTTTATTTGAGTATTTATTATTTTAATTGTAATCTTTTTTTTCTAGAAAATTTATGAGATATTGATTGTATGTTATTTTTTTTAATCTTTATTTGTATATATTTTATTTTGGGGTCGAGTCACCTTCGTCCGTAGGAGAATTAAGTACCCTCGAGATACCCTACACGTGACCATGGGTGGTGCCAACCAGGTGACAACTCTACTGGTGGTAGGCTTCGGCCGTGGCTAGTCACCACCCACTGAACAAAGCCATGTCGCCAAGCGGCCTAGCCGTGTTCCGGCATGATGTTCGGTGTTGCCATTCATGGATGGCGGGTCAGATCAGCTACCCGATCTACTGCCGCCATCCTACCTAGGCAAGTATGCTCCATCGTAGATCTCATCGTCACTTACCATCAGGTGAGATCGAGATCAAATACTTGCCTATAATGTATAAAAAAAAAAAAAAAATATTTTTTAAATTTTGCAGTAATTAAGCCTGATTTTGGCTAATGCTGTTTTTAAGAAATGTTGTTTTATATTTTTATACTATCAATGTATTACTAAGTATACTGTTGGTGTGTCTATTTCTAAATGAATAAATTCAAATATTTCTATTTCTATAGAGTACTATGACGACTGAATTCCGATGAAACCGTAATACAGTTTCGGTATATCTGAATTCGACTCTGTCTGCTTCGAATAAAAATCAGGACACGTCCGGACCACCGCACGATCCCACTTTTTTATGTTTCCTATGTGTTTTGGCGAGAATACATACTGAATTATAACAAACTGTATCAAAATTTATACGCGCATTCCTTCAATACGAAACGGCTTATGATTTCATATCAGTGCTAGAGACCGCTCTCTATGTATCTACAGCGTGCCTGGTGAACGTAAATACTGAGTACTGGGTACATTGTGCATTTAAAATAACTACACAATCCATGCAGGGATGTGTGTACCTATGTGCCTATGACTTCGCTGCCTTATTTATCATTACTAACTTATTCTTTGTCTCACTTTTAAGCAAAGACCTATCCTCCTCTTAAAACTTGAGAGTGAGTTAAGTGAATTTATTTGTATAACCTTTCTGGGAGGTGATATATAAATGTAACTGCAACACATATAACAAAGATTAACTTCATCAGATAGTTGTAGGTGCGATTTCCTTTTGAAAAGAAAGATTTAGTCTTTCTGTAAGGCCGGGTGCTAATTGGATCGCTCCCAGTCCATGGTACCCCTAATAAAAGCATTGCTGAGTTTGTGACGATGCGTGTTCTTCTGCCGATATTCATTGACTAAGTCAACTTCGTTTACCTATCTCTACCAACATGTGTTTTATACACACTCTATTTAATTGCACACGTTTATAGATAATTATCTCAGCAACAAAGTTGAAGGAAAGTCGACGACCACTCGAAATCGAATCGAAGAAAACGCCATCTTAAGAAATTGTCGCACGCGCTCTTCAGTAAAAAAAAACAAATAAGTCAATGCATGCCTGCTCTGCGGAGATCAAATGGTGGCATCCGCGTGGCATGCATATGTATGCTGTCTGCTTCATTTCTAAATTGCCATGCGCGAAAATCTTCAAAATTTTCCTCATTGCCGTATGTACAACAGAAGACGTAACGGCAATAAGGTATAATGAATTTATTCCAATCACTTCGCAGCTGCGAGCAAAATAAAATTGAATCCCCAAAATCTACAAAAAGCTCAAGATTTGTGTGCACCACGAAGCCGGTTTTAATTAAACTAAACGATCGCCATAAGCCTGGTAGCCTGGTAGTGGAATAGGAGATAATTATTGAGGTCATTCCGACCCAAAGTAAGACCCGGCAATTTGAATCCTTTTTATTTAACCATCCAAAAAAGCATACGAGGAAGTAGGTATGTACGACCATCAAAGGTTAAAAGTAATCTGGTTAATCTCGCTACGCCTGGAATATGTAATCAACTTAACCTAAAGACGAAACACCAGGGTGCGCGATAACGCTAAATTAGATCCTCTCTGCTTGTGATTTGGAAATTATATAGAAGTATCAGACAATTTGGACCACAGTGTCCCTTGAATAGGCAATTCGTGAGGAAGGTTCCACATTACGTTGTTCTGGAATTTCGGGGCAGGTAGCTCAAAGAGTTTGGTAAATTGCTCATGGCCGTATCCCGGTAATAAGGGTGCAATATTAGGGTCGGTGACACGTGTCCTTTCTGCAACTCGGGCTTATACCGTGCTAATTTAACGCTAAGTATACAGGTGTAAGTGACTTCGAAACGAAAACTGATACCATTGATTCAACTAATGATTCTGGACTGCCAAGAGATGGAGTTTTTCGACGATATCTTCACGAATTCCAGGCATTCTTTTTAGTTTTTTTTTCATGAAATAATAACAAGTCTGTCTGAACGTGATTTAAAATAAAAATATAAAATTATACTAATTTAGACCTAAAACAGCAATGCAAATCAAACTCGACACGCTCGAGCGTGCTCGTCTATTGCACGCGTCGGGTATCACGCGGAGCGATGCTTTGCAATCGCTTTGTTGTAAATACATTACGTGTTCAAAAATTACAACATTTGTAACCCATAATATTCAACATAAATGATTCTATAATTTTATTATAGGCATTAAGTGTAACCTTTACACAGAGTTGTCGTTACAGCCTGTATACGGCGATACTGTCACTCGACGGTCCTGTCAAAAGGCTGTACGCGTCATAAAAAACTAGAGGTGTATGCTCGACACTCGGTCTATCTTTGACTGAGGTGTTTAGTGTCATTGTGTCGTCATGTATACATACGTACCCTTGTGTTAAGCGTTGTAGAGATACGAATGAATCACTCGGTAAGATCATTTAAGCTGCGTATAATCTGCATGATCTATATTCCCTGACCTTGAAAAAAGCTGCCGATAGACTTACCTAATGCATTTGGGTGCTACGAAACGAAGGTTTGACTTACACTTTCACTTTATCTCAACTAAATTGTGGATCAAAGGCTAAATGGATTTCAATACAATGGACTTTTATAAATGTGTAAAGTGTTTTATTTTATACGTCATATAAAATTTACAAATGTATACCTAGGTAATAATGATGCAAAGGTATCTATATAAAAATAACAACCATAGTTATTAGCGAGATAACTGTCCTGTTGTCACAGTATTGGCCTGTCGCAGGCTGATTATCAATGTCAACCATTTGTCTTCATGTCCTTTTCGCACGGCCTAGGCGGAAGCTGAAAAGAATTGAATTATAATAAAATTACATGTTAGAAATGTGTAAATACTGGAAGCTACGGTACATGGTGATGTGAATAGTTTCGGTCTGATCCACCGACGGATCTCGGTGAGGATCCGTTGTATAATTATTTTACAGTTTTTATTAACTTTTGTTCGCTCGGAGCCCCTTTCGAGGGGATCCGAAAACAATTGAATATTTTAATTATTTAATTATTGTACATAATATAGTACCTTCGACTGGTTGTGGGGCCGCCGGCGCAGCAGGAGCCGGCTCTGGCGCAGGCGCTATGACAAAAAATAAATGGCATGTAGGTACGTGATAAGTGATAGATAAATTGATAATCTTAACATTCGATATATATAAGGTGTAACAATAATAGTGAAAATATTTTAACAGGGCCAACAGTAGGTTATAAAGATAACATTCTGAGAGAAATAAATGAAATTATTAAACATTTAAAAAATAACAGTTTGTATTGAGCGCACGGCTAAAGACTAAAGGTTAAAAATAGCAAACATAATTTACACAATTATTTTATACATCAACGAGATCTATATAACTTACTGATTCATCTGTTAAATATTGTACACTAATTTGTTAAACCTTATAAACGGCGGTAGTTATTAAAGGTGGTGGTTACCCTCAGCTGGTGCGGGCGCTGGCGCTGGTGCGGCTTCGGGTGCGGCTTCAGGTGCGGGTGACGGTGCGGTTTCGGGTGCAGGTGCGGGTGCGGGCGCGTCACCTGCCGGTGCTGCGGGTGCCGCTCCTGGAGAAAATATAATTTATTTAAAAAATATATTTTTGAAAACAAAAGAATATAGGTATCATTAGATCAGATAGGTACTCGGCATCTAGTGGCAACCCGCACTGGGCCAGCGTGGTGGACTATGGCCTAATCCCCCTCGCATTGAGGGGATGCCCGTGCCCAGCAGTGGGACATTAGAACGGGCTGGAATTATTATATTATTATTATCTAGTGGCAACGGTGGCCCAATAATGCTGACGATTGCCATGAGAAACATAAGATCAAGTACCTTCAGCTGCGGCTGGTGTCGCTGATGCGGGCGCGTCCGCTGGAGGTGCAGGAGTGGGTGTGCCTTCCGTGGGAGGAGCAGCGGCTGGCGATGCTCCTTCTGCAGGGGCAGGAGCAGGTGCCCCTTCGGTTGGTGCAGGTGTCCCTTCGGCAGGTGCGGGTGTTCCTTCCGCAGGCGCAGGTGCCCCTTCCGCAGGTGCAGGTGCCCCTTCCGCAGGTGCAGGTGCCCCTTCCGCGGGCGCCTGTGCCCCTTCTGCAGGTGCGTCCCCAGTTGTAGCGCCTTGCGCGTCGCTTTCCTAATAAACAAAACATCGTTGATTCCGTCGTAACTTAAGATATCGTAATATTTTCATAATAGCATACCAATTAATATTTGTGTTAAGTTTGCAGGCTATGAGACAGTGTTGCCTGTGAATGAAACGCTATGTGTTTGATGGGTATTATTATAAATGGTAAGCCAATGATCGCTTTATTCATCACTCTCTGTCGTAATTATAACTAAAAAGCTTCACAATAATAAAATTAAATACAATGAAGTCTATGGAGTCTTATTAGTCGACATTAGTTTATACATGTTCTTATTTAGTGCTCAAGTTAATAATAATATAACGGGCGATGCGCTCTAGTGAGGCGCGCTACCATTATTAATACAAAGAAAAAACAACAAACTTTTTTTTATCATTGAACCAAGAGAGTTAAAGTTACACTACTACAACTAGTGATGTTACATTATTACACATGCGTAATGGTGGATATTATGCTTCTTGATAGAAGGAGATATGAAATCATATAAATGTTCAAATTACTTATATTTTTACACATGGGAATTAATTAATATACTACAATGATTTTTATAAATTTTTAGACAGCATTTATCTACGAAGTTAATTATGTTAGCTATTAGTACTAATACCAGCCCTTTTAATATCCCACTGTTGGGCACGGGCCTTCCATCAATGCGAGGGGGATTAGACCATATTACTCATCAAATCTTTTTATCTTTAATTATACAATGTAGCCTTTAAAATTTTATTAAATTTGATCCAATCAAGTTAATTACATCCGGAATAAATATTGAAACGAATTTTAATGAAAAACCTAATGAAGTTACACATTTCACTGTTTAATGAAATTGTCTGAATGAGTTTTCATTTTGTACATCAAATTAGTTTGATGATAAATTTAATAAATGAGTAATGATATGGGGGTGATGAATATATACATATATACCCAATATAATATATATATAAAAAAATAAAATTAAACTGGTATTAGAAAGCAGTCAGCCCATCCCCACCACTACAATATATAGGCAAATGATCACGTACAAATCATTTTATTTTTTACTAGAAACAGTAAGTAAATGAAAGCAAATACGGCTAACGATGTTCTTTGCTCTATAAGCAATGATTACATAGATACAGTCAACATCAAAAACACTTACGGACAAGTAGCTACTCATGAAAATGTGTTAAATGTATGTTTTGAAATACTACTAATACCATGCCTGTTTTACCCGAGGGGTAGGCATATAGGTTCAATACAGAGGAACCAAATAATGCCGATGATATTGGGGTCTCAATGTAATAAGGGGCCATTGTCATTATACCGGGCACTAAGTAGGGCCACGTTGACCTAGTTCGGGGTGGCGAACTTCACACAGCTTCCGAAAGACGTGCAGATTTTTCAGGATGTTTGCGAGCACCGTTCAGCAAGTGATAATAATTTCAAGTAAGATTCACACAACAAATCTGAAGATTCCAGATGTGAGAGCAGGAATTTATGCATGTACACCATGCATACACTGTGAGTACGAGTACCTATAAGGCTCCATACTGATCGAATAATTTGATAAGTAGCGTACTAGTTTCTTTCAAATATGTTACACCAGTATGCAACCTTTCATGTATCAAGAGTAGCCATGAGTATTGACATTGGTCATTGATTTTTTTCATGTTGAGTGTACTTGTTAAATTATATTAAAAATATTAAAACTATTAGCATGTATGCAATCACTTGCTTACATTGGATTCATACAGCGTAAAATTGCATATTTTGCCATGTTAAAGAATAAAAGCTTTAATGCCAAAGCAAAATATTTAAAGAGACTTAGGCGAAACTTACCGTTACATTCCCAGAGCGGCTAGCTGATGGATATAAAACGACTATCTGTGCTATTAACGGCAATATCTACTACTATATTGACCGAGTCATTACAATCTATATATAAAACAAAGTACTGTTAGTTACACCATTTATAACTCCAGAACGGGTGGTTCGATATTAATGAACTTTGATTTTTTGTATTTTTAATGGCGCATAGAATAGCAGAATAACTCTTTAAAAATGGTGAAATCTCAATATAAAAATAATAATAAAGATAATTCACAACATTAAAGACTACTTTGAAACAGAAATTATATGCGAACTCAGGGTATTGAATCAGGATCAGGAATCTGGAGGAACGGTGGGAAAATAATTTAACAATGTCCCTTGTTAAAGATCATAGGGATTCATTAACCTACCATACATCGCTATGTTAAAATGGATTAATATCGAAAGTAATTATATAAAAATTGTATTTTATAAAAACAATAAAAAAACACTCTAGTCGCTTTGAGCTCTCTGTATAATAAAAAAAAGAACGCTTAAAATCCCCAAGAGTTTGAAATGTACCCTGTGAAAGCAATATTTAACGGTGCTGTTTGTGAAAACCCATTTACTGTGAAATACAGTACCGTGTTTTCAGTTTATGCAAAGAAAAGAACATAATTATGCTTGTGTCAACAGCACACTTAGCATAAACATAGGTACCTACTGCTTTACAATGAAACGACTCTCATGAGTATATTTATTAAATGTGGTTATTTAAAAACAATTTATGTGAAATTTAATCGAATTCATCCAATTTTTTTTCGCATATAGGCTCTATTTTATCAATTATCTTTATTCAGAGTCAGTGCATGCAATTTACAGTGAATGTATACCTTTGTGTGCGTGTGTGTGTGTTTGTGTGTGTGTGACTTGTTTACAAATATAAATATGTATCAGTATTTTGTAACGGTCCTCTTAACCTACTTTATCATTCTTTAAGGATACAAATTTTAGCAGTCCAGTTTAACTTACCATTTCATATTTCGTTCAGGCTTGTCTCTTGGTACGTGAACAGGTAGGCCTATTGTAGTTTCAAGGACATAATATATATATCTAAACATACAAGGACTCTACAGGATAAAGGGTTCACAAATAACATTCACAACATGAGATACAGTACAGAAAATTAATTTTATTAAACGTATCTTACAAAAAAACATTATTAATAAATAAATAAATAATTATAAAAATTACTTTGACATGTCAGAAATGGCTCGTGGTTGTGGACCAACTGACATCGACGATACACATAATTGTACGGAGGAAATATATTAGCTGGTACACATGGGATGATTCTCACCACGAAAGTTAGGTATATCACAATGTACTGATAGTTAATAACATTGTCAGCTGGCATACATTAATTGGTCTTATAGGTGGGGGGAACTATTTCATGCCTCTACTTCTTCCTCTTTTACCTTCTGATCTCCCGGCTTGCCCTTCGACCAGTCAGGTTTTTTCTGTGGAATTAATAGGAGTACATTAAAATTCGGTAACATTTCTCCAGTAATATTTGTTCAGTGATTCACTCTGGTATCGAGAAAGCTGTAATCTGCAACGCAAAGTAAATCACTGAAGGAATGGAAAAGCGTTTGTAACGTAACTATATACAAATGCGATTTTATAAATTGCTCGTGGAAGTAAATGGTGTAGGGACTTATTAACAAACAAATAACCGCTAATACTTTGGTGTTTAAATCAATAACAGGTAGTTTCAAAATGTAAATGTTTTTATTTTTAATATAAATATCACCATTGCCTTCCAGAGTTAATGCCTTCGATGATGTTTCACTTACAATTTCAAATGATCTTTAAGGGTAAATGAGTCCTACTAAAAGCAGAATTTCAAAGCAGAAAGACCGATCGCGCAGCTTCGCGAGGAGCGAGCGCTCACCCGAGACAAACGTTCGTAATGCCTCGCCCGAACACTATCATCTTCTTTTGTCTAGACGTCAATCCACTCGCACGAGGCATGTGAATGAGCGAGGCTGCGTGATTGGCTAGGATCTAGCCTTTGACCAATGATTTGACGTTGGCAATGAATATATCTTATGAATCTTTACGGTATAAAATAGTTGACTAAAGCACACACATCGAAGCTTTCAACACCTAAACACCTCTAAAAAAACCTTTTCTATCAGAAACCGAAGCATTTGTGTAGCAACCTAAAATATATCGTTCTATATTACAGGTGTGTATATGTGTGCGTCTGACGACGCGTGTGTTGGTGTCACACAAAGCAACTGAATACGATAAATCTGCAAAGGGCTCAGAATGCATATAATTACAGCTTCTGCGCGTTATTCTCCCAACATGGCGTAATCTGAGGGGAAAATAACGGAGAGCGAATTAAATACGCCTTCTTAGACGGTCGTATGAAAGATACGAAATGGATGAATGCCAATCAGTATCGGGTGAAAATTGGCAAAGATCTTCAGACTAGAGCGAAAAAATAAACTAGGTAATTGCAGCCACTCTAATGTCGGTCCACAGCTGTGCTAAATGTATAACATGCCGCGTGAATGAGCAATGTCTATATTAAAACTCTTGTGACGTGTCGCCGCTCTACATATTATTTACCTTGGCCGCAGCGCCACCCTGCGAAACATCGTCATGATATTGTAACACCAATACTTCTATTTCTTTTCAAACAACTAAGGTAATTTATGTAATTGTACAGTAGACATGTTTAGAACTCGCATGTACGCGATCGTTGAAACAAAAAGATGTTGGCTTGAAATATATAATTATATGTAAAATTAACTCTAGTTTAACTTGGTCTTGGTCTAAACTCTAGTTTAGCTTTCGATGGACGAATATTTAGGAACACTGAATGAAATATAACTCCGTGATATCAGTGTTGTATGAACATGTATATCATGTTAGTGGAGTGAATCCTACGATTATTTATATGAAGATCTTATACACAATTTTTACATCAATTTGGATAACCTTAACGCAGATTTATTTCAGAATGTTAGTCAATAGCAGATAAAACATAAATAGAGTTCTTATAATAATATCCAAGAGCATTAGCTAAGCTTTGAAGGGAAGGCCTTAATAACGATGAAATCGCTTGTAACTCGCAGCGTAAGCCTGTGGTCGGGGATTCAAATAAAAAAGAATGTTATTGACATGTCCACAAAATTCACAATTGAGTTGAAGCAAAGTACAGCATCCAAACTGTTCCTCACCTCATCGTGTCGGGTTTGGATGTCATGTGGAACTCAAAAGACTTATTGTAAAAGAGACATTTATTTAAATTAAATTAATGGATAATTAAAAATAAGTCATCCTTTGATTGAAAGTGGAAAAATGATAGTCAGTTATTAAATGTTAGTTATCGTCTACTTCTTTCCGATAGCCCAGTCAGCTTTCTCCGCTTTCTTAGCCTGTAGAACATGAGTAGGTAAGTTGTAATGGTTTGAGTGTATCTCTACATAACCAAAACGAAAAGAAATACGTGTAAGATTGGAAACCACAAATTAAAGTTTTAGGAAGGCAGAAATGTTAATGTTTTGTGAAATATAATAATAAATAAACGTTACACCAATTAATGTATGTAAGAATAAATAAGTATTGCAGTGTACTCTTTGCCAATTAGTAATTTATATTTAGAGTAGTTTAGACAAACACACGGATGTTGAATCTAAATTCAACTTTGAATGTGTGGTGTGTTCATGTTGTTATTCGTTAAACTAATATACTATAGTGTGTTCATTCTTAAAACTAAAATAATTAAATCTTATGATCCAGATAAACCTCAGGATTGTTCTGATCAATTATGTACCAAAATTATACGTTTGGTAATGTTTCCTTATCAATTTGTTGGTATTAATTATTCAACTTACCTCTTTGTCTTCCTCTTCAAGGGTGAATTCCTTCTTCTTGACGACCTTCAACTGGTTACGGAAGTTGAATTCGGCGGCCTTCTTTTGTAGCTTGGCGAATTTGTTCTCATATTTGGACACCTTCTTAAGTGTGGGTTTGACGCTGTTTTAGAACAAGAGTAATTGAATCAGAAAATTAAAAAGGAAAGTTATTCTTGTAAGATTATTTTAGATTTGCTTGTAGGAACCTACGCGGACTGTATGCCCTAACAAAGGGAGTGGAGAGCAGTGCAGTGTCCTTGTAAACTCTCTCCGTTGCGGATCATAGACCATAGAGTTACAGATATGTTTCAGGATTAACATACAATTTGCATTAAAGATACACTGAAAGATTGGTGATTGGATCAGGACGTCAAGTGCGAGATTATTTGTAAGCTAACCGTATACTTCATATTCTACTTTTTTAGACACATTGCATGGAGAATTGAATGTTTTAAATACTATTCACTCGATGCGCTGCTAGGAATAGAGAAAACACTTTTCACTTTGGCGAAGGAAAGTACATACTTAGATGTAAGAAAAAAATTACTGCCATTTTTTTATCTGACGTTACGTTACTGTCTCCAGAACCGTAAATATAAAACATATATTTAATTATGGATTTGTTATTATAATTTACATAGACAAAAAAGACAGTGAGATAGAGCTGATGGGTAGGGTTACATAATTCTAGTTGTTTACCATCTCTATGGTATGGATCATACCTGCTTATAATTGTATTCAGAGACACATCCTACGCCCCGATCTTTAGTACTAACCCTATTACTCCTTGAAAAAGATTCCTTGGTCCCTGGCATAAGTTGCCAAGATGGACAACATAACAGTGCATTATTAATATGGGATAAGTACTCACAATTTGCCTCTGAGGTCGTTGACTTGAGAGTTCAGGTCGGAGATCTGTCAAAATATAGGTTATTTTTAGTACATTATAATGTATGTCTTAATAGAAATATTAGCAAAATGCATACACTTCAAGGAAACAAAAAGAAGTGTTTTTTTTTATAGAATAATAGGTAAGACTACGTATGGAAATTCAGTTAAATGGAATAAATGCAACGGTGAAATAAATAAATAATATTATAACGGGGTATTATATAAATAAAGAGGTAATTATGACCATCCATATACAGAATATACAAACATAATATAAAATAAACCGAAAAAAGTAAGTATTTGGGAAATATATACGAAATATGATATTGAATCTTATTTTATACCACACTCATAGGCATGTATATGAATGGTGGAAATAGACAGTAAATATACTTACCCACAAATTTATAGAGAGATATAATGGATTATAACGCACTTTTTGCACTGAAAATGTCATTATAATGCCCTTATAATCCATTATAACTGTCTATAAATTTGGGGGTAAGTGTACTTAAATACCTTGATGATATTGATGCCATAAACATTCCACAAGTTTGTAGAATTTTTCATTTATAATAAACATAGCACTATGCAAGGGGTCCAAATTTGTGAAATGCTCTCATCAAACTCACAGCGGAAACCCATGCATCAAACTAGTGTCACATTTAAAGCTTAATTAACAAGTAGAGAAATAACACAACAAAGAACATTCAATGCTGAATACAAATATGAGAAAAAGAAATTCGAAACATAAATACAAGAAAAGCCGAAAACAAGATGGATACATAATAGAGCTGAGAAAATATTAGGCGGTGTTATGCGCGAGCTGTCGTCTTTTCCTTTATACTGTGATCGTAGGAACACACTTAGATTAAGGACCCGAATTCGTTGTGGCCGGTTCTATTAAACCTGTGCTCTGTATCCTATGCTTTACATTGTCTTCATACTAATGGACACTATCTGGTCAAGTTCGTGCAAGGATCTACTTATCGTGCCTCGTGATTGGTAGCTGGCCGTCTGCAGCTCCTGTGACTCAACAATCTATGTATATTCACAAAAATTATATATAATGTGCGGTATATTTTACATGTGCAACAAAAACCGAGCGAGCGCCATCAATATTGTACTTCTTCGAATGCGATCGAAAGTCATCTCACATGTCTACAACTTAATTGTAGTCCAGTTATCGAAGGTGTAACATATTGAGCGCTACATTGATATGCTTGTAAATACATGGATGCACGTCAATTGTAGAGTTACATTGACAAACAATGTATGAGTTCCACGTTGAATAAATGTGTGTCGTGGAGTGACGGTGCAAAATCGATCCAGACTTGCAAATGTGGGCGTGTATGTAGGTAGATACAAATGTGTTGTGTGCCTTTGGACTCGCAAGTGAGCATAGTATACACCACTCCGTGTCCCTGATAAGTGATAGAGTCGCGCGTCGGGCGGCGACGCCGCGCCCGGGCGCCGGGGGAGGGGCGGGAACATCGACCAGAGCATGGCACTTTCGGTTCAAACATTCGGTGTATACAGGTATTGCAAAAGGTTGTGGGGTATCGGCAACCGAACACGCAAACATGTCGCGCGTATTGTAACGGCACATACGTGAAAAGTTGGAGATTTGGAACAAGAAGTTTCACTTACACTATGCACTTGCGTGTGCCAATAGAGGAACCAGTCCAGCGTTCCAATCATACTTCAGCGGTGACTAATTGTACATTTACAAAAAAAAGAGAAAATTCAGTAAGGGCCACGAAGCTCGCCACCACACGAAGCGTCACACTGGCGGATGCAGCGGATTATGCCTGATTATATCGACACACTATTAAGGTAATATTAAAGTGCCATACTATTTTAGGAATGATTTAATAGGACTGATGATGGTTACACAATTAAATGACATGCAACAGGCAAGAAGCTATAGTTTATAGCGGATGGTGACTAACTGCCGACTGTACCGATGATTGCGAACACTGACCGCATGGAGAGTCACAATGGCGAGACGAGGATGACATGATCGGGTAATGTCTACCGGGAGACGTGGCCGCGGTGGCGATGATGCGTTATGAGACAGTTAGGCTAGGAGGCAATGGACTGCCGCGGCGACCGTCCGCACCGGTGTGAGTGCAGTGTGGTTGCTGTTAACCGGTGGTTACTGTAGTTAGTGTAGTTAATGGTGTAAGCTCCATCTTGGATGACGCGCCGCGCCGGCGCCGGCAAAGATCGATTTTGCACCGCACGCCTGCCGTGGCGGGCCGGGCCGCGCCCGCGCCGCCGCCCTATACGCAATGGACACACCCTTACTACATATACAACACTAACGAACCGACCCGCCACCGTTATTTACAACTTAACAACAAACAACTGAAACTTACAAAGCGTTATCAATGTATAAACACGAACTGTCACACGCGCACGTTTGTTACAGAATCGATGACTGGTGGTATTCACAATGGTTATAAAGTATTGGTCAATACCTCATAATCTCTTTTCCTGACTTCATGTTCCAAATCCCACTTCTGGCCCTCACACACATACATGCGGTCATAATACTCCTGTATTATTCTCTTGAGCATTGCTATAGAAAAAGGAAAGACATATTATTGAGCCAGCAGAACGAGCCTCGGCATCGGTGTGAGAGCCCTGCGTCTGTCGACGTTGAGCGACGTGTGCATGTGTGCGGTGAGCCGTACAACTATCATGTCAATATGTCGTAACAACTAAATCAGAATCAACTCATATCACGTCATATGCATTCCCAATCCTAGTTATATGGTTTACCTCCATTTTCCTAATTTCGATCGCTCGTTCTAGTTCATATTTATCCCCCTCAAGGTTGTATATTCTGTGCCAGTACATTTGACATATCGTCTGCAGTTCCGCTAAAGAAAAACACAATCACATTTTAAGGTAACAATATGTCCGGCGCAACTATATCCGTATCGCGGGTCTGTGGTGTAGTTGTGTGGCGCGCAGCGAGCTCGACCGGCGGAGTCAAAGCGTAAGCGAAGCTACATGATCATAACTGAGGTGGGCACCAAATGGGAAATTACTGCAGTACAACCAATGTTGTTATTGACTTGAACACCGATGACAGTATCTACAGTATCTATCGCAGCTCCGGACTCGCTACAACGGGCCGTTGTTATTTCAGCGTTTGCAAATTTACTTGTTATCCACACGGTTAAGTTTGTAGGTATACTTTATTTTCAACTCCGTAAATCGACAATTATGAATTTGCTGCGAAAACAAAACAGTATTTTAACTAGTCACATTATCGGTATAAACTATTCAAACGAGAGCGTGGTAGCGATGCGCCCAAACCAGGCCAGACCTCCATCTGTCTGCGGGCCACCTCGATCTCGTGGTCGTACTTCTCTTCTTCGAGCTTGGTGATACGGTGATGGTAACCGGTAACGATGCTCGTGAGAGCCGCTACAACATCAACAAACGTTACTCGCGGGGCACGCGCAGACGATCCTACGGCGACGGCGACGGCGGCCGCGCCACCGCGCTTCATCGACGACAGTTAGCCAGTGTGAGTTTGAGGAAGAAATTTATGATAACAGAAACTTAGAGGATAGCAAAGGAAAATCAAAATACGAGTTCACATGGAGCTTAGAGGAAGAGAAACGCGTTAGATAGAGACACCAGCGGCCTGACACACCGTTAAAATATTTGTTAAACCAGCGGACGAAGTAAAGACAACACGGCACTTGACAGTCACAATTAACGCCAAATATTTTAATAGATTTTAATAATATGAAAGGTAAAGTTGTTGTAAGTTATGTGAGTGTCAAAATGTAGCCACTCGTTTGCGGCTTAGCGCGCTACCTCCATATCTTTTCTTTTAACGATGTATTCCAGATCGAACTTTTCGTTCTCGAGGCTACCGATGCGGTCGTGGTAGTCTTTGCAAACCCTCTTAATTGTATCTATAATACGACATAACACATGTACAAGAAGTTGGACTTGACTGAATTTCACAGGACATGGATTGATAGCCGTGTTGTGATGTGTATGATATAGCTTATCACTGAGCATTTTGGTTCATTATTATATTTATGTTCAAATGTAAGTTTGGTGGCTGTTGCAAGCTGTATATTTACCTTCGTTTGCATCGTCAACGTTCTTGGGTTTACCGCACCTCTCCTCGATGATGCGCCTCCTCTCGGCGGCTTTGCGTTCCTGCTCCTTCTTCAGTTCCTCAGCGGCCTTTTTACGCAGCAGCAGCTGTTGCGATATACACGCGTAAATACATATGCCATTTATACAAATTAGTGTTAGCACTGATCTATTATCTTTAGTCTTTGTCAAACTTGTATCTTTGATTCGCTGTTTGATTGACAATCAGCAATAAAACCCAATTAACAATGGTGGGTAGTAATTAAAATGCAAATAATATTTTGCTATTTTTTTAACCTGAATTGATTGTAGTGCATTAGCGCTGTAATTTTGTAATAAGTACGTTGTGATATATTATAGGCAGTTTTTTTTACAAAATAAAACGCTACATTGCTACCGGACTATAGAAATAATTTATTAAGTAAAAAATTTCATAAAATCGCTACTCACCCTAAGCTTCTTCTTCCTCTCGGGTGTCATGAAACCCTTCTTCGCCTTCTTGGCCTTAGAGGCTTCCTCCATGCGCTTGCGCACCTCAGCACGCTTGCGGTCGATCTCGGCCTGTTTGGCCTTCTTCGCCTGAAGATAGTCAACCACATGGTAAATTCTGCCCTAGCGTCAGCGAACTAGAGTGTTATATATTGTGAATAGATTTGTATTTTCTTGTAAATAAGTGTGAAATTTATGTGTTTGATATCTATATTATATATGTATCTAGCTAATATGTATGTTAGATAGTGTTGGAGTGTGTCTATGTTTGTACCTAGGTATTGCTATCTAAAGTGCACCTGTCTGTCTCTATATATTTTGTGTCGAATGTATATTTGAATGTGTAAGTATCTACGAGAGCTGCTTTAATAGTTCTGTGTAAGTGATTGATTTCAGTAGAAAAAATATGTTTGTATTGTATAATAATGAAGATATATGTCTGTAATAATAATAATGTAACTTGACCAAGGGTTTGTTGTGCTGCCATTACATTACCTCCTCGAGACGCTTTTTCTGTAAAAGAAATAACCCATTTAATTATATTGAATGATACACACACTTAAAATTATTACCAATACAATTTATTTTAATTTTGATACCATAAAAAACTATATAAAAAACCTTTAAGATATATTTTTTAGAATATTGTGTTGGTAATTTGATTAATATTGTTTTACAATAAACTGCCACCGTAAAATAAAAAATACACTGCATTTATTTAACTATCTCATTCTCTCTGTTCTTTTTTTTGCTCGACAGTGTACTGTAAAATAGATTTTTTATTGTTATAGTGCGAGTAAAATATGTGCAGTATGAGTTCAGTGAACTTGTGCTAATTTCGCTAGTGTATTACTAACAGCTGCATTGTTTAAATATATTATATTATCGTTAGAGAACATTTATTCATTAATTTGTTGTACATAAAAATATTTTGCGAGGAGTTAACAGTTGTGAGCTAAGTTGTACCACATTATTTTGTTTCTTTGCTGACAGTTGTGCTAGGTGCATGCCTTAATTTATGTGTAAAATAAAAAAATGCGCCACTTTTTTTGTCAATTAATAAGATTATTGTTTCGTAATTATTATTGTCATTAGTCATAGTGTATTATTTCGTTGAGTGTAGTTAAACATTTATTATAATTATAAACGGCTGACTTACAATACTTGTAAAATTTGCATATACCTAATTATAAAAAAGTAAAACGCTGTAAAAAAATATCACGATAAAAAGAAACATGTGTACCAAACTAATGGCTGAATATTTAAGTCTTATTTTTTTTTGTTAAGTTTGCATGTTTTGTGTTGTTCCTACGTGTTAACATTAAAATCCTAAAATAATGTAGATCTCATGAAGTAAATAGCGCAATTGCTGCCTACTGACAATTAAAACTGCCAAACTGAATAGTGTTCATATAATTTTAAAATGGATATAATATATATAACAAATCAACATTAATCGGTCTTACAAGCACATCCATAGTTTGAATAAACTTTATTATGTATATTTTAAATATTTGTCTGTGTTTGTGCCTTGTGAGTGTGGCATGGTATTCTGTTAGACAAGCACAATAATTACCTGTGTCTCAAGGAGAAATGGCATTCGGTACTATTATGATGAGCCCAGAAGCACCACGTCGAACGGATCCAAGTGAAGAACATTGGCAGGCCACAGGACAAATAATAATGAAACAGAAAAATAAATACATATGGAGGTTAATTAAAAGGAAATATATGGGTAAACAAATTGTTTGATTTAAAAAAGGAAAGTGGGTTTCAAAAACAATGTTCATATTTACTAGGTTTAATCCAATTAAAAATAAACGACGATGACCATGAATGGAAAATTATTTAAATTTTATTTAAATTAAATTAAAATAATTTTACATTCATCGTCAGTCGTCTACGTGATCTATTAATTATAATTTCTAAATAATGATCATGTTAATGATGTCAAAGTGTAGCGTGTGCTCGGTTCACATGGCAACACACTGGAGCTTATTTTTTTTGTGATAAACAGGACTATTTAAAAAAAAGTTAGAAAAATATGTTTGTAAAAAAGACAAGCCCGCTGAGTTTCTCGCCGGATCTTCTCAGTTGAGCTCGCGTTTCGATCCGGTTGTAGAGTTAAGAAAAAAATATGTAAATGACAATTTGTAAGTATTATATATTTGACCTATACGAAATATATGATTTGACTTTGACTTTGACTTTAAATTCTATTTGGTTATCAGTAATACCCGGCAGTCCAATTATCAATCATCCTCTTTTTCTTGCTGACTCTTTAACATACCTTACGTCATCATCCGCCATTTTGTATGTGTTGGTTTAGGTGTTCTGTAAATAAAAAAAACTAATTATTAAAATTATTAAACTAGGTACTATAAGTATTTAAAAAAATTGTATTATTCGAAATTTCATTTTTTTAATAAATATTTATGAAAGCAATGATCATAATTATGACATAAATAATTACTCATATCGTCAGCATCACTAAAATCAAACTCTTCAACCCCTGAAGAAATTGAAATAATATAGAACTTGTATTAAGTCAACTTTAGGTACAAAATCGCTTGCGAAGTATATCTTAGTTATCCATAATGTTTCATTAGATTGATGCGCCTGCCCAAGATTAATCATCAATTGATATCAAATTGATATGTCATCTGTCATACCCTCAAAGTGTTCAATGTCTCCAACAATGTTATTAAATGTCAAGGCTGCACTGATGATGGATATGCACAAGCTAATTATGAAACAAATAATAGCAGTAGGTAAACAATGCATATGTGGCCAAGCTCGCTAAGAACAAATTCGTTATTTGAAACTTTTGGCCTGTGGCCAAAAATATGATCGAAGTGTGAATCTGATACTTGATACGCGAACCGCGGTTATCTTTGCTCCATTCTTAAACAAACGCTAAATAGAACATACCGTCACTGCGTAAATATGTTAAAGATATATGATTGAATGTTAGGTGGTGGTGGTTAGGTGTAGGTATATCAGATTAAGTGTCGTAGTGAAAAAAGTAGAAAACCTAAAATTAGGTCAGCGAAATTGTTACGGGGAAGATTGTTGAAAGAATCTGTGTAATAAACCGGTGCCAACGTAATGAAAATTCCACAATTAGTTTCGGGTGCGCTCGGGGATCTTCGGCGGAGTTCGGAAGGTGCGCGCGCGACTGAAATAGGTTAGCTCGTATACTGCGTATCCTAATTTGGTGGCACGAGCGGCCGTCTTGGCTTACTCGGGTTTCGTACGCTATGCGAAGCAGACAAGCGGAAGGAAGTAACCAGATATTTATTTTAGCAAATTTTATTCAAACAAAAAATTAAACTTTTTTATAAAAAGAAATTGGATAAGAAATAACGCTATAATAAATCATGTCATTATTGAAATATTATTCTCGTGAATAAATGCGTTAAAAACATCAATTAATAGACAGATTGCTATATATTAAATTGTTAATGGATATCAATCTGATAATCAATGATTTTATATCAAAACGCTCTATAACAATGACGTCATTCAATACGCTTTTATCGTACATTTAAAGAATTCGTCACTGATCGAACATAATACTCCATTGCACAAAAAGCTTGCACACACTGGACCGGGGAACCGATGCATCACATGATCCATATTACCACGAGACGTTAACATATCACTTCACTGTATAATGCACTTTGACGCCGATATACTTTAATTGTTAGTAAAATATATAACTTTCACCAAAACTCACCTACGGCAAAGAAAAAGGGGTGACCCTATAGATGGTTCAGCCAACACGAGTCACAGCTGCTGACTGGCGTGAGGCGGGCGGCAAGGTGCGGCGGGCAGTGCGTAGGCGCCGCCGCCCCGCGCTCCCCGCCCCAGCCTCCGCCCGCCCGCCCCCCAGCCCTCGGTTCGGTACAGACATTTTTAGAGCAGTGTCGTTTTGACACCAACCCAGAAATAACATCCGATGTAAGCTCCAGTTCGAAACAAGTCGGATGCCTCGTAAATTTCTGACCAACCAATCCCGCCATGTGCGTCCGTTATCTATTAACAATTTTATTCGCACGACGGCAATCATTTACTATAATATAACTATTCACTTTTAAGCAAATGAGGGAAGAGGAACGCACCACTGACCCTCGGCTTGTCAACTTTTCCAATTATAAACCAAACAAATTGATCGATATTTGAAGCCAGCAACACCGAACTCCTCTATGATGTCAAGAAAATATATAAGATAGTGGTTTATAATTGGAAAAGTTGACAAGCCGAGGGTCAGTGGTGGGTTCCTCTTCGCCCATTTATTTAACAATGGATTTCCGCCATGTATCGCCTAGTTCTATGAATTATAGGTTTCCGACTAGAACGAGGAATTCGAAAAATATGCTGCATTTTTTTTACAACCACAGAGTAGATATAATAGACTACAGCTACTACTATACAGAGTGCAGACTCTACATACCATCTGTCTGCTTTTTATAAATTCCAGAGCCGAAGAGCGTTATTGAAATACTAAATAGATGCTGTTACGTCCTAGGTGTGTAGATTCCATGATATTGAAAGAAGTTTCGTGATCTGTTACGGTCAAACACTAAATTAATATTGAAGTCCGATTTAGCTGTTTGAGTTGTTGTTGTATTGCATTTTGTTGTTGGTACCTATAGCGCGTTGAAATAGAGCAGCTCTTATATTTAAGTGGCTTTGAGATATCAAAGTAAAGCTATACTTAACTAAGAAATAACTAGTTTTGACCATTACTTATTTTATATGATTAATTTAACGACCCAATTAATTATTTATTTCATTATTTTGAATTCAGATACGCTGTGTCGTATATAAAATAGGTAACAACTATTCTTTTTTTTACTTAATTAATGTTCATATTTACTAAATCCAGTCGTATTTTTTTTGAAAATATTAATCGCATTGCTAGAGATCACGAGTTCAACGGCGAGCTTTGATTACAGATTTAATTAAAGTCAGAGGGCGTAGTCCCAGTTATAAACGAGTTCCAACTATTCCTGATTGCCGCCGAGTTGGACGAGCAATTCGAGCGTTTATACCTGGCATCACCAGAATTTTACACACGTACTATTAGAACTATTATATCTATACAAATAAATAAAATTGGAGTGTCTGTTTGTAATATTAAAATAACCGCTTTTTACTTAATGCATTTGGATGTATGCACGGTAAATATACCAAAACAACATTTTTACAATTTTTGTCTGTCTGTCTGTCTGTTTGTTTCGGCTAATCTCTGAAATGGCTGGACCGATTGTGACGGGACTTTCACTGGCAGATAGTTGATGTAACAAGGAGTAACTTAGGCTACTCTTATTTTAGAAAACTCTTTTGTTATATACCACGCGGACGAAGTCGCTGGTAACAGCTAGTTATACATATTCGTGTCGTAATCACTAACTATAGTCCGTCGACTTCATTCGATCGATTCCGGAGAACGGAATGAATCATTAAAAGACCAATTGCGTAGGAAACAATAGAACATTATGATTGCCGTAATTGAAATAAAACTATTTTTTCGAATTTTATCTCGTTTGTTTTTGACGTCGGGAACGTAAAAAACATAAAATAAACGCGATAAAATCCGAAAAATCCGTTTTATTTAAATGTGTAGTATTCACGTGAATATAAGAAATCAAGGCATGCCGTAATGGTTGATTGTACAAAAGAATGACGCGGGAAGACCCCTAAAAATATTTTAAATTGGTAATTTCGTTAATTTAATGATATGCTTTGTTGATAAGGACACAGACCCAGTAAAACATTGTCATATTTTTTCCAACATACTGAGAGCTCTGCCTTTAGATATGCTTCGTAGAAAAAAAAGGATGTATACCTATGTATTATCTATGGTATTATATATGATACTAGTAGTCTTTAGTATGTTCAAAATGTATTATAGACGTCTGATATTTATCAAACAACTTCAATACAATAAGTAGAAAATATAATAGCCATGAAGTTCTTCAGATAACTTCCTAATCAATTATTTATTATATTAATATGTGTAATATAATATGTTACTGACACCAAACTTTTTGTTTACTTAATGTAATGTAATGCTCTTATATCAAGATCATTAGAATGACCTGAAATCAAAAATAGCAAGTACAATGCAAAGAATGAGGTCGTTACTGACTGCCGCAGTTTCATGATCGCGTTTTACACATACGCAATAGTTTCCTAATAATAATTTAAAGCTATATTAAAATGTTTCCAGCATCAACCACGGATCCTCATTGATAGATCAATACATTAAGAAAAAAAAATACACTACTTAAAATAAAGTTGTAAGTAATGTTTTTCTATTTTTTTTATACATATATATAAGTAAGTACCTACCTAAAATCTCAAGGTAAATTAGTTCTATAAATCCATCTTAGTATATATCAATGAATAAATAATTGTATTTTCAATTTTAGAGTGGTCTGTCTCGATGTAAACACGACTGTTTATTACAAATGAATAGCGACATACAACGGCCAGTTCGATAGGCCAGTGTTGGCTCGACAGACGTCGACGTAAACACCTATTGTCACAGGTCCACAGCTCTGAGTACCTACGCTCTGAGTGGAAAAACAAACATGACGTCACAGACTAGCTCGGCCCCCTGATTACGTAACTTGCAATAGCCTAGCGATAGCAATAATCGCGCAATATTTGCTCTTAAATTGCTAATTCGTAATACGTAGCGCTGCGACGCTATACAAATCTGCGATTTGAAAGCAATTATTGCGAGATTATAGCTGTCGCTTTGCTATCGTTAGACTAGGCAAGATACGTAATCAGGGGGCGGATTTGGCAGTCACATAGGGTGCGTTTGCACTGGGAAACGGAGCCTAAGGCAGAGTTTGAGTATTTTTATGTGTTTCATTATGGTAGAGCAGTAGTAGGCATGTTCTTGGCACGGTCGCCTTTGAAGCTAGCGGTGCAATAAGCAAAAGATCTCATTTCCAATCACGATTATGACTTGTTTAAAGGTAAAGTAAAACATAGTAAGGGAACAAAGATAACAGGCTCGCTTTAAAATCGACATATCGAAATTCTGACTCCGCATAACGCATAGTTTAATACACCGTTTTTGTATACTCTGTCTGTATCACGCTGTATACAAGAAGTATATTTATTGGTATAATACTACTATATACTTATCTACTTAACAATTTTCGAGCAGCGAATTTTCATTACACAGGGAATCAGAATACTTACCGCAAAATCTTCCAGCATCATTCCATCCCTTTCGTGCTCAACGGTAATGATAAGGATAGTGCTACTTGGCTCGGGTTTTGCCTCTCCTGGTACAGTCGTGTTCGTAAATGACTACGTTTATGGGGCCTGCGCCGATGTTAAGTAGCGATACAGTAACTTTATCGGAATTCTCGTAAATAATGATATCTTTGTATAGGTCGTGGCCTTTTTTATGTGTATTAAAGAACGCCATAAATTTTGTCATACCCGCCGATAGACTTTCAATAGAGTTGTACGGTGTAGAGAGGTTTTATTACTAATCGATGACCGATCTATTATTGAAAGTGGACTTTTTCATAGATAATCCTACGAGAAAAGAAAACAATATTTTTTAAAAGCTTAACATTTATTCCCAGCGACAGGTTATTGTCTTTAATAGACGCATGCGCAGCTTTCTTGGGCTCTATTCCCGGTACATATCAAACAATTTTATATCACACTAGCCTCTACCCGCGGCTCCAGCCAATAGCACTGATTTATTATAAAGTGGCTTCCTATTATAGTGAAAGAATCGGACTAGTTGATCTTGAGATTAGCCTCTACATCTAAACTCACAAACTAACAAACTTTACTACTTTATAATATTAATATGGCAAAAGGTTGCCAACAGTTTTTTTATAATGGTGTTTTATTGGTGCACTACGGTATACGATAATTTAATTTAACTGCTAAATTGAAATGAAACTAATTTTAAGGATTTTATCGCGTTTTTATTTTGATTTTACGTTCCCGACTAACATTAGTTTCATTTCAATGTGTAGTATTCCCGTAAATATAAGAAATAAATATTAACTGATAAAGTAATTTAGGCGCATAATACACAAACTCAAATTACAAACCCTGTTTGGTTTGAGATACGTGCGAAGCGTGACGTGACGACACACTGAGCGTCGTGTTATTTCAGTTTGCGCGCGCGACTAAACAGTTTTAATTTAAACTTTGGTTTAACTAGGTCCCCAACTCTATAACTGCGTTATGGCTAAGCTTCCGGACCGCCAAACCCACAAAGCCTTTAAAATGAGGCCACTCTGAAACACAAAGTTAGTTTAATTGGGAGTACTTATTATTCCTCTTCATGAGCTTTTCCTATCTAGATCAGGCCAGCTTTCAGTTGAATACCTACTTAAGTTTTCAATGATTTCGTTAGCATTTATTTAACGGGTTTGAATAGATCTTCTGGCTCTTTGAACGGCACGCAATACAGCTAGGGGGAATCAATGTAGTCTAATGGCATGCCCACCGCTTTACATGATGTAATTAGTTTGAATATCGTGCCTTGTAAGCAGGTGTCGCCATTAGCAACGCAATTATTGAAATATTGTGAGGAATTAGAGAGACACACATTGTGTGATTAGCACGAATGTTTGTACCCGAGTCATGGATGTTTAGTATCTATATAAGTATTATATATTGAGTTCGCCCTCAGTCCATTGTACGGTACCCATGATACAAGCATTGCTTAGTGTGGGACCGTATAGTTGGCGTGTTCGTCTGGCGATATTATTATTGTCTCTTTCTACACGGGCTATACCCGGATCTTTGGAAGGATTGCGCGGGGACATGGGTTCAACACGTAGAGGCCCTTTTTGAGAATTATAATGTTATATTAGCCACCTGCTGGGGTCAACTGCTGAAAATGATAGCATAAACATCGAATTTACCTCAGCAGGCGGAGGAACTATTGCAGGAATATTAAAAGATAATTGGGACTATGGATTCAGGTTTGGATGGATATGGGAAGGGAATTATTATTATTATTAATATTAATTATATCCAATAAACCCGTACCATCATTCTTACCGTGAGGATTTCCTCTTGCTCTTCTTTAAAAAAAGAATATGGTGATGGCGTCCCCATCTTAGTTATTATGCCAGTGTCAAATATAAAATTTAGCTATGTATTTCAAATGAATGCTTAAAACATTTGGGTAAACCTAAGTTTGTATCTATTTAAAGCGCCAGTTTGAATGCGCTGTGTTATTCACTATTACAGTCAACTTACTCAATTTGTACCGACCTAAATAAATGGTAACAGCCATCGGACAGCAAAGTAAATGCGTCAGCAGCATTACATTCGTTATGTATAGTGTATTTAAACTATGTAATCGCGTGCAACATGTTTCCTGGATTATAACCAGACTTACATTCTCAGTATCTCGGACTTGATGAGAATCGCTAGCATTTTAAAAGAAATCTATAAAACCTACCTACTTTATATCTTACTCTGAGTATTGGCAATGCAGTGATAGCATACGACTTCACTGAACAAAATTGTGCTTATCATTAACAAAACTTTTGATTTCTTATATTAACGCGAATACTACACATTGAAATAAAACTAATCTTAAGGATTTTATCGCGGTTTATTTTTTATTTTACGTTCCCGACGTTTCGGTTGCTTTGCAGCAACCATGGCCACGGGAGGACTGAGATGGTTGACGTCCTAGTGTCATAGTTTGACGGGGGTACCCTCATATTTAGTTGTTACTTGCGGTCCGATCTACGCAGAAAGAGCTCACTGTGTCTTGAGGTCTTGCAATGGTACGCTTGGTTCTGGATTTTATGATGTTTACTACAGGGTCCCAAGCTGGTGGTAGCACCCAGCCATCTTCCCTATTGAAATTAGGATGTTTTTTAATTTCAATGGCCTCGCGTATCATCCTTGGTCGGAATCGGTGTTCTTTTGCGAGGATCTGTGGCTTATCAAATCTGATATAATGGCGGGTGCGATCTTGTACATGTTCACAGATTGCAGACTTCGTGGAGCGCCGGTGTTTTACATCAGCAATGTGTTCTTTTACCCGGGTTTTTATAGATCTTTTGGTTTGTCCTATGTAAGAACCGCGATAAAATCCTTAAGATTAGTTTTATTTCAATTTTGACCACTAGTTACACAAATATTGTGACATGTGAACTATGTGTTACTAGTAACAAAATTCGCTTTGTGACAAGTCATACAACATTAAATTTAATCATACAACTTTAAATTAAATCAAAGTTCTGTTAATTTTAACAACATCTAAGTTATTTTGGAAATAACAAAAAAAGTTCGGCTAATACGTTTTTTCAGTGTTGATTAGCACAGTTGGTAGTGCCCCTGCTTCATGTTCTGCGGTTCCGGGTTCAAATCCTAGAAGTGGCAATCTTTGTGTGATAAGCACGAATCTTTGTACCAGACCTACTGAAATTGGTCTATGTACGGTACCCATTTAATGCAAGCGTTGCTTAATTTGAAACCGTACATTTGGTGTATTTGTCTGGCGATCTATATAAATGCTGTAAGGAAACGTAGCCCAACATTCTTGCCACCAGTGAACACAGCGGGAGTATATACTTATTCTTAGTTACATCATTATACCAATTTTATAACCAAAAACCATGTAATTGTCGGTGGAATGTCAAGGACACGAGTGCACAGAAAAATGCTGTGACGTAGCTAATGTGGGAAGCTCTTATGACGTCACGCGACACGCGACCGTCAACTTTTACAAGACGATATTGCTTATGATGTCATATTTCCGAAATATGTGTTATCTAATACAAGCTGTTTCTAGCGAGTCTGTGAGCGCAGAATACCGTATATTTGTTAACTCCGGTAATGTTTAAGATGCATGAGAAATACTGCTTCTGAAAGCCTAGTTCTTACGTGCGTTGACTTAAGTCTAAAGCTTTTACTAGATACGACATTTTAGTATACTCTCCATAAATTTTGCATTCTTATCTACACGTGCATTCCTACTAGCAATGCTTACATCATCATTGGATTCAAATTGACGGAATCTTGTTTAAGTAGGTATTTTATAAAGGACCACATCAGAACTGACCCACATAGTACAGCCACAAGGATATAGTGTGTGACTTAGATAGGGTATATGACCATTCGAACCTGCGTTTTTTTAGCCCATTTGTAACCATTATGTGAAGAGCATGTGAAGAGCAATGCACCCAAAAAGCGCAGTTTCATATGGCTGTTTACCCTTTCTGGGTCACGCTGTGTATCTAGTGTAATGATAATGGTTGTTAATTGTATTGTAAAGCTAAACGTACATCATCGAAGACCGGCGGTTACGTCGTTCATTCGCACTTAGTATCAAAATAGCCGACGCACAGAAATAGAACAGAACGCTGAAATAATACGTGTACGTACCCTTAGCGACTTAGTTTTTATAATTGGTTTAAAAATGGATTATTTATCATTTGATTTTATCTTCGACACTGGATTAAAGGCATGCTTATCTACTTTTCACATTTTCTTTTGTTCTCATTTTAACCGACCTTAAAATGAAGAAGGTTCTCAATGAGGTTGTATTTTTTTGTAGCATTTGTCAACTTTATGTGGTTGGCTTACGGTATGCCCTGATTTAGTACATACCTATTCACACGGAGTATCTACCTTTCCTCTTCATTTGTTCATGCTCCTTTTTACTAAGTTTATAGTAGTTATCCTTGCCAGTAGTCTGTTTACTAGCAAGTAATAGCTAGTTAAAACTAAAAACATTATGGATACCTACGCTTAGTTGACAATTATTATAAAATATATTTTCATGGCTCGACACACAATTACATGCACCAAATATTTCAAAATGGCTCACTGGACGGCTGCATGAGCTTCGCTACATAAGCTCTACATAGATCTCCTATGTATACTGTATTTTACCGAAAGTGTAATAAGAGGTGCTTATATAAGTTCTACGTATATTATATATATATAAAACTTTTAGGTACTTACTTTAAAATTGACAGCCTACCAGTTCGCTGAGGTTCAGTTATGTATACTTAACAAACTTGAAAACATACATTTTCTCGGAAATTTTAACATTAGCATTCTTAGTATCTTCACAGTCGCCAAACATCAACATTTCCCTTTGAGATTATGTAATTTCGTCACTACGCAACACATACATTTATTCGTATCCTAATAAACTCTCTTCTACTTCATTAGAATATTTTCATGAATGTGTTAAGTATATGATCATATAGGATATTCATGAAAACACCTTTCAGATATTATAAGAATATCTAATCAGTCAAAAATATAGATATGGAAGATATTAAAAAAATAAACAAACATCTGAACCATTTTCAAAAAAAATATAACATATAATCTTATCAAGTTATAGATAATGATGATTTATAATTATCTATAGCTAACATTTTAGCAAGGCGACATCTCTGAGAAAGCATTAGTTCATCGGTAACACAAAAGCACTCGCTGAAACATACTGAAAGCAATGAAACTACCAACGTAACAATTTAACTCGCGCTTTACAACGTAAATACAACGATGGCGGCACTGATGAAGTTTTCTAAACCAATGGGTTAAGGAAAAGTCCAAAAGATGGCGCTGTTAGTTTTCGGGAATCAATTTATTTAGGAAAATTCTAGATGGCAGCAGCAGGCACGGTTTGTATGGCGCGATAGGCTACATAGAGTGATTGGTGATAAAGAAAGTATGGCTAGCATAACGTTTAGACTGAATCAGATTATTTAATTACATATACAAAAAGGAATTTGTTTATTAACAATCTATATTTTCGTCTATTAAGGAGATATAAGGTGTAATAAAAATAGTGTAAAATATTTTAACAGGGCTAACAATAGGTTATAAAGATAACATTTCCTAAGAAATAAAGTTAATTAGTAGACATTTAAAAAATGACACTTTGTACTGAGCGTGTGGGTCAAACGCTACTGGATCAAGTTGTTTATAAAAAATCAAACATCATTTACACAATTATGTTATACATCAACGAGATTCATATAACTTCTTGATTCAACGGTTAAAATATTTTACACAATTTTTGTTATACCTTTTATAAACTAGGACCCTATAATACGTTTCAAAATGTTAAACAATCAATAAACTATTTCAAAACGTTGCAGTAGTAACCATTTTAACTATATATAATATATAATATTTCGAGGTTAAGTTTCAGATTTTTGGAAATACTATGGTCACGCGATGGTGGGGTCTATCTGGGCACTTGACATCACAGACCAGCCAGCTAACAACCAGGAACCGCTCATTAATCGGGTCACCTACATCTTGGGGTAATGGCGTTGTTACCTCTACATACATACAGGGTAACTGCACCGGTGCAGATCTCAACATTAAATTCTAATAATACCCAAAGTACGAGAATAGTACGTAGTGGTGCACTCTCCACTCCAGGTCAGATAGTGCTGTCACCTTTATCCCCGAAATGGTTGCAGATGTACACCGCTATATTACGCCTACAGCCACCAATTATCTACAAATTAATATATAATATGTAGTACCTATATTATGTACTAGCTGCGCCCCGCGGTGTTACCCGCGATTATTTAGTCAATGTCATTTTCTGAACCCCACACTACCACTACCTATGCAAAAACCATGTCCATCCTTTGCTCTATGAAAAATGTAAACAAATCTATCCCGCGGGAACCATACCTTTTACCGCCATAAAAAGCCTATGTGCTATTCCAGAATATAATCTATCTCTGTGCCAAATTTCATCCAGATCCGTTCAGCCGTTCTGGCGTGATTGAGTAACAAACTTCCATCCATACAAACTTTCACATTTATAATATTTGTGCGATATATATGTTTTACCTATATTACACTTACGTCTATTGTTGCTGAACCTCTGTTTAAGTGCTACCTCTAGTGTACTCTACATTATCTATTATTATTACATTTAATCTAATTTTTTTTATTATTATTATAACTTACACTGTATATGTGGCACGTCATGTGGTTGCCTGTCATTAGAGTTACAATTACCTAATATCAGTCATATTTTTATTTTTATTGATTATTTCACAGGTAGCATTGTAAACTCTGTTGGCAATCCTAAATAAATAAATAAATAATATCTATCAACCCACATTAGCCTGGGCTAATGACGAAATACCTAATTCAAACCTAAAACATGCTATACGAGTATAAGTGTAAGAATAAATTCTTCACGTGAGCTTCTACTAGTTTCATACAGTTTCAATGTGCGACCTAAAAATAACATTTTCACCAACCTTCATGGACTTTGTAACAATTAGATTGAAGCTATAAAATTCGCAATTGAGCTAGGACCACCCTGTCCTTGCCTCACCCCCCCTCACTGAACCTGTTTCAGAATGAAACTGACCTAATTCCACCGCTGCAGTCCCCCTCCGCACCAACTGACGTCATAACATACCTTGGAAACAACAAGTACAAATACCAATTTTATTGTTCAGCCAATAACAATTGTATTATAAGGGTATAGTTGCCATTATTGCGTGGCAAGTGTGGTGTCGGTTACCTCGTTGCACGGTGCTGGGGTGCGGAGTATAGTCAAAAACTGGGTCATCCCGGGTTGCAGGCCTCTATTCATGAATCGAAACACGCAGGGTGACGCGGACCCGTTCATTCTTGTCCGGAGTTGTTAATCGAACACAGTTCCACTTGTTTCTAAATGGCGCATGAATGATAATATATTTTTATTAAAAAAAACATTTAATTTCTAATTAAAGCCTTACAAGTAGGATAAGTCAAAACGTCAGATAAAACGCCGGAGTGTCGGTTCAACTTTGTACGGGTGACCGAATTATAAAATCTGACTAGCGTGCTATAGATGACACTTCACTACCTTTCGATTAGTTACGAGGAGAGAGAAGCCTGAAAAATAGTCTTAGGCTTATGTTACCGGTAGGTAGTCCCAATAAATTTATCTCGGTGCCAGATGGCAATGCAGTAATCAGTCAAATGAGGCCGACTCCAATACAAAGAAGATAAGAAGTAGGTAACGGGTATAATTTTTCTCAAAAGGAAAATGATAGGAAAAAAATGCCCAAGAAAAAACCAGAAGTTAAATATAAAACATAAGAATAGCAAGAAGAGAAATGTATGGGCCTTTTCGAGATGTACTTCTCAATAAGCAACTGAGTACATTATAGCCATTGGATAGATGATTGAACAGACTTTTTTCTGACCTAATCGATAACAATTAAGTCGGTATTATATCCCTATTCTTTAAATACCATCCTCATATTTAACAATAATGTATCATGTTATATTTGGTTGGGTTGGGTTCTTATAACATCGTTCATAAGGTCCTTAGTGTTAGTACACATCCTTACTTGCATATATTTATCAGCGAAGGTGGGTGCTTCCGCTAGGAGCGGTACTGTGACATTGTATGGAATGTTTGGATAACTCGAACGGTCTGTTATGTTTTTTTTATTTCAAATAATTACTAGACCTACGACTGCGACTAACCGTATATTGATTGATTTCTTATATTTACGCGAGTACTACACATTGAAATAAAACTAATCTTACGGATTTTATCGCGGACGACGTGTCCTCCCGTGACCATGGTTGCTGTAAAGCAGCCGAAACGTCGGGAACGTAAAAAAACTGGAATAAACGCGCTAAAATTCGTAAGATTAGTTTTATTTCAATTGCCGTATATTTATATTCGTCCATTTTGTATAGAGAAAGTAGACACGGCCGCTCAATCACTATGCACATCTTCATCTAGCATAGCCGAAATGTGAGTTTACATACAACAGTATCTACACCTGTGCGTACCCCACCAGAAATTACGCGGGTGATGGTATTTTTTCTAAACGTATACCGGTTTTTTGAAGATACACGTGACCTTACCTTTATACGGTAAATAGATAGAGCTTTCGTCATTAATGTCCCCGAAAACAAAGGTTGGAAAATAGAACAGAAATTGCTGAATCCATTACAGTGTAGCGTTGAAATAGGGGCGTTCAAACATGTTGGGTGAAAGAGTAGCTGGTGGGGAAGGCCGCGTCCTTGCGCAGTGACGCACGCGCCCGCCTTGGAGCAAGGGGCGCGCTCACCTTAGCCAGATTACCTGTGTCTATATGTCTCTAGACTTATATACTTGACGACCTGATTAGCGCAGTTGGTAAAGACCCTGCTTTCTGTGCTGAGGATTCGGGGTTCGAATCCTGGTAGCGACAAACTTTTTATGATGAGTATGAATATTTTTACTCTAGACATAGATGTTTAATAACTATATAAGTACTAGCTATCCCGGGGAACTTTTTACTGCCCTCAGTTATCTTTTTTTTCTAATTTTTTTCCTATGTTTTAATAGATTTTCTTCTATTCGGGGCGGAGACAAATTCGAAAAACTAAGATCATAATTATCGCCCCCCCGCTCTTGAGTTATAAATGGTGTAACTAAATCGACTTTTATTTATACATAAGGCTAACGATAAAAGTGTAAAATAGTTTAAAGAGTCTATCAGTATAAACGCTATAAAGGTCTGATTCCCGAAAAAAATACATTAAATTTTTTGTAATTTTATATAACACTACAAATTACTGCGCAAATTAGCTTGTTCTTTTTGGGATTCACTATTTTTCTAGCTATATTGTAGTCTATATTTTTTCTAGGTTCTTCTTATTTAAAGAAAACTAATATAATGTAAAAATAAATGCGACAAAATCCATTAAATTTGTTTTATTTCAATGTGTTCTTCTTTCTATGAGAATTCTTCTATTATATGGCTTCTTTGTATGGGAATTTGGACAGGACGACAAGTGCAGTAGCAATCACCAGAAAAACACTTCAACACACTACAATTTCCCTTTAAACATTCCTTACTCCACTTCTTCCCACTCTATGCAGCCGAGTTTCCTCCTAAATGTCAAACGGGTAGAGTCGATACACCTCTACTTGTTGCACAGTGACCGGGTCACTGCGGGAGGTTCGCAGGGTGCGGGGCGGGGGGTACAGCTCTCGGGGCGGTCAACGACCGCATCTGGCGCACCCAGTCGCATACAGCCTATTTTAGGAGCAAACCTGCATTAAAGTTCGAAGGTCAGATTTCCCACATGTAGATACATCTAATTATTACTTTTTTTTTATAAGCGACTTACTATTTATATTTATTTTTTAAGATTGATCCTTCTTTTTGTTTGTACAGTTTTTGTAGATTTTTTTGTAGACTTTGGGTTGTACAGTTGGTGTGTTCGTCTGGCTAATATTAATTATGAGTATAATTTCTATACTCTTAAGTACTTATAAAACTAACAGATCAGTGGTACCTGCGTTTACCCATCTACATACCTGGGTAAGAAATTGTACAGTACCTTTTGATGTTAATCAACGTAACATTAAGCCATTTCCGATTCCTGGAAGAACCTTACTCATAATATTTACCAAACTGTTTACAGCAGTGCATTTAAGATAACAAAGTTAATTCGTCGCTTGTACCAATGCTTAGAAAAATATAACAAAGAGGCACACATTTTCTATATCCAATTTTAAAACCACAATTTATATAAATGCACTGCAAAAATACAATGAGATATTATTTTTCATTATTCTAATTCATACTTTGTCCTCAAGAATTGTTTTTTTATTAAAAAGATGTTCCCTAAATTACTGCTCTAAATATATGTGGTGCATTGAAAGTTATTAATAGCATTACTTCTATTTCGGATGCTCGGTTGCATAATGGAGGCTGGTGTTTAGTGACGTCAGAGGCGAGAGGCGCGCCGCGGGCGCGGCAGCGGGCGCCCATTCATAGGGCCCCGGACACCCACACACCCGCACCCTCCACACGTGCGCGAGGCCATATGATTGTGATTTTCGTCATGACGTCACGAGCCCCCGACCAATGAGCGCGCAGATCCATTCAAGCCTAACTCCTGAAGGGAGATTCGTTGAAGCCACCAGTCGAACGTTCGCCGCGTAGGCGGCAGCGGCACGGTGCCCGCGCCTTTGCAGATAACCAAAAAATGTTAAAGTTAGAAAGCGCAGTGGAGAGACGTTTAAATATATTGGCATGATTTGGTTTGTAATCATCTGATTTTGATCATCCGTGTTGGTAAGTTATCGAAAGAACACTACACTTTTTCAGGAAGCATAGCTAGTTTAAAAAAGCTAGTTTAAAATTAATAAAAGCGATAGGCTACATGGGAAGTCCACTCGCGTATATTTGAAAGCTCTGATAAAAGCCTAAACAGAATTCGTAGCATTCACGTGTAGGGCTACGAGTGCTACAGCGCCTACGCGCTGTCTGGCTCGTAGCTCCGTAGACTCGCCTACGCTTTGGGACTATGTATTGTGACAAATACGGATATTTTGAGCATATAATATAAAACAGGTATATTGTAGGTAACAGGTATATTTTAAATAAATATATTGTCACTTTAGCTTAATATAAATACTTTAATTCAAAATCAAAGTCAAATCATTTATTTCGTATTGGCCTTCGGAGGCACTTAGAAATTGTAACTTATATTTATTTTTTTAACTCTACAATGGGATTGGAACACTCGACAACTGAAAATATCAGACAAGAAACTCAGTGGGCTTGTCTTTTTTACAAAATTATTTATTAAATATTTTTTTAATAGCCATGTTTATTCCAAACAATAAAATGAGAAAATTAAACTCCAGTCTGTTGCTATGCGAGGCCCACACGCTAAATTCGCTACTACTGCTACGCTCTTACATCTTAATTGACGATATATATTTGAGCGATCAGTCCCAGGCTGCTTTATCATCCACATAATCCAAGACTCTGTTGTAACCCTTATGACATAGTTTAGTTTTGACGATTGTTTTAAACATAACAATGGGCAAATCTCGGATTCCCTTGGGAAGTTTATTGTAGAAGCGTATGCATTGTTCCAGTTACAATAGTGATCAGTTATAATATGTAAAAAGTGTAACATATTTTAAGAGGTCGATGGGTCATGAGACCATCATTGTGATGTATAAAGTGAAAGTGTAAAATGGTGTTTATAATTTTTTTTTAACTTTCTGCACTTTCTAAGTGTATTGTGAAATTACTCGGTCATATTTCTTAATTTCTATTAAGTTATTTGTTTGGGACTGATAATATCGTTAGACCTTCCCAATGCTTACAATTATTTACATCATAATTATTACACTGTATAGGTATTAACATTTCGATATAATACCTGCATACTATATTTTCTGTGTCAGTTATAAAGTCGGATAAAAATAAATAAAGTGGTTCAGTAATTTTTCCGATGAAGTATATCACACAGAAAAATAGACACACGTTGAATTATAGCATGTGATCGTAAGGATCTCCAAAACTCGAATAATAACTAAAATTTGGTAGGAACTAGTGACACTCACTTTATTTAATCGATGAAATAAAGAGATCGACGTGACATGATCAAATAAATACTTAATAACTAGTATAATTCAATAGGTAATAATAATTCAGAAATATTTTCCAATAAATGTATATTGTTGACGCACATGATTGTACATTTATATTTAGTTAAGCCAACTGTAAGGTTATTTTGTGGCTTATGAATAGTATAGGTCGAAGAGGACGTTATAACAATAGGCGCCATTACGTTCAGAATCGTCCAACTTTCACATGAAACAAAGTTTTGAATGTAATTATAGGTGAATTAGCAACCTTCAAGATATTGAGTAGCTTTTGTTTACTGTTAATTATTATACCGCCTTGTTGGTACAGCATTTTTTTTATATTACTGGTAATGTACGTTAAACATATTACCTACTGTTCCCCCCGTCAGCATCTCCAACTATCTAAGCCAAGGCTTGTGCTGGAAATGGGCTCCCGTCAATAGTTTAATGGCAAGGGCGAGGATCGAACACGGAACCACACATTCTTGAGCGATGACGTCAATGTTTTGTGTTTAAATAATCAGGTATATATATATAATACTAACATAACATTACGGCTGTAATACACAAGGAGTGGCCTGTTAGAGACATCCCAAACAGTATATATACTTTACTATTGTAGGAAACTGCATATTTTGATTTTCTTGATACAATTTAGTTGCTTGTGATTCTAACATAATCATATTTTCTTGTTTGAAACCTATTTATTATATTTCTAAAAATATTATAGCCCTACAATGATTGTTTATACTTTTTATCTTATTTCGTTGTCTTAGCTTTATTTAGGTAAATTTTGCAGAATAGAATTTCACATAACTATTCAAGTTGCACTGATGTTAAAGGTAGGTACTACGACTCAAAAACTGCCTTCGTCATATAGGAAACTATTTTACAGAAATGTGGCATATTCATTTATCTTGAACTTTTCCTAATTATTTAGTTTACTATACAAAATAACAAGTTTAATAATCTATAGATATTATTATTTATTTAAAAATACCGACCAGAAATAAACAATATCCATAAAACTGTAGGACTTACAAGCAATTCATATGCGCGGGTGTCTCAGGGATAAGCTCCAGTGGTGAGGGGGGGGGGGGGCTTGGTTTGACGTCAGAGTGCGCTCGTGACGTCATGGGTCTCTGCCACACCCGCATTTGACGTCACGAGTGCCTCCAAATGTTATATCGGAAAATACGCGTTCCTATCAAAATCATAACCATTTGATAACGTTAAGAATAATATTAGAATTGATGTCAAAGCCAACTTATAATTAAGTTTGCAGTTAATGCAATTATTCGTATTAAAATATTCTCAGAACACGTCAAGAACTTTTACCCGTAAATTATATTGTCTCTATTTTCAATGTCTTGTGTAGATACAGTTATTATAAACTAGACATATTTAAATTAAAACAAAAGTTACCTACAGCGTTGCACCAGAAACTGTAAAATTCAATGAACGAACTCGGCGACGTCACCGCTTTCAGGCCTTATCTTTGTCCTTGTTGCTCCAGGAGTTTCTGTGGCGCGGGAAAGAGATGGGTACTGCAGTGACCCAATTTCCCGACCTCGGATCGGAGGGATCGGCGTCTATTTTTAATCTGAAGGTCGGTTTATTTATAGATGTGGGCGTGTGGCGGGGCGCGTGCAAGCACCGAGCCATATTGCCGATGTAATTCGGCCCCCTGATTACGTATCTTGCCTAGCTTAGTGATAGCAAAGCGACCGCAATAATCGCGCAATATTTGCTTTCAAATCACAGAGTTGAATGACGTCGCAGCGCTATGTAATACGAATTAGCGATTTGAAAACAAATATTGCGCGGTTATCGCTATCGCTAGGCTATTGCATGTTACGTAATCAGGGGGCCGGTCAGGCTTATTCCTAATTTAGACTCCTAACTCTGGATATAAACTATTTATTAGATTTCCTTGAAGGTTACTTGATTATGGACTGCAATGAGCTTGTTGTTAGCTGCAGCGTGAATTATGAATAGCGTAGATTATTCACTAACCGCTAAATAGTGATTTGAGAGCAATTTAATTGTAATGTGTCATAGTAGTTACGTTTACGTAGTTTCATATTTGAGTAGCGTTTGAATATTTGGTCGTATTCTAGCTCAAAGCGCTCTATAAGTTTGAGCTTTTTTTAACGTATGTACCTATATTGATTTCTCATATATTTACGAGAATACTACACATTGAAATAGAACTAATTTTATCGCGATAAAATTCGAAAAAATTGTTTTATTTCAGCATAAGTACCTATGTAAAAAAAGATCTGACGATCAAATGTTTCTACATATAAGTCCAAGTGAAGCTTCCCGATTTCGCTATTTGATCCTGTCAAAACTAATACTATGCTAACTCAGCTCACGCATGGTCCTGAGTTTGATCCCCTGGTCGTACAATTATATTTGATTTTTGAGAAATTCCTCCCTAATCCCCCTCGAACTAGGGAGGAGTGTGCCCGGCATAATAGCAATAGGCTCGTTCCCAATAAGATTGGGACACCTCAATCTAGCCGTTCTCGAAGAACAGGCGTGGATGTTTTTGTTCTTCTAAGTCGTGACGCTCTTGTCAGAGCGGTCGTGGTCGTCATGTTTTGGTTTTGGGACTGGTGTTGCTTGCCTCACGAAGTCTCGCCATCTCTCCCTATTGGATGCCATCCTGGTGTATTTATGCAGGGGGGGGGGCTGGTGTATTTATGTTTTTGTTAATTTATAGTTAACAAGTATTTTTTTCTTTTGTAGTGACAGTGAGAGAGGCTCCCTGCCACTTTATAGGTAGCTAAAACAATTATTGATTTACGTCTCGATGCAAAAAAAGTGGTTAACAGCGCCCTCTAGTCAGTAACGTCTGTTCAATCTCTAACTTACTTTTTGCCCCATTGCAGTAGAGCTGTGAGCGGAAATATATATTAGTTCATCGTATCAATCTACTTACATCAGCGCCATCTATCTGGCTTAAAAAGTATCTGTTCTTATTCTATCCTTTGTGTTAGTGGCATAACTGTAGCCTACACATTTTTATAGAAATATCTGGGGGTTCTACGAAATATTATTTCCAGGCAGGATATTAAAGTGCCTGGCAATTTAATATTTGACTCAAAACATAAAACAATATCCTATCCTATATAACTAACTATTTATAACTCAAGAACAGGTAGGTGGATTTTTATGATCGTTGATTTTTTTAATTATGTCTGCACCCCAAATAGCAGTATAACTGTTAAAACATGGGGGAAAAAAACAGAAAAAAATAATAATAAAGATTATTAATTTCCTGATACATATTTTGATTCTGATGCGCTAGCTATCCCAGACTATCGGAACTATACGTTCGGAAAAAATATACTTTAATTCATTAACGGAAGTGTCTATTTTGGTTGTCGGTCAAAACTACAACTCTATTCTGAGACAAGGGGCATAGGAAGCATGTAAAGTACCTGGTACTAAGATCGCATAATAAGCGTATTTCAAAATAACGTTATTTTTTCTGGCACCATTAGCTTATCACAATGTTTGAGTCGAACTCGCGCAATAAGGGTTCCATTCCAATTTACGTGGTGTTTTTTCAGCTTACTACCTACTTGTTTTCAGTTTTCCAATCATATGTAGATCACTATTTGCCTCAGAATTTTATAATGTTATGCTCACGATCTTTATTAGTGGGATTAGCATATTTTACACATCTTGTGCTCGGTAATATAGCATTTGTACGTAAAAAAATACTTGAGTAATAATGATAGAATCTTATTTATTTATTAATAAGTAATTTCAATTTTAACCGACTTAAAAAAGTTCTTTTATTATACGATGGTTATCGATATTATTTAAAAAGCGTACAATATCCCTGTGCAACCCGACACTAGGGCAGCACGCCAGACCTGTCACGTTCCGGCGCAGCGCTAGATACCGCGATGCATCGGTGTCGAGTGTCCGGTCCGGACGTTGCTTCCGCGGCGCAGGGCTTCGGAGTCGATTCCTAATCTCTTACTTTTGTAATAGAAACATTATTAATTAATCATCAAACTATACCTTGCCATATTAATGTACTTAGATGGTTTAGCCATGTGGAGAGTCTGACGAACGTATGTAGATGTGCTTGAAGGTAGGAAAACTTAGTATCTTCTAGAACGGTTAGTAGGGCTGGTTCAAATAAAAGCAGTGTAAACAATTTAGGAACTTAATCAGTAAATAAGTAGGATAACCTATTATAGGAAGGCACATACATACCCGTATCATAATCTGAGAATTCAAATTACCTATGCTCGTGCGCATATTTATTTTAAATGGTAATGATTTAATATCACCAGACGAACAGACCAACTATACGTTCCCACCCTTAGCAACTCTTGTATTATGGCGTACCGTACAATGGACTGAGGGCGAACTCAGTAGATATATACTACTTATAGTAAACATTCATTACTCGGATAGAAACATTCATGCTCATCACATAAAGCTTGTCCCTACCAGTATTCGAACCCGCGATCCTTGGCGCAGAGAGCAGGGTCACTACCAACTGCGCTAATTAGGTCGTCCAAATAAGCTAGTAGGTAGGTATGCAATATCTACTGAATACTGAGTATGATATCCATACGATTTATTATTTACGGTGGTAAAGCAGTAACATAATATTTTTTTAACTTTTGACGATTCATAAGTACTGTACAATAATGGTCTACGTGAATAAAAAATATTCTGATTCTGATTCTATTGTACGACGTCCTAGTATTTTATCAGTAATTTTTTAACAGTGTTATCGATGTTTTTATAATATACCCACCTATGGATAACTTAATTCCGTTAGTATATAGATCGGGTAGAAAAATATGTTTCGGGTGCGATTCTGTTGGGTTAATTGAAATATGGAGATGCGCTCTGATGAATAAACACTTATCTAGAATTAATACTGTCGTAGGTAATTATTAATTACCTATTTGCCTTGTTTCTAACAATTTATATCCTTGATAAGTGACAGACTACAACCGCGCTGGAGGCTTAAATCTTAGTGGCGGTTTGTCCATAATCCTGTAATGAGGATGGCGCCGACCTCGTTTGCAGGGCTTCGTGGCGGCCTCGCCACCCTCGCATTCCGATCTGAATTACCACCTAATGCTCCAGGTATGATTTGGCATCATGCTTTTAATTACTCTTTAGACACCTAAGTTTCTCAAAACGTTAGGTGCCCTACCTCACCAAACTACAAATCATAAATAGACAATTTCCAGTTCAATTCAAATGGTTTAGGGCTGAATTTTCAAGGGTGATATAAACTTTATGCTTAAATGAATGTGAACTTCTGCCAGTTTTTCCTTAGAATATTTTTAGAAACGTTAAATTTATTACGAGAATAAATTTTATCTGATGGTTGAAAAAACAGCCCTTAGTTTGACGTACAGGTTAAATTCTGTTATTAATACTTAATCAAATTAATCAAAAGGAATTAAAATATACAACAACAAAAATACACACATTTTATGTTATCACAACATTATATTTGTGATGAGCATTTAGGTTGATATGGATTAACCAAATAAGTATAACATGTGACGTATCTCCGTGTGACGAGCACCAAACGCCCGGTACGCGTTGTCTAAAGTTGAAGAGCCAAGCGATTTAGGATATCATATTACAGAAGTCAAAGTAACATCAGTTTAAAAAAAGTTCTGATGTCAGTCCGTCAAATGCGAGATTATTCGTAAGCTAACTGTATAGTTTATAATCTATCGTATTTAGACATTTTGTATAGAAAAATTAAACAGCGCCTCTAGCGGACCGTATTTAAAACTTACAATTCTCCATACAAAATGTCTAAATACGGTAAACAATAAAGTGTACGGTTAGCTGACGAATAATCTCGCACTTGACGTACTGATCATTCAGCAAAAAAAAATAGTTTAGTAATAATATGATTACACTTATTCAAACATTATAAGTAACTAGCTACAAGTGGAAACGCTATAGCTAATTATATTACTGGACCTTCCTGTAAATTAAATACATATCTAGTTACTAGTTACATCCAGGTCCTCCCTCCATTTCACTTAGCTCTTGTGACATGCGCCAAATCACCTGGGGGTGGAGTCACAACATAGGAGCCTCAACTTATAAGGTAGCCCTTACCGGTCACCATTCGCACCCGACCTACCCCGTGAACAGACGTCTTTGCTATTAATAATATGTACCTAGTTTATTTTATTTAAAAATAATAAACAGTGACGAGATATCTGAATATTACTAGGGATAAGTAATTATTTTATAGTGTTTTTTTTGTTTGCAAGTGAGTATTTCAATGGATTTATTTTGTTACTTTTTATTCTTATTTTTCAAAATTATAATCAGGTTATGGCAATGTAAATTCAGTTACGGTTTACCTATCTCTTTTTACAGTTAAAATTAAAAGCAGCCTTAAATCCTTCAAGTAGATATGTCGGTTGAATTCGGAATTAATTAGTTCAGTTCCGTGATTAGCCCGAATTAGCCTAAGACAGACAAACGACTTATTTTATATAATCTGTACCTAGTAGGTACCTAATTATTATATCGACTTATGTTCATTCACCGCTAAATACACATAGTCAGGTTAAGTGCCAAATAATATTTACGCAAAATAATATGCACGAGTTTCGGACAAAAACAAAATAGTTAAAACATACTTTTTTCTTTTTGAATCAATTTAACTCGTGCTACCAAACAAACTAGTCTGTCTTCCTTATATACCTGTATGTCGTGCCTTAGGTACGATTTTATCTTTTTATTATACACTCTACTTCTATTGCTAAGACAAAATGTAATTTATTTGCTAATAGGTATAAAAAATAATCCCACTGTCGAGTAGGCTACCTCGATGGCATTATGTTCGGACATGCGTGAATTAAGTTAAGCCGGTAGTACCGACCTATGGTTTCCTACGAGCGCGGGGCTTCGCGGGCCACCTGACACCACGCGTTTTTACACCATGGGCCTGCGATGCGATATACCTTACCTTACCTTTAATTATTTTTTAAGACAAATGATATGGGATACCTTTTGAAAGATTTTTGTAAAAGATAATAGCGGTCTGTAGATGTTGATTTTGCTAGCTAAAAATAAGTTTTAAAGACCGATTTATTAAACGGTTATATTCCAACCAAACAGGGATCTAACTTTTTTCTTGTTACCTTTGTTTGGACTAAAAGCTTAGGTATATATCACTTTATAATTTTATGACTACGTTTTGAATTGTTTTTTTTTTTATATTTTTCACGTATTCATTTTATTTTGCACACATGCTGTCGATGCGTCTTAATTTAATTTTCATGTTTTAATTAATTTTGTTGATAACCGTGCTTTTTATGTATTAAATATCTAACTACATCTCCAAATATAAAGTTTTAATCAATTTACAAAGTATTTTGCAGACGAAAAGTGCTCCGTAAATTGACGAAAATTAATATATAGGGGGTTTCCTTTGTGAGTGTTCTGTTATCTTCTTTTTATTTTATTTATAGCTTTGTTAACTTTCTGCACGCAAGTTATCGTCGTCCGACAACTTAGAAGAGGCACAAAGTCTTCAGTCTTCGAATTAAAATGGTGTGAATGAAGTCCAAAGCAGCTGCTGGCCACTGTACAAGATTAGTTGTTACTATACTCTTGTGCGTGTGACAGCGGCTATTGCGGGCGTTTCATTGTCTGCGAGGGTAGAAGACCACGTTTCGGAGGATAAATACGATACCAGCTCTCTACGAACAGGTCATAATCTAAGACCCATAAACTATACGATTACTATTGATATGTGGGTAATACTCTCATAACTGCCTGCCTGCCGGTCGCCTCCTGCGTTGTATTGCTCGGTGTATCTTCGGGGTTTCGGGATGAGATTTATTTCTAGTAGTAATAGTAGTAATGAAAACTGCCGTGCTGCTGATTAGTGTTTTTTTTCTTTTTTGGCATCACACGTTTGTGTATATTGCCAGTGAGCTGATTAGTGTTCCAGGATCTCTATTCTCTATTATATTTTTTTTATATCATAAACAATAACTAATTATCTATAGTCTAGTACTACTTATGCATAGACGCTAATGAAAATCGATTATTGTAAGGATTACTATTCACTATCGGCAGCGCCATCTAGTGTTATTAGCTTAAATTGTTAAGTATACTGAGAACATAGATAGAACTAACAGTCTCCGAAATATCCGAGCTATCTTCATTGTGATATTAAAACCGCCATAATAGGTTAGACTGGTCCTACATTTCGGTATTAGAGAGGAGAAAGAGTGTGACGAGGCCTCTGCCCATCAGAGGGTAAACAAATAGTGGAATTATATTTTTTGTAGGGCAACAAAGGGTTGGCTTTGTTTATAAGTTGATAAATTGTGTTGTGTTTAGTTTAGTTGGGTATAATTATATGCCATTCAAACGGCCGGTAAAGTCTTAGCTACTTTTTGACGATTCATAACTCGGTACTATAAATATACCTACCAACAGATTTAAGTAGTTTGATGAATAAAAAATAATCTTGATTGTATCTATTACGTTCTCACTACAATATATTATTTAGATGATTTGCGCAAGTTTTCCAATCCATCTTAAATATTTAATTAAAATTTCCCTGAGAAATTTTCATTGTAAAAATGGCCATAAGATTGTTTTTTCATGGCAATGCCAATATTTCCAAACCACAAAAGTAGGTAGTGTTGGTTTTGTTATGATAATGAAATACCTAATATTAGATAAACAGGCTAATTAAAAAATGCTAAGCCTTGAATCTGCGCTTCGGCAGCGAGATTGTAGGTATCATTGTGAGCAGTCAGAATTTCGATATCCCATTTTTTTATTTCATCACAAATCGAAATTCTAACTTTTCATAATGGTTACAAGTGGGCTTAAGAAGCGCAGGTTCAAAGCTTAGTACATATACCCTTTCTGAATTAACTTTTGTATAGTAAACTCCAGATTATTTTAACTTTGTTTTGATTAAAACAATTCAAGTTTGAGAGCTGCTTAACCTCATCGCGTCATATAAAAATGCAAGATATCGCCTATACCATCGAAACCGTTAAGTGGGACTTAACTACTTATTTGATTAGTGTTTGAGTATTCGTCCGTTAGCTACCCGGATAGAAAGTTGCGAAGGTACCTACCTACTGGTATTACCCATTTAGTTAGACACCGTGTCAGTAGGTATAATTCATTGAATTAAGTAGGTATTTATTTGTGTACCCTACATACCTACCTGCTGTGTAGGTAATAGATAAATACCTGCTGTGTAGGTAATAGATAAATACCTGCAAAATTAATGTGAAGTAGGACCTACTCAGATGACGATACCGCATCTTTTGAGTAAAAGTTTAGGTTAACACATTAAATAGACTGGATTACGATAGAACTAAGATATTACAGATTGGGCAGTAGGTACGGTCACATCTAGTCATTGAATTTAGTATATTTATTCGTTACATTTAATCTTCAGTACCTAAGTACCTACTTATTCTTTTATGACAGACCTACTGCGGAAAAAAAATCGAAATACATACCTATATGCTGATTATAACTTAAGTAAGTACCTATATAATTTCAAAATATTCTGAAAGTAGGAATATATATGAATCTATTTTTGTAAAAGCAAGTACCTAGTGGGCGAGAGAAAGAGCACGACCGTGGGGACGTGCTTTTTTTGTCTCGCACTTGCGCTTTCTTACGGCTGTGTGTGACGTCACGGCCATGCAGCTTTATATTGTTTGTATTTTCTAATTGGAAAATGTTTTTTAAGAATTATTTCACTGTCAGCAAGCGTTATATAAGTACAAAGTAAAGCGTAAAATTGTAATAATTAAAATAATAGGCAACAACCCAATTACTTATGTAAAGCAATGTGTTAACTTAACATTGGTACCTACTATCTACCTTAGAAATATTCAAAGCTTGTGTAAGATGAAAAGTTTGTAATGCCACTGTGAAATATAAATTCGACCTTATATGTTTAACTGTAAGTATCATACAGGATGGCAAAGGCAGGTCGGTGGAGGGAGAGCCTTGGACAAAAACCAAATCTTATTTGAATTTAATTCATTAGTTGTTTTGCAAAGTAACAAATATTAAAATAATCTATTTATAATAATTTCCAGAAAACATTGATTTAAGGCATAATGTTTACTAGAGACATATAATTAATATCCTATCATCGATTGGCACCATAAAGCACAGAATGTTGTTTTTTTCGCGTCTATATCGGTTCGTTTCCCACTTGAGAAACCCCGACTATTCAAACATTTACAAGCCGCCCATTTAAATGCAACATACTTATTTTTTTAAATAAAGGAATGCTGCCTTTTAGTAGAATTTTCTTTCGACAATATTCAAGACACGTAAGAACTTTCCCCCTCCAGCGTTTCCATCCTGTATAGTATATGTGACCTACCGTATGTGTGTGTGTTGATTGTGTGCTTACCTGTGTGTGTGTATTGTCCTTAAGTGTTTCAAAATGTTTTATACTAATACGACGTTACATTTTCAGTTCAACCATGAAGAAGACGAAAATAACGTAAGAAGCCCAAAACGACTATTGGGCACTGCACAGGAATAGTATCTGAATCACTCTTGTGCGTGTTCTAATATTCGTTGTCGGTCCTTCATTGGCTACGGGTCGCCGCTGCGTCCATACAAATTATAATCGTGAATCCAATTTGACCTAACATGGTGTTCATTTTGGTTACACTGGGCCCAAGTCTACTAACCCAATAGAATGGCGCAATTGGCACTTAAGTTTCATATTATCGGCTCATATAACAAAACCTAGTGTATTGATTTCTTATATTTACACGAATACTACGCATTGTAATAAAACTTGTTTTACGAATTTTATCGCGTTTATTTTCCACCAAGCAAGCCGGCAATCTGTAAACATGTACAGGATCGCACCCGCCATGATATCAGATTTGATCAACACCAAATCCTCGCAAAAGAACACCGATTCTGACCAAGGATGATACGTGATACGTGAAAAAAAACATCCAATTTGAATAGGGAAGATGGCTGGGTGCTACCGCTGACTGACTGGTGGGGATCTAGTAATTAATATAATTAAATCCAAAACCAAGCGCACCATTGCAAGACCTGCAGACACTGTGAGCACTTTATACGTAGATCGGAACGCGACAACTAAATATGAGGGTACCCCAGTTCTAACTATGACACTAAGACGTCCAACACCTGTCCTCCCGTGACCATGGTTGCTGTAAAGCAGCCGAAACGTCGGGAACGTAAAAACATATAATAAACCTAACTAAAAATAGTTTTATTTCAATAAAACCTTGAACTAGTCGTGTTTCAATATATTTGCCGCATATGCCTTCCAAATGATAAAACTCTTCATGCAGCAATAACGCAGTAAATAATTAAGAATTTCATCAGGATAATAATAAAACACAATGTAAAGAGAATTTGAAAATCGTTTCTTTATATTGAAACTTATAATGTATCAGTCTTAAAATCTACGCACATAATTATCTATGCACACACGTAGTTCGAATGTGGGAGAAACAATCACTTGGTAAGATAAACATGATTAAATATATCAGGTGTAACAAAAAAATATTTTAAAAGTTCAGTCGGCATGTTGTAAAGAAAACATTTACAAAGCAATACGTTGTTTTAATATTCATTGGAGTGTCATTCGCATGAGGAGCTTCTTAGTACAAATAAAAAAAAACATATACTTACTTTAACACGCATTTCATACGGGTCACGATTTATAATATACATAATAATAATGTAAGCAAGTACCTATAGTAGATAAACAGTTAGGCGTCGTCTTATTGGCTAACAATCGTACGAGTAAACGATGCAATTTTGTTGCAAATTAAGACAATACCTAATGCTTTGTGCGTCAAAACGTACTTTGCGATGTAGAAACATAGCTTATTTGAATTGTACTTACGTTCGGTCATACTATTTTTCATATCGCATTTGTGAATTTTACAGATGCATGGCGCACACACGAGGCAACGCAGGCGCACACACGAGGCAACGCATAGCTACTGCAAGTCTGAACAGGACTGGTTGAGTTACAATAAGTCTCTAATAGTGTCGTAATTACAATCCAACGAGTGCAGTTCAAATTCTTGCGATGCATTTACATATAATTATATTGAAATGCGATTCAAAAAAAGTTTTTTTTTTATCATAGCCTTCAAGCCTTAGAAAGGAATAAAATCGATAATAGGGAATATGACCTTTATAGCGTACCCCTTAAAATATTGTACACTGTTATTGTTAAACCTTATATATATTCCTTTTGGTGTTTAAAGTAAGTTAACGCTCTCCAGCCCCGATACAGATATATTAAACTCCATTACGGTACATTTATAATTCTTTGAAGTAGTCTGCAATATTTTGTATCAAAAAATCTGAAATACAGATAAACAGCTTCTAGTTGTGTTTAGGTTTAGATGTCGTGGTCTCGGCGGGTGAGAACAACATGAGGCACATGGTGGCGTGGAGGCACGCCTTCGCTGGCAGGAACTTAGAGTCGAATGTTAATGCATACCGATACATCCATACAGCTTGCTCGTATTCCGCCTGAAAATGTAAATCCACATTCAGAATGAGAATATGTTTTATTCATATAAACGACTAGCTGCGCCACGCGGTGTTACCCGCATTTAAAAAGTATGTCCTTTTTACCGGGATAAAAAGTAGCCTATGTGCTATTCTAGACTATAATATATCTCAGTGCCAAATTTCATTTAGATCCGTTCAGCCGTTCTGGCGTGATTGAGTAACAAACATCCATCCATCCATTCAAACTTTCACATTTATATTAGTGTGATTACATGCAGTTACTTGTGAATCGTCCAAAATTGTTACAAAATACTGAGCTACTTTACTACCCATTCGGAATGCCGTTCCTATGGAGAAAAACGGGCAAGAAACTCCATGGTTATTCTTTTTAAAAAGATTTTATACATTATGAGCAATACGTTGTTAAGGATATGTGAGAAGGATGTAGCAACGCCTAATCTAAACTAAAACTGAGTATATAATTACATGTTTATAGCTACATGGTCCCCAAATTGATAAATTATTTTTGTATACATTAGTGTTTACAAATAATAATAATCATCATACTGTATATTTGGTTACAAACTAGCGATAGTCTAGCTAGCAAGGGTGATACAAAAAGGGTATACTATTATATACTATCATAATTATTGTGTTATGACAGAATTTAGTAGCGCAGGTTTAAGGGTAAGTTCTTAATTACCCTGTATAATTACACAAAACTAATCGTAAAGCTAGCTCGCAATTTTCAAATTGTTATCGCTCAGTGATCAAATCAGTAGTGCGTTGATAATACTCACCAGATATGTGTGTGATATTGCCACTAGAAAAGCTTCCGTTTTGCTCTTTGGAGACACGTAGAATGAGATGTACGACATGTCTTTGGCGTTCTGATGTTTAGATTGTCTGTAAATAAAATACAAAGTTGGAAATTTTGAATTTAATGAGTCGATAGGAGCTTACACCTATGTTTCCAATGCAGCTCGACTATAAATTGTAAAATGCTTTGTAATGTCGTTGTATATTGACCGATACTCACATGTGCAGTAAAGCAGTGAGCGCTCTGAGCGCGTGCGGTGCGGCGGCGGCGGCGGCGGCGGCGGGGGCGACGGGAGCGGCGGGCAGGTCCTGGGCGCGCGCGCGCGCCGCCTGCAGGCATCGCGCCGCGCACGCGCCGCGCCCGCCCGCGCCGCACCACCACCCCGCCAGCACCAGCCCCGCCCACGACTCCGGACGCTGGACAGTCGCACCAAACTTATTATTATTGTAGTGTTCAATTATCTAACGAGGAATCGTTTGTCGCGATAGGTAACATAAGTAATCGACGCGACGCCGTATATCAAGCGTCGCGACGTCGCATAGTGAGCGTCGCGACGTCGCATAAAGAGTTTCGCGACGCCGTATTGTGAGTATCGCGAAGTCGTATAGTAAGCGTCGCTACGTCGTATAGTGAGCGTCGCGACGTCATAATGTGAGCGTCGCGACGCCGAATAGTGAGCGTCGCGACGTCGCATAAAGAGTTTCGCGACGCCGTATTGTGAGTATCGCGAAGTCGTATAGTAAGCGTCGCTACGTCGTATAGTGAGCGTCGCGACGTCATAATGTGAGCGTCGCGACGCCGAATAGTGAGCGTCGCGACGTCGCATAAAGAGTTTCGCGACGCCGTATTGTGAGTATCGCGAAGTCGTATAGTAAGCGTCGCGACGTCGTATAGTGAGCGTCGCCACGCCGGATAGTGAGCGTCGCGGCGCCGCGTAGTAATCATTCTACGCCACTTAGTGAACGTCGCGACTCCCTTTTTTCGCCCTTACTTTTTTAAATAACCCGATTTTCCGGCGGACTTCGTACCACCTCAGAATCAAGTGTCTCAGAAATTTAATTATCTTTATTGTAAATTTTTAGTGAACTTTTTCCATGGTTTAATAGTCATTCTGCTAATCGGGACAGACGTTTAAAAAAAATGATATCATCAAAATCAGCTCACCCGTTCTCAATATTACACCATATATAGGAAGATAACTAATTTTAAGACTGTAGATTTATTCAATGTGCAGACTAATTGATTGAAAAGCTATGTTGATACATCATTTTTGGCGTGAAATAAATTCAATAACAAAGGATTAGTGGCTTCCTTCCTGATATTTATTTTTGTTATAAGTACATATTTATATTGTAACTTTATTAAGTAGATACATTTGTAATACTGTTTACTACTACTGTAATACTTTTTACTACCTCTTTGGTTCAAAATGTATGTAAAACTACTTTACTAATATAATATATACTTTTTAAGGCATATTTGTTCTAATATTTCTACTTCTATACCACTGTATTAATAATGTTGTTTTTTTTTAATAATAAATACTTTAATGTTATAAAAAAGAAGGAATTTTAGTGGATTTGGTTTAGTTTGGTTAAATTAAAATAGATGTATATATTTTTATTCCTATTTCAAACCTACCGTATCCACATATTTAGCAATTTTCGCTCCTAGGGTAACGTAGTCGTAGAAGTTGAATATTTCTGCGAATTGATGCATTAGACTGAGCACTGGCTCCCAGCCGTCGGTGTCCACCTTGGACATTCGCTCCAGGAAGAAATCGTCCGATGGTTCGGCGTTAAGTCGACATTCTGGGACCTTTTTGTTCGAAGGCGTCATGGATATTATGTCTGATGGTAGCCTGTAACAGAAAGGCGGACATGAGAGTATCTAATTAGTTTTCTGATTCTGACACTGTGCGCTATATGCCCGCATTATATATGATTGTTGTAAATATTACAGAAAACAAATACAAAATGGTAATAAGCTACAGGGTCATGACGTCATCGTCAAAGCCAACGCGAGCGTGACAGAGAAAGAGCGACCCGCTCTCGCCCCACTACTTGATAAAACCAAACTTAAATAGTAAATATCTTTGGAATTGTGTTCATATACTTACTACGAAAAAGATCTTATACTGCCATAAGAATATAGACATTGTGGGTTAATAAAAATATACCTAAGTCTGTTCCTAATAAAGTCTACTTCCCTTTGGACAGTTTACCTGCGCTAATTGGTACTTCTACCAACAATACCGACTATTACAGCTAATCGATACGACTTACCTCGAGTCAGCCTCACTGATTAACTGTCTCAAACTAACGGTGTGCAACCAGTATCCTAACTGTAAATGCTGATATGTGCAATCCTCTTCCTTTAGCGACAAATCTTCGGCACGAATACCTGCATATACACAGATAAAAAATAAATTTATAGCATATTGTTAGTACAATTCGCCACCGAAGCCGTACCCGTCAAATATAGTCCAATGAGTGACGCGGCTTGGTATTGCTTCCAGTGTCATTTTTAAATTAATCAAGGATTATAAAAAAATATCTTTATATATTTTGAGCAGGGTCGCGAAATTCAACATATTGAAGTTTGGTGTAATGTTTGGAAAAATATAATTTTACTTTAATTTTAAAGCGAATTAAATTAAGCAAACAAAAAAGTGCGCAGGACGTATAGGTAACAGTCAAATTTATGTAACATTAAAGTGTTGAATATGGCGCCGTATATAATAAGCTATGACGGCGATAATTCGCAATTAAAAAGATAATAAAATAGCAAAATTGGTTTTATTTTAAAATAATAAAATAAATGCATACAGTATAATTTAACTGAGTGGTATTAATTTATCAGGCATAGTATTTTTTTTATTTCCACAAACACTGTCATGTTTTTTTTTAAACTTAAATAATAAAGTAAAAGCCTTACTGGAACAACCCCTACTCCCGCATCCCTTCAAAACCTTTCGTACATTCTTCATCATCGCCTCGTAATGTTTCTGATGTTCAAGTACATCCGCCCGGTCCGGAGGCATCTCCTCAATGACCTGGTCGAAGAGTTCCCTGCTCAGGTCGTCCACAGCTGCGCCCTGGATATTATCGTCTTTTAGTTCAAGCATTCTGACTAAAGTGCTGCTTTCTGCGACAATTAGGAAGGAAAAGTACGCGTTAGAACAGATACAGAATATACAGTACTGCGCATTTTAGAAATGGAATCGGGAAAATTCGTAACACCGATGATTGCCGAACGATGAACCAAATAGCGTTCGTTATTTTTGGTATCATTGACACTATTGGTTGAGCAGTTGCTACGCTATTGGTTATCCGTTCGAATATGATCGGATTTACGAACTATTCCGATGGTGATTCCTAGATGCTCAGGGCTGTATTTAGATTTTGTTAGCTGAAAACGTATAAGTTTCTAAGAGTTCAAAGACAAAATAATCGTTACAAGGAAGTCGATTTAAATCATATTAGCATTTTACACAAATTTTTGTTAATTTTATTTAGTTAAAATTACAAAACACACAAAGCATGTTAGCACTAACAGAATAATTATATAAACTCTGCAAGACTGGAAGGCTTGGGACATCACTACTTATAAGAGTTATCTATCTTATAAAATCTATGCCTAGTCTAAAGAATATTAGACACCGCAGACAGGTTGCTATGGTATACTCACCTCGTTCGTGACTGCTAAAGCACTGTATATTAGTGACGTGGCAATTAGTGCCGTCCTTCTCGCACACCATACTCATTCCCGGCTCCACTTGTGTGCATATATCGCCTTCCCCGAATTCTATGAACAAATAGATTGTTTATTTTTAATAGTCAAAGGCTTGAAGTATGACCATTGCAGGTTTTGCCCGCGGCTCTACCCGGAACCATCGATTTTGCTTAACCCCCAATGGTCACAGCGTGATGATACTACCTTATAAAATGTCAACTAATAATATAACACTGTCTTCTTTCAGATAAATCCACAAAAACGCTTTTAATTTTTATTTAATCATTTACCTACATCATGGCAGAAAATCTTTATTCTCGGACACATAAAGAGACTTGTTATCATACTTTTACTATAAATATGGTGTGATTCAGCCCAGTTATCCTGAGTAGACGATAAAAAATCGATTTGATAATTTAAAAACAGTTTTGAAATTTTAAAAAGATCGATTTGAATATTTAAGAACATAGGTTTGAATATTTAAAAAGATAGGTTTGAATATATAAAAAGATAGATTTGAATATTTACCTAACTCTTGCAGAACATTAACTTGTTTGAACAAGCACGACCACCCGTGCAGCAGGTTGCGCGCCAGCCCGCCCATGAAGGTCGGCTCCACGCGGACCACTTGCTTCAAATGGAACATGTGCGTGTTGCGATGCTTCTTGATCATGTTTAGTTCCGCTAGTATAAAGTTTGTGGCTGGCTGTTGATAAAAATAAATGAAGAATTTATGTCATTGTTGTTTTTTTTATGGGACTTGGTCCGCCACACTCCCGCCACGGCTACTCTTGTAATCCATAAATAATGTGTTAGAGTAGAAAATCTTAAAGTCGAACTTGACTCGAAACGACCGAAACCGAATATGCCTTCGTGTTTGCTTTGGGTAAATATTTCGTTAAGCTGAAACAACTGTTTTATTTTTTTTCCACATTCTGCTAGAGAAACAAATGGTAGCTAGCGTTCTGACACGCTACTGAACTGAACATGCATTGACTGGTCTAATCTTATAATTTAAAAAAAGCGTCCCGCACCCCGCGCACTCCGCGAGCGGATCATGGTTGTTGTCCTGATATAATATTCCGGTGTAACATTTATAAAATTATTCAAAAAGAGTATACTAACCTTTGAACCTACGCTTCTTTAGCGAAATTGTACCCAACCATTATGTAAAGTCAGAATTTCAACGCGTCACAAAAAAATATGCCCAAAAGAAACACAGTTGTCTTTATGTGTGGAACAAAGGATATTTTTATAAATCTACACATCTAAATTCTGTCTGTATATAATGATCACTAATGCGGTAACGAAGCGTCGGTTCGAATAGCTGTAGGTATATATTTTCCGAATAACCTGTATATCGGTGGGAGTACCTCGTAAAGGCTAATTTTGAATGCCTCTTCAGCAGCCGCGAGCGCCTCGTCGAAGTAGCCCATCTCTAGGTAGAGCGAGGCCAGCGAGGCGAGCACCAGGTCCCGGTGGCGGGGCGCCGCCGCCGCCGCCGCCGCCGCCGCCAGGCAGTGCAGCGCGTGCGCCTTGTTGCCGCGCACGCGCCAGTACAGCGACGACAGCGTGTACAGCAACCACTTCGGAGCCAGTTTCTGATGAATATAAATAACGACGAAACGTCGGGAACGTAAAAACAAAAAATAAACGCGATAATATCCTTAAAAATAGTTTTATTACAATGAATATAAATAACTCTTTATTGTACGCTAGATGAAAGAGACAAACAAGGAAACAACGTGAGTGCACATTGGGCGGCCTTATCGCAAGCTACGATCACTCCCAACCATTGAACAAAGAAGGCATATTCCAGACAGTATTCGATATTTTTAAAATGTAGCCAGCATAATATTTACAGCATACTGCATAATAGTTATAGTGAGTTTATTTTTAAATTGACATACCACTTGACAAACACATAATGATTACGAATGTGCTAAAGAAGCGCAGGTTCAAAGTTTAGTATACAACGTGTAACCAATTTTGAAATATTATTTTAGGGAATGAACTTACTCATAAAACCGAACAAGTTTCACCTGCACCATAGGTCGAAATATTAAAAAAAATACGTATCTACTTAAAAAAACTATTTATAAACCGCTCCTCTACCCCGCTACACTCCCTGCCACCATCGCACTGCCCCTCTCTGCTTCAAATCCTACTTACAAATTGATGAAAATGTAAGAAAAAAACATGCTATATGTGCATGCAACACCACAATACAGAGCAATAATAGTCAAGCATAGCTTAACTTATGAAATTAAAAGTCGTTAAAATCTTTTTAACTAGGAAGCCAGCATACCTTAGAGATGCGCATGTATACTCCCGTTTAAATTAGGATGTTACAAGGTAGAGAAATATAAGCAAAAAAAGGTAGTCCTTATGTACCATTTGCATAGCGGCGTAAATCCGCTGACCGATCTCAGCGTCTTGCATGTGCCGAGCCTGCGCCGCGTCGCCGTCGCCGACATATTCCAACAGCTTTTGTCTAAGGTGATCTGTGGTTATCACTTCACTTACGATCTGCGGCCTGTAATCATTTGTTTCATATTAGGTTTTAAGCCATGCATTGACTAGGAGTCAATGTTTCGGAACGCAGTATTTGTTACAGATACACAGATTTTGAAACTCTTAGCAAAAAACAAGTTCTGCATACTCTTCAATTTCCCGCGTAAAAGGCCCTTAATCCCGTTTTTTTTTATTTAAAAAGATCTCACCCACCCAACGATGGATATTAGTAATTCCTACCGTGTTCGTACAGGTGCTTTTTCTTCTTTTTTAAGTGAGCAATCGACTACAAAATAGTGCCATTTTGGCAGTGTCGAGTAAAACTTCTTTATTAAGTATAAGTACCCTGATAATAATGACGATGAAATGAGTGTCCAACCCCTATGAGTAAGGCTGTGGACTGTGGATACTTTAAAAAAATACTAGGCATTTGGGAGAGCTTAAAGTTATTAATTTTAATTTTCTCATTCGAGCACGTTTTTGAATATATATATATATATTGCTTGATATCCAAGTATTACACATTATTTATCACAGAAGTTTTTGTTTGTAAATAGAACAAAATGGACCACCTTACTCTTCAACTTCGCGCCAAATAGTACCTTATTACCCCAATTTATAGATATTTTTATATACTTACTTTTGAGACTTTTTCTGCGTGAAGGCGGCGGCGTCTTTGTCGTGCGGACAAGTTGGAGGGTGCCAAGGCAGATCGTGCTCAATATTAACTGGCACGCCTATCTTCTCCGTCAACAGCGAATTTAGCCTGTAAAACAAACACAAAATATATGACAACAATAATATATCTTAACACAGTGACATTAAAGTGGATATTTACACAAAAAATACTTTGTTTCAATATTTTCCCCATATGATATATCTACGCTTTATATACACCAGCCATTAATTACATCATTAATACCTCATTAATGGCCACTAGTTGTAAATACAGATAATATTGTGGTGTAGCCATTTAAATATGTTCTAAGACAGCAACAGAAACGTTGTGACAAATATAATAAAAAGTTACTTACAGTCTGACTTTACTAAGCAATTGCCAAACAGCTGCCTTAAATTTACCTTAAAAATTATATCGTCATTCCGATACAACGTGTATAATAGGTATACAGCGTAGAAAGGATATATTATCATTTGAACCTGCACTTGTTCGGCATTTTTAATGATTATGTGAAGTCAGAATAAAGATGCTATTTTTTTTTAATATTTGCTCACAAAAAAACACAATTATCATTTCATGGGGATGATTTTTTTTAATCACTATATCGAAATTCTGACTTCACATAGTGAGTACAAATCTCTAGAAGCGCAGATTCAAAGGTTAGTATACCCTTTCTGAATCACTCTATAGATTACCGTAAGCCTTTATTCTCGAAAGGTAAAAATATTGGATATATCGCCTCCAAGTTGTCGGGGAACGTTGCCGCAAAGTCTTTGCAGAGTCTGTTAGGAGGCCATTCGGGATCTTTGTCAAAATCCTCTGTGTTCCTACTTATTTTCAATGTCGATGGGTACCTAAAATTAAAAGCAATAGTTAAACGATCTTATTTTCAACTAGCTGCGCCCGGCGGTGTTACCCGCGATAAAAAGTATGAAAAATTAAAACATCTATCCCACGGGAACCATACATTTTACCGGGATAAAAAGTAGCCTATGTGCTATTCCAGACTATAATCTATATCTGTGCCAAATTTCATCCAGATCCGTTCATCCGTTCGGTCGTGAAAGAGTAACAAACATCCATCCATCTATCCATCCATCCATCCAAACTTTCACATTTATAATATTAGTATAGATAATGATTATCACTTGCTGTACGGTGTAGGCAAACACTCAACACGTCTGAAAAATGTCACGTGATGTTATCCACACGAGCACGACATCGGGCCTGTAAAGGAAGATTCAGAAACGCCATACTAAGCCTGGACTTTAGGCTCCTGAATGGCATTCATAGAGACTATCTGGTGTCAGAACATCGATGTCGATTTTTAAAAAAACATTGTTTCCAACTAACTAAACGAAATTGTAATTTGATGTCAATTTTTTTTTTAATTGTCTTATCCAAAATTGTCATTCTGACTTTACATAATGATTACAATGCGCTATAGAAACGCAGGTTCAAGGCTTAGTATACCCTTTTTGAATCATGCTGTATAGGCCCGATGTCGTGCTCGTCTGGATTTACCCAAAGGCATATGCTCCTATAAGAACTGTTAACGTTACTTTTGCATTAACATTCATCTTTAAAATATGCATCAATAGCCAATCAGTTAGTAGGTCCGCTCTCGTGAACGGAGTTCCGGTTCGATCCCCACCTAGCGACTTGACTACTGAACCACTCCCAGCACAAGATTTAGTTTAGATTGAGGCCTCGAATCTACTAGTAAAATATTTATCGCACATTACTAATCAATCAATCAGCCGAAAGACGTCCACTGCTGGACATAGGCCATTACTAATAATCTTTAAATATACAAAAACTTACAAAATCACCCCCGTGTCATACTCATACATACTATCTTCATTTTGACTTGAACTTTTCTTATTATCTGTCGACTGCGGCGCGGGGGCAGCCCGCGGAGTCGACTCTGGTGTTAGATTAACCTTGGTATCAGTCAGAGTGCTACCTGAAAATTTGTGTTTATTCTATAAGGTATAGGAGATAATAGGAGCTAATTTTGATATTATTAGTACAAAGACTAGCTTTAGCCAGCGGCTCCATAGATTTTTCACTGCAGTTCGAATAACAAAGATCTAAGCGTGATGGAACGTGCGCAAACGCATCGCGTTTAGAATACAGTGCAAAACCAATCGATTGACAGATTACGTAACAAATATCAAGCTGTGGACTCTTGACAACGGTGTACCTAGCACGTATAGTCATTAAGAAAGCATCCTACTATCATCCTTATTTATGATTTATGTGGTGTAAGCGAGACAAAATACGCTTTCGTTTAGTGAGGTTTGTATGATTTGGGAAATTTACCTTTTTTAACATCTGGAAACATATCAGGGAACGTCGGAGTTGGTCCAATCTCTTTTAATATCACCGCTTCCGGCACTTTTATCTCATCCCTATGCACGATAGAATCTGTCGCGATATTAGCGTGTTTGCCGACGTGCCTTACCAATCTTTGCAGATTATAAGCAGATTCTAAAGCCAGTACACCCTTTTCCGTCAGCCAATTATCATTTTGCATTGGCCCCTCCATGAAATATTGTATCAACGAGTACTTGTCCCCTTCTTTTTTTAGCTCTTTGATATTGAGACCTGTCAATTTTGACATTTTTTCGTAATTTTTTTCAACATCCCTAAAATCTGAAACATAATAAAAAAAGTACACTCGTACCTTAAAGAGTCAATGTATAGGAGGCGTATTGCGAACTCTTATTTTCTCATACGTGTGTGCGCCTCTATAGACAACACACTGGAAATATATTACAAAACGGTTGTACGGAATATTAATACCAATTAAAAAAATACTTCTCAGTTGAGGCCGCGTTTTAATCCGGGAGGTTAAGAAAAAAAAAAATTACAATTTGAACGTGCCTCCGTAGTAGGCCTATACGAATCAAATGATTAGACATTGACTTTGATAAAATAATAAGTATTGATGATTCAGTACTCGTAGCAACAATTAATAATAGGTACTATAATAATAGGCTCTTATAGGTAAGTAAAAAACCAAATCATACCAAAATCATCCGCATGTTTCATAGTCCTCAATAATGCTGCTTGGGATTTAAGCCAATGTGTTTCCCTGTAGGTATACTGTGATAATTCTTCACGAAGCTTTTGCAAGATCCTGCAATAATAGATTTCAAGGAAATGTTTGCATAAAACATGGCTGTTTACTATAAGGCCAGGTCAGGTCAGGTCCAGCAAAGCAACCTTCTCTAATTGAAGAATAGGTTTCTACCATCATCAGACAAATTGAAAAGGTTTTAAACTATTTGGATAGGTAAGAAAAACATTACATTTTCCTCTAGCGACAAGTTAAATAAATGAAAAAATATATATTTATATCTGATAGAGCTGCACTAAAATTGAAAATATTTCTAGATAATAATAATGTAACATCGCCAGACGAACACACCAACCGTACAGTCCCAAACAACGGCAACTAGAATCGCAGGTTCAAACCCCGGCTCGCACCTCTAGGATTTCTGGATTTCATGTGCGAAATTCATTTTCAACTACGATTATCACTTGCTAAAGCAGTGAAGGAAAACATCGTGAGGAAATCTGGACGTCAGAGAGAACCTCTCGAAAGATGTGTGATGTCCTCCAACCCTCACTGTGCCAGTGTGGCGAACCTAATCCCCCTCACATTGATAGGAGGCACATGCCCAAAAGCTGGACATTAAAAGGGCTGGTAATATTATTACATATTATTATGGACTGGGGCCGATCCTAATATATGTATACAGATATAAAACATCCATATTAATTAAATACTTACTCTTGTACATTTTGAAGTTTCTGCATCAAGAACATATGACAGAGTACACCGGCTTTATGTTTCACAGCTAATTCGAATGATGGATTCAATTTTAAGCACATGTCAAAGTGTTTTATGGAGCTGTTGTAGTCTCCGAGGACGGCGTAAGCGTTACCAATGACGAAATGGTTGATGGGGCACGTCGGGTCGTGGTCCACTGCTGCCCCTAGGACTATCACCGCATCTCCGCTCATTTTGCTGCGATGGAGTATTAGACCCATACTTAATAGGGCTATATCTTTATATTCCCTGTAAAATAATATTATAATGGTTAATTATAAAGATAACTATTACCAGTCATATTTTATTACATCTGAAATTAAAAAGACAACCACTCTTCATCAGTCCATTACCTACAGAAAACATGTAAATAACATTAAAGTGATAACCAAAAGCCAAATCTGATTTCAAGAATTTCTGTCTTCTTGCACATTTTAGTAAAACTACTGGATGGAACTTGATGAAACATGGCATGGCAATAGCTAACCCAAGTAAATATAAAGGATACCTTTATCCCAAGAAATGGATAACACACACACACACACACACACACACCAACACACAGTCACAAATTGAGTGGGCTTAAAAATCTGAAAATTTTATGAAATAAAATAAAAAAGAAAAAAATTAAAAGTAAATAATGCACATTGCATGTAAATTAGGTTGTTGTGGTACACACCTGGGTGCATAATGCACAGCCCGGCGGCTACACTCAACAGCCTTAGGAGCAATCCCTCTAACCCTCCAATAAAGCGAGGCCATATTGTAGTGCAGCCACGAGGAACTGTTCTTCTTGAGCACTCCAGCTATCCAGTGGCCTAGCTGATCAACTGTCATGACTGGTGAGATCTGCTCTGGGAGGGACAGCTCAGGGTTCACACTTAGGTTATCACGGTTTATCATACCCTGAAACAAATTGATTCAAATACTTGTAATATAACACTCAACAGCCTGATCTCAAAATAAGAAATAGTGATAGTTTATTTAAATTATTATGCTCTGACAAAGAAAAATACAGACAGAGTGTGCAAACAACATATTAAAGGCCAAAAAAAACAAGCCAATTTGTATAGAATATGCAAATACATATGTATGTTGGATGTTTGCATGTAATACACAAATTGGCTTGGTTTTTTGGGCTTCAAGATGTTGTTCACGACACTGTCTATATCATTTCTTAGTCCAAGTAATTATAGTATTATTTTGCTAAACAAGCATTCACATTGAAGCAACCTGTACCTACTACTAAACATTAAAGCTGCAATAACTATTTATGCTCACCTCCAAATGTTCAAATGCCAACATACTATATGTCAACGAAGATATCCTTTTACAATCAGGAACATCAACATCTCCATAATTCAAATTGTTCAGTAAAAATTCTTTATTCTGTGTCTTTGATTTGCCATCCTCCAAAAATGATGTATACCAATCTATCAAGTTCAAAGGTCCAACATTCAAACAGTTATCATCGTTAGTAAGAATTGTGGCTATATCTATGTTCCTCTCCAGCTCAGCCCAGAGGGTATCTATCAGGATCTGCCGTTTTGAGAGGTCTTCATGCAAATTGATGATGTTGTCCCACCTGGTATCTTGGTTCAGGAATGCAAGTAAGTCAAAAGGCTGTGCCATTTCAAAGGGTGACTCCAACTGTAACAATTAAATATAGTCTTTATTTTTGCCACTTCCCAATAGGCTACAGATTATTTATATATTAAAACCTAAGAATTATGAAGGCTAGTCCTTCAGCGTCTTTAATGTTAGAACTTTTATTAACTACTTTTAATTAAAATCTCCTTCCTGTGATGACCATCCAACAACCACTGTGATGATGACTACTCAACTGAGATCTATATTTCCCTCAAGAACTTTTGAACTAGTTGCTTTTAACTATGATATCTTTGGCTCCTAACCACTCCTGAGGGACATGCTGCAGGAGAGAAAGTGCTATCAATTTAAAAAAGTGATGCTGACCTAATGATGAAGTGAAATTCTATGATATAACAGAAAAACTTCTTAAAACTGGAATTCATAGAGATCATAAGTTAATCCAGTTTTAACTCAAGTTATGACAGAAACATGATACAGAATATGTTGAACTAGTTTTGTTTAACCTACTACATCTTTTTCTTTCACTTATTTAAGTCTATTACCTCATGCTATCTCCGAAAAGTGTGTCAGTGAGAACACTTGTGCTAATAACATTTTCTTTGTATTATAATAAATGTATACACTATACATAAATAAAATACTATTAAATACAGCATAGCAGGAAATAGTTATCATACCCTTGGTTGTATTAATCCATTTTCCGTGACCATCCAATGTGTAGAGGCCTCTATGTTGAAGGTACACAAACTGAATAGGACCCAAAGTCTTATTAAACTCATATGGAAACTCTTAAGAACCATTTTAACTTAACTTCAAATGCATATTCTTAATGTAATACTTTAGCTTTCAAAATATTTTCCTCTGTTCTCGATTAACCAAATTAATTAACAGCAAAAGTAATTCCGAAACGACGAACACGAATCGCACGCCGAAATCCGAATAAATAAAAATAAAATGACATTCGTGAAAAAAAAAGGTTTACGGACGGATCTGAGTGCGAACCCTTGAAGCCTATCAAATCACACAAAATCAGAACCCGTACAAATCTTTCAAGGGATATCCCATTCATCGAGATTCTTCGAAGTTAAAATTATTTTTAGCCATCAAACTACTAGCATAATAACATAACTTTCCCTTATAAAGGTGTTTCCCAATAGTTTCCTGGGTTTTTGAACGAAATTAAATAAATAACGAACTTTTTCTATTGTGTTTGATATGTTGGAAACCCATTTCGAAAGGGTTTTATGTAAAGTTATTACTCTTAACTATTAAATAGAGCACATGTCATAAAGAGGTATTAACGAATAGAATGACAGATCACCAGAATGCTTACGCATCTATGTCTATGTTACATAAAGTGATGATTAATAAGGATTAAGGTTGCACTATAGATATATATTCTCAACATTTTATCGTTTTTTGGGGTTTAGCTAAGTTGAATCCAAACCCCGTATGAGTATGTAGGGCGGGCTAATACATTTGCAATTGTATAATCTTACTAACGGACGCTCGCCTCACACCAGCTCCTCTCGTCAGTATAATTCTGTCAGATCGATCTGAAAAAATCATAACCGGAGAAAATCAGAATGTGATCTAGAACATAATTGCATGCAATTCTGACCGTTTCGGTTTGATAATAAATAACATGAAATTCAGAATGTATAAGCCCGCCCTAAGTTAAATCTGACAGCAGTCAAGTCGTTCAAAAACCTAATTTAAACCCATTCATAGGCTTACCCGGTTCTGAACCCTGTACCTATTACATCCCCTGATGGGTAGAAACCCCATAAGTAAATTCTTTATTAAAAACTATGCGACATTTTAGAAGATCTTGAAGTCAAGATTCACTATTTTGTTTTATCACCACCGATTGGCGAGTAAAGGAGCAAAAAAATATACGCCAGTCATATTATGCTACAATGCCACATAGGCCGTTCCTTGTTGGGCCGAGCTGAATTTCTCCCTACACTAAATAAGTATTATGTAGGTACCACCACCGACCACAGATATATGAGAGGTACCGACATACTTACTGGCTTTTGCTCGCGGGTGGTTCTGGCGATGCAACCATCGATTTTGTTTTGCAGGTCTGTCCCTAATGGCCATGGCGTGATGATATGTAACTACCCCATACCAATAAGTTTTTCCGTGATCTAACAAACAGACACACAAACATAGTAAATCAGGCCCTTCTTTTCCATTGGCCGCTCTGGACAAATGCCCAAGGCCCTTGATGAATCCATAAGGCCCGCTGGTTCAAAAAGCAATATTCTAGTAATGTTGCTTACGTTCATATTTTGCCTATAGTTTAAAATACTATCGAATTGAGAAACTCCTCCTCTTTTTTTGAAGTCGGCTAATAAAATAGTCCTCTGTCATAGTCATAATGTGCCCAATATCCTAAAGTGCCAAAGGCCTCCAATAGGTTAAAGACGGCCCTGTAGTGAATGTAAGTAATTATGAAATGGATGAACATACTTACCTACCTAATAGGTAAGTAGATAGTAGATACGCAGCTACACCCTGAACCCTCGCTGCACATTACCAGCTAGCCCACTGCGCATGTCCAAATAACCTCATTCATTCCACGCCTTGTTCATCCACTACCACACCAATTATAATATTGCTCGTTTATTATTAAAAACGGTATCTAGGATAACGCAGAGCAGCGCAAAATTGTAAAAAATAACATTACCTACAATCGGTTGTTAAAGCTTCGGTGATCGTCGTTGAATGTAATTCGCAATCAATTGTTTCATAATGCATTATACTGTGGTGTTATGTATCAGGCTAGGGGACGGTGTAAGAGAAATTATTTAAAATCATGTGAGCCCAGTGTTCGAAGGAAAACTGTGTGAAAGATAAAATGGTAAATGACGCACATGTACAGTCGCCGCCAAAATTGGACGAGCCGAGCGATGAACGTACAAATGCGACTTCCCATGTAAACAGAAGTGTTCAAATTCTTGAATATAAGGTGAATATCTAGTTTGTAAACCCTAAACGCTGAGAATAAATAGGTACTTATTACTAACAAATACTTATAATGTTTTTTTTTCGAAGGGGCTTCTTTGGACATGTGGCTTAAGGGAAATTTGTTTAACTGCTCTGTGGCTTCCATTAGGTGCATTAATATTTTGCTACGTGACAGCGAATATGTTTCAAGCAGATGATATACATGAAACACATTGTAGGGTAAGTAATTATATTATCTAATCGTAATATGTACATATCACAGATACATATAAAAAGGCCCATGTAGCAGTTACGTATCTTAAGGCTTGTCAACATAATACGATTGGGACCGATTATCGTATCCGTATCGCCAGCGATGCGTGTCAAGTTCGCTAGAATTAGTAGACAGTTCATTTGCGGTCTCGATACGTAACCTCGATACGGCCCGTCCAATATACGTCCGATCATGAAGAGGTGACTTATGGATAAACTGAGTCCTAGCATCATCGACAGTCGACTAGATACAGAGCCCGGTACAGATTGCGATACGACACGAACGATTCAATACTGTGATACACTTACGACAACCCTATATAAATTGACCGTATCATTTACAGGTTTACAATGTGGTGCCATCAATAAGTGCGATTACCGGAATAAGCCCACAAAGATATATTTGGAGGATATGCATCGCTTTTCATTTAGGACCAAGATTGTTAATAGGCTCTTTGTATTACAACTATCATAAGGAGCGAACTGCTCATATTACTGAGGAGAAAGTGGGTACCTACAATAATAAGATATATACTCAATAATCAATTGCCTCCACGGGTGACAGGAGGGCTGGCTCTTTCCTCGCTCAAAAAATAATTTGATTATACAGCGAGGAAATGCAGCCAGCATTCTTACCACCATTTCACGCGGACAAGGTCTTTTTAATACATAGTTTGTTGTCATATTTTTATTTTTTTTTTATTTTTCTATTTAGTTTAACTGTAATTGTACATTTTAATTCAAATTGGGAATATACTACGTATTTATTCATGCCATAATTATAAACAAGATATAATTACTAACTAACGGTGAACAATTTTCGAAATGCGTGCTAACTGACGTCACAGCCATACGTTAACATAGGTGCGACTGAAAAAGAACACGGTCTCACTCTCTTCACTAACTACTAGCTTTACCAAACTGAAATAATGTATCCAAGATATTCCGAACATTCTTTCAGGGTAGGTATGTCAAAGGGATTAGTACTTATAATTAATTGAACATACAAATATTAATAAATACGCATATTCCCTATTAGGATGAAAATGACGCTATTGATGTTTATCGTGTTATTCCGCTAATTGACCAATTAAGGGCTCTGCGCTGGTCACGCACGCAAAATTACTGTAGACATTTTCAAGCAAGTAACCTTTGTTGCATCTGATTTTATTGGATAAGCATTGTGAATTCTTGTGATAATCTGATACGACTAAAGATACCATCTCACCAGTATTCCCTCAAGGTAGAGGTGCACTGTTGCTAATGTACCCAAATAAAGTCCAAAAACCTCAGGGCAATAGAATAGCTTATTGTCGTACCTATGTAAATTTATTTGCCTTATTCATTCTCCTGGAAGCAATTCTCATTAATTGAAATTGAATTGTTTAGTATCGAAATTATTTTGCGGTTTTGTGACTTCTAGACTAGTAAGATTTTTCTCCAGATTAAGATCTTTGCATTGATTCGATCACCCTCTCTATATACTCCATGAAAATAGTAGTATCCAATCTAACCCACATTATTGTAAATTAGTACTTAAAGCTGTTCTGTTTCAGGCTCGACTCCAAGCGACGAAGTTAGGCGATGCTTGCTATTGGCTTAACTTCATAGAGCTGTTTGCGCTTACAGGCGTAACGTATATTTCCAATAGGGAAAATTATTGTAAGTACATGAAAAACATACTTATTTTTTATAGATTCCCGCGTATCCATCTCGAGGTACCCTTGCCTGAGCGCTCTCTTACCATTTTAACTTGCAGGAGAGCCATTAAAATTATAAAATAAGTACCGACTTAATCACATTTTGCCCCCACACTAAAGTTCTCTACTCCCATTTCAAATCCTTTAAGGAACCGAATTTAGACGATCATCCTTAGGGTACACGTCAAAAGAATGAGGTACGTAGGAGAGGTTCTTGGGATTTTTACCTCATTTTTGAGGTTGCGTGATGAGTGTCTGAGTCAGTGATTTATGCTCAAACACAAATCGTTAATTTCCAGTTGTTCACGAGAAGATATTCATAGTGTTCATGATAGCAGCACTGCTGCACATGTTGTGCCGCGCTCGCGTAGGATGCATCGGCAGTGACTGTGTAGAACCGGTGCGGACGAACAGGCTCGTGTGGACACTTTTATACGTGGCCATTGCGGCTACATTGGGACTTGTTATATTCTTCCTGAGGCACAGACTGCTGTGTCGACCGTTGGGTAAGAGACCCTAGAATATTTTATTTGCATGTATGTTGGGACTTGGGTGAAGCATTAATATAGTGTCTGCGTAGAGTCGGTTTAGATGACAGACTCGTGTGGAAACTGTTCGGCGTGTCTATTGTGACTATATTGGGACTTGTTAATTGTTATATTCTTCCTGAAGCACGTTGTGCTGTGTCGACCGGTGGGTAAAATAGGTATACAAGCATATATCATAAGAAAACTTTGGGATTAACAGACATATGCGGACACAACTACACGTAGCCATGCCCCGCTACACTGGGACTTGTTATTGTTATTTCTATGTGACCGCTGTATCCACAATTGGGTATAGGCCAACTGTTCCCAACACCTAGAAATCCTAGAAGTCTATAACTACTAATATTGAGTCTAGGGCTGGCGAGGGACGCGCAAAACGCAACATTTATTAACTGGTTTCTAATATTGTCTCCTGTTGAGGTGTAATCAACATAAATAATTAATGATATATGTTTAAAACCATTTATTTGAATTACATTAAAAATTACTTAAATTATTGTGCTGCATCCCCCATTAGCTGTCAACGTGACTAAAGCTGAACTACTACATGGTCTTTGGCCGTCAACCCTAGAGTTTAGATAACTTCTAAGCCCAGCTTTATACTTTCAGCATTCACGTGGTTCTCGGTGTGCGAGTACATACTGGCAACCGCGAACATGGCATTTCACGCCGTCGTGGTCCGCGACCTGCCTCTACACGAGCTCCAAGTGGTCTGTCCCACTCATAGTAAGCCGAACTGAACGTGTACATACATAATCATATTGCGAGTGAGCCCGGTCAGCGACTCTATAACGGAACAATCGTGATTAAGGACTCTACAAATTTGATTAGATTTGAGTGAAAATTGTGAAAAATGATTTATTTTTATCGCCGGCGAAACCGAACTGTATGGAACTTGGAAGATCTCGACAACAGTTAAAGTCTCTGCCTAATTTGGCTCAATGAGGCGAAACCTGGGACTATTTGCCTGGAGCGTCCGCCCCGTTCGCCCTATGGTAGAGCCGGCCCTTAAACAACCCTTGTATTACGAGTCCTATACACTGTACTGGGAGCTATTCTAGTAACATTCAGACAAAGGCAAAATACGAAAAGAACCTTTTCAAAATTCGCCCAGACGGGAATTGAAAATAACTCTACAAAAGTGATTACAACTTAATTTAAATACGTAAGCAAGCAGTATTATTTAAATTAATTTAGTTAATAATCATGGTTACACTTAATTAGATCATAACTTGAGTAGGGTATTGGTACCTGTAAATGTCAATTTAGAAATTGTTCAGCGGACGACGAAATTCGCATAGTTAAATAAATACCACGCAGTTCACAACTCTACCTAGGTACGTTCAGAATAACGTGGTAACTGTACTATCAAAATATATACCTGCTGGGAGAAACGACATTAACCTAATTAGTTTTAACGCGAATATAGTGCTATTTTATTTTGCACAGCTAGTCATAGATCTTCCATATCTTTTTAGTGTTTTCATTGCAGTTATCGTATTATTAACTTCGAGTGTTAAATCCGTTATGATTTAGATACTTAGGTACCTACGGCTAATTTAATTAGAGTGAATTATAAATTATAGGTAGATTGATTTATCAGTAAGTACAAAATCGGTGAACGAACTTCACAGCCTTTTTGTAGATGGATTCCACTTGGAAGGTAATAGGTATCTAGTTATATAACTACGTTACTTAGTAAAGAGGGGCTGGAAATAAAATTAACAAGATTTATTAATAGATCCTACCTACCTATCTAAACATGAAACTTAACTAGATACCTAACAGCACTTGGACTAAAATTAAACTTTAATGACTAGGTACTCGTATAATGAAAATACGAGATTGAGTCAGTAAACTAACTAACTAGTAAATATATACTACTTAATGAGTAGGTACTAGGGTTTTTAGATAATCACCTCCGTCTCCGACTTCAGTCCGCCATTTTATTTTTACTTTCTTCTTATACTTAGACTCTTATACATTTTATAATAACTATTATAAATTAATTCTGCAATGTTATTCACATAACAAAATATATACTTACTTACAACATATGTACTTACCTACACCTACCTACTTACTATTTTATGAATCCAAAGGACCAAAGTAGGTAAACCAACTCATATCGAATTCATTAATCTATTATATAATTAAGTAAGTATGTTCACACCAAACATATCCATAATCTATACATATATATAAAACAAAGTCGTGTTAGTTACAAAATGTATTAACTCAAGAACAAGGAAAAAACTAAACCCACAAAAAAAATTAGAAAATGTAGGAAAGAGGTAACTCTGTTTGGGATGGTAATAATGTACCTACCTACTAGGTCCTCGGAAATAAAACTCTTGCTAATATACAGCGCAATTCAAAATAAAGGGATGTTGTTTAAACGCGTTTGTTATCATTATTGTGATGGTCAGAACTTAATTTCAAATAATGTAAAGAAGCGCCTACGTACCTTTTATGAATCATGCACTCAAACTGAGAAAAAATTCAACAAGATTTTTATTACATCTTCTACCCACTTCGGAGCGACGCTTTCGGGACGTCAAGTGCGAAATAATTCGTAAGCTATACGTATACTTTATAGTCTACCGTATTTAGACACATTGTATGGGGAATCAAAATAGCGCCACTAGCGGATGGTATTAAAAACTTTCAGTTCTCCATACAAAATGTGTAAATACGTAGACTATAAAGTATACGGTTAGCTTACGAATAATCTCACACTTGACGTACAGCTAAGGTCGACGCGTTCAAACTAAACGCAATGAGCAAGGTTTGAACGTGTATAGGTAATACTTATGTGCTCGTACGTAAATTGTGTAGGTAGGTACAATTTTTTTTTATTACATTACATAATAGGCAAGTATTTGATCTCGATCTCACCTGATGGTAAGTGACGATGAGATCTACAATGGAGCATACTTGCCTAGGTAGGAAGGCGGTAGTAGATAGAGACGCTACATTCACTAGGCACATGCAGCGCAGCTGATCTGACCCCCCATCCATGAATGGCAACACCGAACATCATGCCGGAACACGGCTAGGCCGCTTGGCGACATGGCTTTGTTCAGTGGGTGGTGACTAGCCACGACCGAAGCCTACCACCAGTAAATATAGTTTCTTGGGCTTTAAAATTTTCTTAGCGACATTTTAGTTATCTATTTCCATAGTCTGTGTATAGGTATTTATACATATAATAAGATCATTGCCATTCGTGCCATATCGTAAATTCCTATCTGAGATTTCTATGTATTGGTACATCTATGTAGCAAAATACAAGGTACCTAAGTAGCAATGCATGTAACACCGCTAGGTATTTAATAAGAAAACTAGAATAGTGCCTGCCCCAAAAAATAGGTAACTAAGAATTTTACCTAAATAATTACTTAGGTACTTTTAATTAAGTAAGTATCTACTAATAAAAAAAAACAGAAAGTGTAGAAAATTTCATTAATTTGACAAGATAGGTTCTTAACTTCTAAAAAAACCTTTTATGAGATACATCGATTACCTAGGTAATACTTAATTTAATTGTTATATAGGTCTAAATTTTTTCGACAAAATATGGTAAGTACTCGGGTACAACTTAGGTAGTTCCTGAGTACTTCGTAACCTAACTAATTAGGTATATATCGATTGTTATTGCTAAAATCATTATTAGATTTATTAATTCAAATAATATGACTAAATAAGTAATCGACTATTAGTAGAATTGATCTGTTTTAACTTTTATTGTTATAGTGTAGAAGCTGTAAACGACATTTTTTAAAAGTCCAGTCATCACTTGCTTTAGTATTGTATTTAAGATTTATGATTATTATTACATACTTATTTTTTTTTATTTTTTTTTACATTATAGGCAAGTATTTGATCTCGATCTCACCTGATGGTAAGTGACGATGAGATCTACGATGGAGCATACTTGCCTAGGTAGGAAGGCGGCAGTAGATAGAGACGCTACATTCACTAGGCTAGGCACATGCAGCGCAACTGATCTGACCCGCCATCCATGAATGGCAGCACCGAACATCATGCCGGAACACGGCTAGGCCTCTTGGCGACATGGCTTTGTTCAGTGGGTGGTGACTAGCCACGGCCGAAGCCTACCACCAGTAAAGTTGTCACCTGGTTGGCACCACCCAGGGTCACGTGTAGGGTATCTCGAGAGTACTTAATTCTCCTACGGACGAAGGCGACTCGACCCCAAAATTAAAAATTTACTTATATGCTAATGTTAAATATATGTAGGTTCATCAAGCACAGATGTAGGTACCTAGTTAGAGTGTACCTACGTACATTATGGCACTGTAAAGTTAAAATACATTTAATTACTTAAGTACATACTAATATAAAAGCAATAAAAAGTTATATCTGTATAATAAAACAATGTATTATTATTATTATAACTAGGTACCTATTGTCGTGAAGCGGATCATTACTATTAGCCAATAATTTTAATCTGTTGTTACTTGTTCTATAAAGTTATTAAATACAGCTCACTATTTAGGTACCTAGTACCTATTATTTATATCTCGCTTAGCAGTAACCTGTAAAATCATGTGACCATTTTTGATTTATTATATGCAATAAATATAACTCATAACCCAGTTTTGTTGAGTCTTCATACGTGGTTCATATGTACATAAATACCCTTAACCCTAAACACTATTAATAAATAATTACCTACGCATAGTTACACTAGACGTTGCCACAGTCTAAGCTCGCCACCGATTACGACCTATTTGGTGCTACCTATTAGGAATGTAATATAATTAAAAAAGTGCGCTATATAGGTATGGAAAGGGACATTTATTTTCATAATTTTTGTCACCATAAACCCAGTCTTTAACTTAGTAATTTCTAGAAAACATTAGTTCGTCAAAGCCAAGCAACTTAGCTACATTATTTTCTACAATGTTGAATTTATATTTCGTAAAAAAATCTATACTTCCTTTGGCAGTAAAGTAATAAAAAACTTATGTTTAGGAGTATACAGTTTTGATTCTAAATTATAAAAGAAATAAAAAGTAAATAAGTTGACTTTACATATATCTTCATTTAGCGCCACCTATAAACTAAATTGAGATACACTATACAGCCGCCAGATGTCACTAAAAAGTCTAACGTCATGAGATGGAAATACATTTGTTCTCTTTCTTATCAAAGATGGCGGCGATTGGGAGCTAGGGCAGGTACAAATTGCGTGTGTGTGAGTGTATACGTGTATAAAATTTCACGTTTGACCACTCTGGACACGCACACAAGTAAAGAAAACCGGGTGAGCGCGGGGCAAGGGGAGTAACGTCCGTGAAGTTGTGTCAGCATATGCGCAAACGAGGTGCGCATTCGTCGCGTGCGTTGTCGGGATTCTTTGTGCCATTCTTCGCATACCAATAAGAGTATATTCTTTCAATTTAGTCCTAAATTGACATTTAATCAAAATTCGGCCCTTCACTTCATCTTCGAACTCCATATTAGGTAAGTCACAATTATTTTTGATACATTTTTCATACAATCAGCTCGAGATTTTAGTGATTTTTATTTGGGAATGTCAACAATGCGATCGCGATCCTGCAATATTTTACATAGTTGTCGTGTTTGCTTCGCTGCGACTTCCGGCCGTTCGGGTGTCGGCATTTCGCGATGTAAACATTATCTAGTATTAGGATCCAGCTGCATTTATACAAGCTGTTGGGAATGAAGTGCGCTCAAGGTGCTTTTGTGTTGTTGAATTCGCTTGAGTGTGCTTACTGGGATGGCGCAATTTTCGAAAGACGCGGTATGGTATCGTTCGCCCGCAATACACTTCAGTCGCGTTTGTGGCTGCATGCGATTTGACGTGTTCTGCGCGCAGTGATGTCACTTGTCAACTTATTTTATGAAATGTCAAACGTTTTACATGTATCGCGCGAGTGAATTGTAAACAAATTGACAGTGAAATCAGAGTGAAATTGATAAATATAGATGCTGTGAAATTATTTACGAGTGAAATGGACTGTTATTATTCGAAATTTTACCCGAGACGTGAGTACTTATTTATTGGAATTCATAGTAAATAAACAACAAAATTCCTTGCATTCTTTCATGCATACATAGAATAGTTGATCGAATATTTAAAATATCATTTGATGTTTTGATGAATTTAATATTTAAACAAACGATGAAGGATAGCAAGATGTCCTTAATTTCATTACTTATGTTAACTTTTTAATTGCTGGGAATTATTTCTTACTTATTTATTACTAGGTATTTAGGTTCGACTGAAATATGCTTATGTCGTCCATATAATTATTAATTCCAACTAAACATATTTTTTTTATAATGTACAGAAGAATGTAGGTACTCACCGGCGCTCATTTAATGAACTGTGTCTAACATAATTAAAAACTGGTTTAATTTTCCCGCTTTAACGCTTTTTTAAAGATATGTATTGCTTTTCATAATTACCTAAAAGTTAATGTAATTTTTCCATATTGCATGTTAGGATTTAAAATGATAAAGTAACAAATTCCGACGGCGATTTACCAGTCCCTGATAACGCACTTTTGTAGGTACCTAACAACTATTTTTCCCGCGATAATAATTTTATAAAAAAATCATGTCTAAATACCAAAATAATAATATATTAACTGTACCAACGCTTTTTTTTCTCTAATTAGATTAGTTAATTATATTTGTATTGATATTTCGTAGGCGCATAAGTAGTTAATTGCGAAAAAAAAAATCTATATCCCCGTCGGCCTACAGGTACCTACGAAATAAATGACTAAACTTTGAACTTAAAATTAATTTATTAATAATTATATTTAAATAATTACAAATAGGTATCTTATATTTAAATTTTGCTTTGCTTGTCCCTTTTGCGTAATGTACCAAAAACATTGCTTCTTGAAATAAGTTGGTAAATACATAATGCAAAAACGGCCTAAATATAATTTATCCCAGTAAGATATCCCAGTAAATATATATTTATTACTTATTTATTTGAGCAAAGGAAACTTATATACCAAGTATTAGTTCTTACCTATATCAAACAGCCTTGAGCTGAGTAAAAACAATTGATTCCTTAAGAAAATACCACATTGCAGACCAATAGGGTTGCATAAAATATAATAAAGAATTACATAAGTACAAAAAAATCAATAGCATAGACTCAACTGGTTATATGTCAAGCTATTTAAAGTCCTAAATATTAATTTATTTCCATTCATTTGCAATGAAAAGTAGTTTTAAACTTTGTTTTTTTCTTAATGTTTTATACATTGTTTAAAATTTGTTTTAATCTTTGTTTTTAAACACGTGATAAAAAACACGGTTTTAATTCAAACTGTTTTAAACACTGATTTAAACACGTCGCACGCTTAATAATAGACTGACCAATTAGGGTTTAAGCCCAAAGTGAGATAAGCACACAGATAGATTTATTCCAACGCTATCTATCTACCAATCTCAGAATTTTTACGATATCTTATTCCTAGACTGAGTAACGAATATGTTGTCTCTTTTACTCATACAAATTTTGACCAACTTTTTAATATGACAGTGACATAAATCATAATGCGTCTGAGATTGCGACAGTCAACTCGCGGTGCTTTCATATTATAGTGACCATTTCATGTTTCTGAACATAAAAAACTTACAAAAAAAAAAAATATGTTATTATTTTATGAAGTATAGACTTATAACATAAAAGAGAAAGGGATTTAGTGAAATGTTTAATAAAATACAGACATATAACAAAATGTGTCATCAGTAGTACATAAATATATCATTGATTTTATTAATAAACAGACGTATCTCAGGGACACCATTTTAAAAGCTATAAATAATTATAAATAATAATAAAATTTCTTCAAAATTACATTTTAGTATCAATAATTACTTAATCAAGTATTCTTACAATACATCATTTATTATTATTACGCTATTTTCATTGAGATATAAGTAATAAAGTCAGACAAGTCGTAAACGACAAAACGTTTTTGCGATTTCCCAACAAACAGCTTTTTTGAGTTAGGTCAGTCTATTAGTAAGCGTGCGACGTGTTTATAACAACTTGTTTTAATCATGCCAACCCTGCCTATTACACACTAACAAAATCAAGTCCTATTTAATATTACACTAAGATAATCTAATACTACTATTGCTGCATATGTAGGTATAATCGTTTCAGGAGTGCTATATAAGTTCTTAGTTCTGTAAAGATCATGAACCGCTTCACTTACAGTATCTGTCAGACTCACGAATGGGTGCCAAGAGTTATTTTGGTCAACAGAGTTGATGTTTTTATTGCGCGTCGCGACGCGGCCGACGACGCCGGCAACTTGCGAGCTACACGACAACCAATAAGACGTGTAAACTGCTGACGGTACAGGAACCCTACTCTCATTCACCGTTTTGCGATGTTTGCGAACATTCGGTTATCGTATCGTGTAAATTTTATGATCACACCCTTAGAGCTCACTAGATTTCTTTAGCAGCTTTTCCCGATTCATACAGGGCATAAAATGTAATGTTATTATTCCTGAGTACAAAAATGATTAGACACTTATATCTGCATCAAATAAAATACAACCGTGTTAAACTTTTCGTTTATATATTCACCAATTTTAAATCCAATATCTACATTAGTTTGAGATATTAGAAAGACTCCGTGATTCTAAGTAATAAGTACTTACAACTTAAGGAAAGTAAAAAATAATGTATTTTCCAATCATAATTATATAAACTGAAATCCAATAAAAACGTCATAAGGGAAGTACAGTCACAAACATCTATTAACTTCGTGTAGAGAATAATCTTATAATATATGTTTACCTTTGCCATGTCTTCGAAAGTTAAGAATTAGAGTAGACCTGTGGCCTCACGCGGCGCGGCGTCTAATGGACGATTCGGAACGATTTATCACGTATTCCATCTTAGGGAAATTGAATTTAGACTCGCTTGCCCCTTTGGAGGATATTATTTTCCTTTATTAAACTCTTTTACCATTGTCTTGCACGTGTCAAAAGTTGAAGTTGCCATGATTGAGAACCTTCTTATGTGTCTCTATAAGTTGGGCTACTTTCGGGCTGTATAAAAGTCGTCTTACATCTGTAGGTGCCTCTTCTATAACATGTATCACGCCATTGTACTAAGCCAATGTTAACCTGGTTCAAAGCCCAATAATTAATTACTAACCGAAATATTATGTGTTAAAAATAAAACCAACCTTTGGATATTACCAGTTAATATTAACTACTATTTCCTGAACAAAATATTACCATCATTTTCAATACTTCTTTTTCTTCTAATTTAAGGGTAACAACCCTTGTCGGGGTAGCTGATGAAGGTCTTTCCACCTGTCTATATCTAGAGCAGGCTCGCTACAGAGGCTAAAATCAGTTTCTCGTTTCGGTGTACTGCAATTACGCGTGTCTAATAGTTAGCCTGTCAATCTCTATCTCCTCAACAATTCTCAGGAATATTCTTAAATAATTATAAAAAAACGGTCCACATTCACCATTTGTCACCGATATTAGAACAGCTTTACCGATATTTTGAAAACACTTTGATATTATACTTACCAACTGTATTAGTTGCATTTTGCGGAGCTAAATCGTATTGTTCATGTGCATTCCGGATGCTGTAATCGTATAGCCGTTCACCTTACACTTAGTTAGGCTCACGTAACAGTGTTCACGGAAAAATACATTTTATATACTTAAGAAAGAGATTAGTGCTGAAACGGTAGAGTCATAGAGTCCAATGTCCTTTACGTAGGCTATTGTTACAATAAAACGTCACTGTTTCGATTTATGAATAGGTACCTATTACCTACTTACATGAGTGCTTGTGAGACGCTATTAATGTGGTTATTGACATGACAAATTGGGATATGTGGTCAAGTTCAAGGCGTGTTCGAAATGGTCGAAGTAACCATGAATTAATTTTCATTTACCGGCCCTCAACCGGGGTTCTGCTATCAATATTCTGGTCCATCAGTATTTATTTTATTGTTGTCCTTGTCTTTCTTGCGCCTGAGGTAACTGATATGGATTTAAAAGCGTTTAAAAATTTTGGAGCAGCGCCTGGAGATATGATTGCGACGACTGTCCAGTAGCCTCGCTCTATTCTCGGACACTTATTTGTGGATTACACGCGAGAAACTCCCTGCTCACTTTCCACTCAAAAAGCCATATTGACATAGAGATAGAGTTCATTTTCAGTTACAGCAGCACGCACCATTCGTCCTTCTCGAGCGAGAGGGTATCCGAGCGAAAGGACCCACTCCTTGCCTCTTATTTATCTTAATTTCGCTCACCAAAGAACTGACAAATGAGGATTATGGTTGTGTGAAATCGGTGTCGCTTGTACTTTTGTATAACACTTTCCAGAAATGTTTCTCGCGTATAAATTATTATTAAAACAAATAACCGTATGTATGTGTGTTGCTTTTGCCGCGATGACGAAGATACCCATACACATACCTCCTAGGTTGTATAGAAACGACTACTTCACTTCAACAAGCTATGTGTTTTCAAGGAAAAGATCATGAACATTTTCTTGAATGATTTCGCTAGGCTGTGTAGTTGACATGACTACTAGTTATTTAATGATTTCGCTAGGCTGTGTAGTTGACATGACTACTAGTTATTTAATGATTTCGCTAGGCTGTGTAGTTGACATGACTACTAGTTATTTAATTATTTGAAATGAACTAGAAAGCTTCATTTTTTACTGTTTTCATTGATGGCCACATTGATTGGTGGTCTGTCGCAATAAAAAAAAATATTATAATTTCCGTTCGTTGTTTTGCAAATGAGTAGGAATTTTTAGCGTGAATTGGCGAGTCGTATTGTAGCGTGTGTTAGGGGTCAACCAAACGTATCGATTGTTGTTAATGGCTCACAACCAGATAAACCAGTTTTTAATAGATTTAATTCCCTTGCGTCGGATTACGAATTTAGTCTATTGCGCTTTTACCGGGAAAATAATATGTTGCGTTGGTTTGATGTGTACCTGGAATACTAATAAATTTTACGTAAGTATACGTAATTTTTTTATACGGTATACCGACTTACGTGTTACTATAACTAGTTACGAAAAAAAACATTGAACAAGTTTTGTTTTTGATAATTGCTAAACTACCGGTAACTATTTTTTAGTATCATTGAGATGCAGCTGACAAAGAAGATATACATCTATTTATTATCTATACCTAGATAAACCTATAAAGAAAGTGCTTTTAAAACGAAGATAAAATAATTCAGTGCTTCGAAAACGTTAATCAATTTTAACTGTTAATTATAACTTGTCTAGAGCCCAGCTGGTTTATAGTATAATTAATGGCTTTATGCTTATCAATTCAAAGCAAAACTCTCCTAGTTTCATGGTTTTTAAACAATACCCTCTGTACGTAATCGCGATTTATTCTTTAAAATGTATTAAGTCATTTTAATTATATAATTCTATACCCACTATTTTTTCTATCAATAAGTATCTATTAGTTCTTTGTTTTTTTTTATATATAAATATATTTGTATACATTGGGCATGATTTATAGTTCGAAAATAAAAGTTGAATGTAAGTTTAAAAAAAGACTTGTCAACAACCATAGAAGAGTTATAATTAATTATTCTCTTTGGTGTTAACAAGCTGCCATATTATTGTTTTTTGTTGATTTTAAGTACAAACACAACACTTACCTACTCAATATCAATTACTTGTAGATGAGATTATAATCTCAACATAAAATTGCAGTCTTACAATAATGAACAGCCTAGCCTTTCACTTGGAAAATAATCAGTAGTATTTCTAGTTATTTTAATTATACCCTTTTGCTTTTTAATATTTAAATACATCCCACACATATTTAACTGTAACTGTATATATATTTTATCTGTTTTGTCCAGAAGCAAGTAATAGAAAGCAATTATTGTAGCTGCCGTTAAGTCTATACGTTAGTGTAGTTAAGTAATTCACTTCATCGAGTGCGCCGTTTGCGGTACACAACAGGTAGAACTCATATCCATGTATATGTACGGGGCTCACTTTGAGTTCACTTGTTAAACTATCGATGTAGCCGGAATTGTTCCGCCGCGCTCCGGTCTTGGCGATTTAATTAAACTTGTTATTTGTACGTTTTATTTCGCAATTGGGCTCGTGCTCGCTTTGATTGTCCGTCGACTTGCGAGCAAACCTTTTGTGTCAGACGAATTCGTTGTGTTAACGTAGTTCCCCGTCAAGTCTCTTACGTCGGCGGCGATCTGTTTATTATTAACCTGACTAGTATCCACTGCTGGCAATATATCCGTCTATTGAAAATCTCATTAATATGTAGAATGTTGATGTTGTTTCCTCGTAAACTTCTCGGAAGTCAAGTGCCCAAATTATTAATAGTTGTGGGACGTTGTGGGAGTTTCGCGTAACAATATTAAATTATGATACTATGTATCCAGCTATTACTTGGCATCGATCTTTCTTAAATATAAAAGGATGACTATATGATGCTTGCGGATATATTGTTCTTTCCTTTTTTGACCCTGCCAGTTGAGTTCCATTATAGATCAGGCCTTTATTTGGCTTGTATACAAAAAGTATATAAAACAATCTCTGTTAGATGATCCGTGTTACTTCATCCGAACTTTTTTTAAAGTGTTCGTTTGCAAGCAGTAGTGGATCTAATGGAAATATCGGAGCGAGTCGATGTCGACGGCTCGACTCGACGCGACAGTTAAAAAAGTTTTTGTGTTGCTTCATTAGCGACGGACAACGGAGGGAGACATCGAGACGACTCCCACTCTAGATGGACACTTAAAAGTTGGAGAAAAATCTGAATAAACAAAAAGCTATCGACATTTTAAGATGTTTGTACAATAGATGTTAATTGCTATATCCTAATTTATTTATTTTTACTGGCTTTCAGGATCAACTTCAACCTACGTAATGAATGAATACAATATTTTACACTATATTTGTTACACCTTATATTTATTCGTATGACTTCAACATACCAAACAGCTACCAACTTTCGATTTGTAAAAGAAAAGTCATAAAAATATTGTGTTTTTACATAATTCGTCGGACCAAGAAATCCCTAGTTAACTTAATGAAAAGGGCGCTGGACCATTGAAAAGGGCCCTTCACCGACCATAGAAAAAATGGAGATCCCTACTTACTAATAGGTAAAAGGTAAAAGTTAGCTATGGTAGAGGTCGGTCAGTAATTGTAGTAAATATACAGAATAAAATGAGCATCCAGTGAGACATAATTTAAAGACTAAATGAAAATGAACATAACATAGTCTCGGATAGAATAATTGTATATTAGACGATGTTCCATCGATTGCCAGCGATTATCGATACGAGCGACAGCAGATTGTTTTTGATTTTATTATTTATAACCTGTGCCAGAGAGACAGATAAGCAAATCTAGCGGATTCGTGTGCATCGAAATTGTTTTATTTTCCAACAATATTCAATGTACAGTCACGAACAAGTTACAGTCTTAATTATTTATAGATTTATTTTATAAGTATTACAGTAATAGGTTGAGGAAAGCTAATGACCATTTAAGTCATTTTATTCGTATCCATCAGACTACTTACGAGTATAAGTGGGCAAGTATTAATTACCTACTCAATTACACAATATTAAAAACCTCAAAACAATACGTGTGTAATGACATCATAATTTATGTAGACAAACTTAATTCTGATTTATTTATGCGAGTCATCTCTGTAGCGTGACGCTATGTTTATTCGTTATCGCATATTTTTTCGTGGACTCGTATATCGTGATATGTATAGGTAAGTATCTAAAAGATATCGAGAGCTTAGACGAAAAATTAATATAGACGGAGTGTCACGAACAACATATTGAAGCAAATAAAAAAAAATACAACCGAATTGAGAACCTCCTCCTTTTTGAAGTCGGTTAAAAAACAAGCCGATATGTGTAATTACGTCCTTACGAACACGCGAATTCGCGTCTACTTCTTACACGAATCGGCTTTGTTTTTTGTACTTCATAATGTTGTTTACGACACTCCGTCTACCTATATGTTTTATTTCTTCGCCTGAGATCAAGACGCCAGTATTTAATACGAGAAAAATATTTAAATTCAGTTAACGTATCTTCCTATAGGTATAGTAGTTTTAAAAACAATTTAGGATGCAAAGAAGCATTTAGGTATTTTACTATCCGAAGCTAACTCGATGATTTTTAATTAATGATTTGAATGATTATTAATTAGTGATTTGAATGATTTTTGATTAGTAGATTTTTAGGTATATTACCGTCTTAGATCTTCATTCTGAGCTTATAGGTATGCTTTGTAATTTGTATTCTACGAAGAGTGTAGTGTTTAGCCCCCGCTCTCCAGCGGGAAGATTGATGTTGCGCCGCTCCTGCCGGCCGCGGTGCGGCGGCGGCCCAGCGGCTGTCGCGCGATAAATTAAAACCAACTCACATTAGATGCCGCATAATAAAACATACCATCATCCTGCTCATTCCAAAGTCCGGGTCCTGTGCCAGACGAGGACGGAAACACCGCCGACACAGGGCCGCTTTTTTTGTTATTCCACGACGAGTCTAACCGTTAACAGTAACTCTGTTCTTATAATGATGCGTTTAGTAAAGATGTTCCGTCAACAATGGACATTTTGAACTTCGAATTCTAGTTCAATCATAGAAGTTGGCTCTTCTTATTACTCGTCAGGATTGTACATTTAATTCTATGTTACAATGATATTCTTGAACATTGTTATGGATGGCTCCAATTAATAGCCGTCGTAAATAACGGCGTACGCGACGTACTCATGCAACCTCATTAAAACACCATGAAAGCAAATATTTCTTACTTATTTAGGTTAAAAATTATGTGTAGCAACAAGTATGCGAGTGAAGCGATCTGACCAGATTACTCGGCCGGCCATCGCGTATCTCTGCAATCGGTAAATGGTTGCTTTAAAGTCTCGATATGCGAAGTATTCCCCATGGAATGTCGCCGTCGCCATGCTGCACTTATATGTGCTCGACGAACTCAATTTTTTCTTATCGCAAATACATTTTCTGCAAGTTTTCAATGCGAGCGACGCGAACGAGGCCCCGCCTCAGTATACCCAGTTGCACCGTCGACTTCTTTTAGACTCACTGTACATTCAGTGGCTAATTAATTTGGTGGTATTCGTCAAGAATTTAAACGATTCTTATTTATTCTTAAGGTTATATTTTCAACTTTGCCTACAGATAAGTTAGACTGATAAAAAAACATACCTATATTTTATGCCAAAAATCTACGATCCATGACTGCTTATTTTCATTCTATAACATACATCTAGAGTCTAGAGTAATTTAGAATCATATTCATAGTTACCCATATTTTATACATTTTCTAAGATTTTCATCTTTGGTGTAATAGATAATAAATAAATAAATATCGCCTGACGAACACACCGACTATACGGTCCCACACTAAGCAACGCTTGTATTATGGGTACCTACAACGGACTGAGGGCTGCCTCTGTATATAATACTTATATAGATAATAAGCATCCATGACTCGGGTACAAACATTCGTGCTAATCACACAAAGTTTGTCCCTACCAGGATTCGACCCTGGGACCCGCAGCACAGAAAGCAGGGTCACTACCCACTGAGCTAATCCGGTCGTTAAGATAATGGGATATTGGCGTTAATTAAGTTATTTTTCCCTGCGATTCCCGCCAAGTGAGGATATTAAGCAGCTCAGTAATAACCCGCGTCTCCCGTCATCCATCACGGCGCTGCAATCGTCTCGCTGTCAGTCTATTCCGGGATGCTCCGTTTTCGCTAATGATTTCTCGCCGAGAGATCACGCGACATTTACAAAGGCCGATCGCGCCGACGATTTGTATCACGAAACGCTACTCACTTCGTCCCGTTCTCGTCGCTCTGTTTTTATTTTCGCATAGTCGCAGTTTCGACAAAGCGCGCTGTATGCGTTTCGCGTAAAGCTGGCCACATACGCGACGCCGCGTTCCGCGCGAGAGAGTTTATAATTTATTTGCGTCGCAGTTTTCTGGCGACGATTTTCCCACAGGCCGCCCCCGTCTCAAACGAGCCGCGCCCGCCCTTTATGTGGTTTTTTGTAGCGGCACAAAATGCCTGGTGGAAAACATTCAGTGATAACTGGTAACAATCGCAGCCGCCCGGATGCTCCCTCCATTCCGCGCATACCTCGCTGGACCTCGACTGATATTTTTTCATCTAGCAACACTCGCCGACCGAACGCACTTGAGACTCGCGGCTGCGTGCCGATCAGTTTATTATTCGGTTTATTATCAAGATTAACGATATCTACCTACCTATTTCTGAGGCAATCCATCTACGATGTCTATATAAAGTACGTTTAATTAATGTTGGTGTTAAAACTAGACACTTCTTTATAGGGCAATAAAACAAAAATGGTATTCTATTGCCGCCCACACTAGGCACTGTGCCATTACAATCAACGTCAATATTTCTACAAAATCCACTTACGTTCACGTTCACCGTTATATATTTCAAACAGTTAAACTAAATATTTTATTTCGCCAGCACAAAGGTATTTTGTATAATGGAGGTAAATTAATTAGCGATTTCAACATCACTAATGTTCGTTCTAATACCAAGAACGTTCGGTGTCTAGCTGGCAGTTCATTAGCGGAGGCGCGCTTCGGCTCCGCGTATTTCATTGTTCCATTGTTTTGTTTGCTCCTGTCCAATGCTTGTGCTCGGCTTGCTGAGAGATATGCAGCTGGTACTGGCAGTGACACCTGTAACCGTCACTACTTGATTTTTCCTGTAGTTTATTGGGCGCCGTTAAAAATACCCGGACAACACTACTTTCTGCAGTCTGCAGAGTTAAGTTCACTGGCGAATCTCTTCTACGTTCAACAAGTATGCTACTATGTTTGACACGTGAATGGAATTAATTGGGGTTCTTCTTTTAAAACAAGGTTTAGGAATTGTATCATCTATCAATGCAATTGTGCCTTAGAAAAAAAAACACTAAATAAAGAGTCATAAAATTGGAACGCTTCATGCCTCGCTCGAGTACCTACTAGTTTTATTAATGACCTATTGTTTCCTGATCGGTCCAGATTTGATATCGCGATATATGTTTCCGTTAAATAAAAACATAAAGTTAAGTAAGTAAAGTAAGGTCGCCGTCGGTAGATTTTCTCGACCAAAAAGCGTAGCCGTCCGATCTGAAGCCTGATTACTGTTATCTATCCGTTCGATCGCCATTCGTCTGACATTACTACGTTGTTGAGAAGCAAAGATTTCGATTTTTCAAAACGTAAACCAGATTTTATTGACGTGCGACTGTAAATAAAATGCCAGTCCGCCTACTGGGCTCATTAAGATTTTAAATCTAAATCCGACCCAATGAACGAAATGTTTTGAAAATTCAATCCTTTAAAAAGATATGAAATTTTTGACCAAGACTATTATTTGTATTAGTTTTTTAATGTTTTCAAAAAGGCGTCTCGGATCTCACGGTAGACATAGTAGACGTATCGTCGTTCCAGTTAACCGACAATAAATCGTATGTTTAGCGGCGCGGTGACTTGTATAATTAACAATAGCGGCATTATACGCGATTTCCAAACTCAGCGACGCAACACAGATCGTTTGTCACGACGCAAATTGCTGTTTATGAGGATTATCTGTATTCTGTATGTATATATGAACAGTGTAAACGTTTCTTTTGACGTAGGCAACTCGTAATACTACTTATCTCTTTGTACTAGGGAATTAAGCACAACTACACAGGCAGAATATGAGTTCACACCTACGCTTTTTTCTGTCTCTACTGATACAGTTGATGGTGAAATCTGGCAAACGCAGATGTGTATGACAATTGCTCGAAGTGTTCATAAATCCAAGATCACGAGAGCGAGGAGGCGCGAAGCGGATCAGAGCTACAAGCAGCCGCGAGGCGAATCTGAGCTGTGAGGTGGCGGGCAACGGATTGGAGCTGAGATGCATAAAAAATTACGAACTCTGCTCCGCTCGCCCTGAGCCATTCATTGGAGTGGGCACAACTTCCATACGCTTCAAGGCAAACTGATAGCCTTAATATTTAGCGGCTGTATCTTTACTAAAACATAGTCTTGAGAGATCTTTACTAAAACATAGACTATGTTTTAGCAAAGATACAGCCTTACGTATGTCTTCATGTTTAAAAGAACATAAACAAACATCTTAATAAGATTGCCTTTGCCCTTATGTACCTATGCACGTTCAACGGCTAACACGAAGTTTAAATTTCTATTCATTCACCTGTGACCCCAGACTGGCTCGGCCGCAAACTGTGCATCCCATAAATAAGCCATTGCGATTTAGCTTACAATCGAACCACGATGAGCATTTGGTCAGATTCCGAGGTAGGCTTCCGAGGCAGCCACGTGTGCTCGCCTCCGCATGCCTCATCCGAATATGCGGCCCTTGCAACGTGAATTTTGGCCCCTATTCTGAATATTCCATGCACTGGACGCAAATAATGCAAGAGAATAATGTGACAACGGCTTCATTGAATCCGATCAACATTTCGCGTAGCTGTTTAAATTATTTATGAGGACGTTGATCAATGAAGATGTATTAACAGGGCCATTTGTTAACTACTTCAAAACTAATGTGTATTCTGTTAGGGAATAGAAAGACCGTTTAATTTTGAACCGGCTATCCCTATCAAAATTTTACTTACACTTACAAAATTTGAAAAAAATGGTTAGTGCGTAGGTGTAACTACTGACTTATAATTTAAATACACAATCTCATTGATGATAAAAATATAAAATGCAATATTGTATGTAGGCAAGTCCTAATTGTTTGTTTTAATTCTCGGAACAGTTATATCAGCATTATCGTACGTTATTTTGAATTAATATCGATAAATAATTGCCTCATCTACAGACCTACAAATAAGTATGAATACCTACTTTTAATTTTGTTTATACGAGGGACTTTGTTTTAATAAACTAATGCGTATCTACCACGACCTGTAATGAACAAACTCACTCGCATGCGGAATTTATTTCTGCATTCGATATGCCGAATCGATTCATACTAATAGTAACTACTGCGTATTATTGAGTGAGCGCAGTAGTAGCCGACTTCCTAATTAAATATAAAATGTGTAATACTAATTTGAAATGACATACCTTCTTATTATATACTTTAATCATAACCTAACCATGGAATAGCATCCCAATTGGCGACTTATTCCTCTTGGAGTTACAGTTTAGGAGGTTGTGTAGAAAGAGAATTGATAAGTTCAGTCATTAGTTTAGTTAAACCTATTGTACCTACACGTTCTTCTTACAATTGTTATTACTGTCGTCGTGTAAGCGTAATCCCCGCGAATATACCTACATACTTACCTACAATATTCATGTAACGTAATTAAATTCTGCGGTCTAACGAATTCATATAGTACCTATGCAGTTAATCAATGAGTTAATTATTGCAAACACGTCTTCGGACACTTCGTGGAAACATATTCGTGATACATACTGTTAATTCTGTCTGTGAAGAGAAATTGGTTTTTAGGTGGTTGTGGTGATGGATATCGCTCGCTCTTAATAAGTGGATAGTGGAGTATCTATCACTGGTCGCACAAAATAATCGGAACACAATATGAGTTATAGTTTTTAGACCCAATTTCTGTTACATTCTAACTAAATCTTAAATCGCAGTGCACGACTACTTGACTATTTATCTCTTAGTCAGCGATCAGCCTAAAAAAAATTCGTCGCGCAGAGAGCGGTGGAGAGAGCGATGCTCGGGATTATTCTCCGCAAGATGAAGAATAACGTGTGGATACGGTGAAAACGGAAGTAGGAGATGACGTCAGCAGTATAGCCGCAATGAAATAGAGTTGGGCTGGTCATGTGGCTAGAATAGGCAATCACTGGACAAAGCGGCTTATCGAATGGAGACTGGTAGAACATCAGACCACCCATGCGATGTAGCGACGATATAAAAAGGCACGCTAGTCACGACTGGATGAGCAAGGCCGCAGACCGCCAATCATGGAGGAAGCTGGGAGAGGCCTATGTCCAGAAATGGATTCCTACAGGCTAAGGAAGAAGAAGAACACAGTCAAGATTTTAATTGTATTCTTCGGAAGTCCTAAAATTGAATTGGACATAACATAATAATATTTTCCTTAATTTTCTGTTATTTGTATTTTTGTTTCAGGTAAGTGACAAATGGAAACCTTACTCCGGTGATCAGTATTACATGATGCATCCAGCCGGGTACTACGCAAATCTTGGTAAGAGAAAGAATATTTAAGTACCCCTATTATTAGAACAAAAAAAACATGGACAAAATTTTGTCCCTGAAATAGAATTGGGCAGCTTCAATTTTTTTTTATTGAGAGTTACGAATGTATTTTTTTAGTAGAGTTTGAGGCACTCACTAGCAAAATATAATAATCAAGTATTATTATCGAAAACTCAACGTCTTTATAATTTTACAGAATAGTATAGAGTAGAGATGTGTCGAATATTCGGTTGATGTGCGAAATTATGAAAAATATAAAAATAGTTTAATCAACATTATGTCTCTCTACACACGGGCTATACGCGGATCTTTGGAAGGCTTCCGCGGGGACATGGGTCCAACACGTAGAGGCCCTTTATGAGAATTTTAATGTTATGCTAGTCACCAGCTGGGGTCAACTGCTGAAAATATATAATCAACATTATTATTAAAGTTCCAACTACTTAATTAATATTTCACTTAAGCCTACACGTCTACTACGTACAGGCGTGGGTAGCATAAGTCTTAATTAATAAATATTAAAATAACAATAATATATAAAATTTTAATAATAAAACAATAGCAAAAAATATTTTCATCTGGCGCAGTTCGTTAAAAATATAGGAAATAATCGAAATAAAATAAAAAACTGCAGATTTTCCAATACTAAAATGTGTAGTATTAGTTGGCTACACACAGCGTTTAATCGCAGCACAAACCGGATAACCCGGCCGAATATTCGTTCCGGTTTAAAAATCCATGTTGGGCGCATCTCTAGTATACAATCGTATATCTTGTTCATAAAGTTTATTATACTTACATAAAATGAGATAATAGGCTCGAGATAACGTCGAGTTTGATTGTTGGCTACCTGATTCGCATAACATAACATATTGTTATCGTTCTAGGTATATTACAACGCTTATCAGACTATCATTTCGCAGAAATACTTAATCAATTAAACTGTTACTCATACATAATACGTGCTTTAAATAGCACTAGCGCGGTTGTTGTGAATTTCGCGCAAAAGCTAATTATCGCTAACATCTTATTGTAAACGTGATGTACTCGCAAATGTACAGCTATACAAATCTATAAATACAGTTTTCTTTTCTCTAAAATCGACGACATGGTTCCTCACAACATATTTTTCTGTCTCTTTTAGACCCAGGAGGTCCCGATTTAGACCCATCTCCATGTTAAATCCTGTACATTTTATCTGTTATGTAGAGTCTTTCTGAGTTGAACACACTCATTTTTTGCGATAAAACACGGCATAAAAATGTATATTTCAGTTTAGGCAGGTAGGTCTCTATGCCAAGGAGAATATTCTGCTTTCATGAATGTTGCGCGCTGTCTTAACATTAAATCATGTATAATATACAGTCACCATAGTGTAATAAAATATTTCAGTGAAGACTTGTCTACGCAACTTATGATAATGTTCCTTCGAATAGATAAAATGTGTCAATTTAATCTCATAATAGTTTTGTAATTCATTTTTATGATCAGCAAACACTGCATTATTTTACAAAATATACAAATGATACTCAACAGAGTAACTGACAGATATGTTTTTTTAATCGGGATCCGTTTTAAAAGAGTAGTAACCAAATGGATTCTACCCCCACTTCTCCATAGGAGTGGCATTCCGCGCGGACGGTACAAGTTTGTCTTAAGATCATTTGGTGTCATTTTTTATGATTCAGAAGTAATTACTATAATCAATACAATATGGTATAAATACATAAACTAAAAATAATTCTGAATCATATAGCGCAAGGCTTATATTTACCTTGTCTTATGGATTTTTTTGCGCTCTTTTCCTTACCTCATATTCACTTTCTTGTTGTGATGATAAAAGCAATATAGGTTTACCCTATCCAATAAGTATATGTATTATTGTTTAATAGTTTTGTTTCCTCTATTTCCTATAAAAAATAATTGCTACTTATATAAAATAATCACCAGTGCAGACGTCATTTAGTGGCGAAGTTTTCACTGTGCTACAAATTCACGTGGCAATATGTAAATCCACATTTACCTTACTTGGAAAGGATGAAAACTTTGCTATCATTGTTAACTCGACTCAAAATACAATAGGAAACAAAATCTATTCGTGTCTGTCGACTATAGTATCTAGTTAATTACGTTGTTGCTGCTTTTAATATTATTAATAAGGGTACTATGAAATATTAAAGATTTGCCAGAGATCCATAAATTAATAGAATATTTCTTAGTTAGAATGTTTAAATCATGTGACTATATCTCATGATTATGATAAGAGTTTATCAAATGTAGGTAACTAAATATGCTGCCCTTTAGGGTTAGACGGGATCCGTTTGATAGAGTTTATACACTTCTCGTATATTTGAACGATATAATACTTTGTTACTGACACTATGTAATATTTTGTACGTAGGATTTACCGCCGCCGCGCAGTTGTGTAGTTATTTACGGATAAATATTGTGCAAAAGTATTGTATGAAACCATACGTAACATAACTGCGACTCACGTTAAACGCATTATTAAATTTTTATAAATAAATTATTAACAACTTTGCGGGTAAAACGTGGCCAAAATAAAGCCTTAAACAGAAACGAGACGTAAAGGAGGCCTTTGCCTAGCACTGGCACATAAATTGGCTTAAAAAAAATTTCGTTCGGCTATGCAATGATATTCAATTTATTTTTATTGATTTCAAAAAAGGAACCGGTTTTTTTATTAAAACCTTTTTTTATTACTTACGGTAGTATTTGGCCAGGGAGATACACAATAGGCTTTAATAAAAAGACAATTCGAATTGAATCAAAGTTTCATTTAAATTTTTCCATGTTACATTATGTAGCGTTGCGCACATGGCGCATTCGCGTCGTCGTTAGAGACGTCGTCGGGTTTATCGGCAAGAATAGCCATAAAAGTATGATTTATAAACGTCGCGGTGCGCAGTAAAACGACGCTTTGTGCCATGTGCGGTTAAATCGTGCCGTTCTCTATCCAACGCACTTTGTGTATGCAAGGAAATTACATTTGTAAGAATATAAAACGTTAAATTAATACTTTTACTTAGTGATAGCACTACCTAACCTACTATATTTTTATTTGAAATGTGATGACTTGTCAATGGAGTGATAACTCTATTTACCCGCTTTTTGACACTTCCATCGTCTTAATAAGAACTACAAATATAACCTAACATTAGGCTTATCTTTTTTATATTGCATAACGATCGTTCTCACAAACATTGCATGTACCTACATTAAGCCGTCACTTATATCAATAATATTGATATTTAAGGAAGTTCATATCAATAATTTTGACGGCGTCACACCTTACTAAATATTTATTTGACGCTGACCTTAGCTCTAAACGAGCGCTAATAATGAAAAGTCGGGAAGTGTAACGGATGCAGTGAGTGCAGCGTGCAGGCGAGTCCGGTCGGGCCGCGCCGCCCGCGACGTGACATAACAGGCTCGCCCCGCCCACGCGCTCTCGCTCACTCTGCCGGCGTGCGAGTGAAACGCCCACACTCCCTCCGTCGAAGCCTCCATCCACGCCGCACCGTTTCCAAGAAAAGCCAACTGTTATTATCGGCCGCGGACTGTTCTCGACCTCTCGCCGCTTTGTTTTGCTCCTCGTATGAATGAATCTCGGCGCCTGCAGGTGCGCACCCTCCAGCGTTGTTTTTTGCTGGCGATTACCTACCCAATCCTCTAATGGTACTAGTTGCACTGTGCACGCCAATCTTCAGCACGCCACTTCATCGTTTCCAGTGGCCAAAGATGCTACGGTTGCAGCTAATTGTGGGGCGCAGGAAGTCGAATTTTGGGAACACTTTCTTTATTTTGATATGCAGACTCGACTCGGCACGGATTGTGCTGTCCGTCCGCCTACTCGGTTTCACGGATGGATAAATGCCCGCCGGATCACCCATCAATCAGACAGCTATTGGCACTGATGCACGCGATAATTTAGGCATGTGTGCGGAGATTAAGTGTTAGTTGCCAATGATTGTATAATCGTGTTAGGTACAATTATATTGTACTGAGTGTATTAAAATGGTAGCATTTCGTAGAACGTGGAAGTAGCATTTGATTAAATAATACAAACACCTAGATTTGAAATTCTAATAAAAAAGAACAAGTTTCGGTAGCATAGACAATATAGTGCAGTTATATACCTTTTTGGTAGCTACAAAAATGTAATTTCAAATTAATGATTGCAACGGAAACACCAATCGTTTCCTGTTCTCACGCATAAATTAAATTTATAAAAGGAACTATACTTATGTTATGATAATTTAAAAACTATTTCATTTTAGTTATGGAAAATAAAACACGTCACATAAATAAAATAATTTTCCTACGCGTTGCGTCACCCACCGGCAATCACCTTCGCATGTAAAACACCGGTCACATGAACGCTAATCTCCAGCCTACAACGTGATAACAAAACTATTACAAATTAAGAACTGATACGAGGAGAAAGTAATAGGTATAATCGTGTGAGCACACGCTATCAGCTATTATGTTAAAAAGCTCTCCGCCCCTGGTGTTAAGGTTATGATTGGCGTTGCTTCGGGCACCGGAGCGGGAAACCGGTTGCCTCCGTCCGCTAACAGTAGCATTACCGATTGTTCGACCACGATAATATTATAAGCCCTGTTCCGATTTTATATGCAACTCAATAGTAGCCACACAGTTTCTAATCGCGCTCCGATTATATTATTGATTCAAATGTCTGTGCCGTCTTTAATGAAAAATATCCGTCGGGATGATAAACTTTATAGATATGACATATGACAATAAATGTTAATGTTTCGTACTAAATAAATAAAACACGCGTTTATTTTTCATTAGGGTTTCCCCGCGGTTTTGTCCGGTAAATTCTAGAGTATATGCTACGTTTATAATAATTTTCATTCGAATCTGTACAGCCGTTTTTGCGTGATTCCTATTCAAACAACAGACACACTTTCGCATTTATTGTTAGTAGGATGAATGAGCGATATGAATAAAAAATACATGACTAATATGAGAAGCGAAAGCAAAGATGAATACGATTTATGGTCTTATACATGTTAAGACATCCGCGGTCTGACGAACGACTTCTGCAAATAATTATGTTTGTAATTTAAAATGATGTGTAATCCTTACAAATTAGGACATTGATTTCTTATATTTACGCGAATTCTATACGTTGAAATAAATGTAATTGTAAGGCGACGATGGTTGCGGTAAAGCAGCCGAAATTTCGGGAACGTTAAATAAACGCGATAAAATCCTTAAAATTAGTTTTACTTCAAATAAGTAAATGTTAATAATTTTATAAGTATATGTATAAGGTAATAATAATACATAATCCAGACATCTTAGAAGGTGAGGAATCAACTAGTCAATTTGCATATGTTCCTACCGAGTGCTCACGTTGCCAACTGACCGTGACGTCAGCACACAATCGACAACCAATTATCATTAAAAATAGACCCATTATCACTAAAGACACCGCTGTCGTTTTTTGACAAATACGCTAGGTTTATGCGACTCATTAAGATTTTAAGCAGTTATTCTTAAATACCCACATTAGTATCCAATAAATAAATGTATTAGTACGGCAAAGTGTTGCGAAGTGCACGGCCATGTGATTAGTTACTCAATTTACAAGGAACGCTCGCAAGATTGAAAATAACAATTTAAAACGCCAACTTTGATGTTTAATTTTATTACGTCTAAGAAACGCGCGTTTTCTCCGCGAGGCAAAAACATGTAATGATTCACCGAGACGCGATCATTTCCACCGAGTCGGAAAATTCCTGTAATCTCGCGGAGACTTTCTTCAGCGATCACTGCTCCGGGTGATAGTCGACACGCGAACACGTGTCCGTGGGCCCACGACCATTTACATACAATCTCATCACAGCAACATACTTCAATTATTATATACTAGCTTCTGCCAACGGCTTCGCCCACGATACCTCGATCAAACATAGCCTATAGCACTCAGGGATAATGTAGCTACCTATTAGTGATTGAATTTTCAAAATCGCATCAGTAGATCCGGAGATAACCCCCTACATCCAAACTCGCAAACTAACATAGATTTGGTATATTTGTAGTTTTTAATTTCCTCAGAAGTGTTATGCCACAGTAGCGACGTTTAAGCTTTTCATTAGACCTGACAATTTCAGCGATGATGACACGACAGGATGCCTAGCACGCGTTTTATTAGCCAAGTTACGTCCGTAGAACATTCCTAACTAATGTTTTATCGTCGTTAAGATAAGAGGACCGAAGCAGTGGTGACATCACCGCTACTCAGACGATGCCTTGATAAAGAAAGTGTTCAGTGGGTAACCTTTACTTGATAAGATAAATAACGAAATCTGCTAATGCTAATTTACAATTAAATTTTAGTCACTCAAACCGAACCGAGAAAGTAATCGAGTCTGATCCGTGACTAATTACTATAATGAGTAGTCGACGAAGGCCAGGTAACCAAATCCTTATCGTGAAAAGAAATAAAATAAAACTTGTGATCTACGACTTCCCCCGGTTTGGTATACGGCAGCTAACTCTAGCGAAGTTGACTGGGTAGAGACAGGAGAGTATCGGATCAAAACTCGAAATCTCAAACCTGTTTTCTGAAATCTATCGTCCTTATCTGTCCAATGGTAGTGGGTATGTTCGTTCTCTGTCTGTGAGTCACCGTTTCTTCGTATCGCGCCGGGCCGGGCGCTCTACGCACCTCATGGCCACTCGTTCGACTTCGTCACGCTTTGGCTGCAATGACTGGTCAGTTAATGCGACAATAAATTAATGTCCAATGTAATAAGTAAATAGATTTCTTATACATAAAAATCTTATCGTATCGCTCTCGCATTTGGAAATCTGCTCGGTTGCTATTTGTAGATGCGTGTTCATTGGTCCATTTGTCACCGCTCTGATAATTGCAATTCAGTATCATGTTATAATTAGAACAGCTATTAACAGAAGTGTATTTACATATATCACGATACCACTAACTTCATTATCTATTGTTTGAAAAGCATGGTGGAAAACCAGTATGTGATAGATTTTTAATGCTGAAGCTTAAAGGAGGATATTTATTGAGATTTGATCGTCATTACCGAAAGCATCACCCACCAGGTGAAAGGACGTTTTATTTGTCATCGCGCCATCGAGATTAAGAGAAAAATTTACAGCACTTTAAACGTTTATGTGCCGTTTGGCGTGTTCTCGTATAAACATTCTACGCCCCCTTACGGGCTTTATTTTAAGACTTTCTTAAGCGGATACTGACTCTACATTATTTTGTACGTTTGATTACACTCTGTGCCTTTCATTGCTTTGGAATTATATCCATGTACCGACGTCGAAATTGGCTCTATTGTACACTACTCGATTCATCTATTAATTAGAGTTACAACACGGTCTGGTGGATATGTGTGTAATTATTACTAAACGCGTCCATTTGGTTAGTGCGACATTGACCCAACCATGGTCAAAGTCAGTTTATTAGCTACCGATAATGATTCATTTGTTGTTTATTGATATAACGAATGGCGCCGAACATAGTGCACGCTCGGAGGTGTAGAAAGAGAAAGGAAACTTATTCAAAATGTAGGTAATGTTTTTGCTGGTCTTGTTGTGTGTGTTGCGGCAACGAGCGGCGCGGGCGCATGATTCATCGGCGCGTGGGCTGAGCTTATTGTGTTCACTTCTATCTATTCACACTAGATAACATTGACTTTTTCTAATACTCTGGTACTAAGCAACACTGTCGCTTTTAGACTGCCAAATGCATTTTGTATAGATAGAGCCCGTTTCAATTAACTATAATTACTGTATAAAAAGTTGAACTGCTTCCAAATATGTACCTAAATACAATAGCGGTCGCGAATGGAATTTGAAATAATGCTTCATTAAAACTTTATTGTTATGTTATATTATAATCTCATAGAGTTATTTACCTTTCACCGCGTGTCGCGTCACGGCGGGTGTTCTTCATAGAACAGTTTCGGGTCTTTTGTACATTAAAGCAGATACTACTGCTCTACCGGCCTCTACCTGCTTTGTTTGAAGAGGTGTTTATATTTTTTTGTCTGATGGATGTGGTATGAATGCATGTAAATTATAATTATTTTAATCAAACTAACAATCATAAGATTCTATAAGATTATTTTTATTTAGGTAATTGTTTCCTGGGATAATAATAATAATATAATAATAATTTATTTATAAATGTTGGTTCATAACAATGTGTTATCTGTGCCTGAACTAGGAAACTCCTGTATCTCAGGCAACAGAGCTCTTTCAGGGACTAACAAATGTGGCAACTATCATGTAAAATCAGTTGTTTTAAAATAGGTGCAAACGCGAGCTTATTCAATTTACCTATTTATAATAGTACAAAGTAGCTGCTTAAGTAATTTAAGTCTGTGAGGCTGGTCAGGCGCATAAAAAAAATGTAATTGCACATGATTTGCGGCATAAATATGTGTGGAATTAAAACAGCTAGTGAATTGCCGGTTGCTATTTAACCTGACCTTTTATAGTTCGATACACATAGAGCTCCGGCGATCGATGTCGCAAACGCGCGCGCTGTGCCTGTTGCGGCTGCGCCCGCGCACCCGACGACGACGCGACCGAGCTTTCTCACCGTGGCATTGTAATAGATCCGTTCACTTGGAGACCTCTACGTCAATATTATACAATTGTTCTAAACGCCGTTTATAAATGCTATAGTTTTTTTACTGTTAGTAATATTGTTATATTACGCCCTACTGAATAGAACAACTGTCTAACATTATAGAGTTCTATCTATTGTCTGCGACTTGGTCCGCGACACTCTACCTATGATGATCAATGCATAAAGACAAATGAACCCTCCCGTCTGTCAAACCATAAGCTACTCTACAGTGAAAACCCGTCGATTTTATAAAATGGTCCAGTACTCGTGCTCCTCGAACGAGGAGACAAGAATTCTTTAAGCAATTGTGTTGAATATTGAGAGGACCAAATATAAAAGTTGTGCGTTTATCATAATATTGATCAGTATTTCTATCATCTGTACTTACCAACAAGTGCTTTTTGAAAAGGCGGGCTCAGCCGCGAACATTACGATATCGATCCGAAGCGGAAATTAGTCATTCCGAAGGACATTTTCGTAAATTAAGTTTTGCCGATTACCTATAAGTATTACTTGTGTATTTCGCTTCTCGTTCTCATATTATCGTATCCGAAGGTAATCAAGTCGAACGCTACCAAGTTTTTATGACGCTTTTATTATTGCGCATAAATTTAGACTTTTATGAAGCTTTCAGCTCCAATTAAAGTGTTCGGGAATAGTTCAAAGAAACTTTGTCAGTCAGGCAATCGTTTTTTTGTGGATGGGTTAAAACTGACGTACCTATACCTTCTCGCCAATTCCCATGATACACGATGCGTTTAATGTAGGTACATCATTGTTACAAGCATATCATCGATGAGAGAAAAGGACGGCGATAAATATATATAGTTAAAATCTCAATTAATAACAATAATAATATCAACAGACGAACACACCAACTATACGGTCCCACACTAAGAAAGGCTTGTTTTATAGGTACCGTACAATAAACTAAGTACACAATATTTTTATAGATATTAAACATCCATTGCTCGTGTACAAACATTCATGGTCCTCACACAGTTTGTTCCTACCAGGATTGGAAGCCGGCACCCTCGGTGCAGAAAACAGGGCCACTAACAACTGCGCTTATCAGTTGGTAGATATAATTTGTAAAATCGCAACAGACTTTGAAAAAGACAACGAACGGGAAATATTATTTTCTACACCGTCACCTACGCCGCTGTGGTTATTTACCAGCCGTGTTCTTACGATTATTGTCAGTATTTATAAATATTATGGTTAATTAATTAAATTATCAATAAATACTCATAACTTTTACATACTTAATACAATTAACTTAAGCAATTATTCCCATTATCTTTAATAATTATTATTTTCCTTTTGAGGTTCTTCACTTTAGGTTTCCTTTTTTGCGGTTACAAAAATACCCAATCGTTATTGTAATTTATTATTAAAAGTATCTCTTCAAGAATACACTTTTATTAATAGCTAATATACACCTTGGTTTAATAGCTGTATCTTCCTTTAGTCCTTTAACCATTTATTATTTTTACTTGCTGTACCTACCGACGTACTCGGGTACAAACGACATAATAGTGATTAATAATAATTAGTTTCTTACGTAATTCAACAACATTCTGACCGACGATAAATAAAAATATTCAATAGATTTCGCGAGGAAAATCCTAACAAAAAACCCCAAACCGCACTGACCTTTAAAAGTATACTCCATTTCTATAATAAAAGATGAGTTCAAGAAATTAAAATAAATCAACCCATTTAAATCTAAAAGACGAAATTTCCTTGTAATGGTTTCGCTGCGAAATAAGAACTCACTACGCTCGGGTTATATGCAAATGACAGTTAACAACCCTATCTCGACCGCGAGATGTATCACAGCCCAATAAAACGTAAACACCTGTGTATGATCGCGTTGCAACGTCGCTTGCAACAAATCAGTTCGATGGTGCGGGGCGCAGTCCGCTCCACGCATGCATTATTCAAGCCTCATTTCTATTCAACGCCGACAGGCCGCCTGATAAAAACTTCTCGTTTGACAACTTGGACGCCTGCCGCCTGCACCCTTTGTACTTACATCATGTCCCCACTACCGATACCAGCCGCTTAAGTGTCTTAAGCATTATTCGTCGTGAGTTTTATTTACGAGGTTGTAATAATTAACCTTTTCGTCACCGTGCCGTCTCGTGCTATTTCGCTGGATCCGCTGTGTAAAACTGGTTTATTTCTACGATGGTATACATTACGATAATACATACACGTTGGTAAAGTATGGTTTGTATGGGAGTTTCTGCGCGTGAGTCGTCTACGACTGCATCGAACTAAAGCTGCTTAGAAGTTTGGCACAATTTGTGTCGCAATGGAAGCTAATTTTTGTTCCAAATTAAAGTAAATTACTCATTGCCGGGGCCGCTAATTATTTATTAAAAAAACTTCATGAAAGAGTAGATATTAGGGGCATATTAGGGATATATGAGATAGATCTAGATCGTCCCAATTAGTAGGATTACTGTATCTATGATCATAGTTTCCGTTACTTAGTTTTATATATTTAGTTTATGATCACATCCTAGACCTATGTCATAGTGATAATGTTATAACCCCTTATTCTACCAGTGAGCACAAAGGCTAAAGATCAAACGAGTAGTTTTCACGATGCAGGCCGAAGCAAAAGCTCAACACTGGTCGGCGCGTGATCGATTCGGCCTACTTACAATAATCATCTGACGTGGTTATGAACCCGTATTTAAATTACAATGGTTTAAAGCAACGCCTAGTGAACGACAGGACTCTATTAAAGTACTTAAACCAGTCCTAAATCTTATATGAGATTAGGTAGTGGTACTCCAACTTGAAACCTCACTGTTATCAGCTGTTTAATCATAATACCTAACCATACGATTATCAGTATTTATCATTATTTACTTTTAAGTTTCCAGTATATAGTCCATGTATTGTGTCGATGTACTTAACTGAGATATTCTTATGATTTGCTGTATCAACATTGGCATTTCTAATATAAAAAATATAACCGTCCCAAATTCGTAAGTAAATCTACTTAAAATCGATTTAAATGTTGACAAATACCTACCTAATAATTTGAAACGACTGAAATGCGTCTGACTCTGTCTATTGCATCACGCAAGTTGATCTGAGTTCGTTAATCCGTTGACTTGACAACAATCTGACCTTGATTCCAACATCACTGAGATAGGCTAACAGAAAGAAACAAATTACTAGGTATTTATAGTAAGGTCTAAACTTGTGAAAGAATTCAATGCAAATAAATTAAACTTACTTAAACCTATTCCAGATTCAAAAAACAAACAAAATTACCTATTACCAAAAACATTTTTTGGTAAAAGGACTCGGTTTAGGTATCAGTTTTACACTTATTTAATACCGGAAGATACAATATCTACATATCATAATGTTTTTGACGCTACCTTACGATTTCTTCTCATGCGAAAAAATCCGTACGTTTTGGACTCTGCAGCGGAAATGCGATTAAGATAAACATGTAAGCTTTATTAGGATAAAGTTCTCACAAAAATAAACCAATTAAGTGAAGGGAATGATTATTAGCTGTAGTCAATGTCCATCGTATCGTTGCGGGACAAGCTTTCATCACTTCATTCTCACACGATTAAAAATCAGACCGATATTATTGGTAAGTTTTTTATTTCGCTCGCTCGCGATACTTTGGTGGATGCTAAAGCCCAATTATTATTGAATGAGAAGTGGTCAGTGCGGATGCGGTGAGCAACGTTGCCAGTGCGTTGGCACAGTGCCCGCGACCGGCAGAGTCCGGCGACGCCTTTACAGTTACAGGCAAGGGTGTGGATTGACGATGCATGTTCGCACGACCATAAAATATGGAAATGTATAAAATAAAATCTCTTAATGCTCTCGTTTGGAACACATATATGTTAATTCTTTTAAAATAGTGTTACAAGAAGTTTATTTCTATAGAATAATAAATAGATAGGTATTTCACTTTACGAATCAATTATAACGGATCAATTAATAAAGTTGCAATTTAAAATTTGGATTATTTACAAAAATATTTAAGATTAATTCGCTCAATATTGCAATCTTGTTTCCTCAACTATAAACTTACTTACCTTTCAATTAATAAACATTTTGGACTTGACGTAAAAATGTACCCTTCCTCCCTCGTTAATTTATACAAATGATTAATTATTTGCTAGCCTGATTGATATTTCGGAGTGTCTGAACTTTATTGAAAATAATGGAACGCAGAAAAAAATATTAATGATGAAAAGAATCTAACTGTTTGTGCATAACCCCCCAAGGCCATATTTTTATATAAACCGGGACCGAAAGGCTGTGGCAGAAGTCGAGGCAGACCGAGGCAAATATTAAGCCACCGAAAGACACAGTTATGGAGGCTACAAGGACAGCCTTTGCCCAGCAGTAGCACAGTTATAAGGATTAAAAACAGTTTAAATATTATAGTGAATGGATGGCCGGTGCGATCTGAAGCAACCGACGCGATAACCAAACAGATACACTACAGCGACCATTTAGGTCTGCTGCGTACGTAATCTAAGTACTGTACTTACGCCAACACCAATGGCTGATATTGGGTTGTAATGTTGCAAAAACGAACGCCTTTTTAATAATACAAACTGTTGATTTCTATGTTAGTACTACAATTTCGACGGCGAATAGAGAGCAGAATTCAATACCAACAAATTATAGAAAAACAAAGGCAAAAGCTATTTAACACAGAGAAAACATTCAAAGACAACGAGAAGACAACAGATGAGGCTGATAAAGTTTACAATTCATGTTTTGTAAGACGTCCACATCACTATAATATCGTTAACTCTAAATAAGCTACCAAATCAAATACTGTTACACAATAAAAAAATAAATGCATGCGTACATAAAATCAACTTGTGAAGAAATGCAGCTACGTATCACTATTCAATATTAATACAGCTACCTATACTTACAAGGAGGAATTCTAAAAACTCAAACCATTCAATATATTTTTGATCATTAATATTCTCCATCCGTACAGTGTCCAGACGTGACCTGAACTCTTTCCTATTGTGGTTCAATATCACACGACCACGTCAAAAACAATGAATTCATGACCAACTTCCAGCGCTGAGTGCGTGAGTTTGGAACGCCCGGCGCGGCGCCCGCCATCTGAATATTGAGTAATAGTTTTATTATAACTAGCTCTTTCTCCTGGGTTTCCTTTGCAAATAGAACTCGAGTGAGTCATCTACAGTAGGCCATATACTTATAAGTCTACTATAGTACTTACCTACTTGATATCATCACGGTTTTCTTTTGGATTTTCCGTTGCAATTATAATTTTTCTGTGACCGATACGACCAATAACTTCATCTTATCCACATCTATGAAAACATAAGTAGTCTGTATAATTTTGATACTTATTTACTTTATGCCCGAACGAAATGTATCAACAAAAATACTTGCAAGTTATTTTAAAATGTGTATACACTCCTTCCTTTATTAGTGAAGCTCCAAAGTGTATTTAGTCTCTATCAATACCATTCCGACCCGGGTTTAGATCGTGTTTATTCAATTATCCTACAGACGTATTGTCTGTGAGTGCTTAATGAAGGGAATCTGAGTGCTTCAGCTGGATCAAGGTGCGCTGATAATCGAATTAATTTGAACTGCACTGAAGCCTGCAATGTTGCCAACAGGAGGCTTAACTAAGTTTATGAGTATGCTTGGTACGCTCTTAGTGCAACAAGTTTGTTAGGAACATCTTGAGTGCTTCGAAATCGGCTAGACCATAGACCCCGTTCAGTGTTCCGTACACTTTAGCTTATTCAAGCGTGAGATGGTTATTGTTTTATACGTGCTTCCGTGTTTCATTAGCGTCTCAGTGTTGAAGATCGGTCTCTCGTAACTGAGGTATCGTGATATAATTAACGTTCACCTACGCTGTTTTGACACCTATTATTACTAATAGTAGGTACCTATTTAAATCGAAATTATAAGCTAGTAATTTAAGGGCCATTTTACATCCATGGTGATTATCATGAATATAGAAATGACGAGAACTTAAATATAGGTCTGTCAAATATTTGGTTTTGGGTACACCTAGATGTGGCGTATTTTTAACAGTCGGCCCAAATATAAAGAAGTGTGAACTAAGATTGACGCTTTTGTCTTAGACAACGTTGCTCTAAAATAGATATCCGATTTTAACTGCATTTTTATTGTCAGGTAAACTCCCAAGTTAACTAGCACAAATTACTCATAATTGAATTGCAATCGCATCATAATTACCATTTTACAGTTTTCTAATTAAAGGTCTATCGAATTTGCCATTTATTATGCCAAGTGCATTGTTTCTTAGCCATGTTTAATGAAAATCATATATCTGTCGTTTTCACAATAGGTATAGAGGTACGTACCAAGGATTAAATCACAATTCAGAAATCAGCCAAGTCTTAAATAGCTTCATATAAGTATAATATGTGTTGAATAGCTTGTTATAGGTACTTTAATAGTCACCCTTGGCCGTCCGTCACGCCTAAACAAAACGACTTTTAAACAAACTTGATTTTCACTGCTCATAATACTAATAGATTTTTATAGGGCTATAAAGTGATCATAGCCTGTGCAATTAGTGGTGCTAACTATCGCGACATAAGCGCAGCTGCGCCGCCGGGACAATTTGCTGCAGACAATTCGCGAGGTTCAATGACCACTGGGACGCTGCAGTACGCACTCGAACAAGACTGTTCTCTTCTAGAAAGTTTTAGCAATATTGACGTGCGGTTTTTCCACGTGTATTTGGATGCTCTCATTAGTGTTCATCAAAATCATTATCGTGTACATTAAGCGTTTGAACTAAAATATTTAAGTCTTTCATAACTGCTTGAGACGTCTCCCCGGCACCGTTACTAGGTAGATACTGGCATTTATCGTAAAATTGAAATTTGTTAGCCCTGAAAATTTGTTGCCTTTGTTTATAGTATCTGTCATAGCTGCAAACAGAACTGATGTAGATACTTTTTTTCTGTTGCCTATCTAGGTCCGCGAGATGGTTGTAACTGTTTTGTGGAAATGGTTTCGTAGTGTACAAATTCCCAAGTGTTTCCACCATAAATGAAGAAAGAAACGCTTTTGTTTGTTACCATTGGTAACTCGAAACCACATCACATACAATTTTGCCAGAAAATATTGAAAAAGATAGAATATCTAGGAAATAACAGTCCACACAAGTAACGCTTATTTACTCGTTCATTTTCGTTTAGCTTTATTATGAATGCTATAATATGACTATCTATCTATAGAAACGCAAAAACTTTGTGCGGTATAAACTCAATGAGGATAGGCCGTCCTGGTAGAAGTGACGCCTGGCAAAAGATTACTAAATAACGGAGAAATACTAATCTGGCCGCAGTATTTCGGGAGCCGCGATTAAAAGCGTGCATTCGACCTTCACAAGTTATTTTGATTTTTATTATGCCTTACTGCTGTAGTAATACAGTGTAAAACACTTCAGCCGAGTACAAATACAATATTGATTTATTGTTTTGTATCCTTTTAGCTCGTTGACGCCCATCACTTAGTAGTTCTACACGCGCTGTCTTCATCGCGCTTCTATCCTTATTCTTGTAGGCTGATATAAATAACCCTAGTTTGACATTTAGCTCGATCACGACAACAGATTTACCGGTTTGATCGTTTCTCTTACATGACCATAGAACATGATTGTATTGTATGTAATGACAAATGGATACCCATGGATTCTATGGACGACGTTTAAGGTGACTAAAGGAATTAGTGTAGCTACACTTTGGTTCTATACGAAATTCTGTTGATAAACAATTAAGTTCTGTTTATAATTCACATGTTTCACCATTTTTAAAAGAAAAGTAAGGCTATCGCATATTATTTATGTGATGCTTGAGTTAGGAGTGTGATCATGTCAATAGTCATGGCTGGGCCATGGTTGGGATCGCACCAGGAACTTCTCGGTTACGAGGGCGGTTCCTCTAACCACCGACCTATTCGCGCTTCGGGGACATTTCGGGGCTTATTACGCTATACATTTCCTAGATCTTGTCACATATTGGTATTTCTTTAATTCCCAAGAAAAAACACAATAACAGGAAATTCATTGAATGTGTAAATCAGATGCCTACGCGGTATAGCCATACAGGGCCGGCATTGTGGTTCGTTGCAAATCTCACAGTAATTACAGTTGCCATAGTAAATCAGCGCAATGATATTTCTCGGCGGTATCAGGTATAATTGGATCGCAATGCGAGTAGCATCTATGCGGAAGAGCGGGGGCCACATCTCTCGTTACATTCTGTGTTTTATTCTGAGAACACCATGGGAATACAAAGCGAACTTCAATGACAAATATCTACCTGTTGCTATGGCTTTGTTCGAAGCTTTCGTTTATCTAGTTTTGAAGACTACAGTTAATTTCTGAACGATAAGAATTTGTAATGTTTTGAGAAGGGCTTTGAGTAAGTTCCGTAGTTTTCGTGACAATGGGACTGTTGACTGCATAAAACAGATTAGGTTACAAAACATTTCTGATTAGAAGATTTTAAACACAGATAAGTATCAAACAGCCCGCGGTAGTGCCCGGTAAAGCCATTGATTTTGCCCAACACCTCGACCCACAATGATCATCGCGTATATGCTGTATAATATTTATTGAGTCTAACCATAGGGTTCTGAAGTTAACAAAGTTACATGACTTCGCTTATAGAACAATTTCCCTGATCGTGTTATTCTGTTCTGTCAGGCTAATCTCAAAAGCTAATTAACGAATCTTATTTCGGTTTTTACCAATTTATGGATTAAACTTTGCAAAGCTGGAGCAGGTCGTTCGCTAGTAAGTTAGTTTCAAACTTGTCAAAGCACCAACCAATCCCCGATCAGTGTTCTTCGAAAGCACACACACGAAACATTTCCATTAAAATCAACTGAGCGCAGGAGGTTAAGTGAAAAACTTGGAACAAAGGCCTGGCATGGCCGGTGAGCTATTTAGTATGCATTTGGAAAGGAGTCGAGGCGAGAGCAATAAGTTTGTAGCCGCGATTTGCATAGATTGTGGCGGCGGCGCGGCGCGGCGGCACGGGCACTGATGTTGCCAGATGTATAAGGGTTCATAGAATGTTCCCAATTTCTAGTAACTGTCCAGAAAATAGAGATTACCTGTCTTGTTCTAGAGTTAGCTACGATGATAAATGTTCTCAGTTGGACGTATAATGTTCTATGGATACTAAGAGGAAATTGTTTTACGAAGTTTAAGAACTTTTCTAGAAATAATATTTAAGTATTATTTTGCTAGAAATGACAGATTAGTTAAGAGTCAATAGTTCATTGGACAACACTATATAAAAAAAATCCAGACAAATCTATTTAAGGAGTTAAGTCTGAACATATAACAGAACCAAGCTAACATATACATTATGGGAAACCGTGTCCCAATTTCTTACATCAGGTGGCAACTGGCAACACCAAGTTCCACGCGTTTGGTGATTTAGGTACCTACTCGCGCGGCCGCGTGGGCGACGCCGACCCGACCCGACCCGATAACACCTGCATCACTATTATGATGCCACCTCCGATACAGATGAGTGTGTAGTGTTGATACACTACATATCAACCGAACCTGTGCCGGGTTCACCTCCAGTAGCCATATTTAAAGCATGTTAGGTTAATGTGTAATAAAATGTCCAGCTGACCATAGATCCGTATTTTTGATAATCAAATGCAAAATTAAGCCGAAAAAATAAATAAGCTGGTAGCCTGTCGGTCCAATTAGAAAACGGCCTGTCTTTAGTTTAGAAACCGCTGTTAACTTAGTATTTACATACTTTGCTAATTGTATGTTATAAAATTATATTCTAAACTGAGAAACAGTAACACACAACTACTGGTGGGTATGGTTGTGAGTTCAACCTTATTCAAACTTCAACCTCGCCTAAAACACGTCTGTACTGCACCCAGCAATACTTGCTGCAAAAATAACAATCTGTACGGTAAAACACGCATTATTCATGGTTACAAAGGTATATGCGTACAACAAAAAAGACAACTGCCACTCACAATAGTCCCGACGGCTCAGTGAGCTCCACAGTACGCCGAGAAGGCTGCTTGCGGTTAAATTACACTCATTTACCGCAGCAACAACGTCAGTGGCACGCGCAAAATGTTGCCAGCGACGATTAGCAGAATTCCTGCCTCGCAATAGAACAACGTACGAATGCTAAAAAACAAGGCCCTTGCAACACACATGTAGTACCTAATGACTGGATAGGTTGTTTTGTTGATTTACCATTTAAGTTCGTCATACCCTTGTAATGTAAGATGCATTAACCACCAACAGAGATAATGATCGGAGTGATCGATTTACTTAGAATACAAATGTGTATTCAGAATATTTTACGGTCGCGACGATCGAGCAGCTTTTTTTAATATAACGGAGCAGTTTCCTTCCTCACTGTTTATAATAAAGATACCTACTCAGAATTAAATTGTGGTGTAAATTTGATTATTATATTATGCAATTAATTTTGAACGCCACTTATAATTTTTAACCTGAGAATGTTTTAGCCCTAACAAATAAGTGTTAGATTGCAGGCGTCGCTAATATTGTCATATAAAAGCTACTTCTAACTTTTAAATTTAATCATATCTAAAATCGATATTAAAAATTAAATAGACACAAGTGGTTATAATATTGGTCTAATCATTTGCAGTTACTTCATTACACAATGAACGCTCGGTAATGGAATTGATAGCAGTAATTAGAGAATAAGCAGTAGCGGCAACCATCACGATCTCTAGGGTTGCCAGTCAATGTTTTATAGAAACATTAACAGAGTAATAATAAAGGCAAATCATATGTTAGAAGTCATAAGATGATAATAGAATTTGGGATTTAGTTCGTTACGCACAAAGCCTTTATAAAAATGTCTATTTAAAAATAAACAGGTTAAACACTGGCCACGTGAAATCAGTGCGTTTGGCAACCTTGTTTATGGAGTTTCAAAACAGACAATCACCGCGCGTTTACAATGCGGGTCATTATAAGGTGCATTTGTTGCATTCACGAACTGTTGTCGTAATCACTTTTATTTTTTTATAGGTGCTACCCGCGTATGGTGAGATGTTGATATTATCATATTCCTTTCAAAATTTCAACTAATTTTTGCATATTCACAATTATTAACTTTTGACAGCTTCACAATGGGTGCTTCCAGGAGGGTGGTTACCACGAGATTCTTTGGATTGGGATTATTTACTGTATTTTTTTTGTTAAGAGGCAGTGTTTAAGCGACTTTTAAAATACAGCAGTGTTTAATTAGTACAATATTAATTTAGCATATCCTGGCAAACAGGAGTAACATTGGTCGGAGTGTGTCTCTTAGCTGTACCTTTTGCAATCTGCTAAGTGGCCAGTGAAAGAATCTGCGAGGTCCCACAAACACTTGGCTAGATTATTTATTAATCTAGAGCTTGCTTTAGATGCTCCTACGCTCCCCTGCAGTCGCTTGCTGCTATCTCTACAAATTGCAGGCAACGCTTGCTGACGCTTCTTATTCACACCATCCCACCCGTATAAAAGCAACTTAAACAATCGTTTTGCTAAACCCATCATTTTATAACTACCTTAGTTATAACTGAAGGTTTAGGTGAGAGAACGAAATGCAATAACCAAATATAAGTTCTGATTTAATCAGAAATAACAATAAATATCTGAAATATTGATTTGGCTCCATGCCGAATATCTCGGTACTCAGGCTGAAAAAAATGAAAGCAATACATTATGTTACTTTAAAAACGCGTTAGTAAACGACACGTGTATTTATGGCATACGTCTCGCAGAAACTAATATAATATTCCGTATTAACATAGCAACGCGTGTGTTATCCGGTGACGAAACTGCTCAATTATAAACGTCATGGGTCCGTCGCTTACAGTATTAGCCCTCGATCGCTTGGCAAGTGTTCGTTTTAGTTTATATGCAGGAGAGCAGACGGGCGTCGGCATACGACATTATTTACATACAAGTCGTTGTTCCTGTGCTCATTCATAGCCCGAGCTCGGGCCACGCTGATTTATCGCCTTAATTTCATAAGTATCTCTTTGTTACACAGCGATCTATATCATATTTGAGTAATATCTCGCTTTATTGGACGTGTTCAAGGAGGGTCGGATACCCGAACGATTACGTATTTGCTGTCGGTTTAAAATGCCCGCATTGCTGTTTAATCTAGTATCCACGAATATGTTACTAAATATTGTGACTGTGTCTGTATAAATATGCTATACAGTATAGTTTATGTGGATCATCTATACACATATAAATAAAATTGGAGTGTCTGTTTGTAATATTAAAATAACCGCTTTTTACTAAGTGCATTTGGATGTATACACGTTACCTATACCGAAACAACATTTTTTACAATTTTTGTCTGTCTGTCTGTCTGTCCGTCTGTCTGTCTGTCTGGCTGTCTGTCTGTTTGTTCCGGCTAATCTCTGAAATGGCTGGACCGATTTTGACGGGACTTTCACTGGCAGATAGCTGATGTAACAAGGAGTAACTTAGGCTACTTTTATTTTAGAAAAAAAAATAGGATCTCACGAAAAAAAATTAAAACCAATGTTGCAGCGCAGCGCCTGATTAAGTTTGATAGCAACAACCTGCAATGGTCCCGCGGGCTCAGAATGGGCGAGCAGGCTGTTGTCAACGGTTGTCTTTGTTAAATACCACGCGGACGAAGTCGCGGGCAACAGCTAGTTAATAATAAAGATTTATATGTGACTAGTAATTACATATCCTGCTCTATCATGCTCCAAGCAACCCTTAGTATACTCGTATCACCGTTTAGTAAGTGTTCCTATCTATTGAGTGTGAGTCGTTAATATGACTAATGTAATAACTTTATGATTTTTGAAGACCCATAAAAAAACCTATACCTCCTACAGAATCCTGTTATGTTTAATTTAAACGTGCTTAGAATTAAAGTCCCTTACTATATAAAAAAATCTTTTGCTACAGAACATATACCTAATTCTAAAACGAGACAAGTTAAACTTGGTCGGATAAGGATAGAAATATGCTATTTATTAATCTTTTTTTTACCTATACGTCTATCGCGCAGAAGTCTATCTCGATATGACTTTTAGGACTACCATACAAAAACAATGTACCTTATATGTAGCCATTACATAAAAATAACACTTTATTACGACTAAAGTTATTAAATAAGAGTAGGTATTGTTATTCCACTGAGAACATGTAAACCGACTCTAGTTTTCAACGAACGCGACTAAACGCGGTGATTCTATTGCTCTATGTAACTGGCCGCTCTACACGATTGAGCTGTTTGATATAAAGTCCAAATTGCCGTAACAAAACACGTAAATACCTATGGTTTTGTATCGGTATTATTCGACGTTGGCAAGCGGCTGCGTGACTCAGAGGTGTGCTCTCAAGATGATCTCCGATGCGGTTACATTAAAATATAAAAAGTTGGCATTGGCACTAAAAGTTCAGCTGATGGTAGAGAATTTATTTTCCTAAACAATCGTTTTATTTCGCTGTTACAAGATAAAAGAGGTACATGATTGGCGTGGCACATACAACGTAATTATTTTATTTGTATTCTTGCATTTTCTTATTTCATTTGTTTTTTTAAACTCTAAATGTTAAATTCCGAGTAACCTCACCGTACAAGTTCTATGAACGATGCCCATTTACTACGTCATGAAAAGTACATATAGAAAGAAAAGAATCATGTTATCCATTATAAAACTGAAATCTCTAGAACTTGTGAAAATAGTAGATAAACGTATTAAATAATGACAAGAAACTTACACTGTAATAAGACTGGTTGTTTACTTTTTTTATTAGATGTAAAATACGCCTTTATTTTGCGATCCTTTTTGTACAATACGACGGACACTACTAAAAGATTTACTTAAAATCGTAGCCTAAAAATTAATTTAGTTCCGTTGCTAAGCAATAAGTACAAATAATTACGCCTTTTCTCTCTCAATTTTCTACCTACCTACACATTCTGCTATCCAACAAAACATAACGCTTTGTACATATGTATTGACGTACCCCAACTACGTGTTACTGCAAACACATTACACGTGCAAAATTAGCGAATGATTTGTATAGTTGCATAACACACACAATTCGCCGTAGTCGTGTGTGGCGGGCAGCGGCTGACGCAGCGAACCTCGCGCGTTACATTCTGTGGCGGGAACCGAACGTGACGTACGGACGTTTGTACCACAGATAATGCACTATGCACTCACCACGTGGCCAGACACGCAATAGCCTTTGTGTAGTATGTACGGTTAGCAGCGACAAATAAGTGCGGTAAAAGGTGTAGTAAGAGCGACCGGGACATACTCTCTTCCTTTACCAAGATTCCTAAAGTCTTTTTTGTTACTGTTACAAACTAAATGATTGATCAGGAATTGATTCATAAAAGTTTTCGAGTCTAAATGAGGTGGATTTTTGTATTGTAGTGACATTAGTTCGACTAGGTATAGCGTTTTACCTTGGACTTACTGTCTCTCGTTGGAGACCGTACATGTTGCATAGTTTGTAAACATTCGCAACGACAGATAAACATCTTTGTGAGCACTCCGATTGTACGCACGCGCAGATTTCAATAAACACAATACTACAACGGAATTATTAATTAGAGCACTCAATAGTTCCGATGAGGATTTATTAAAAATCCATTGCCCTATTTCGTGGCGGGAAACGCCTATTGAATTATTAATTGAACAATGGCGGTAATAAATTAAAGCCTGTGTTAATATGAATCGATAAATTTATTCTACTTAATTTTTCCTTCCCGTTCCTAATCATGACCTTAATCTTTGGAAAATATAAAGAAATCCGCAGTAAAATCTTTGTTTATTTTATGTTCCTGTTAATGCCGTAACTACGGAACTCTACCTTGTGCCTCACCTGCTACGCACTGTGCTTGCCATTTTCCGTCTTTACGACTTGATTATCAGTTTTACTATAAACTTACCGACTTACCATAAATGTACGCGGGCTTAGATGATTGATTTTACCCGGAATCGAAATAAAATTATTTTAATTAAAATATTAATTACGTTATATTAGGTCACATAACTAACTAACCTTTCGTATGAAAACAAAATGTATGTACATGTATGAAAACCGCACGGTGGGCCGATTTGAGCCAACCCGTGGACGGTCAACCGAAAATTAATTAACATACTTTGGAGCGCAACCCTCGGCCGCCGTTGCGCGGACGCGGAGCTCACAGGTGGCCGCGCCGGGCTGAACCACCCCCGCCCACTCGTGCACCCCAAATTCAAAGCTACCTTTGCTTACCCGTTATTCATTTTTTTATGTTGTACGTTGGCAAAAGTGCAGCTATTAAAAGCACAATCAAATTTATATTTTTTAATGTATAGTGTTGGCTCTGTTAGTTAGTTTCCTTTGAGAATTCAGTTAACTGGTTCGATCTAAACACTTAGGACCTAATAAACTTTCACAAAATGATGATCATAGTGACCTTACCGATAGCTAGTGAATTTACGGTCAGCGCAAGATCTATTAGATATAGTTAATAGCACCTACCTATTAATACCTCACCAATTAAGTGAGGTATAAACCTAACTAATAAAATATAAGTATTCAAAATTAAAAGAACAATTTCGTTCTACTAAATACGAATTATACATGTTTTTTATAGATTTTGAATGGAACACGCGATACGTAAGGGTCTCACAGCATTAAATTACCGGAATTATTCCAAAGTTGATGTTAAATGCATTCCAGTTACAGGGATCGCGTGTGAGACCCGTTCATGTTGCTATACAAATTTGAATGCAGGCCGTTTGCCTAAGCTATATGGGAGCCCCGTGCCAAAAGTCGACTATCCCATTTTTTATGTGCCCCTTCGACTATGGGATTATGTATCCGGTTGCTAATGACACGACCAGATCCTACTGTCCTGAATGTTTACATCTTAACTTCAGTTTGTAAATTTTTCCGTTTATAATATAAATGAAAACAATCACGCCTGTTAACCTTGAAAGGGTAAGCAGAGGTGAACCACCAGGTCACCTACATTAGCAGATAATACCTATTTCCCTTGAATGTAATAGGGGATGAGACTATGCCCTTTATAATTCTGACACTAGGGTCAGAAGACAACTATGGTGGTCAACTGCAAGCTGGCGAACTTCACACGACTTTCGAAAAACGTGCAGGTTTCCTCACGATGTTTTATCTTTGTCACGGAGTTGGACTTTATTTCTACGTTTATTAATTCGTTATTCCGGACCTTGTTTTTTCAGATTATCCACCTTCACTTGCTAGTTTTTATCGGTTTACTTGTGTACCAAAAGGATATCCAATTTGCCATTCGATATTTGACTTAAAAAAACTTGGTGAGTCGACACTATTTCTAAAAAAAGTCAATTCAAAATGGCTACGCTAATTTCTCCACACTGGCATTCTCGAAAATGCAACTCAATAGACGAATTGAAAGCACCGAAAGGTGATGAACCGAGACCGAACTGAAAAGGCTTAGTTCTAAAAGTAACTAAAACTAGTGACTAAACGAAACATAATTACATAAAATCTATCTCCGGTCATGCTATTCAAAATGATTTTGAAAGTAGGATATTTATAATATTGAATAGCCGAGATACCTTGAATATTGTCGCTTAAATATTAAAGCGTTAAATCAAATTGAATAGTTAGGGATACCCAACTTGGTATGACACGTCTGTAACTGAGAGATAGATAGCATTACCTACCTAAAAACAACATGAAGGTAATCTATCTATACTTATACAAGGTGTAACAAAACTCCGCAACAAATATTTTGATGGATTCACAAGTAGGTCATAACAATCGCTTATATTGTTTTAAATATATGTGTAAACAGTGTTTGATTGATCTCTTTTTTTAAGTAACCGACTACAAAAAGGAGGAGGTTCTCAATTCGGTTGTATTTTTTTTATGTTTGTTACCTCAGTTCTCCGTTATTTATAAACCGATTTGGAAAATGTTTTTTTTATATGTGAAAGTCAAATCGTTTATTTCGTACAGGCCTACGGGGGCACTTACAAATTGTCAGTAACATTATTTTTTGTTTGTTTGTAAGGATATGCTTACAGTATATAATACTTATATAGATATTAAACATCCATGTCTCGGGTATAAACATTCGTGCTAGTCACTCAAAGTTTGTACCTACCAGGATTCGAACCCGGGACCCTCGGCACAGAAAGTAGGGTCACTACCAACCATGCTAATCAGGTCATCAGATATTAAATGTATATATGTATAGTTATAATCCAACGTTCGTTGCTATTGTTGAATCAATTAATATAAACTTGTTAATTGTTTTCCTTGTTCTTTGACGGATGATTATGTGTGTAATTTCTATAACATAGCAGATAATAGAAGTTTATATCGAACGATGTGAACGCGGATTGATTGCAGCGCAGTTCAAGACTTCTCCACAATTCAACTGTTATACGGTGATTGATCAATATCCATTTAAAGATCAACGTAACGCAAACTATATTAATTTAATTCTTAAGTTGCCGGATTAAAATTGTGCAATCTACTTTGACGAATGAAATTTAGGACTAAGACTATTAAATAATTACTGCACTACGTACTTATCCAATCCTGTAAAAAATGTATACCCATGCCAAATGTATGTATAATGTGTAACAATAATAGTGTAAAATATTTTAAGAGAGATCCATCGGCTATAAAGGTGACATTCCCAAAAAAAAAACTCAGTGAAAAATCAAACACTGTTTACACATATATTTTTATACATAACTACCCTTCAAATATTTTACACTATATTTGTTACACCTTTTTTACAAATGAAGTAGTGCTAGTTACACCATTTTATAACTCGCGAACGTTTGGGCTGATTTTTATGATCTATGATTTTATGAATAGTCTCCGCCCCGAATAGCAGAACAACTATTAAAATAAATATTATTTAATTTTCTCACACATTTGATTCTGAGGCTGTACGAAGTATTTAAATTTATTCACAACAACTAATAAAATATTTAAATCAAAAGCAACGTGGACCCACCATCGCAATACGTACATATAACACATGCATGATCCGTTTGCAGGAGATAAAGAGTCACAAGTCGCACCCCATCGCAGTAGCAAGCTGCCGAGGGTCGTATATTACAGACACTTGTCATATCAGCACAATGGTTGGGGCACAGCGATGCTTTATTATTTTAATTATTGCACGTTCACTATGCGCCCTTTGTGATCCAACCGCCGAGAGACTTGAATTAGTCACTGCTGAATAATAATTGTCCTAATTGACGGTCCTTGATATAACTTGTACTCCTGATTGTGATGTAAGTAACTACGTAGTACGAATTGGGTAGTAATTACTAACTGTTATTATTGAATGTAGTTAGGTAGTAGGTAAGTAGATATATTTTAAAATATTAAACATTTTCAAAGTACGTACATATATGGTGGTCGAATCGAATTTAATATTCATTTTGGTTAATATTTTCGGCTGGGTGACCAGTAGCACTAAATAAAATATAAATATGGTAAAGTAAACCAAAACTAAAACCAAAGTAATACGCCAACTGTAAGGTTCCAAACTAAGCAACGTTATGGGTACTTTGCAATGAACTGGGGGCTCATGAATCGGCTATAAACAGTCTTGCACGCTTATCACACAATGTTTGCCCCTACCGCGATTCGAACACTGGATATTCGTTACAAAAAGCAGGATCGACATTACCAACTCTGCCAATTGGGCCGTCAAATGCGAAAAAGAAATCTAACAATCGCGTGGAAATAAAAAAAGTCTATTAAAAATGTTGTCTATAGATACTCTGATTTTTGACGGCCAATTAAACATTAAGCAATTGAAGAAATACACATTGTGTGTTATAAAAGGAAATTTCTCATGTATTAAAACGATTTCTCAATAAGTTGCGCCGGCGCAGACGTGCGGCGCACGAGACAATGCAAGTGCGAATTTGTTACGTCAATGTGGGGCGTATTGACATGACAATAAACGCGAGTGGATGTATTAGCAAATGGCTTAGTACGTTTATTAAGAAATAATGCTGATTCTTCATATAATGAAGTACGATGCAAAGTGTATAGCCAAAAGTTTCTGGTTCGCTTTCTCATTAAAAAACTCAAACACCATATGCAGTTTTTTAAATCATAAACCTGATCGGAATGAACTACTCCTTAACCTCTTAAAATATTTCGCACTATTTTTGATACACCTTAACACGTACCTTAAGCCCGATGTGTACACCTTAATAATAACAAATATAAATATCTGAAAGGTAACTGCTACCTATGTAAAGACGATTTATAAAGTAGCAAGGAGAGAAGGTCAGGTCGCCGTTTTCCAAGGCGGGCGGCGCATACTTGCCTCCCGACTCTCGATCCGATCTTCATAAAGAAATTCTCCGTTTTGATATTATATTTATATTGTAAATGTTTCGTACCTGCATATTTGTAACAGTAAATATGAAAATTTCCGGAATGCCTACGAGCCCGCCTCGCCGATCTTGAGGGTACAAAGATTATTTATTATAAAAATGTTCGCACCGCTAATTTTATGATTTGGAATAAGAATACCTACTTACCTATTTGTAAATATTTTTTTTTCCAAGGGTCTTAATTTCTTTTCTTTTATTATTTACATATACTTGTATGGGATTCGTAAGAAAATCATCCGCTTATATTTCTTATTAATAATAGGTTTATGTTCCTATGAAATCTCTTATCCTTGGGTTAATATGTACTAAACAATACCTACTCAACAAAATAATTAATACACAGTTAATTTGGAGTAGAAATATAAAAAAAATATCAAAGTGCACAATTGACGAATCTTTCGAGATTCTTTAGATAGTGTTTGATGTATTAATCGTATGGGCCACATTACGATTGGAAGTTTACACCGCGAGCATCCGACACGGTAAACAAACATGCCATCTGACGTCAGACGCACTCGAGACTCGAGAACCGACGTGTATTGTATCAACTCGTCCATTCATTACAACTATTAATACATTTCTGATGATATTTTTCACAAAGGAACAGGCTTATAGCTTACAAACAAATTACCTATTGATACCTTCACATAAGTCCGTCTAGACATTTGAATTAATGGTTCCGATACTTTCACCGCACTGAAAGCATTTACCTGCCAGTTACTTTTCGGTTTAATTATTTTATTGCGGTACAGTTAAGTTTACAGTACCCATTACGTATGTTGTAATAATACGCACATTACATTAATTAGTTGAACGTAAGAATTATTTTCTCGTGTTTATTGTCCAGTTTGTCGTCAAACTGTGCGTCACACAATTCACGGTCGTACACTCAGATTACAGTATATCCATAACTAGCTGTCCCGGCGAACTTCTTGCCGCCTCAAAAATTAAATGTATGAGAAAATGAATTATCTTTTTTAGTGTATCATTCCCATGTTTTAATAGATATTCAGCTATTCGGGGCGGAGACAACTTCAAATATCAAAGATCATAAAAATTGTCCCACCTGTTATTGAGTTATAAATGGTGTAACTATCACGAGTTTGTGTTATATATATAAGAAGAAGATAATACGAGTTAGTGACGTAACTGATCGTTGCTGAGCAGGTGTTAGGTCTAAAGTAAATGCATTGATGTTAGCACTTATGATCTGAGACCCGGCTGGAGCATCGTCTAATAAAATATAGGCAGCCATTTAGAATAATTTCTTTATCTTGATCTGTAGACCTCAATCCTCTATCTTTGAAACATGTCAGGATGCTTACAAACAAATTGATTTCGACTTATTCTCTTTATAGTGTTTTCAGTGTCTCTATCTGCATTTTACGACCTTTTTTTCATTACTTTCTACGAAAATTGGTCGAACGTAATAGGGAAATTGCGATCAACGCGATTCAAATGTGATATATTTCCCATTAAATTATTATTTTTTTTGCTTACAGCGAGCGGCGCGCTCGCAGCCGGCACCATTGCGTCCCCGTGGAGCACGGCGGCCGGCGCGCCCGACACCAATGGCTCGGGCGGCGCCGACGCCAAGCACCTCGACGTGGGCGATGCCAGTGACGATGAGAAGGTAACTAACCACCCCATTCTTCAGCTAGGTAATAATGTAACAACTAGCAATGGAGAACCTGCAGTATCTATGGAGATGGACATATCAAACGAGATTATACTGAGCAAAAATACCGATAGAGTGGACGATAGCACTTACACTGCAGAAGCATATGGCGGGATGAACTGGATAATGGAGTTGTATATCCAAGCTTAACAGGGAGGAGTTAAGAAAAAGAAGGGAGGTCTGTAGATGAACGAAAGAAGAAAGTAATGAAGAGTGATTTTCCGATTGCACGAAAATATAGATCGTAGACGTCGTCCTAATCGGCCAACGATCGAACGAGCAAACGATGCGATTTCGTCGCGCGATGAAAATTAGTACTGTCCTCTCGTGACAACTTGCGAGCTTCAGTTAGAATACTCTAAAGAGATTTGTGTATTTAATGTTGTCGTGAGACAAAATCGCATAGCCCGACCGCACGATCGCCAGCTAGTTAGGACGACGCCTTAGCCGAGTTGGTAATAACGCCTGTTAAATCGGCGCGTGTCTCGGCCGGACCTTGAATGCATATCTGAATTATTACATATGACCTCTTCTGTACTTCAGAGGGTACGTTAGGCTGGCGGTTACGCTTGTCATTTTTATATCTGAGATAGTCAGAAATCCTGGAAAACTGAAAGTTGACACTCTAGGAAAAATAAAAAAAGGAAAAGAATAAGAAGAAGGGAAAAAAGACGAGGGTGCGATTGTACTCTACCCCATCTTACCTTGATTTAAAAAAAAAGTTTTAATCTTTTGTTTGGATATGTTCTAATTTAGGTACGCTTTACACTACGAAATGTATGGATGATCTCGCGCACCTATCAATAGACATAAATATCATTCTGAATGGCAATCAATTGAAGCCTACATCTACAGATGTTTTCATTTGCAAAAAAACGCTTGCAGAGGCTGATTGATATCGGTATAAATTACTAAAACAAAATAACAAAACAATATTAGTAATACTCGGCTTGTGAGAAACCGCAAGTAAATATTGACTCTCCTGGTAGTTAACAAACTAAGAAACAGCCACGGTATATACTGTTTCAAAGAACTGTGAATCACGATGTTTGCGATCGTTCGCATTGGACCAAGTCGAGGGCAGCGCGTTATTTTTATTTTCTTTTGAGAATAGAAGCGAGTCTATTAATTACTATGACGCACATAGTACTCGCGTTCGAATCTGTAAGCAACCCCATCGTACAGATGTCAGTACATCTGGCCAACGCGGCTACTTGATTTTCAGATCTGTTGGCATGTAATAAATACTTTTCGTTGAATGTGTGCTAGACTCTATGTCTACGCTTTCGTTTAGTGAGGTTCACGCGAATTGGAGCACGTTGCCGTCTCCTTATTCACATTTTGATAACATTTTGGGGGATAAAACGTCATACGAGATTATACTTTTCGTTCGGGTTACGGCAAAATTTAAATTTCATTCAGTGGTATTAAACAGAGAGTAAAAACAAATTAATTGCGGCGACTATGCTCATCATACATTCACATTATGTGTATGGACCAGGCAGACCTAATATTCATGTATGTTAGTGTAGACACTACTTTTTTGAGTACATGTTTAATAAAGACACAATATCTGCACCGAATGATGTCATTGATGATCGTAACCACCACAATGTCTGCGTACAAACAAGGATGCATTCGCAGGATATGTCGGCGGCGGACGCGGAGGGCGTGTGGAGTCCCGACATTGAGCAGAGCTTCCAAGAGGCGCTGGCCATCTACCCGCCCTGTGGCAGACGCAAAATTATACTTTCCGACGAGGGCAAGATGTACGGTGAGTCCAAACATGCTAGAGGAAATTCTTAGTGCCTACAAAGTTATAGAAGTGTGTCCGGTAAATGGCATTAGGCTCGTCCCTATTGCATTGGGGCCAAAGAACATTCGCCAAACGTTGGTGTACAACAGTGCACATCTGCTGACTTTCGTTTAATACAAACCTTTAAAATGTTCATATTATGTACATCATTTTCTGCCATCAGCCAGTTCCTAGATCTAATCCTTTTGGGTGACAACTAATCGATACAAGTCTCACGAATTAAAGCGAATATACACACGTAATATTAAAAGTGTTATCATACTCGATTTACCTACATGTCAATTTAGTTGAATAATGGAACGATATCAAGGCCGGTCCACCGAAAATGAACAATGGACGTGGCACGAGACAAAAGCCACCGTACCTACCTATTGAAGCGAACCGACAAAGCCGTTTGCGCAATAAGATTCCGCGGAAAGACGTGAACCGACAATTATTATCTCTCCCGATCTGACCGTGTCGCCGATTCGACGAAATCATACAAACACGCAAAGGCACGGATGCTCTCTGAGTTTTGTGTAGCCAGCATCAAAATTGTGTAGTATTATAACCAACAATTGTATGACTAGTTGCTGCTAGCGACTTCAAACAAGTTTCCACTCCCATTATCACACTCTTAGGGATTGCATTTTAAAAATCCATTCTTAGCGAATATCTAGACGCCATTAGGAATATATGAAATTAGTTTGTAGGCTTAGTTATGGGTGAGAGGGTCAGTAAATCTAATAATATAAAACTAATTCGCGTTAGTTACACGATTTATAACTCAAGAGCGGGTGGGCCGATTTTTAAGATCTTTGATTTTTGAATTTGTCTCCGACCCGAATAGCAGTACAACTATTAAAAAACTGGGAAACATCACTAAAAAGGTAACAATAAAGATAGTTCATTTTCTTATACATTTAATTCTGAGGCGGTACGAAGTTCGCCGGGACAGCTAGTATGTAATATTTATCTTGAACAGGTATCACAAATAAATAATTTATGAAGCGTTTTAACTGAAGCGGCATCTGATTAACATGTTTTTCAGAACACAGTAGTCTACTGAAAGGGTATGTTAGCTATTAACGACAATACTGTTAACTGGCACTTACCACGATTAAGTAAAATTACGGTCATTAAGCGAATGTAGTTCTTTATACACAGTCTTATAGTTATAAATTGTTTGTATTTTTTTTTGATAATTACAACAAGGCTACATTGAAAATTGAACGGTCAGGGTTTTGAACTGTACAATAATTAATTCGTTAGCAATGAACGCAATCCGCAGATTGCATCGCTACCAGAAATATTTCTAAATTAACGTGTAAACGTCAATAATGAGCTAAGATTATTAGTAAATAATGCCTTGTTCTTGAAATGGGGGGCGGCGGGAGCGAATTTTTTCACGTTACATTGTTAACTTAGAAAGCTCGTTAAGGCGAACGTGACGATTGCTATAAAACTTCGTACGTTTACTAAATTCACTGCTAAGATACTATTACACCATTAAAAGTTATAGCTTGAACATTTATAAAGCTAAACATAATTTATGTGTCTACTTGCCTATAACTAATGTTGTTACTATAAGTTGGTACTAAAAGTATCAACGTTTAGGTCCGTTTCTAAATGGTGACCATCCACGTGTCCTCACGCCACATATTCCATAATAAAATGTAAAACAACTTCATTACCTCTTTCTTCCCCCGAAAGGGTATATTCATATTGTCCTTTTTGGAAAAGTGATATTGCAAGTTCCCTGGAGCAGGATTGACATAGGACAATTATTAGAGGGTAGTGCTGCCATTACATCGCTGGACGCACATTAAGTTTGCGTCAAGCTCCAACATTATACGTCCCGGTTTTAATTAAAGGACTGCCCGTTCAGCCCGTCGCGGTGCCAAATGGAATTACTAAACAAATTTACCGCAGGCGATGTGTCCACCTTAAGTGATTTAATAGGCGTAGAGAAATGCGATGTTTAAATTACTGCAAATCTTATTGTGCGCGTTTTAGCGTAAACCTTGCGTTAGGGGAAAATTTGGAAGTTTGCACTCAACTCATTCCAAAATGGTTATTTAGAGTTAGTCTTTAGGATTGAAATTGTTATATCAAGAACGACTGTTTCGGTGCATTTTTGGTGGTTTCCTTTCACTCACAAAGTTGTAAGAATGCGTTTTTGGCCTCCTGTATCGATAGTCCACCAACATTATTAGAAAATTAAACTTAATGTGCAGACACGTCAGTTTTAAATTATTATGGATATGGAGATTTTCAAACAAATACTCATCTTCTGCTAAGAAAAAAACGCATATAAAATGCATTTATTACTTATTATCTATATTAAGCATATATTTGGTTGTGTTCTCTCAACATTGTCAATATTGTCATTCACAATGTAAAAGAAGCCGATAATGTCCGTATGTGCGGATAATAATTGCAGACACGCGTCGCGTAGCCCGGACAATATATGGCCACATTACTCCGGTACGTGTCCTCCCCGACTTAATCTAGCGCTGTAAAAGTGCGTCACCCTTGTCCATTCCTACCCTCACCCTTGCGTAAGCGAGCCTGACCATGAAGCGATGTTTTTCTGAATTGTCATGTGTCCTTATAATTAATATTGTTGTTGGCAATCGAAATAAATCGATTTTTATTATTTTTGCGTATCTATAGCGCTAACATAATTCTCATTCCCTTTGAAACCTATAAAATCTAGTTACTTCTATACAAAAAAGTAAAGATCAGTTTGAAACTAACTTAAGCTTTCCGATTCTGTTAATAATGTGGCAGATCAAGACGTTCCTAGTCGTCGTGTTTGCCTCAACATATCCTAGAAATTACCTACCTGAAATATATCTAAATCCCCAAAGTGCATAAGCCGTCATCGAAATTCAATAAACAGTATTCCTTACCGATAGGTATCAATCCCAATCTCAATATTACTTGTATCAATCCCACCTATAATTAATATAGAAACTGCAAAATGCAGCTTCATAATGTAGTTTAGTTTAATTCCTACATCGTTGCGATCAAGGTCCCGTTATTAAGTCACAGAGTATTGTGCTTGTCATAGTTGCATGTGACGGGCTGAGTGGCGACGAAGCTCTGCGGTGTAGTTGCAAACAGTTTGCCAACAAAGCCGGTGCTCCAAGCACAGGTGCCGGCACGTTCGTGAGTTAAGACATTCAAAACCGCTCAATATCCTGGGACTATGAAAGTTTCGCCGGCGCACGGCTTCACGTGGTCCGGGGAGGGAGCGGGCGAGGGGTTCGTCGGGAGGGCTAAACTATGCGAAGAATGCGCAATTAGTGAGCGAGCGAGCGTGTAAGGGGCCCGGCCGCGCCGCCAGGCGGCGAACGCAGTAAGAAAATATAAAGAAGGGGCGGGCCGCCCGAGCCCGTTGTTTAGCGCCCCGCCCGCCCGCCTTGGGCATAACTCCCGATTGTCTCCCAAGAAATCCTCCTTAGACCTGTCGCAACTCAACCCTTTCCGCGAGGATTTGCTCCGCATAGCTTCTGTTTGGGTCAGCGTGAAATTCAGCCACGCTCGTATTATACGACAAAGCCTAATATCTTTTGTAGGGCCATGCGATTTTTATGATCAGATTTTTGGACACATCTTGTTGAAGTGATTTTTATTCAGTAATAATATAGGTGTATGTGTCTAAATCAAAGAAAATTTTAAAAGTTACATAAACAGTCATTATAAGAAGTCTTATCTCACCTCATACGCACACTTTCACAACAAGTATTTTCTTTTTCTTAGCCGTCTTACCATTACTTACCACAGCAGTCGAAAAGTTCAATTGAAATTTCTATTTAACATTCGTCTCCATTTATTTTGTCATATTCTATAATATACATATTCACAGAATAGATGTCTGCTATTTTTATATGTTGCAGCAACATTTTTATATTCTCCTACCATTTTTTACTCGTATTATAATTTACGACAGCAAAATTTACACTCACATTTGTTTTATTAATCATTGGAACTTTTTATTTGGCACGGTCCCTCATATTAATGGAAATATATTTGGAGGGTGAGAGGGAACTCTTTAAGAGAAAACAATCGCGGAGTCACGGCTCAGGTACGTCGTTAATGTGTTTCTGATGGATCTCCGATATCTTCCCGCTTGACGAATAAATTACATACTTTTTAAATCGACTCAAAAAATCCATATTTCAGCCAATTCTCTTAAAATGTTTTTAGAAATCCTGCCAATATGTATACGTGTGTATGTAGTTCATATAACAAGAAACAACAGATTTATCAATCAACAAAGATGCATATTCAAATACATGTCATGCTCAGTGCTTCTGGACTGATACTTAAATTAGTAAGTTACTACATTTAATTTTATTCAACGCTACGCCAGTAATCCCGAACGGATAAGTAGGGGTGAATAGCATTGCACCATCATTTCGCTTATTTACTCCTCATGAAATAGGAGTATACAGTGACAGTTCGGCAAATATAACAATAAGGTACTCTATGTAAGTGTACTAGAATAAAAACCGTATTGTTTACAAATTAAAAAAACACTTATATTTTGCAATCAATACCAGTCAATTTTAATAAGAAAATACTCAATATTCATAGCATAATGTAGTGTAGCGCGCACGCACAATTTCCTCGCACGAAGTGCGCGAGAGCGTGTCGCGGCGCGGCGCGGCGTCGCGCTGGCAATGGACCAAATTAGCCAACTAACGAACTAATAAATAATGATCTCTTGTTTTTCTATTCAGCGTGGAATAGAAACGTTACAGTTGATCCTGCTGTGCACCGCGCTATTTATAGCAGGATGCACACGGTGTTTCGGGTGAAAGCACTCGTGATGCTCAATTCGCGGTCGCGGATGTCACGCGCGTGTTCTACGCTCGACACACGACGCGTATATTCTCCTTACTAATTCGTGCTAACAGCAATTTGTTAGAGTGGCCGCACTCACTAATTTTAGCTTAACGCCCGCCGTGAAAAGTTTACGACGGTGCCATAATTTCGAAGTAATTTCAAGAATGTTCGACTTAACAGTCTCTAAGAGTTGGCTTCCCAAGCTTTGGGCTTTTATTCTAGTTAGATAAAAATGGTACCCGTTTTTAAAACAACGAAAAAAATATAGTTACAATGTTTATTATTAAAAACGTTGCTGATAAATCAATATACGTTAGAGTTGTGGGATGGGCTATATGTAGGTACCTATGTGTACGTATGTGCCTCAACGAGCAAGCAAGGGGTTAATTAAATTCGCACCAGCCGCCTCTCGTCGCCATCGCATTCCCCGAATTCAATGAGATTTCAATTTACTTTGGTCTGACCGGCTCTTCCTCTATGTTGTCCGCCAATTAAAGCATAGTATATATAAAAGTCGTCTTTAATGAGCACATTAAATTCTTAGTTAACATTTCGCATTCATAACGACATCCTCTAAATGTGTTGTTATTGCTTTGCTTTTGGGCTTAAAAAAAATCTATCTTTACTTACATAATGAGGTAGGACTGTATAGAACGGTGCAAGGTAAGACAATATAATAAAACAAATATTTATGTAATAAAATGTTATCCATTGCGAAATGATTGAAAATTATTCGAAAATTGTAGATACCGTACCAACAGACGACCCACCCCGCATTCCTGGCCAGCTGCAGTTTCAATGATTGAAAATAGCTATTCAAAATATTTTGAAAATTGTTTCATAACAGGATCGGCAGCGAATCGGTCCCGGCATTGCATTGCGCATTGAGCGCTTGTCCGACTCAGCTATTTGAAATATTTCGCGGGTTGATCCAATTAACACATGTTTCATGTCATCGTTATTACGAAATGTAATCAATTGTATTTTTAATTTTACAGGAAGGAACGAGCTAATAGCGAGGTACATAAAACTAAGAACGGGGAAGACCCGCACGAGAAAACAAGTCTCATCACACATACAGGTGCTAGCCAGGCGGAAACTTCGCGAAATACAGGCCAAACTCAAAGTGGTGAGTGATTTATAACCGTTTGCCAAAAAAATGTTCCTACTACCGAGTCTCTGTCCGAATATTCAACCGCTACATAAATATTTAACCCCCATATTTTAGAAGTTTCAGTGCTTTGTAATGACATTGAAAATGGAAGAAAACATTCTATCAATTTGGGGTTTAGTGTCTGTTATAAACGTCGTCGTCGCGGTGTCTCGCAGATTTCATATGTGGCGGGTTCGATAAAACTAAACTAAACTAAACTGCCTTCAAATAGCGCTTGAATATTCGGCTGTATTTTATTTTTTTACTATACAATTAGGTAAGGTCGGCAATAAAAGTAGTTTATCAGTTTTGACAAAAACTCCTTGGTAATAAAAAATCTCCTAAGGTTCATATTTGATACGTTCTAAGTTCAAATAAATAACAAAACAAACAGACAAAAATAGGCCTGGCAATTCTAAGGCCTCCCAAACAAAAATTGTCTCTTCTTAATGGAATCTTGTATCCGCGCCTGGTACCTCGGCTCGATATACCCTACTCGCTATCGTCTCCTGACAGACTCCTAGAGTCGCGATAAGACGCATTTTATAATCCCATTCTTTATCCGGACGAGTAGTAGACTTACTGATTTTTTATAAACTAAAAATTATAATATAGTCAAGTAGTATATAAACCATAAAATAGTGAAGACGATGTACTAAAACAGTATAAATAACGTTTAGGACGGTGGTGGGGTGATGAAGGAAAAGGCCATGCAGTCAATGAGCACACTGTCTAGCGCACAGATCGTTGCAGGTTTACCGCACCCAGCGTACCATCATACGGTACTCAACTTGCAAAAGGCATGCCTTTGTGTCACTAGTAAAAATAAAACTAAAATCGCCTCTTAATTGTGTTGCTTCACTACCAATAGGCACAGTGGCGGCCCTAGGAGTGTGCGAGCGACCGCACCATACGCCCAGTAAGAAGACGGGCGAAAATGAGAAAAAAAACTTATCGGTGAAGTGAAATAAATTTAACGTTGTCTCTGGTTTGTCTGAATATAGCTAAGCCACAGATAAACGACTTCACAGCAAGAGTTAATTTATGTCGTAGGAGCGCAACCCAGATCTCGCACCACCAAGAAAATTATCTGGGGCCGCCACTGAAGGGGCATGTTGCCAAATTGCACGTATCAAGTAAAGAATAGGCGATAATAACACCATTCGATTACTGAAATTGCTTTACTTACATTTGTTACTTTTTCTTATCTAATTGTCAGGTAATTGGACTTGGCCAGAGCCCTATGAAAATATATTTTATGATAAACTAAGTAATACGTAAAGTGAGAATAACCCAGATCTATCAGCGAGATAAACTATTAGCGCGCGTTAACATAACGTTAAAATAAATAACGTTCACACTAAAATTCAATGCTTTAGTGATTAAGTGTGTAATATAACAATTCGAGCATATTGAATAACATAAAAAGCTTTCTAAAAAGGATATTGTACAAGTATTTTATTTACTAATTTATCTTTAATTATTATTACAGCAATTTTGGCAACCAGGTCTACAAGCCGGTCCTTCACAAGAGTAAGTTTTCGAAAATTTTCTTTCTTATTTTATTCCTATGGTTAGAAGTAAGGTTATCCCCAACAGTCGTGTTTTTAAAGATTTTTAATCGATAGCTGTTAATAAATTATAAGGCTTTAATTGATAATTATTGTCAACATCAGTTCAACTTACTTCATATTTATTCATTACCAATATCCCGGATAGAAAACTATAACATTACTTTTAAACAGATCAAGTCTCACAATAACAGTTTCTACCACAACAGTGTCAAGCCTTTCCCGGGCGCGGGGTACAAAGGCGTCCCGGGTGTGGGAGGCGTGGGCGTCCCCAGCGGGACGGACGTGGCGCCGCCGCCGCCCTGGGAAGGCAGAGCCATCGCCACGCACAAGCTGCGGCTGGTAGAGTTCTCAGCGTTCGTCGAACACCCGCGGGACTCAGATACGGTGAGATTCTACTGTAGCCCTAGTGCGTGATCGCGACAACACGTTTATTATAATCCCCGAGTTACTCTCTCTTTTAAATCATAGTTAAGACAACATCGTAATTTTCTTCATTACCCATCCCTTAAGGCCTGGTGAAGGTGGCGCTTAAAAATCGGACGATTCTCTCATGTTAGACAGACATCGAACTAAGATGTTCGAAAAAACCTCGCTTCCGATAATTGTCTGATGTAATTGAACTCTCCCTCCGCAACTACTCAAGCCGAAGTCTGTACTTCACTTATGGTAGTATTAAACTAGTTGCACCCCCATGGTATGACCACGATGGGGCTGGTGGGGGCTACTTGTCCCTTGTGGATGTCAGGATCATGTAGTCAAGCGAAATATAAATGAAAAGACGACTTCTATGAATATTATCAGAGATATCTTGCTAAAGGCTTATTGGTGGTTCGGTGAAAGGTCAAGTGCAAACATTTCAAAGACAATAGCTTAATTCCTATTTATTTCTACGTTTGGACAACAATTATAACATTAATCCACAAGTAGAATAGTTAATAAATAATATTAAAAGCAACGCCGACAAACGTCAATAAATTGAAAGTAACACACCTTGAACTTTTAATATCACGGAATAAAACATATTCAGCTCGAAAGACCAAGTATTTATTCAAGAGTTGGGAACAAGATTTATTGTTTACCTCAATTTTTTACATCAAGTTTTTTAACAAGCAGTTGGTTCGCGTGGGCTTCTTAATATCCCGGAAACCCTTATTTTTTTCGGGATAGAATTTATCCAACATTTAACCTTGTTATTAGCTATCACCACGCAAAATTTCAAATCCTCCCCTATGAATTTTGGGATACCATTTTTGGCTATCCTGCGGGAACCCATCCATTTATCAGGATAAAAGACCAATCACCATGCCAAGTTTTATCAAAATCCGTCCGCTAATTTCCCGAACCCATCCATTTATCAGGATAAAAGGCCAATCACCATGCCAAGTTCTATCAAAATCCGTCCGGTAATTTCCCGTACAGACAGACAAACATAAAAAATGGTGGATCCGGCTTCAGGATCGGATATAATGTCAATCATAGTGAATGTACAGACACTTATTATATGTTTTTTTTCACGGCTATTGCATAGATGTATTTATGACATATCCGATGGTGACCATTTCTATAAAGCAGGTGTTCTACTTCCAAACCCAAAAGTTCACGAACTGGATTTCGTCGAAAGTCGACCTTTAGAGGACTTTACAGAGATCAGATAAAGAACTGTTTTGACGCTGAAGAATTTTTTAATCTAAAATAATAATGGTTATAGGTATTATTCCTAACGGTTTTACTACTACATACCTAGGTATATAACCCTGTGATCGTTTGTTTGTTTGTTAATTTCCAGTATCCCCCAAGTACGGCGCCGGCGCAGCATTTGTTCGTGCACATAGGTGGCACCGTAACGTACGCAGATCCCTTACTAGAAGTAAGTTTATCATATAATATTATATGTTCGTGTTGAAATACTGTATTCAAAATTAAGCAATTTTCAGCTTATTTCATGTGCAATGCACCTAGTTATTAGACGTTTCATTTGATTGAAAAATTGCTCTGCACTCAATCTGTCAACCTGTAATTGGATAACGCATTTTTACACAATCACTCTTATTACGAAACTTTACAATCATGATCAGAAAAATACAGCACATTCCGATTGCTTTAGTAGAGGTACGTCAATTTTAACCATAAAGCATTTAATTATGGATTCCACAGAGCTAGTGAAGTTTGTAATGTTTTTGCATATTTTCTTTTGTAACAAATGTTTCTGTGTTTTGTCAACAGTCCGTAGACGTACAACAGATAAACGATAAGTTTCCTGAGAAGAAAGGTGGACTCAAAGAGTTGTACGAGAAGGGACCTAGAAATGCCTTCTTCCTGGTCAAATTTTGGGCGGATCTCAACTCAAACAACCTCGACGACCCGGGGGCCTTTTATGGCGTCACTAGTGTGTAAGTAAAGCACTTTCAGTGAGCGACTATACTTTTAGAACTACTGATTGCAAGTGCAGTATCTTTTCTGATACTGGCAATGTTAATCCAATCGCAGCTAGTGGTTAATTGCTGTAGATATATTCTGACATTAACAGAGTCGACTAAAATATGGTTCCTGGATCACTATAAAAATCGAACATTTATCCAACTACAAGCCCATTAAGGCTTCGACCTGTAATTAGACTAACCTAAGGGCATACGCTGCGTGTATCTGTAAACAGTCTTGAAATGTTATCTCAATGGGATTGGACGGCTATAAAGAAGTGTAGGTTGTGACTAAAACAAATCATTCACACGACAATATTGTTGCAGATATGAAAGCAATGAGAACATGACTATAACGTGTAGTACGAAGGTGTGCTCGTTCGGCAAGCAAGTCGTGGAGAAGGTGGAGACGGAGTACGCTCGCTTCGAGGGCGGCCGCTTCGTGTACCGCATCCACCGCTCGCCCATGTGCGAGTACATGGTCAACTTTATTCACAAGCTCAAACACTTGCCCGAGAAGTACATGATGAACAGTGTGCTAGAAAACTTTACTATACTACAGGTTAGTAGAGGAAGTGACAACTTTGTTTTTTTTTGTCTCGACCCACATCAAAAGTGTTCGATGACATCAGAATAATGAGAGGAACCTTGGATTAGCGATAGGGATGGATGATCAAAGCATATTGAAATTTGCAGCAGTCAATAGATGATAATGATGATGGAAAAACGTTCTATAGCAAATGCTTATCTATACTGCAAGTATACGAAAGAGTAAGGTTTCCTATAGATTAACTGTTGAATATATTCTGAATATAAAATAAAGGTAAGGATTATACATTGTATAGAGTATATCTGGTGTAACACTAGACTGAATTAAATCAATTAAATAGGGATAATAATGAACTAGCTAGACAACAGAGAGTCGGTTATTGAACTACGCGTATATTTACTCAGTTGCTAGTTGCAATAAGTCTCAATTCGACGTCATTATAGCCAGCACTATTATTTATTCTATGATGTAGAAATAACCATGTCTTTTACAGGTGGTATCGAACAGGGACACCCAAGAGACATTGTTGTGCGCGGCGTTTGTTTTTGAAGTGTCGAATAGTGAGCACGGAGCGCAGCACCACATCTACAGGCTGGTGAAAGACTGAAGCTTGCGGCCTTCCCGCCCCTCCGCCTCTCTGTACAACCATTCCTTACTACGTCACACGCCGACTGAAATAAGCATGGCCGAACCGCTCGTGTGCTAGCCACGACCGTTTAAATAATACAATGACACATTTGAATTTCGTACGGAATCTTAAGCGGAGTAAGTCATCAATGTATTGCTATGAACCCAACAGTAGGTGCCTCGAGATCATATTTTAGGAATAGTGTCATCAACACCTATGCCTCCCAATGGTACTAAGATAACAATATCCCAGCGGAGTACGAGTCTGGCTGGAACTGTTGCTTAATTGGTAAAAAGCAATGTTTAACCGGTAAATGTCTGGAAATTTCGGCGTGTCATTGTAATATCTTCATCGACCAATAACTTCTTTAATATCTTAAAAGTACCTAAATAGAATGTTGAGAAATGTATAAATATTATAATACTCATGGATATGTCTTTAAGATATTTTATAATTTTATGGGCGGTTTTGGCATCGGTCAGTGATGTGGTTAAAAACGATGGTGTTATCGTCTACAAGTGCAATACTTATTTCATTCTGGTACAGTCGCGAACATTAACATGGGACCCCGTTTATTTATTATTTTCAATGACACTTATAATGCAATACGATAGTATATCTGTATGTCGTCATATCTAAGAGCAGTTGCCCCTAGTAACGTCGTCAGTCAAAATAGTAGATTTTAAGATATAGGTTTGCCGTACGAAATTCAACCTTAAATGGATACCAAATTAAAGATCGTGACTGTACATACACAACCTTTCATCTTTAGATTCGAAATTAATTTTGTTATTGATATGATAATAACGTGAACTTAAAATAGCAAAATGTGATCTGAAAATTACGCTACAAGTATTTTTGTAACTGAATATTTATTGTATACATAGCTCAATATAAATATTATCTAACATGGTACTTCTGACAATACGTTGTTAGATCATGTGAATCGGCGAACTCTTTGTTATGAGCAAAATATCTTGGTTCTGAGCAAAATGTCTTCATCGACTATGTAAAATATTAATTATAAAATTTAATATCTGTCCCAGATTCAAATACCATTTCAATGTGAAATGAGAGTAACAATTTACATGATTCTTAAAATACTTAATTGTTCAGTATACCTATACGCGTGTAAAAATATCAAATAAGAAGTTATAGATTCAAATACACACAGTGCCTCTATAATTATGTTACATTAACATAAATTACTTGAGCGTATTTAATCTTTTCACTGGGTTGTACATTTAAAGATAATAGATTGGTGCAAGAGTGGAAAGATTAAAACTTAGTGTAGTGTACCGTTGAAGTAATGTAGATTTAATAAGTATGTATAGAATAACGAGAACTTTTCGACAGTTTCAACCGTGGCAGGTACAACTTGACTCGTTGCTTTTTTAATTACTTGCATCATGAGTACTAGCAACCAACGCCTGCCTACATAGGATAACGCTCCCTAGATACTTATAATTCGATTTGGCATCTATTATTTTCCTAGAGTATTTTATCATGCTTTAAACATTACTTCGTTTTGCCTTATTTTTTAGGTCTTTTTGAGACGTAGCATTTTATTTAGTTTCTATGTATGTTTTGCCAGATTTTACTCGTTACGATCTTTGCCACATAAAATATAGGGTATGGATACTGTACCAACATTTGCATATTCTATTGTTACGTAAAGTTAATAGCGAACATGTGTTCACACGGTCTGCCAGGAGTAAGGATGTGTAATAATTGTAACATATGATGTTAATAGCAATAAGGATTGTGCACCGTAATGCACAAATCTTATATGTACATATCTTTCTACCATTTACTTGAAATTCTGTTTGCAGTAAACCTATCTTTGTAGTATACCTTTGCAGCTATATCTTATCTTACAGTACCTCCGTTTCTAGTTATCTATTTTGTGCCCTCTAAACCACGTCTAATTTCTCGAAACTAATCAAAAGCAATAATTCCTTTGCTTTCAATTTTCAAAGTACAAAATAAGTGTCCACTATTCAACATGACTTGCTAATGAGTTTTTGCGTGGCAATGATTTGATCTCTCTTTTAGTCAAATATATTTAGGGCCCTCCCGTCGCGTGCCGCGGTGCGCTCATTTAATTTTACAGTGTTATACGTTTATGTGCATTAAATAGCGTTTAGTTTCAAGACATGAGGTAGGAAAATATTATCTTAGATAATAAAAAATAAGAGATTTTTGTATTTATTTGATAGAGTTATATTAGATAAATTGTAAAGTGATTAGATTTAAGGTTCTTTTTTTTATATGGCGATAGTCGTTCAGGTTTCTTTTCTGTGAAGTTGTCACATATAGTACTTAAGGAGAAACTTAATTATTTGTTGCGATTATTAATTGCGTATATATATTTAAAAAAATATATTCTTTTCATATTCTTAATGTTTACCGATTCCGGCGAACGTGTCTCCTGTTTGCAATACGAGGGAACGGCAAAAGAGATCTGTCCTGTTGTGATTTTATATTTTAAATGTTATAACGATACAAGTGTATACTCAATGGAATGAGATTAACTTTATTCGTCTCTTTTGCTAGTAAGTTAATTAACATGGAATGCTCCGTTGCCGAACGTTATATCCGATAGATATCAGTAGGTCGTGTTGTGTAAATAAAATAAATATAATTTTAGAGCATTTCTTTCGAGTTAGTATTTATAAGCAGTTTTTTGCTTCTTCTATACAAGTCTTTCATATCGACAATCAGCCATATCAAGATGAAAATATAAAAGAATTAGTCGGCAGAGTTGGAGAAAATCATTTGCATTAGACACAAGCTTATACGATTTTCTAGTAAAGACTTTGTCCCGTGAACCTTTCTTTCACCGTATTTTTTTTAATCTATGATTTCGAAGCGGCAAATGATTTCTTGCAATACTCTCCGATGGTGTACAGTATTTTAAAGATAATACTACGTTAAAGATTTGTATGAAAATTTAATTATATTGTCTTCATAAAATCAAGTGTATTATTATTTACAACTGTTATTTAACCTACGCTTTATCATAATTACACATCGATAATGACAATTATCCACCCCTGCGATGAATATGTAATACTTAATTACTACCTAATCAAGTCATCAGTATCAAAAGATTACAGAGTAAATATATTTTTTTAAGCAACAACATACGAACAAATTTAACTTCAAATTTTTAAACACGAATGCCAAAAGGATTTGATGTAATTTTTTTTCATATTTTGCTCACCAAAAATCTCAATCTTCATATTGTTGGACATTTCTTTTTTGAATTGCCATCTAATGTTCATATCACAGACTTACCTAATTATTAGATATACAAATGGCCTCAAGAAGCGCAGGTTCAAATGGTAGTATGCCCTTTCTGAGTCACATTTTATAAGTATTCAACGGCGTTTAGTACTTGGGTATTTCCATATTGAGCGGCGTCTCAAAGTACAACGCATGTTTTACGCGTATTTAATATTTTATTGTAGTAAAGGCGCATTTACGAAGCCGGTTCATGGGGCATACATATGGGTACAGATAGCAAGATACGATAGAAATTTAAAGTATTTGAATATCATCAATCAATTCAAGATAATACACCAATTATATACGATATTAAAATCTTATCTAACTCAAGGATTGTCGAGTTTACAAAATGTTTAGTTGTAAGTTCATTCTGCCGAGGTAAGATCAAGTTCGTAACTCTCGCAAAATATTGATAAAATAAAAAAAAAAAAATTCAATTTAACGTTCAAAATCTATTAAGTTTCTTGCTCGTGTGCATGGCCTATCACAGTGTACACCTACCTACTTACTGGCTGGTCTAGTCTATACAAATAAATAAAATTGGAGTGTCAGTTTGTAATATTAAAATAACCGCTTTTTACTAAGTGCATTTGGATGTATACACGGTACATATACCAAAACTATTTTTGTCTGTCTGTTTGTTTCGGCTAATTTCTGAAATGGCTGCACCGATTTTGATGGGACTTTCACTGGCAGATAGCTGATGTAACAAGGAGTAACTCAGGCTACTTTTATTTTAGAAAAACTTTTTTCTTAAATACCACGCGGACGAAGTCGCGGGTAACAGCTAGTATTATATAATTGTTACGCCCGTAGATTTAAAATGAGTTCAACTTGACCGATAAAATGTAAAGAGAAAGCTACGCAAGGATATTACGCTACCTCACACATTTTGTAGAGTTTAATGTTCGAGTGCAGTACAGCAAATTGTTAAGTTAACTTTTAACTTGTAGATGGCGACAACTAACAGTAAACGATGGCGTTTAGCGATATTAGTAGTCTGCTTGTTCATCTCTTTAATACTGTGTGGTAAGTACCTATTATATTATCTACGTATCACAAAATTTTCTTACCGAAAATCAGTTGACATTCTGTTTTACCGCTTACACATAACTAGCATATAATTATATGCGATTCTCTATATATAGGTTTAAGAATTTATATATTGGGATCGCCTCCAGTCTATTGTATGGTATAATCTTATAGATCTATCTCATAGATGATTTACTGTCATCAGTCCAAACAACCAAATCTTAGCTCTCTATCTATATCGATTAAAATAAGTACAGGCAGACTTTTAACGGTCAAGAATGTAAACTCTTGTTCAGCGTAAAAACGAAAAAAGTTTCATGACTGGGGCACGTGCTAAGACACAACAGATACGAACTCCTGCAACTCATAATTATGAGCAAGATTGCCGGGAAGAGATGTGTAGGTCGTAGAAAGAAATACTGGTTGAGCAACATTAGGGAATGGACGGGCATCGCGAGTACTGCAGAACTGTTCCGCCTCGCGAGAGACAGTAATGAGTATTCGAAGCTGACAGCCAACCTTCACTAGTTGGAGACGCATACACAGAAAAAAATATGACTTTTAACTCATTAATCTACCAACCAGACTGCAATTTTAGTCTACGTAGATATGACGATAGTGACGTTACGTATTAAATATATTACGTACCTACGTACTTATTTATTTCTTTAGACCAGCCATGCAGATCCAGAGACGTCGGAATCCCGGGGAGGTCGATAGTTTGCGTGTGCGACGCCAGCTATTGTGACACAATAACGCGAGAGGACCCAGAGCCTGGCACGTATGTGGTCTACACATCGAGTAACGTAAGACAATACGCTCATTTAATAATTATAAGGCCGAAGTTGGGTGTCATGTCGAATACGACGTTGCTCTATCTACACTGGGGGAGAGCTTTTTCAGTTTAACCGTATACGCAATATTGTATATCCCTTCGATTAGAAGACGTGAAAAACATTATCAAGAGTTATAAACGGATTTCAGGCCGGACAACGTTTTGAGAAGACTTATGGATCCATAGAGTCAATAGGAAAAGAACCAGAAGACGAGGGGGATAATGACACTGACTCTGAGTATGTTGAAAACCACAGCTACGAGGACTCAGATATTGGATTAATTCTAGGTTTGTATACTATGAAAATCTATGCCTCTTTGAAGGAACTTCTATCAATATAACTAGAACAAAAATACTATAGGAACTTAGTGTGGGTGGGTAGACCAAAATCTTTAGAGCACTCGATTGACCTTTTTGATCATAACGAAAATGCATTCACCATGAATGAATTTACAATACTACAAGCTAATATTTAGTCGAATATTCACATAATTTTTATTTGAAAGTACCCATCTCTATATAGATAGAAATGATCCTAAATCTAACCGACCACTAGATATTGTAAAAATTACCTATATTCCAGAATCAATTTGGAACAATGTAAGCCTAAGAATTTTCACGAATACGAGATATCAGTACATAGAAGGCTTCGGCGGCTCAGTCACTGATGCAGCATCTATAAACTGGAGGAAACTTTCAGATGAGACACAAACACATTTTATTGAGTAAGAATACTTATCTATTCAAACACTAGTTTTACTATAAACATTGAATATGTATTTGTGTTGTATTATACGCAGAACCAATCACTATAAATGTGGTCCCGAAATAAACACTTAACTCTGTTTAGGTCTTATTTCGGCCCTAAAGGTTTGGAATACAACATGATTCGCGTGCCTATCGCCGGCTGCGATTTTTCCACACACCCTTACACATACAACGAGGAACCTTGGTATGATGCAGCACTATCCAACTATTCCCTGTCTGAAGAAGATCTATTCTATAAGGTACTATACGATTTCAAATAGTGTTTTCGCACATAGAACACTGAAATGGGTAGGCACGTATAACGATATCATTAAACCCATTTTAGTTGCCAATGATTAAAAGAAGTCAGGAAGTGGCGACGGACGAAATAAAGATCACAGCGAGCACGTGGTCGCCTCCGATATGGATGAAGACAAACGAGAGGATAACGGGATTCGGGCAACTCAAACCGGAATATTATCAAGCGTATGCCGATTATCATATGCGGTAAGAACGCTTCATGAAATCCTCCAAATAAGCGTAACTTTTTATTTGACAATTAAGTCGATAAAAATCTCTAGTATTTATACATTTTTAATCGTCAATAGGATTTTGGTGATACGATAAAGGCACTATCATATAAGCTAAATAATATTTTTCAGTTTCTTAGAGGAATACGATAAGGCAGAGGTAAAAATATGGGCCATTACTACAACAAATGAACCACTCAACGGCATAATACCATTAGCAAGATTCAACTCTTTGGGATTTACTCCATCACAATTAGTAAGTGACATTAGCTTTATGAACCCTATGTTTGTCAAAGCAATAAGTGGGATTCTAGTGATTTTGCAAATATTTTCAGGGACGATGGGTAGCCAACAATCTTGGTCCGACAATTAGAAATTCGCGTTTCAACAAAACTTTAATTCTTGCTGTTGATGATCAACGATATATTATACCAACATGGTTAAAAGGAGTAAGTACATACTTAATCTGTAGGTAATGATTATTTGCATAATACAATTGAAAACATGAGGAGTTGCTACACGATACAAAAATGTGCGTATTAAAAATTATGTTTTAAAATAATTTCAGATGGAAAGAGAGGATCCAAAATCCATTGAATACATAGACGGCATTGCGATACATTATTATGGAAACATGATCCCGCCTTTCATTCTTACAAGAGTACAACAGCAGTTTCCGGATAAAATTTTACTATCTACGGAAGCATGCGAAGGTACAACTCTACTTCTACTATGTACATTATGACTATCTACCTTCTAAGTACTTAGATACTGTGTGATACTAAACAAAGATGATAAAGAGGCGATATTCACACAAAAAAACCAAGATTGCAGCCATCTGAAAGCGATGACTTCAGAGCTTTCCCCTGAGGAGGCAATCCCTCATAAATTACAAGTTGTTAAATTTCTTTTTCAGGGCCTATGCCATGGGACTTGTTGAAAGTAGAAATCGGGTCATGGCGACGAGCGCGAAGATACATCACCAGTATTTTAGAGGCAAGCACGCTTAAATACCGCTTGGGATATTTATTTCCTTGGACATTAACGGAAATCTCCACTGCTTTTACGATTTTATTTAATTGTGACTTTATTCTAGGATCTCAATAACTACGTGGTTGGTTGGATAGACTGGAACCTTTGTTTGGATCCTCAGGGTGGTCCTAACTGGGCTAACAATTTCGTGGACGCCCCTATATTGGTATACGGCGACAAGGATGAATTCATAAAACAACCGATGTTCTATGCCATGGGACACTTTTCCAAGTTTATTCCAAGGGGTTCCCGACGCGTACGAGTATCGCAAAGAAGTATTTTGTCAGTGGAAAACTTGGCAGTTTTGAAGACAAATGGAAATATAGTTATTGTACTCCAAAATAGGTAGGTATGATTTTTTATTGGGCCACGCCATTTCTTAGATGGTAAAATGGGGTCAATATTGAGTATCATTAAAAACTTGTCTTAGCTTTATTGGTATCTAAAGCTGCATTCCCAGCACTTGTTTTGCTCTACACACTACATAAAAATGTCTACACATTTTCCGATTAAAGAGGGGCAGGGTAAGTGTAACCATTGTGTGTATTGAAATGAATATTCATATTTTCAGACGAACCCGTGAAATGAATGTCAAGATACAGATAAGTAGTCAAACTTACATTGAAGTCAGAATGGAGCCCCAATCAGTAAAAACAATAGAGGTGAACCCAAATTAGTTAGTAAGAATAAACTAAGTGTAATAAAAAAATACTCTTTGATAATAATTTTAATTATTCCTCATAGGAATTAAGAAACAACATGGCACATCACTTATTAGTCACATACTACTTATATCAAGTGGAAACTTTATGTATATCAAAGTATATAAAGTTACTTTTGTCATTAGGTTACCTATGACTAGGAACTCAAAATTGTGTAAACGATGTCATTTTATCTAAAGGCCAGACACGCAAAACTACTCTACTTCTAATTAAGCCCTCTGGAACAGGGCCGTATACTCTAGAGTCTGCAGAGTTATTAGAATTGTCACCTTCTAACCAAACATATCCTCTGGGCACAATTTGGCTACGTTTAGGAAAGTGGCTGCTGACTCTGTCTCCGGGTAGGCCCTTTATCCTCTTGCAAATGTTCTGTCTAGGGTTTGAGGGACTCTTGGCTATGATGATATCCCCACGTCTCAGTTTTTGCAATCGAGGAGATATATGCTCTGTTAGCAGTATGTTGTTGGACTCTAGTGTAGGCTCCATCGATGGACCGGAACACTGGAACAATGGGGATTTTGACTATTTAATATGTATACTTAGCAGATTTTTTAAATTAAAAAGTAAGTATGTACGTATACAACTATGCTTACAGCCATAAGTACTCTATTCTTCTTCTTTTTTTTCGAAATGAAATGAGATGAAATAAAATGGAGATGCAAATGGCCTCACCCACAACTTAGCGGGTATTTACATAAGTATGAACCTCAGCATCTTTGACAACTTGTTGTGTTAGTTGGAGTATACAACTTATTTGGTACACGAATAACGATAAATCGGCGCATTACTATAACCTAAGTCACAACATGATCAAAGAACCTGTAAGCTCTGGCAAAAGTGAATGACTCACCATGACAAAATCTCCAACATACTCGAACGCGCAGTGGGTGATACACGCGTATTGTAGAGCATATCCAACAAAACCACAAGTTTTACCAACAAACTTCAGAAAGGTCATTGTGATCGTTGTTACGATCAGATTAGGAGTAGAACATATCACGTTGAATTTTCGATAACGTACGTAATTTGTATTATTTTAGTTAGCTGTAAGCAGTAGGTACTTTAGGTTCGTTTCATAGAATTAAAAATATTTGTTTACGTATTGAGCACTTTTTATTCATTTGCATGAAATAAAATAAATTACAAACACAATTTCTTGGTTTAGGAATTTTCGTCCCACGGATATAAAATCAAATTATACCAAAAACATCTTATAATATTATACTATACAAAATTACTAATACTATACAAACAATCTAAAACCTGAAACAACCTAGACTAGACTGTGCCAGTGCCTCCTATATTATGTATTATCTATGAGTGCCTCTATGTGCCTCTGTGGCCACAAAAAAACATTGTCTGTGGCTGTTATTTATTTTCATAGAGAAATTATTTTTACAGCATTGCACTCCTTTCCCACACATCCCGAAAATTGTGAGAAAGAAAATACAACCATAGCATCGCTGTTGCGATAAATTATTCAAACGTCGCCACTTTGTTTATATATACTTATCTATATTATTATCCTGGCGCGCTTTAGTGTTCTCCTGCTGTTAGCCACAAGCCTCCCATCAATGCGAGGGTGATTAGCCCATAGTACACCACGCTGGCCCAGTGCAGGTTGGCAGACTTCCAAATCTTCCGAGGGGTTCTCTCAGACATACAGATTTACTCACGATGTTTTCCTTCACCGTTTAGCAAATGATCATGGTTGAAAATGAGATTCGCCCATGGAATCCGGAAATCTCAAAGGTGCTAGCCGGGGTTTAACCTGCAATCCTCGTTACCGTACCGTTTCAAACGATTATTGATCCTAATATCTGCTGTAAGTTTTCGAGGAGTTAATTAGGCCGCAGACTGATCTGATTGCAGAATCAGGTTGAGGTTTTCATATTATTATAGTGTCTACGAATTTATTAAGTGTGCCAAATTTCAAGTCAATCAGGCGAGTAAAAGAAGAATAAATTAACCCATTGTATGAGAAATCGCCACACTAACTTGGAAAAGAGCTCATTATTTGGAAACGGCTGGACAGATTTTTATCAAACATAGCTAAGAACCATCCTGGTAAAACCAGCTTTTGATTAAAAGAAAATCTGCGTTGAGACCGGTCCATCCATTAAGAGGCTCGATGCCTCGAAAAGGCAGAAAGAGACAAGCCTCAAACTTATCAACACTGCGACGCGAGCGTAACCCTTGCGGGCAACAACCGCAAGGTTGGTCACAGTGCGTGCTCGGCCTAACAGTAAAACCATAGAGAACAGAATCATTACATTTTGACAATTATTTTAGTTTGACATATCGAGACGGTCGACGACTAAAAAATAAAACTGACTGACTGATCAATTTTATTGTGTGGAATTCGCTCAGGCAGCACGAGCAAGCAATTTGTTGTAAAATTCTAGGGATAGTTAGTAAAATAACACAATCAACAACGCACTGAATTATTTTAATTTTTTGTGTAGATTGGCTTTACCTACCAGTAAAATTACGGTGTTCATAATTGTAAGAACAACTCTATTGGCTATCACATTATAATTTATCTTCCATGGGACTGTCTACAGAATTCATCTAGCAAGGGTAAAATATATTAATTGTTTTCGATTTACAAACCAGTGTTAGATGTTTACCTTATCAGCTATTTGCGGTGTTCTATGTTTATGACTAGAGCAGAGTCGATATTGTACATATTCCTATTGTTGTGAAGTGAGTGTGCACATTCGTTTGCCTATCGAGTTATGAGCAGCTGACGGGAGAGAAATATCGTGACTGAAGTTGTAGAAGCATAGCAGGAATTTTTCATCATGTAAGTATTCTTTTTATTGCATATGTTCTTGGATCCATGCTTCTTGGAAGGACTGCTTGAATAATGAGTCACACATATTTCGATTAAGTTAGATCTTAGATAAGAGTACCTAACCTGAGTTTTGGAATGTGAGTTCAGTGTATGTACCTTTACAGAATGTGTTTTTTTCTATATCTGTAATGTACCTACCTACCTAATGTAATTTGTGACAATATGTTGTCACATTATAAAATTTGTATATTTAAATTATTATTAAAAAAAATATTTATTCTATACAAAACAATCAGTTCCAATGATGACATCATTAATTAATGGAAGTGGAAGTGATTGTTATGTATAAAATAGTAGTAAAACACCTGATTAACTAAAGGCAGTAATTAAAGACAACAAAATTAAGTAAAATATATTTTTACATGTAATAATGGAATAGGAGAAGGAATATTTGTTTAAAATTTTAGTTGTAATTAAGAATAATACCTGATGCCCTGCCCTGATTTCCTTGTAAGCTCGCACATATATGGGAAAGAAAGTATGACTATTTATTTGAAAGAATCAACTTAACAAATACCTTAACTACTCAAAACCCTATTTATACTAAACAATTGGAAACCTAATTATCCATTAGCTGGATAAATAAATAACAATTTACCAACATTATCCCCAACATAATTAACTTGCAACATCATGCAACAACAATCATAACTTGCAACTTGATACTATAAAACCACATCTCTTAAATATGAACAGTGGAAAACACCAAGAAGCACTTGTATCAATTGTTTGCCTGATAACAAATAATAAAGTGCACATACATACTAAATTTATAACCATTAAACCAAATACAACTAGTACCAGTCACATAGTAAGAACCTACATACCAATCACAACCATCCAACTGTTTGGTAAGATGTTCTTTGTTAGCTCCTCACAAAGCTTCACAGACTTATACTTGGTTTTGGTCCATATTAGTATTTAGTTAATCTACACACACACACACACACACACACACACACACACACACACACACACACACACACACTAGGTAGACCAAGCCAAACCTCACCAGAAAATCACTGTCAAGCAAATCTATATTTTATTTCAGCTCCTTTAGAGCTGCTCCCTCTGTGGGAAAGTGTCTGTATTTCAACAGGCCATTAAGAGATTTGTATAAAAATGCTATTAGGGATAATGATAAGATTTGTAGTCTATGAAGATTGTACTATAATTAAAATTTCTCTTCAGTTGACACAATGGGGAGGTTCTCCGGGAAAAAATGCCGCCTACTATCCATGTTGTGGCTGACAGGCGGCTTCTTCTTCGTGGAGCTGATCGTCGGGTATCTCACCAACTCTATGGCGCTCGTGGCAGATTCATTTCACATGTTAAGTGATGTTGCTGCACTTGTTATCGCGTTTTTATCTGTCAAAGTAAGTCCTAGTGTACTATTAACATTGTTTTAAAACTGATAATAACTTTATGCAAAGTGCTATTGCTTTATGTATTGACTTATGAAGTAGCTGTGAGGGAAAAGTAAATCTAGCATTTGTTTATTATCAGTTGATATAATAAACAAATGCTAGACAGATAGTCGATGTTTATTTTATATATATTTCAAATAACGCCGCTGTAAATGATGGTCATGCATCATTGTTTACAGGGGGGCTATTTTAAATTATTCAAAATAAATATCGAAAACTTCCCTCCTGACGAGCTGTCAAAAGCTGCTTTCACAGTTCGAAAACATTCGATTGCGATTGCGTTGTTCGTTGTTTTCGATTTAGAATTATTTAAAATGTGTAAATCGTGCAGTGTTACTTCGATTTTCTCTGTACCATAAGCCTATGTACGTACCTACCTAAATAATTAACAGCTCTTCGACTTAACGATTCATAAGACACAGTCTAAGAATTGAATATGAGTTAAACACAATTGACTTGTACCTATTGGAATAAAAAAAAAATATTAGAATTACTACGCCATTGCCATTAAACTTTGAGACCATTTTGTTAGGATACTCGTTGCCTCTGAAGTACCTATTAGATAGGTAGGTATACTTACGCGAAATTCAACGAGGATGTTTACACTGATCGATATCGATAATACAATGCCTACAATCACTTGCTGTTATAATTCGCTATCAATATTTAGGTATGTGTTGTATTAATACCTATAATAATGCCTTAGAAATCGGCACATTTGTTATTTACTAAAACTACATTGTTCAGTCACCTTTGTTGTATTATTATATGACGAAATCATGTAACAACAACGTATTTGTCATCGTGATCGTAATTTTGTGCTTATGTCCTTTGAAATACCACCTATGCACTTATTTAAATGTTATTACAGATATTTTACCTAGGCATTTTTCGATTTCATCATTATAATTATATCGTAAAATAAACACACCAACTATACTGTCCCACGCTAAGCAACGCTTGTGTTATGGGTACTTATATAGATATTAAACATCCATGACTCGGGTATAAACATTCATGCTCATCACACAAATGTTGTCCCTACCCGGGACCCTCGGCACACAAAGCAGGTTTACTAGGTACTCACTGAGCTAATCAGGTCGCGGCCGTCGTCATCAATTTCATTTGAGTTGGCTTGTTTTCTATCCTGAAAATTTTAAGTAGACACAGTGTATAATATTGTTGCGGAAAATGGCACTAGACTCTCTCAACCATAAATAAATAATATACATGGTGAAAAGCGGTGCTAGGTGATGTTATAATTAATTATTACTTATATGATAATTATACTACCTACAGGTCTGCTTACTTAAATTACACATTTGTCAACATACATGTATTGAGATCCAATGAAAATCTGGAAGCAATGGTAGCCAAGTTTCTAGAAAGCTCGCTTTACAAATTATACCGTTAGAAGTAGTTGCGATGAATTGTAGCTTAAAACTTCATACGCTGCGGCTGTTATCAACTTATTTAGTCTTTTGTATAATTGAAATCTTTTGTATAATTTGAGATGGATGATTCCTTCCCTGCAATTTGTTTTACGATGGATTTCTGACAAGTAACGTCGATTCCATCAATAGTGCAACAGTGAACGTTTAACAGGTGATAGTAGTATAGTATAAAGTAGTATAGCATAAAATAAGTATATAGAGTCAGCACTTAACATTCCTGTTATCACAGATGTCACCAAAGAAATGGTCGAAGAACACATTCGGTTGGGCCCGCGCCGAGGTGCTGGGCGCGCTAGTTAACGCCGTGTTCCTAGTGGCGTTGTGCTTCAGCATCACCGTAGAGGCTGTGAAGCGATTCATATCCATGGAGAAGATCCATGACGCGGAACTACTCGTCGGCGTCGGGACCCTCGGGCTGCTGCTCAATATTGTGGGCCTGTTCCTGTTTCATGGTAAGTCTTGGTTTATTTTCTTTCACGCTAAGAATGTTATTCTATGCGCCTCAGTTAAGACCCGAGCGGTCGTCATCTCAACATTTTACGTGATGTACTACATTTTTTACTTTGAAAAAGAAAGAGATTTTGGTAAGTGAGGTTCAACAGTTTCAGTTAAATTAAGTGATCTTAGTTATGTTTGCAGATTAAATTAATCTATTCTAGGTAAATTTTCGATACTACTTGCGTCACCGAAACATTAACACAAATACATCCAACTGTAAGTGTACGAGTATGTCATAAAAAAAAATCAATTCGTCATACATTCTTAGGGGAATACCGTGCGCAGTACTTAAGGTGATAACATTTATAAAAGCAACTTTATATTTTTTTTTCCAATGTCCCCCTTGTTATTAACATAACAAATAAAATAATCTCGCTGTATTGGCCTTGTGATGACGTAAAAATGCAAATATGTTTTTACAACCGCTCGGTGCCTACCTAGTCTGGAAGTAATACATTTTCATCACGTAGGTATGCACTAGTCTTAGTTGTGGCTTTGATCTCGCGATCATATTTTAGTTATAAAGCGCCTTGGAGTAGGTACCTATTGTAGGCACTGCGCAGCGAAACTAAGTACTAGTGTAGGGTAACCACATAAAATGTTCAATTACCTTGTAGGTAGGTACTGTCGCGGGCTTTAATTTGGAAACCATTTAAGGTTGAATATCGTACAGCAAACGTATACCATAACGGTACTATTTTGATTGACGTTACTAGGAGCAACTGCTCTTAGATATGACGATACACATATATTATACGATCTTATTGTATTATAAGTGTCATTGGAAATATTATGGAAATCGGTCCCATATTCATTTTCGCGACCGTACGTTGAGGAGGTCATATTAGACTTATTGGTTAAAACTCTCCTTGGTTGGTGAGACGCCATTCTTAACCCCACGTGGTAGTAAGAGCCAAGCAAAAAAGCGATAAGAGATGCACCATTTTAATATGTTAATAATAATAATATTCACAAATCTATTGTGCCGCAAACAAACACACGTATTTGTTGCATTAGTTATTTCAAATCACGTTTTTCCTCTCACAGTTCTTATAACTTCGGCCAATGGTTTCCGGTTCGCTGATTTAAGAATGTTTTGTAAACAAATTCTGCATACCTTTTATTCGATCTCATGTTGTTGCATAACACATTCTGAATCTCGGCTTCGATTTTTTATTTATTGAGTGTTCGACTATTTTATATTTGTTTTAATCATGAGTAAGTACCTAGTAACTTTTATGCTGCGCCCGAAATCGGAAAGGCTATGAACGGGTTTTGATTGTATTTTCGAACGACTTAACTGGTGTCAGATTTGACTTATAAATTACCCATTCACTTGGCTTACCCCTAAAAACCCATTTAATACACATACGTCTTGTCTTCATAGAAAAAGTTAGTATTTTTTTATTTCGATTCAATACCCAAGAAGCCCCTTCATAAGGAAAAGGTACGATAGGTGAGTAAAATTTTAGGGAATCCCGATGAATAGGAATCCCCTGGAACCACTTAAGCTGATTGAACGTCGTATCCGGGCGCTGCTTTTATGACATATTGTCAAAGAATTTTCGAAGTATCTTATCATATCATAGTTTCAAAGATGGATTTGCTTTATAATTCGAGTTGTGCAAACGTGTGGGACAGATTCTGTGTTCGAATGAGGTCGCGCTTTTTCTCTGTTGCACGCACGTTAACTTGTGATGGTGACGTCACAGGCCTGTAGCTCCGTACAGTTTTCGGTTTCCTTGATCGGAAACATTAAACGTACAGATGTTTAATGTAATAAAAATATTTTAATATTTACATCAATTTTCGATTTATTTCGAACAAAGAATCACTGTTAGAACGATAGTCAATACACTTTTTGAGCCGTTTCTAATTTAAATATTGACTGAATCATGTACTCGTAGAAGAAAAAAAACGCAAACGCGTCCACAACTGAAATTGTGCAAGTCAGTGGAACAATTTCTTCTGCTATGTGAATTTTACGTAACTACGGCTGGATCTTATTACGTGTTGTTACGAGCTATATTAACAACAATACATTTATTACATCGCGGTGACCTACATACGCTAGACATTTTTGTTATTTTATAAATATGGTAATATTTTGATAGAGATATTTTAATATAGCGATCGACTGCTGGTGAACCTGATCGGTTCGAGGTCATTGAACTATACATGCGAAAATATTAAAAAAAAGATGCACAAATATTTATTTAATGTTTCCTATAGATCACGGCCACGGCCACTCCCACGGGGGCGTTCCGCCTCCCTCCAACGTGAGGCACCTCACCGAGATCGTGAACAGCAACGCTGACATGGCGCTGGGCCACAACGCGACCGATAACGAGGAGACCGACGAAATGGTACCG